>JARHVA010001420.1:1345000-2767500 GCA_037957365.1 Torreya grandis
GATCAGACTTAATTCCTAGCTTTGCTTGTATATTGCAATCTACAGTGCATACTAAACTTAAACTTTTACTTGAGATTAGATTTAATTCCTAAGTCTGATTATACATCATAATACTAATATTTTACTTAATATTAGATTTAATTCATATATATTCTTGTACATTGCAATAGATATCATATATCTCAAACATATATTGAATTGTTTGAATTCATTAAATTGTTTTCCTACACAAATTCATTGCATATGTACATGACCAAAATTGGATGCATCTTCCTAACTAAATATAAAGTTAAACTTTTTGGATAGTTTCTATATGGGAAATTTCTATGCATTTGATACTTTTCTCATAATTTTTTTGAAGCTATTAATTTATCTCTGAATAAATGGTTTGACAATCTAGTTTGGTCTTTATAATCACGCCTAACTTTAAGTTTTGATTTGACATATTTTGTTACCTAAAATTCTCACAAGATTAATTTTCATATTTCACATATTATATATACTCTTGACACTTTGGGATTCCCATAATTTTAAAAAACAAAGCTCAAAACCACACATCACTTATCCATTGGTTTAAATACATCTTTGTATCAATGGCCCTACATTTAAACCTAAGTTACTCTTTTCACGCTATGTTATTTGTCTACCTATATCATGTGTATGGATTTCAGTATACCACACTCCTATGGATGATGTCACATGGCATTATCATGAGTCTTGGGGGTACAGGAGCCTAGAACACAACCATGTGGCTCTAAGCCCTTAGGTGCTTAGGATGATGCCATGTGGCATAATCTTACAAACTCGAGGATCTGGGAACTAATAACACATTCACATGGTTTAGGCACTCTTGAGTGCCTAAGATGATGCCACATGGCATCATCCTAGGGATCTGATAACCTGGAAGCTAAGAACATAACCACATGGCTCTGAAACATCAGGTGCTCGAGAGGATGGCACATGGAATCATCTCAGGAAACTAGGGGACTAGGAGACAAGACCACATGAACCTAGCTCTAGGATGTCAGATCTATGTGGCAATGTCATGTGGTATCATCTTGGGGACTTAGGGGCCTAAGAAATGACACCACATGCACCTAGCTCTAGGATATTGGAGTTGCGAGATGATGTCACATAACATCCTCCTAGGGACTTGGGGCCTCAAGATCCAATAACAAAACATGGATCTAGGTCTCTTAGGAGGATGCCATGTGGCATCATCCTAGAGACACAAGGGCTTAGGAATTGAGAACACAACCACATGGCTTTGGGACACTAGGTGCTTAGGAGGATGCCATGTGGCATCATCTCAGGGACCCAAGGGCTTAGGAGATGAGACTGTATGCACCTAGATATAAGACATTATAAATGTATGTGGCATCATCCTAGGACTTTGGAGCCTAGGAGCCAAAAACACAACCACGTGGGTCTAGGATGTCAGATGCTTGAGAAAAGAGACCATAGGCAAACCGATTGGGTTTTATAAATTTTCAAATTTGAAACGCAACAACTTAATCATTGAAAACAAATAACTAAATACTTCAAATTTAAATGGTTAAGATTTTGAAAAAAAATAGAAACTTAACAAAGGAAGAGTCATTTTAACAAAATTCAAAGTCGAATTTCATTATTTAAAGAGATTGAATAAGATGAAAATTGAAATAATACAAACATTAGTCAATTTTCTCTTGAAACAGATCATGAATGAGCTATAATGTTAAAGTAAATATTTTTATAAAATTAGATAATTTTCCTAAATTTAAGATGAAATGACCTAAAAGGGGAGAATTCAATGCATTTCAAAACAAGATTCAGGCCAACACTTACTAGATCTAATCAAATTTAGATATTTAAATCAATGCAAAGACTATCAAAAACCTAGATAACTTGCCTACATTTAAGGTGAAATGATCAAAAAAATTGATTTATTAGATCCCCTACCTCTCTTATTATAGTCTCTTGAAATAGGTTCAATGTGGCATCCACTCTCAATATTTCCTTACATTCTATACATTCCAGTTCTAACATTGTTATATCTTGATATTGATCATTTCTACTCATACATAGATTTTTTGCAACTATCACTACTTTAGACAACATTTATACATTCTCACATTTACATAGATTTGTACTACATTCATGCATGCTTTCATTTCTAGCTTTCCTAGTTTAGACTTGATTGTATTATCAATGCTTATTCTATTTGAGGGCATTTGATTATGCCATACTTCTTTGGATCTACAACACTTCTATTTATGTATGACTTAGACATGTGTCCATGTCCCTTGTGTGTTCTTTCTTGATTGTGTATGTAGACATTTGAACATGTCCTTCTATGTGGATCTAAGCCAAAATCCTTAACAACCTTATTATTGTGTGAGAGGGTATGGAATGGATGAAAGCCTTTCATCAAAGAACCATCTTTTTCAAGCTTGATTTTGAGAAATCTCATGATAGAATTGAGTGGCCTTTCATTTTGGGCATGTTCCAAGCTCTTAGGTTTGGTCAATTCTTTATTTCAACTAAACAAACTCTCTTCTTAGACACCTCTACTTATCTCATATCAATGGTATTAAATATGATAGTTTTTGCCTCTTTCATTCCATACATCAAGGTTTCCCTCTTGCTACAACATTATATGTTTTATCCATTGAATCCCTTGGATATATGTTGGTGCATAGAGCTCAATAGGGTCTCATTTTAGGGATTATTCTTCCTGATACATCCTCTCAAATCACTAATGGCCATTTTTTTATGACACATTCCTCACTATTTAAAATTAATAAAAATCAATCAAGGAGGCTATGCAATGTCTTGACATTTTTTGCTTTGATTTTGGTTCTAGCTGAAAGTGGAAAAAACCCGATGCTTCAGACAGAGTATGATGCCCATGCTATATCAGTTACTCCACTAAAAGTGGAAATGGATTAAAAAAGGGTAAAAATTAAAATTCTTAGGCATCCCATTTACCTTTGATAGTTCCCTTGCTAAGTTATGGTAATATGTCATAAATAGAGTGGAGAAAATGATTGAGTACTCATAAGGTGGAGAACCGAGTCACCAATCCCCTCTTTCTGGCATGGAAATTCCTAGTGTCTATTAACATTATGATTGCTCCTCATGTTTACTATTCCTCCTATTGGGCCCCCTATAAAGTCTCATATGACAAATTGGCTAGGATTCTCAAAAAAATTATTTAGTATAATGCCAAACAAACTTGAGGGTTATACATAATTGATTACGATATTTGTTGTTTTACTCGTGATAAAAAGGTATGGGGATCATTGACATCTATAAATAGAGAATTGCCCTATTTTTGAAGTGTGCTATCAAATATATTAAAGGTAATGAATCTTTTAAAATCCTTATACATTAGTGTATTTATTCTAGATCTCCTTACAACAAATTTGATTGGAAAAACATTGGTTTTCACACTTTACTAATCACTTCTACTCCTATCAAAATTGAGGGATCATTTGTATTGAAAAACATTTGTAAAAATTATGAAGTGGTTAAACCTCACTTAAAATGGGTTGTTTTAGGATTTCATAATGGTCTTTCCTTCAACAGTCACAATATTTAGTGATCTCCTATCATGACCAATACTAGCCTCCTTTTGGTTGAAATATCTAGCATAAAAGCTTTGAGACTATTAAGAAAAGGAATTCAAACTATAAAGGATTTGGTTTTTATTTTCAACTAGCCCCTATCCCCCACTAAAATCAAAATTTAATTCAAACAATTTTGACATATCCACTACTCTCCGCATTTTAGAGTTAATGGCAGATGTCATGCTCCACAAACTAGATTTGTAACCTCCATGCTTGTGGTGGAAATATTGGAGGTATAAATGTGATACTCATTTTCATAATTATTCTCTAGGCCTTATTTATCAATTCACGATCCCCTTTCATCAGCTCTTGGTAAGCTCACTAGGTGTTGGAACCTTAATCCCTCGCTCAAGACTTAGCTTGCTTGGTTTGACTAAATTTTATAGGATAAGCTTAAACATAAGTTAGATCATTTCCTTTGGTGTTTGATCTATTAAGGCACTCCACTTGGGGAGCATGTTTCTCACCTTGGAATTGCTCAACCCAATTGTTTACCCTGATCCAAATGAGATTATTTCAAGCATACCTTTTGGTCATGCCTCAAAGCCCATTCTTCTTGGTAGTGGATATATAGTCTCTTTTAGTCTTACAAGCCTGAACTTTTCTCCTAACATTTGGCCCTCATTGGGATTATTAGAATTATCCAACATATATATATTTTTTATTGGATTTTTTTTGAATTTTTTTACTATTTCAATTTTGGAAATCTAAAAATTATATTTTATTTAACAATGAAGAATCATCTTGTCATTCTCTATTAAATGATAATGTGTTTGTATTATCTTCAGCCTTCATGTAGACTCACACCCAAGAAGATAAATTTTAAATGGAATTCAAGCATTTCTAGGAGCTTTTTGACCACTGGGGGAATGCTAGATGTGCCATGAGTTTCCTCCCCCTAGTCATCCATCATAAGGCTCACCACTTCTAAAACCTAGACATTGAATGAGTCACTCTCACAGACATAGCCAATTCTTTAGCCCTACCCCTCAATGAGGGGATGTAGTATGTCTCCGTTATGTGGGAAATCCATTGGTTGTATTTCTTTGTGGGGATCTCTAGTTAGTACTAGTCTTGCTAATAATGTGGTACAACCTCCTCCTTGGTGGGGAATTATTATTTCTTTCGCTCCTTAAAACCCCATGGATGGATGGGTAGCTTTGTCTCTTCTATTGGATGAGTCTTTATCTTGGAATTCTAAACCACCCAAGGATGATCCTCCACCTCCTCCATTTTGTGTGGTAGCCTGTGCCTGGTTTCATAATGTTCTTTTTATATTTGTTATAGTGTTATTTTATTTGTCATGCCTTACCAGTGTTGATACTAGTTCTTGTCTATTTTAAGCTAGTGTTTTACTCTTGTAGAGAGTTTGAGCCACACATACTAACCAATTATCTTACTTTATAACATTTTGTAAATTACTATTTTTACTAGTAATAGCAATATTGAAGTGTTCCAATAGTAATTTATAGGTGGTCGTGGCTTCCAACTATTGAACTAGATTTCTTTGGGAACTCATATTAATAGGATCCATATTACTTATTGTCATTAATCAATTTAAAAAATATAAGCACATGAACATGATGCCATCATTTATATTTTAACATGTTGCCAAAAATAATTGTAATTATATTCATAAATATTATATCCAATAGAAATCAACCTTGCATGAAATATATATATTTTTATTACATTTTTTCAATTAGGAATCTCCATTATAGTAATATACATTTTCCATTATATCTTTTGACTCTACTATTTGAAAAATAACTCTTCTACATGGAACAAGTCTTGAAACATATGTAATATTTAATAATAAAAATAGAATGTTATTCTTCATAAATTTCAAATTAATTTATAGAGGTATAAATTTTAAAATTTCCAAATAGTCCTTCAAATAATAAACAAACATTCATATAGAAGCATTAATGAAAATAAAAAAGCGTGCCACAAAATAAAAACATCTTGGTAAACGACATTACAATGCCTTTCAATCAAGAGTATCATAACAGGTGCAACATTTTTCTATTGAACATTTTGAATGCTCAAAATCCAATCAATGTTTTAAGGTTGATTAGTTTAACTGACATTTGTATTATAATGGGACCAAAAATTATTTTCGTTAATCGTTTAGTTAAATAATTCCAAAAAAATAAAAAATAACATATATTTGAAAGAACCTACATTTTAATTTAGAAGTTTTTTGAATCTATTACCTTTGTTAAGACATTTGAACAAAGAAAGTGAACCACAATAACTTTTAACTACTCCCCTCCAACACACTAATTTTTAGAGATGATGTTGTCTCAAATTCACCAAGTTTTGAAAAATATACAACAAACATGACACATATAAAATGGCATTAAAATAGGTGTATTTTATGAAAAATAGCTTCAAATCACTATCAAGTAAATAAAATATTCCATTAGATAAAATAATGTGAAAAAAACATTGGATAAATGATGAAGAATCCCGATAAGGACCCTTTGATAAAACATGAATCTGATGAAGATCAAAGTTAGAGACTATGAAGGGACGGACTGCCATATTTTATAACAAGACCCAGACTAAGATAACCACTTCTTATCACTAGAAAAGGGTTAAGGTAAGATTTGAAAAAATATCATAGGGGAATGACCAAGGATGAGGCTACTGGTCGTTAAGTTTCAAAATCTGAGGAAACCAAGCACTACCCCTAAAAACCTTTTTTAGCATCCAAGGTTAATAAACCTCTAGGGTTGCATGAAAAGCTAAATATGTGTGTCTGCCTTTGTTTCCTAGGTTGTGGATAAGAGGGAGACCTTTGCCACATAAATAAAACATATCCACTCCACCTTGAATGAGACAAAGGGAGTCACAAGGGAGTTTGGATGCTTTGTTAGTAATCGAAATATAGAAACAACATCTCACTAATCTCTCCACATCTGTGTGTGAAATAGATATATACAATGAGCACTCAATGCCATCAATACATTTTGTGGGCTAAAATAAATATGTAACTAACCTAATAACTTGAGAGGTACCCTCTAAGGATCTACATCTAATAAAAAGAGCCTTTAGAATAAAAAGGGCCAATAAATTATTATCACAATACTAAATTAAAGTGGATAAATAACCACTTGAGTCTTTATACAAAAATTGGATATAGTCTAGCCAAATTCTCATAATAGTCTAGATATTATGTTATCCTTAAATCCGTAAATTTAGTGTCCATCTCCCTATCCATAACCATGTTATTTTTCAAAATAAATTCTACATGATAATAGTCTACGCCTATCAGCTCATATTACTTCATAAGAAGTTTTTTTAGCACATGGTACAACAACTTAAATACATATTCAGTGGCATGATTCCAACTAAGAGGATACCCTAGCATTTTAAGGTTGCCTTAAAAATCTTTTTGTATCCCACTGATGCAATTGACCATAATCTACAAAATAACACATAAGAAACATTTTTTAGGGTTTGCACATACCTAAATATAAAAAATCATTATGAAGACTTTTCCAACATCATATAACAATGATAAACAATGAACACATCTACATCATCTATTTATCAATAAATCATTCCCAAACTTGCATATAGATAAATTGGTAAGTTTTATGTTTTCTAACCTAACCTTCTTGTGCCAGAGAGGTTTAACATCCAAATCACTTAGGATGGTAGACACAAGAAGTTATCCATAGCAATGAGTTATAACTAGCTCTTCATTGTCACTGCTTGACTTGCACCATCACATAAAACATTGTACTAAGAATAAAATGTCAAAAAAATAAAAAAAAACTAGTTTATAAAAAAACTTAATGAAATTATATTGTTGAAATGATTTATCATTGGCATTCGAGTAACTTTGTATCAAAAAATGTACTTAAAACATCCTACATTATGCACAACTAAGTTGTAAAATGAAAAATGAATAAAAATTATTCATCTTTTCAATTTCATTCATTGGGTGAATCCATACTCAAAGGAAGAATTAAAATTAGATTTTAAAACTTTAAACTCCACCATTTTTTTCATCTCAACCAGTAAAAATTTATATATTGTTTAGGTTACAATTGTCTCTAATATTTAAATACCCACATTTTTTATAAACAAACCTTGACAGTGTTTTTTTTATTATGTGCTAAAAGTTTTAGTTTTGAAAATATAGTTAGGAGTACTAAGATCATATTATTTTTATGGTGATGGATTATGGTGATTTTGAATTTTATGTGGTGATGGTGTTGTTCAATATAGTTATAATATTAGTTAAGCCTAAGAAATATGTAGGTGTCCACCATAATTTAGTTGTTTAAAGTGGTATTGTTATAATTTTTGATGTTTTTTTACTTACATTTTTTTATTCACATTATGGTTATAATGAGTAGGTATAGCTCGTGGAGAATGCCCATCTATTTAAACCCTTAAAGGAGGCTATGGGTAGTAATAACATCACAATTTTTGCACCCAAAAATTCATTTTTTGAAAAGAATTTGGATCCTGAGTTCAAAAGGTTGCTTCATGAGATTAGGAATTTCAATTCCCTACATAAATTGCTCCAATTCCATGTGGTGCCTAAAAGGATGGTGGTAGAGGAATGGACTAATGCCACTCTCATGGACCTACATAAGAATGATAAGCTAATGTTTTGGGTGAATTGAGATATTAAGAGTTAAACTATGAAAGTTGATATAGGGATTGTGACACACCCACATAATATGGAGAGGCTAGATACGACATTCATGGCATTGACAGACTCTTGGTACCAAAATATGTGTATGATGATTTAATTTAGTGGAAAATTGGTAGGGTAGTATTATAAGATAAAAATGTGGAGGGGGATCCTACAATTTATTCTCCCCATATTAGTAAGAACACTCCATTGATAGGCTCAAGCTCAATCTTTTGGTCATTTCCCTCAATCTACTATGAATATGCCCCTGCATTTGGGCCTTCACTAGCACCTACCCTTGCATGTGGGATTTATTTTTGGTACCATTGGTTTGATGGAGAGAAGCATCTGAAGGATTTAATTCATACATTGGTGCAATATGGTGACTACATTAAGATGGTTGACATATTGGTGAATTTGACCACATTGGCCTCTAAGATAGCTAAACTTATTTTATATGGTTATCAACTCACTGTCTTGGCTTCTAATGATGAGGCAATGGGTAAGATTACTACAAACCAATTAACTGAACTAGAAAAAATCATATATTTCCACATGATTCTTAAGTATCAGACTAGGGGAATTTCTATTATGTAAAGAGGAAATCAAGGAAGTTGAAGTATAATATGTATGTTCCTCATGAGGTGTTTACCCAAAAAGCTTCAATGGTACCAATTTGTTTGGGGAGGGAGAGATTTTCTCATTTGTATGATCATGGTGTTTGCATTGATAGAGTAATCTCTATTCAAGGAATTGAAAAGGTTCTATTGTAACCAAACCACCATGTGAAGGTTAAGAAGTGATGAAAAGAGTAAGAGCAAGAAGTAGACAAGGAAATAAAACCAAGTAGAGGGTGGTTACTTGGATATGTGTATGCAAGTTAAGATGACCAATATAAAAATCCTCTTTCTCTCTATAGACTAGGATACAAATGAGAGATCAAACTAGAGCCTACATGCAAGTAAACATAGCAATAATGATTGATAGATGTAGATCTAGTAGATGGTAATCCAAAATCAACATTAAGGATATAGGTTTCCAAATTCTATGCCTAAGATATGAATATGGGATATAACTTGGTCTTAAGCTAAAATCAATGATGTAACATCAATGTTTTAAGGATATAATATGAAACTATATCTTAGGAGTTTGAATAGCACATAAATGTTGATTAGTTCCTTGTTGGTCCAAATGATAAAAAATCATGCATAATAATACACTAGAACTAAACACTCTTGCCTAAGAACCAAGGGGATCATAAAATAGTAAATAAGATCACAAGATAGAGATAAAAATAGCACAAGTAATTTACCTCCTTTATCAAATTTGATGCTTTCTTGTTGTCATAAGGATATTCATGCTTGGTATATGATAATTAGAGTCTTCTATAAATGTTTATTCATGGTGGTATCACTTCTCTAATGGTCACTGGTGGCTTGGTGTGAATCTTGTCATAAAATGGGCAATATAACACTACTCTCAATGGCTTCTTGAAGGTAATCCAACAAAATAACCTTACACACAAAAGCTTCTTGGAATATGGTGTGGGCACTTGTATTTATAACTCAAAGAACTAAATCTAACCCTAGGGAGGTTAGGTTAAATTCTAAATTTGTTTGAGTCCAAAATAACCTAGGTTAAGTTAGGCTAACCCTGGGTTGGGTCAAAGCACTCATGAAATATTGACATCTCAGTTTCAAATATTTGTGAGGCATGACAACTCACTTTAGATATTTGTGAGGTTATGACTCATATTTTAGAATATTTAGGATTTATTAAATCACTTTGTTAGCTCCTTTGACCTTTGACTTCATAGTTGGCTAAAAAATCTTTTTTTGATAAATGAAATTCACTAATTTGATTTGGAATTTTTGTCTAGGCAATTTAATTAAGATTTGTAATGTAATTAATCTTGCTTAGTGATTTTGGGCTTTTTGAAATTATTTTAAATGTTTTCAATTAATATCTCAACAAGCCAAAAGTGTCAAATTACTAGGTTGTAATTTGATTAGGGTTGAAACTAAACTAGATTATTGGTTCATATAAGGTAATATACCAAGTAAACTAGCATCCTCATGTTTATGAGAAATTAAATTCTTTACATAGATGAATTTGGGAAATTCAAGTGATTTATAAGCTTAAATTGTGTCATTTATTAGAATTTGAATTGAGTCTCAGTTTAGGCATGAAAGTAGCCAAAACTAAGTGTTTACAATTTACCCATGTTTGAGAAGGTGTTATAAGACATGCATAATAACATATTTAAAATAATTCAAAATTCATTAATCCAAATGATTCATGTCCTAAAGGGTGGTTGATAAGCCCCTGATGCCCCGTCGAGGGAGTGGGTGGTAAGATAGATTTATCAAACGTTCCCTCAAAATGAAGAAAATGACATGATCTAGTGGTAACAGGGGTAGAATTATTGAATTACCCATAGATGATTATAAATGGTAATGGTGATATAGTCACTGATTTACCCAAAAAGAGTTATAATAAATAGGAAAGGGTATGGCACTAATTTGCCCAAAGGTAGTTATAAGTAGTGGCATGGATATTTTCCTTGGTAGGGTGGTGGAATGACTATTGATTTACCCAAAGATGATTATAACTAGTTATTTAATACAAAATAGTGATTTTCCCAAAGGTAGTTATAGTCATTGATGTAGGCATTTTCCCCGGTACGGTAGGTAGAGCAAGAAAAATGATGATTTGCCCAAAGGTGGTTATAATCATTAGCACAGGACATAAAAAAAATGATTTTCTCAAAGGCAATTTTAATAATTAGATTGGTCAAAAAAAGGATTTGCCCAAAGGTGATTATAATCATTCTCACGTTTAAATCACCAATTTAAAATGAATTTTCCTTAGAAAGGTAGGATACATCATTGATTGAATGAAAAATAATTTATTGTAATAGGGTAAATTGGCAAGGGTTGATTATGAAAAAAAACTTTAAAAATGGATTTACGATGAGATGGAAAAGGATAAAAACACATTTATAGCCTAAATGTGAGTTCAAAGATACACATTCAAAAAAACATGATGTATAGGTAGAAAAATAACATTGTTAAATAGGTCTTAGGGGAGGCCTAAAAAGATGGTCTAGTTACAATACAACCAAAAAATAAGACACGTAAGATCGAATGACATGTGAAATAGACCATATATGTGAAAAGTACATTTCTTGGAGTGTTCAAAATGAACTATAAGCCCTTGGGGGTAAAAAAATTCTATATATCTACCTCTAGGGTGAAAAACAATTCATTTTCACCTTAGCCCATTGGATTTCTTAGCTCTGGTTTTATGCGAATTAAGCTAAGAAAAATGGTTAGTGAAGGAGCTTGATGTCATGTTTTGGAGTGGGTGAGGGAGCACATGCAACCACCCCATGATTGACCACTAGTGAGTAACTTCAAACTCATCATTAATGTTAACTTTATTTAATTTATTACTTGATTTAAGTCAAAAAATGAAGTCACCATTTACATTTTAGGGAAAATGATGGCTTCACCAATGAAAATGGTGACTTCGTATGAATTCATCATTCTTATAAATGATAATAATGCCAAAAGTGGGTGGAAATATTTGAAATAGTTATTTCACCCATTTTTAGGAAAAGTCGCCATTTTGTGAAAATAAAAAAGGTGATATCGATAAAAAAAAATGTGCAATATCACCTAAACAATGGCTTTGCCTTTTTGGAAATGATGGTTTCACTATAGAAGCCAAAAATAATTGATTTTGGGGCTCAACATGGGTATAACCTCTTAGAGAGGATCAATTAGGCTTAGTAAGCTAGGCTTAGGCACAAGTAACTATATATAGTTAGGCTGACGCTAATTTTTTATGTTTGCAGGAGAGATTGGCTATCTTTACATGATAAGAATGATGGTCCTAATATATATATATATATATATATATATATATATATATATATATATATATATATATATATATATATATACCCCTCAAATCTAGATAGAAGACATGGTCAATTTCTTGCAGGTGTTATATATTCATGACATGGCATAAATGTCAGTCATCATAGCAAATCAGACATATTTAAGCATGCTAGCTGAGCGAGACTTCTAAATTTCACCTACGTACTATAGAGGATGCTATGAAACTTTAGGATACCTAACATATCATATAGTTGCCTATGCATAGATGGATATTGTTTTAGACATCAACGACATAAAAATAAACAGTTCTCAATGATTTGTGTAGCTATAGGGTATCCCCATGTTTTAGGGGAAAGTTGATATAAACCTTATAAATACTTACATGGACACATAACTTAATGATCTGCTTTTCAGGGATCCATCACCACCAACTCTCATTGATAGGGAGGTTTTTGTTCTCATGGCCATTATCAACAACATCTTGCTACCTGACAAGAGTGGCAAGTACTTCCATATGGGCCTTGGAGGCATACTAAGGAGCATACTTGAGGAGTTTACATGCTTTTCTTAGGGGCTAGTTATCCTGATATAGCTCTACAGATATCTTCATATGATAGCGTACCATGGTGGATGGAGCATTGGGGTTTACACTCTTATGATGGTATGGGGATGGGAGCACATCTCAATTGAATGACTAGTAAGTATGCACAAAGTATAGGATCTAGAGGATCCTTTGACATAAAGTTGGGCTCAGACATAAGCAGGCAAGCAGAATCACAAGGGGGATATCCCATTCTATCATCGATGTTCAATAATTTGATACCACAATTTTTTATTTCGAGGCCTTACCTTGCATATCACATGTAGTGGTTTAAATATGGATGTTATATGGATTTCATGACTACTAGATGTTTTCTGACTAGGATACAATCCCATATCATTGAAGAGTATCGCCTTGATTGAGACTCTGACATTTTAGATTCACAAAGGAGGTTCTTGAGGGGCTAAGATGGTTTTCCCATGTTACATGAGATTTCATTTAGGATACTCATGTTATCCCAAGGAGTGAATCCATAATGAGTTATATCAATGTTCCTCAAGTTGTCTGAGCTTATATAGAGGAGTGCAGATGCAGGGGTCACTCCATCTTACATACATTAGTGGGTACATGTATGCCCATTGAGGCTAATAGTTCTAGTTCTCGTTGAGGGATAGGTGCCCATGGATATTGAGTAGATGGAGGCCAAGACATCAAGCGATAATGATGGCACCTATTAGGATATCGATGGTTAGGTTGGGGATGATGATGATGGCATAGATGGAAGAGACAACAGGGGAGATGGGGATAGAGATGGAGATGGAGATGATGGCCTAGATTTGATGGTGCTATATCCTATCTCGATAGTATTTATAATAGCATATGTTATTTTAGGCCAGGTAGGGCCTTCAAGCACATAGGTGGGTCTACGTCAGGCAGGGATTTCTAGCACAACTAAAGTAGGTAGAGAAACATATATGTTAAAGTAGGAAATCATTGCCTAGGTATGAGAGGTTACAAGTTTACAATGGTAATTAGTTGATTTATATATCACCTTCGATATGCAAGATGATGATATGACACTACTTCAATCAGAGATCTCTAAGCTGAAAGAAGAGGTAGATAGTTTAGTTCAAGTTCAGGGCTAACTCACTATAGAAAGAGATCAAGCCATTAGTGATTGATATCAGGCATTGGCTACTATTGGCAGGCTTATGCAAGAGTGAGATGCAGCTTAGGGAGCCATCACACATGCTAGATTCTTAAAAATGATAGGGTAATGCCTCTGAGCCAAGGATGATGCATCTTATTACTTTAGAGCCTACGAGTCTACCATACCAAGGGATCAACATGTTGATACATTTGAGATCTAGGATGCACAGAAAAAAGTGAGTAGATATGGTTGATCTCATACCAAGACTCATGTGATGGGTGCTTTAGGTTAATCCATCCATCAACCATGGCCACCACCACCAAGATATTTAGGGCCACCTCTAACCACAGTTCACATAGACACAAAGCTAGAGTTGAGCACATGGATATTTGGCATTATGGGCATTTTGGCATATGGAATTGTACTCATTGTATCAGTATATAGATGTACTTTGAGACACCATTATTATATGCATATATCCTCTATGTATATAACATTTGAGATACATTGACATTCAATTTTAAATCCTTTAAGGTTGATGTACGTGTATATGATATTCATGATATATATGATGTCATGCTTGTTATCTTGATTATCACATGTTTAACATTGATTAGCATTATGTATGTTTAACATTGTTGATTTTTATGCTCATGTATGCATTCTTTATTTATTTATTATGCCATGTTTATGATATACTTTATTAGTTGTTCATCTTATTATGTTGTATGAATCATATCTATGCTTATTCATAGATGCACGTATGTATAAACACATAATAAATCATTGTTTCTCTTATTTATTATTCATGGATTCAAACATGTATTTGGGTACTTGGTTGATTTGATATATCGAAAAAGTATGGCCATAGCATTGAGCTGATAGACTTTGTATGCTTGGTTTTTGTTGTAGCTTGGGATATTATGCATTATAATTATGAATAACTAAAATGAAAATATATACCTTAAGCATTGTAAACTTTATTTAAATGTAAATATAAACAACCTAGAAATAAGATATGAATAATCAAATCCCAGATATAAATATAACAAACAAATCATGTGTAAGACTAAAAATAAATATTCACAATCAAAGTACATGGTATGGATAATCAAGACTTAAGTGTAAACAAAATGTAATAATCTTACGACAATCGAAGAACAAAAAGGCAAAAGTAAAAACAAAACAAACAAATAATAATGAAACAAACAAAAGAAAAAACAAACAAAATAAATAAACCGACACAAACCAAAAGACATAAACAAAGGATACAAACAAATAAATAAAACCAAGAAAAAAAACTAGACAAATAAAAGAGCAAGAAAGGGTATAAACAAACAATAAGATAGAAAACTTATAAAAATGACTAAAAAAACAAATAATAAATCACTAATAAAAAAACACAAAAAAAAACAATAAAACACCAATAAAAAAAACACACAAAAACAAACATAATAACAAAAACAAATAACTATAAACAAATAAAATAACAAATAAAACAAAATAATCAAAACAACTAAACAATTCAAAGAAAAAAATAGTACAATAAGTAAACTAATTCTACACACACAGAGGCAAACAAACAATCTAAGCTAAACAAATATCAATACATAAATGATGGTTAATCACAATGTTAGTAAAAATACAAAACAAGTTATTTGTGCATGTGTAATAGAGGTGTTACTCTTGGAGATAGGGTGACCTCTATGCTAGGTAGCAATGACATAGATAAAATAACACAAGAACAAAAGTCACAAGGTTTCCCCTAGGCTATATGAAAATAATGACACAAAGAATATGACATACATTACCCCTAGGATATAGAATACAAAAAAACAAAACAAACAAAATGGGGGGAATAGAAAACAAGGGGTAAATAAGCTGACTCTAGATTCATTAGGCAAGTGGACACTGCCTACATATTTCCATGGACAATAGGTCCAATGTGAACTTCAGGCAAAATATAGATCTCCCAAGATATGGGATACAAGAAAATTATGATAGGAAAACATGATTGATTTGTAGAGGAAAATAAGAATGGTCTCAAAAAATGGTGAGTGTATAAGAAAAGAGAGAGATGACGTTCACAGTCATGAAAGCATCAACACAAACAAGCTTTAAGCTAAAACCACACTAAATTTTAAGAGACAAATTCCTACAAATGAACTGAATTGGTAACTCATAGTGTGTATTGTATCTATGGCTTGGAATGAGAATGAGCTCATAAAACGATGAGAGCATAAATAATGGTTACTCACAAAATAGTGAGAGCATTGGCTAAAGTTACTCACAAAATGATGAGAACATTATAAAATCCAAGTGGTCATTAGTGTATCAAGTTCAAATGCATAATGCTCACAATATCAACTCACAAAATAATGAAATCATACAACTAATGCCAACAAGGATGGGGAAACTAAAGGACAAGTGGTTACTTGTGAAATCACTGAGAGTCTCAGAACCCTTAAGGCTATGAAATGGTCAAAAAAGAAAGGAAGTCACAACCAAGCTAATAGAGATATCCTAGGTATCTAAGTGTTTCCTACATAGTCCATGTAGACCTCAAGTCGATGTAATTCTCCCAAAAATGGGAGGAAAAAGACCAAGGTGATCTAGAAATGAAACTAAATAGATAAGATGGCCCATCCCAAAAAAAATTGGTGGTTTTATATCTCACATGGAAATTATTAGCTAATTTTCATGATTTTGTGATTTTTAGGATTTTTGGAGGTATTCTACAAATGTTTAAGGCCTTTAAAACTATTTCAAGTGTTTTTGGAAATTTCTAGGCATCTCAACTCGATTGAGAATTACAAGACAGATGATCCAACTCACAAAACAATGAGAGTATGGATAAAGTTTCTTGTAAAATGGTGAGAATGTGGTAAAGGTGTGACTAAGTTGACCTCAGCATAAATCAAACATTATCTACATAGTCCTTTAAGACCTTAAGTCATTGTAATTTTGCCTACACAAAAGGCATCCAACTAAGTACCAACAAGTTCAGGTATAGGCAAATGGAAAGGTATGGCAACAATTATGGCAAGGTGATGTGGTAATGCATGGTAAAGTGTGTTGTTCATAATTTTTCCATAGGTGGTTATAATTATGAAATAATGACAAAGGGTTAGTGGTACTAATTTTCCCATAGGTGGTTATAATTAGTAGCACAAATAATGAACGTAATAACAAATTAAGGATGCAATTACCAGGACCACTATCATATTACTTTCATATACTGCCATTCAAACATTTAATTTTTAAAAAATAAAAAAATTGAATCTATCATCAACCACTAAACGTGCCTGAAGTACAAATGAATCAGAACTAAGGTCAAATATGATAGGCAAGGTTAGGTAAAAGAATTCACTAGTGATGGATTAAGGACATGATATAATGGTATAGGTTATAATACAAAGGATGGGTATAATGTGACAAAACCTAAATGATCCTTGTAGAAAATAATCCAAATCCCTCAAGTGTAAAAATGTTTGAGGTGCATTATATTCGTTGGCTCATTAAGTTCATCTCCCTCTAGTGTAGCGATCATGTATGCTCCATAGCCATAGTTAGCAATAACTACATAGGGCCCTAACCAGTTTGGTTGAAACTTTATTTTTTTCTTAGTTTCAGCATTTAGGTTCTTCTTATTCTATTTAACACCAAGTCACCAAGCTTGAATTCACTATGCTTAATGCACCTATTATATTGGGCCCTTTAATCGATTCTGATATGCCTAAAGATTAGTCAAGGTAGCCAAGCATTTTTCATCAAGTAAGTCTAGCTCTTGCAAGCAAGCTACTCTATAGGCCTCATCATTGATGATGTGCTACAATGAAATTTGGAGAGAAGGAAACTTGACCTCCATAGGAAAAATGGCCTCAGTGTCATAAACAAGTGAATAGGGTGTAGCTCTTGTTAGAGTATAAAATGTGATATGATATACCCAAAGGGCATTAAATAAATACAAGCACAAGTGCCAATTGCAACCAGTGTCATTGATAATCTTCTTTAGAATATTAATAATGGTTTTATTAGAATCCTTAGCTTGATCATTGTCGTGTGGGTAGTAGGCAATAGATAAATATTATTTGATGTGGTATTGGGTACAAAGTATTTTCACATCTTTATTTTTAAATGATCTACCATTATCATATATAATGTCGAAGGAGATACAATAATGACAAATAAGATGGTTGAATATGAACTTAGATATCTACTTACCAATGATGTAAATGAGGGGAATGGCCATTGAAAGATGTAGGATTGATATTCCCTACAAGGTCGAGTCATAACATTGAGAATGACCATAGTGTTGTGAATGGTTTGAGTGTTTTTGCTGAAACATGAATCACATTGGCATGCTTCTGACACTTGACACACCTCTTCACATATGCATTTGAATCTACTTCCATAGCCAGCTTATAATAACCAGTACGTAGTAAATTTTTGGCTAAGATTACCCCATTGGTATTGGATCCACACACTCCATGAACTTCTCTCAATGTTAATCTGGATTCTGCCAAAGGTAAACAATGAAGTAGATTTCCATCATAGATTCTATGATATAAGGTTGGTCCAAGTAGGGTATAATGAGAGACTTTATGGGTGAAGGCTTTTTGTTTCTTACATGATAATTTGGGAGCCATGATTTGGTCTTGAAGATAAGCATATATGTTTGAGTACCAGGAAGACGTGCGACCAACAATGTCATAGACCATTTCGATGGATAATTATTTGTGTGTCGGTGCTAAGATAGATTAAATAAAAAATTGACAATCCTTTATTTTTTGTATGATCTAAATCATAGATTTAATAGTATCCATAACATCAGTTATTCAATTATTAGCTTGAGGTATTCTTTCAAATTGGAAGTTGATAATCTGTTGTTTGAGAGTATCGACCATATCCTTATAGGGACCAAATATATATCTTTGTTCTGGTACTAGTTTGTGCCCTACTTGATGATTAACTAAGAATCACCATGAACCAATAAATGTTGAATGTTCCATTGTATTGCTTAACAAAGCCCTGTAATGAGTGTTTTGTACTCAGCCATGTTATTGGTACAAGGAAATTTAATACAAAAGCACTTGAGAATAAGATCCCCCTGTGGCATAACAAGTAATATTCTAGCACCTAATCCATGAGACGTAAATTATCCATAAAAGTACATCTTCCATTTTCCAACCTCAAGAGAGGCTTCTGCTTCTTAAGTGGTCATAATGGCCTCATCTGAAAATCCAAATGTAAGAGGTTGAGTATCTTGAAGAGGAGCTTTTACGAGTTGATATGTGAGTTTTTACCCCTTGATGGCCTTCTAATTGGCATATTCAATTTCAAACTTGCTCAATAACATGATTCATTTTTCCATGCAACCCTATAAATCTGATTTGGAAAGTAGATACTTAAGTAGATCTACTTTGATGATAACAATGGTTTTGTCTTTTAGCATATAATGATGCAATTTTTGGGCTATGAACACCATTACTAAAGAGACTTTTTCAATTTGTATATAGTTATGTTCATACACGACTATTATTCTACTTAGATAATACATGACATGTTCTTTTCCCCATTCGTTGTGGTGTGCCAAAAGTTCCCTTAGGTCATTTTTAGTCGTTAACAAGTAAAGAAGCAATGGTTTGTTTGACATGGGTGGCCGCAAAATAGGTGGGTTGGCAAGATATTATTTAAGATGATCAAATGTTTTTTGGCACTCTTCATTCTATGATAATGTAACACACTTCTTTATTAATTGTGTAAATGGGTGGCATTTGTCAGCCAACTATGAGATGAAGCATTTGATTGATTGGATATTGCCCTGTAACTGTAGATGTACTTCAAAGTAGATGGCAATGGTATTTTTATAATTGCACAAACTTTGGTTAGGTTGACTTCAATGCTCATGTGAGAGACAATGAAGCTTAATAATTTGCCATAAGTTATGCCTAATACACAATTCTTTAGATTAAACCTGACATTTTACTTATGAAGCCTCTCAAAGATTCTTTATAGTACGATTGGATGATCGACATGGATCTTTAATTTACCTAAGATGTCATTGACATAATCCTCAATAATGTCATGCATAATATCATGGAAAATCATTTTCATGGCTCTTTGGGAAGTGGCTATGGCATTATTAAGTCCAAACAACATCACTTGATAAAAAAAAACATTCCCCACAGATTGGTGAACACCATCTTGTGATGGTCTTCCAGTGTTACTTTGATCGTATTATATCCTGAAATGCCATCCATGAGAGAAAGCATTTCATATATAGCCATTGAGTTGACTATCATGTCAATACTAGGCAAAGGAAAGTTGTCTTTCATGTAGGCTTTATTGATATCTGTAAAATCAGTGCAGATTCTAATACCATCTAGTTTCTTACTCACTGGCACAATGTTTGAATTCCACTCTAAATAGTCAATCAACCTGATGCATTTCATGTCTAAGAGTTTTTCTACCTCTTTCTTGACTAACACAACAATATGAGGATACATCTTATGCAACTTTTGTTTAATGGGCTTGGCATCATGATATAAAATGAGATGGTATACAACTAAAGTAGGGTCCAAACCTGACATGTTTGAATAAGCCCATGCAAATATGTTAATAAGCTCTCTCAAAAGGGCTACAAAAACTTCGTGTTCCTCCTCAGTGAGGGACACACCTAGTTTTATCCACTTTGGGTCCTCCAAAGTCCCAATGTTAACCTCTAAAGTTTCCTCCACAAGAAGTGTAAAACCATCATCTAAAATTATTGACAAGGAATTAAACTAATTGGTAATGGCAAAGTCCTCTAACCATATTGGCTCATCTAATTCTCACAAGTAGGATGAATTATAGTCTCTTAATGTTGGCAAAGGCCATGAAAAAATACCTCAGGGTACTCTTGAACAATCTATGCAAAATTTTATCTCTCCTCAATACTAATCTTTGATCCATAAATAAACTTTGGACTATAGGTTTTTTGTGCTTCATAGGAAGAGGGGTGAACATCCCCATCTAATGGTGCTAGAAACTAGTTTTCACCAAGAGACTTACCTTTCTCTTTACTTTTTCCCTAGTCAAAAAGAGCATCAAAGAGGTTTTCACTTTTAGACCTCAATGTTTGATTTTATTTTTGTTTTTGGATAGAAAAGTTTACCCCCTCTTCGAAGTAGGCAATAGGATCCAATCTAATAGAAAAGTTTGCTTGTGATCTCCAAGAGGAACGTGATTCCTCAATCCCATAAATTCGCATATGGCCTCATCATTTTCAAACTTGTCTAATGGCATTGTTGACTCCTTTTGGTCCCAATCTATCAATTGTGGATGGTAATATCTTGGCCCCCAAATTTTGGCTAAGTATTTTGAAATTTTAATGTGGAACTAGCACGGCATGGTATGAGCATAACACGCAAATTATATGTCATGGAACATGAATGGCACAAAAACACCGTGGCATGGAACCTATATGGTTTCAAAGCACAAAGGTGCAAGAGAATCAGTACAAGAGGACCTAGTCAAAGGAGAATTATTCATGAGGAACCCAAAAGCATAGGACCTAGAATAATAACATAAGACTTAGGGAGTGCATGGGAAGCAAGAGTAGTTAAGGAGTGATTTATAAGGGTCAGCTAGACCTTATCCATTAGAGGTTTTGCATTGGCCCGCAAGGAGATAAACACATGGCACCAAGGATCTAGCATAGAGTGAGTATATAGGGGGTACAAAGGCTTGGGTCCTTAGGAGAAGTTAGTTGATAGAGCGTCATGACTCTCATTTTGTAGAGAGTTCATTCGTCATTTAATCCGATCATTATTATTGTAAATACTTGGTCAGGAATAAACAAGTATAAATATCCATATTGTAAAGCACTAAGAGGACTGATTTTTTTAGAGAATAATTTGTTGAAGCTTAATATATGAGTTGCAGATATTATAACCTTCATGTGTTCATAAATAGTTAAATGGATAGTTGTGTATCTATGATAGGCTGAGTTGAGCATTTGATGAATGGAATTTAGTATGAAACCTATTTAACTATTTTCTTTTTCTAAATAACAATCTTGGAACTCTATGGCACTCATTTGTGTGATTACGGTGGTTGAACACAATAATACTAGGATTAAAGTAGTTTACTTTTTCCTTTGTGTAATATCTATTTAAATATATTTTTAACTTAAGGAATATACCTAAGTTAATGTTACTATGTAACATAACCTGTAGGAACTGGTCCCTAGCTATGTAATTTAGATGAGTGCACAAGACCATAGTCTTGCATGAAAGGGCCAACGCGTTAGCTCTTTGGAATACACTTCAATGTCAAAGCTCTAATAAGAATAAAAACCCCAACATTTTAGTTATTTTTCTAGGACTCATATCACTTGTTGCCCAGTCATGGAAGATGTTTGAGTGTATCACCCTTGAGAGTATTGAACAATGGATTACTTGATTTGAAGATATTTTTGTGGTTCTCTACCTTAAACCAAGAGTTTCTACATGGAAGTGGGTAGAGTAGAATATCTATATTGCATTGTATGAAACTTTATTGACTAAGATCTTAGTTTATTTTCCCACTTGGGTATCTACGTATGCTCAAGGATGTTCATGAAACCTTGGGAGAAGACAGTCTTGGACATTAAAATGACAAAGAGCTTTAGCATGACTTGACACCCAGTGGATGTGAGATGTCAACATTTGATGGAAAGGATTATTGAATAGCTACATTCTAGAGTATGTTGTAACTACATATTCATGTCCTAAAGAAACCAAGTTTCAATTTTTTAGAGAACTATGTGGCTGTTACATTAGACATTTATCTTTAGAAATCAAGAAGTTGTTTATTGACTATGGACTTGAGACCATGCCACTAGAGAGATAATACCTTTTGCATGAGCCACACATTTGGAAGGGGAGTAAAAAAGAGTTGGCAAAATATTGTGGGTTAAAAATGGTAGCCACTCAGAGGGCATTGTGGAAATGAAAATATGATGAAACTCAATAAAATATTATTGGAATAAGCGATGCGAGAAGAGATCGAGAGAACTCAAGAAGTGTTATTAGGATTTGCAGGGAAGTGAAAACACACAAAGAAGACCCCATCACTTTTGAACTGTGCCCTATGTCACTTTTATCATACTAAGGAGAAACCAGTCAGATGGCAAAAATAAAAAAAAACCAAGTCTGAACCAATCAAGTTCCCCAACCATAGTGCATGATCATGATTTTGAATAAACCAACATATATATACATAATTGGGATACATATAGTGTGGAATCAGATACCAAACCTATAAGGGGTATTAGAACTAAGACAATTGACACTCATACGGACTTAACACTTTCCTTCCCTTTTCAAGGGAAATTCATGGCATGATTTGGGATACTTGGAAGACTTGGCCTTCAAGGTGGATAGAGTATAGGACCAAATTTGATTAATCAATTGGTTATCATGCCCCATGTCATGAGCATTATCATTGGAGGTGTTGGAGGTAGACTAGGTGGTGGCACAGGAGGAAGTGGTGGACTTCCCCCTCAAGGGATAGGATCTGGAGGTTCTTAATAACCACCAGTTCAAGCACCTCAGCCAACAATGATATATTATGAAATGAAACTCCACTTACCTTAATATCAAGGTGTGGAGAATACATTAGATCACATCCAGAAGTGTGAGCTCATCTAGAAGGCATGAGGCATCAATTCTTCTGAGAGAAAAGCCACTCAATTCACAACTACACTATCAAAGTGAACACACAAATGATATAGAAATTTTAACCCTCAACAAGTGGTGGTTGACTATGATCAACTTAAAATGGCATCCCTTCAAGAATTTGATATTCCTAAATTTGTAAAATAAAGCATAGCTATGTTAAAGGACATAAAATAAGAACTTATTAAAAGTGTGTGAGAGTATAATGCAAGGTTTAAAACATTGTTATTAAAATTATCATTTGAAATCAATGATACTCAACATGCACAGTGGTTTTTGGGAGGTTTATTACTTCCATTTCGATGAACATTGTCTCAGAAGACCTTTACTAGCCCACGTGAGGCTTTGGATTTTGCCCTCCATGCTGAAGTGGTTGGTAGTATTGATATTAGGATTAGTCCTTTCATGGAATCCCAGATACATTCAATAGCATCATATATTGAGAAGTTAACTAAAAATAATGCACATAATATGGCTTTTGGTACACTGATTATGAGTTTCAAGGATATATTCGAAGTAACTACTCATGCAAAAACATTCACATTGTATTGAATAAGTTGTGTGAAATATGTCATGAAGAGCATGATGTATGATCTTGTCACCTTTTTAAATGAGCTACACACTTGAAGGTGTATGACTATTGTAAGATATGTGATGCCTACACTTATGACACTAATGATTATTGACTAATTGGTGACATCCATGAAACATGTGCATGTGATACATGCCAAACCTATATAGCCTGTAATCATGATAATGGTGGATATCATGGTTGAGGTAGAGGATGAGGATGTGGTTGTTTCCCACCCGAGACATGTTACAAATGTGGATCCCTGGACCACTATCAAAGAGATTTTCAGGTCTACCATTCATGTGCTTTCTACAAAAAGGACCACTGACTAGAAGAGTACCCTGAATTATACATGAATATCACTAAGGAGAGAAATGAAAAGGGTATTGGTATGATTCAAGTTGAAAAAACACATTGGTATGCACATTCAGGCACCCCAATAATTCAACAAGTGAATATCACAATACACAGTAGAGTATAGTCTCAATCTACCTCTAATCCTATTGAGAAGGTACAACATGAAGAGCCATGAGTGAAAAAGTATCCTGATACCTAACAATAGAAGGATGTGCTCTAGGACACTATGACATTACTACAAGAAATCCAAGGAGAAATTCAATTTCTCAAGGACAAAGAAGCAACATAATATGTTGATATTCAGAAGGTAATAAAGCCTCAAAATGGGGCATTAGATGACTTTTAGAAGCTTTACAAGCATATACTAAATGAAGACATTATTCCATAACTAAGTATTTAGCTTAAGAATTGGATACAACTACCAATTGACACTCAACCTCTAGTGATTTGTTAGATTGAGGATTGTTGATTAAATTATTCTCAGTAGCAAGATACCCCTATTCTTCGTACACTTCTAGAAGATAAGGAGATAGAGTGAATGTTGCCATCGATGGTTGGGTAATTCGGGACATCCTAGTTGATACTGGTGCTGAAGTCAATATCCTCATGAAGGAAGCATGGCATAAAATGGCTAGTCCAGCACTACAACCTTCACCACACATATTGTTTATGGCCAATAAAATGCATGCTCTACTAATTGGAGTCCTCAAGAATGTAATGGTTGAAATATTTGGAGTACCCTTCAAAGTTGATTTTAAGGTTCTCGAATTAGTAGAGGCCGATGACTTCCCAGCTCTATTGGGTAGACCTTGGTGTTATGAAAACAACACAAATTTAAGTTTCAAAAATCACTACATCAGTTTTGAGAATGCTAACCAACATGTTATTATTCCTCTTGATCAAACACATGAGCCCCCATACATCAAACCTATTAATGAGGGAGAATATATTAACCACATATATAATGTCCTACTAGAGATGATGAACAACATGATCCTACTCTTGATGGCATCCTCTAATGGATAGACACATAGTCCCTTTTTGACACTACAATCAATGCTTGTAATTATTGGGTGCATAGTGATTATGAGCTCACTGGAAGAGTGTGTAGTGCCATTAGAAGTTGGGAAACCATTTTGTGCTAGCTTCAAAAATGTCACAGGTTTATCCTCCTTATTACTAGATAAGTCATGAGGGGAACAATGATATATGCACCTTTAGAGAGACTCGATAATGCTCCACATTTCCATGGACAAATATAAGCCCATGACTTTGTCCAGTGCCTTGAGGAATTTTATCACAATAACATTGATCATATTCTATCCTTGGTTCACCTCTTTGATGGTATAGTTGCAAGATGGTGTCAAACCCATCATGATTAACTCTTCTAGTGGGACCAAGTGTGCTCTACCTTGCATCACTAGTTCCATCATGATAACAAAGTCAAGGTAATAATAAACTATAGTGGAGTACTAGCACCTGAATCCCAAATAGAAGTTTACGAGAGAATATGGAGAGATGAAGAGTCATACTTACTAGAGTACTTGTGGGTGCATGGATTTTATAATACTTTATGCACCTAGGAATGAACATGGTATGTCCATGAATAATGACACATGAGTACCCTATTTTGGCATCTCTTGAAGGAGAACATGAAATTAGAACTATCTTATTCCTCACCAAGGATGGATTTATGCCTCACTTTCCAAGCCATGTGTGAAATAATTGTTGGTGACCTGAGTCCCATTGAGGATCATCTAAGAAATATTCATCATGTTTTTGAATAATATCTAATTCTCTTCAATGAACCAATGGAAAATTTTTTTTCCATGCTAGAACTAGTCCTTGATCAGGATTGACATGAAGAGATACGTCTAAGGAAATAGAAGTTAGTGTTTCAAGTGAAAGAAGGTGAAGGATCCAATCCACTTGAACCTTTGTCAAACCATTTAGATGTCCCTACAGACTATAGCACATGATATTTTAATGATAATAGTATTGATACAAACAACCCCTACTTCATGCTAATTTAAACTATCTAGCACAACATTGACATAGAGAAGGAACCCAAAATGGCTACTATAGGTAATTATTAGACTAATACTAAAATTTCAAAGATATTTAAGTTATTAAAGGAATATAAGGATGTTTTTCCAAGAAGATAAAGTGAGATGAAAGGATTTCATCCATCTTTAGGAAAGATGCATATCAAACAAATTGATGATGCTTGACCAGTTAGAAAAAGACCATATTGGATGAATCCTAATCTACGAGTGCACATCAAAGAAGAAATTGATAGTATGCTATGCACTAGAGTAATCACCCCCATTGATGAATCTAAATGGGTTAGTCCCATGGTGATTAGTATAAAAAATATGAATACATCCAAATTTACATTAATTTTTGGGTACTTAATGCATCATGTGTCACTGATCCTTTCCAAACACCATTCATAGAGGAAATCCTTGAAGGTGTTGTTAGATGTTAGATATATACTTTCATAGATGGATTTTTAGGATACCATTAGGTCTAGATTGATGAGGATGAAAAACCAAAGATGATATTTGCTACTGAATGGGAGTCATTCACATATATTTCCATGCCTTTTGGGTTAAATAATGTACCAGTTGTGTTCTCACATATAGCTACTGAAGCCTTTAAGGATTTCATCCATAAGTTTTTCAGGTATACTTGGATGATTGGACAGTCTATGGCTTATTCAAGGACCATTGTTCAAACCTAAGACTTATGCTTGAGTGCTATCAAGTCTTATAAATATCACTAAACTTAAATAAGTGTTTATTTACTACACCTTTTAGTGTACTCTTAGGACACATAATTTATAAAGATGGACTTTTAGTAGACCTAGCAAAATTATTCATTATTATTTGAGTCCTACAACCCAAATCTTAATGTGAGGTTTGTGCCTTTCTAAGACATATAGGTTATTATCAAAAATTCATTTGTGGATATGTACAGATTTTTATGCCTCTAGATGAACTTCTAAAGCATAATGAACACTTAATATAGACTTGCTCCTATTAAGAAGCATTTGAGACCTTAAAGGACAAGTTGGTGACTAATCTAACCCTCTAGTTCCCTATTTAGATAAGACTATTTTGCATCCATATTGATGCATCTAGAATGGTAGTTGGCGTAATTCTTACACAACCTGGGGAAGGTCACCTTGATCATCCAATCTACTTTGCTAGTAGAAAACTCACTCCAGTTGAGAGGAATTACACGACTATGGAGCATGAAGCATTATTGATGGTCTATGCTCTACATAACATCCAACATTACTTATTAGTAACACCCTTTGTATTCTATATAGATCATAAGGCCTTGAAGTACTTAGTAAACAAACCTATGCTACATGGACAAATATATCACTAGATAGATTATTCTAAGATTTTAAATTTTCCATCATGGTCAACCCTATAAAATCCAATTTTGAACCTAACTATTTGTCTTGAATTGAGTCTAGAGAACCACTGCACACTATTGAAGATGACATACCTAATATTCAACTCTTTCATTTTACTTATGTACCTAAGGCGCTGAAAGATATTGCCACTTTTTTAACCATTGGTTTAGTGCCTGATTATCTCACTCCTCAAGCCAAGAAACAACTTGTGGTCTACATCATACCTTTTCAACTCATAGGAGGGTATTTTTACAAGCTTGGTTGTGACAAGGTTCTTTGGTTTTGTGTTATGAAACACGAGCATTTTGAGTTACTTCAATAATTTCATGAAGGTATTTTTGGAGGACATTATGCTGGAGAGGCTACCATGCACAAAGTTCTATTGATTAGATTATGGTGGCCTATTATTTTTTAAGATGCTAAGGTATATGTTAGGTAATGTGACATATGCCATCATGTAGGGAAACTAAACCAATGAAATGCCATTCCTCTACAACTAATTTTCTCTTAGGAACCATTTGAGAAATTGGCCATTGATTTTGTTGGCCCCATCACTCCTACTAGATGGAAAATAATTTCTCTATATATCATCATAAAAAATGATTACCTCACACACTAGTTTGAAGTTGCACCAACAAGATATTATATAGCTACCACTATTTCATTCTTCATTTGGGAGCATATCATAACTTGATTTGGATGTCTACTAAGTTTCACTAGTGATTGTAGTACCCATTTCCTAAATGAAACTATTTGTGTCTTACTATATGAGTTCATGATTTCACACCACAAAACAAAGTTGTATCACCCTAAATCCAATGGTACTATCGAGGCCTTCAACAAGATCCTAAGCACCACCCTGATGAAGATTTGTAATATTGGTCAGACTACTTGGGATGATAGGGCATATGTGGTAATGTGGGCTTACTGAATAACTTACAAACACCTAAATAAAATCACCCCATTAATTTTAGTATATGGCAAGGAGGTGGTCCTTCCAGTTGAATTTTCGATACTATCTCTTTTAATTACGTGCATAGGACAATTAGATGAGGAGTCATCCTTGAAATCACACTAGATACTTTGTTATAGCTTGATGAAGCCTATTTTCTCACTCATTAGAGTCAAGATGTGGAAAAATGCAAAAAAAAGCATGGCATGACTGTCACATAAAGCAAAAAAAAATTCCTTGGGAATGAAGGCCTTGCTATATGACTCCAAGTTTGCGTTCCATTATGGAAAACTTTGGATTCACTGGGATGGTCCTTTTGTCATTCATAGCATTCAAACTACCAGAGCTTGTTGGTTACAAAGGTTGGATGGCCAGTTCCTTCCTAGGCATTACAATGGCAGCCAACTCCAATCGTATTTCACTTGAGTAATTAAAATTTTGTAAAAAAATAAGGCTTATGCCATTAGTTTAAGATTTGATGTTTCCAATAAACACATTGCCTTTGTTGCCCACAACATTTCTTTAATGTAATTGTCTTTAAAAGTTTGAATTTGTATTTTTGTGGAGGACTATGACTTAGTTTTAGCGTGGGGTGAGAGATATGAATTCATGATTAAAGATAGGCATACAAGTTACAAGGCACACAATTTCCATAGGTGCGCAAGGTGTTGAGTGTGGAGCCCTTTGGGGCTATCACATGACCATGTTAGTACACTTTGGGGGCTTAGGGAGCTCCAAGGATGTGGGGAGCACATTTTTAATTTACTCCTCATGTGGTTGAATATTATTATATGATTATTTAATAAATTTCATGCTGACTTCCATACTTGTTGGAAGTGGGATTGATTTCCTTATTCTAGGGAATTAATTATTTATTTAATATTTCTATGATGCATTGAGAGAAAATTATTAAATGGTGTATTTAATAGTTTCTATGATGCATTGGGAAAAAAATATTAAATGATGTATTTATTTATTTCTATGATGCCTTAGGAGGAGAAAAATTATTAAATGATGCATTTAATAATTTCTTAATGTATTATGGAAGTGGGTTAGACTTCCTCATTGGAAGTTGTGCCATTTAGAGAGGAATGGCATGTTCCTTCTCTTGGGACCTTTTGGATATGCATTGAAAGGTGTAAAATGGCATGTCACCTTGTGGATAGAGCCTATCCTAGATGAGGATGGCGAGTTTTCTCTTTGGAGGATGTTTTTTACACCATTTGTTATTTATACAGGGTGTGGAGTGACCTATGAGAAGTTGTTGATAATTCTTATTTACAAGTGTGGCTTTTGTGAGATAGAGTCAAAGTGCAAGTGTTTTTCAAAGTGTAGGTGTTAATTTACAAGGTGTGGTATATCATCTTGTGAGATACATGATTGTGCAGGCGTAGGTGAAAGTACAGCTTTTATGCAGTGTTTTCTATAGGAGATTTTTCTATCTCTGTGAGAGTTCATTGTAATCTTGTTTCATATTACTATTTTATTTAAGGACTTTCTTGGTGGATGTAGCCCACATTGGGTGAACCATGGTATATCTATGTTATGTGTTATTACTAATTTTATTCTCTCCATTTATGTTTTCATTTAAACTATGGTTTGAAGGAATTGTTTCCACATAATTAAATCTGATTTTCACACATTTAAAATCTTGTTTTGTGATTTTATAGTGGTTTAAAATCTTGTTTACATTCACTTAATTCCTAACACAAAGTACTTAGGGAGTGTACGGTACTTAGGAAGTGCAAGTCATTTAAGGCATAAAAACTACATAAGCCTAAGGATAGGGTGCTCTTGCCAATAATTTAAATATTTAAAAGACACAGCTATCTTCTACTCTAAGAAAAACACATGACACAACTATCTTCCACTTTAAAAAAGGCACAGGATAGGACATGTCATTAATACAAAAAAGTATAGTAATTGTGAGAAGTGTCCAATGGCGTGACAATACATAACTGTTAAGAAACATTTATAGCAAGAATGATGGCTGAAGAATGGTGGTCGTTAAAATTGTATTAATGATGAGAAGTGATGGACGAGCTACAAGAGGATAATAAATGTGGACCATCCCCCTCGAGCTTATAAATAGAAAATTTAACTCATTTTTACGTTTGACCTTTTTGTTCATTTGAGATTAATAGATCCAAGAGAAAATAATACCAAAGTTGAGAACAAAGCAAGTTCGTTTGATTCCACAGGAAAATATATAAAGCATTGAAAAAATATATATATAGGTATTACAAGTTTGTCTATATAATAAAAACATAGGGTAACTTTGGGACATGATTACGATAAAGAAAAGTTGTAGGGTACATATAAAGTTCACCATTAGAGGTTAGTTAAGCTTAAAAATCTGAAGTCAATAATTGTAACCACGTATTCCTTTAGTACCATTAGATGGTTGTGCATCATATCTTTGGGCTCTTCAAAGGGTGATGCAGCCTAGGAAAAATGCCCTGAGGACTAATCCATTACCAGTAATACTAGAGGAAGAGGAGGTACTTGGAGGAGATACAATATTCATTAGAGAAAAGATACCAGAAGAATAAGCACAATGCACAAAAAGAGGAGAAATAAGTATGGCACATCAATCCAAGAAGACTCAATCATCTCTGTCCTCATCACTAATGATTAAGGAAATGCAGTATCTTGAGTTGATATTGTGTATGGTGAACTGGTCTCCAAGGTGCCCACTTGCACAATTTTTTACTAAAATCATCATAAACTTGGGAATAAGGTTGAATTCCAAAATGATTATAGAGTCGAGCGTCAGAGCACCAAGACCAGTTGGTGTATGATCTCAATATTTTCAATGTATTGGACACTACAGGGTTATTCCAATTTTAAAATTTTTCCATACTTTAGAAAACCCATGGAGGCCATCAAGTTCCTACTCTCGTGCATCCATGAGAACTATCTCTATTTCATTGAGCATTATATGAAGATCACACTTGATAGGATAAGCAAGGTATCGAGATTGTAATGTTCAGGGTTGGATGTGGTTGATGACTTGGAGGACACCGATGAGGTAAAAAAATAGCCACAACACTAATATATTAGAATCAGGGCCACACCATGTATATCAAGAACCTGTAGGATCCTTCCCTCTGGGTTATGACATGGATCAGCATGACTAAGATCAGTGGGATCGATCATTAGAAAGAGGTTGACATGGTGCACCTCTACATCATCCACCAAGTCACTTAGGGATTAAAATATAATTAGGCTATGTATTTTAGCTGAAAATTTATTATGGATGCAAAGAAGACCCATCGAATACCTATCCATAGGTTTCTATGGGTGCATTTTTATTTTGATGGTTTTTGATGAGATTGGTGTACTAGATTACACCACTGGAGCATTAAAGAGCATGTACCCTCCCAAGAATAAGTCCCCTACTGATAACTTCAAGGCACTCATGTGCCTAGGGCATATCACCCCATCATATAAAATAAAAATGAAGTATTGGTTCGATGGGATGAAGGAGCATTTTAGGAATGAATGGTGCATCCTGAAGGATTTACCCCCTCACCACTGAGCAAGCACAATTCATTGTGAAACAACACTTCTCTCTTGTGTGCATCAGGATGGTCTCTTTCAAAGAATTTTTTTCATGGCTAAATTTATTGTATGCCTTCTCGATGTGGTACTTTATTGAATTTGTGAATTAGATCTATGATGCATAGCCCATTGCTTTAGAGGGGAAAAATATTGATTTGGAGATTCATACTCTCTGAAAGATGTATGTCTATCTAGGCAAGAAGACATATAGGGAGATGAAGGAGATGGACCTGATATATATAAATGTCAAGCCCATACTAGTGGGATAATAGGTACATGATTTGTTTTATATGTTGCAACCCAAGAAGGACTCAAAGGGTGTTAAACATGAGAAGGAAAAGCTCCCATTAGTACCTCCCTTAAAGAATAATAAGAAGAAGAAGAAGACTAATCATGATGTCAATATAAACAATTAATAGGCTCCCCAAAAATGGTAGAAGACTACCAGGCACCATGGCTAAACCCCTCACTACCAAGACCCTCGCCTCCCTGACCTTCTCCACCTTGCCCTTCTCCACCTCACTCTTCTCTACCACACCCTTCTCCTCCTTAACCTTATCCACCAAAATATCCACCCCCATAAGTCCCTCTACCCCCACCTTCTCCTCCACACATTACTCCAACTCCACAACCATCTCCCCTAAAAGTTTCATCATCAAGAGCTATAGATCAATGAGCCATAGAGCAAGCACCCGAGCAGGAAGTCTTTGCAGTCTAGACGGAAGCATCAAAATTTGATTCTATGAATACACCCTCTTTGGTGTGGGAGGAGGAGGCCACCTAGGATGATTTGACACTTAAAATTGAGCACCTTTATGGTAAAGAGGGGGATGGTGAAGAATAAGACATGAGTAAAATGGCCATCGACATCACTTCTTTAGCTATTGATGCATAGGTCAAGGTATTATAATGCAACCCAAATAAAGGGAAGGTGTTGGTCAAGTCCACAAAATATCCTACCATTGATGCATCTACCAATTTGTGCAACTGTTATCAAGTAGGCATCCCTAACAAGATGTTGTATCTATGGCCACACTTCCTTCCCTATGATGCAACTCTAGAGATAAGGAAGTAGGTGTCCTTTTTATTGGACATGTATAATGAGGAGTGTGCTTTTGAAATCCCTTAAGACAACATTATTATAGGTCTTGATGCTCTTGCATTGCCCAAACCACTATGGGTGGATACCTAAAATATCACCCCTCTATAATCTAGTGCAACATTTTTGAAGATGGCCTTGGAGGTCATGCACCAAAATATTTTATTAGATTCTGATGCATGTAGTGTAGAGAAGAAATATACCCAGGTAGTGGGTATGTATAATAAATAATATATTGCCAAGAAGGTGCTCACTAAGGAAGCGCCTGATTTAAAGCAACAAGTAAAGGAGGCCACAAAGGCAAAATTAAAACATTGAATTTATGTAAGATAATTTTAGCCCAGGAGGCAGTGTTGGTAGTCAGTGTACCTATCAATGGGGATGCCATAGATAAACTAAAAACCTTGGTGAACCTCCTATTGAAGTGATACACAGAGTAACCCACACTAAGAAATAAGGGACTAAGGATAGCAGAGTAATTCACCAAGGTAGTCGAAGTCTGCAAGTGCACCTTGGAGGGATTTGGGGAAGACATCCCCATTTTGGATGGGATTTTTGAATAATTGGCATGCCTAAATAAGATCTTGGAGACTCGACTGCAAGAAAAAGAATCCCAAAGGTATTATATGGTTGATGTTTCAATCTTAATAAGGGATCATGTCGAGTGTGCCAAAGCATCCAAGGATGTAGAGATGACGGAAGAAAATCTTAATACACATCATCAATAATTGAATGTTATTTTTGCATCCCTCCGAGGATAGGTTTTTGAAGAATTCATAACACTCAAAGAAGTCTAAAAGGATGTTATCACATCCTTGAATGATTTATTCAAGGACAATGAGACATATAGCCAACCCAAGGAGATGAATAATTCTGAGAGGCCATTGAGGTAATAACTACCAGGCTACTCAACACATTGTCACATTGGGACAATGTCAAGAAGTAAATCAAGAAGATAGGGGATAATTTTTTGGCACAGGCCACCAACAAGAATTATTCTAGGATGGAGTAAGAGTGTAGTGTTGGGTGATGTTAGCCATCAAATTTTGGCTAAGTGTTTTGACATTTTGGTGTGGAATTGGCATGACATGGAATGAGCATAGCACAAAAATTATATGGCATGGAACATGAATGGTGTAGAAGCACCATGGTGCATAACTTGCAAGGTACAAAATCACAAAGGCATGGGAGCACCAATGTGAGAGGACCCAATCAAATGAGAATTAGTCATGAGTAACCCCAAATCATAGGATTTAAAATAATAGCAGAAGACTTAGGGAGTGTATGTGAAGTGGGAGTTGTTAAGGAGTGATTCATAAGGGTCACCTAAAACTTATCCATTGGAGGTTTTGCATCGACCTACAAGGAGATAAACACAATGCAACAATGATCTAGCATAGATCAAGTATATAGGGGGTGTAAAATCCTAGGTATTTAAGAAAATTTAGTTGATAGAGAGTCATGACTCTTAGTTTGTAGAGATTTCGTTGTTCAATTACTCTTGTCATTATTGTTATAATACTTGGTCAGAGATAAACAAATATACATACCCCTATTGTAAAGCACTCTGAGGATGGATTTTTCTTGAGAATACTTTGTTGAAGCTTAATATATAAGTTGCAGATATTATAACCATTCATGTGTTTGTAATCAATTAAACAGATAGTTGTGTATCTATGATAGTCTAAGTTAAGAATTTGATAAATGGATCTTAGTATGAAACCTATTTAACTATTTTCTTTTTTTGACTAACAATCTCGAAACTCTATGGCATTCATTTGTGTGATTATGGTAATTAAACACAATAATAATAGGACTAAAGTTGTTTATATTTTTCTCTATGTAATATATATTTAAATATGTGTTTAAATAATATACCTAAGCTAATGCTACTATGCAACACAACCTACAGGAACCGGTCTCTAGCTACACAATTTGGGTGAGCATGCAAGACCATAGTCTTATGTGAAAGGGCTAGTGTGCTATCTCATTGGGCTACACTTTAGTGTCAAATCTCGCATAAGATTAAAAACCCAAACATAAAGGGTTAAATGTGAAGGTTGATAAATAGGGTTAATGGTGAAAATGACATGGGGGTTAAACAAACTTATAGTAGTAAGGTCATCATAGATGCTATAATCATACTCTACATTACTGTGGGCATCATCTTCACTAATTATTGGTATTGGAATGTGAATAAGGCATGTGGGGTCACCCCCAGGTAATTTAAATCCAAAACCATGGGTTCCCTTGTAGTTGGTTATTGAGACTAGTTCGATCATTCATTGTTGACATAGCCCCAGGCCTCTACCTTCATAAGATTGGTGATCCATAATTTGATTAGGGATAGGATACTTTATACTTTGGTAACAATTAGATAATTCATCATTGTAAATCCATGAATCATCTTCAACTAAGGGGTCTTGTTTTAGGCTAGAGGTTGGTTTGAAAATAATGGGCCTATTCAGTTGAGATTTTCCCTTGGTTTGCCACTCCATGCAAGTAGTTTTGGTCTTATGTCTCCCATAAGCTTTTATATTTTTTGGCAATTGGGTGATATGGAATGAATTATGGGTAATGTATTCTCCAAGACTTTTTTCAGTTATATAGAAGTTGTAGGAAATGTCTAGTGGAGGCATGGATAAGTTAGAATCTAAGTTATCTAGGTCAATGTAATTAACTTCTAGGCATGATTCAATGCCTTTTCTTTTCTTGGATAAATCTTCGTTAGATTTAGGTATAGGAATCATACCCAATTGATAGTTATAGATTTTATACTCAGCCTCGAGGTGCTTAAAATACTGATATGGCTGAAGATTAGCTAGTATAGTTATTTCCATTCTTGAATGTGGAAATTTTATACAAAGATACAATGTGGAAGGTATAACTCTGATTTCATAGATCCAGGGTCAGCCTAATAACATATTATAAGACAATTCTAGGTCCAAAACATTACATAACATGTCATGGGTCAAAGGCCCAATGACCACTGATAAGCTAATAGTACATTGAGATTCCCATTCTTCATTATCATTTGCCTTGATAATGATGGTATCTATTTGTAAGTCAATTGTAGTATATCTGAGATGTTTGACCAACTTCAGAGATACAATGTTGAGGCTCAAACCATTATCTACAAGGACATGTTTAACTCTATGGTTTGTTATACCAACCTCAATGTATAATGGGTTATTATGTAGAGATCCTATGGATGACATGTCACTGTGGTCAAAGGTAAAATATTGGCCAGGGGCTAAATATCCTACCATAGCTTAGAATTTGTTTAGAGTGATGTCATCTTGCATGAGGGATTGGTTCAAGTACTCATTCAAGATGTCTTTATGAATTCTTGATTTACGCATTAAATCCATGATGGATATATGCATAGATGTATTTTTTTATCTATTCCTTAATATCATAGGTCATCCCCTCATTTTTTTCAATTGGTTTGTTTTTGATAGGCATGGAAGGATGAATGGGCTCATTTTTACTATTCAGCTGTAGTCCCTTGGTAGTAACCTTGGCTTATCGATTCATGATTACACAATCTCAATCTGGTATTTGGCTTGGTAGTTGGTTGGGTAGATAATGAGGCATGGAATGATAATTCTATGGCATGTTGAGCCTGGTTGCTACCATAGTCTATAGAAGAATCATCAACATAAGAAAGTTGATAGGCATTGCTTGGATGATAGGCATTGTCGAGTGAGGGTTTAGATCTTTTAATAGTTGTCTAAGGATTTATTGTAATAGTATAAACTTGACCACTTGAAATGTGTTTTAAGTTATTTTTATATGTATACGCAATGACATGATGGCCTCCTTGGTTGGTTTGGTTAGTTTGACCTTAGTTCTGACCATTTTGTTGTTGTTGTTATGGCTGACGTTATTGCTATTGATTTTGAAATGGAGTTATTTGTTGTTGTTATTGTCATTGTTTTTGTTGATACTACTATTGGTTGTTATTGTTTTTATGTTGGGGAAATGGATATTGGTATATACCCACATTACAAATGGTCATAGGAGCATGGGTATCCATTTTTATCTCTCCATTTTTTGTTAGAGGTACAATCACTAAGAAAGGGGTAAATTAGTGAGCCTAGATAATCTAATTTCAATTCCAATTCCTTCAATCTCTTAATCATTCAACACATACATTCATGAGGCATTTACATTATCCATAGCAATTAACGGGAAAGATAATGCACGATCAAACACATAACACAAGGCATACATGGTTAACCCTCTTGGGGAACAAAACTGACTAGAACCTACAATTGGACTACTGTTCTATAATAACAAAAGCCAATTTAGACCATCTAAAAATGATCAAAGAACTACCATTCCTAGTTTTAGTGAGACTACAATCCCAAAAGGAGCTTATACACCTGTCTAGATGAGTAACCACAACAACTAGACCTTTATCAAGTTTCACCTTGAAAGGAGGATGCAACCCCCTTAGATGTTGAGTAGCCAAAACAACACATAGAACAACTCCATCTTTGAACTGATGTCTTTAATACCTAATGATGAACCTATGATTATCACTCTTCACCTTCAGCAACAACTCTATCACCCATCACACCCTATTTTCCAATGCACATTACATACTTGAACTAACATAGAAAGATCAATTAGGACACATTACATATCCCAACTAACCCCACTCTTCAACTCTGCACACTCAATGTATCTTTCATAGTAACAACTTTGTCACAGCAATAAAAACATAACCAAATGGTCATACACACTATCCACACTCTGATTAGTATTTTAAATCAGCCACCAAGATCTAATAAACACCAATGATCCTTTGCTCAATCTCAAGACAGCCAAAACATCCTTTTGGATCACTCTAGACCTCTTCACTTAAGCTCAACATGCAAGAGCACTACTTTTCCATCAGAAACATGACCTACATACCATATACATAGTTCTCAAATTTCTCAACTCATCAACCCAACCATTGGGCATTCTTGGCCTCTTTTCTTCTTCGCTTCAATGCTCACTCCTCTTTAAGTCTTACAAGTCTAGAAATCACCACCTTTGATTTCATTATTTATAGAGCAATCATGATAACCATCATCTTAGTCGACCATGAGGCATGCCTTAACCCTTAATGAAACTATCACACAAAGACAAATCTCAATACAAACTTCATAGGTCATCCATAGCATTTATGGGTCACCCTTAAGCAACTACACCTTTTAATAAGGCCCTTTTATCTCTTATAGGTCTCATGGAGACCTATTCACCCATTTAGCACACCATTAAGCAAAACAAGAACACATGACCACTTTCAAATACATGCAGTCCACTACCTATTTCCCATTCAACATCCTCAAATGATCATATTCATCTTAGCTCACCTCTGTGTATGCTCAAACAACTCAAACACTGACCTGGTGCACAAGAACATCATGAATGAATACATGGTCAACTTCTAGACCTTTGTTCATACATAATATCTATTGGTCAAACCTATAATGACCATATAAAGCATCCTCATGGATTCTATATCACTCCCAAATATCTAAGACATTATGAGAGATCAGACATCATCAATATAAGCTCAAATATCCTTCTTCGGTCACTTTCAAAACAAGCATAAACACGTAGTCAAATTCTAGGCTCAATATCTTTGATTGTACTCACTTTCAGATCTTCAAATTAGGTTCATTAGATGCACCATGGAGTCCTCTTCATATTTTATTTTTATAACACCATCAAATTCAAATTATATCAAAAGATATGGATAAAATATAGATCTCTAGTTTTTCTTTATGTTAAATTCAAATATTTGAAAAGCAACGATCACTGTTAAACCTTAAAAACTTTACAATCATATCATGTCCTCTCAACTTTGGATCAATATCACACCATCGATCTTATCTAGACTTTAATGCATAGTCCACCAAAGCCAAATGTTAAAGCTCATCCATTTTGACCTCATCTCATGTAATCTTATAATTTTGACTCAATGCACTCCATCAATCTCTGTGATTCAGTCAAGTCTTTATCATGCAGCTCACATCATTTGATCAATTTGTAAAAACACCCACTCTCCATTAGATCTTTATCCTTTACCTTTACTTAGTTTTTAAACATCATGCACCTATCCTCATCTTGTTACTTCTTGACTTCTTAGAGCAATGTGTACCATCGATCTTATTCAAACTTTAACATGTGCATAAATTACTAAGTATGGGGACTCTTTGAATATGCCTAGAAGGCAAATTTTACATAGATATATCTTTTGCTAAGATCAATCTCATGTCCCATAAATTACACCATATGTTCTCATTTCAAAGAGGAATCTAATCATGTACCAAACTACTCCTGAAACCTTCATGCATGTCAGATATAACGTCATTAAAATTCTTTCTCAAAAACTTTTGTCACAAAGCCAACTATGCTTAGAAATTATCTGGGAGACCAACTTTGCTCCTGCATAACTTTTGCCATGCTTCAGTGCATGATTTCAAATTTAGTGCAAATCAACTATACACAAAACTGAATAAACCCATATGATCACCTTCTCTTGACACCTTCACGTGTGCAAGATATAACACCATCAAAATGCCTACTCAGCTTTTTTTGTTACACACAAGTTTGGCTATGGAAAATCACGGTCAAACTACTTGGGAGCCCAAATTTGCATATGCATATCTTTTAATGCAATTCATTACATGATATAAAATTTAGAAAAAATAAATTAGGTACAAAAATTAACAAACCCATATGATCATTTTGTCTTAACACCTCTATGGGTGCTAATGTGGACCTTATCAACATGCTTACTTATCTCTTATTGGCCACATGCAAATTTGGCTATGGGAAAACAATGAATTTTGATTGAGAAGCCAACTTTGCACCCTCATATCTTTGATCTCGCTTCAACGCATGACTTGAGATATGGTGTATAATGACTAGGCACTAATGTGATCACAACCATATGACCAACTCCCCTTGACTCAGTCCCATGTGGTAAAGGTGATGTCATCAAACTATCTACTTAGATTTTTTGTCACTGGACCAAAATGTCTAGATAAACACAATGAAGAATCAGATGAAATCCACTCATACATACAAGAAATATAACCACCATGGACCTCTGATATTACCCCTTGTACATCCTCAATACTCCATACTCATCCATGTACATCTCTAACCATCCCAAAATAAAATAACAACCAAGCATACTTCAAGCACATTAGGACAAGCACATTACACACTTTGTCATTATCACATAAACTATCAAGGATATTCATCCACTCACTAAGACACCTAAATGACATCACCATGACATCAATGATAACTCTCCAACAATCTCCCCTTTTATCATTGATGTCAATAGACATCATATATAGTAATATATAGCTCACCTTCCTTCTCTCTCAAAGCACTCCCACAATAGGAACTTTCTCCCCCTTTGACACAATGACAAAGTGGGAACCAACTGATCCTAAAGACCTAAGAATACTATCAAATAGTAAAGGACCATCTTATAAAGATGATACAAACTCCCCCTTACCTTAAGCCTACTTCTGCTTGCTTTGCCAATATCCTCTTGCTCTATGTCAACACTCTCTTCAACCAAGCACTAAAACTAACAAAGAAATAAAAAACAAAACACTAAAATATGATGGAAATCACCAAGAAACATCTGAGAGACACTCCCCCTGAGATATCTGATCCATTGTACATCTTGATCATATTCAAATCTCCATACACCATGAAGAATCACCATATATGCTAATTAGCAATCTCTCTCAAGCTACCATAAGGACTACCATCAAACTTCATGACACTCACCAAGTATGCACTAAACCAGCTTGATAACTCACCTTGAAACACACATGCCTTGATATTTTAGAAAAACTAATAAAAAATCACTCTTCTTCAAACTAAGCTTGTTTAGCCTCCTTATAGCCCTACGTAGAACTTGCAGAGCCCACAATTTTCAGCAGACACAACTTCAATACTTGAAACTTCATATCTAGAGCACTCTCATATGTCCCCTAAATCAAACCAATTTTAATCACCAATCTCATCCTCTGCAACATACTTCCTTCATAAACCTATAAGCCAATTACCCCTCCATATTGATAAAAATTTGAATAACTTGAGAACCACAAAGCTTCAAATCTTTGTGAATCTTGATTTTATGACCCATTTGGACCATTTAACATATTAAGAAACCTCATACCTCAAATCACAAGACAAACCATTTTTCTATCATAGTCCAAAACCCTAGAATCTTAAAACAATCAAAGTCAACAAACTTCCTTTTGTTCAATTCACACCTCTAAAAATTCTTTGCACACCTGGAGACACCCATCACACTTCTAGAATAAAAATTGAGCCACCATACCTTTGGGAACATAGACTTCCTATAACCCATTTTAATCCTGCTTGACCTTAAGCCAAAAACTGAGAAACTTGAGAGCACTAAAAAATATTCAATTTCTCACAAACATATCTTCAAACCACAATAAGTAGTTGAAGCACATCACATATATGTGTAAAAACTTTTTTAAGAATCAAATTCTTCTTGACATTTCATCAATCTCATTATTCCATCTTGATATACCCATTCTAACCTTGCAAAATAGCTCCTTAATAAATCTCTGGGGCAAGCTCATGAAGTTATTGTTTCCCCTTAACCAAAGACCTTCTCTGATTAGCATTATCATCTTGAGCACACAAACTTGCTTCTCCATACCTTCTTTATCAGATTCAACTACTCAATCCTCTGATCCTAGGACTTGATCAATTATAAATCTCTCCCTAACTTCATGCTTCATCAGGAACATGACATCTTCAACAAGTATTCAAATACTTTATACTAGAGCATCCAAACAATGATCAACAAGCTAATTATTTCTCAATATAAGACCATTGATATTATTCACAAACTTATTTTCTCCAATAGATAGATATATAAAAATAATGCAAAACATACCTTATTTTAATACATTCTCACCAAACAATATATAACAGCTACCAAGCTTCCTCTAACTGACAAGTGTCTCCTTGAAGCCTACATAAAGACACCCCTTTGACATATAGACATTAAAAGTCCCAAAACTTAGGAGACTCCCATATCTTCATATCTATCTCTGACTTGCAGTCCTGCTTGACTTTAACTAAATCTTTGACTTCATTATTTTCTTCAAATTTGTCAATAAATATTGTCAATAGAAACTCTTAACTCTCCTTCATTTTTTATCCTTTTTCCACCTTGGCAAATAATCCATCAAGACTCTTGGTCTCAAAAAAATTTAATCTCCTAAGTATTTAGTGCCTTAGGTCTGCATACCATAGTTTGACTCTTCTCATCTTCTGTAGCCAGCTTATCAACTTGATCTTTGAGTTTATACTGATATGAAACACATTATTCTAAAGCAACTTTCTTATCAACCTTTGGACTAGTGTGATTAGCGTTGATAATATTTAGTTTTCATAACCAATAATGACCTTTATTATGCAAAATGGAAGCTTCATGTCCTTTGAGAAACCTTGAGGACCTATTACCTCCACTTGGATAGAATTTAGTAGAGTGTCCAACCTTATGACAACTAAAACAAGTAATGTCTTTCATACCTTTTGATAGATTTGAAATGTGATCAATCTTTGGCCAAATAATCCTTATATCATGGCTCCATGAATATCCATACTTGATTGACTTCTTTTTATAGACCTTATCTCTATGACCATACTTATTACATGTATAACAAAGACCTTAAAAATAACTTGCATGGCTTATTGCATTAGGTTATATAATTGGCCTTCTAACATTGTTTTTCAAGTTGCTTTCTCCTTCACTTGCTTAGGATTCTCGTGCTCACTCTCTAATGACTCCACTTCAACCTTCAATTGAGTACACTCATCTTATCTTGATTTCAAATTTGTATTTGCAATCTTTAACTGATCCTCAATAATATTGATCTTCTCTTCATCCTCTTTGGCCTTGTTGGCCATATCTTTCAATCTATATGCTTGCACTTCAATAGACTTGATCTGTTATGGATACTTATTTTCTTCTTTCTTGGACAAACATAACAAACTTCCCTCAAGAGAACTGACTTGTTCTTCAAGACATTTGATCATACTCCTCATTTTATGATTCCTCTTGATCTGTTCCTTTAGTTCACCAAGTGTACTCATGAGCTCAACTTCTAGATCAAATTTTTATTCCTTGTTGTCATCTTCTTTACTATTATAACAATCTTATTTATCAAACATGATGTGTTTTTCTTTTGAACTTAAACTTGTCTTGGCATCTACTAACTGAACCTTAAGATCATTGATAACATTCTCATACTCTTTGGCATCTTTCTTCAAAGTACATATTTGTTTTTCAAGTGCCTTGATCATAACCTTCCACTATTGATTTTATTTCTTCAACTATTTAGCCATCTTTGTAACTACTTAGGATCACCTTCAATTTGTTAAGCTTCCTCCAAAGGACCCACTCTAATACCAATTGTTAGAGGTACAATCACTGAGAGGGGGGGTGAATTAGTGAGCCTAGATAATCCAATTTTAATTCCACTTCTTTCAAGCTCTTAATCACCAAACACATACATTCATGAGGCATACACATCATCCATAGCAATTAATAGGAAAGACAATGCAATATCAAACACATAACACAAGGCATACATGGGAAACTCTCCTGGGGAATAAAACCCACTAAAACCTGCAATTGGACTTATATTCTATAATAACAAGAACTAATTTAGACCATCTACAAATGATTAAGGAACTACTATCCCTAGTTTTAGTGAGATGTCAATCCCATAAGGAACTTCTTCACCTGTCTAGCTGAGCAGCCTTTAGCAAGTTTCACCTTACAAGGAGGCTTCAACCCCCTTAGAAGTTGAGAAACCACAAAAACACCTAGAATAAATCCACCTCGGAATTCATGTATTTAACACCTAATGATGGAAATATGATTATCACTTTTCACCTTTAGCAATAACTCTATCACCCAAAACGCCCTATTTTCCAAAGAACATTACATACTTAAACCAACACACAAAGATCAATTAGGACACATTACATATCCCAAATAACCCCACTCTTCAACTATATAAACTCAATGTATCCTTCATAGCAACAATTATGTCACAGCAATAACAACATAACCAAATGGTCATACACCTATCTACACTCTAATCAGTCTCTCAAATCAGCCACCAAACTCTCACAGACATGAACAATCCTTTGCTCTTTCTCAAGACATATAAAACATCCTTTTGGATCACTCTAGACCTCTTTACTCAAGCTCAACCTACAATATCACTATTCTACCATTAAAAACATGACCTACAAGTCATACACATAGTTCTCAAATTTCTCTACTCATCAACCCAACCATTGGGCATACTTGGCCTCTTTTCTTCTTCACTTCAATTCTCACTCCTCTCCAAGTCTTACAAGTCTAGAAATCACCACCTTTGATTTCACTATTTATAGAGCAATCATGATAACCATCATCTTGGTTAGTTATGAGGCATGAATTAACCCTTAAGGCAACCATCACAAGAAGACAAATCTTAATACAGACTTCATAGGTTTGTGATAGCATCTATGGGTCACCCTTGAGCAATTTCACCTTTTAATAAGGCCCTTGTAGCTCTTATAGGTCTCATAGAGACCTATTCACCCATTTAGAATACCATTGATCAAAACAAGAACATAGGACCACTTTAAAATACATGGGTCCACTCCTTATATCCCCTTCGACATCCTCAAATGATCATAGTCATCTTAGATCATATTTGTGTATGCTTAAACAACTCAAACACTAACCTAGTGCATAGGAAAGTCATGAATGAATGCATAGTCAACTTATAAACATTTGTTCATATAGAATATCGATTGGTCAAATTTCTAAATACCATATAAAGCATCCTCATGGAGTCGATAACACTCCCAAATAGCTAAGACATCATGAGACATAGAAATAACATCAATATAAACTCAAATATCCTTCTCAGATCACTTAAAAAATAAGCATGAACACAAAATCAACTTATAGGCTCAATATCTTTGATTGCACTCACTTTCAGATCTTTAAATTAGGTTCATTAGATGTACCATGGAGTCTTCTTCATATTTGATTTTTACAACACCAACAAATTTGACTTCTATCAAAAGATATGGATAAAATACAAAGCTCTAGTTTTTCCATATGCTAAATTCAAATATTTGAATAGCAACGATCATAGTTAAACCTTGAAAACTTTGAAATCATCTCATGTCCTCTCAGATTTGGATCAATCTCACACCATCAATCTTAGCCAAATTTTAATGCATAGTCTACCAAAGCAAACATTAAACCTCAGTCACTTTGACCTCATCTAATGTAATCTTAAAATGTTGACTCAACACACTCAATCGATCTCTATGGATCAATCAGTTATTTATCATGTAGCTCGTACCATTTAATCAATCATATAGTTCTTTATCCTTTACCTTTACTTAGTTGATAAACATTGTGCACCTATCCTCATCTCACCGCTTCTTAAATTCTTGGAAAAATGTGCAACATCGATCTTGTTCAAACTTTAAAATGTGTAGAAATGACTATGGGGACCCTTTCAATATTCTTGAAAGGCCAACTTTAGATAGATATATCTTTTTCTACGATCAATCTCATGTCCTAAAAATTACACCATATGTTCTCCTTTCAAAGAGGAATCCAACCATGCACCAAACTGCTCTTGAAACCTTCACGCGTGTGAGATATCATGTCATTAAAATGCTTTCTCAAAAATTCTATCACAAAGCCAAATATGCTTACAAATTATTTGGAAGACCAAATTTTCTCCTGAATAAAATTTTACATGCTTTAGTTCATGATCTCAAATTTAGCCCAAATCAACTATGCACAAAAATGAACAAACCCATATGATCACCTTCTCTTGACACCTTCACATTTGCAAGATATAAAACCATCAAAATGCATACTTAGATTTTCTTATCACACATAAATTTGGCTAAGTATGGAAAAACACAGTCAAACTACTTGGGAGACCAACTTTGCATATGCATATCTTTTCACGTGATTTATTGCATGATCTAAAATTTAGTGCAAATAAACTAGGTATAAAATTAAACAAAACCATATGATCATTTTATCTTGATACCTCCATGTGTGTGAATGCTAACCTTATCAACATTCTTACTCGGCTCTTTCTGGCACATGCAAACTTGGCTAAGTATGGGAAAACAATGAATTTTGATTGAGAAGCCAACTTTTCACCCTCATATCTTTGATCACACTTCAAAGCATGAATTGAGATTTAGTACATAAAAACTAGGCACTAATTTTATCACAACCATATGAACAACTCCCCTTGACTCATTCCGATGTGGTAATGGTGATATCATTAAAATACCTACTTAGATTTTTTTCCACTAGACCAAAATGTCTATATAAATGCAATAAAGAACCAGATGAAATTTGTTCATGCATAAAAGCACTCTAACCAACATGTAACTTTCATAGGACCCCATGCACATCCTAAATACTCCATACTCATCCCTGAACATCTCTAACCATCCCAAAATAGAAGATCAACCAGGCACACTTCAAGCCACTAGGACAAGCACATTGCACACTTTGTCATTGTCACATAGACTATTAAAGCTCTTCATCCACTGACCAAGACACCTCCATGACATCACTAACAACTCTCTAATATTTTCTAGAATATTCTCAATCAAATTCATGAGTTGGATACACCATCATATGGAATGTCCTCTAACACAATGGTACTCATGAAATTCATGTTCTTTATACCAATTAGGAAAAGGGATTCCTTTAGGGAATGGATTTGGTATTGGCCAATTGATTATATTTTCCTAAACCAATATTCAAAACATAAATTTAATAGGATCACCAAGGTCACTGAATTGTCTAGCAATGGGTGGTCTTTTCCTTGGAGGAAGGGATTGTAATTGGTTTTGATTATGTGGTTATTGGTTTTGTGGAGGTCTTGGTTAAATGTATGAAGGTGGTAGTTGTTGATTGGGTGAAGGTAAATAGACAACTAATGTTTGTAATGTATGAACATGGCATGATTCAGTGATATTGTTGCCAACAACATTTTTATTATGATTACAGGGTTTTGATCTCTCATTATCTCAAGTGGCATTAAAATCGATATTTGAATTAGGTTTTGATTATGGTTCTGGTTCTAGTTCTAGTTCTGTTAGCCTTGATATTTATTATGGCTTTGATTAGAAGAAGATAACTTGATTATCCCTTTGTTGAGAATGTATTTCTCAATCTATATTCCTTTCTTTATAAACTCTTCCATCATATGAGTGCATTATAACCTGAGATGGTAAGATATCTCACTATGTAGGCACCTGGTAAATATCATGGCCAATTATTTAACTGGAAAATTATGAGTAAATTGGCTTGCTAGTGCTCTCCAATGTTACAAGTATGTAGCATATCTTTCACCAATCTTCTATTTATCTTGGTCCAGATCTATAATTTTAATCTCATGCTCAAGATTATATGAAAAGTGTTGTACAAAATTCTATGAAAGATCATCAAAGTCACGTATATAGTTCTTTGATAATTTCAAAATCCATTCTAAGGATTGTCCATCTAGACTCCTTGTAAAGATTAGAAATAAGTAAATGTCATTATATGCCATTGGTTGGCATGCAAAAAAATAATTCTTTCAAATGCTCTTTAGGTTTACCTTTACCTTTATATTTGTCAAATTTAGGTGGATTATAACCCAATGAAAATGGTATTTGCAGATATTCAATGTTGAATGGATAAGACCATATTTGATCCATTTTGAATTTGTTTGTTTGTTTTTTAATGTATATATCTTGAATTACATCCTTCATCTGTTGCAACTCTTGGGCAAGGAAGTTTGATGGAGTGGCCTATTACTATTGAGGTTGTGCGATCAAAGGTGGATTACCTTGACTGGGTTAGGCATATTATGTAATGTTCATCAAATTATCTAGATGAATAAGTATATGTATCCATGCATTGGAATTATATTATGAATATGAAATACACTATTGTTGAAACACATTATGGTTCATATTGGCTACGTAATCTGGGCTTGCGAATTATGGCTATTGTAATAGCATTTAGTTCTGTGAGATATGTTTGTATTGATGGGTTAGAGAGGTAACTTGTTGCCTACTCATAAAAACTAATTGTATATAGGGAATATATTATTGACTAGAACCCTATTTTTAGAGGTGTTTAAATTTGTATCCTTGTTGTACGTGTAATACCCGTTGGGTGAAAGATAATTGTTACCAAGCACTTGATACCTATTATACATAAAAACCTTATTATTGGTTGAACACATTTTGTTGGATTGACAATTATTATTGGATAAACACTTGTTATTGGTTAGGCAATTTTTGGGGGTTTGGTACTTTTTATTATTGACCAACTGGCTCTTTTTAACCAATATAAATGCATTGTTGATTAGGCAAGGTTTTTTATTTTATGATGTAAATTGGTTTGTGCTTGTTGTGACAGAACATTCATTATCACTTGTTGAGGTGGTGTACTATTCTTTACTTGTTGTGGTGGTAAGTCGGTATGTTATTGGCTCATTTCCCCTTGTTGTACACTCGAAGAAATAGCTAGTTGAAGAGTGGAGGCTGCTTGTTGATTTCGGGAAATAGGCATACCCATCCTTTGTTATTGAAATCCACTTGTGGCATTATTTGGAGGAATCCATTGTGATTTAATTGGAAGTAAATTATACCCAATTTGGTTTAAATTGGAATGCACTTGGGTGTTATCCATAATATTTTGAGTGAGGTATTCCATTTGAGTGTAAATTTCTTCTATCAAAATAGGGACATTAAACATGTCACTAACCAATGTGATTTTGGAAAATGGTTTTATGTTTTGGATTGCATAACCTAAAACATCCATTTATTAATTTGTTGATGATGTTATCTCAATAAGTGGCATATTAGAAACAACCTTTGAATTAATATTATGAGCTAGGTTGAGATATTTTTGGTACACATACCTGTTCCATTTGTTCATCCATAGGACCTTTCCATTTTTCAAGCACACTTTGGTTTTGCTACAAAATTTGGACTAAAGCTTGACTATAACTACTTGATGTCTATTCCATCTATTATATTTGAGGTGCATTACAAGGATTTCTAATCAAACTACTTAGACTTTCATGGCAGAATTTTGGTGGAAACTTGGCTCCTACTTTGATGACTCTAAAAAGAACTTTGTCTTTGTTCTCTAAAAAATGATGTTCAAAAAATTACATATCATAACTAGTCTGCATTGATGTCATAACATAGTAGGGCTCTTGTTGTTGGCTTTGTTTAGTGCTAGGCATCACTTGAGCAAGGTAGTGTGCCATTTTCTCTTGTTTTTGGCCTAGATAAGAAGGTGCAGTCACCAAATACTACACTAATGGGTCATGTATTTGTTCAATGTGTGAAATATTATAAGATGAATAGGGATTCATCTCATAAACTACATCATCATATGACTCTTGAATAAAAGGGTCATTGGTCACAAAGTTCTCATAGTTTGGATTATACATAGTTTTGATACGTGTGTAATGAGGCATGCTTGGATATATAGCTAGGTCTTGTGAAAAACAAAGGTGTAAAGGGTAATAAACAATCGAGCTCTAAAACAAAACCTTTGTAAAAGAATCCCAAAGGGTAAAAGAACTGAACTAGGTAGGGGTAAAAACAAAATAAACTCAAAACTGGTCTAAAAAATGATATTGATTTTCCTAAAGGTGGTTATAATTAGTGGCAAAGGTAACATAAAAGCTCAAAACTCATCTATGGCTAAGGTACTGATTTGATCAAAGGTGATTATAATCAATGACAAAAGTATCTAGACAAAGTAGAATAATTGTGAAGTATGATCAAAGGATAACAATTATTTGCACAAAGGTGGTTATAATCATTAGTGTGAAAAATAAGGCTAGACTCAAAAATAAATAACTCAAATAAGGTCTCAAAAAAAAACTAAATTAAGGCATTGGCTTGGGCAACACTCGATAATTGGCTCATTAAGACTAGACAATTGATTCATAAGAGACTATTTGAATAATGGAACATGGACATTTGGAATTCAACACAACAAACTTTAAACAAGGCACGTGGCAATAACTTGGCTCAAAGGACACTCAATCAAGGCACAAAAAAAACAATTGCTAGGTCTAGCAAGGGGTCTTTTAGATCAAATAAGAAATCAACCCAAGTAATACAATCCAAACACAAAAAGGTAGACTACCTAAGCCCAAATTAGATGAGGCTTTGGCATAAACTTGATTATTTTAGGATTTTCACTTCAAAAGGTTGAGTTTCAAATTTAACACAAAAAGACTTGAATGTTCTAAGGCAAAAAGACTAAACCAAAATAGGTAGCGTAACCATGCATTTAAAACAAGAAAGGTATAAGAATGGTTTGGAACTTGGTTTCAAAAGTAACAAGTGATTTAGAATAATTTAGGTAGCATAATAACACTCCAAATAAATGGTAAACAATGTTTTTGGACTCAAAAATCTAAGGCAAATGTTTGAGATGAAATGGACAGCGTAGCGATGCCCCGTTCAAAATAAGTGACACATGAGCAACTTTAGAATAAAACTCTAAGGCAAAAAGTGTGACATAAAATAGGCAGAGTAACACCTCTTAGGCTAAAGTGGTGTGAAAACAACGTGATAGTTTTGGACTCATTTCGACTTGACACTACAAACAAATAGTTTTAGTCTAAAACATACATGTAAATCAAAGAAAATATAAATAACACTAATGGCCCATCCTATCCATAAAACTAACATGAATGTGCATAGCTTTTATCAAAGTTTCCATCAATATACCAATGCTTATGAGGAATTAAGTGTTAATCCAAAAATTAAAGTACATGTGTAGGTAGAGTTTTTATGCCCCCTCTATCTTTCAAGCATTGGTACATAGCACGAACTTAGAGGGAGGAGCACTCAGCATTCAACAAGAAATTCCATGGCAACTAGGATTGAAAAAACATCTATCTATTTTATATGCACTAAATGGTCCCAAGTATGGCTAACATAAGGGTAAAATCACATTAATTGGTTTCATACCTATTAACTGACTATGCAAAGGTCTATTACGTTGCATAACAACTTGAATCATGTACTGATTAATAAAGTATAATGTTTAACAAGACATGACTCAAGTTTTCATTAGGATCAGAGAGGCTAGTTTCTCAGTCCCTTGGTAATCCTAGTATCACATTCCTAATTTATATATCCCACCATGGAGTGGGGTTGGTATGATGCTGAGAGATGAAACCCCAGGTCCACACATCATTAGATAACTTATGAAGGAGAAATGAGCTCTCACCCTAAAGCTAAATGTAATAAAATAAATTGGAAATACTTTAAAGGTCATTTATGGGTCACCCAAGTCACTCAGATCTTGGGAAGAGCATATGTGACATTATTTATGATAATAACAAACAAACAAGGCAATAAACTAAGTGATTTTGGTCACCCAAATGCCCTAAAGGGGATGGGGGAGAGTATACATGTAATTGTTAGCCAATTTTGGCTACCATAGGTGAGTTTCATCAAAATATTGTGATTTATCTCATTTTAAATTTATTGATATCCATCTAGTGTCTTCAAATTGTCATTTAAGATGGTCTCCCTGTTGTGTTTAGTAAACTTTAAGGTTCTTTTGGGAAAGTTAAGGTAAAGATGTTTATTGAGTGTTTAAGCCTTTTAGTGTCTTACCTTTCACAAGTCATTAGTGTCAATATGAAAGGGGGTGTTTTATGAGTTCTTAACATGTTTTTAAGGGTCCTTTGATGTCTTATAGGTTTCATGATATATCCAAGGCTAATGAGTCATTTTGAACCATCTATATATGCCACTAATATGTGTAAACTTGTCAACAACCAATTTAAGCCCCACAAAAGTGTAAATCACATATAAATTTACTTTAAAATGAATTTTCAGAAGTGTTATAATGTCAAGTTGGCACGAATTTCATGATATGTCTATTTTAAATCAAAAAAATTATCAATTATTGCAGTTTCAATGTCAAAAGAAGGCAATTCAGTCACTTGTACAAATTTGGAGGACTCGTTTTCAGGTGGAAATGATTCAAAAGGTGTATCTTCATCTTATCCAAGTCAAATATAGGTTCAATAATCTTGTACAGGTCCATAGAAAGCAAAAATCACCTTTATTCTCCCATCGAGCTCTTAGCAAGCTCACAATGGCTATTTTCAAATGCTTGGTATGAATAGAAGAGAGAATGTAAGGTCAAAATATTTTGGGTAAATATGGTAGACCTAATTACCTTGAATTCCCATGCATTATTATATATTTCTATCAGTTAGGATTTATGAATAAATGCTCAGAGGGTAGGGTGGTCTATAACCCTAAGAAAACCCCAATAGCTCAGTTTTCTCCTTGGAATAGGGTTTTGAAGATATTTGGAAGAATGAATGAAATTGGGAAGGATTTTTTATATCTTCAAAACCATTCCATATGTTTTTCCATGCCTCACTTGGCACATGTGATCTCAAGGAGGCAAGAAATCTCCATTTTTGGTAAGTGGCAGGAAGAAGATAGAGGTTGCAGGTTGGGATTTGCTTATTTTAAGCATCTTCTCAACCTAGGTGATCTTAAAATAACCTATATCATATTATCACTCTTATTAATACTCTCATTAATTATTTCTCAATCACCAAGTAGGCAATAATATGAAAGAGTGCTAGTTTTGAACCAAATTGTAGACTTTAGTAGATTGTAGGCATGATCCTAGTGCAGGAGATCCTTCAATGCATGAAACAAATGATAGGTATACTATTTTTCAAATTGTTCAGCTAAAATATCGTTAACACCTTCTCATGAACACTTATTATATCTAAAACAACCAAAAGATCATGTTCTTGTGTCCATCAAGGGACTATGTATAGCTTGCACTAATTGGAGGTCAACATGAAATGACTTATGAACCATCAAGAAACCAATGTTAGAATTGGTTTCATATAATTTAAATGATATAATAAACCTATAATAACTCTAATAATTAAATTCATTAACACCAACTTCTCCAAGTAAACTGCAGTGATCTCAGGCTTGAGACTATGTAAAAACCTGCCTAAACAAAAGTGAGCTAAAAGATGACAAACCTTGCATTACCATTGTAGTATGAGGGTAATAAATTCATGAGGCATGTTTTGAAGTAATGAATAGTTTTTTTCAAGGAAAATATTATCATAACATGCTTCATAATGGGCTCAAAAGGACTCCTTTAAAATTTGTAGTGGACATTGTGTTGCTTACACAGCACACCCTAATTATTATATAATCATGAAACCCTTTTTTTTCCTATCGCTACACTCCTAATTATGTTTATGGATAGTTGGTATCTATACGCTCAATAAACCTTGGTGGGTCATCTCAATTTACATGTCAAACCATGTAATGTGATCACCTCTTTTGAAAATACCTCATTCATGAGAGAAAACTTCATTTAAGACACTTAGCATGAAAGTGGAGTCTTAACCTCTCAGTTTTCCTTTAAAAATATAGATAGCTTTGTGATCTCTTGATCCACTCTGGGGATATTTTTTATTTTATTTCCAATTTAGCCTTCGAAACCCATCTAGTTGAGATGACCAAGCTCATGCAAGAAAATTACAAATTTTACACTTGGTATCAAATTGAGTTTTTGAAGCATTTATTACAAGTTAAAAAACTCAAGAAAACTTCCCTGATTACCTAGTTAAGCACGTTATAGATCATTGAATTTTTTTTAAGTTGCTATACCTAATTAGGATTTTAACCCCCCATTAGGTCTTTGGGGTAAATTTTTCTCTTTCCTAATTGTAATCAAGATTTTTCCTCTAACCAGGTCTTTGTCAATTTTATCCAAGTCTCATAGGCCTAATCGGGTTTGTAAACCCTAATTAGGTCTAGGGAGGGTCATTTCATTCATTTATTTTCTAATTGGAGATTTATTTTTGATTAAGCCTTGGAGTCATAGGAGGGAGCCTTGTAGTTTTAATCGAGCTTGGAAATCCTAACTAAATCTTGCAGTTTCAGATACAAACTTCTCTTTGTTTGTCAGGCTTCAAAGCCCAACTAGGTATAACGTAGTTTGTGGGCTTCCCCATAGTTTTAATTGAGTAAATAGTCTATAATAGATCAGAGACTATCCCTAATAGGTTCTATAGTTTTAATTAGGGCCCAAGCGCCCATAAATTCCCCAACTAGATCTTTTAAACTTAGGCCCCCCAATTCCTTTGAAGCAAGTATGAATGTCAGTTTGAGTGTATATTAAGACTAGAAATCTATGTATTCTAAGCTTAGGATAGTTATAGATGACTGTATGCAGAAGTAGGGTAGAATAGGGATTGATAACCTTGATTGTGCACAACTTATTTTGAGTTAATTTGTGTTATTTGCATCTCATTGCCATCTAGTGAATAATGGGCTAAAATTCATGTATATATAATTGTTCTATTACTTTTATGGGTCTTAAAAGATATCTAGGTTGAACCTAGGTGGTTTTTTATTAGAAAATATATCCATTGATGGCCAAAGGTAAGAAAAGGATAATAGTACCATTGGCACTATTGTCCAAGTTAGGGTGTTAGTGTCTAGGTGGTAGAACATGAGGCACTAGGGACCAAGATGATAATTTGAGGGTTTGTGACTCTTATATGGATGTTTAGGTACTATGTGGCCTACATAAAGACTAGATAAGTGTCTAAATAGGCATTAAGATGTGCCTAGGGAAAAGTTCGGGATGGGTAATCTCAATTAACACTCTTAGCATTCAAGTGTCATTTTTATATGATTACAATTAGGCATTTGAATTAAGCATTCATCATAAGTTGATGAGTTGATAAAATTTGGTCGCATACAAAAATTTTGAAAGTAATCTAAAGTTTGATGAGTCATCCACCAAAAAATTATGAGACTGGGTAATGGGTGGATTTGAATTGATATAATTATCTTTATTATTTATTGGGTCAAAATGAGGGATGTTATAAATGTTAGAAACATAAGATGTATTTTCACTCATGTATTAATAATCATCAATGTTAACATCCACTATCATGTTATGGTCTTCACCTCCATTAGAATTATCATCATAGATTAGAAAATAATGGTACATATTTTCAAACATGTGAGAGGTGGTAAATATTGGATCATTAGGATACTCATAAGGGTCATAAAAAATGGGATGACTATATTAATAATCTTTGGTCCCACTATATGTATCATCATTTGGACCTTCACTTTGGTAATAAGGATGGTCAGGGTCATTGGAGGAAAGATTACTGAAAATCATGTGACAAATGGGAATATATTCATCAATAAAATAAGCTTAATCAATGGGGATATATTATGTCATGTTAAGGTCCCCACCTACGTCATATTCATCATCATAGATGAGAATATCATGGTATTTATTTTCAACCATGTGAGAAGTGGAAAAGATGGGATAATTAGGATTATTATGGGGATCATCCTAAATGGGAGGACTGAAAGATCCCTGACTGATCCTTTCTATAGATCTGCTGTAATTTTTGTATTCTGAAATTGTGTTTTCTTTTTTCTGAATGTTTTCTTTTGTGTTTGAGTTTTGATGGATTTTTGCAACAAGTAAATAATTGTAATGCAATAACATAAATAACTTATGGAATTAAAACCTAAGCACAACCAAATCCAATTTTCGTTTAAATGGGCAGAATTGCTAGATATTTATTCAAATAAAGTACCAATTATGGATTCTCAATAATTCAGATAAATTACAGTGACAAACAACCAACCTGAATCGATGAAGATAATCTAAACCAGAAAAAGAATGGCGGCCAGCTAAAGGAATCCCTTGATGATGTGCTGTTGTGATAAGAAATGGCTGTCAAGTATAGCCGTACGGTTTACAGAGGCAGCCAGGTACAGCCATGCTATTAGAAACCCTCACAACCTGAAGTTGCCCCTTTATATTTGTTGAATTCTGTCCAAACGTCCAGCGCCTACCAAAGGAATATAGAAGAAAATCTCCCAACAAACCTGAATACTCCACAAACCACTGTATGGGGGCTACGTCCCAACAGGCCAGCAATTGGGGTTTGGCGTCCCAATGCTAAAACGTCTCCAAAGCGCACTTCTCCAAAAGAAATATAATATGCCAAAAGATAATCCAACAATGAAGCTTCCATCTCCTTATAACCCTTTTCAAATGCAAAGCGAACCCTAAGTGTCTCCAAGTGGCGTTGGGAAGTGAAGGTGTTATAATTTCTTATTTTAAAGTGGTCATGTTACTAGAAATGACCTTTTTCCTCATAGACAGAAATCCGTTCACTGAATTTCCCTGAGACCAAAGAGAAAGATTTATAGAATTTCGAGACCTTTCCAACGAGCTATCATACCATAGGGTGCGCATCCAGATGAGGCCAAAAACCCCTTATTACTCCAAAATGGCTAACAACTTAGCCTTATTTAAATATAAAGACGGAAACTTAGGAAATATTAAAAATATAACCCAAGTAGCCACAAATTGTCCAACTGACATCACGAACCAACAAATCATCCTGTCACCTGTCTGTGACTGAAGTCGGAAATCAAGGATCCACTGGCAGTCTCATCCCTAAAATCTAGTGATGCTCCTAAAATCTAGGAAACAAGCCCTATCCCTCTGAAACTGAACCCAAAGAGTAATCTCATTGAGTCCCAACCCTGGGCATGATCATACCTCCTAAAAAGTAGGAATAACCCCCATAAATGTAGGAACTGCCTCCTAAAAACAAGGAATGTCTCCCAACTAATCAATAACTGCCAGAACACCAAGTCCCAACACTGAATAACCAAAATTGAGTCCCAATGACTCTCCCCTACTGTGTGCACCTTTGAGAGAACTATCACCGAACTGGTAGTTCCTCCTAAAAAATAGGAATGCCTCCTAAAAAATAGGAGATGCACTCTAAGTCTCCAAAATGTTCATCGAGGTCTCCAAATGCCTCGTAGACCACTCCGAGTCAATCCCTACAAATTAGGAATCCCTCCTAAATTGTAGGAAACTGTTGTCTACTAATTCAAACTACCTGGAAGGCTCATGCATGACTCTCAAAGCCCCTGGGTTGGTTCCCTCTATGCTCTGCTGGCCTATTGGAACCAGATAATAGACCAACCCTGCTAGAAATGTTGTTACTAAGGAAGGGCAGAAATTGGGGACATGACAGTCCTCCCTTCCCAAAGATTGCTTGTCCTCAAGCAATGTCAATCCAACTCCACAAACATCAGGCAAGTCCATACCATAACCAAGAATGATCCCAGGGTCCCAAGCCATCCTGGAAGGTTTGTAGTACCATCTTCTAGAAACACTATCCTGCACTGCACCCAAACAAGTAACCTCCTGAAAACCCCTTGAAGGAAGAGCAATCAAATACTGTATCAACTCTATCAACTCCTCAATGAACTGCTCTCCGAAAGAACCAAACTGGAACACTAAAGGCGAATACTCTAGTAAGCCAACATTGGCTTCCACATCCTCAACTATTGAACTGCAAATCCAAGTGATTCCAGGATTCCAAATCAGCCTCAAAAGGGAACCACCATGCAGATACTGTAACCCTCTAAATAGACACGCAAACCCATACTGCCAATGCCTCTCAGCAAGATCCATAATTGCAATCCTAGAACTTGTTGCCATCTGGTGTGACTGAACAAATATTGTGCTCAACCATCGCATGTATGCCTCAACATCTCCCCACCAAACAACTAACTGTTCCATTCTGACAAATATGCCCAAACACTCCAAACCATGAAGCCACTCACTAGGATCCTGAAGCACCAATGTATCAATGAGACCAAGGCCTGGATCCCAAACCAAAATACCAGATGTGTTGAATGAGATGAAGACGTATCTCAACCGCACTCCATGAAACATACATACAATGAAGCAGACTAGCAAGAAGGCGTGAAAGTGAACTCCCATAAACCAGTATTCCAACCCACATGACCACCTAGCAATGCTGCTATAATTCTGACCAGCAACTCGAATGATATCATAGATGTCATCATACCAATGCCAAACAAAAAATGTCCAAAAGAAACACTCCTCAATGCCCTCATACTGAATCATGGATGTAGTCAATGCCAAGTCAAGTAGTAAATGATTCCAGCTTGGACAGCCACTAGTCCATAAGGAATCAAAGACTATGGAGTCACCAATCAACAAGGATACCACTGCCATATCAATGGATGTAGATGACAAACTCGAAGATGAAGTATGTATGCCATCATGAGAAAAACCAAAGCATGTGTCATTTGTACCCAAAATTGTAGGATTATCAATTTCTGAATCCCATATCGATCTGAGAAATGTTGCTCCACCCAACCACTACGCTACTCTGATATAAACATATGTATACCAAAAGTGAAGCAACCCAACATGAATCCACTGAAGAAATGCCCAACATATGTTGATACCAAGATCCCAAATCTTTGCACTGACACATCCCTCCAGCAGGTTGATACTCATTATGTTGTTGTTGTGAACCTATACTTCATCTAACCAACTAAGAACTTCACTCCAAATGAAGCCACAATTACTACCAACAACCAATGCTGTGAGGAATTCACAAATGAGCCAATCATCGGCAAGGAAAGTTTGTTGAATACTTTTCCAAGTCCCCCAAACAACTGCTGCAACTTTACCTATATTTCCACAAATTAGTGTGCCTTCATTAAAGGTTGTTAAGTAAATGTTTTGTTTAACCATGCAACCAACGAAGTTCCTTATATTTTGCTCTTGAAAGACCAATGTAATATCTAAAAAGTCTGAATCTTCAATCAAAAGGTACATCACTGCCCTATCATATGGAAGAGGTGATAAATCCATTGATGAATGTCTCAACAAAGACAGGCTCTTTGTGGCTGGTCCACTAGATATGCAACCTAATATATCATCAACTCTTGGAAGGGAAGGATCAACTTCACACTGGAACACCCCAACTTGAATGTAACCAACCCAAGGTTCAAAGTTTGACTCATGAGATGAAAGAGAATTGCTGTTCAAAGCCAGAAAATCAGAAGTATGTTCATACCTTTCCACAATGTTTTTGCGGTCTTCTCTTGCCTCTCCGTCCAAGGTAGGTGACTCCTCTAAAGGTGCTGGTCCATGGGGTGTGTTCAAATGAATATAACATGTACCATTAACTGCCTTAGCTGCCAAAAATCTGATCCATACCTCTATCTCCATAACTGATATGTTTACCATTACTAACAAACTCCACGGTGTAGTATGCCAAACAAACCAAACATTATCAAAATGCAATATCTTCTTAGTAAGCAGCCTCTTAGTCTCCCTAATCATCTCTTTAAGACAAGATGCTTCATATGATCTTAACAATTGTCCTTCCATTGTAGATGATGCATGACTAACCAAATCAGAATCAATAATGTTCCATTCCACACAAATGAAAATAACACTTGTGGCTGGTCCATCAAGTGTGAAACTAATATCATCATTGTTTGGAGCCTTTAAGGGGCTCTTTAAAAGAGGAACGTCATAAACTTCATGATGCAAACTAGACCAAACTGAATTTTCTAAATCATAACTCTTTTCCTCTTCACACAACTCAACATGCTCTTCTTGTGGACTTTCCTCAAGAAGCTCTTCCCTTGTTTGCTCAACATCCTCACTTTTTTCCCTTGGAATAAATAAGGATCTAATGTATGACTCTCTTTGTCTTCTTGCATTATCAAGCTGATTGCATCTTTCCTTGACCTCTTGTAAGTGTTGTCTTGCTTGGGCAGCAAGCATCTTGGCCTTCTTAGCTCTATGTGACCATCCATTACACGTCTCTTGAGCCTTTTTCACATCTTCCAAGGTGGGGTAAACAAAATCAGAACCTTTGTGGTTTGAATCTACAATATAAATCTCATGTGCAACACACTTAACCTGAGTACCATCATAGGAAGACTCAACAACCTCGTTATCTTCATGTGAAATGGATGATACCACATGACTAGAGCTACTGTTGCAGAAATTAGAATAGATATCAGACCTTGGAGACATGTTTTCAACATCCCTAATGGACTGGTCCATGATTGTAATCTCTTCCATTTTGTGATCAACTTGATGAATCAATGGTGTGCTATGTGTCTCCTCTTGATCTAGAGTTATTTCTTCTTTAGGATTCCCACATGATGATTGATTTTTGTTTTTCATAGGCTGCAACTCAAATGATAACACATCTTCATGCCTTTCCTCTGCATACCCTGCAAGTGACTGATTAACGGCCAAATCTGTAAATTGTCCACGCCTAAGGGACTGAAGGGGGCTCCGGTCTGATGCATGTGACTGGTGACTACGCTGACTTCCCACCACAGATACTGATCTGCTCCGTCTGCCTCTACCTAATTCCAACCGGTCCAAAGCACCCTGTATCCTGTCTAAGGTCTGAGCAATCCTACGCTGAGTGTTGATGAGGGTTATCATCATTTCTCTCTCTTCATTAGGCTTGGGCCACTTTGATTTCTCTTTTGGAGGAATATTGGGTGGTGTAAGCCCAAACATTTTGTAGAGTCTTCCCATTTTGAAACAATCTGCTAACAAAATAATTTCACGAAGAATCCCACAACACAAGACCACACAAGCTGGCAGGATGCACAGCTCTGATACCACTGAAAGATCCCTGACTGATCCTTTCTATAAATCTGCTATAATTTTTGTATTCTGAAATTGTGTTTTCTTTTTTCTGAATGTTTTCTTTTGTGTTTGAGTTTTGATGGATTTTTGCAACAAGTAAATAATTGTAATGCAATAACATAAATAACTTATGGAATTAAAACCTAAGCACAACCAAATCCAATTTTTGTTTAAATGGGCAGAATTGCTAGATATTTATTCAAATAAAGTACCAATTATGGATTCTCAATAATTCAGATAAATTACAGTGACAAACAGCCAACCTGAATCGCTGAAGATAATCTAAACCAGAAAAAGAATGGCGGCCAGCTGAAGGAATCCCTTGATGATGCGCTGTTGTGATAAGAAATGGCTGTCAAGTATAGCCGTACGGTTTACAGAGGTAGCCAGGTACAGCCATGCTATTAGAAACCCTCACAACCTGAAGTCGCCCCTTTATATTTGCTGAATTCTGTCCAAACGTCCAGTGCCTACCAAAGGAATATAGAAGAAAATCTCCCAACAAACCTGAATACTCCACAAACCACTGTATGGGGGCTACGTCCCAACAGGCCAGCAATTGGGGTTTGGCGTCCCAATGCTAAAACGTCTCCAAAGCGCACTTCTCCAAAAGAAATATAATATGCCAAAAGATAATCCAACAATGAAGCTTCCATCTCCTTATAACCCTTTTCAAATGCAAAGCGAACCCTAAGTGTCTCCAAGTGGCGTTGGGAAGTGAAGGTGTTATAATTTCTTATTTTAAAGTGGTCATGTTACTAGAAATGACCTTTTTCCTCATAGACAGAAATCCGTTCACTGAATTTCCCTGAGACCAAAGAGAAAGATTTAGAGAATTTTGAGACCTTTCCAACGAGCTATCATACCATAGGGTGCACATCCAGATGAGGCCAAAAACCCCTTATTACTCCAAAATGGCTAACAACTTAGCCTTATTTAAATATAAAGACGAAAACTTAGGAAATATTAAAAATATAACCCAAGTAGCCACAAATTGTCCAACTGACATCACAAACCAACAAATCATCCTGTCACCTGTCTGTGACTGAAGTCGAAAATCAAGGATCCACTGGCAGTCTCATCCCTAAAATCTAGTGATGCTCCTAAAATCTAGGAAACAAGCCCTATCCCTCTGAAACTGAACCCAAAGAGTAATCTCATTGAGTCCCAACCCTGGGCATGATCATACCTCCTAAAAAGTAGGAATAACCCCCATAAATGTAGGAACTGCCTCCTAAAAACAAGGAATGTCTCCCAACTAATCAATAACTGCCAGAACACCAAGTCCCAACACTGAATAACCAAAATTGAGTCCCAATGACTCTCCCCTACTATGTGCACCTTTGAGAGAACTATCACCGAACTGGTAGTTCCTCCTAAAAAATAGGAATGCCTCCTAAAAAATAGGAGATGCACTATAAGTCTCCAAAACGTTCGTCGAGGTCTCCAAATGCCTCGTAAACCACTCCTAGTCAATCCCTACAAATTAGGAATCCCTCCTAAATTGTAGGAAACTGTTGTCTACTGCTTCAAACTACCTGGAAGGCTCATGCATGACTCTCAAATCCCCTAGGTTGGTTCCCTCTACGCTCTGCTGGCCTATTGGAACCAGATAATAGACCAACCCTGCTAGAAATGTTGTTACTAAGGAAGGGCAGAAATTGGGGACATGACAAGGACCGTATTGATAATCTTCAATACCATTATAGGTTTCATCATTTGAATCTTTACCCCAATAATAAATATCATCATAAGTGGGAAGATCATCATTGGTATCTTCATTCATGAGAAAAGGTGTAGCAGAGTTTCACCATGAGGAATTTCCTTTAATGGTGGTCATAGAAGGTAGAAAATAGTGACCCATGCACAATTGGAATGGTTTGAGGATAACTAAAAATGACCTAAGAGGATACATGATGATGAAAATATGATACAGGAATACTAACAAGAAGGAATGATTTAAAAATTAGTTGGATAGTATCAACTTCGATGATGTAGTATAAAATTGATTTGAGAAATAAAAAAATTATATCAGGTTGCTCATATAATATTGTTAAAGAATTGAATTGTATGGGGATGATTGATACATTTAGAAAAGACACATAACTATATCGAGTTAGGACATATAGTTACTTATAGACAAATAAATTTATTGGGTTAGTTGATATAGTTGATTAGAAGCTTCACTAAAATGTATGAAGAGGAAAAAAGGAAAAATGTGATAATGATCCAACTAGAGGTGCGATAAGGTTCACTTTTGATCCATTAGAATGTTAAGGTTCACTTCTAATCCATTAGAATGTATGCATGGGAAATTATGACCTATAAATATCATATTTATCTCAATAGATTAGGAATCAAATAAGGTCATAATAATAGAGCTTAAATATACTTGGATGATAGGGTAAGGAGCTAGAATAATTGTAGACCAAGTAGAAGTTAATCTACACTCAAATGTCAAGAACAAAGGGTTCTAAAGCCTAAGCCTATAACATGGGTGTAAATATCACTATAGCTCAATGATGGGTAATTAATTGTAAAGATAATTATAAATTAGTGTATCAAATATATTATAAGGGTAATGTATACAAGGAACTGACAAACAAGGATAGCCAAATCCAAGATAGCTAAAGCACTAAACTAATAAGAAGGTGATTGATGAAATTTTCAACCAATGGGCTATCTATGCAACCTAAGGTGATAATGGCAAGCCTAAGAAACCCTATAACTATATCATCTTATTTGGTGTAAGGAGTAACATAAGGAAGGATATACAATACATCTCTATAACAATAAGTAAGCAATATCTAATCTATTATGTAAATAATTGAAAGAGAGTAGGGATAAAAGAACTTAAGTTTAGGTGGATTTATGAATGCCTCAATATCCCCTTAGCTTAAGAGGCACTTTTCAAGAGATGTTATAGCTTGAAACCTCAAATGGTAAGATGAATGGTATCCTCAGTTTGGTACTCCAAAGACTAGGTGTACCTCTTTAGTTCAACTTTTCCTACTGAGCTTCAAATACCAAAATGAAGACTAAACCTCCAAGATAAGATGTTAAACCTATAACTCCTAAAAATACTAAATAGGATAGTAAATATGAGCAAGAAAAGAATATGAATGTGTTTTCTATAATTTATAATGAGACATGACCCCTATATATATATGACTCCAATTCCCTAAACTAACCCTAAAATCTAAGCTGACGGTATTGATCAAGCCAATCTAGTTGGTAAATGTCAGCTAAAAGAGTATTGTATCAGTCATGATGATATAGTATAGATGATAGAATACAAACTCAAAATTATATTGAAATGGTTGGTATAGTGCATGGAAGACATTTATGAAATCAATTTTATTGGTCTGGCTGATACAGTAGGATATAGGGAAGTTACCAAATTTGGACATAAAGTAGACAAAGAGGTAAGACATAAAGAGACTCAGCAAAGGATAGATTGATAATAATGAGGTATGGCATAATGGTATGTAATCATATGTCATAATGTACTAAGATTCGATACCACCCCATTCCTAATGTACCCTTTAAGGTGTGCACTTAAGGATATTGATGCTCAAAAATCCATTGTAAGAGAAAATGTCGGTAAAGTGATAAAATGAAAATATCATGTGTATATAGGATCCACTCCATTAAGGTCAATATGATTAATTATATCTTATTATTCATTATAATCCTTATTAATATGTTATACATTAGGCATATAAATTATTTTATCAAAAAATATATTTGCTTTGATGATTAATAAATTTTTATTTTTTAGATTACAAATAGTTTAGAAGGAAACCAAGAAACTAACTGAGAAATTATTTTAAATGCATTTACGTAAGCCTTAATTAAAATCAATGAAACACTTAACTCAATAAACTTATCACCTCACATAAATAATTTACTTGTGAGTAAAGATAAGTTAAATTGTATGTTTCAATAGATATCTACATAGAACCCATATGATGGTGTAAGCTTAAATATACAATATAGTGCACTAAGAAATAGTGTAAATGACACAATAACCTATGAAGTGATTATTAATATATTCAAGGGTCAAATTTAGATTATATTTTAACATAATATATTGATAAAAAAAAGAATTAAATATTATTATATTACTAAATGCAAGGACCCATTCATGAAAACATTGATTTATCTTCATTTTTGAGTTACACCTCCTAGGTGGTTGTTGAAGGATGTTGTGTTATTTTATTTTATTTAGCAGTTGTATGTTGAGTTATATTTAAGGATAAGTGTATATTATACAATATTTACTCATCGGGCTGGCATGAGTAAAGGAAAATTATATGATAAGCTTCCCAAAGAGGGGACCTAACCTTGTGAAAAGAACAGGCACTTTGTTGGTTAAAACTTAGGGATTTTCACCTCAAATTTTTAGGACATTAATGACTATGTTGTGGAAATAGCTTGAGTCAATCATTTTGAGATCATGGCTAACATGGAATAGTAGGTTAATTATATATCTTTTGATCAAGTTTGCACACTTTTAGAGAGTCATTGTACATAGTCCACTCTGAATACCTTGTCAAATATAGATGCAATGAAAATGAAATAATTATTTGATGTTAGGCAGTTTCTACCTAGTGATTTGGATGACATAACATGGATTCATGAGGTTGCTCGACAGTTTATCATAGAATAATAGAGAACACACTATATTTTTAGTCTAGAATAGAGCATCCCATATTAGGTGTTAGGGTTTATTGATTAGATGATTCCATCACTTCATGCACATTAGACTAAGGTCAATTCTAATATATAGTCACAACATATTGCTAACATCTTTTCTAGGACATGTATTGGTGATATATTTAAACATTTGTGTTTAATTATGCCCATGCATACTATGGCACCACCTCAAACTTAATATGCATATTTAAATGTACAAACATAGCGTAATTTTATAAATCAGCATACACATCATATAACACTTTAGAATATGTTCACCTACATATGTATGCTTATTGTTGATGTGGTATATATAAAGAGAGATTATGTTTTAATATTAGTTTAATTAAATTTGAATAGATAAATTACATTAAAAATTTTCATTAATATTATATTGAAAATGATTAAATGTAGCATGAGGACAATGTAAATAACATTTTAAAACCTCCACCATTGATTGATTAGTTCAAATCACTTAAAAGAAAGGTACTCTATTGGATATGACTAGATAATATAGAAACCCATGTAACAAATACATTAAATTAAGAATTTAAAGTTTAAAATTAATTTTCTATAATTAAAATTTTATTAATATTAAGTGTTTTTATATATAATGTAATTGATTGTGTGTGTGTTGTAGTTATGCTTAAGGCTCACCAAGGTTTAGGTGTGGGCTCGCATCAGGGGAAGTAGGCAATAAATACATTAACAATTTAAAGTTAAAAATTATCATGTTATAATTTTCATTTTATTAATATCAAGTTTTTCTATAATTTTCATTTTATTAATATCAAGTTTTTATATATACGTACAATGGAATTGATACATATTTTTTGTTGAACAGGGCATCACTACAGCTAAAGCTCATTGAGGTAGTATGTGGTTTGCATCATGATGATGATGTCCCACTTACTTAGGAGGATATTATTATACCATTAGGTAGTGGTTTTGGTAGTGCACATTCTACCACTAGGCATATTTAGAGTTAGATATTTTGTGTTTTATAATGTAATCATGTATTATATTGTATAAATATTAATATCTTATTTTTTTATATCTATTGATAATACATGATATTTTGTATATTATTTTTTATGTGACATTGTGATTCATTTTACATATCTTTAGATTTATATAATTTGGAATTTTATATTGTACTTTGTACAACGTTTATTACATTATGAAATTTATTCTATCTCAATATAAATATCATAATTCTATTTTATTTGAAAATGACAACTATATTTGATTTTTAAATTGTAATTCTATCTTACTTTATTGATATTAATACTACAAAATTTGTAATAAAATTTTAATTCTAAGAAAATTTTGAACTTTTATTATAGACATTAATTTCATCTAACCAAATGGAAAGATGAGATAGTCTCTTACACTCTTAAAAAATACTATAATCAATGAAAATCACTACATAGATGAATTTTCATTTTAAGAACCATACAAAATATTTTTAAGATTCATAATTCATAATTTGAAAATATTTAGTTTATAAATATGTAAGACTCATTTAAGTGATTTAATTAAGAATATTTATGCTCATTAGGAATTATATTTATCTATATAAATTAATAAAAATGCATAAAATATAAAATAAAAATATCTTTAAAAAGTACAAAAATAAATATCTTAATATGTAAATTAAAATTTAATTATTGGCAAAATAACCATATTCAACCTTTTTATGTTAGAAAAAAAATAAGAGAAATAATAAACCTTTAATATATTCATAAAAATATATTATTAAAATCACTAAAATATTTATAATAAAATATTCGAACCAAAATCATTGAATGTATTTTAATTATGAAAAAATTAAAGATAAAAACAATATTATAAAAAAAATAGATATGAAACTTATATGTATTAAAATGAAAATTAATTTCTTTTTATTTTTCCACTTTACAATGATAATAGGTTAATTTTTATAAACATTTACACTCATAAATTAATACGTTAAATCAAGACAATATATAATGTTAAAAACCCTTTCACAAAAATTTCATTTACAAAGAAAATTAGAGTTTAGGTCAAATCTACCAAAATCGTACTGTAACTAATAATAAAATTGTTGACGATGAATCAACAATGCTAGGGTTTATCCATACTCAAATGTGAAATAATGAAACCAAATTAAACTCATTAAATGTTCTTCTTTAAGTGATTTTATTTGAGAGGTTAAGATCCTCCATCTTCTGGGTTTGCTTTGGTAATTTTATATTTTCTCTTTTGATGTTATAATAATTTGTTTTTGGGTAGGGCTTAGTTTTTGTTTATGTTGTATGTTGTTTTTTGTTTTTAAGTTTTGCTTAATTTGATGTTGAAGTATGTTTCTATATAAAATAATAAGTTTAGTTCGCAAAGATGAAAAGAATTAATTTTTTTCATTTTTTTTCAGATTGAAATTAGTGTCAGTTTAATATGATTGAAGGATCGAAAAACATAACTTTTGATTTAGAAGGAATTTTTAAAAAATTTCATCATAAGTTTGTTTTAGTTTTTTTTAAAATAAAAAAGTTTTAATTTTTTTTAAAACTTTGTGCAATATAATATTCATTGGAATCATTTTGATGATTTGATTGCAATAACATATATTTCTATCAACCCTATACTAGGGGTTTTCAGATTTGTTTGTTTTTTACCCTTGTGCAATATATTAATATTGGATTTATATCAATGAGATGATCGAAATGGTATAATTATATAGTAAATTTGATTTTAATCCCTAAGACCTAAAATATTTGTATGATTAATCCACACACTAAGGGTCAAGGCAAGGGGTTCAACACTCTATAAAAAAATGCCTAACAAAGAAGAGATGAAGTTTAAAATCCACGGATCTTAAATTCTGAAGTTTTTAATGGATCACAGAGTGAGTTAGATTGATTACAATGTGAAAAAATTACAAAATGAAATGACCAATAAAAGAGATATGGATAAAATAAATTAGTGATTTATCGAGATTGGATACAGATTAGATCAACTAATTACCACACAAAATAATATGCAAAACAAATCTCAGTTGACTAATACACAAACTAACTAGTTTGTTTCTTATACTCAACCCTATCCAAATTCAAATATAGCAAACAACCACCCTTGATTGGTTCCAATTCATGTATTCAAAACATGTTTCCCAAAGTGGACACGTGTATGTTTGATGAAAAAATCTTGTCACCTGGATTAACCAAATGAATGATTTATTTGATGTACATCAGATTCCATGTGGATAAAAAGTCCACAATGGCATATTTGTATTTAGAACTTAAAAAATTAATTTGGTATTGATAATTGTGTGATAAAAATAAAAAGAAGACTCACCCAGTGAATTTTTACTAAAAAATTATAAACACACAATCATAACAATGTGATGGAGAATTATTTTATCTGATTGGCAAAACTGCATCAAATATAACTTGTTAGGAATTATATTTAATAATATTGAAATATATCCTCGCATGTAGAGATGAGAAACTAAATAATCTATTTCTTGGGGGACTCAAGGATCACATTGAATATGAGGTATCCATTTTTATTCTTTCTACTTTTTATGATTCTATTAACATGGACTATAGGGTGGAGGAAAGAGCATTGGCCAATGAAAGGTAGGTATTTACAGGAATCAAAGTTCGTATCACTCCAGAGTCATCATTCCATTAACCTATCATATTGGCTCCTCATCAAATTAAAAATAAAAGAGCCAAAGGGTTATGTGTTAATTATGATAGAAAATATAGTCGCATGCATAAATGTGTTGAAAATAAGTTAATCTACATTGAAGGCACTAATGAAGAATAAGATGATAAATAAGAATAATTAAAGGGTGTTATAAAAAAAATAGAAGGTGATAGTATTGATTGAATCGAGAAGTACCTACAAGTTCATCAACAATAAGCTAGTTGTGTGATTGAAATGTTTTATTTATTTAAATTTAATTTTGAGTCATGATTTCATATGGTGGTACTGTTAGTTTTACATGGATATGTCATCATACCAAAATTGCCATGGGAGACTATACGCTAGATTTATATAAATTTCTAATTCCCATGGGTGGCACATACATTTGTGTTAGGAGTCCAATCGCTCACTACTTTGGGAATGATTGAGTTGAAATTTCAAGATTTATTAAGCCTTCATTCAGAAGGAAGGACTTTGAATTGTGTTGGCTATGTACAAAGTCCCCATAGTTGGTTAGCTCTAATCAGATGTAAAATATTCTTTAAAATGGAGTGGATGGGTTTGTGGCACAATTTTTCTCATTAGAATCACTACCAAAAATACATCTCTAGATTTACAAGAAATTGTAGTGGGGCACTCAGTAATATTTATAAAAATGTAGAAAGGATTACCATAAAAAATAGATTATAATCAAGCTATTTAGTTGGTACTAAGGATCCAACTACCCAACATCTGACCTTATAGGCACCCATATGTACATAAGAGTGAGATTGAGAACATGATACAAGAAATGTTTGAAGTGAATTATCCAATATAATCAAAGTGATTATTCATCTCCAGAGGTGATTGTGCATAAAAATGATGACAATTATTGCATGTATCCAGACTATATGGAACTCAAAACATGGCAAAATATTTACAACATGTGAATCGGATTTTGGATATTCTTGCACAAAATTATTTATATGCCAAGCCTTTCAATTTTAATTTTGGATCCAAATTTATGAAATACTTGGGTCAAAATGTTTCCCATGAAGGCATAAAGGTGGATTGTTACAATATCAAGGTCATGGTCAAATGGAAAGTGCTTTAAACCCTCAAGCATATACATATATTATTAAGGCTCACATGTTACTATAGCCAAATTGAAAAACTTACGACAACATATCAAAACCACTTATAAATTTATTGAAGAACGAATCCTTCCATTAGAATGAGGTAGCCACCAAGGCATCCAAGAATGTGAATGAGGCCATGTGTACCACGCTATTTATAGCTAACCTATATTTCTCTAAAACTTTCATTATTGAGTGTGATGCTTTGAGCTACAGCATGGAGGTATTACATGATGTCATCAACTCAAGGGTAAGAATTTTTTGAATTCTATTAAAGAGAAGGAAATGATGTCTATCCTTCATGAAGCAAACAATAGATACATTATTTGATGTTGTGACACTTTAAGGTGATGAAAATTCATGATAGTCACAAATAATTTTTAGAACAATTTTTTCATCAAAAAACAACAAAAATAGGTCAGGAAGATGTTAGGATGTGACTTTAATACCATCTAAATCAAAATAAGGAGAATGTAGTAGTTTATGCACTATGAGGGAAAGATGACACCACAAAAGCACTATCATGTGTCATATCAATATTACAAGTAGAATGGGTGGAGGAGACAAAGTTGGAGTGAGATAATGACACAAATACATATATCTTTATTCACAAGTTCCAAAATGATTTAATAACTTTAAATAAATATGTATGTAAAGGGGATGCTCTATGGTATAGATCCATTATACTTGTACAAAATATAAACCCTTAATCAAAGGGTTATCATGGAGCTACAAACTTCCCTAGTTGTTAGGAACTCAAGCTTCTTGAATATTATCATATAATCAAGTAAAATGTTTATTGGGAATGGATCAATGTGGAAGTCCAAAAATTTGTGATAGAATGTATAGTGTGTTAGCAAAACAAGGGTAAGTTAATTAAGACTTTGGGTCTTCTATAACCATTATATACTCCTAGCCAAAGGTGGTAGGAGGTGTTCATGGATTTCATCGTTGGATTTCCAAGTTTTATGGGAAAATTATCATTATGTTTGTCATGTATAGACTCACTAGATATGCCCATTTTTATTCCTTGTAATATCCTTTTGTATCAAGTACAATAACATCAAATTTCATGGATACAACTTAGAAGCTACATAGACCCTAAAGATCATAGTAAGTGATTATGATCTTATATTTACCTCTAAGTTTTGGACTAATTTATTTTCTTATTTGGGTACTCAGTTGGCTCGTAGCTCATCATATCATCTCCAATTGATGGCTAAACTAAAGTGTTCAATAAATGCTTGGAGGGTTATATTTGACATTTTGCTTCAAATAAACAATAGAAATGAGTCAATGGATACCACTATCAGAATGGTGGCATAACACTTATTTCCATACTTCATTTAAAATGTATCCATTTGTGGCATTGTAGGGGTACCAACCACCATCCATCACCTCCTTTATGAGGATTCATCCAAAGGTTTGAGTAGTTGAAGACCACATTCAACACTAGTAGTAGGTACTCTCTAGTATCAAAGATAATTTGAAAATGTCAAAAAACCAATTGAAGCAAAAATCTAATCACCACCTAAAAAAAATCCATTTTGAAGTAGGAAATCAGGTTTTTGTTTGAATAAAACAATATAAGAAAATATCCTTGAAACAATATAAAAAGGATAAAAATATTTCACATAATTGTTAAGGTCCCTATTAGGTCTTGAAAAAGATAGAAATTTTAGATTACAAATTAAAGTTACCTTTTTTTAGTGAAGATATATTTAGTATTTCAAGTTTCTTGCTTGAAGAGTGTCATAGACAAAGAGTTTCAACTCATATAGGATTATGAAATCTTGTTGATGATCCAAAGGTCAACTCAAAAAATGTCCCAAAGTAGATCAAAACCTACACCATTGCATAGGGCCTATTGAAATCTTTCTAACAGTATGTGAAATGTAGAAAATGAAGCTCGTATACTCCTTATGTAGCTAGTCTAAGTTTTGGTCAAAATAGGTCAAAGGTGGTAAAAGCTGGTTAACTAAAAATTTGATGATCATGAGATGTATCTGAAGCAGTTTCATAGCGTAGAGATCATTTTGAGCTTTTTGGCATAATTTGAATGGATTGATTTTTGAGTCCGTATGCATAAGATATTGCATGTTGAAGTTTCAAATCAATAGGCAAAATTAAGGTGTCATAGAGCAATAAGTGGCATAATTTGAGCATGCCAAGTGGACAAATTATGAGGTGACATATGGTAGTAAATTCAAACAAAATTTTGGGTTTGTTCAACTTAGTCTTTGATAGTTGTATGTAGACAACATAAAAGTCCAGCTACTTGGACCATATCTGGTGGAGTCTTCTTTTGTCTCAGAGGGGGACCCTACCATCGATAGAGGTTTGGAGCATCCAATTGGATGTCGACAAGTGGAAAATAGAGAGTGGTCTACATGGTGGGTCCTCAAGCCACCACATGGCTTGCCACTACTTATTATTCCATGTTCGAATTTTATAGTCACCTATTGACTATAGTTTTATGTAATTAATTAATTACCATGCCATGAAACCAAGAAGGTTCTATGCCATGAATGGAACATCATCCAAGGATAGCACATGGACCACCCAAGCTACCAATGTTCCAATTTTAACATGCCACAAGTTCAAATGCCCACCAAATGCCTCATATAAATCACTACCAAGTTAGCATGGGTCCAAGATTGGTGAGAAGCCATAATAAAAGAGGTGATACGTGGCCTAAGCCATAAGTTATATCATGGAGATAGGGCTATTTCAAGCCTTGTTCACATTATCACCTACCAAATGTGGGATATTAGTTGTGATAAGCACTAATGCAATGCCATGGGAATTAAACCATGCCATGTTAGGTAAAATGGTAAGGTTTTCACCACTACTCCCATGGAATCCAAGAATCATATAAAGCACACGAATGTGTATTTGAAGATAGGTATTTCCGTGGAGACAAGGTAGGCATAAAGACTAGCTTGTATTTTTCCTCAGTTTTGAGGTACCTGAAGGCATTTCCAAACTTCAGAGTAAACTAGAGATATGTTCTAGACTCTGAGATAGTTCTATCCATATGTTTATTGTATATATTTTAATTTGTTTGATGCACTATTTTATAACTCAAAGTGAATAATACAGTAGACTATGTATATGCCATAATAGACCAATTTGCAAAATCCCAAGTTTTTAGGGACTTGGATAGATTCTCAGCTCTTTGTACAAACTAGGGAATTGTCTTAGACTCCAAGAAAATTTCAATGGTATGTTGAAATACCTATGATGATTTTTTTAAATCCAATTTTTAAGTCCATTTTTTAGACTTTTGATATAAAATCTATAGGATTGCGAGATTGCATTGATGACAGTAAGGTGGAAGGTCTGTCTGTGGGATCCGGGGATTTATGAAGGTCTGTTCCCAATTTGTATGTAGTCTTAGAGTGTCCATGATGGTTGTCCATGTACTCACTTTTTAGGTATACAGATCAGTTCGTACTATAAGCAAACCCAGAGACATAGGCATTGCTAAACTTCATTATCAAGTGCTTGTTGTGAGTTGATTTTATTCATGCATTATTTTTTTGCATTTTGATTAATCTTGTTTATTAATCATTATTTAATTGATAATTAGTCAAATGAAAAATATTAACTAAAAATTTAGCACTTCAAGGTTTGGGACAAATATGTATTAAAAGTTCAAATTTAGTTTCATTTCCTTGAGTGTTTTCAGGAAATTGTGTGATTTGATGAAAGGATCCAAGGTAAACTTTTTATGCACTAAATTAGTGTAGAGTTTATGGACCAGTTGAATAAGAAATAAATTGTTTTTAAACCTCAAATTATTAACAAAATAACACAAAGAGGTTATAGATATTAAGGGTGATTATATATAATATGATCAAGTGGAAGAATTTGGATAGTGAGAATGACATGGAAAGATGAAGCTTTCCTGCAGAAGCATCTAGTGATCATCAAACATTGAGTAAAAAATTGGTTTGAAGAGAAGAGGAATGTTTCACCCCTAAGCACTAGCATACATTAGGATACATGTGTTTGACTTGTGGATAGCATTGCCTTTTACTTAGTCATGTGAAAATTTATATATATTCATGTTGGTAATAGTGTCATCTTATGGAATAACCATAGCCTTAGTAGAGCATATACATGAGACAATGGTTAGTAGGATATGATCATATTATCAATCTAATTTCTTATTACAAGGTTTTAGATGTTGTCCCTATAAAGTGATTCAGTCATATATTTCTAGTATTTTGCTTTGCTATCAATAATTGTTATGGATTTGCTTTATATTGTTCTTATTATTTTTAAATATTAATATTGTTCTGCTCTTGATATTTGACTTTCCATCTACTAATATGAATTGAATCTATATATGATTAATTTCATAATAATTTATGATCATTTGGTTGAGTATAAAAAATACATTAGTGCCTAATAAATTCAAATATTATTCTCACTTGTGTTATATGTACTTGGCCACACAATATAAGCAAATTCCCTAATAAGTAAAAGTAATAGACTAGGCATATGAATCTAAGCTTGGTAATATTTTATTTAAAATAGTAAAAGCTTTGATGGGCCATTTTCAAAAACATTATTGGAGGGTAAATTATCTCTGATTTGAATATTACTTTGTGAAAACATTATATAAGTTATTTCACGCTAAAGAGAATTGAGCAGTGCATCAATGAGATTTCTCCTACCCACAATTGCATCGATTGGTGGTTAGAATTCAATGGAACATTAAAATAGTATACAAATCTTATGTTTCCCCTTTCATTCTCTTGAAAAACTTGCCTTTAAGGATAATGTGTCAAGAATTTATTTTAAAAAATTCCTCTACTGATGAGGACTTTGTTGGAGTTATAAAGACTAGTCTTTTGACATTTGTATCCATTGTTGGAGACTTCAATTTCCACCATAGATGTGCCTTAGTAATTTTTACAAGTGTCATCTCCAAATTATGCCTAAGAATTATGGGAAAATGAGGTGTAACCCTAAAATGTTTATTAATGATAAAATAAAGTCTACTATGAGGAGTGGATATCCCCATGACTACAATGAAATGGAATACATATGTATAAATTTTTATGATTGAAGATGAACTTATAGATAGGAGGATGATGTGGGCCAAATTTAGGATGACTAAGGAAAGAAATAAAAAATCAAATTCATCATATGTAGGAGCATACTCCTACATTAATAATTCCATCAATAAAATATCAAATGTCATGGCAAACATTGACAAACTCATAAACCCTACCAAGAAAGAGAAGAAACAAACAATTATGCATGAAGGTTAAGATGTTAAGTTAGGTGGTGAGTCTATACAATTTATTATATAAGGGGTGAGAATTAAATATAAAATCATATGTAAATATGTTCTTAATATAAGCATTATAAGTGAATAATTTTAACATACAATTCCGTAGGCTACACAAATGGGCCCCCAAATGGATGTACAAATTGAACAATTATATTAGGATTATGGATGAGCCAGGATCAATCAAAATAGACTTAAACATTAATCACGTCATTGAGTCAGATATTATGGAGTAATAAAAAACCATTATTATTATATTAAAGCTACACTAAATTAGGGACTAGACAATATAATAGACACTCACCAAGGTAATCCGATCAATCAATAAAACAGAAGGCAATTGAACAATGTGAGAGTGAGGAATAACCTTGAATATATAGAGCATGAAATCCCTCATAAATTTAGGTGGTTTCATAAATTCAAGTGGTTGTAAATGGTTTCCTAAAGTCCACTTTGGTGTGTTGACCTAAAGTCAACTTTAGTGTGTAAATTAGACTTTAATGCAAGTTGTCATGCGAGTGTGCAACTTGGACTTTAGTGAAAGTTTCCAAGTCAAAATATGATTATTTTATAAATAATTAAATCCTAAAAAGTAACTTACTCACTAAGTAATATTAAGGTGTAATTGACAATTTACACCAACTGTAGTAACTAAAATTAACATTTAATGTTAAAAATGCACTTATGACCACTCCTTATACACACTTAGTATATTCTCTATTTCCATAATTCTAAACTATTATTCCTCTACTTGTATGAAAATAAACCTTACCCTTAATTAATTATGATATTATTTCTTCTTATTCCTCATTCCAAATAGCTTAAAATCATCCATTGACTAATCCATACTTCCAGTTTAGCTATATTTGATCCTCAGACAAGGTTGCTCCTTCAAGACAATGTTGTTGGTTGGTAGTGTTTGAAGCCACTGAGTATGTGCTCCTACCAAAAAAGTGGCTAATTTATAAAATTAAAATTCACCAAATAATTCATCCAACACATTTGACATTCTCATTCAAGGAAATCCAAAAAAGACCACTATATAAGCATACTTTTTATTTATTTGCTGACTAGATGTCGAGAGGATTCTATATTGCAAACACCAAAATTATTATAATTGCATATTGAGAGGAAAACACCTATTATTTCTAGTTTTGAGTCTATATAGGCCAAGTAGCCATGAACTATGTCTAAATACATCTCCAAGGTCATAAGTCATCATGAAAGCACATAATTACACCAAGATTGCACCAACATTTAGAATTAAACCAATATTTCACACACACCACCCTCACATGGGAGATATACATATAATTTGATCCCTCTTTGGAGTATTTGGATGTAGGTAGTACTCAATATAGGGGGTGTTGAGGTAAAAAACATGGCTTCAACCCCTAACCCCTTTTCCCATTTTACTACATTTCATCTTATTTATCATTGAGATAGGGTTCCAAGTGAAGAAGAAGGTACATTATCACTCTCGTAATGAATTGCATGAATCAAATCATACACACATGACCTAAAAATGATAGGACCTAGGTTCCCCAAAGCTCTGACACAACTTGTCAGATTTAAGAGCACATATGATTACCTTTGTATAAGCAATTAAACATGCGGAAATATCCAAAAGTACAAGTAACTAGAATTCACAAATAACACAGAATATGAGAGGCAACACACAATTGTATTCAACTCATTACAAAGGAAATTACAATAAAGAGATCACACTCTTCTTCCACCTCTATGAGGCTTCCTCCTCAAGGGCTCCCAGTAATCTTCCCTCCAGAGTAATCTTCTCTCAATAGGTCACAACACACAGCTAACACAAGCTGTTGTTCACCTCATTGTACGTCCAGTACAACCGAGTACAAACCGGTACTCCAAGTAGATCTCACCATGATCTTGCTCCTTGATGTATTGTTGTCACCTTGGATCTTGCTCCCCTGCTGATCTCCTTTTGACCCTCGCATACACACACCCCTGCAGACCAACCCGATCTTACTTATCACATGTAGATCTCCACCATGATCTTGCAACACCCTGCATATCAAACCTGATCTTACATACATGAAGAATCCTACTTGATTCTACCATGGGAAGAACTCTCCAAGTTCTACACTTAACAATATAGGCCATGAGTCTATTATATAGATCTCATGCATACAATGATTAGACTTGCGGCTCAAGACTCGAACTAGTCTTCATCATGCAAACTACCCGTTCACTTAATTGACTGTTCGTCAACAGCAGTTTTGGAACTGACACAAGCGACTGACGTCAGTCCCTATCTTCCTGGAGGTGACTAACATCGTCCGACTATTGCCGAGGTCGGTTTCCTTTTGCACTGTGCACTGACTGACGTCGGTGACTGCATACTCAGCATCCTCCATGTTTGCAACAAGGTGAAGCTTTTAACTCCACACCCTAACAATCTCCCACTTAGAGATAAATAGCTGCACCTATACATATACCAGTACTTTGTCTAATCTGCATCCTGGCTTGTATTCCTCTTCAAGCTCAATCTTGAAGACTACCCACCACACTCCTTGTGGTGTTAATCCTGTGCCTAAATTTCTTCATTCTCATCTTACCTTCTTCTGCCATTGCTATACTCCCACTCAAATAGAAACCCCTGTGAGTAACCTGTAATCAAAAAACCACTAACCAGATCTGGGCCATCTGTTAGTCAAACTCACTCTCAGAACGTCCAACCTCGCTCTGATACCAACTGTCAGGATCTTGCTCCTCAATTAGAGCACATATGATTACCTCTTGTATTAGCAACTAAACACGAAATTTAACCAGAATGATAAGTAACTAGAAATATGAAACAACACTAGGTATGAGAGACAATACACAATTGTATTAATAATCACTCAGAAGAAAATACAATAAAGAAGATGCCACTTCTTCTTCCACCTCAAAGGCTTGCCACACCTCAAGGACTTCTTCCCTCTCTCTCTCTTACGGTCCCAACACACAACTCCAATACAAAATTGTTGTTCACCTCCACCAGTCAGTAACAATGCTGCCAGTACACCAAGTACACAACCATACTCCAATTAGATCTCCCTCTCCTTGCTGCCACCTGCAAATCAATAGACCTTACTCACCATTGTAGATCTCCAAACCTGGTCCTGCACACCTGCTGACCAAGATCATACATACACGAAGAACCCTTCTGATTCTCCAAACCAGCACCCACACTTGGTACTATGGCACTAGGAGGAACACACCATTGCTCCCTTTTCTCTGAAGGAGCTTATTTTGCTCTCTTACTCTCTAGCACTAATTTACAATACAGCCCATGAGTCTATTATATAGATCTCATGCATACAATAATTAGACATTCTTAATTACAATAATTAGACACGCAACTCCAAGACTATAATTAGCCTTTAACATGCAAACTGACAGTCCAAAAATAGACTCTCTGGAATCCGCATGCAAACTGCATGCTCACACACAGGTTGCTGACATTGGCTCCTCCTGACCGATGTCAGCCAACTTGTAACCGACGTCGGTTGCTTCTGCACTGCTATCTGACCGACGTCGGTTGATCAGACCGATGTCGGTTGCCCTGCAACTTGTTCTGCAACTCTCCGCAACCTCTGTAACTCCTCCTGTTTGCATCCTGGTGAAGCTTTTAACTCCACAACCTAACAATATACATATAATTTGATCCCTCTTTGGAGTATTTGGATGTAGGTAGTACTCAATATAGGGGGTGTTGAGGTAAAAAACATGTCTTCAACCCCTAACCCCTTTTTCCCATTTTACTACATTTCATCTTATTTATCATTGAGATAGGGTTCCAAGTGAAGAAGAAGGTACATAATCACTCTCGTAATGAATTACATGAATCAAATCATACACACATGACCTAAAAATGAAGGTGCACTAATTTAAACTCACACAAAGGAAAAAAAACCCTATCAGACACTAATGTACCCTATATATGATAGTGCATTATGGCCTTATCTAAATAGTGTGACTTTATCCCAAATTTTAATGGAGCCTTGTTCCTAATTCAAAATAATATCACATAATCCCATAATTTATCACACAGTATCTATTATATTCCATCAAATCTGAGTGCCAACTAAGCTATTTATCTTTTGTATTTTCCACTTTTATCATTTTCTATAAAAAAAAACAAGTTCTAAATCAATATTGTGTGATTTATTGCATATCTTATATTTTGTTTTACTCAGCAATTTGTCATATTTAGATTAACACTAATTTAATCTCTAATTTTGATAAAAACATATTGACAAATGCATTTATTGATAGATTATTACAAGCCCTACCTATCCATGTTGCTAGGGTTTCTTTACTTTTTTTTGTTTATAATTGTTGTATTAGGGTTTTTAGATTTCATAAATGATTTATTAACAACAATCTTCCAAGTTTCTATTTAATATTTTATACAATCTGAGAAATTTGTTTATAGCTATCTTAGAAGAAGTGCTAGACATAATGGTACTCAAGTTGAACATTTTTAGATTATAGTTGATAACAATATAATGGTAGAATCAATTAATAGATTTTATGACATGGATAAAATAAAATTAAAAGGGTTTATTTCAAAGAATATAGACATGCAAGATGTGTTTTTAAAAATTGTAAGAGAGGAAATACAAAAAACATCTAAAGGTCAATCCTCTAAGACTTCCACTTCTATGGGTTCCACTCCTTTATATGAATCACTAGATACAAATTTCATAACTACATATACTATGGATGAAACCCAAGGGTTTCAGTATATTAATATGACAATCTCTACTTTGTCACTTTTTACACCACCTTTGGTTAACACACTTTTTATTCTTAATGCATAATTACTTATGCAAATTATTTTAGCTTTGAAACTAAGGTGTTAAAAATAGAACCAAGTTATTTAAAACCTAATCAAGTAATTGATTCATAGACTTTATTTCATACTTCATTGGCTCACCATATTTATGCAATCCTTTACCAACTAGTTTTATGGTGCCTATGCTTACATTGTATGATGTAAAAGGTGACCCTGAGCAACATTTGAGAGCACTTCATGCAACATATTTGGACTATGGATCCAAAAATAGGGTGTTGACCAAGATATTTCTCAAATTTTTAAAAGAGTGTGCTCTAATACATTTTTATGATTTAACACATTATTTAGTTCACATGTTTAATCCTTTGGTAGATTTGTTCCTTGCACATTTCTCAATCAATAAGTGAAAATAATGCATATGCTTAAATTGCTCAACTCAAACAAGAATACAACAAAACTACCATAACATACGTCTTATGATATAATAACATGTTATCCATGGTGACTAATCCTATTATAAATAAGAAATTTCAAGACATATTCAAATAGAGTTTCCTTCCACATTTACATGAATCTATTATGTGTAAGAAGTATTTATCATTCATGAATTCATGTCACACAGTTAAGGAAAGTGAGGTTAATTTTTTGGCAATGATTAAGGTATGTAACCAACCCAATTTATACTTCTCACCTAAATAATCCAAGTAATCCACCATATAAGGTGAGACCAAGTGAAAACAAGAGTGATCCAAAGACAATAATGAATGCAATTTCAAAACATACTCCATGTATTATATTATCACCTCCTCCAAGGAGACAATTTACCGATTTTCCATAATCTCTTTATAAGGTGTTACAAAAATTATTTGAATGTAATCTCATATCACTCCCTCCCATTAAAAAGGTTGATGCGAGTAAACATATTCCAAAAAAGATTTGTTCAGAATGTTTTTTGTTTTTTCATAGAGCACCAGGGCATGCTACCAAAAGATGCATTGATTTGAGATGTAAGATACATGTTTTGATAGATGAGAACATCAATTATGTGGCTACATATTCCAAAAGTATAAAGGCAAAACTAAATGAAATTAAAATAATGAATATATTTAATGATCCTTTTATTAAACATATAGTTCAAGAAATAATAAACAAATTAGAAGTGCATTACACATATAATGCACATCCTCACTAGTTTCTTGTATTCCTCTTAAATAATCATAACATTCTTTGAATTGAATTATTGGTACATATCATGTTTTAGTTCCACTTAGACCATTTATCACATTCTCAAAGCATGAGATAGTCAATTATGGTTTTGATTTACACTCTTTGTTCATTTAAACTTACATTGATCATCAACCAATACATAGTATCGTGGTTGTTAATTGTTCAAGTGTGAATTTTTGCACTATCACACTTCTCTCTCAGTTTGGATGCATAGATAAGGATATAATTCATACAACCACAGTAATCAATGGATTCAATGATCATGTTTAGAGTTATATTGTTGATAGTGCATTACCATTATAAGTTGGTCCAACACATATGGCCACCAATATTATAATAGTAGATAGTATAGGAGTATTTGATAAGTTATCAAGATGTCCTTGGATTCAACAACTTTTTGTGATACCTTATATAATACCAAAAAAATTAAAATACATTTTTACTAGTGAGGCTATCAAAATTCATGGTTTTCCATATAAATACCTCATACAACCCAATGTTATTGTTCTTATGTAGTAGACATCAATTGAGCAACTTAGAAAGCTTTAGCCTATTCATAAAGTTCAAAAGAACTTGGTCAAATTTACAAGAATATCTATTCTTGAAAATACATTTAATTAGTTATTTTTCATTGATTCTTGAGAGCCACTTTCTACTCCAATACACCCTAAATTTATATTATAAGGCATTAATAGTGTTCCACAAAAAAACACCAACATAGAGTTCTTATACTCCATGATGAGTTCTGAAGAGTCATAGAGTTAAAAATGTCAAACAACATACTACAAATTATCATCATGACAGTGGCACTTATGTTGCGAAGCCATATCAGTTTTTAGATTTTGAGTTGAGACCAATTACTTCAATATGGCATGATAATTTCTAATCATGAGAGGTCATCCATCATATGTTAGATACGTGACCTATCAATTTTGAGGATCTTGTGGGAGTCATTGGTTAGTATGTTCCTCTTTTTTTAGTTACATATCTTCCAAAATATAATAAGGAATATTCCAAAAAAAATAAAAATTAGGTTCTATGCATGATATGTCTAGTTAATTTACATTAGTTGATTTATAATTTAACATATGTAGTAATTCAATAAATATGATTCACAAGTGTACTTGAGTGAGTTTCAGAACATATATGTGTCACTTTCAAATGTAGTTGCAAATGGTGATACTATCTTAGACCCCAAAAAAATACACAGACAAAATTGCATTACCTAGATAGTAACACGTTGTGTTATTATATGATTATAGTGGACTTGTCACATCTCAGCTTAGGAAGAAGTTTAGATTAGTTTCAATGTATATTTAGGGTTGGACACCTACATCAGATTCAGAAACCTATGTTTATGATAGTGTCTTAGGGTGATGATGGTGTTCAGGTGGTAAAAATAGCCAGAACACAAAATGAATAGAACATAGAGCTTCTTCACTAGTCCGAGATGAATCTAACTCATAGTTGTAGCTCAAAATAGAATAATAAAAAAGATACACCCTCTCTCCTCTCTTGTTTCACAATATTTTTTGTATTTATTACACATGCTCAAATAGGTTCATTTCCAATAGATTGCCATATATTTCTTAAATCTGAACATTAATTTATTATGTTCAAATGTTTTATTTGGATAATGTGTTTATGTTATAGACTCATTTCACATAAAACATTCTGGTGAACCTACCTTCTGTGTTTGAACCAAAACTAAAATTTCACTAGGGTTTCTCCTTCCAAAAAATTTACTTTCATATTTGTGTATTTATTTTCCAAATCTAAATTTATTTTCATGGGCGTAGCTTAAGGAACACTTCCCTATATTTTTGTCTTGAGCTTTATATTATACTTATTTTTTATTATATCCAAACTTATAACTATAATCATGGATGCTCTTATTGATAACCCTAATAATCCTCACCCTTTAAACCTTATATTCCTTAGGAGAATCTTATGGCTAAGCAAATTTGTAGTACACAATATTCCTTTGTAACAACTTATTAAAATTACAATAATGAAAATACCACTAATAAAAATGCAAATATTGACTAATATGGTGACATTGATAGCATAAATCCTTATTCCCCCTATTATTATGATGACGATTCCACATATTTCAAAAAGGAATGTGAGGAACCTAGTTTTCATTTCTCTCCTACATTATATGTTTCTGATTCTAATGATGAGGTAGTTGAGTATACAAAAGATGAATCAAAGGTTTAATGTACATCTTATTTAATAAATGATGATATTGTTAAAGAGAATTAATTTTTTCCTTATTTTCAAAATATTTAAAACATTGTTCAAATTGAATATTCCATTCCTTCTTTAGTTTATGCAAATATAAATAGTGAACTTACTTCTCTATCTTTAGCTCTAAATGATATGCATACGTGTACTAATTCTCCCCCTATCCTTATAGGTGGGAAAGATGAAAATTATAATGCTACTCAAAATAATATAAATACATGTGCTTATACCCCTTATTCCAATTCAATATAAACATCAACCATATTTACCTAAGGTTTTCTCATGAAATAATTTTCTAAGTCAAGTAACTATAATGAAATTCAAGATGAAAATGTTAGTAATGATAATATTCCTTTCTCATATGACAATCATGTATCAATATTATAAAGTGATTTTCCATCTTCTATTCCTTCCTTCTTTGAATTCAAAAATCAAATTGAAACTTGCATTTTGCCTTCTGATGGTGATATTTCAATCAACGTAAATGATGTTTTTATTTCTCCCTCTTTTACATTTTCTACTAAAAATCATGTGCCAATATTTAATAAAGATAATGAGGTCATATAACCTATTCCCATTATATGTCATGAAATTAAAAATATTTTAACACCTTTCCAAGATAGTGGTGTTAATCTTTGTGACATATAAAATGATATCATGGCCTATCTTGACTTATCCTGTAAAATGGATGTTCCTTTACCTAATGTTTCAAAACCATGTGATGTCCTACATTAGAATACAAGGATGATTTTAAAGAGGCCATTATTATTATATTATATGTGGATGGTAACTTAAAACCTATATGAACCTCTCCAACCTATTTACCAATTCCTCATATCATCATTTTATCTATGATGACTACTATAAGAGACCTTCAAAATCAAATGAATATTATTAGGTTACAAGTGTCCTCCCATGAGGCAACCGTTAATGATAATATCCTAGAGGACCAACCCCTTACATGGGAGGCCTTTGATCATTCTTATCCTTCTAATTTTATCATTCTTATGTTTTCTTCCTTAAATGGTCAAGGAGATCTTACTAGTAATTTGAGACTATACATAAACTCCTTTGACTATTGGGCCAAAGATGGGCACATGTTACTTAAAGCTTTGCATATACTATTAAATAGATAACCTCTAGATCGGTTATACTTCCATATGATTCCTTTCCAACCTTTAAAAACTTGAACATGTATTCTTATCTAATTTCCATAAACATAAGTTACCAAAACTACCATTGGATCATTTGAAAGCCTTAACTCAAAATGAGGAGGAATCTATTCAAGAATATGTTACTAGATTTAAGGATATATTATATTCCTTGAATTATATCCCTTTGTATTTAGAAGTAAACTTCATATTTAATAAGGGTCTTCTTCCTCCACCTCGAGAGAGAGCGTTACATAAGCCCTTTATTTATTTTAATACTTTATATTGGGATGTGCATCAATAAGCATGTGCCTTAACAAATACCAATAGTGAATCACCTATTGCTTCAACTAAAGGAAAACATGTTAAAAAAAATTCCTACAAAATACAGCAAAAGATCAAGAAAGGTCATGAGCCACCTCAAATACCTTTTTCCAAACTAATACCGTATATTAAGGAACACACAGTAAAATTTTTACAAAAAGGAAAATAATCTACATACATAATACCTCCTATAGTTAAAATCTATACCTCTATTAAGAGTCAACCACTTCAGTCTAATCATCGAAGGGATGGACCACATGATATATGTCATAGACTATTGAAAAATAAATGGTTGATTACTTTTCATCAAAACTACTACCATCCACCACATAAATTTTAAAAGGTGAAAGGACAACCCTTTTGCACTTGCCATGGTATTAACGTACAATGTGGTAATGATTGTTTCACATTAAGACAAAATATTTCACAACTTACAAATCAAGGGATCATTACATTTTATAATTACACATCGATCTTGCTTTCCCCTACTTCTTATAGAGGTCATTATAATAGGGTCAACACATCTCATTCTACTCCTTCTTAGGAGCATGTCGTCCATCGACCTTTGTAGGAATTAACCACTAGAAGTCCTTCTCCTAGTGAACCGTATACTACAACTAATCTTTCCCACATGTGGATTAGGCATTGATTCAAACTTGATAATTATTACTTGCATATCTACATAGTAGATTTGGTTACCAAAATTAGCATGTAAATATATAGATCAAATAGATACATTTAAAACACCTACAAATACACTAGTTTCAATGACATAACTAAGAACAAGAAACCATTCACCACCTAATCATTATATTCAAGATTTATTATTATAAATGAGATTCCATTATGTATATTGATTACCTTAATCTCACTAAATAACACATTTTAAATTAAATTGGAAAATATTTGATCACAAGTGCACATATTACATCTAAATGATTCCTACACAAAGTAAAAAGTAAATTATTCTAAGTAGTAAGCCATACCAAAATGCATACATATTCTAAGACTTACTTTAACAATGATACATAATAATAATGTATATGTCAAATGATCCAATGTTTTATATAATAAACAACATCATTTATAAGTAGGTGGCATATCCTTGGGCATATAAAATCACCATCACTATCTATCTCCATAAATCACACATCCCTAGATGTGGAAGCTCCTAAACCCTATCTAGGCCTTGGAGATCTATATCACTCATGTAGTCTCTCCTCCAATGAACCTAATTGATGCAATGTTTTTTCTTGCTCTCTATGAAGAGCATAGTAGTGATTTATCAAAACTTGTATAATCTCAGTCGAGCTTCATTGTGAGATGTCTTATCTATCCAGCTCTGCACATAACTCATCACATTCAGTGGTTATTGTATGGAACATCACCAATACTTTAGAAACATGATCAAGTGAAGGCAAATGAGAACCTATAATATCTATAACTCTCTCTAAAAAACCATTTCTATCAATGTCCATGGGTACACTCTAAGTCAGGCTCTATATGACACAACCTACCATCAATGACCACTCCTGATTACTTACAACTAATGATCATAAATACACAATTAGATAAATTTATGATATACATTTATCTAATATTTTATCAATAAAAATGTAACTATACCTAGCATCCTCACATGTGGATGTAAAACCAACCTCATCCAATGGTTGTAGACCTATGGGGTCTCTACCATATCCCTTTCTATCATCGCCACCTTGAGTTACAGGTATTGCAAAAGAGGGGAAATAATCATTAGAAATAGTAATGGGAATCAGACAGTTACACACCATTATTATTGACCTATGTGCATATACCATCATCATCTATATCTAGTGGTATAACTAGATATCTCATTCCAAGATGAAAAGGGGACAAATCTGCTACTAATGGGGTTGATCTATTATTTATCATATGGCCATATCTCACTCTGCAATGCCATTGATATGGATCTAAGGGCACTCATACTCAATACCAAACTATTATAATGTGTGATCATACCCAAATATCTCATAATCTCCATGAAAGTGATCAAATAACCACATTATATCATGAACACAATGCAACTACTTTGTGCCCTCAGTCCATCTTACAAATTTCCTATATAGCCACCATATATTCTCGTTTGGTGTCAATCAATCAAGTATAATCCAATTATCCATGGTAGTATGTGTTATACCATGAGGCACCACCCACATTGATAAAAAAATCTTGAAGGTGGGCCCATCTTATTAAAGGCCCACTAACTAGCCACATAAGTAAAATGTACTCATACACCCATACATGCAAAAGTGTACCTACACCTAAGCCACTACCCCATGTCTCCAAGTAAAACCTATATAAATATCTATTAAAATGGGGTGCCATAGTATGCCCCCAATAAAATATCACTCCTTGATCCTCAATTTGCTGAACAATGTGTTATATTTGATAGGATATTACTACCTCACCACCATCAATAATTATGAAAGAAGCTAGTAAATAATAGATAAACTTTCAAAATCATGAAACATCATCCCTAATAATTGTATCTAGAGAGATAGTAATTATTGGCTATGCATTTTCCAAACTATACCTAGTAAAGTACATATGAAACCTATAAATATAACCAATGTTAGCATCTCCAAGAAGCTATGCCCTATGACTTATGATAATCAACCTCAAAATCTAGTACACATCCTCAAAAGTGATCATTATCTCCCCTATCAAGAGCCATAAAGTGCAAATTTTTGCATTCCATCTCTCATCTAATGCTATCACAAGATGGATATGATAGGGGACATGTCCTAACCAATCCATATACCCTAGTCATGCATGATCAATAATACCCAGATCATTGTCATCCAAGCCAAGCTCAATAAGGGTATAAAATGGCTACCATGCCTAAACTCAAGGATATGCACATCCTTCTACACAAATAAAAAATCAAAAACATGTATTAATTATCATTTTTAATCAAGTTATAACATCTTTTAAAAATGTAAAATCCAAAAACCCTAGTGGATGGTAGCATTAAACACTATTGTTTGTTTAATATGGTAGTGTAAGACACTGTCATTTAAAATCAAATACTTTAAAGGCTTGACGTTTAAAAAAATTTTGGCAATGGTAGTGTCTATCAACTTTTTTAATTTTTTAAAAATTTGCATAAAAATGCAAAATTTAAAATTAAAAAATTTCAACATATTCAAAATTTATTCTATGTATTAGCTCCTCAAGGTCTTGCCCTCCTAAAGTGGCCCGAAGAAAGTTGAATTGCATCAGTCATGAAACTCTTCCATGAGGCATTTTCAAATCGATCCATAGCACAAATTTTGAAAATTAAAATTAAAATTTATTTTCAAAAACTTAGTATTTATCCATTGAACTTTCAACTATCAGAACTTCAAAGGACCATATCTTGAGCACTGTTTCACAAAATTCAAAACCCCAAGTTGTGTTAGGATCCATGAAATGAACCATTCTATCCTATGTCAATTTATAACTACTTTTCACACATACAATATGGCCTAGTTTTTTTCCAAACCAAGAACCATTCAAATTTTAATATACCAATGTACATTGCTACATTCCATATTAAAAAACTCTTTGAGGTATATCTCCAATATGCAATCAAATCCCATACCCTAAATCTATATGCATTACCACCACTTCATAGTTTTATGATGCGATGAATACCAGATTATACTCATCTCTCTACAAAATATGGGTGCATATCAGTGGGGGCATGTCATAAAGGCATGACCTCCACATTTACAAAGTTTACAGATTTCAATGGGGGCATGTCATAAAGACATGACCTCAACACTTACTCAGTTCTCAATATCTCCACATTTAACTCGAGGCATGTTATAAAGACATAACCTCCACACTATGCATTGTATAATATTAAATGAGATGCACTATATGTGCAATAAAAAAAATGATGCATTGTTTATGAATTAAAGGGATTGAACACAATGTGTTATTGGTATGATTTTTTAGGATTAAAGGATTTATGTGAACATTTTATATACTGTCATAAAATTAAACATACTTATTTGTATTTGTAGTGTTCATCTTCATTTTTTCTAACATGGCCAAAGAAGAAATGCAAGACAAGCTAGTTGAGAGGGAGTGTATGCAGAGTGAGCACATTCTTATTAGAATTTACTCTTACTTGCACCACATAGAGAATTATGAGGTAAATAATCAAGATATCATAATTTTTCAATCATTGTCTCCAAGCAAGAAGAAAATGTCCCATATGATGGTCAAATAAATGTCAAAAATAGGGTTAAAACTATGTTATGATGGTCAAATGGGAAAAAAATTGAAATGTCCCACTATTACCACCACCACCATCGTGGATACCATATAGGTTATGTTGAATGATCCTAAAACATGACATAATTACATGAAATAATATATTTAGTTGTCAAAATAAACATAAAAATATTTAAATTAAGATAGTCTATCAATTTGAGTGCAAAAAAATACAATGTTACATAATATAAATTATAAAAGAGTAAATAACTATTTAATAATTATTCATCCTCTCTAATAAAGATTACTTAAAATTTAAAGGAGGCAAACACATATAAAATAATGAATTGAAGATAACTATACATTTCACAATACAAACCATAAGAACAAAGGAGCTAGTGAATTTACATACGATATCATAAATAACATACATCATTATAGAGGATAAAGGCTAGCATGGCAGTCCATAATGAATGTATTAATTTAAAAATCATGTTATGTATTTCATTTGTTGCTCATCCAAAAATTTAAAGGTTGTGCCCTTTTGAGATGCTAAACTGATATTATGTTAAACAAGGTTCAAGATTGAATAACGTAGATAATTCAATTAATTATATATAAATTAACTAGTATAGTAAATTCCTCCTATGGGACGTTCCTATGAATGTGGCACATGCTTATGAAACCAAGTAATGGTGCACTAGATCATGCATAGGCTAAAAAGGAATAATGTAATGGAAAATGAGAAATGGAATAGGGGAAAGGAGTGCAAATAACTAGTATAACATTTATTTTTCCTAGTCAGTGTTCAATAGATGTTAACATTTAATTTTCCTTCACCCCTATCATTTAACTTAACATCTATTATTTTCCTTAATTATTGTTGCTTGCCTTAACAATTATTATTTGCCTTAATGTATTGTTAACATAAATTAGCCCAACTGCAAGCAATGGATATTGACTGATTTGGTGGACCATGTGGACATGCTAGCCAAAAAGTGAGTACACCGACTAGTTAAGATTATCCTTGATGGATAAATATAGTAAGTTATAGAATGAAAAATTTATTAAAAGCATATATTCACTCTTTGATTCCATATCTGATAATTACAACTAATTTTATTTTAGTGAAGAATAATATATTATAAATTTGTTCATGGTATTTGTGTAGAATATCATTAGAGGGATAAAAGGCCAATATAATGGATAGAAGAGAGCATAGATGGAGTTTCTAGCAGGAACATGGAGTTCAAAATGATGTTTGAGCTCCATATGATAGTTGGATACTTTGTCTACCCTCAAAGTATCCAACAGGCATGTGGAGGTCAAGTTAGTAGTTGACCTCTACGTGCCTACTAGATACTCTATCTACCCTCTCCTCCATCCATTTTATTGGACCGTTAGCCTTATGATGATGGGACCCACTTTTTATATCCTTGATTTTGAGTGTAACTAGATGGTATGTTTAACATGAAATCAAATTAAGTATGTAATAATTAGGGCCCATTGATGAAGAGATGAGGAATGACTGAATGCATGAATGAGGAATGATAGTTTGAGGTTAACATTTAATTTTCCTTTATCCATAGCATTTGGCTTAACCACTATCATTTGACTTAATGACATCTTAACAGATGTTAACTAATTTTTGCATCCTTTTATCATCTCTATATACATTGCATTAGCCCATTATCCCTCCATTGATGGGTTCCACTTATTACATCCTTGATTCTAAGCTCACATTGAATGTACCAATTGATTATGCTCATAATCAAGGATGTAAGAAGTGGGGCTTATCATTGATGGGATAATGAGCCAACAAAATAGATGGAGGGGAGGGTAAATGGAGTATCCATCATGCACATGGAGGTCATGCTGACAATTGAACTCTATGTGCCTATTGGATATTATGTTCATAGAGTATACATTAGGCACATGGAGGTAAACTATCATTGTGACCTCCACGAGCCTACTAGATAATTTGTTTACCCTCAGAATATCTAGTAGTCATGTGTAGGTCACATTGATGGTTAACCTCCACATGCCTACTTAATACTCATTTTACCCTCCCTCCCCTCCATCCATTTGATTGGCCTATTATCCCTTTGATGGTATGCCCCACTTCTTACATCCTTGATTTTGAGGGTAACCAGCTAGTACATTTAACATGAGCTTAAAATTAAAGTTTTAATAAGTGGGGTCCATATTTAGATGGTTAACTGGCTAATTCAATGTATGGAGTGATGATAAACATAGTAACTAGTAGGTACATGGAGGTCGATTATCAACATGATAAATGACCTCCACATGTTTGCTAGTTACTCTGTCTACCTTTACTTTGTCTATTCCATTAACCTTTTGTTGATGGGCCCCACTTATTACATCCTAGACCACCAAGTTGGACTTTGATGGAATATTAAATCATCATTTTCAAATATTGTTCCCCTTTACATAAGATAAGGTTTTCAATTGCCTAATAGGATAATGAAATGGATAGAACATCGGTAGATAAAGTAACCAAAAGGGATGTGGAGTTCAACTACCAACATGAAAACACACACTAAATATATCATCTAGTTACACTCATAATAGAGGATCTAATAATTTATATAATCTAAATAATTTATGAATGCTAAATGTAACCGACCAAAATAAATTAGTATGGATGGCCACATTTGCATGTAACCTCCACATCCTCATTAGTTACTTGTTCTACAAATACTCCATTTACCTGATTTATTTATGATATAAATAATAAGAAATAAAACCTTATATACCATAATTTTTGTAAAAGATAAGTTTTCTTGCTAAGTATAACCAACTGGTATGTTTGGTGTGGACCACTATGTTATAAATTGACCCCTAGTTGGCTGAGGTAAATAAAAACTAACCTCAATTGAATGCATTTTGATCCTTGACTAGGAAATTTAAAAGCTAGATAAGTTACTTGTGTGCCATTCAATATGTTCCATTTTGATGTCTGAAGGAGCTTGTGCTCCATTACCCTACCACAATAAAAAAAAGGGAACATGCCATTGACATAATTTTTCCTTATCCTAGTTTTGGTCAATGTCAATCTAATTTCATTATTTCAATGCCTTGTTCCCTATAGGACAATACATTAAATGATTGTTTTTACATTACATTCTTAGGTAGTTTGATTATGTGATATTGAGTGTTCAAAATTAATGATTGCCTTTACCTTGCATGTTTAAGTAGTGTAATGGAGTTGATGTGATACATACCTTCCTTCAAGTAGTCAACATAACACAACCCAAATCAAAAGTTCTAATCATAGTTAAGCCTACCAAGTTCTCAAATCAAAAGTATAGTGAGGCTTTAACAAAGAAAAAATAACATTGACACATAGTTCAATCTTATCTTAGTGTTCAAAATTAATGAATATAGCATGGGTTAGAATTATAAAACCATTCAAATTATTTTATAGCATAATATTTATTACAATAGTGTTCAACTTCATTACCATTTACAAGTGTCATGTGTATATGGCTCATAATGAAATGCAATGGAATGTTATGAATAGTAATGTGTCATGTTATGTGTTTAATACTAAATTGAGATGTGTCAATATAGTATAAGGTTAAGAATTTAGAAATGAATAAGCACAAGGATGATAAACAAATCTATAGTAGACAAATTAATTTATAAACTCAAATAAAAAATATTCTGAGTTTAAATGCTAAGATATGCTAAAAATGGAATGTACAACTATTGGTTGATATTGTAATAAATCAAAAAAAAAGAGTGCTTAATTGGTTTACAGTGTATGGATATTTGGGCTGAAACAAGATAAAAGTGGAATGGATCAAGATCATGAAACAATCATCATATTCTAAAAATTTGCACTCTTTGGCCTCTAATGTTTGTGTCATATTTGAGCAATTACATTCTCATTATTGTCTAACTTGGATGCAAGTGTCTAGTATGGAATAACAATTTTATATGGGTGTGATCACTTATAAACTTCTAAGTTTTTTGTCACATTTTATTTGTTGTGTTCATATCTCACACACAGGATGTCACTCTTTGTCAAATGATCAAACCCTAGCTTCCTCACTCTTGGATTGATTGTGGTAAAAATGGGTTAGTAGACACACTATGTCAAGTTACTCCAAGAACCCCTATATCAATGAGCATTGCCTAGATAGCCAATAATTTTAATAAGGCCTAAGACTTATTTAGTTCTACCGATAGGTGTTGGCTTATGTGTGTATTGAGATGCAACATGTGATAAACAAGTATGTAGAGTGAGTTATCTTGTAACTTGGAAAATATGTCTCATATAATGCTCTTTCAGTACATCAGACTTGTATATGAGTTGTCCCTGTGACTGATATTGAAATAGGAAATAATAGGGAAGCTTCATTTACTTGAACGCTTGGTTGAATGCTTTTGGTAAGTTGCCTTGTGAGTTGCTAGGTCTAGGATAGGTGAGAGATAAATGATGGTGATTATGAATATATGCCAATCCATTATAAAAATATCTCAAATTAAAGTAATTAGGCCAACCATAAGGATATGTTTCAATTGCATATTTGATGACTTTAGGGCACGAGACACTTAGTTTGGCATAAGACATTAGCATCGATGTAGGCGTCTAGATAGGCTGCAAGTATTTAGAAAGCTATAAAATAGGAAAAAGTCCAAAACTTGTAGAGGATGATAATAAGTAAGTTTATAGTTTTTTAAGTAGTACAAAAGGCCTAGTCATTAGAATAACATACAGTCAAACTAAGAGGTAAGAAAAAGGCATAAAAGATAGTGGATGTGAGCCTTTCGATATCAAGGTCTTAAAACTAAAGGGTACAACTATGATAAGTACTTGTCAAATATACAAGGTTGAGGTGCTATATAATTTAGATTTATTACATAGATTTCCTCCCCTTTAATCTAATAATGAAACTACTAGTTTAAATGAAAATGAATGTGTACCTGGGTGTGTTTAACACACCTTGTCTTTGTGTGAGTCCCACTTGAGTGCCTTGTTAGTCACTAACCTACAACCAAGATCATGTTACAGTGTATAATCAATGTATATAATCTAAAATTTAAAGAATTTGAAATGCTTAAAAGTAAAGAGATCAAGGTTAGGAGTACACCTGTGTATCGATGCTACCATCTTTCCTTTTGATAATTTGATTTAAAGAGATGCTTTATTGTAAATCTTTGGAGATAAGATTAGGACAAATGTAAAACCTAAAAGTGAAAATATATATAAATATTAGAGGATAATTTCCCCCCAATCTTGGAGGAAAGGTGAGTTTCCATCCAATAGTTAAGATTAGATCAACTGTGCAACCCAATCATACTTATAACCTTGTGTGAGTGATCCAAGTCAACTCACCATATAAATATAGTGAAAGAGGATGATTTGATCACTCCATCCTATAACTTGGTAGGATTGAGTGATGTAATCATCTCAACATTGCCAAAAGTAAACCAATTAATGCATTATAATGGCTCAATAACAATCCACAAATGTACATCTTGGTATAGGTTAAAGTTTGTAGAAGTATTTCAAACCTAATAACTAATTTGATTTTTCAATTTAAGGTGATATTTTACATAACATATGCACCTCATATATTCCTCAATCTGGAACTTGGGTACAACAATGGTATTAATGTATAAAATTATTTCAAAAGTATGTATTTGAATCATATAACTATGTGATTTGGCCAATCTTGAAATTTTGTTAGTGTGGAAGACATGTTCCCCTAACATGCCCCCATTATAATCTAAAATTTTTTTGATTGTTGAATAAGCATGGAACTCATGATTTTTTTTTATGCTCCCACTAAAATATGAAATTATGAATGTATAAAAACCATGCCTCTATGACATGCCCCCAGTGATATGATTCCCTTTTGAGGTGGGGGCAAATAAAAACTGGTAGTCACCTTACCTCAAAAGGATAATATAATTGTATAATCTGTGAATGTATCATGTAACATATAGGATTAGCATGTCTAGATAGATATAATAATGAGGTACATAGTAACTTATTGCATCAAGTCAAAATATGTATGATTTAATCATGGAAACATCTAGATAGTAACAATACAAGCTCAACAAACAATCAAACACACATAAGATCACTCAAAATCAAATCAAAAGACAATGGTCCAAGGAAACCTCAAATAAGGGGCATGTTTAAATGCCACACAATTGAAGGGACATGACTTAGTAAAATGCCCACAAAGCAAGGAATGGCATATTTAAAAGTCAACATACAACAAACTATGACATATGCAAATCTCATGATAATCAAACATAGGCATGAGGGCCACAAATAATAGATCACATTTAAATTCTTGAAAAATCAATACAATGCAAGACAAAACACTCGAAGAAGTGCATAAATGGAAAACATGGAACATAAGCAACCATCATTAACATATCACATGAGTCCCTAGATATATGTGTTATCAAAAAATCTTAAGTACATTGTGAAATATATAAGCATGGACAAAGGTATGTGTAAGTATGTAATATCAAACATAATAATGAAAAATTATCATATAATGATATAACATAGATGTATCATGATCAAAGAAATGAACAACCCCAATGTCCAAATGACATGAGTAGAGGGAAGGCCCAACATCTAAAAGTGCACAGATCATGTCCCTGTGTATGCATGTATCACATTCAAAAGATTCATGAAACATGTGTATATAAAAATAAATGATATGTTATCTACCCACATGGAACTAACAAGATAAATTCCAAGGAGCTAATAATGTAAAATATGAAAATATTCTTGGATTATTGGATTTTTATTTTTGTTGGTATTTTTGGAATATTTGAAACAAGATATTATTCTATGATCTCAAGATGAGGATGATAATCTACAAGCAGTGGTAAATGTGTAACCCTGTGCCATATGTGTGCATAATAGAATCATAAAGTGTATCATGCTCTTTTTCTAAGTTTGTACTTGGTATCTTTGGTTTGAAATTATCTATGGTTGGTTTATCATTTTTTTATGACTAATTCAATCGATAGGTACTAGGTCTTGAAGGTATGAATAGATTATGTGGTATGTTATTGAGTAGAACATAACATAGTTTGTTAAACTATTCATGTGAAGATTATTTACCATCTATATGAGCAATAAATTTGGCCTAAATTGAGGAAGGGTTTGTTGTTTCCTCCTTTATATCCACATTTATAACATTAGATTTGTCAAGGGTATTTTGATTTTATATATCTTTTGTTACAAATCTTGTGACGTGCCCATTGTTATTTGTATACCTTGTTGTCATTTCTAGGTTCTTGTTATTTTGCACTAATAATGTGAATAGGCATATTTGAATGAATTACATTAGTTTTTCAAATATATCCCAAGACTTGACGCTCATTTTGATTAAATGTGGAGATAGGATAAGTGATGCCTTGTGCATGTTTATCCAATTCTTAACCATGATAACCAAAGTTTTGTAAATATTATTTTCCAAACCATATTATTTGGAAAACTGAGTATAATTATTGAGAGCTAGATTTGTATCCTTTTCTTGATCTATTTTTTCTTTTTGAACCTTTTCTTGTTTTATGTTTGATATTTGTAACTATTTTTGTTCTAATTTTTTCTTTGGTAGATACATTTTTTGTTTTGGTACTTGTGGTTGTGGTTTGGGAGAGGCACTCATAATGTGAGTGGTTTAATTGGTTGATGTGTCAATGATATGATCTACCTTTGTGACTTTGTATTTTTTTCTTTAATGCAAAATAACAATTTGTATGATGCCCATTCAGTCTATGATATGCACAATAATATTTGGATCTCCTGATAGGATGTGGAGGAGGTAATTTTATCACTTGTCTCAAATCATTTCTCTTAATGTTTCACTTGGTCTCTTAGTATCCTTTGGTATAATATGTGAATCACTTATTTTAAATGTGTTCTATTGTAGCTTTGCATTTGGATTAAAAAAAAAATTGGCACAACATTTTTACATGAAGATGCAAACACATGATTAACACTATCATGTTTTGGATTTTTCATGTATATAATCTAATTTTCTAATGATGTGAGCCTTGAATTAAAAAACTGATTTTACTTTTGTAATGCTTCTATTAAATTTATCATAGTGATGTTTTGATATTTTTTAGATTCATAAGTACAAACTCTAGTACCGTTAATTGAATATGCATACATATATCATCTACCTAACCCCTTAAAAGAGAGATAACATGGCCTTGGTTAGAGAGATGGAAGTAATCACCCTCCTTAGATTTAGGAGGAAGAGGTTCAATATTAATGAAAAATGATTGGTAAGGAGAAATTTGATTTTTATCTTTATTAGGATCATTCTATGGTTTTGTGGTTTTGAGTTTTCTAACAATGTAGACAATACAACAAGCAATGACTATAGTGAGATATCAGAAGATAAAGTGCTCAAAATACATATCCATATTTAAAATGATTTTTAGGAAAAACAAGGTCTAATTTTTTAAGTTTTAATAATGTAAAAATAGAAACCAGAATGCAAGAAAATAGGAAATCATGAAACCTTAGGTCAACTGGGGTTTGGAGACCAAAGGTCAGGTTGACCACAATGTGCCAAATGAAGATAAAAAATATAAAGTGATTGGATAAGAAATTTTAGAATATTAATTATTTTTTTTAGGAAAAATATGAAATGAGATGATCCAAGAAAATAGGGATACAAAACTATAATGTACACCCTGTAGGTCTAGATTTACTAAAAATAATAAAATGTTAAATTCCCAAAATTTGTATAAAATTTTATCAAACAAAAAGAGCTTTTTGTCTATATAAAAATAATTATGAAAAACATTTGAGTAATTTTAAATTTGATCGATTATGAATCTGAAATAAGCCGAACAACATGGAATACTTCATAAATAAAACCCTAGAATATTCTAAATAAGGAATCAATAATTTTGAAAAAACATGAATTTATTTCATAGATGTGAGAAATATTTATGAATAAAATATTATTATTGATGAAACTCAAAAATTAATTACAAAATATGTGTACCATTCACCTTGTATGTTAATATTTACTAAAAATAGTAAATTAATTTTATTTAAAAATTCGTATCGAATTTTGATGAACAAAAAGAGGTTTTTGAGTATACCAACATGAATAGAGAATAAATCTAGGGAATTTTAAATTGGAGTCATTTTTTGTCTAAAATGTGTTGATTGAGTAAGATAAAAATTACAAGTGTATGGATACGAATCTTGGCAACAAGAGGAGGGTAAATCCTTAGGGTGAAGTTTCAAATCTAAAAATTAATTATAATAAGATGAAACACTAGGAGGTTAGAAACCATGGATCAAGGTAGGTTTATAAATAAATACTTAGAGGTTGGGTTTACCAAATATTTAACCCCAAATTGAGATGTGTCAATATAGTATAGGGTTAAGAACATAGAAATGAATAAGCATAAGGGTAATAAATATATTTATAATAGACCAATTAATTTTCAAACTCAGATAAAAAATATTCTAAATTTAAATATTGATATATGATAAAAATAGAAAGTACATCTATTGATTGATATTGAAATAAATAAAAAATAGGATTACTTAGCTAGATTACTATGTGCATGTAAATCTGGGCTAAAACTGGATTGGATCAGGATCCTGGAACAATCTTCATATTTTGAAAATTCTCACTTTGTGGCCTTGGATGCTTGCACTAGATCTAGATGATTGTGTTAATTATACTATTTAATTTGGATGCAGGTGTCTAGTACTAAATATTAACTATATCTAAGTGTGACCACCTAATAAATTTTGGGTTTTCTATTGCCTTTTTTCAGGTGTGTTCAAATCTTACGTACAGGCTATCATTTTTGTTAAATGATCAAACCCTAACTTCCTCACCCTTAGAGTGACTGTGGGAAAAATGGGTTAGTGGGAACATGATGTCGACTACCCCAAAGACTCATCTATCAATGGGCACTACCTACATACCCAATACTCTGAAGAGGGCCTCAAACTTATGTAGTTATCCCCTTTGTGTTGACTTATGTGTATCGAGATGCAACATGTGATAAACAAGTACATAAAGTGACATATCTTGTAACTTAGAAATTATCATTCATGGAAAGTTCCTTCAATACATTAAATATTTACATGGGTTTTCCCTATGATTGATATTGAAATAAAAAAGAATAGGGAAGCTTTGCTTACTTGAATTTTTGATTGAATGTTTTTGGTAAGTTGCCTTGTGAATTATCAGGTCTATTCTAGGTAAGGAATGAATGAGGGTTGATATTGTATATGTACCAATCCCTTTTGAAAATATGTCACATTAAATTACTTAGGCTGACCATAAGGATACATTATAATTGAAATGTTGATAACTTCAAGGCACTAGACACTTAGTTGGGTAGAGGGCACTAGCGTCAACATATGCATCAAACTAGAACACAAGTGTTAAAGAAGCTAGAAAATAGGGACAAGTCCAAAACTTGTAGAGGGTGATAATAAACAAGTTTATATAATTTTGAGTAATATATAAGGCCTCATCATCAGAATAACATACGATCAAGCTAAGAGATAAGCAATAGGTGGCACAAGAGATAGCAGATGTGAGCCTTTTGACAGAAGGAAGGTATTATAATTGAATGGTATAACTATGAGAAGTATTTACCAAGTATACAAGACTAAGGCACTATATAATTTAGATTTAGTGACTACATTATGTTACACTCATTTTCAAACATTGAATATGCATGTCCCAATGAGAATACATTATTATAACTATGAGAAGTACTTACCAAGTATACAAGACTAAGGCACTATATAATTTAGATTTAGTGTCTACATTATGTTACACTCATTTTCAAACATTGAATATGCATGTCCCAATGAAAATACATTATTATAAAGTGGAATAACAATAAGAAAATGATCATGATAAAGACCCCTCTACTCCCTCCATAAGATAAATTACGAATTTCCTCATTTAAACATTTTCTCTTGCTATATAGTCACAATGTAAGTTTATACAACCAAACCATCAAAGTTGCAAGGATATTTATCCACTTTATTAGAGGTAATGGAAAACTCATAGCTTTTACATTCTTTGTAATGGTATACACGGATCAAGTATTGACATTCTTTCAAAAAAAGAATCTGTATATATATTCATTATTTGTATAATACCCTTTATTATAGTCTGTATAATTCCCTACATCTTGCTTGTTTGTATAATACCCTGTATATTTTTTATATCGTTCTCATATATGCTACATATAAATGAATTTGAACTCTGTACCTTTGTATTCTAACTTTATACTATAAATAAATTTGAATATTTGGAATTTTGACCCTTGGTCTATTCACGTTGTTGTCCATGTTTCTACATACAGGAAAGGAACCAATAAACCATCGATCTATATAATGGTTTACTATTGAAATCATTATCAATACTAAGTATTATCTTAAGTATTGGGGATATCAATCCCATAAAGACTAAAGCAATTCATCCTGTTACATAAAGGAAAGGAACCATTGAACCATCGATGTGTATAATGGTCTACTATTGTTCATTATCAACATTAAATATTATTTCAAAGGACCCACAAAATGTAAAATAAACTTGATATAAACTCAATATCACATAATCAACTAAACTACTTAAGCATATACGATAAAGATAATAATTTAATGTATTGTCATATAAGGACCATGCCATTAAACTCATGCAATTAGATCAACATTAACCAAAACTAGGATAAGGCACAATGGTAACCCCTCAAATATATTTTTTTGTATATGTATATGGGTCATTATGCCAATAGGGCATTAAACTCATGTAATATAATTCAAACTAAAACTTTACTTTCTTAGAAATCTAAAATGTAAATAAAAGTATCCCATTATCATAACAAGCCAAGGAAAGGGTATTATAATACATTTTAAGATCTTACCCTGATCTGTGTTTAAATAGGCATCTATCTTTTATGACTCATGAGGGTGGTCATAATTATTTGCTTAAAATGGTGATATGAATGTTAATACTTGTTATGACTATTATCTCTTTGTTTGATCAAATATTATATATATATATATATATATATATATATATATATATATATATAATTACACACTCGTTGTGTACTAATGATTAGTTAGGGCATAATCATTCATACATACAAACAAATTAGGGTATTATACAATAGACCATTATACAAAATGTAAAGGGTATTATATATATAAGAAAGATGTAGGGCATTATACAAACTATAATAAGGTGGATAATAGTTGACCATTATATAGACTGATGGTTCATTGGTTCCTTTCCTTTATGTAGAAAGATGTACAATAGTAGACAAATATACATAATGTAAAGGGTATTATACATACAAGCAAGATGCAGTTCCTTGACTAGCTAGTGCATTCACATTTTTGGATGACATGTCTGTGAGGCCAACCAAATCAGTCAACATCTAACACTCATGGCTAGGCTAACATTTGTTAATAACACGTTAAGACAAAAACAACTAGTTCACTAGTACATTTCCTTTATGTAGAAATATGTACAACATTATATAATTATACAGAATATAAAGGGTATTATATGTGTTGGGTGAATATTTTATCAACCAGCTAACTGGTGAGCAAAATAGGTCTCCTCAACCACAGCATAGGGAGATTGTTCATCCAAAGTTGCAGGTTTACCACATCCAAAGGGGACAAATATCTCCTCTCATCAAGGGGAGGTTCCCTATAGGTATAAAGGTGTTATATACTATGTATATAAGCTGAAAATAACACTCAGGAGTAGGATATACCATCCATCTCTCTTCTTTCAGAGATGATGTTCACAAACAAAAGAGAAAATCTTGGTGAAAACACTGAAGGCACTTCTCTTCTTTTAGAAGTGTTTTTGTAGGAGAAAATAGGAGCTTTTTCAGGTAGTGACAAGTAACAGGTAACCAGGATACAGAGTAACCAACAATCTAAGATGTAGCACAAAGTCTCCACCTTGACTACCCAAGAGTGAAATACGAAAAACAATGGGGGCACAAAGTCATCCCAAGGATCTTTACATAGAAACAAAAAGAAAACACACTATAGGCAATTGTGCAGGCACAAAGTCTCTCGACAGTTGGCTTCAGGACACCTTCTTGATTACTTCCACTAGTTTTACTTGTTAGATCAAATAAAAAAGAATGCTTCTAGGAAACAAACATAAGAACAATTTCCCAAAGTAGCACAAGCTTTAATAGCACAAGGTCTGTAAGTAACTTGCTTTCTCATTCAATCAAACAAATATGAACAATAATCTGAGCTCAAAGTCTCAGTAATGCCTTTCAATTTGGGCAGAGTTTTGCATTTGGTAAAGGGAAGATCTCACTTTAAATGATACAAGAGATTACATTATATAGAGTCCTAAGGGAAGCTTGGCACTTTGTCCCATGGAGCGACCCATGCTGCACATTAATGCCTTGGATGCATTCTTGGTTCTATCAGGGAGGGCCATGCTGGAGTAGGGTAGCTGCATTAACTATGGCATGTTGATTCATCTCTAGTGTCTTCTCCTGAGCCTGAATCACTCATTCCATCACCTGCTATCCACGCAACTGTCCACTTTGCCTTTACTCTAAAGGGGACAAATAGGCTGTGCTTTCAATCCTTGCAGGCCCAAATACCTACCTGGTGAACTGTTCTACCTACTGGGAATAACTCCTACTGAGAAACCCCTCTTTGTCTCTTCTTCCTTTTGGCCCTGGCCTTAAGGTCTTTGAATGCATCAAGTCCACATTTTAAGCTTGCAAAGATCAACAGACACTTTATTACAGCAAATTTGACATCCGTGGGTCTTTCATCTTTTGAAGGTTAATGGCTAGTTAGTCATCCTAAATTTGATGTTTGCAGGCCTGTCATTATTCTTAGCAACTCCTTTATGTCTTTCTTGCTTGCTATGGCCACTTTCCACTGTGACATATGTGAGAACACGTGACGGCATCTGCAGCTTTGAAATAATCTTATTGGAATAAGCTTTGAAACTTGTTAGAAAATTGAAGCATGGATGCAGATACTTGTCATGCTCTGCCAAGTTGGAACGGGACACATGGCAAATTTTGCTACTTTGAAACTTATTAGAGACTATGTCTTGGCATACGACACTTGGTAGCTTCTACTGCACTTTGAGGCTTGATCCTTCCCAAAGGGGACTTGCCCTTCGAGGTCTTGAAAAAGGTCCATTTTATGTGTGTCGACTATCCTTCATGAGGCTACCTACCCTTTAGGATCATCTGGGTGGCCTTTAGGCTTTAATTCTTTTAGAGGACTATTGTCTCTTTATTTCCTTCAGACAAAATGTTTGAAGGAATTCCTTCGGATAATTTGTCTGAAGGAAATCTTTTCTTGGCTCTGTGTCTCTGTATTGATAATGATCCATCTTTGACACATGTCATGTTCTGCTAATTTTAACAAGTGACATGTGGCATCTTCTGCTGGAACAGGTAAGGACATGTGGAAGCATCCACCTAATTTATAGGATCTTTTAGAAACCTTTGAGAGTCCCATGGGAGATGACATGTGGTGGCTTCCACTGAACTCTAGAAATACTTAAAAAAACATTCAGGAGTCATTTTAGCAATCACATGGATGATAACACTTGTCGCGCTTCACTGAATCATAGTAACTTACTCGGGGCCCACCACAGCCCTTATGAAACAAGAGAAGAAACTGTGGATGATGACACTTGTCAGCTTCCACTGATTCTTACCAGGGACACATGGCAGCTTTCACTCAATTTTATCAATCACGTAGAGGATGACACTTTGAGCGCTCTGCTTATTCTTTTAGCAACTTACTTGGGGCTCACCATAATATTTACTTGATAATGAAACCAAAGAAAGATGCAGCGATCATTGACAATTGACAATCTCTACCAATCTCTGTAGATGACACATGGCACATTCTACTATTTCGAGAAAAAAAAACATTGAAAGCTTTCATAGCTACCACTTGTCACTTTCCATGGAACTCTACAATGGACACGTGGCATGTTTCATTGCTTTGAGATGCAAAACATAGTGTGTATCGATAGATGACACTTGGCAGCTTCTACTCATCTTTTTTTTTATGCGCACCTTTGAACCATTTGACTAAACCAACCCCAAAAATGCATAAGTGCCAAAAACTTGCTCTTTCAAAGGAATTTACCTGTTGAAGCCATTGGACCCTTTGAATCTATTAATTTCAAGCATGTTGAGTCCGTAGAAACATATCTATAGGTCTATATATTTAAGCCTGTAGAGTCCGTAGATTTTTGAAAAGCTTGAAAAATGAGGAATTTGAAAGCTCAGAACAAATTTTGAAAATGGGAGAGACAATTTGGTCTGTGTAGGGCCAAAATAGTTCATATGTTGTCCCAAAAAATGAGTGATATTGTTTGGGGACAACAGTTGGCTCCAGTTGGGAAACATACTTCAGTTGGAAACTTGAAACACAGTTGAAGGGAGTAGAAACCAAAATCTCCAGTGCCTTGAAGTATGCCTTTGGGCTATGGATTCGTGCTACCCAAAAATAAAGGCTCCAAAAAATAAAAACAAAAAGCACAAAATAGAAACAAAAGATTATACAAATATACATATGTACAGGGGAACTCATTTTATACTTCAAGAGTTGAAGTGCTTCAAATGCTACCCATTGTGAGGCAGAGAAAAGAGAGTGTCATCTAGATACTTCAACAGGAAACTATTTTCACCATTGAGCTGATGAATAGTAAAATGGGCCCTCCACAAGGAATCAAACTTTCCATGCATCCCCTTTGGTTCTCTTTTCTTGTCCCACAGCAAGACGTGATGTCCAATCTGGAAATCACAGTTCTTTGCTTTTTGGTCGAAGAGCTTCTTCACCAGACCTTGATGGGCAGCAATTCAGTCCACCACTATAGTTCTCTGCTCATCCATCTCAGTAAGGCACATGATCCTCTTATCAAGGGAGCCTTCATATGTTTGGTCTTTAATTTCCTTAGCTAATTTCAATGCTAGCAATTCCAAGATGATTGGTATCTCAGCATTGACACCATAAAGAAGTTGGAAAGGAGACATACCAATTGCTCTCTTTGGTGTAATTTTGTCTGCCCATATGGCATCAGCCAATGCTTTATGTCATGTCCTTTGGTTGTCATCCACCAGTTTCTTAATGATAGTCACTAGGTTCTTATTGCTTGATTCAGCTTGTCCATTCCCTTGTGGAAAGTAATCAGAAGAGTGGGAGAGTGTAATCCCATAGTAGAAATAGAATTGAGTAATCTCTTGGGAAGTGAAACAAGATGCATTGTCAGTGACAATCTTGGTTGGGACCCCAAACCTGGAAATGATGTTCTCTTTGAAGAAATTGCATACTACTTCTGAAGTAGCATGTTTGGTTGGAACAACTTCCACCCATTTGGTGAAGTAATCTATTGTTGTGAGAAAATAATCATGTCCAGCACTTGAATATGGGTTTATAGGTCCAATAAAATCAATTCCCCATTATTGGAATGGCTCCTCTATGACCACTAGCTTGAGAGGCAAGGCAGCTAACTTGGGTCTTTTGATAAATTGTTGGCATAGTTCACACTCCCTAACCCACTTGTATGCATCCTAAAAGAGAGTTGGCCAGTAGTACCTGGCTCGCAAGATCTTATGGGTAGTCACAGGAGTAGAAAAATGTCCTCTACAGGCCAGATTGTAGAAAGATTTCAAAATTTGGCTTTGCTACTCCTTATCCACGCAGCGAAGGAACACTCCATCAAGGCTCCTCTTAAATGGGCCATTGTCCCAAAGGATGAAATCAGGAGCTTTCAACTTGATAGTCCTCATTTCTTTATAATATAGGTGAGCAGGACACTCACCATAAGTAAGGAAATGAGAAATACCTGAATACCACTCATTTGTGGTGGAGACAAAGAGGACTGTTGGTGTCTCTTCCACCTCTGATTCTTCAAGCTCTGTTCCTCCTAGCTTGTTATCGGCAATTAGTTGGCATAGCCCCTTCCCACGCACCAGCTTTATTGGCTTGATGACCAGATCAAACTCCTAGATCTTAGCAATCCAATGCCTCTTTTCATCTAAACTCCTGTTGAGTCAGTATGGATTTGACCATGTTGTCAGGAAGCAAGGCAGTAGTGTGTGAATTCAAGATGTAGAAGCGGAAATGTTTTACTGCCTTCACCACTGCATAAGCATGCTTCTCCATGTTCGAGTACTTTAGCTCATGATCTTGGAGAGGACAGGTCATGAAGGAAATAGAGGATTCCATACCTTCTTTATTCTATTGAGCCAAAATTACTGAAAGCGTGTGTTTTGAGGCATAACTATATATGGTGAACTCTTTGTCATAGTCTAGACAAACTAGAATTAGGGTGTAGGCAATAGCAGTCTTGATATCCTCAAATACCAACTTGCCTTCTTTAGTCTAGTTAAAGGTGGCCTTTCCCTTCATCATGTTTACAATGTGCCTAGTCTTCTCAGTAAACTTGGGAATGAACCTCCATAAGAAATTCACCTTTCCAAAGAAAGAGTGAACAACAGTCTTACTTATGGGCAAAGTAAGCTCTTGGATATACTTCACTTTGTTTGAGTCAATATTTATGCCCCCTTTGGACACAATGTGTCCAAGAATTTTCTCCTATGTTACTCCAAAAATTGACTTCTTGGGGTTTAAGGAAATGCCATTCTGGAGGCAGCATTCCAACACTTGTTGCAAATGGTGCACATGATTTGGGCGATGCTTAGAAAAGACAGTCAAGTCATAAAGATAAACTACAATGAACTTACCCATCTCATCCTTGAAGGCAAGGTCCATTTCTCTTTGGAAGGTGGCGCTAGCATTTATCAAGCCAAAAGGCATCCTTCTATATGCAAACGTGCCCCAACGTATGGTGAAAGCAATCTTATGCTAGTCTGCCTCACCAACTTCAACCTGATTATATTCTAAGAAGCCATATAGCATTGATAACATCTCCAAACCTGTCACTATCTGAGGCACTTGATCCATGATTGGTAAAGGATAATTATCCTTCAAGGATGCCTAATTCAAATTTCTAAAATCCACATAAAGGCAAATTTTGTCATTCTTCTTCCTTACAGGCACTATGTTTGCAATCCATGTGGAATGATGGATTGGGAAAATGATCCTAGCATTTAGCATTTTTTGTATCTTAGACAAAATAGTACCTGATATTTTTAGATTATACTGCCTGGACTTTTGTCTGTAAGGTGTCAAATCAGCCTTGAGAGGAATGCCATGTCGAATTTCATCAATCCTGAGTGACTTTAGGTCATCATAGGAGTATGCTAGGACGTCCATGTACTTGTTGACCAAATTAGTGAACTTGAACCTCTCTTTAGGGGTACAACATTTCCCAATGTTTACCATCTTGAGATTTTCCTTGGTTTCCATATTTACTTCATCAAACTCCTGAGAGGAGCTTGAATCTATTTGCTACTATTTGAAGAATCTATCATGCTTATCAAACAGCTTCTCAAGGGAAACTAGGCCTCTGGGAATCTTATTCCCTTTAAGTTGCAAGAACTCCTCACCTATGTCTATATTTGATCCAGGAGCTGGTTCACACTTTCGACGTTCACTGCCTTCAAAATGCAGCTGTTCAAAGCTATCTTTTTGCTCCATGAAGGCAATGATTTGGTTGTCATTGTTAAACACTTGCTAATAACTAGAATTATTAGGTACACTTGGTCTAAATACCAACTCAATAGTGTACTTGTCTCTTTTGAAATCTGGGTGGGGGACCAAGAGAGTAGCTGAAATAGCCAGTGCGTCAGTCTGGTCATTGAATTCTCTAAGAATGGCAGAGATGTTGAAAGCATCAAAGCTTTCAATTTGGTCTCAGACTAGATTGTGGTAGTGGCACAATCTTTCATTCTTGGTTTGGTACAAGTTTCTCACCTAACAAACCACTAGTTTAGCATCTCCTTTGGCATGAAGGAGCTTGATGCCTTTGTCTCGAGCAGCCCTCAATCTAAGCAACAGAGATTCATATTTAGCTGTGTTATTAGTGTTGCTAAACTACAACTTGTAGGATGAAGGAAAAATATCTCCTTGAGGAGATATCAACACAACCCTAGCTCCTAAACCGGTGGAGGAGCAGCTACCATCAAATTCAAGAATCCATACCTCATTTGATACTGATTTTCCGTTGGATTCTTCTTCATTCAGAGGAGGAGATTCTTCCACACTTGCATTGCACTCTGCCAATTCTTCTGCTATTTCAACTAAATGCATTTCCAAGTTGTCACTTGTAGGAGCTTCATTAAATGCCTCATGAACTTCATCCATGGATAGAAATTTGAGCTTCAGGTGCTAAGGTCCGGGTAACCACGTATTTTGCTTCCTTCTCAAGGAGTAGCCTCTTCATAACACCTTTGACTAGAATCCTCACCTCAAATAAGTCCATGGTCAATTCACCACCAACATCCCTGTCGAAATTCCACCTAAAAAAGATGAATATGATGTTGGGACATTGGCTGCCAAGACAGTTATCTTGATTCTTTTGTTTGGGATCGCTACAAATGCAAATTGGGCATCTTTAATTTGTCCCAACAGAGGTACTTGCTTGTTCTCCATGGAGAAGCATCTACCAAACATCTTGGTCAGTGTGAAGTCAAGAGATTCAGCCACTTTAGCAGGCATGACATTGTCTGAAGCTCCAAAATCAATTATGTAATTGTTCAGCTAACGTCCATTTATTAGCAATGAGACATAGAAAGGTTCAGTCCTACCAAGAGCAGCAGGAGGGGTAATGACAAGATTGTTCCTGGTGGGTGAATTCTTGGGGGGGGAATCATTTGTCACTTTGGGAATTGCTTGTTCAACAGGGATGTTCTAGTTTTTAACACATTGAACCAGTTTGTCTAATTGCTCAGGATGGGACTATAGAAATTCAAATTCAAACATTTAAATTTTGGTTTTCTTTATATGGTCAATGATATCAAATGTTGGAAATGAACTAGGTACAGAGGATGGGAGTTCATCCTTTGAGTTTTGGGAGGGGGAGAATTGGACTACAAATTTGAAGTTGAAGGTGCAAAAATGTTTGGGGTACTTACCTTTCTAACAGTCACCGGGTCTTTTGGCTAGAAGGGCAGAGTGGTCCCACATTTAGTAATTGAAATTATTGGTTGAGGTTGCCCCTCTGTCTTCTCTTTATCAACTTGTTGATCTAATTAATTCTTGGACTGGGTGAATACAACATATAATCCCTCAGCTGCATTTCCTTCACTTCTGGGTTCATTATGATAATTCAAAAAATTGATATTGGAGTCGCCATCTAATTATTCTTCTTCCTCAATGAAGAGATTAGCATCATCTTCAGGACTCAATTCAGGCTAAAATGAGAAATCTGATTTAGCTTCAAGATATCCAACCGCTGAGTTAGTTGGAGGTGCTTCAATGGCAAGGTTATTCCTTTGAGGGGGAGGAAGACGGTTGGTTTGCACTTGGTTCCTGGCAACATGGCCTTGGTAGGACTGATTAGGAAATGTCCTCCTTGGTACATCTTTGTATGAAGGAGCAGGTGACATACCTTGTGCCATTTGTTTTATGAAGGCCAACAATTCATTTTCTAGCTTCTGCACCATAGGATCAATGGTGGCTGAAGGGGAGTATTAGGAGGAAGAAGAATATTTACCTTTGTTTGGGTCTCTCCTTATCTTTCCTGCCAAGATAAGGTCATCTTCCACTTTGGTAGCCAAATCTTGAGAGGCCTCGAGGTTTATGTGGCCAACATGTCTTAGTAGAAAACTCACTTCAGGTAGTTGTGAGTTGATGAAGAAACATTTGAGGTTTTCAGGGGTCGGCTAAGCAATAGCAGGAATTTGGTTCCTCAGCTTATCAAACTTTGCTATGAAATCCCTCATAGGCTCATGAGGTTCCTTCTTCATTTGTGTGAGCTGGGCCAACAAGGCATGTGTATCTTCTGTAGGCTTGAATCTGGCTTTGAATTTGGCTTTGAGAGTGTTGCAATCAGTTACTGATCTAGCTTACAGATGGTAGAACCAATCTGCAACAACACCTTATAGTGTTTCCACAAAAAGCCTAACTACCACATCCTCAAATTCCATGCCTATCACGCCATAGGCTATGCTGAAGGTTGCAATGTGTTCATCAGGATGAACTTTTCCATCACCAAAGAATTTGGGGAAATTCTTTCTTGAGCTACGTGGAATTTCATGCAGGGGTGAAGTCAAATTTAGTGGACCAAAAGAGTTACCCTAGGGGCCTCAAACTACCATGATTGGATTATTGAAATTAGAGATAAAAAATTTGGGTAGAGTTTGGATAGGCAAAGCTCTACTAACAGTAGAAAAGGTAGCTTTGCCTTGTGTTGGTGTCTTGGTATGGATAGGAGGAACACTTTTGGAACATTGATCTTGAAGTTGGGGAGAAAGTAAGTCAAAATTTCCTTGCTACACCAACTCAAAGATAGGGTGAACAACACCTTGAACTCTCTAGCTTCTGGTATAGTGTGGATTTGCAAGATTGTGAAATAAAAAAAAAAGGAAAATGACTAGTTTTACTTCAACCTGAAGCTTGAGGGTTCAAACTGCTTATTCTTCCCTAGCATAGTCACCAAAAAATGTTGGGTGCATATTTTGTCAACCATCTAACTGGTGAGCAAAATAGGTCACTTTAACCACAACATAAGGAGATTGGTCATCCAAAGTTTCAGGTTTACCACATCTAAAGGGGACAAATCTATCCCCTCATCAAGGGGAGGTTCCCTATAGGTATAAAGGCACCATATACTATATATATAAGCTAAAAATAACACTTAGGGGTAGGATATACCATCCATCTCTCTTCTTTCAGAGATGATATTCACAAACAAAAGAGAAAATCTTGGTGAAAACACTGAAGGCACTTCTCTTCTTTCAGAAGTGTTCTTGCAGGGGACAACAGGAGTTCTTTCAGCTAGTGACAAGTAATTGGTAACTAGGGTACAGAGTAACCAACAATCTAAGATGTAGCACAAAGTCTCCACCTTGACTTCCCAAGAGTGAAATATGAAGAAAAATGGGGGCACAAAGTTGTCCCAAGGTCCTTTACACAAAAACAGAAAGAAAACACACTAAAGGCAATTATGGGGGCACAAAGTCTCTCCACAATTGGCTTCAGGACACCTTCCTGATTACTTCCACTAATTTTACTTATTAGATCAAATGAAAAAGAATGCTTCTAGGAAATAGACATAAGAACAATTTCCCAAAGTAGCACAAGCTATAATAGCACAAAGTCTGCAAGTAACTTGATTTCTCATTCAATCAAAGAAATATGAACAACAATCTAAGCTCAAAGTCTCAGTAATGCCTTTCAATTTGGGCAAAGTTTTGTGTCTGGTAAAGGGAAGATCTCACTTTAAATGATACAAGAGATTACATTATATAGAGGCCTAAGGGAAGCTTGGCACTTTGTCCCATGGAGCAACCCATGCTGCGCATTAATGCCTTGGATGCATTCTTGGTTCTGTCAGGGAGGGCCATGCTGGAGCAGGGTAGCTGCCTTAACTATGGCATGTTGATTCATCTCTAGTGTCTTCTCCCGAGGTTGAATCACTCATTCCATCACCTGTTATCTGTGCAACTATCCACTTTGCCTTTACTCCAAAGGGGACAAACAGGCTGCGCTTTCAATGCTTGTAGGCCCAAATACCTACCTAGTGAACTATTTCACCTACTGGGAATAACTCCTACTGAGAAACCTCTCTTTGTCTCTTCTTCCTTTTGGCCCTAGCCTTAAGGTCTTTGAATGCATCAAGTCCACATTTTAATCCTACAAAGATCAACAGACACTTTATTGTAGCAAATTTGACATCTGTGGGTCTTTCATCTTTTAAAGGTTATCAACTAGTTAGTCATCCTAAATTTGATGTTTGCGGGCCTGTCATTCTTTTTAGCAACTCCTTTGTGTCTTTTTCGCTTGTTGTGGCTACTTTCCACTATGACACAGGTGAGTACATGTGTTGGCATCCGCAACTTTGAAATAAGCTTATTGGACTAAGCTTTGAAACTTGTTAGAAAATTGAAGCGTGGATGCAGACACTTGTCGCACTCCGCCAAGTTGGAACGGGACATGTGGTGAGTTTCGCTACTTTGAAACTTATTAGAGACTATGTCTTGACATATGACACTTGGCAGCTTTCGCTGCACTTTGAGGCTTGATCCTTCTCAAAGGGGACTTGCCCTTCAGGGTCTTGAAAAAGGTCCATTTTATGTGTTTTGACTATCCTCCCAGAGGGTACCTACCCTTCGGGATCATCTGGGTGGCCTTTGGGCTTTAATTTTTTAGAGGACTATTGTCTCTTTATTTCCTTCAAACAAAATGTCTGAAAGAATTCCTTCAGACAATTTGTCTGAAGGAAATCTTTCCTTGGCTTTGTGTCTCTGTATTGAGAGTGCTCTGTCTTTGACACATGTCACATTTCACTACTTTTAACAAGTGACACATGGCATCTTCTACTGGAACAGGCAAGGACACATGGAAGCATCCACCTAATTTATAGGAGCTTTTAGAAACCTTTGAGAGTCTTGTGGGAGATGACACGTGGTAGCTTCTGATGAACTCTAGAAACACTTATAGAAACATTCAGGACTCATTTTAGCAATCATGCAGACGATGACACTTATCATGCTTTGCTGAACCGTAGTAACTCACCTGGGGCCCACCACAGCCTTTATGAAACAAAGGAAGAAATTGTGGATGATGACACTTGTCAGCTTCCACCGATTCTTACCAGGGACACGTGGCAGCTTTCGCTTAATTTTAGCAATCACACAGAGGATGACACTTAGAGCGCTCTACTTATTCTTTTAGCAACTTGCCTAGGGCCTGCCACAGTCTTTACTTGACAATGAAACCAAAGGAAGATGCAGCGACTGTTGACACTTGGCAGCCTCCGTCGATCTCTGCAGATGACACATGGCACATTTTGCTATTTAGAGAAAAAGACATTGAAACCTTTTGCAACTGCCACTTGTCACTTTATGTGGAACTCTATAAGGGATGTGTGGCATGTTCCACTGCTTTAAGATGCAAAACATAATGTGTCTCGATAGACGACACTTGGCAGCTTCTGCTCATCCTTTTCTTTTGTGCACACCTTTGACTTGTTTGACTGAACCAACTCTGGAAATGCATAAGTGCCAGAAACTTGCTCAAAAGAATTTACCTATTGAAGCCATCAGACCCTTTGAATCCATCAATTTCATGCATGTTGAGTCCGTAGAAACATATCTACAGAGTCCGTAGATTTAAGCTTGCAGAGTTCGTAGATTTCTGAAAAGCTTGAAAAATGATGAATTTGAAAGCTTAAAACAAATTTTGAAAAGGAAAGAGACAATTTGGTCTGTGCAAGGCCAAAATAGTTCATATGTTGTCCCAAAAAATGAGTGACATTTTTCGGGGACAACAATATGTACAATCAAGATGTAAGGCATGATATAGACTATAATAAGATGAACAACAAATGATCATTATACAGACTGATGGTTCATTAGTTCCTTTCCTTTATATAGCAATATAGACAACATTAAAACATTACATAGAATGTAAAGGAAAAACCATCGCTACTATAAATTATTTCTAAGTGAGGCAAAACCATCATAATGGTTACCTTACTAAGTATAGACATTTAGTAAATCTTACTTTCAAAACTATTGTTGTAAGGGAAAAATACATTAGAACCAATTTTAAGTATCATGATACGATATCATATCAGAGAAATTAAAATTTAATATATGATATCCATGGTCCATAAAAAATATAATGAATAATGTGCCCAATTGTATGGCACCAATAAAATGAGTAATAATGTTCGCATAATTCTAAAAGGTGCAACTGGGGGAAAATATATTCACAATATAAAATTTATTTATTCCTAGAATAACCTTATACAAGGTCTCATAATCATTACATTTTCAAGGTATGGTTTCAAGTATCATGTCACAAGGACAAGTACGGGATACTGGAACAAATTCACCCTTAATCATATAAATTTATCCTCTTGATGCAAATAGGTCTTAAAAAATGAACTAATCTTAGTTCTATAATTCTCCCCCAAAAAGAGGATTCATTCATTTAGTTACAACAAGGTAAATTGATTTAGGGTTTTATCTTGCATCAAATATTAAAATGCATTTGAAGTTTTCAACATAGTTTAAGTATACATTAACTAGCATTCCTATCCAATATATCACAAAATACAAGGGTGGCTCAACAAAACCCTAAATTCCATTTGGAATATCATTCTTGGAATCTATAAATTATTTTTGACATAAAGCATTATGTTTTATCTATTTATGTATAAAATTTTATTAGGTAACAAAGTGATACAATTTCCAAATATGCATCAAGGGATAATTATGAATTTCTTTCCAAAATAACAGATCTACTTGCATCAAGGTAAAGCATTTATTCCTTTCACAAATTTCATAGCATTCAGAGAAACATAGTTCTAAGTTATCCACCACCTATATCACTTTTTCCATTAGCAACAAGAAATTAAACATTAGAAACATCCATTTATATCACCATTCAAGGGAATATTTATAACCACCCTCAACATGAGCTAAGTCATAAAGAATAGATGTATGTTTAAATACAAAACATGGTAATATTCTAAAATCATTCCCAAATAAACCTACCATCAGGTTCAATTTATCATGAATACAATCAATGGGTTTCCATGATCCTTTTATTATTAACTTGATTGAGTTATCAACAAAAATAAACACAATAAGTGTTTTTCAAGACCACAAGAAACACTTATACATGGTAGGTTTCACATTAGCATAATTATCACTAAAAAATCGAGGAGAAGATTAACATATTAATCATTTCATCTTAACTTAACTATGTTATCAAGAGAGAACTAATATGCAAAGTATTTACACACAAAATACAAGGGAACCGTGCATAAAAGTAAAACTTTATTTCAATGCCTTGCACGTATTAACATAGTGAGTATAGTGATTGTGGAATATAAATTCTACCTTTTAGGTACCCTACTAAAACCCATGCCAAGTACTACTTAAAATAAAAATCACACTCCTATACTCTACCTCCTAACACATGTCATTAGTACATAGAGAGTGTGTAATTCAATATTGGATTATTTTCCATATCTAATCAAACAAAAAGATAATAATCATAAAAATACTAACATTCAACTTTAAAATCAAGTTCCATGTGCAAGCATACACATCCAACATTCCATGATGTCTAAGTTTTCAAGCATAGTCATGTCTTATATGTTCTCAAAGCCAAATCAACTAGTACAGTCAAGTATAAAATCAATGGTGTTTCAATATAAGCTTCATTGAAGTATAACCAACATTGATATCCATATTAGAATATCATTAGAGTTTCATGGATTGCACATTTTTTTAGTGTTATTTCACACAATCTCATGTAACAATTACAGACTTGCATTTACAAAGCCACTTATGTTATATATGTGTGTGTACATATATATGCAAGTGTGTGTGTGTGTGTGTGTGTGTGTGTGTGTGTGTGTGTGTACATACATATACATATATGTCTATATATATGTATATATAGACATATATATGTGTACACACATATATAATAATTGCATGATATGATATTGGAGAATCTATAAGAAATAGATTTGTTGAAATGATCTTGAAAACTTTAACAAAAATGCAATTAGCAGTTTTAAACCTATATTCTATAACCAATTCCAAACTTGCATTTATTAGAAATGAGATTTTTGGATAATAAGAGCTTTGGAATAGTGTATGGGTATATATAAAACCCTAATGAGCCAATAAACCAGGGGTTAAAATTCCAAATATTTAAAACCCTTTATATTTTTGTAATATCCGTTGAGCATCTCAAAAGGGCACAACCTTTAAATAAGAATGGTCAAGGCAAATGATAGCAGTTAAGCCAAATGCCATTACCCGATTAAATCCCTACGCTCCCTCCATATTAAGTTCTTAAATGGAAGGGGGTTTAATAACTTACCTAGTTAGAACCAATTCAAAACAAGATGAATTCCAACAACAACCTACCTGTGCAACTCACCCTTTGACCTCAATTTGCCAATCCACAAGACCTCCACCTACAATTTGTTAATCCATTAGGGATGATTGATAATAAGGGATGTTTTAGAGAGCTCACAAAGAGGTGTGAGATTTGAAAATGGTGATAAATAGTAATTGATAATTATTACCTGTGACTACATCTATGGGGTCCAATGCCTTAAACAACTCTTACTTGGAAAAAACTCATAGTTAAGGAAAATAATAATGGTTAAGACAAATTAAAGTGGTTAGCTAAATGTTAGGGGTGAAGGGAGTAACAGAGGAGGTGATGGGACCAGTCAGAGGTCAAAGTCTAGCTTGGCAGTCCACATCGAATGCATCGATTAGTTACGCTCAACGCTCCCACTACTTATGCCTGACATAGACTCCTACCATTTCATTTTCCTATTGTATTTTTAATTTTATGTGGTGTAAATAAAATGGAATAACAACAATCCTAAATGGAGTGTTGTAAAGTATTAGTCGGTAGGTCAGTAGAGTTATTTGTAATGGTGAAGGCCAAAACTGTAACGGGCATTGTCTTGCTTGTAAAACCATTTAAAAATCCCAGCTTCGAGACTCCACATGGCATGTAAGATAATGGGCATTGTTTGGCATTTTTTGGACATGGTGAAGGACGGAACTGAAATGGGCATTGTTTGACATTGTGGTGCCTAACAATTGGTCATTATTCAAAGCTTGGGAGAAGATATTGCATTTGATAGGAAATAACATTTTTTTCCAACCAAACCATATCCCTCTATGGTTTTTAGCTTTGCACTTTAGATACATCAACATTCCTTACACACACCCTCTATCATAAGCTTCAATTTTTTGGGTTAGTTTACATTGAATGAAAATTATTAAGAAATGAGCTTGAACTTTGTATTAAAGTGTGGTGTAATGCTTGTAAATGTAAATTGGTCTCATTTTAGGGCCATGTTTGAAATAAATCTAAAAGAAAAGAGAACGTGGGAAGTAGAAATGATAAATGTGCATGGAAGTACCTATTTGTTAAATTTCTTGTTGTAGTAGACTTTGTGATTGAATTTTTTTCTAAGATAATTTGAATATCCTTTTGAATATACTTTTGAATTGCATGTCATCATATTGAGTTTTTAGTAGACACAGAAAACGTTTTACAAGTTATTTACTTTTGGAATGTTTCAATATATATTTATTCATGACTAAAACTCTAAAATCCATACCAAAAGAAAATACGAACTCAAAACACATCAAGAGAAACACTAGTAGTTCTATGTTGTTCTACAAATTATTTCAATAACAAGACACTTTCTTATTTTGTTTGCAATGGCATACCACTTTTTTGGGGATATATTATAGTTTGATAATGATGCAATAATTTTTAATGCAACTGATGAGATTAATTTTGAGGTCTACAAACCAAACCATTTTGAAAGTTTTGAGATATATTAAAGGCTATCCAAAGCACCTGATTTCCAGTCAGTTTTCAAGGACACTCAAAACATAAATATGAGTTAGAAATTTTGATGGGCTTAAAATTATTGGTGGGTGCTATGTATAAATGATGTTGGTGCAATTTGATATTATTCATTGAAAAATAATTAATTAATTTGAATGTATTTTGAATGTGTAAATAATATATGTTATTAGATTTTTAAAAATAAAAATAAATAAATATATAGGTTAGAAGAATGTGTCTCTTTTGTGTTGGGAGTTGTGTTTTGACAAAGAATTATTTGACAAAATTGTCAAACATAAAAATTTTGGGGAAAAGAGGCAATTAACTGCAAGGGTGTCATCCGTCGAGATCTAAACCTAAAAAATATTCTTTTAATTTTGGTAGATGGTTCTTCCTTTTCCAATTACATGATCAAACTTGTCGAATTTGGTCAAGCTTCTTCCTTCTCTCATACCATTTTCCTTCTACTTTATATCAATTTAATTTGTGTTTTTAAAGGTTTTTCACAAGAAGAAGAATTGAAGAAATGGACATAAATAATAGTGTAGGGAAAGGATAAGAGGAATAGTGGGGACTCTATATTACATTGCACCAGGGGTGGTGCAAGGGAAATATTATAGTGAGGAGGTGGATGTGTGGAGCGTAGGGTTATTCTATACATAATGTTTAATAGGATTTTTTCATTTAATTCAGAAACACTGCATCAAATATTTTAGGTGGTTTTCTGTGGGAGGCTATGATTTTCAAATGATCCGTGGTTCAAAATTTCATATTTACAAAGGATTTAATCCATTGAATATTTTTCAAAGATGCCCACATAAGACTCACTATCGATCAAGTCTTAAGTACTAGATAAAATATATTAATTGATCCATAACCTACAAATTTAAATTAAATTATTAATTTAGACAATGACAATTTTAGAAAATGGATTAAAAGAAAACACCATTATTATAATTGTTGAGATTATGATAATATTTATAAAATTGAATTATTATATATTATTAAATAACATTAAATTATATATATATATATATATATATATATATATATATATATATATATATAATATGTATTTAATAATTTTACATGCAAGAAAGAGAAAGAAACATCATTGTTAATTTTTTTAATTGTATTACATTCTTTAACATTTTTATTAACAATGCACCTTACTCTCCTACAAAATCATCACATTTTGACAACCTAAATACAAATTGAATAATAAGCTCATTTCTAACTCACTTATCACATGTGCATAGTGCCTACAATATTATTCATTCACATATCAATTCAATACCTTTTATATACCATCATTCAATGATTTTACTCCATATTTATATCATCTAATATTAAAGTTAGAAAATATATAAATACTTATTTAACTTTCACAACATTTTTGTCTTTCATTATATATATTATTAGTTTAATTTTTATAAGGCTCGAAGAATCTAATAAATATTATTCAACCTTCACAATATTTATACATATTACTTTTACAAAAACCAAAATAAAGAATGAAAAACATACTAATTTTTATACTTTTATTAATTTACCTTATTTTAAAAATTTGAACAATCTAAATACTTTAATGAGAGATCAACCTATTTCCATTTAGAGATCAATTTAACCTAGATATAGATTGGATGTGGTGTAGAAAACTTTAATACACAAATACTAATTTGAAATGACTCATTTAGGAACAGATGAAACATATTTGATATATTTTCATTGATTAAATGAACTTTATAGGATCAAAATTATTCTTTGATATTTTTTATTATTTTAATTAGTGATCTAGGGTAATTGCACTCTATCAAGTATATATTGTTATATGCAAGTAACTTTGATTTATTTGTTACATTTATTATTGAATTTGTATATATACATAGTATTTTATATATTTTTATGACCCCGTATTTATTTAATGTTTGTTATGTGTATAATTAAATATTAATGTAGTTTTAATACACTTTGTTTTTAGGATTTGTGAGTATTATTCAAAAATCATATCCAACATAACCCATATATAAAATAGTGGATAGATTGACTATAATCATAATTTCTCAATAAGTAATGCTCAATATATATGTATCAATATAAAATGTATATTTCATGCAAATGGTTGTCAACATATATATATATATATATATATATATATATATATAGACATTTGTGTGTTTATTTCATTTTTTGTGATGTTGAAGTTAGATTTGATTATATATAATAAGGTAATTTATAATGTATAATTGCTAGCTATATTTACATGTGTAATTATATGATTTATTTTTTTGAAGGAAACACTCCACATGCATTTTTCCATTACATATATATTAGTGTACTATTGTGGAACATTTTTACGCTTTAAACGACAAAAGTATATTTTTGTATCGATCATTTAGCTTGTTTTTAAGTTTGACATTCCTTTTATTGGTTGTAGTAAATGTGTACATTCTTAGTTCCAAATTATATGTCATCAACATATTACGGTTTAAAAATATTTAAAAAATCTGAATTACATATATAAAATACATATCATATGTAAAAACTCCAATATAACTAAAATGTTAGGTATGAACAATATCTTTCAAAATTTTATATAGATATTTCAATTAGTAAATTAATATAGAAACATTTTTTTTCAAAAATTAACCAAAGGAATATAGTAGTTGATGTTTTTAAAATGTAAAATATGCCAAACCTCATTCAAATTTAACATCTTTGTAATACTAAAATTTATTTAATTTGTTAATTAATTAAAGTTTTTTACAGAAAAGTTCATACATATTTAAACACGAAAATCAATGGCTTTTACTATTTTTGTAATAGAAACATGTAGGTAAAATCTATTAGTATTTCATGTGAATATATTTTTTACATTATTTCTTACCTCAACTCTACTTGCTTCACATTCAGTGTTTTGACAATTTAGATTAATCACATATACCAGGGAGAAAAGAGGGTAGGGTGCCAAAATATATATGTATAATTATAATGCAAGTGAGTAGGATATGTACAAGAAAATTTAGGAAAAAATATTTGAATAAAATTATAATTTTATTAATAACACTATATGAGATAGGTCTCTTTAGTATGAATGTTTAAGTATTGATTTTTTCTTTCAGACTCAATTTTGCATCCCAATTTGTTAGCACTTGGTTGTATTTTTCAAACAATTTGTCATTCAAGAATGAGATCATATAATTACACACACCAAAGACCACTATCGACCTCCTTCATCCACTCCTACATTGAATTTGTGACTATTGTAATCAAGAAAAGTACATTGAGAAACAATTGCAAAAAAAAATAGTTCGAAACATTACTAACAAAATTATCAAAACATTTATCATAAAAAATGATTCAGTTCTCTTCAAAATAAATTAATGATATTTGATGTCTCATATTTTCATGCATGCACCCAAATATCATAATCAAACGAAGGTGCATATTTTCCTATAAAAAATTATATAATAAAAATACGCTATAATATTAAATTATCATAACTTTTTTTTTTCTTATATTCATTTGCTACTAGAATAAACCCTTAAGTTACATGTGAATCATTGATAGGCATTAGTATTTGTAGGCCTATTGGCTTGGCATGCACACTCAATTGTTATAAGATATTCTATGCAAAGCTAAGCAAATAGGCCTATAAATTCCAATGCCTATTGACAATTCATATGCATCTCCAGTTATTGATTCTAATTTTAGGTTGTAGTTAGGTTGTTGGATACAACACCCACATAAAGATAAGAAATTGTTGAAGGCATATGTGGGTGTGAGGAGAACATATCTTAAATTATAAAACATATTCACTATATAAAACCCCTTCCAACAAATAAAATAACGTGATCATGTGTTTTTGTGTGTTGCACTTATTTGATCTCCGAGTGAATTCAACATAACCTATGGTGGTATCCTATCATTAATAGCAATAGCTTGCCATTGGGAGGAACCCTTGGAATCAAGGCTCTTATGGTCTTTAAAAAGAACATTAAGACTGTTCTTGATCTTGTAGTTTCATAAAATTAGACCCCTTGGCCCATTCTACAAAAGAAATGTAATTTTCTTACCTAAAACTTGTCTTCCACCCTTCAGATTTAGGAGCTTATGCCAGATGTTATGTTACATATGTTGAGTCTACAACCACTAGTTGCTTATTGGAAATATGGATGGTGGAATTTTGATACACCTTATAGGAACGAATGATGGAGTTTTAATACAACTTTTAGAAAGGATTGTCCTAGCTTATTTTATAAGAATTATTAGCCCTTTCTCCTTGGCTCCAAACAAGCTTAATAACCTATGGAGTTTGAATTTTTACTCAGGGCTTGGCTTTTTCACCTCAATTGTGTTTGGGAGGCTAAGCTTGTGCTAAAGCTTTCACAGTTTATGTGGTTTTTAGTTTATCAAGGCCTTCCTTTGGGAGAACGACTACACCATATATAGGAATTTCTTACCTTCAATGCACTGCTTTTGATTGGCTACAAACCTTCAATAATATCTTTTGGATATGCCTTCACACCCACGATGCTTGGAAATACATAATCTCTTTTATCCCTTTCATCTCGAACACATCACCTAGATGATTGCTTTGTTTGGGGATTACACACAATGACCTAGGTATATTGTTTTTATTTGGCATTTCTTCACAACTACTCTTCTCTTTTAACTCTAAGAATTTGAGAATTATGCTATATATTTAACAATGAACATATACCTCAACAACTCTCTTAACAAAAAAGTCCATATGACCATTATGTTTTTTCAGATTCAAGTTCAAGTCGAAAAAGTTGTCCTTGTGTTTCAACATTTTTAGGACCTTCTCAACAATTAGGGGTGTTTGTCATGCATAATGAGTTAGTTTTACTTGATGTCCCACCACATGGTTCTCCTCTAGTGCCTCAGTGATAACAGAGTTGCTCTGAGAGTCGCCCACATTCTTCTAGCTTCTTCACCCGCTTCCTATCAACAAGGTTGTTGGGGTTTCTTCTACTTATGTTGCACCGCCTTGGTTAGATTCTATAACACTTAAGGTGACGGGCATTGATGTTTTTTTTCCATCATAATTAATTCCATGGAGAAAACCAAGTGATACTTCCCCACATCCATGGATGTACTAGGGGTAAAGCTGCTAGTGGTGAAAACCAAGTGATACTTCCCCACACCCATGGATGGTATTAGAGGTAAAGTCGTCAGCGTTTATGTTTCTCATCCACTTGACCCATCAGGGACATCATGTGAGGACCAACATGATAGAGGTGCCCAACCCAAGGGAATAGACTGTTATTTCCCCTTCTCCTTGATGAAGATCACGAGACCCTTAGCCTAATTTTCCATGTTTTATCGAGGCTAAGGGAGGTGAAAAAAAGGGAGAAAATGTGTGGGTTCTATCCAAAAGTGCTTTTAAGCGCTAAGTTAAAGAGTGCTTTTGAGCACTAAAATTAAAAGTACATCTAAGCACTAAAATTAAAAGTACTTCTAAGCACTAATTTCAATAGTGTTTTTTAATGCTAGTTTTGACTTAAAAGAGGGAAATCTCTAGGAAGCCGACTTCCTTGGGAGAGGGGGAGTTTTGCAAATAAAGTCATATAAAAGTAGGGAGCATGGGGGGAGAGGATATACAACGAATTGGAAAATAATAATAAAAGCAGAAGTATTAGTATAAAAAAGATGAGCTTCAGACCTTTGAGGATGGAAACCCTTATCGGAGGATTAGTAAGGACGAAAACCCTTACCATCAAGCTAGGCAACCCTAATTTAGGGGTTGTATCAGATATCTTTGGTCCCTTTGCGGTGTTTCTAAACACCCTTTACCCTCAGCGCTGCAAAAGAAGAAGTGCCAAAGGGTGGCGAGCTGCGAGGGCGCTGGGCAAGCAAGGAAAAGAGCCTCAAAAGGACAGTGCGCTGACAAGATCGGTGTACCCTATTTGAGGTGTGGTGAGTTAATTTTGAGGCTTTCTCAAGCCTAATTTAGTGTGTAACAATAGCAAACATCATCTCGTGTTAAATTATAATTTTTCCAGCACTCAAGTTGTCATAAAACTCTGATTTTGAGTGGACATCATTGACTGTAACATCTGTGAATTTTTCTATAATTTTAGAGGAATAAAATAATATTTTATGCCCTATTTTGACACTTCAACATTGTGTAATTTTCAATTATCTAGGGTTTGCAACAAAAATCAAAAGTGTTTATCTTTTGTAAGGTTTCACTAAGAATTCCCAAATTTATATATTCAATCCGAAAAAGAACATCACATGAACCCCAAGACCTCCCATATATAACATTTAACAGTGAACCACATAAAGTAACCCGACAAACTTTAACATTAATATTTTGATGTTATTCCTTCATTTAAATAAAAAGTTTAATTTCTCGAAGTGTCGATAAAAAAAATGGATAGAATGATCGAAAAGTCCTTTGATTCCTCGTTGATTACGCTCCCTACTAGAAACTTCCTCCCTCATAGCCTTCGTACATGACTATTGTTACATTTATGCAACAAGCTTCGTTGCTGCCAGGGCAACACTATTCTACTCTAAGAGTTCCTAATTATTAGGTATCAATTATTTATTCTCGAACATTTCGCTGATTTTTAATTGGTTTAAAAATTGCCCGCGTATTTTTTTATTGATTTAAAAATGATCTAATCCGGTCACCAAAAGCTTTTCCATGAGCGCAAACAGGGTAAGAATGCTCCATCACATCATCTGGATAGAGAATCAATGCTCGCTCTTTTCATTTCTCGTGCGTAGGACCTCAGATGATCCGCTTTGTTTTGGTGGCTAGTGTTTACAAAGAGAGTGGCATATCCCACACGAGCAGACTATTTCTTTAGGACACTATAATCCATTGCAGATCCAATCGAGTGTTGAAGATGGCCGGCATGGAAGAGAAAAAGCCTCTGAAAATCATCGCAGGAGCAGACGACTTCGGCTGTGCACTTAAGGACTCCCTGGTTCATTACCTCAAAGAAAAGGGAGCGGAGGTGGAGGATGTGGGCACCAATAAATACTACACCGTCGGAGAGGAAGTGGGCCGAAGAGTAAGCCAAAGCCAGAGCCAGAGCAGCCCCGGGGTAGAAGTGAAGGGTTTGGTCGCATGCGGGACAGGGACGGGCGTCTCCGTCTTCGCCAACAAGTTCCCTGGCGTGTACGCGGTCACATGCGACACCGTGGAGGAAGCCCAGAACTGCAGATCCATCAACAACTGCAACGTGCTGGCCGTGGGAGGTATGTTCACCACTCCCGAAGAGGGCAAGAAAATATTAGACGCATGGCTGGAAACGCCCTTCAAGGCCCCCTGCCCCGCCAGCAACGGCCAGCCCTGGCCTCCTGAGATCGACTCCTTTTTACAAAATTCCATCCAAGAGATGCCCAAAATATCCTCATCTTCATCGCCTTCCTCTTCTTCGTGTGCCCTTTGTTCTCTGAGTAAAACCAGGGATTTTGAAGCATTGGATATCATGCCGGGTGGGTCGTGGAGCATTGCGAGACAGAGCCCCACTTCTGCTTTTGTCAAATTTAAGGCTGGCAGCGTCGAACCGGCTCATCACCACACTTTTGGGCACGATCTTGTTGTTCTGTCTGGCACTAAGAGGGTTTGGAACCTTACTAAAAATCAATGCTTTGATCTAGGTCCTGGGGATTTTCTCTATACCCCTGCTCCTGATGTGCACCGGGTCCAGTATTTTACGGACACCGAGTTCTTTATCAGATGGGATGGGCATTGGGACATCCTCTTCGATGAGGATCTGAGTGCTGCTGCCGCTGCCATTGAAGCCAATACAGACAAATCCAACTAGCTGACTTCTCTGTCATAGACTCCCTGCTGCAGGTCATGAATAAAGAAGCAATAGGTTTGGTTGTATGTGGGTTTGGTATACTTTTCTTAACTAGATAGTATGTGGGTAATCTTGTGTTGCAGTGGGTGGGTGGACAAGCAGGTGCTGCCATCAATGTTGTGTTGTGTGTATGTAAGTAGAAGAGTGGATGGACAAGCAGGTTGTGCTATCAATGTTAAGTGTATGTAAAGTAATAACATAGAGTTTTCCAACAACCTATTGTGGCCCGATGCACACGTAATAGATGTCTAGTTGTCTTTATAGTCCATGGATTCTGATCTGAAAGTTACTTCTTGTGTTAAATTATTTTTATAAATCATTATTCATAAAGAACATACAGTCGCCATAGAATCTGAAGAGTCCCAAAACATCCGAAACGGTGAAAGCAAAAATCAAACCCTATCTCTAGTTATACCACCATTGTGTGAAGTAACCAAAGTTTTTCTAAGATCATAGACAACTGGGACTTCTAAGATCTACTAATAAAGCTATAATTAAGATCAAAGACAACCAGCGTGTTGATCAGAATGGGACTTCTAAGATCATAGACAACCATAACTTTAAATGTAAATGGGACTTCAAAGATCATAGACAACTGGGACTTCAAAGATCATAGACAACTGGGACTTCTAAGATCATATGATCAAAGCTATTTTTTAGATCATTAACAACTGGGACTTCTATGATCATGTGACTAAAGATATTTTTTTAAGATCACAGACAGTTGGGTCCTTGAAGATCACATGACCAAAGTTATTTCTAAGATCGCAGATAACTGGGACCTTGAAGATCACATGACCGAAGTTATTTCTAAGATCGCAGACAACTGGGACTTCTAAGATCATATGACTAAAACTATTTCTAAGATCATAGACAACCACAGTGCTAATAAGAATGGAACTTGTAAGATCATAGACAACGTCACTTTAATTTGAGTGGGACTTCTAAGATCATAGAAATCCACTTTTTTAACGTAAATGGGACTTCCGAGGGCATAGACAAACCGTAAATTTAGTGAGAATGGGACTTACAATATCATAGGCAACCACAGCTTTAATGACAATGGGACTTCTAAGATCATAGACAATTATAATGGGAGACGAATAAGATTTCCCCTACAGATGTCCCTTATGTTGCAAAAGCTTCTCTAGCCATCATAAAGTCTAGAGGTCTTGGAATACGTCTGTTCCAAATGAAATATCTGCCATTTAAACTTTTCATAGAAGCTCTTCAAAGAGATTCACGGTCACAATAAGCTTCCCTAGTGGCTGAAGTTCTTCAAAGGGTGTCACAGTATTAACAAATTTCCCCCGCCAAACACTCCCTTCCCTATGGGAAACTGACATAGACAAGTCTTTACTCAGTTTTTGTCACATGCCAAGTCGTCTTACTTTTCACAGCTGAGTTCAAGCTGTGTAACAATGTTTTTTATAGACGCTAAGATAACAGCTTCTATTAGCTAGTCAGACATCCTAATGCACGTGCATGTATCTATAATGTGCATTTTGTTACAGTGATATTTGCCAATTCGGTGCATGTTTTTGCGTTTATATTGATGCCTATTAAGCAATTTTGTGATGGAATGAGAAACATCTTTTTTGTGTGCGATTTTTCCCATTTTGCTTCGATCTATTATAGGTTAGAGTACAAGTTATTTTTCCTCTTTAATTCTGCTGAGTCCTTTGGATTCTCCAACATAGCTCAAAATTTCTTTTTGTTATTAGCGTACAAGTTGTTTTCCTCTTTGGCTTCTTTGGCAAGTCCTTGGGATACTCCAGCAGATCTCAAATATCCTTTTGTTAGGAAGTTCTACGCACCAGAACAAGACCACCTTTGATCCAGGGTTATACCATCTGTGGAAAACTTCTTCAGTAACTAAGCTCAGATTTTGGCGTCTGATGATTGCATGTTTGTATATGAGCCCTGAACTTTACCACCTTAAAATCAACCTATGGCTATGTTGTACCCAATATGCCAGACAAAGCAGAGAATGACCTTAAAAATAACCAGAGAATTCCTCAACACCCAATTCTGATATCTAGTAAGCCTGCTAAGTACCAACTAATAAAACTTGTCTTTTTCATTACATTTCCAGCTATTAAGCGAGTGCAGCCAACCACGTGCACCAAAGTCCTATGTTATATAAATCCCCTTCAACTAAATCTGTTTCTAGCATGAATTAAAGCATATTTAAGCATTGCGCAAATATCTTTTGTAATTTGCTCACTTCTCAGTCCTTCATTGTTAAAGGTGGATGATGTAACAAACTATCGTTTTCCAAAATGGTAAAATTTAATTTTTTCAATTTTACCTGGATTCTTACGGATTAAGTTATGGTGAGTATTAATTATTGATTTCAACTTTAACTGTTTCTTTATTATACCCTTACCTTTACGGGTGTGCAGAAGTGGGTATAAAGTTTTATGGTCTGGTGGTCAATGCGGAAGATGAAGCTTTTGTGTTATTCCTGATTTTTCCCAGGTTGTAATTGCTTAGTTATTTGGTTAAGCTAAAGATCAGTTTAGCTTTCAATTAGATTTATTCAATTAGAATGTTTTCTTGTACCTCCAGTAGAGGCCGACTTACGAAAAATATTCCAGTTTTTCCTGGTGAGATCTCTTCATTCTATTGTACACAAAGGATGTCTATGCTATGGTGTAGAATGTGGCAATTTATGATTTTAAGATGGGGAAGAGGGTGAAGAAAGTTCTAAGACAATGTTGTTCATGCGGGTAAAAGTTATTTAAAACCTGAAAATGCATGCTGCTGGATAGTTACCTCCAATCCTTTTATGACCAAATTAGCTTGCAAAGGATGTTCATATGGCTTTGGACCGGGAACTTGAAACTTTGTAGTCAACTCAAATTCTGTTAAGGCATAAATAGCAAATCAATTAGAGGCAATCCCGTCTCGTACTACATATAACTGACTTACAAAAGTTGACAAGAAGGCTTTCCCAATATTTATTTACCGTATTAATTTTTCAACAATGTTGACAATGTCCTCTGGAGGGTGGTTTGTAATAGGTACTAGCAATTTTGTAATATCCAGTGGAATTGTTCATTTAGATTATTATGCTAACTGAAAATGGGAATAGCATGGCAGAAATATGTGCTATCAAAAGAAAAGGTATGAAATTGAAGGACATTCAGAAATTTTTACAGTGCAGATTCATTGCACATGGCACAACATAAATATATCCCCATTTTTCATTATGATTCCTCCAGCAATCAGGTGTAATCCTTGGGTCATCAGGACTGCCTGCCGAGTGACAAGCATGTTTCCCTTAGAGAATTCTATCCAATAACCGAGCTCAAAGTAGGGTGGTTAAAAATCATGAATTTGCTGTTAAATCTTAAACCTCACAAAATCAAAATCAAAGCCTTGCCTTGGACCATTTTCATGTGGTAAACTGTTTTTTCAAAAGTGTAAGTGTTTTTCATAAAAATCGTGATTAATCGAGAAAAAGTTGGAAAAACTCAAAACTGTCGAAACAATGTGGAAAAGAGAATTTTTTTAAAAATTTAAAGGCATAAAGATACATATCAATCATTTCAATGGCATAGAGAATAAATATAGATTATAATGAGATTGTATGCCATCACAGTTAACAAATTGGTTTTTTTAATAAATTTTTAGAATATTTAATTTGCATTACATTTGTTTTTCAAAATGGATACTCTTGCCATTTACAAAGGAACAAAAAAGGGAAGGGAGCTATTGGCAATGAAGTAGACTAGGGATCAGTGGGGGTATATGTTGAAGCTCTAAGGTTAAAATCTTTCTTAATTTGAGAGACAACCTCAGTGTCGTACCCAACCTTCTCTAACAAATCAAAGTTGGTTTCATTTAAATAGGGTCATCATTATTTTCGAGCCATTTGGATTTTGGATTGATTTTGTCAAGTTCAATCCACTGATATTCCTCGACAATACATAACATTATCAAATAGAATGCATGTGTCAATGACTTGGAGAATAATACTTTAGAAGAGTATAAGTCAACTTTTCATATGAATTAAGAATTAGAAATACAATATTTTTTAACTTTGAATTTTTTCATCTTCAGGGAAAGTTTGTAGTGGACAGAGAACAAATTATTCATTCGTTATTGAGTGTGTTGATTGCATTTTTAAGAATATATATGTTCAAACACACCTCAATTACACTTGCAAGCAAGGGAACTACATGGCCAACTCAAAATATGCATTGTCATCCATCAAAGGTGTTTGGTTAATTTGTTAAAAGAATTTCACTATCGTGTTGTAAAAACAAATTTTGTTAACATTGCAACACGCATAATTCAATTAAAATTTAACATTTTCATCATACGTATGTAGAAAAATTGTCTAATTAGTTTGAAGGTCTTTTTTCTTGTGATTGTTGCTTTACTAGAGAAAAAACTCTTTGCTCGTTTGTACATCGAAAACGCTTCCGTAGCTGCTTCAAAAAATCTCTAAGAAACATTGTCTTCATGCATTTAAATAGGCCCTTTGTGACCTCTATATCATCTCAAAATTCGTTGCTAAAGAACAACGTTGGATTCAAGAAATATCCAATTGAGTGGAGGGGAGAATTTATCTATCGATCCTATCTTTTATTATCTTTCATAATGGCATACATTTGGCTCTGTTATTCTCCAATATGCTTCTAATAGTGCCTTATGGCTTCACTTCAATCACAACTTCAACAAATAGATGAAAGAGTGTTCTATCTGATTTTATCGTCTCAGATTCATCGATAATCTTAATAAAAACTATGTTAATATCACATGATATAAGGAAGTTAATGATTGTGTGGCTTCATCTATCCATCATTTTGATATTATAATGCACCTAGATTTTTTCCATTCCTTATGATGTTTTGCAAGAAAATCACTCACAACTTGTACAATATCCTTCAACAAATCAATATGCAAAGCCTCAAATGATGGAGCAATGAACCCAAAACTTGCAACTATAATGACATTTGTCATGCACATTACAGTTGTACCAAAATTTGGAGATTGTCTTATTTCCCTGCTTGTGAATAATATTTTTCCAACCTATATTCTCTAATATGGTTTGCATTCCATGTGTAGCGCTAGCGTTGAAGAAGGCATGAATGTTTCCTCTACCTACATATGGCCATGAGGTACTAAGCCAATGGTGGATTATCAAAGAGTTACAATGAAAAATATTTCCACCATATTTAATAGTGAAATATATTAAATATGTTCAAATAAAACATCTACAACAGATGAGGGTTAGGTTTACTAGTTAGGATTAAGTTTAGTTTTTTTTAAGATTTTGGATATCTATTTTTTTAAAACTATATACAACATTTCAAATTACTCTATTATACGAGGCTTTGCGAATTTATTTGTTGGAAAAAAAGGTCAAAAAATTAAGGGAAAAAAATTGTTTTGGGTTAAGTATAAGAATTAATTGCGATTAATCACGTTTAAATCGTATGTTCTGCTTTTGTGATTTAGATAATGCGATACATGAAATACAAGCAGGGAGTATCAATGTTGAAGACTCGCATCTCCAAAAGGCGTTTCAATAATATTATTGTTTTTTTGCACTTATGTTTCTTATTCCATACAATGTGCTTTAACCACAACCTTTCGAGACTTGCATCTCCAAAAGGCATTTTACAACCTTTTTAAATAAGCCTTTAGATTCCTAACACTATCTAAGAGAAGACTTTGTAATTTTCAACAATCACTCTGATTTTAAACTCTTAAGAGAAACCTTGCAAGGAAGAAGAATTTTTAATTTTCAACAGTCATTTTTTAAACTCTAAGAGATACCCTGCATCAATTTTAAGTAGTCTAGGGCCACTTTGGATAAATTTAAATAGGGGATTGGTCCTACTTTACAAGAAAGTATGTCTTGATCTATGTTATTTCCATTTTGCTCTTGTTGTGACTTCGAGTATCTACTAATTTTGAAAGGGTTGTAGGTTTCTCTCACAAAAGAAATGTGAATCATTTGCTCCATTTAAATAGTTATAAATGTCGAGAGGCAAAAACTACGATGGCAACAAGGGAGTTGTAATGGTGTTAAGAACCTTTTACAACTAATACACAAATTACTGAATCTATTAATAAAATATTTCTTTTTAGCAGGAAGGAATAACTCCATAATCGCTTGCCACTTCAATGGGGCTATCTTTTTATCAGAGTATTTAACTCTAATTGATATATTTTGTTTGGATGTATTATAATGATCTATGCCCATTTATTTATACTATTATAATTTATCACACCCTTTATTTCTATGAATGTGGTATTATTATTACTATTATTTACTATTCATTATTATTCATTACTATTCATTCTACTACTATTTTACCCTCAATATACAATAAATACCCCTATACAAGAATATTACATTTCATCCTCCGTGACATATTTCATCCTTAAAACATGTAAAGAATTACATGTCAAAAATATGTACAAGATCAGAGGGAGACACGTCTATGCATTTTTTTATGCGTTTACTTCTTTCTCTTGTGCTTGAAGATGAGTATGTACATTAACAATGTGAAATGAAGTACTATAACATGAGGTTGAAGTGCACAAAGAGCTATGGATGGAATAACCTCAACGTGAAACATGACAACCATGAGGTTAGAGTGAAGCACTGAAAGTTGAAGCGTGATGACCATCACCTCAAACCCAGAGTAAGGGTGCTCAAAATAGTCAACTGAATGAGTCAATAGAAGATACATGCCACCCCCCTTAGCATTGGTTGTTGAGGGTTGTGAAGTAGTGGCTTCGTTTTTTGAGCTCTGTGTTATTCGACTTAGGCTTATCGGTGACGTGCTCAAAGATGACAGGGGTTGGCTTGGGTGTTGATGGTGGCAACTTGAGCTCCACTAGAGGTGTTTGGGGCTAAATGTGAGTATGCGGCCTCCTTATGTGTTTCTATAGCAGGTTGTTGGGGAGATTTTGGTACTTGTGCACCTAGATCAACCAATTTTTTTCAAATTTAAAGTGTAGATTTATGTATTTTTCATCAAAAACCTTGACTATTATTTTGCATACAGTATTTAAGGATCAACAATCGTGCCAAACCATTTCTGGGTTTTATGCGTCTTTGTGTCAAATTTTCAGAACAATTTGAATTTTTAGATTTTATTTAATATTGTAAAAGTTATCATAGTTTTAGTAACTGTTATTATTGTAAAAAAAATGGGGGGTGTTTTATGGAAGTATAAGTGTAGGATGCATTTTCGGTTGAAACCGACGTCCACTAACTTGTAATCATGGGGATTTACATTTTTTATGGAGTACGTTTGACGCAACTTTGACAAACTGGCACTATTAAATAATATCATACCGAGTTTGAGAAACTCGTTCCTTAAATTCAAAGCACGTCTGATGCATTCTTCTTAACTTGTTTCATCCACAAACTTCAAGGTGCGATTCAAGTTGAGGTAAAAATATTTCGACATCAAACAATTATGGATGCCTTCGACTTAGTCAAAATTTTGGAAGCAAAACTCAACTCACCATGGTTTTTGCACCAACGTCCCAACACAACACCCCCTCTCCAGGTCTCCAAATGTCTTCTTCAGGGTCTAGAAAACCCTGAGCAAGCAACAACAACATTTGAGTTGACACTCGTAGAGCCCAACTCAGCGCTTTCAAAGCTCAAGCAGACACCTAAAGACCCTGTGCAAGCAACAAAGGTGACCAAACATGCACCAAAAGTGCTCCAACTGCCTGCTACAACAACACATGAGGACGCTGTCAACACACATTTGGATGCCCCCCAAACAACACCAGCATCCCCTGAGCTGACAATAGTAACCCCTGAGTTGGTACTAAAAGAGCCCAACTCGGCAACTGAAAACTTAAGAAGACACTTGACGAGGCCAAGTTGACTCCACAAGCAAATTATTTTGTGTTCCCTTATTCTAGCTTCGAACAATTAATCGTCAAGCTTCAACTTTTAGTGCTCGACTATAACCTCTAGACTGTCTTATTTTTTGTTGATGTTCATTCCTCTATTCCCTTTGAACATTCACTTAATGTTACAGTGATTCCATTCACATTACTATTGTACATGCTCCTATCACAACATAGGAAGAAGTGGAAGCAAAAAAGGACAGATGGACATGTCTTTCTATGGTATTCTACATATTTTTTATTTGTAATTCTTTGCATGTTTCGAGGACGAAACTTGTTAAAGGGGATGGAATATAATATACGTAAGGAAGGAAGGAAATATAGTGCATAATAGGCGTAGAACAGTAGTAAAATGAATGGTAGTGAATAGTTTAAAAAAAACATTCATAGAAATGAAGAGTGGGATATTTTAGAATAGTAAAAATAAGAGAGCATACACTAGTGTTAATGTATCCAAGCAAAATATGTCAATTAGAGTTAAATATTCTGATAAGGAGGTAGCTCCCTCGAAGTAGCAAGTAATTAGGAAATTATTCCTTGCTACCAAAAAATAATATTGTATTTATAAATCAATATATTTAGTATTTTAGTTATATGAATGTAGAGGTTCTTACGAAATGACATTATTTGTTCACAAAAACCTCTTTATTGTCAACCTATGCAAATAAATTTAAATATATTCAAAATTATTAAAGAGCCAACATTAAAAAAAAACTAAACTATACTCAACTATTAAAGAAATATAAAAAGACTAAAGACTACTAAAATTTCAAAACAAAACTATTAGGAAAAAAAAGAAAACAGAGAAAACTAGATGAACAAAGAAGCAAGAAGAAAACATCCAATTCAAGGCAAGACCTAGTCAAAATGGAATGGTATATGTTCATTTTTTTAATATTGTGGTTATATGTTTAGTGACCCCCATTTCAGTTAGAAAACAACAAACAATACTCAGAAATGACAATAGAAAGAAAATATAGGGAAAATTATGTTTGAAGCAGTGTAAGAAAATGCATTATTTTTTGCAGTTTAAAACATTGCCTTCCCTTTTTTAATTAAGTTTAATTTTCAAGATGATATTTTATTCAAATTGTCTTTCTTAAAAATAGTAGTGGGTCAAAACCCCGATTTACAAAATAGGAAACCTTAAATGCTATTTATATTTTTTACTTTTCCATCAAAAACTAGGTGAGAATAAAAAGGAAATATTTCCTCATGTGTACAACCACCACACATGTAAATAACTTAGTTTTACTATATTTTGTGGGCACCATTTAAGTCATTTTAGTTACATAGTTGCATATAAAACATATAGAAGTCTCATTTGGTGAATTCCAATAAATATTTATTCTAACTTGGTGAATTCCAAAAAATATTTTGATGTCGTTTGAAAATTTGAGCCTCCATATGCGCTAGTCTAAGGTGAAAGAGAGTGATTGAACAATGTTGGCATCACACGCAGGCCATAGCCATGAACTATTTTTATGATCAGATAGAGCAAGCTAGTTTAGTTCCCCTGTAATGGTAAATCATGTCAAAATTGCCTATTAAGCAAAATTTTCGATGTAGAAGTGCACAACAACAACATAGACGCTAGTAAGAACAATGATGATCACAAAATTTTGAAGAACAAAACCCTAAGATGCAAATTTCCACAATATTTGATGCAAATGGAAATTTTCAGAAATTGTTGTAAAGACACATTACATAAAGGTTTTTTAGAAAAACAACATAATTGCTTTTTGAAAAAGCTAAAAAAAAAGGGTAATTTTCATTTAAAAAAATAGTTTGGAAATAAAACACAAAGAATCATTTTAAATTATAGACTTTAGACAAAGTGAACTAAAATGTGGAAATAAAATATAAGAATAGCGGAAAGATAGACATATAATAGAAGAGTGTGGGCAAGTTCTTTAGCTAGAGAAATCTACCAAGTTAAATGAAGCAAAGTTAAAGTTTTTGCTAGATAATGTGCACACCATCAAGGCTACGCAAAATTAAAAAAAACAAATGCATGCACGGAAAGGTGACACAAAACAACACACAAAAAATGTGCACAAATCAAGACTTGCACAAAAACTGTGAAATGCTTATTTTTTCCTAAGTATTTTTGGTTGATGTAGGATTACAAGTGAACCCGGATGTTCCTACATCATACACCTTGGGTAAAAAATAAACATGAGCACTAGTTCATGCACAATCCAAAAGATTTTCTATTAGTATTCTTTGTATTATGGCCTCGGATGCACTTATCCATGTTGCATCTTCAATTTCTTGACCTTTCCATTTTACCATATATTATTTATACTTTTTATTGCATGTTTTCTCATTGTCTCTGGAATCAATCACCTTTTTTACTTCCTTTCCCACTTCGTCAACATTTGTGCTCTCCAATCAACTTCATCAGAATCTATGTTTGCGCTTTCACTACTTTGCCCTTTATGATTCATTTACAAATCATAATACACTATGACAAACTCACCCAAAAATAGTTCCAACACTTCATTCACGAGTCTCCTGAATGTAATTTTGCATTACTTAATCCAAATGGCATGACTAACCATTCATACAATCCTTCCTGCATTTTGAATATCATATTCTACTCATCACCTTCACTTATGTGATATAGTGATATCCACTTTTCACTTTAATCTTTGAGAAGTATTGTGCTCCACTTAAACAATCTATCAAATCATCTATATGCGATAATGTAAATTTGTACTTAATAGTAATCTTGTTCATAGCTCTAGAATCAATGCACATCCTCCATTATCCATTTTTCTTAGGTGCTAACATTGTGGATAGGCTCAAACTTTCTCGTCAGCCCTTGGTCTAATAGCCATTGAACTTGTCTTTGCACCTTTGAATTCTCATTAGGTGTCGACCTATCTGTTGCTTTGTTCGGTAGACTCAAACTTAGTATCGAGTCCATTCGATGACTTGCACTACTCATGGGTGGCAAACCATCTGGTATATCATTAGAAATACTCTCTGCAAACTCACTCAATATATCATTTCCTTTGCACAGTAGTGCTTCTTCTATTGCACCTACACTCACTACTAGTGCAAGCTTTGAGACTAATGCATAACATGCATGCTCCTTCACTTCTCTTAGGAATTGTTTCCTTGAAATCATTAGTACTCTTGGACTTTTTTCCACTTCTTCACTCTTATCTTTTAATGGATTTAAAATGTGTTTTAATCCATCTTTCACCAACCATCATGTTGTTCCCTCCTACTCATGGCTAGCGTCCATGGACATTATTTCACACAAAAATTCATCCTTGTAGGCTTCAATTTGAAAACATACCAGACATTGCTCATTCACCATTTTTTGATGTCCCTTTAGCAACCAAGACACTCTATTAGGATCCAAATGTGTTAACCCCTTCAGATCAAGCTTATTTACCATCTCTTGCAAAATAATATTATCTGTATTGCCACTTTCAGCAATCAACTTAAAACATTCACCCTCAGATTTGTAAATGGTTCTGAATAAAAAATTTCTCTACAAGGGAATATTCTCCTCTTTTGCCAATTTCAACAATACCTTCTTCATCATGAGCACTTCTTCAATTTTCGGTTCATCTATGTTATGAATAGATGTAATAATTTCACCATCTGCTTGTGCAATATGCACATTCACATCATTCATCTTACTAACTTCATTTGTTTTGTGTGGACACTCAAATGGTCTATGTATAGTTTCACCACATCTAAAACATGTACACATGAATCTTCTTCTTCTACCTTATTGATAAGATCCTCTATCTCTTTTATATTTTCCTATGCCTCTTTGCATTTAAAATTACTAGTTTTTCTTCATATGCAACGTAACCTCTGCCTTTGCTTCCCTATCCTCATGCATGAATAAAATTTAATTTTTCTTTGTGTTTTACCTTGATATCAACATGACAAATTCTCCTTTACCATCATCATGCATTGATAGACTTTTTCAACATATTGCAATCAAATCATATCATACTCATCTTGAATGTAAATTTGTAACCCACTTTGATGAAATTATTACATCTATTCATAACATAGATGAACTAGAAATCAAAGAAGTGCTCATGATGAAGAGGGTATTGTTGAAATTGGCAAAAGAGGAGAATAGTCCCTTGTAGAGGAATATTTTATTCAGAACCATTTGTAAATCTGAGGGTAAATGTTGTAAGTTGATTATTGAAAGTGGCAATACATTTAATATTGTTTTTCAAGAGATGGTAGATAAACTTACATAGGTTTACAAACTCACCATCATAACAAACTCACAGGTAGAAGTGTGAATGATTACATATGTTTACAAACTCATCATCATAACAAGTCATCATGAGACATTCAAAATTGAATCCAAATATCAAGCTTGATTGAATTCAAATGACAATGTTACAAATATTAAACACACACAACACACACACTTCAATCATTCCTCTTGCATTAAAACATAAAGAATAAAATTATAATGGCAATATTTTAATCGAATATACTAAGCCTTCCTCTCCTCTTAGCTCTATGAAAAAACACTCGACTTTTTTTCGTTATTATTATTACATGAAGAAGAACATACATCAAAATCCTATAATGGAACTAACACAATGCTCTCCACTCTTAGTTCATGAGAATACTCACCACATTCTTCTTTTAGATTGACTCTTTCCCAACCACACCCTCTCCTTTATGCTTTCTCTTATTAAAGAACTAAATCCTATAAGTTTCTCTCTATTATTCCATGAAGCTACTTTAAAGTACTTGACTCAGATATTTTATAGCTTTGTCTATCTCTTGGAGTGCCTCTTCAAACTCCCCCAAGCATTTTGGAAATGCTCAACATCAACAAATAAATCATTTTAGGCCATTAATCTATTTTTGCATTCACCAAAGGTAGAGTTACTATTTAATACATAGTGGCAGTTGTAAAACCACCTTGGTATTTGAAAAAATAACCCTTAGTACACATTACTTAGCTATGAAACCACCTCGATGACTTCAAAACCACCATTTAATCTTGTAAAATTGCCCTAACAGTTTCGTCACTATGTAACCCTAAAAAATTTTAAGGCCATATCTTTTGCATACGAATTCAAAATGAGATGACCTTTTTTTGAAAGTGCATAAAGTTTTGAGGAGAATCCAAAATTCAAATTTTCAATAAAATTATGATTGTTTAATTTTTATGTTATATGATGTTTTTTATTCTACACCAAAACCTATTACTTTTAGGTCTTGAAAGGGCACAACCACTTCTTGAATGCCATTAAAAGTTTAATAACTAAACAAAATCAATGGGAACCTTGTTTCTTATTGAAAATTATCCTCCCTGATGTTATTGATTCTCTTAAAATTCTAGAGTACAACATTCTCTTCATGTTTCATTGCAAGTTTTGCATGGATAAAGTACAACATTCATCCTATCTAAAAAAATTAATGTAGTTGATTTTTCAAAGTGTGTGCTTTGAGAGAAAACTCTTTAGAATCTAGAACAACATGGACAATAAAATGTTTTGGTGGCATCATTGATTATGTAGGTTGCTCTTTATACCACTTTAGGATGTATAGGAAACTCTACTTGTGATATTATGTTTAAATATTCCCAGTAACATGTTTTACATCCCATATGTATTATTTATATCAATCAAAAGCCTTGAATACCTTTGATATTGACTTGACCTTGAAAGGGATTCTTGTGAATGTAATTACACATGATGAAGATAATAATATAATATGTTTGTGCTTTGGTGATCTATATATTTGGTCTTTAGGTCATAATTGTGCTAAAACTCTTTTAGACCGAATTCACATTACGAAAAAAAGAATTTTTTATTTATCAATGTAAAATTATCATAAAAATCTTTCCCCTAGTTTTGTTGAAACAAAGTTGGTCATGCTCACAATATGAATTGTAGTTGATTGGATCTCTATCAACGTTTTTGACCTATATTCAGTCTGTGTTGAATGTAGTATTATAATAACTATATAAAAATTATTATGATGTTGCATATGTATTGAATAGTGTGAGGTGGTAGAAATCCCTAACTCAATTATGGGTCTTGATTGTTTTGTCTTTAATTCAGAAAAATGAGCAAAGTAATAACCCTCTTTATTTTCTCAACAGAATGTACATGAATGATATACTTTCTAAGTAGAATATCATTCTCTATATAACCCATTTTTTAAACCATAGATGGGGGTAGTATAAGGAATATATTTAGCAAAATGATTTGTTGCTTACACTGATAATGATTGTCATATTATTTCAATCCCACCATCCTTCATCATCTCTAATCACTCCCTCATTGTCACTAACCACTCTCTCATTGACCCTCACCATCCCTCATCATCCTGTTGACGTTGTGGATTGCACCCTTGACAGGATGCTGAGCTCCTATCTTCCACGTGGCAAAATAGAAAATCCTCTCTTGTGTGTGGGTCTGGCAAAACTGAGGGGAGAGTCTCTAGATAAGGGCTAGATCCCTTTGATGCATCTTCTAGTTATTCCAGTAATAGTGTTGATACATATATATAATGGGGGGGTTGAAAAGGGAGAAGGATTACTAAAAAATATAACCTAACCTAAGCTGGTGATGCACCAAACAAGTTTTATCTACTCATACTCACACTTTGAACCATAAGAACACATACATACACTTTAACTGGTAAAAAGACCAGACTGCAGGGAACTTAACAGGGAGGCTTAAATGAAAACACACAAAAAATGAACTTACCACAAGCATTGTAGGAAAAGCACACTATCTGATAACCTTGTTCTGCCTCTACACTCTAGATACAGCTCTTCTTGTTATCTGCAAGAATGGAGCTCTGTTTATACCAGGTGTGTTGGTTTCAACCCTGTGAAAACATTAGGAAAGAAATGACTAAACACATGGCTAACACTCAGACACACTCAGAGATATATCTAACCAAAATAGAGGTAAAAATGTGTATTTTATTGATTCCAGGTGAAAATTGGCAGGGCTTCGCCTTACAACATGAGAGAGATTCTTTTTCAAATGAGAAGTTACAATATATATATATATATAGAAGAAAAAAACAAAAGCACCCCTTTTGGAAAAGACTTTGACACCCTTTGATAAGTGGCCTACGTGTGTTGGGAGCATTGGGAAGAGGAAGTCGCTGAAAGAGAAAGCTGTGTCAGCTCTGATTTTGACTTTAGGTGTTTTAAATACATTAAACATCATGTGTGAAAACATAGGTCGCACTGTCTGTCTGCAAACAAGACCACTCCTTCAAGGCATTCACATAGTTTGTCTGCTCATCAATGCAAAGAGAAGAAAAATGGGTCACACCGTTCATTATTTGTGCCCCTTGATGACCACTTGGCAGATACTGTGTCAACTGCTGGAGTAACTCCTTGAGTCGACACCTTCCTTTGCCACTTGGACTGTTTTGTCCATTTCTGCACTTGGCTCTTTTGTCTCTTCTTGGCTTTGTCTTTTCTAGCTCCTTCATCCTTCGGGGGCTATCTTCTGCTAATTCTTTAGCTCTTTGGGCTCCCTTCTTGGCGGTCTCTTCCTTTTGGCTTTAAGCCTTTGAATTCCTCCATAAGGGTACTTTTGGGTCTGGAACTGCTCTCTACAACCTGCTTGAAAAGTCCAATTTGTGCCTGATTGCCCTCCGTAAGGGCACTTGTCCTTCGGGCTTTGCAAGACCCCCTTTGAACCTTTCAATTGAACCAAACACTTTGAACCAAACCGACTGAACCAAACTGATTGAACCAACTGATTGAACCAAGCTATTGAACCAAGCCATTGAACCAACAATGGTTTAAAGTTCAAGTTCAAAGTTCATGTTGTTGAACTGGTTCATCCTCTCGTTGAAAGACTTGTGCAAACCAGAAATTAAACTGGCTCATAACAACAGGGGAAGAAGGAGACCAATTTTGCCCTACAGGGCCAAAATGGTCAACAAAACGGTGATTCCCAGGGGAAGCATGCCTGTTATGCTTAGAAACTAGTAGCCTCAAAGTCCATTGGGCACAGAGTTGAGATGTAGCTTTGAAAGAGTTAGCAACAGCCTTGTGATATCCAAGAATAAATCATGAAGTTTTTACCCCCAAAAGGAAATGAAAACACACACAAGACTAAGAAAACTACTAACATGTGCTGAAGCACTTAGGGAAAACAGGGAAAAGCAAGGAAAATATATGCATGATGGGAGAAGAGCTCAGTGATAATGCTGAAGATGTATCCCATTTACTGGGATATACAGTCCTTCACCATCCAACCTAGAGAGTTGGAATGTATTGTGTTGTTTGCACTGAGTGATGACATATGGACCACTCCATAGGGCATCAAACTTCACGTGATTTCCAGGCTTAGCTCGGTCCGCATCCCATTTCAAGACGATGTCTCCTTCAGAGAAACCTTTTGATGAAGATCTCTTATCAAAGTATTTCTTTGTTTGTTGTTGCCGGCTGGTCATAGGAGCCATAGACTGGTCCCTTGTCTCTTGAAGCTCCATCAGCTCGAATAGCCTAACCTCCATGTTGTTGCCTTCTTCTAACTGCAACTAGTGAGCAAGGTCCAAGGCTGGCAACTCAAGTAAATCTGAAGCCTAGCTTCCCTTCCATACATGAGTGTGTATGGTGAATTACTAATTGCTCTCTTTGGAGTGACTCTATCTACCCACAAGGTTGTTTTCAATTTGGCATGCCAAGTCCTTTGATTCTCATCCATTGTCCTCTTGATAATCCTGATCAAATTCTTATTAGTGGACTCAGCCAACCCATTCCCCTGTGGGTAGTAGTTGGATGAAGTGCTAAGATAGATACCATATCTCAACGCCCATTCACTCATTTTAGTTCCTAGAAAATCTAAAGCATTATTTGAGATGATGGTAGTTAGAACCCCAAACCTTGCCACTAGGTCCTCATAAAAATCTAGGACTGCACTTTCGTTGGCTTCCTTTAAAGTGACAGCCTCTACCCATTTTGTGAAGTAGTCTGTGGCAGTCAGGACCCACTTATGTCTAGCACTGGAGGGAGGGTTAATCATCCCTATAAAGTCAAGGCCCCATTGCATGAATGGCTACTCCACCTGAATAGGCTATAAAGGCATGGCAACCAGTCGTTGCTTCCCATCAAAAAGCACACACTTCTAGCACTTTCATATCCAGGCATGAGTGTCTCTGAATAGAGTAGGTTAGAAGTAACCAGCTCTCATTATTCTTACAGCTATAGGCCTAAGAGCAAAGTGACCACGAACTGTTCCATCATGGAACTTGGACAGTACCCTATCGACCTGACTTGGGTCTATACACCTTAAAATCACCCCTGAGAGATCCCTTCTGAATAGCACTCTGTTGTCTCCCAAAAATATCACTCATTTTTGGGACAACATTTGAACTATTTTGGTCCTACAAACCAAAATTGTCTCTTCCCTTTTCAAAATTTGTCTTGGGCATTCAAATTCCTTATTTTTCAAGCTTCTAGAAAATCTACAGACTCAGCAGGTCAAGCTCAATGGGCTTTTACAGGTTGAAATCTATGGACTCTTTCAAGGTTAGAGAAAACTACGAACTTGGTTTCTATAGACTCTACAAACAGGCTCATTTCTACAAGTTCAACGAGTTCCAGGTTCAATCGATTCAATGCTTTTGGTTCAACGGCAGGTTCAATCAAAGGAATGGTTCAATGTCTTGGTTCAACCAAGCGGTTCAACGCTTTGGTTCATCCTTTGGTTCAATCAAACAATTCGTCAATCAATTCAAGGCTTTATTTGAACCATTGAACCAAAACTTGGTTCAACGGTTAGTTCAAACACATGGTTCATAAGGCAAGTTCAGCAAGAGGTTCAAAGCCTTGGTTCAACGGAATGGTTCAAAGCCATGGTTCAATGGAATGGTTCAATAGTTGGTTCATCACCAAAGTTCAAAGAGCTTCTCGAAGGACCTCGAAGGGCAGGTGCCCTTGCGGGGGACTCACGGCTGCCAATTCAAAGACACTTCCTGAAGCCGAAAAGATGCCCGAAGAAGCCCAAAGGCCATTCAAAGACTGCCCGAAGGGTAGATACCCTTGCGGGAGGCTCTTCCCAACTCAAAATGGGTCATTTCTTAAGGCCCGAAAGGGCAAGTTCAATCTGAAAAAGTGCCAAACAAAAAAGCTGAAAGAAAACAAAGGAATGACGCACCCGAAAACGTCAAATTCAACACAATGAACTAGTCGTTGATCCTTTGAACATACAAACTAGAATACATTCACAGATTTCAAGGCCAAGACCAGCAGAAAGTGGGGAAGGAAAAAAACAACAAACTGAATCCAGGACCTGATTCAATTAACCAGAAAAGGAGGAACGATGAAGATAACATCAGATCACCAGGTGGACATTGAAAGTTGCAAACTTTCAATAAGCACGAGTTGTTATCCTGCATTGATAAAATCAAATGGGTAAAATGCCCCTAAGTTACAGCTTATCTTCTTAACATATTCCAATGCAACATAATGTATTACTGTTCCCGAGTCCTTCTTGAAGAGGCGATATAAAGAACTCTCTTCTATTGTAAACAAAAATCTCTTTTTTGACAATTAAAATGAAACTCTGCCCAAATTGTAAGGCATTATTGAGACTTTGAGCTCGCTAATCATATTTTGTTACTGGAATAAGAAAGCAAGTGACTTTTCAGACTTTGTGCTGTGAAATCTTTGTTGTTGAGGAAACTGTTCTTATGTCTTTTTCCTTGATTTATTTTCTGTTCCTTTAATTCAACAAGCAGGATTAATGAAATTAGTCAGAAAGGTGTCCTAAAGAGTCAACTTTGGAGAGACTTTGTGCCCCCATAATTGCCTTTCAGTGTGTTTTCTTTTCATTTCTGTGTAAATGACCTTGGGGCAACTTTGTGCCCTCATTGTCCTTCGTATCTTACTCTTGAGCAATCCAGGTGAAGACTTTGTGTTGCATTTCGATTTGTTGGTTATTACATCTTTTGCTACATTTTGTTGTTACTACCTGGAGTATTCTTGTGGCTTGTTGAATAGTACTTCTGAAAGAAGAGGAGTGCTTTCTGTCATTTCCCTTGAGTTTTTATTTTGATCCACATGCATCATCCCTGAAAAAAGAGAGATGGATGTTTTGTCCTACCCATGAGTATTATTTTCTGTTTATATATATATATATATATATAGCTTATCTATAGGGAACCTCCCCTTGATGAGAGGAGAGATCAGTCCCCTTCTGATGTGGTAAAACTACACATTTGGATGACTAATCTTCCTACTTTGGCTGATCAGACCTATTTTGTTTATCAGTATGCTGATCAACAAAATATTCAACCAACAATTTTTGGTGACTCCACTGGGGATATACATAATATTGTGCAATTTGGAACCTCAAGTTTCAGATTGAAAATCACCTATATAACCCATTATCATTATAACCCTTATCCATTACAAACTCTGGTGACTCTGTTTCATGTCTTACCCATTATTCATTATAGCCTTACCATTTTCTTCCACCTCTATTATTTTATCTAGTCTGCAAAACCAGTGCTGCTGGGAAAGAGTGCACAGTTTGAAGCCTCAAGCCTCAAGCTAAAGCTGAGCCAGTCCTTTTTCATTTTTGTTTTGTAATTTGGCCACTCTGTCCAGATTTGTTATCTCTATTTTTCTTAATTAAATCATGGTAGTTCGAGGCCCTTAGGGTAACTCTTTTGGCCCACTCAACTTGACTCCACCTCTGCATGAACTCCCACGTAGTTCAAGAAAGAATTTTCCCAAATTCTTTGGTGATGGGATAGTTTACCCTGATGAACACATTATAGCCTTCAGCATAGCCTGTGGTGTTACAGGGATGGAATTTGAAGACGTGGCAGTCAGGATTTTTGTGGAGACACTACAAGGTGCTGTTGTAAATTGGTTCTACCATCTGCAAGCTGGATCAGTGACTGATTGGGATACACTTAAAGCCAAATTCAAAGCAAGATTCAAGCCTGTAGAAGATGCACATGCCTTGCTGGCCCAGCTCACATAGATGAAGAAGGAGCCCCATGAACCTATGAGGGACTTCATTGCTAGGTTCAACTAGTTGAGGCATAGGTTTTCCATGATCGCCCAGCTGACACCTCAGAATCTCATGTGTTTTTTCATCAACTCACAGCTGCCTGAAGTGAGTTTTTTGTTGAGACGGGTTAGACACATAGACCTTGATGCTACTCAAGACTTGGATACTGAGCTAGAAGATGACCTTATCTTGGCAGGAAAGATAAGGAGAGATCCTAACAGAGCTAAACCCTCTTCATCTTGTCAATACTCACCCATAGTCACCACTGACCCAATGGTACAAAAGTTGGCAAATGAATTGCTAGCCTTGAAAAGGCAAATGGCACAAAGTATGTCCTATGCTCCTCTATATAAAGATATACCAAAGAGGACATTCCCTAATCAGTCATATCAAGGCAACACCGCCAGAAGTCAAGGGCAATAAAATTGTCTTCCTCCCCTATAGAGGAACCCTGCCCTTGAAGCACCTCCAACAAACTCGGTAGTTGGATATCTAGAAATAGAGCATGTTTTCTATTTCCAACCTGAGTTAGAGCAAGAAAATGGTGCTGATCTCTTCAGGGAGGATCTAGAAGAATCAACTGGCGACTCCCACATTAGTTTTTTGAATTACCAGGTTGAACCCAGAAGTGAAGGTGAAGCAATCAAAGGATCATACACAATATTCACCAAGTTTAAGAATCAGTCAATACAACAAATTAACAAAGAAAAGACAGAGGAGTGACCCCAACCAACAATTTCAATTGGTGAGAAGAGAACCCCTCTTCCTTTTCAGTCAAAGGACCTAGTGATTACCAAAGAAGTAAGTACACATCTCTGCACCGTCTACTTCAACTTCGAAGATCAGTCCTCCCACTCCTGAAGATCAAAAGGATGAACTCCCATCCTCTCTTCCAAGTCCATTCCAATCATTTGACATGATTGATCATGTCAAAGAATCCAAAATTCAAATGACTAAGTTTGAATCCCTGCAAGTCAATCCTGAGCAATTGGACATTGATGGAAAACCAAGTATAGACCTATCTGAGGCAAAAATTGTGGTCACCCAAACGTCAGCCCCTGTAGCTCAAATTCTATTTAAGCCTTCAGGCAAGGGTAATTACTTCTTGACCACAGATGATGCTCCTATCTCAGCTGATGAAAGTCCTGTAGCTGGCAATCTAGGATTCGATTCAAACAAAGCATCAAAAGAATTAGTAGGGTGCAATACAAATCAAGAAAGATCTTCCATCTCTAATGAAGATAAATCTGATAGAAGATTAGCTTCTGATGATGCTTGGATCTTGGAATCTGATGGTAGCATTTCTTCCACAACTGGATACAGATCTCTGTTGCTCGGATTAAACACTGCTTAGGGTGAAGAGGTCAAACTCCTTCACATCAAAGGAGATGTTGAACTGATGGTTTGTCAGGGGTCTGATGCTAACAATCAAAGCATGTGCTAGATTGGACCAGTAGAACAACAAGTTATGATGGTGGACCATGCTGTTGCAAATCAAAATCAGGGAAAGGAACCCTTCGCAGGGAGAGCAAGGAGTTATGGTTTTCAGTTTGAAGACCACGTCTTGCCATAGAGCAAAAAGAAGGAAAGACCAAGAGGAAGACGCAGAAATTAGTTTCCTGGTGGAGAGCTCCATTCGCCCATCACCGTTTTTGGGGACAAAATGTCTTCTTGTTGGTTTACCAAGATGGCACACTATTTTCAATGTCTCTCAAGAAGCAGCATCTGAAATACTTCAATTCTTAAAGTACCAGATCATTGCATATGTATATATGTATATTTATACAGTTTTTAATTTTGTTTTGTTTTGTTTGTTTCTATTTTTGATGCCTTTCATTTTTGGGTAGCATGACTCTGTAACCCAATGGTACACATGAAGACACTGGAGACTTTGGATTCTACTCCTTTCAATTATTTTTGCAATTGAGAGAAGTTTCCCAACTAGAGCCAGATATTGTCCCCTAAAAATATCACTCATTTTTTGGGACAACATTTGAACTATTTTGGTCCTACAAACCAAAATTGTCTCTTCCCTTTTCAAAATTTGTCCTGGGCATTCAAATTTCTCATTTTTTAAGCTTCTCAAAAATCTACGGACTCAGCAGGTCAATTTCAATGGGCTTCAACAGGTTGAAATCTATGGACTCTTTCAAGGTTAGAGAAAACTACGGACTTGGTTTCTACGGACTCTGTAAACAGGCTCATTCTACAAGTTCAACGAGTTCCAATTTTAATCAGTTCAATGCTTTCAATTCAACGCCGGGTTCAATCAAAGGAATGGTTAAATGTCTCAGTTCAACCAAGCGGTTCAATGCTTTGGTTCATCTTTTGGTTCAATCAAACAATTCGTCAATCAGTTCAAGGCTTTTTTTGAACCGTTGAATCAAAACTTGGTTCAACGGTTAGTTCAAACACATGGTTCAAAGGCAAGTTCAACAAAAGGTTCAAAGCCTTGGTTCAATGAAATGGTTCAAAGCCATGGTTCAATAGAATGGTTCAACAGTTGGTTCATCGCCAAAGTTCAAAGAGCTTCCCGAAGGACCCTGAAGGGCAGGTGCCCTTGCGGGGGACTCTCGGCTGCCAATTTGAAGACACTTCCTGAAGCTAAAGGGATGCCTGAAGAAGCCTGAAGGCCATTCAAAGACTACCCGAAGGGTAGATACCCTTGCAGGAGGCTCTTCTCGACTCAAAATAGGTCATTTTTTAAGGCTCGAAAGGGCAAGTTCAATCCAAAAAAGTGCCAAACAGAAAAGTCGAAAGAGAACAAAGGAATGACGCGATCGAAAATGTCAAATTCAACACAGTGAACTAGCTGTTGATCCTTTGAACATACAAACCAAAATACATTCACAGATTTCAAGGCTAAGACTAGAAGAAAGCAGGGAAGGAACAGAACAACAAACTGAATCTAAGACCCAATTTAATTAACCAGAAAAGGAGGAATTATGAAGATAAGATCAGATCGCCAGGTGGACATTGAAAGTTGCAAACTTTCAATAAGCACGACTTGTTTCTCTACATTGATAAAATCAAATGGGTAAAACACCCCTAAGTTCCAGCCTATCTTCTTAACAGATTCCAATGCAACATGATGTATTACTGTTCTTGAGTCCTTCTTGAAGAGGCGATATAAGGAACTCTCTTCTATTGTAAACAAATATCTATTTTTTGACAATTATAATGAAACTCTACCCAAATTGTAAGGCATTACTGAGACTTTGAGCTCAGATTGATGATCATATTTTGTTACTGGAATAAGAAAGCAAGTGACTTTTTAGACTTTGTGCTGTGATATCTTTGTTGTTGAGGAAACTGTTCTTATGTCTTTTTCCTTGATTTATTTTCTGTTCCTTTAATTCAACAAGCAAGATTAGTGAAATTAGTCAGAAAGGTGTCTTGAAGAGTCAACTGTGGAGATACTTTGTGCCCCCATAATTGCCTTTCAGTGTGTTTTCTTTTCATTTGTGTAAAGGACCTTGGGGTGACTTTGTGCCCTCATTGTCCTTCGTATCTTACTCTTGAGAAATCCAAGTGAAGACTTTGTGCTGCATCTCGATTTGTTGGTTATTACATCTTTTGCTATATTTTGTTGTTACTACTTGGAGTATTCTTGTGGCTTGTTGAATAGTACTTCTGAAAGAAGAGGAGTGTTGTTTGTCATTTCCCTTGAGTTTTTCCTTTGATTCACATGCATCATCTCTAAAAAAAGAGAGATGGATGTTTTGTCCTACACCTGAGTATTATTATATATATAGCTTATCTATAGGGAACCTCCCCTTGATGAGAGGAGAGATCAATCCCCTTCTGATGTGGTAAAACTACACATTTAGACGACTAATCTTCCTACTTTGGCTGATCAGACCTATTTTGTTTATCATTACGCTAATCGACAAAATATTCAACCAACACACACCATCAATCAGGACATAAGGGAGAGATTGGAGTCTGAAATATCTCCTCTTGGTCCTATTAAGGCCCTGCGGGCACTCACCAATGAGAAGGAAACACCTCAAGTCTGATGTCCAATCCTTCATAACAGCTGGTTCTTCTGCTGTAGTTGTATCATGAATTAGCAAATTGTCCTCTTTTTTCTATTTAAGGTCTACAGCAAGGTGTTCACATAGTGCTTTTCCTCTTACCAGCTTGGTGATCTTGACATCCACGTCATACTTCATTACTTTAGTGATCCATCCCGCTCTCTTTTCATTCAGATCACGGTTGGTCAAGAAATATTTGATGATGGGATGTGGGACCATGAGGTGAATCTTTTTGTTAAATGGCATATGTCTAAATTTCTTCAAGCTTCATATGACTGCAAGGACTTACTTCTCCACATATGTATACCTAACCTCAAAACCCTCTAGGCCTTGGCTAAAAAATGCAAGTGGTTGCTCAAGGTTATCACCATTCGCTTGGGTAAGTATGGCGGAGATTACCACTTCATTTTTGAAGGTGTAGAGGTTGAAATTCTTGGTGAAGTTATAACTGATCAAGGTAGGAGCCTTGGAGATAGCCTGCTTGATCTCTTCAAAGCTATCCCTCCTTTGTGTTGTCCACACGAACTTCTCATCTTTCTTCAGCATTAAGGTCAATGGCTTGACTACCTCTGTAAAATTTGGAATAAATCTCTGGATGAAATTTATTTTGCCAAAGAATTTCTCCAAGCTTTTCTTATGTTTAGGTAAGGACAGCTCTAGGATGGAGTGAACTCTCTCTGGGTCAATGGTCAAGTCTTCTTTGGAAATAATGTGGCCAAGGAGTTTACCCTCATGGATAGAGAACACGCATTTCTTCAGGTTGAGATAGATACCAAACTCTCTACACCTCTCAAAGATTTGTCTGAGGTGTTTCATGTGTTGGCCCGCCTCTTTAGAGAAAATTGTCATGTCATCAAGGTACACCAACACAATGTTATTTATCAGGCCCTGAAAGGCCATGTCCATGGCTCGCTGAAAAGTGGCACCAGCATTGGACAGTCCAAATGGTATTTTTATATAAGCAAATGTCCCCCATTTTATAGTGAAGACTGTCTTGTACTGGTCACAGTCTTGCACCAAAATCTGATTATATTCTGAGTACCCATCCAGGAGGGAGAAATGCTCGCTGCCTATCACCACTTGAAGGATCTACTCCATGCTTGGGAGAGGATAATGGTCTTTCAAAGAGACTCTATTGAGGTCTTTAAAATCTACATATAATATGATCTCCCCATTCTTTTTTTGGACAAGAACAAGATTGGCTAGCCAAGAAGAGTGTTTGATTGGAAATATTATCTTGGACTCAATCAACTTGGTGAGTTTGTTCCACATGAGAGGCTCAATATTTGGGTTAACAGGCCTTTGCTTTTCTTGATTAGCTTGGCACCTTCCTCCAGCTCAATGGTATGTTGGTCCAAACTTGGGTCAAAACCCTTCAAATCATTATACTCCTAAGTGAAGACATCATCAAACTCTTGGCATAACAAGGTGAAGGTCTAGCTTTCATGGTCCGTGCACGCTTGCCCAAGTGCAAGCAATTAATTCTTTAATATTTCAACTTCCTCATAATTCTCCTCTTTTGTTGTGATGCTTTCCTTATCACTTTTCAACTGGTCATCTTCATTGAAGATACTCTTGAGAGTGACCAAGCCTTTTGGAAGTATAATGTTCTTCAACTGAACAATTTGGCTACCATACTATTGTTGTAGCTTAGCTTGGTTTTTAGTAGCAAACTCAGCTTCTTCTTGCAAGAAGAGTGATATTTGCTGGTCACTGTCAAACACCTACCAGTTAGTGATGTTGTCTGGTACAAAGGGCCAGATGACTACCTTCAAATGGCATGGACTGTGGTCTCAGCCTATATCCTTAGGGATATCAAACTGGGCACCAACTACTGCCAGCCTATCTGCTTGCTTGTTCTGCTCTCTAGGAATAGAGGTAACATTGAAAGCAAGGAAACTCTCCACTAAGTCCCATACCCTGTGTTTGTAGGACTTAAGCAAATAATTCTTTATCAGATTTTGGCCCCTTACCTAATTCACAATTAGATCACTGTCACCAAAAACCTGCAACTCTTTGATTACTCTTTTCCTTGCCCACTCCAAACCATGGATGAGGGATTTGTACTCTGCAACATTGCTTGTGCAAAAAAATTGAAACCTGAAAGCCGAAAAGTATTTCTCCTTTGAAGGATAAACTAGCACCACTCCACCACCAGCTCCCAACTTACTTCTTGAGCTATCAAAGAACATCTTCCATAAACCTAAGCTTTCTTGGCTTGCTTTCATCAGATTTGGTACAAAATTACCCTCTTCGTGTATGCAATAAATCCCAAGGCCTACTATTCTATGAACTTGTAAGGATCATGCTCAAAGTTGTTACTTCCCCATTCGTCTAAGAGCAGGTCAGCAACTCCTTCAAGGGTAGAGGATGGAGATTGATCCACTTAGAATTCTTCTTGGTCAATAATGGCGTAGCTAACATTTTTTGCCTTGAGTGAGTATGGTTCTAGATGATCTCTGTGGAGTGGCTTTGATTCAATATTTACCTTAGTCCCATACTTGGTTCTAAAAACCAGATATGACTAGTTTGGTTCTAGGTAACCGCCTATTTTGGATGTGAAATCCCTGGACAAGCAAATAGCAAAGTGTTTCATCTAGTTGTAGGACTCCTTTAGTCATCTCTTCATATTTGAGTCCCAGTTTATCCACTATGAATTTAGGCATTACCGAGGTGTTTGCTCCACTATCAATGATGCAATTGTGCACCAAGAAATCTCCTATGACCAAGGATAAATAAAAAGGGGGAACCTTTTCTTCTTTCTTAACTTGCCTGATGTGGAAGGCTGCCCATTCATCATCAAAACATTATCAGCCTTTGCTGAGACAGCTTGTTCATTCAACCCGTGCAATTTTTTTTGCAGCATGTCTTTTTGTCCCAGTATTGATAATGAATCCCACAAGGAGATATTCATGTGCAAATTCTTCATTTGGTCTACCATGTTGACTCAAGGGTTGCCTTATTTCAAATTTTCTTTGGGATTGCTTATAGCCTGAGGTGCAGGCTGAGGAGTTGAAGGTGCAACTGGCAGTCTGAAGTTTGGAACCTTTTGGTTTACATGTGATGAATAAGGTGGTGCTGACATTTGAGTAGCTATTTGAGCTTCTTCCATTGCTCTCCTTTTGGACCTTGCATTAGTTGCAACATAGTCCCCCTGATTGTATACACTATCCACATAGTTGAATGCATAGAACTCACCTTTTAGGTGATTCATGAGAGTAGAATCGGGCTAAGTCTAACTGTTGCCCATGCCGAGATGCACTGAAGCCTTAAAGCTTGGGAATTGGGCGGCTGCCTGATTGTCATGTGCATTTGTGTAGTGACTCAACATTTCATTTATATAAACAACCTGATCTTGACCAAATCCCATGGTTGAGCAATTGGGTTATTCTTGTACCAGATTGTTTTGAGCGGGTGCTAGAGCCTTGGATGATGAAGGGGGGCCTGTATTATAGCCTTGAAAAGGTCTACCTTGTGAAAATTGACCCTGCCCTTGATTTTAATTCTGAAAAGGGGGTCTATTTGCTTATCCATACTGTTGATATCCTTGATTTGGTCAATTGCCTTGAGCCTGTTGCCTTTTAAGAGCCACTAGTTCATTTGTTACGCTTTACAATAGGGTTTTGACTTCATGGAGGTCATTAGATGAAGTAGCAACTAGCTTTTCTATGCTAGGTAGAAGATCCAAGGTGGGTGCAGCAGTCTGGATTGGAGGAAACAATTTAGGAAATAGCGGCATATGAGGCCTAGGGGCTATCTTTCCAGCTTGCACCAGGCGATTCTCAACCGCTATAACTATGTCATAGGTAGTAGGTAACAAATGTCCTCCCATGGATTGTATCATAACAGCAATGTCGTTGTTCAATGCTTTCAAATAATAGAGGAAAGCATAGCTCAGAGTCAACATTACCAGAATGGGGATTATGTCCAATGTCTTGTGAAAATGAGTATTGAAATCTTGCATGAACTCATGTGGAGCTCTTTTCATAGTGGTCAGCTACTTGGCAAGTGAAGGGTGGTCGGTTTTCTCCCCAAATTTGTTCTTTAAGAGGGTGCCCAGTTTGTTCTAGGAATCAACTAAATTAATGGGAAAAGTCCCATACCAGTCCAAAACCTTGCCCTTGAAGGACAATGCCAGCAATCTGATCATGATGTTTTCCTCAGTGACATTGTGAATATTGCTGAGGTTAGCAATATTTTTGATGTGTTCGATAGCAGTAATGGGCCCTTCTCCATTAAAGGGAGGCACACTTTTAAGGACTACCCCTGGAATTGGGTCATAACGTAGGATATTCAAAGGACTCTGACCATGAAAGGCCACAAAAGGTAAAGCCATGGCTATGACAGGATTTAACTGAGGCCTACTTGTGTAAATGTATCTTGTAGCAGGTCTGGGAAGGTGATTTGTTGAATAAGGATGAGTTTTTTCAAACCTTAGTCACTTTGTTGAGTTCAAAGGCAATTCCATGAATTCAAAAGGGACACCCTTAGCAGCAGAATGTGTGGTGATTTTAGGCATATGAGGTCAGACTAGTCTTTGATCAGAGACTAATGTTCCTACTAGTGGAGTCGCTAGATGATGAAAATGGTTTATTTTACTGTAGCAGGACCAACATCAATCTTAGAACTTTTCTTAGTGTTAAAACATTGTCCCACTGGGCATGCCAAAAATTATTGACGCTGTGGATTGCACCCTTGATAAGATGCTGAGCTCTTGTCTTCCACACGGTAAAATGGAAACTCCTCTCTTGCCTGTGGGTCTGGCAAAACTGAGGGGAGAGTCTCTAGATAAGGGCTAGCTCCTGTTGATGCATCTTTTAGTTATTCCAATAACAGTGCTGATACATATATATAATGGGGGTAGAAAAGGGAGAAGGATTACTAAAAAAATAGAACCTAACCTAAGCTGGTGATGCACCAAACAAGTTTGATCTACTCATACTCACACTTTGAACCATAAGAACACATACATACACTTTCACTGGTAAAAAGAACAGATCGTAGGGAACTCAACAGGGAGGCTTTAATGGAAACACATAGAAAATGAACTTACCATAGGCGTTGTAGGAAAAGCACACTATCTTATAACCTTCTTCTGCCTTTGCGCTCTAGATATAGCTCTTCTTGTTATCTATAGGAATGGAGCTTTGTCTATACCGAGTGTGTTGGTATCAACCTTATGAAAGCATTAGGAAAGAAATGACTAAACACATGGCTAACACTCAGACACACTCAGAGATATATCCAACCAAAATAGAGGTAAAAATGTGTATTTTATTGATTCCAAGTGAAAATTGTGTTGGGGATCAACCAACAATTTGATTACACTTATGAAAGCAATAAACGCGGAATTAAACTAGATAGATGAGTAACTAGAATGATAAATAGCAAAGAACAAGAGATACAAGAAACCACCCTGAAAACTTGTATTAAACTCTTTACAGAAGGAATACAATTGAAGAAACTTCTTTCTTCCACACCTCTCTCAGATGTATAGATCTCTCTCTAGATCTCTTTCCCTCAAGAGCTCTCTTTCTCAAGTACAATCAACTCCAACAACCTAGAATGATTCAATTCTGTACTGTTCTTCAACATTACATTACCAATGAGCTAAGAAGATCTAATCCTACATATAGAATTAGGAAACCTGAGCATGCATTTACAACCAACAATTAAGCCTCTTGAACAAGGGATCTAAAATAGTCTTACTAATAATAGAGACGTGGACTTAAGACTATGACTTAATCTCATCATGCAAACACTCAGTTCTGTCCTCAAAAATAGCTCTCTGGACGCACAGGTAACCGACATCAGTTCCTGCCTGCTTGCCTATGACCGACGTCGATCGATCCCCTACCGACGCTGGCGTCTCTTCAACTACTCCTGACCGACGTCGATGACTGTGTAAACTTGCAACTATTAAAATGCGCTCCTTGGTGAAGCTTTTAGGCTCCACACCTTAACAATCTCCCACTTGAAGATAAATAGCTACACCAGTACTTGTACAACAACATCTTCTAGCTCCTCCATCTTCAACTCAATCATGAAGACCAATAGAAGTTGAATGAAGATTCAACTTCTCCTTTTTAACCGGCTTGGTTAACATATCAATAAGATTCTTATCTGAATGGATCTTCTCCAGCTTCAACTCACCATCTTCCAATACATGTCTTATGAAGTGGTACCTAAGCTGTATCTGCTTTGTTCTTGAATGAAACGCTGAATTCTTAGCCAAATGAATTGCACTCTAACTATCACTGTATAATCTACAACTCTCTTGCTCCCTTCCAAGCTCTTCCATGAACCATGTCATCCATATCATCTCTTTGCTAGCCTCTGTGACTGCAATATACTCTGCTTCTGTAGTTGACAAGGCAACAACCTTCTGCAACTTTGATATCCAGCTAACCGCCGTTCCACCAACAGTGAAAACATATCCTATGGTGCTCCTCCTGCCATCCAAATCACCTACCATATCTGAATCTACATAACCATGTAGAGAAGCATCTGAACCTCCATAGCACAAATACCTACTGCTAGTTCCTCTCAGATATCTAAGGATCCACTGAACTGCTTTCCAATGTTCCTTTCCTAGATTGGCCATATACTTACTTACAACTCCCACTGCTTGGGCAATATCTGGTCTAGTACACACCATTGCATACATCAAACTCCCTACTACGAAAGAACATGGAACTTTACTCATGTACTCTACCTCATCATGTGAATTAGGACATTGTTCTTTACTCAACTTAAAATGTCCAGCCAAAGGTGTGCTTACCGATTTTGCATCCTGCATATTGAACCGTTTCAACACCCTGTTCACATAATCCTCTTGAGACAAAACCAACCTATGATTTTTCCTGTCTCTCTTAATGCTCATGCCAAGGATTTTCTTTGCTGCTCCCAAATCCTTCATAGCAAATGTTTGAGCTAATTTCACCTTAAGCTCAGAGATATCCTGCATGTGTGATCCTGCAACCAACAATTATCTACATACAACAATAGAATAATATATCTACCATTACCAATCTCTTAAAATACACACAATGGTCAGATTGACACCTACTGTAGCCATGCTCAGTCATAAACCTGTCAAATTTCAAATACCACTGTCTAGGAGCTTGCTTGAGGCCATACAAGCTTTTCTTCAATCTACACACTAACTTCTCCTTACTTTTGACCTCAAATCCTTCTGGCTATTCCATATAAATTTCCTCATTCAAATCTCCATGAAGAAACACTGTCTTAACATCAAGCTGCTCAAGATGCAAATCCTCAATAGCAACTAAAGACAGTACAGTCCGTATAGAAGTCATTTTAACAACAGGAGAAAAAATCTCACCAAAATCAATACCTAGCTTTTGTGCAAATCCTTTCACTACCAATCTGGCCTTATATCTCATCTATCCATTCTCACCTTCCTTCAACCTGTAGGTCCATCTGTTCTTCAGTGTCCTCTTACTAGCTGGCAACTCAACCAAATTCCATGTTTGGTTCTCTCTCAAGGACTCCATCTCCTCAACCATGCCACGCTCCCACTGACTCTTGGACTCCACCTATAATGCTTCTTCAAAACTCTCTGGTTCTCCACCATCAGTTAGCAATAAATAGAATAATGAAGAGGAATATCTAATTGGAGGCTTACTTACCCTTTCTGACCTCCTGATGGACGTCTGAGACTTGTTCACAACACGCTGTCCACCCAAATTCTCTGACAGTGACCGACCTTGGTCACTTCCAGGCCTGTAACTGGCTGACATCGGTTCTACCTGACCAACATCGGTGCCTGTTCTACCGATGTCAGTCACTGTATGATTGACATCGGTTTTTGTTCTGCCGACGCCGATTCCTTCCTTGCTGACATTGGTCTCTGTGTTTTTCTGCAAGTGATTATTTCTTTTTCCCGCGAGCTCATTTTGGACCGTCACCTCATCTAATTCTCCATTGCTCTACCCAGATTGATTCAGCTTCTTTAGCTGATCATTATACATCACTTTTTCATTAAAAAAAACATCATGGCTCCTAATTACCTTATTAGTTTCTAGATTCCAAAATTTGAAACCAAAATCATCTGAGCCATAGCCAATAAATGTGCACCTCATAGACTTAGCATCTAGCTTCTTTCTATTTTCTTTATCAATGTGCACAAAGGCTTCACAACCAAAAACTTTGAGAAATGATAGATCTACCTTTTTACCTGTCCATGCCTCTTCTGGAATTCCACCATCCAGAGCTATAGAGGGTCCTTTGTTAATCAGGTACACTGTAGTATCAACAGCTTCTGCCCAAAACTCTAAGGGCAAATCAGCATGCAATCTCATACATCTTGCACGCTCCATGATTGTTTTGTTCATCCTTTCAGCAATTCTATTCTGCTGAGGTGTCCTTGGAACCGTCCTTTGCCTACGGATCCCATGCATATAACAATACCAGTTGAACTTATAGCTGCAGAACTCACCACCATTGTCAGATCTCAGGCACTTCAATCTTTTACCTGTTTCATTCTCAACCATAGCTTTCCAAATCTTAAAAGTCTCAAATACATCATATTTCTTCTTAGTACAATAGATCCATACCTTTTTTGTAGCATCATCTATGAACCTAACATAGTACTGTGATCTTCCAATAGAAGCAACTTGAGCTGGTCCCCACACGTCTGTGTGAACAAGCTGCAACTTATGCTTCTTCTTTGTTGACCCAATGTTGAGAAAACTCACTCTCTTTTGTTTTCCAAATACACAGTGCTCACAAAAATCTAGATCTATGCTTTTCAAATCTGAAAGCTTACCTTTAGACTTAAGAATTGACATACCCTTCTCACTCATGTGGCCAAGCCTTGAGTGCCACAATTTTGCATCCACATCTGAAGTAGATAATATAAAAAGAGAATTGTTAGTAACACAATTACATAAATAGAGAGTACCTACTCTCTTACCTCTGGCCATAACAAGTGCACCCTTGGTCGCCTTCCAAGATTCAGCTGTGAGAGTTACTGTACAACCCTCATCCCCTAACTTTTCTACAGAAATCAAATTCCTTTTCAAGCTGGGAACATGCATAACATCTCTCAACACCTATGTGTTGCCATTTTGCATTTTCAGCTGCAGTTTACCTTTGCCAATAATTTTATAAGGCTCATCATCCCCTAGATACACTATTTCAAAATCTCCATGGACATAGTCACTAAAATATTCCCTATTAGGGGTAGCATGAAAAGATGCACCAGAATCTAAAACCCAAGATTCTATATTATTATGCAAGGAGAATATAAGAGCATCTTGTGCAATACCTGCAACCTTTGCTTCTTCCTTTCCTTCGTGCTAATTGTCCTCCTTAGGCTTTGACCAGCAATCTCTGCTTGTGTGCCCCATCTTTCCATAATTCCAGCATTGTGGCTTCCTGCCATTTCTGGATTTGGATCTTCCTCTCACCTTAGACTTAGATCTTGATCTCCCTTTCTTGCTCTTCTCTTTTTGCCTTCCCCTACTCTCAAAAATTAAAGCATTCCCTGATGTTTCCTCTGTGCTTTTCCTGCAAATTTTCTCATTCAAGATAACACTAACAACATCCTCTACTTTTAAAATATTTGAGGCAGATGCAGTATTGCTAACTGCCATTACTAAGCTATGCCAGCTTTCAGGCAAAGAACATAATATTAAAAGAGCTTTAATTTCATTATCAAATACAATATTGAATGAACTTAATTGATTTACAATTCCATGGAAATCATTCAGATGATTAGATACAGATCCACCTTCCTACATACACAAATTAAATAACTGCTTCATAAGATATACCTTATTAGAAGCTGAGGGTTTTTCATACAAATTTGCTAAAGTAGTCATCAACTCTACCATTGTTTTTGCTTGTGATAAATTAGATATCACAGTAGATGCTAGACTCAGTCTTATAGACTCCAGAGCCTTTCTATCAAGAACTTCCCATTCTTCATCATCCATGTCTGTGGGCTTCTTTGCAATCCCACCTAACGGTAAGTATAGATCTTTTTGATACATATAATCCTCTATATGCATTCTCCAATGTTGATAATTTTTTCCATTAAACTTCTCCATTCTCAACTTACTTTCTTCTGCCATTTCTTCTCCCACTCAAACATAAATCCCTGCAGAAACCCCTGTGAGTACCCTGTAATCAATACACACTACACAGATCTGAACCACCTGTTAGTGAACATGAGCTCTGATACCACTTGTTGGATATCAAGCTCTGAACCTACAACCAAGGCTCTGATACCACTTATTAGGGATCAACCAACAATTTGATTACACTTATGAAAGCAATGAACGCGGAATTAAACCAGATAGATGAGTAACTAGAATGATAAATCGCAAAGAACAAGAGATACAAGAAACCACCTTGAAAACTTGTATTAAACTCTTTACAAAAGGAATACAATTGAAGAAACTTCTTTCTTCCACACCTCTCTCAGATGTATAGATCTCTCTCTAGATCTCTTTCCCTCAAGAGCTCTCTCTCTCAAGTACAATCAACTCTAACAACTTAGAATGATTCAATTTTGTACTGTTCTTCAACATTACATTACCAATGAGCTAAGAAGATCTAATCCTACATATAGAATTAGGAAACTTGAGCATGCATTTACAACCAACAATTAAGCCTCTTGAACAAGGGCTCTAAAATAGTATTACTAATAATAGAGACGCGAACTTAAGACTATGACTTAATCTCATCATGCAAACACTCAGTCCTGTCCTTGAAAATAGCTCTCTAGACGCACAGGTAACCGCCATCGATTCCTGCCTGCTTGCCTATGACCGACGTCGGCCGATCCCCTACCGATGCCGATGTCTCTTCAACTGCTTCTGATCGATGTCAATCACTCCTGACCGACGTCGGTGACTATGCAAACTTGCAATTGTTCAAATGCGCTCCTTGGTGAAGCTTTTAGGCTCCATACCTTAACAAATTGGCAGGGATTCACCTTATAATATGAGATATATCCTTTCTCAAATGAGAAGTTACAATATATGTATATAGAAGAATAAAAGAAAAGCACCCCTTTTGGAAAAGACTTTGGCACCCTTTAACAAGTGGCCTACGTGTGATGGGAGCATTGGGAAGAGGAAGCCGCTGAAAGAGAAAGTTGTGTCAGCTCCAATTTTGATTTTAGGTGTTTTAAATACATTAAATGTCATGTGTGAAAACATAGGCCGTGTTGTATATCTGCAAATAAGACCGCTCTTTCATGCCATTCACATGGTTTGTCTGTTTATCAATGCAAAGTGAAGAAAAATGGGTTGTACCATTCACTGTTTGCACCCCTTGATGACCACTTGGCAGATACTGTGTCAACCGTTGGAGTAACTCCTTGAGTCGACACCTTCCTTTGCCACTTGGACTATTTTGTCCATTTTTGCACTTGGCTCTTTTGTCTCTTCTTGGCTTTGTCTTTTTTGGCTCCTTCATCCTTCGGGGGCTATCTTCTACTAATTCCTTGGCTCTTTAGACTCCCTTCTCGGTGGTCTCTTCCTTTTGGCTTTAAGCCTTTGAATTCCTCCACAAGGGTACTTTTGGGTCTAGAACTGCCCCCCGTAGCCTACTTGAAAATTCTAGTTTATGCCTGATTGCCCTCTGCAAGGGCACTTGTCCTTTGAGATTTGCAAGACCCTCTTTGAACCTTCCGATTGAACCAACTATTTGAACCAACTAATTGAACCAAGCGATTGAACCAAACTGATTGAACCAACTGATTGAACCAAGTTATTGAACCAAGTGATTGAACCAATAATGGTTCAAAGTTCAAGTTCAAAGTTCATGTTGTTGAGTTGGTTCATCCTCTCACTGAAAGACTTGTGTAAACCAGAAATTAAACTGGCTCAAAACAACATGGGAAGAAGAGACCAATTTTGCCTTTCAGGGCCAAAATGGTCAACACATCCCTAATCACTCCCTTCTCATCCCTAATAATCCCTAATCACTCCCTCCTCATCCCTCACTATCCCTAATCACTCCCTCATTAACCCTCACCATCCCTCATCATCCATAATCATAAACTCATCATCCTTAATCAATAATCAATCCCTCATTGACCCTCACCATACCTCATCATCCCTAATCAGTTATTCATCATCCCTCATCACACCTAATCACTCCCCCTTCATCTCTCATAATCCCTAATCACTTCCTCCTCATCCTCATTGACCTTCACCTTATCTCATCATCCCTAATCACTCCCTCATCATCCTTAGTCACTCCCTCATTGACCCTCATTATCTCTCATCATCCCTAATGACTCCCTCATTTTCACTCATCATCCCTACTCACTCCCTCCTCATCCTTAATCACTCCCTCTAATACCTTGATGGTGGGTGTAGTGGCTTCCCTCTTGTGCCCAATTGGGTTATGTTCCAATTCCAATTTTTTGTCACTCAAATAAGGCCCAAGGAAACTATTATTTCATTCATCCTATTTCACTCAAATAAGGAACACAAAGATATCATCTAATTATCTAGGGTGCAACAAATTTATACTTGTGTGGATCAGGTTGGGTATAGATCAAGTTGGGTTGGGAAACATAATCTATTAGATTGGTGACAACCTATCTATCTATAAATTTGATCTATGATGGACATACTCTTAATGACATATAGATAAAATGAGAAGTTAACTATGGGGATGGGATTGATATTCTCAACTAGTCTCCAGTCACCCATATCTATAAAGATATAAATTTGGATTCTCAAATTTGGGATTGGGATTCTTAGATGCCCAAATCCTGATCTATATATGTAAGTAATAAAATTTCATCCCATCCTTTGCTCGATTTCCTACCTATTTATTTTATCTTGGAGGTCTGGATACACACTCTTTCCATGGTCTAAGAATGGATCGCCATATAGATCTTTGAATCCCACATTTGTGTGAAAGAGGATGAGTGAAAAAAGAGTTTATTTGGGCCTTATTTGAGTGATTAAATTTTTTAATTGGAACATAAGCCAATTAAGCACAAGCAGGAAGCTACTGCACCCACCATCAAGGTATTGGATGGAGTGATTAAGAATGAAGATGTGATGTAGGAGAAGATGTGATCTTTAACAATCTTGCATTGTAAAAAATAAAGTGCATTTTACTTTTCGTTGTTTGCTTTTTTGTCTTAGTTTTGATGTTATTCATTGAGGGAGGTTGCTTCCTTGATGTCCATGTTGGCCATTATCCTTGTGGCTTATTCATGTTGATGCTTGTAATTTTTGATTTCAACATTCATTCGTGCACAATTGTTTTTATCTTGGAGTTTTGGTTGAAAAAATCCACCTTTTATGTTGGTTGGTTTACTCTTTGGTGAGATGTTGTGACTTGCACCTTTTTTATTTGAATTGCATTAATTTATTTAGTCTTGTTGAAACCTTTTATTCACTTTCTATTCTATTTGAGTATTGTTTCCTAGATTGGAACTGTGACTTTTTTTTGTGGACTTGCATCTTTTTTAGAATACACAATGTTATTCAACAAAGGAAAACTTGCATGGGTTTGCAGATGCCTTTTGTGTTACTTGATAGTGGTAATCAAAGTGGTGAATCCCACATAATTCTTAGAAGCTTCTTATTTTATCTCCTTTACTAATTAGATTTGTTCCTTCGATGGAGTCTCTCAATGACTCAAGGAACATGTGATTGTGTTATTCAAGATTGAACACTCTCATAAGTCTACATTTGAAGACAAGTCTTCAAGCAGTGATTGATCAAAGCTTAATTCCATACTAAGCCTTAAACGTGTTAAGTAATTTCACATAATGGTATGCAACAAGGTAATCCACAATGGGGTCATGAGGAATCAACATGGTATTTGACTGTGTTATTCAAAGTTTGGAAGCTCACAAACATCTTTTATACATACAAGTTTTTTCACAATGGTAAATCAGTTATGTAAAGCTTGATGAAGTCATGAACAAGGTAAATGTTTTGATGCAGTGTTATGAATTATCTAGAATCGATTGGGTCTCATGCTTATTCAAATCAGATCTTAGTGCCAAGATGAAACCCAACAGGTCTACAATATGTATATTACTTAAAATCCCAATTTTATCTTCTAGTGAAAAATGTATTCATTGTCTTTTATTATGCTCTATGTGAAACTATATTTGAACAACTGATAGGTGAGTCATAAGTTTGGTCTTTCCTATATGTTTAGTGGTTTTGTAAAATGCATATGATGATATTGAAGCATTGGGAAAAGATAAAGGGATGGGAGGATAATTTAATTTGACACCCAATCTCATCCTTATAAGTAAATAGACATTTCATTGGAGGGGTCGGTTGGAAAAATAGAGGAGAAGACTAAAATTGCATGATATTTTCATTATCTTCATTTAAGAGGTTTGTTAGACTGCCATTACAAAGGTAGAGGTCGGTGTATGAACTATAGGTTTTTGTATGTTATTTTCCTCCATTTTGTGTATGTAATAAGCTTAAAAGTGGTATTGATTAAGTCTAAATTCCATTGTATTAATTCAATTATTTTTATCTCTATTATGTGAACCTCAACTATTTGATGAAATACCTTTGTTTTTTTATGTTATTAAACCCCTACAAGCTTTCCCCCTTAATGTCAGGCCTTAAATTCTTTCCCCCTCCTCATGTGTGTATTATGAGAGATAAGGAGGGAGTGAGTAGGGATGATGAAGGATGATGAGGGAGTCATTACAGATGATGAGTGAGTCATGAGGGACAATGAGGGTTGATGAGGGAGTGACTAAGGATGATGAGGGAGTGATTATGGATGATGAGGGATTATAAGGGTCAATAAGGGAGTGATTAGGGATGAGGACGGATGAGGATGGAGTGATTAAGGATGTTGAGGGATGATGAAATAATTATTAAGGATGATGAGGGATGGTGAGGCTCAATGATGGAGTGATTAGGGATGATGAGGGAGTGATTAGAGATGATGAGTGATGGTGAGGGTCAATGAGGGAATGATTAGGGATGAGGAAGGATGAGGAGGGAGTTATTAGGGATGATGAATAATGATGAAGTAGTGATTAAAGATGATGAGGGATGGTGAGGGTCAATAAGGGAGTGATTAGGAATGATGAGGGAGTGATTAGAGATGATGAGGGACGGTGAGGGTAAATTAGGGATTGATTAGGGATAATGAGGAATGAGGAGAGAATGATGAGGGGTGAAAGGAATGAGGAAGAAGTGATTAGTGATGAGGGAGGGATGATGAGTAAGAGAAATTAACATAAAGTGGCCATTTGATGTGCATAGGTCAATGTGACCTGTGCTACCCAATCACATCACATTAGCTTAAATTCAAAGTGGGTAGTTTATAAACTTCAATTTTGACAAACCTAGGACTCCTAGAAATGTCAAAAATCAATCTAGAAGGTATAAAAACCTAAAAAATGACTATATGTTTACCCAAAATGGACATCAATTACAAAATTTATGCTCTAAAATCCCTAGGTTCAATACTGAAAGCTTGAAAATGCCTAAGTATTGACCAAATTGGATTTTGAGAAACTCTCCCACATTGTAAGGCATGCAATTGTGAGACCAATTCTATCAGATGCAAAGTGACACTAATTTATTATATTTACTAAAACAAATTTAAAGTATAAGTTTACATTTATATCGTTACTTATAAGTTTACATTTATATTGTTAATTTTATATTCCTTGTAAGTTTACATTTATGTTGTTACTTGTAAGTTTACATTTATATTGTTACTTTTATATTCCTTATACTTGACATTTATTTTATTAAACCAAACCGCCTACCCTTTCCTCTACCTCATTTTTGCTTGATTTATGAAATGTGAAAGGAAGGCGTACACATTGTAGCATAACACATACACGGTCCTTTCACGTAGCATAAAAGACTTGCATGCTCCTTCCATTTTCTTTTTTGGCTATGCCAATATAATGTGTACGTGTTTATGTACTCATAATTCACACACAATATGGCTAAAAAAATTGAGCCTAAATTTAAATAATGCATATATTTTAGGGTAAATGTCCAAAGCATTATCCCCCAACTCTGTGCACTTACCCCTATTCCTAGTCCTATTCGGGCTTATTTAACCACTCATCATTATTAAAAAACTTGTATGCATTGAAGAAGTCTACGAGATTTATTTTGTTGAGTACCACTAAATGTATATTTGACATATTTAAGACCTATTTGGACTTCCATTCACTGAATAACATATTAATATTTACAACAAACCAAGACCAACTTGAGCTTGTATCTACGGATAACATTAAGACATTGAAAAACTTTGCACATAGTCCCAATTAAACTTAGAGGTATGTAGTCCAAAGGAATTTTGTGAGGCATCCAACTTTAATCCAATCAGGAAGATGAAACCCAAATACTATTTCTAAAGTAGTTCAATGATTCCATAGACCTAATCGGCAAAAAAAATCTGATTACAAAGGTGATTCCAAATAGAATCTGTACAAGACCAAATCAAGGTCTATACAAGCTTGATTACAATAGGAAATCCACCAATCCAATTATATGAATTACTTGATCTCAAACACTAGAGCAACCAATCCATTGTGCAAGATGATGATGTAAGGACAAGAGTGAACCATCGAAGAATGTGCCAAGAACAAGGATAATTTGGCACAAAAACTAGAGAAACTTCCTCTGAACACATAAACACATCAAAACTGAGATAAAATAAAGCAAACAATGGAAATATGAATGCACTGCAAGATTTCTTAGGACCTAAGATGCTCTTACATCATGTTTTTACACAACTTAAAATAAATATTAATTGTTATTAGTTAATTTAAAGCATACATCTCATGTTTGAGACACCCTTTTTAGAATTAATAGATTCACTTTAATTTTACATTATAAAGTTAAAAACAATAAATAATTTTAGCAATTTACGTGAATCAAATGTTTTATATGAAAGCTCAACAAATATTTATAGATTAAATAAGATTATAATTGATATTATGTATGTATCTATAAAATATAATGTAGTTTATCCTTTTATTCATTATATTATTTATTGTGCACAATTAGTTTTGTAATTTTAATTTTTTTCTGTAAAATGACAACATTATACAAAAGACTTGATATGATGATTATATGGAATTAAAATTGATTTTTTTTAAATTAATCCAAGACAAATAAAAAGAAGATTCCATGGCCAAGCCATTGCTTTCCCATATAAAAGGTATCATGTGGCTTATTCACATTTCATATTTCAACTTGTATTTATACTTCTTATGAGCTTTGTTTTTATTGAGTTGTTACTGGTGATAATAATGTGGTCTGAAATTGGCAATTTTTGGTGTTGGTTTCTTTGGGCTTATTATTTTGTAAGTGACTACATCACCCCAAAATGGAGAAGGAGAATGAGATCGAGGATAAGAAATGGTTGTTTGTGTAATATATGTATTGTTCATAGGAGGAGGAGGAGGAAGACCATGAGGAAACCATATCTTGTTCACCATGGAAGCAACATGAATCACAACATAGATTCCCATTTGGGATTGGGCATTGTCCTAGGGATAACTTTTACAGAGTCTATATGCCCACTCCTTCTACCATTGGTACTCATGTTGGTTTGTGTTATTTTATATTCATGTTTTAATTTATTTGCTTCTCTTTCACATTTTCTTTGTGTTGGTCTCTCTCTATATCTAATATTCCACATTAACTTTTATACTTTATCTTTTTTATCATTCTTACTCGCCATCATCTCTTTCACCTCCTCCATAATGTCTACCCATAGGCATGAACCCGTTCCTCTTCCATCTTCTTTGCTAAACCCTTTTCCTCTTCCTCCATAATGTCTGACCATGTCCAAAAATTGTGATTGAAATATAATAACTTGTATTGGGGTTGTTGAATGAGAATGGTGAACACATATATACACTATTTTTGTTCAATCGATGCAATCCATCCCCAAACAAAATTGAATAATTAATTGAACACTAATTCATATTCCATGCTAATGCTCAGCTATATTGTAATGTATTTTTAATTTCATCTCCATCACCATAAGAATTTATAATGAGGGTAAGTTGTGGTGGTCAATGGTTAAAGACTTTATACATTTAACACTTTTATGTACTTTTTTATGTTAACTCATGGACACTCAATGGGTATATATTATAATATTCCCAAACATATTGGTAGTTTATAAAAGAGCTTAATCAACTACCATAACCCTAACACTGTGATTAATTGTGGTTTCACATGTAAATAAAATAAAACAAGTGTAAGGATTTTTAATAGACATGTTAGATTACACCATCTAATTTTTTTATTGATAAGCCCTTGCTTTGGATGGATTTTCTTGTAAGTTCTACAAAAGTGCTTAGAATTTTAGAGGGCCAAACTTGCTTTGAAGGATACTCTATGACCCAATTATTTAATAAATGTCATTAATCAAGGAAGCATTAAATTTATTCTAAAATTTTAGAGACTGTGAGTTAATTATCAATTGGAGTCCCATCGATTTGCTAGATGTGTCATAAAATCAATACCAAATCTCTCACTCTCCTTTTGGATTCTATTCTTCCTACCATTGTTAGACTAGATATTATAAGTTTCATTTAAATTCATTATATCTTTGATAACATTAGCGTAGTTTGAGAAGGATTTGAGTGGAACCCTCCAACCTCCAAATGACAAGTTTTTTTCTTAGGTTTTATCTTGAAAGGGTTGTCGACCAAAGTAAAGTGTCATTCATTTTATCCATTCTCAAAGCTTTATCTTTTGGATTTTTTTAAATATCTCATCTAAAATATATTTTCAAAGGCCTCAACTTGTATAAACATTAACGACCATATATATGGTAGGTACGATCTCTTTAATTCAATCAATGTTCAATGATGCACACTTGCTCCTTTTCTGTATGTTTTTTCTAATGTTGCCTTTGGTTATATCATATCATGTAGAGCTGAGAAAGGAATTAATAAGGGTATTTCACTCCCATATATAAAGATTCAACATATTAATGGTCATTTTAAGTATGCCTCTCTCTTCATGCTTGTTGAGAATGAATGTCATGCCCCCATCAAGCCTCACCTTGGGTTAGGCCCATTCTTAAATATTAATCAAAGGTGTACTCATTAATTTTAATTGGAACCATGGTTTATTTCATGTATTCAGTTTGATAATTTGATATTAAATCACAAAGATATAGATATTGACTATAGTTTTAATGAATAAGAATTTGATTAATATTTCTTTATTTCTATCTATTCATAATATGCATGTATCGTGATGAGTTTAGTGTATCTATAGGGAACATGGGTTTATGAATGGATACCAATATTATTCATATACCAATGGTGAGATGAGTTAGTAAGGGTTTGCATTAATTATATTGGGTGGTTATTTAAGTTTATGTGTTACAAGTGAGAGCTCCAACATTGGACATCCACAAATGAGCATGGATCATGATAGTGCCTTAGTGATGGTACCACCTTGTGTATAATTGGTTCATGTGACCTGTTAACCACATGGACATTGTCATCTTATGATTGGGTGATTGAATACAGAGTGAACATATTATGTTAATCGTGCATAATAATCCACATAATAACAAATATGGGAAATAAAGTTAATAAATCCAAAGGCATTATAATAACCAAAATATCAATATGACAAAGTAAAAAATTGGCCATATGAATTATGATAAAGAAACACGATATTAAGCGAAAGGAAATGTGATAAAAACAAACAAGAAGATTCCCATTTAATGATAAGTGTAAACTATAATCAAGTGAACCAAAAGCCATAGTGTAAAAATAAAACATCATACAAAAGATGAAAAAAGTCCACTATTATAAAATTGACATAGAGATCAACAAAAGAGATAACCATAATTAAAATTGAATCCATGGTGGAAACATACACTATAGTAGAGTATTTTAATACAAATATATCACCACTAGTAAAGTGGTAAGTGAAGAATTAAATGTCTATGGATTGTGGTAAGAAAACACAATCATCCCAACAATAAGAAAATAAATTTGGACAAGACTAGAAGTGGTCACAAGTAGATCACATGCCAGAAAAATAGAAAGAAAAGAATAGCATTATAGTAATGAATGACATTCGACCTTGCAACCTACAAAAAATTAAGTATGGATAGAGAAAATAATCAACTATGATGAATCAGAGATAATGTTAAGAATGGATGCCTTAAATTTTCTGTAATATCTTGGAGAATCCTAGACAACATGTAAAATTTCACTAGCCAGTATTCTATATTATATATAATTTGATTAGTTATTCCATGGTCTCTTTCGAAAAAAATTGTAATTATTAGGTAAATTAAATATATTATTTGAAAGCAAGATATATTTTTTTGATGACGAGTCAATAAAATACCTTTTATTTTATGTCATAGATTAATTGTTTGGTTAATTTTGAACATTTTTTGAGAACTTCCTAAAAATTAGCTAGAAGTGCCACTTAGAGCCTAGTTCATTAAATGTCCACCTAATTGAGAACAAATCCTGATCCATTCATCACCAAGATGTGGGTGCACATTTTAAGGCTTAGTTAACTAAATTTAATATTATTTTTATCAATCTCCTACTTTCTATGGATTTGGGGTGCCTAGCTTCTCTAGTGTGCATGTGTTGTTTACTTTCTAAGAAAGACATCTTGCATGATGACCATATCTTATCAATAAGTCAAACTTATTTTATTGAGTCTATTTTCAATTATCTTAATTTATTTTTAGTTATCTTAAGTAGTTTTAGGTGTTCACTTTATGCTTTCACTTGTCATGTCTTGTCACGCAAGTTATTTGTAATTGGCTAGTTTTAGTCTTAGTTCTTAATAAAATATGGTGCAAGAGTGTGATGCCATAGTTATTCTTTTAAAATATTTTTTTTCATATTTTTATCTTTGATTTTTAATTTAATAAATTTAAAAAGGAAAACTAACAAGCTTTAGTAGCTTAATTTGAAGTAATTAAGTGTATATTTTATCAATCACATTTACAACACTACTAGATTAACAACTAGTAGTTCTGAGACATATTAGACGGTGTAAAACTTCATTTTTAGATTAAATCAAAACTGATTTGCACTCCCAATATACATTCAAAAAAATTATTCAGTATCAGATCCTCATTTAAGAAATGTTCAGAAGGGTTTTAAACCATTATCAAAATAATAATGGTTTCTATGAATTTTGCTTTCTATGAATATTATCCTTCATGAAGGTGACAACTTTGAATATTGGAGATATTAGCTAAAGACCATACTTGTTTGGAAAGGAGCTTGAGAGAATGGTCTTCAAGGATACACACCACTTGGAGATTTAAATACTTTGACTCAAGATCAAAAAATAAAATAAAATAATGAAGACAAGGTTGATGTACAAGCTTTCTTCTATCTTCAACGCCATAGACCCAAACATCTATCCAAGAATTGTTCAATGCAAAAATTCACATGAGGCATGGAATGTCTTAGAAACTTTATATCAAGGATTTATTAAGGTAAGATAAGCAAAAATACAACCTCTTAAAATGAATTTTAAAAAATTGAGAATGTTTGATAAAGAAAGAGTTGGAGAATATTGCATAAGGATAAATAACATAGTGCACATAATGAGGGTTTATGGAAATACCATAGAAGATCGAGTCATAGTAAGAAAATTTTTGATATCTTTGACTAATGTTTTTTTGCATATTGTGATCACTCTTGAGAAGTGTAATACATTGAAATATATAAGTGTTGTTGTGTTGATAGGTTCTCTCTTTTCCCAATAGGATAATATGAGACTATATGCAAAATATCTAGAACATGCACTGAAACCAAAGTAAGAGTTTAAAAGACCAAAGAGAAAAAATCAGAATCAATGGAGTTTAAAAAAATAAATTTAAAATGGTTAATTGGAAGCTAAATTCATAGGTAAAATCAAGAGAAACCTTACTTGTCATTATTATGAAAGCTAGGACACTCTATAAATATTGGAAGATACTCATAGCTGAGAATCAAACTAATCAAGAGTATGAAAAGAAGACACTCCAAAATAAACAAGTGAGGATCAAGAACACTCGTGTTATTGTCTCACATGTGTTTTTGTAACTTAAATCACATGATAAGTCATAAAGATAGTTTTAACAAGTCAGAGGCTTCCTTTAAAAGGCAAGTGTAATTGAGAGATGTAAAGTCCATCCAAGTTGAAGCAAAGGGAAACATTCAAATCACCACAAATTAAGGTAAGGATTAAATGAATGACATTTATTTTTTTAAAAATTTGGATCCTAAGATTACTAATCACAATTTCACAGGATATAGTGATGAAAACAAATCATAAAAAATTTATAATCCTTCTAGTAAATCCTTAACTAGTTCTAAGCATTGCAATTTTTTTGAAATTGAGATGTATGTTGATTCTAATCATATAGATAAAGATGTAATAATTAAAATGGGTCAGCCTTTTGAATTTTATATTTAGGGTTTAAAAATTCTTACACATGTTTCTAGTTCAATAGAAAATAATACTAGCTCTTCCCAAGAGACTAGTCATTCATATTCATCAACTCCATGCAAGAACAAGCATTTGTTGAAAATACGTATATCCAATAAAATGTTATATTAAAACTATGAAATGAGGATTAAAATGATTCAACATCAGGAATATAATTTATTTGATGATGTTTATGATTAAAATACTATGTTTGCATTTTTATCTATGGCTAGTGAACCTAGAAGTTATGCAAGATCTAGTCAAAAGAAAGAATGGGTTGATACTATAAAATTTGAGATGGATTAAATTGAGAATAATTATACATGGAATCTAATTCATCCTCTATCTTATAAATAAGTCATTAGAACCAAATGGATCTACAAGACCAAAGTCAAGACTGATGGAAAATTTGACAAACTAAAAGCTAGACAAGTTGTAAAAGAGTTTGCATAAATAAATGAGGTTAACTATGAGGAAAATTATGCATCTGTAGCTTGTCAAGATACCATAATACTAATATTTGTTTTAAATACTCACAAAGGATATAAAATCCATTGACAAGATGTTAAAATTGGATCCTTAAATGGAGTGATTGAAGAGAATAAGTATATGTGTGGCAACCACAAGGATTTGATGTAAAGGGTAAGGAGTTTGGCTATATAAGTTGAAGAATGCTCTTTATGGGATAAATCCAGTTGAAATAGCTTGGTACTTAATAATTGATAGCTAGTTATTAGATCAAGGCTTTTTAAGAATTCAAAATGAGCCTACTCTTTACATACAAGTATTGGGTTCTAATATGTTATATGCTTGTCTCTATGTTGATGAATTGATATTTACAAATAACTCTATGAAGATATTGAATAACTTTAAGGAAGGAATGAAATAATAATTTTAGGTGACTTATTTTAAACTTAGGGAGTAATTTATTATCATGTAATTCTATTAAAATAAAGAGGAAGTGTTCATTTTTCAAGCCAAATCTATTCAAGACATGTTTTAAAAGTATAATCTTTAAGATTATAAGCCTATGGACACTCTAATTGCAAGAGGATAAAAGATAATGAGAGAGCATGAAATTCCTTTAACTGATGATAATAATTTTAAGATCATGGTGAAAGTCCCTGATATCAGTTATGAAGTTTCACTACTTTCAAAATTTATGGGCAAACCATCACTCAAACATTTTCAAGCAGTAAAGAAAAATTTAAGATATGTAACGAGATACTTATAATCATGGTATTCATTTTAGACCAAAAAATTAATTATGTATAATTGGATACACATATTCAAGTTTGAGAGGATCTCTTGATGACATGAAGTCAACTTCATGTTATTGCATCACATTTGAAAGAGGGTTAGTTTCATGATCTTAAAAGAAACAAGCTATAGTTGACATATCCTATATTAAAGTTCAATAAAAAATCATTACATCAGTTTGCACAAAATAATTACAGTTTAAAAGTCTTTTCATTTATTTCAAAGAGGCTCAACTTGAGTCAACACTAATTTTTTGTGATAAGAATAGGGAGATATAAGTGTCCTAAAATCTACTTTTAAATGCTAGAACCAAGAATATTGAATTCAAACATCCTTTTTTTTAAGACTTGATCAATGATAGATATTTTTTCATTTAGTATGTGAAAAATTAAGATAAATTTTCTAATATTTTGACCAAGGGACTGTTGAAGAACATTCATGGAAGACTTAAGGAGATGATAGACATTTCTATGCTTTGTATCAAAAGAAGAAATATTGAGTATGTTGTCAATGTCAACACTTGATTTTTAATGTTATAATTAGTTTTATTAGTGTTTTACTAATTTATGATAGTTATTTAATCTATTTTAGTCCTAGATTAATTGTTTAGCCAATTTTGAACACGTTTCAAAAACTTCCTAAAAAAATAACTAGAAGTGTCAGTTAGAGTCCAGTTCACTGAATGTGTACTTGAAAGAGTTAAAATAATTATCCATTATTTCAAAAGAGGTGAGGTACACTTTAAAAGTCTTAGCTAACTTAATTTAATATTTTTTTAATTTCCTACTTTTTATGGATTTGGAGTACCTAGTTTATCTAGTGTGCATGTATTGCTTACTTGTTAAGACATGCATCCTGCATAATGACCATATCTTATCAACAAGTAAACTTGTTCTCTTGCATCTAAATTAAGTTATCTTAGTTTATTTTTAGTTATATTAATTAATTATAGGTTTTCATTTTATTCTTTCACTTGTCATGCCTTGTCATGTAAATTATTTGTAATTAGATAGTTTTAACCTTATTCTTAATAAAAAATGGTTCAAGAGTGTGGCACCATAATTATTATTTTAAAATATTATGGCATATTTTTATCTTTGATTTTTAATCCTATGTATTAAAAATAAAAACCAACAAACTCTAGTAGCTTAGTTCGATGTTATTTAGTACATATTTTATCATTAATCACACTTACAACACTAATTGATTAACAAATAGTAATTCTGGGAAAAATTATATAATATTTAACTTCATTTTCAAATTAAATAATTTTTTTTTGGCACTTACTAAACACATTCGAAACATTCATTTGGTATCAAAGCCTCATTCAAGATAGGTTCAAAAAGGTTTTAAGCCATTATCAAGAGAATCATGGTTTCTATGAATTTTGCTTCTATGAATATTATCATTTTCAAAAGTGGCAACTTTGAATATTGAAGAGATCAGTTGAAGAGAAAACTTGTTTAGAAGTGATCTTGGGAGAATGTTCTTCATGGATACACACCACTTGGATATTAGAGTACTTTGACTTAATATCAGAATAAAATAAAAGTGATTGAATAAAATATTGATGCATAAGATTTCTTATATCTTATGAGAGCCATAGACCAAACATCTATCCAAGGATTTTGGATGTAAAAATGCCTATGAGGCATGGAATACCTTGGGAAATTCATATCAAGGCTTTATTAAGGTAAGAGGAAAAAATCCAAACTCCTAAATTGAATTTTAAATTTTGGGAATGTCTAATAATGAAGGAGTTGAAGAATATTGCATAAGGATAAATGGCTTATTGCATAAAATGAGGGTTTATGGAGAAATCCTAGAAGATAGGGCCATAATAGGTATTTTTTTTAAATATTTAACTCAAAATTGGATACATATTATGATCACTTTTAAGGAGTGTAAGGACATGAACACTATAAGTGTTGATAAGTTAGTGTGTTCTCTCTTATTCCATGAGGATAAGATGTGACTATATGTAGGAGATCTAGAACATTATCTTGAACATCCACTTGAAACCAAGGCAAGAGTTCCAAAGACCAAAAAAGAAAATAAAAATAAAATAAAGGGATTTCAAAAAAATCAAATTCAAAGGGCTAATATGAGGATAATTTCATAGGTAAAATCAAGAGAAACCTTACTTGTAATTATTACAAAAACTTAGGACACTTTATAAAATATTAGAAGATATTGGCAGCTAATAATCAAGTTAATCAAGAGTGTAAAGATAAGGAATTCCAAGCTTAAAAGTGAGGAGTAAGAGCACTCAAATCATTGTCGCACATGTTGGTTTCAACAAATTATATGCTTCCTTCAAAATCCAAGTGAAACTGAGAGATCGATTATCCATATAAGTTGAAGGAAAGGGTAACATGAAAATCCCCACAAGTCAAGGTAAGGCTTGGATCCTAAAAGTATTGATCATAATTTAACATAATATAGTGATGAAAGCAAAGCATACAAGTTTTATAATCCTACTAGTAAATCAAAAATTGTTTATAAGCATTATAATTTTATTGAAAATGAGATGTATGCAGATTTTGATTATATATATAAAGAGGTCATAATTGAAAGGGGGAAATGTCTTTAATTTTATTTTGAGGTATTACAAATTCCTATACAAGTTTCTAGTTCAATAGGAAATAATACTAGCTTTTCCCAAGAGACAAGTCATCCATCTTCATCAACTCCAAGTGAGAACAAATGGTTATTGAATTGACATATATCCAATCAAATGTTAGATAAAAACTATGGGAGGAACGTCACAAGGATTCAACATCAGGAATGTAATTTTTTATATGATGTTTATGATGAAAATATTATGGTTCATTGTCATATGTGACTAGTGAACCCATAAATTATTAGTGTGGGTATTTACTACACTTGTTTATTCATCTTGCTTATATGGATAATAGGTATTTATTAGGTGAGTAATGACATCATTCTGATGTCATAATACACATTTTCACCTGACCAAAATGAGTGGTGAAGCTCGGGTTGGTAGGAGGCTAATTCCCTCTCATAATATAAGCCATTGCATTCTACACTCCGTACCAATTCCAATGAGTGGTTGCAAGGCTACCTTACCCCTTGTTTGGTCAAGATTTTAAAAATTTTAAGGCAAGTTCATTAAATAGGTCATTAATGATGGTAAATGTTATTATCTATAATTTTTTCTTGATAACTCAAATTTAAATGATATTTTTTGCAAAAGTACTTTATTTTACATTTTTATTCTATTTGTCCTATTTTTATTATAAACATAATAAAGTTATAAAGTGTCATATTCAAGGGGAAGTTCCTATAGACCCTACTACTTTATACATTATACTTCATGCACCAATTTCTCATATGTGGATGAATTTTTTATGTGTTCAACATCCTCATTTCGAGCGTGCATTATCCCTCATCACTTCAACTCTTATTGCTCACTTGGATGCATTCTCAATTGTGATCGATGTCCCATTCATAAGTGTGCTTCAAGGGTTCATTGTAGTTTGTACCATGCAGTCTTGCACTTCCTTGGTGTCTTATCTCAATCATGACAAGTCCATTTAAGAGACTCTAGATGAGGAAGGTTGAGTCTACACCAGTGGTTCTTCTTGGGAAGACCAATTATGCTTCATGGCATATGTACATGGAATGCTCACCCACAGATCAAGAACTTGTTCCATTCTTATATGGGCAAATTCCTACTCCTATTGACCTAGGTAAATATAAAGATTGGGTAGACTCTTATGAATATGTTTATGTTCACTGATAGATTCACATTTCATGGGATCTTCACCACCATGTGGAGTACACAAAGTGTCTCTCCATAGTTTGGAGCACTCTTCAGAGTCCTTTTAGAGATCCTACTAAGATTTATATCACTCCTCCTCATATTATATTTTCTAAGACTATTGTACTCTCTCTTCCTCTTATTTTCTATGACAACACATTCATCATGAATAGTGCTCTTCCTTTTTTTGAGCCACCACTATAAGACGAGATTCTGATATACCTTAGCTATCCTATTGTAGATTCTACATGTGTTATTATATATGATGTTTCTCTTCTAGAGCCATCATAGATTTCCAATTTGGAGGACTGTACTATTTTTAATGAGATTACATCCATTGAGAGCATTGATGTCTCATCTCTTCCTACCAATTTTCTTACTTTAGTTGGTGATTCATGTTCCACACTTCACATGGGCATTCTTTCAGCGAATGTTCTATGTTATTTTTCTGATTGATCTACTTCAGTGGCATTACATCCAGTTCTTATGCACGTTCTTGTTAGACTTATGCCACAAATTAAATTTTGACCACATTTAGATTTATTCATATTGTTTCCTTCATATTTCATTATGAAATGCGTATATTTTTAGTACACACATTGGGTTCTTCCTTTTCCAAAGGGAAGAAACATTATTTGATGCAGATGGAGATTTTATAGTCTTTAGGCAGAGGATCTCATCAACAACCTTTATCATCTGGTGAGTTATACTTTAAGTGTGAACTACTTCAACATTATCTTCTAAGGTATTTTAGTGTCTTCTTCTTCTTTTCTCTCTTTTGTGTGGCAGGGGTGGGGAGGTTTCACACTAGGTTTTCTCTTTTACTCCACTTTTTTAGAGTTACTTTGTACTTAGGTGCCTTATCAAGCCTAGTTGTTGGAACCCAACTCTAGTACATATCTAAGCTATGCTTAAATGGGGTATTGGATAATAAGTCTTTAATATGTGAGTAATGGCATCATCCTGATGTCATAATACATATGTGTGTGCATGGGGTCATACAATGAGTGGATGGGGTCATCAATCCCACTTGGTCCCCTTAGTGCCTAGTCCACTCATGTCACTTTTCCATTATGTTCCCTCATTGATCTCTCCACCCAAAGTGGAGAAGCCAACCCACTCGCCTTGTCTAGCTGAGTCATCATGCACTCAACTAGTCTATTTATAGACCTGTCCTCCAAGACATATAGTGGAATATGATGGATATTTGTGATTATTTACTCTTATTTCTTTGAAATATTTTCTAATACATGATTTTATTTACTATCATATTCATTGTGATGTGTGCTTGATCAGCTCATGAGATCACTCCATCATGTGCATTCATTGATTTGATGATCCTGGCTATAACTCTTATAGAAATTATATAGAAGCTAGTCAAAAGAAAGAATGGGTTGATGTTATGAAACTTGAGATGGATTCAATTGAGATGAATGCTAAATAAAATATAGTTCAACCTTCATCTAATAAAGATTTCATTGAAACCAAGCGGGTTTACAATACCAAATTCAAGAGTGATGGAACAATTGACAACATAAAAGCTATAATAGTTGTAAAAAAGGTTTGCAAAGACATATGGGGTCAACTATGAGGAAACTTATGCACTCGTGGCTTGTCAAGATACTATAATACTAATACTTGTTATATTTGCTCACAAATGATGTTAAATCTATCAAATTGATGTCAAAAGGGGATTTCTAAATGGAGTGATTGAAGAAGAAGCATATGTGGGCAACCACAAGGGTCTCAGGTAAAGGGTAAAGAGTTTTGGGTATATAAGTTGAAGAAAGATTTTTTTGAGGTGAAACAAGGTCAAATATATTGGTACTCAAGAATTGATATCTATTTATTGGATCAAGGCTTTGTAAGAATTCAAAATGAACCAACTCTTTACACATAAGCTTGGGTTCTAACATGTTATATGTTTGTCTCTATGTAGATAATTTTATATTTACAGGTAACTCTATAGAGATATTGAATAGCTTAAAGGAAACTATAAAATAGAATTTAAGATGACTGATCTTTGAAGTATGAAATAATTTAATTAAAATAAAGAGGAAGTATTCATTTTTCAAGCCAAATATGCTCAATATATTTTAAATAATTACAATCTTCAAGATTCTAATCCTATGGACACACCAATTACAAGTGGAAAAAATATAATGAGAGAGGATGAGAGGCATTAAACTGATGAAAATAATTTTATGAATATGGTGGAAGGTTTTATGTATCTCACTTTGATGAGACCCAATATCATAATGGGGTTTCACTAGTTTCTAGATTTAGGGACAAATCATCATTCAAACAATTTCAAGTAATGAAAAGCATTTTTAGATATGTAAGAGGTAATAATAATAATGGTATTCATTTCAAAATAAAAAGTTAATTATGTGTAATTGGATATACATATTTAGGTTTGGGAGGATCTATTGATGCCAGGAAGTCAACTTCAGGTTATTTCTTCACATTGAAAAGTGGGTTGGTTTAATGGTCTTCAAAGAAACAAGCTACAGTTATACTATCCTCTATTGAAGTTGAATAAAAAACCTTTACATTAGATTGCACACAAATATTATAGTTTAGAATACTCTTAGTTGATTTAAGAGAGGCTCAACTTGAGACAACACATATTTTTTGTGCTGGCAATGGGGCAATACAATTATCTAAGATTCTAGTTTTTTCTATGTTAGAATCAAGCATATTGAACTCAAACATCATTTTGTTGTAAACATGGTCAATGATAAATATTTTTTCATTGAGTATGTGAGAAGTGAAGATTAATTTGCGGATATTTTCCCCAAGGGGTAGTTGAAGAATATTATGGAAGACTTAAAGAGATTATAGACATTTCTACTCTTTACATCAAATGGAGGAATGTTGAGTATGTTACCAATGTCGACACTTGATTATTAGTGTTAGAATTATTTTTGTTAATATTTTATTATTTTATGGTAGCTAGATAATTTATTTATATTCTAGATTAATTGTTTGGTTAATTTTAAATATTTTTTTGGAAACTTCCTAAAAAATAACTAAAAGTATCAGTTATAATCAAGTTCACTGAATGTGTATTTAACTAAGCTCAAATCTTTGGCCATTCATCTTAAAATGGTGGGGGTGAACTATATAAGGCTTAATTAATTAGATTTTATCTTATTTTTTTCAATCTCCTATTTTTTAAGGATTTGATGCAACTATCTTGTTTGGTGTGTATATATTGCTTACTTGCTAAGAAAGGTATCTTACATGATGACATATCTTATTGATTAAGTCAAACTTGTTCTCTTGAGTTTTTTTTTTATGAAATATATCCATATATTAACTAAATATAAATATACAAATAATTCACAGAAAAAAGGCGGTATGAGAGCACGCCACGACACTACCAAGAGCCTAGGAGCAAAGTATCATATCTAGGCAGCACCTAGAGGTTAGTCACTAAAAAAAAGTCATTAGAGAAAAATATCAAATAGCAAGAGCAAGGCCCAAAGGTGGAAGATCCACATCATCCATACCCCAGCCTAAACTTGGCAAGTCATTGCCATCTAGAATAAGCTCCCAACTAGTAGCTTGAGTCATGTCTGTTTCATTATCTACTTGAGTCTGAGTGGGTGAAATAGCCAATGAGAGCCTAAGAAACTTGTTCAGCATGTTTTCATGACCTCTCAATGGTTCCCCCCAATCATCTATACATGGAGGAGGAGGAGGAGCACCCCAATTGTCCTATCCAATAGGGAAAGGAGGTGGTGGTTGCCACCCTCTCTACTTCCTAGGAGGGGAAACATGCTGATACAGAATGCCACTATGAGAGTGACACCTGAAGTGGCTATGATGATGTCCACCATGAGGCAGTGAAGGCACTCTATCATCCATCCTAGGATCTATGGGCAGAGAAGGTAGAACTTGAGCCATAAAACAAGGAACATCTCCCCAGTGAGATAAGAGGTCTTGGAGATACCCAAGCTCCATGGCCACTTTGTTGGCTTGAACTTGTATCTGCAACAAAATATTGGAGATGATAGAATATTTATGCAAAGCAAAAATATTATAATCAGAAGAAACATGATTGAACACAAAACTATTTTTTTCTTTCCAAATCCAGAAGAGAATCTCCACTCTAAAAGTATGTCAGACTTATGCTAATTTGTTGGGCATCGCGGGCTTGTCACCCAGGAGGATGTGTTGCCAAATGAAGAAGTCAAGCTTGAAGGCCCTAAAAAGATCATGGATCTAGGACCAAACCCTTTGAGCTTTGGGACAATACCAGAAGAGATGAGGAAACCTCCCAAGATGCCCATAAAAGGGACAAGTAGGTAATTGAACTCTAAGTTGAATGAGCCTTCTAACAATAGGTAAGCCCTAGTGTAGTATACACCAAGAAAAATGGGCAAGCTTGGGCTCCACATAGGCCCCATAAATAGTGTTGAAGTGAAAGCTCCACATTTTCACAAATGAGTACAACCCCTAGCAATTGTTAAGCTTGTCAACCATGGGCAAATGTGGGGTGAGCCAATTATAGCCAAGTTGAGAAGTGTAGTTATGAAAGGGGGTTTCAATATACCATTTCCATTCCTTCCACTATGGTCTAGCAGAATTGATTGAGATTTTATGGATCATGGAGAGAGGGATGACATTGAGGATTTCTTGGTAAGATTCCTAGTCTGCATTGACCAACTGGTATTTAGCTTTCACATCCTACCAGGATAGCCAAGTGCAAGAGCACCTATAGAAGATATCTTGGATAGAGTAGATTCCTCTATGGTCAAGCTTGAGGGAATTGATCCAAGGAAATTATACCAAAGGAACCCTATTTTGAGAAAATATGGGGGACCACCAAAGAGAGTGGGAATTATCAAAGAGCCTATCGCAAAAAACTAGAACCATTCCAGACGAGCCATGGTTTGATATTTTCCCAAGCTTTTTAGATGATTTTAGCCATGTAGGACCCATTGATCTAGATGGGAAATTGGATGAAGAGCAAATTGGGGAAGCCAAGCCCTTTCCAAGCTTTCTTTCCCTTAGGCAAGCCTAAGAAGATACAATGTCTGAATAACACCTTCCATGCTTCTGGGCCCTTAATGGCCCTCACAACCCATTTGGCACATAAGGTAGATCCTTGCCTAGCTATGTCGATAAATACCATCCCTCTAGCTTCATGTGGGAGGCAAGAATATTCCTAGGCCACCCTATAGAAACATTTACCTTGGGGAGAATTGGCCCAAAGGAAAAATATGAGTTTTTTGAAGGAACCAAACATGACAAGTAATACACATGGGTGGACACAAGGATCTTCGATCAAATTTGGTATTTCATTGCTAATGAAAGAGACTTGGTCATCCAGTAATCTAGCTTCTTAGTAACTCTGTTAACAACATACTACCACAACAAAGGTGGTTAAGCATCGAAAGCAAAGGGAATGCTAAAAAAATTAAAAAATTCATCATGTTGGATCCACTTCCAACCAAATTTACCTAAACATAGAGGCAAAGGGAGGTATGATAGTTTGTAGCATCAAATTTTTTGCCATTCGATGTTGGAGCCAAAGGCTAGGTAGAAGGTGTCAAGACACTGAAGGGCATTATCCACATTGGCTTCATCTTCAATGAGGGTGAGGAATGAGTCATCAACAACATGGCCATTAAGTAATTGTATGTCCTCATGTGGATTGGTTGCATCAGATGGGAGATAAATTCCCTTAACAAGGCCATTAGATTGGGATTTGCTAAGAAGGTATCCAAAACCCTCAATTACAAGTAGATAAAGAGTTGGAGCTAAGGAAAACCCTTGGTAAATGGAATGGTATAGGCCAAATTGCTTGGAGGTGACTCCATTAATGGAGAAAATAGTCAAGGTATCTGCAAAAAATATTTGAATAGTTTGAATGAAGATGAGTCTGAAGCTTAGAGCATGAAGCATGCCTAAGATAAAAGGTCATTCAATGTGATCATAAGCTTTCTCAAAGTTAATTTTGATGAAAAAGGCTTATTATCTAGATCGTCTAGCCCATTCCATACCTTTTCAGATGGTTATGATGTTGTCCAAGATGTAACAGCTTCTAGTGAAGCTTGTTTGTTCAGGACACACAATGAGAGGAAGCATATTGTGCAACTAGATCACCAATTCATTGGCTATGATTTTATAGGAGACATTGAGGAGGGTGATAGGCCACCAATTTCAGATCAACTATGGGTTTTCATACTTATGTATGAATTTTATATTTCCTTTATTTATATTTTTACCTAGTGAGTGTGTGCAAAATGCTTCTTAATAGACTTTAAATAAATCATTGCCCACAAGATCCCAAAGGGTTTTGTAGAATTTGCAAGGAAAACCATCAATGTTGGGGGCTTTGTCATTAGCCATTTGTGTTACTACTTCATGTAAATCATCTACATTGAGTGGCCTATCATAAATCCCCTGTTGAGCGGGAGTGAGTTTGTAAGGCATAATTAAAAGACATTGTTAAAGGGTAATTTCACATTCATCCAAGGAGGCTTGAGCTTTGAACACTTGATGATAGTGGTGAACAAATGTTTGCACTATCTGCAAATTTTCTGAGAGCCTGTTATCAACCTCAGTAATAACTTGGATTTGTTGCTTCAAGTTTTTGGCTTGCAACATTTGAAATAATTCTTTAGAAGATTTATCCCCAATCTTCAACCAATGAAGCCTGGCTTTCACTTGGGCTTCCTGGGCATTGTAGTTGTCTGAAATTTGCATGTGATGCCTCAAGGAAGCAAAACTCACCTACAAGATCTCATTAAAGGGATATTTTTCCAAAGATAGGGTCATGTGGCTTAGCTCTAAGGAAGTAGTAGAGTAGGAGTGTCTCCAAATTTTGGCAAGCTGGTGGCCATAGATCTGTAAAAAGCTAGTGGTCTTTTAGATTGCATCATCTTGCTAGAGAATCCAACCAGATTCTTAGGAAGGATGTGGATATAAATTTAAGTTTGTCCTAATGTGCGTCACTATGGGCCCATGTTTGAATAGAGAGGTGTTAAGAAAAAAATGTGTTTCGTGGACCTTGGGCTTCATGAACTGCCAGGTCACATGAAACTGAATGGGGGAGTGGTAAAAAATCCCAAAATCCAGTAACACATACATCAAAGGGAAGAAGTCATTATCAAAAGAGAAGTACGGTTGAGTGGACATCATTGCTCTATCAAGATGCTTCATAATTTGAGTGGGGCCTTCCCTAAAATTACTCTACATGTACCAAACTCTATTTTTAGTCTGAAGTGAAGTATTAGGGTCATAAAGACCTCATTTAGTGCACATGTAAAACCATGCCTCCCTTCTGCTAGTTGCCCACCTCATGGGAAAATGGCCCATTTTATCCTCGAGAGTTGCCACCATATTAAAGTCACCACATAATACCCAATGGGCATTAGGGATATCATTTGCTATCCACTGCCATAAATGTGTACGACCTAAAGCATCATTCGAGGCATAAATATTAATAAATCTAAAAGAATGGCTTTTATTAAAAAGTACCCATATTAACTAGTCGGTGGGTCCCATGCCAGATTACACTAAGTATGGCTGCCACCTTGAAGAAATGAATGTGATCACCCTTCCACATCCTATGACATGGTAACTAAAATGATACTGATGTGCCAGATTGAATTACTAATAGTTGTTAGTAAAAAATCCACCACCTTGACTTCTTGTAGGCAGATAATGTCCATCTTGAGAAACTCGGTTCTTAAATCATACACAACAAAGTTACGTTTTGGGTCTGAGAGACCTCAAACATTTCATGAAAAATAATTCATAGATAACGGGAGTCAAGGGACGTCCTCTAAGTCCAACCCTTCCAAGGTGTCGTATCGGTTCTATAGAAAATGCCCACTATTAGCACTCAAGAATTCATATTGCTTCTTCAAATCAGGTTCTTCTAGAAACTCTCCTTCCTCCACCCTGTCATTCCTCTAAGGAGGGCTATGAGAGCATTTGGGTGGATCCTATCGAGAAGGGAGTGGAAGAGTGGTGACCTACAAGTGTGAAAATTTGGGAGAGCTGGGCATAAAATCCTCGAGCCCTTGAGACAAGACGTTAGTAGCCAAAGGGGTATTAAACACTCTAGGCTTTTAAACCAATTTTGAGGTTTCCATCGTTATGGGCTCTTTTTTAATAGGAGCCTAATCCTAAAGGCCAATGCTTGAAGATGGCTTGCCATGTTTGGGGGCAGTAACCATGTTAGTTTCTTTGGGATGCAAATTCTTCTTCTCTACCAATGTCCATTTATATTTAACTAATTTTTTTCTAGGCTCAAGAGAGGACTTGGGTGGTGAGGAAGAGTGGTTGGATGCATTATTATGAGCTAACTGAAGGGGATAATCATGTATCTTGTGGTCTATGGCTTGGTAGTGAAAATAAGTATTAGGCAAGTTGATATAGAGGAATCACTAAGAGTGCCTCACATCCTCGACTTGGATTTTCACACACTCCTTGAAGTCCCTAGATAGGTCTACTTCTATAGAGACCCTTTTTTGTGGTCTAGCAAAGTAAAACTATTTTTGTTCATGACAAACCACATGGCTTATGGAGGATGCTATCTGGTGAATAAAGTACATGCATGAGAGTGGGAGACCTGAGAATTCAACCCAAACTAGGACTTTAAGAGCAGTGTGCTCTGAGACCACAAAGTCTCTTATCTAGGGGGAGAGGACCATAAGCAAGTTCTTGACATACCAAGTGGTAGACTTATGGAGGATTCCTCTAGCATAGGATGGGTCAAAAAAGTAGAAGAGGAAAAAACCCTTAGTCATATTTTGGATGCTCTCTAACTTGATGTGGTGAGATGCCTAATGAGTTTGGATGAATGATCGTAGCATACTTTTAGAGATGATTCTCCCTAAAAAATAATCTATTAAACAAAAATGCTCTAACCATTGACATGCATAATTAAATTCAAGAATAGGTAGTATAACATCAGGTTCTGAAACATTACCTCATGGTAAAATTTTGGGACAAACTTCCTCGGGCACTTGTAGGGGGCCATTGCTCGGTGCTCCTCCATTCTTCTTTGTAGCTAAAATAGTTGAGATAGAATTGGGGGAGGATATTATAAAGACTAGCCTCGCTTGAAGGAGAGAAACCTTAAACGGTAATTAATGCTAAGTCTCACAGGTGCCTAAGGTTGTGGTATGAACCAAGGCTGGACAATCAAGGACCCAAGGGCTGACTCAATGGCATGCATGGAGTAAACCCTAGCAGAGCTTACCAAGATGTTTTCATTACATGCAAAATAAAATAAAAAATACACATTTTCAGGTCTTCTTGAGTTTATTTTTAGTTATCTTAGTCTATTTTTAGTTAGCTTAAGTTATTAGATGTGTTCACTTTATGCTTTCACTTGTCATGTCTTGTTATGTAAGTTATTTTTAATTGGCTAGTTTTAGCCTTAGTTCTTAATTAAAAATAATGCAAGAATGTGGCACCATAATTATTCTTTGAAAATACTTTTTCATATTTTTAAAGTTGATTTTTAATTTTAGGTATTCATATAGGAAAAATAAAAAGCTTTAGTAACTTAATTTGAAGTTATTTAGTGCATATTTTATTATCAATCACACTTACAACACTGCTAGATTGACAAATAGTAATTTTGTTGTCAGGATCTTGCTCCACCAATAGAGCACATATATGATTACTTCTTGTATTAGCAACTAAACATGGAATTTAACCAGAATCAATAAGTAACTAGAAATATGAAACAACACAGGAATTGAGAGACAATACACAATTGTATTAATGATCACTTAGAAGAATATACAATAAGGAAGATGCCACTTCTTCCTCCACCTCAAAGGCTCGACACACCTCAAGACCTTCTTCCCTCTCTCTCTTGGTCCCAACAATCAACTCCAATACAGAATTGATGTTCACCTCTCCAACCAGTCAGTAACACGCTGCCAGTACACCAAGTACACAACCATACTCCAAGTAGATCCCCTGCTCTCTGCTGCTACCTGCAAATCACTAGACCTTACTCACCATTATAGATCTCCAAAATAAGCCATGCTAACCTGCTGACTAAGATCATACAAATACGAAGAACCCTTCTGATTCTCCAAACTAGCACCCACTCTTGGTACTGTGGCACTAGGAGGAACAAACCATTGCTCTCCTCTCTCAGAAGGAGCTTATTTGCTCTCTTACTCTCTAGCTACACCTTTACAATACAGCCCATGAGTCCATATATAGATCTCATGCTTACAATAATTAGACTATCTTAATTATAATAATTAGACACGCAACTCAAGACTATGACTAGCCTCTAACATGCAAACTAACAGTCCAAAAATAGACTCTCTAGAATCGACATGCAAACTGCATGTTCACATATAGGTTGTCGACGTCGACTTTTCCATGACTGATGTCGGCCGACTGGTAACCGATGCTGATTGGTTCTTCACTGCTATCTGAATGACATCGGTTGATCAAACCGACGTCAGTTTCCCTGCAACTGATTTTGCAACTCTTTGCAACCTTTGCAAGCTCTGTGACTTCTCTTATTTGCATCTTGGTGAAGATTTTAGCTCCACAACCTAACAATCTCCCACTTGGAGATAAATAGCTACACCTATACCTGTACCTTTACACCATCTAAATTATTCCTTGGCTTGTATTCCTCTTCAAGATCAATCCTGAAGACCAACCACCACACAACCTGTGATGCTACCCCTGTCATTCAAATAACCTGCCATATCCGAACCTACATATCCATGTAGTGAAGACCTTGACCCTACATAACAAGAATCCCTGCTGCTGATCCCTCTCAGATACTTGAGAATCCACTGAACTACCCTCCAGTACTCCTTCCCCGAATTAGCTCCATACTTTTTGACAACCCCCACTGCTTGGGAAAATATAGGTCTACACTAGACCTCATGTGATTTCAAACCCTGTTCTAAGCTCAGCTTGAACTGTCCAGCACTTGGTGTGCTTTCTGATTCTGCATCCTACATCATGAACCCCGCCAACACCGTCTTCACATCAGCTCCCACTGGAGATAAAATCTCCATGACTCTTATGCCAAAGAATTTCGTTGCTCCAAATTCTTCATGCCACACCTCTAAACTAACCTTACCTTTAGCTCAGCAAAACCCTATATGTAAAAACCTACTAGCGAATCACCCACATACAGTAACAAAATAATGTTGCAATCATTATCCACCTGGTAAGATAAACACAATAGTTACACTGACATTGACTAAAGCCATGCTTAGTCATCCACTTGTCAAACCTGTACCACTGTCCTGCAGCTTCCTCAAGACCATATACCTTGGCCTTCCGTCTCATGTATCCATCCACTCTCTTCTTTAACTTGGGAATCCATTCCATCTCTTAGTGCTTTCTTCTAGCTGACAACTCTACCAACGAACACCTGTTTGGTTCTTCTCCAAGGACTCACACTCCTCATCCATGCCAAGCTCCCACTATATCTGAATTCTACCTGCATTGCCTCTTCGCATCTTCTTGGTTCTTGACCATCAATAAGAAATATAAAGAAGGTGAACAATGAATATGAGGTTCACTTACCCTTTTTGACCTCGATATGAGCATTTGAGACCTGTTGACAGCTTGTTGTCCACCCAATATCTGTTCCAGTGATCGATCTCAGCCATCTCATAGTCTGCTCTCGACCGATGTCGATTCCCTGCACTGACCTTGACTGTCAACATCATTTCCCTAGCCGATGCCGGTATCCTTTCTATCGACGTAGGTTCCTTCATGACCGACGTCAGTCTTCCCTCTGCCGACGTCAATTATTGTATGACCGATGCCGGTACCTGTGTTCATCTGTGAGTGATAAATTTTTACCTGTGAGCTCTCCATGGATCAAAATCCTGTTCAAATCAACATAGCCCTGCTCAGAATAATTTAGTTCCCTCACCTGATCTCTGTCTATCATCTCCTCCATGAACACCAAGCTTTCCAGTTCTTTAGCTTGTCAAAAACATCTGTCTTCTGCTTGAGAACCTACACTCCCCTCCTACATATGTGACCAAGCCCATGAAGCCACATCTCTGCAACAGAAGGTGAATCAGTAATATAAGTAGATATATAAAGGATACCTACTTTCTTACCACCATCTAATTCAAGTGCATCTGCTGTGAGAGTTACAGTGCATCTCCCATCACCCAAATTTCTTGAAGAAATTAGACTCATCTCCAAGACTGGTACCTGCATGACTTCCTTCAACCACTGTGTGTCATCTGTTTGCAATTTCAACTTCACTTCCCCTTCGTCAATAATCTGACAAGGCTCTCCAACCCATAAATAAATCTCTCCAAAGTCTCCAAAGACATACTCATGAAAAGATGCTCTATTTCAGGCTGCATGGAAAGAGGCAAAAGAATCTGTAAACCAAGTTTCTACTTTATCCAGAGCAACTTGTGCAACGACCCCTACAACATCTGCTTCTACACGCTGATCTTCTACTGACCAACAATCTCCTTTTACCTGCTCTTTCTTTCCATCAATCAGACCATTTGTGCTATTCAGTTTCTCCATTCTTAGCTAACTTTCTTCTGCCATTGCTATACTCCCACTCAATTTGAAACCCCTGCGAGTGACCTGTAATCAAAAACACTACCAAATCTGAAACCACCTATTAGTCAGCCCAACCAAAAGCTCTGATACCACTTGTCAAGAACCTAGAACAATGAACATGCTCTGATGCCACTTGTCAGGATCTTGCTCCACCAATAGAGCACATATATGATTACTTCTTGTATTAGCAACTAAACACGGAATTTAACTAGAATCAATAAGTAACTAGAAATATGAAACAACACAGGAATTGAGAGATAATACACAATTGTATTAATAATCACTTAAAAGAATATACAATAAGGAAGATGCCACTTCTTCCTCCACCTCAAAGGCTCACCACACCTCAAGACCTTCTTCCCTCTCTCTCTCTTGGTCCCAACAATCAACTCCAATACAGAATTGATGTTCACCTCTCCAACCAGTCAGTAACACGCTGCCAGTATACCAAGTACACAACTGTACTCCAAGTAGATCCCCTGCTCTCTACTGCTACCTGCAAATCACTAGACCTTACTCACCATTATAGATCTCCAACAGAAGCCATGCTAACTTGCTGACTAAGATCATACAAATATGAAGAACCCTTCTGATTCTCCAAACCAGCACCCACTCTTGGTACTGTGGCACTAGGAGGAACACACCATTGCTCTCCTCTCTCAGAAGGAACTTATTTGCTCTCTTACTCTCTAGCTACACCTTTACAATACAGCCCATGAGTCCATATATAGATCTCATGCTTACAATAATTAGACTATCTTAATTACAATAATTAGACACGCAACTCAAGACTATGACTAGCCTCTAACATGCAAACTAACAGTCCAAAAATAGACTCTCCAGAATCGACATGCAAACTACATGTTCACGTATAGGCTGCCGACATCGGCTTTTCCATGATCGATGTCGGCCGACTGGTAACCGACGTCGGTTGGTTTTTCGCTGCTATCTGACCGGCGTCGACTGATCAAATCGACGTCGATTTCCTTGCAACTAATTCTGCAACTCTTCGCAACCTCTGCAAGCTCCGTGACTTCTCCTGTTTGCATCCTGGTGAAGCTTTTAGCTCCACAACCTAACAATTGTGATAGATTGAATGATATATAGTTTCATTTTCAAATTAAACTAGAACTGATTTTCACTCGTTGCACACATTTAAAACATTCATTTGGTATCAAATCCTTGTTTAAGAGAGGTTTATAATGGTTTTAAGCTATTATCAGGAGAATCATGGCTTATGTAAATCTACTTCTATGAATATTCTCATTTTCAAAGGTAACAACTTTGAATATTATAGAGAATATTTTTTTATAAGGGAACTTGAGATAATGTTCTCCATGGATACACACCACCTAGAGATTGGAATACTTTGATTCAAGGTTAGAAGAAAATGAAAAAAGATGAAGAAAAGTCTAATGCACAAGCTTTCTTCTATCTTTAGAATGCCATAAACCCAATCATTTATCCAATAATTTTTATAGCCATAATCATTTATCTTAAGTGAGTATTTAATATTTTCTATATCATTATTTCACCCATTTAATTATTTTCCAAATATTATTTTGTGCATTTTTGCATATTAATTTCTTTGTATGCCTTCATCTCCCTTCATAAATCTTAAAAATGAATTCATTGAATTATTTTACTTGATAGTCAATTTTTTAGCATTTTATATTGATTCATAACAATATAAGTTGTATAACACCTTTTAAACATCTCTTTAAATAATTATGACATTATATAATTACAAATCAATGAGCCCAACACTTTGCACAAGGAAGTATCAACAACCATCATAATAGTTATTTATTGTAATGATCAATCTGTATAACCTTGATGTTCAATATGGATTCATAATTAAAGGATACTCATTCTTAGATTAGGGTTTTAACTTTTGGTAAAATATCTACCAGTGTGATAAAAAAATATCATCAAGAAGCTAAACCAAGACTATTTGATAAAATTCTCTTAGAGATATGGTACCTCCTTTCCCAGTTAATAATACAAGACACCCTAAATATTGCAATACTTTTAGGGGTCTAATAAAAACTTTAACTTAGAAACCAATATCCCTTAAGGCTGCTTAGTCTTTTAAAATTGTGTTTCATTAGGTAAATAACCTATGCAAAACAAGATAAAATGAATACACATAGGTGACCATTCAAGATATAGTTAAAAATAAGATTTAAATCTACCTTATGGCCATAAATAGTTACAAATCGAACAACCCAATGATTAAACAAGCTAAAAGAATGAAAAGAGAGACAAAAGACTAAATCTAGCACCCCTAGTTGTTAATTAAAAATTCTAAGACTAGAATGGTAAATTGGAAGAACACTACTAAATTAACAAATCATAATTTTGTGATAGATTGAACCATATATAGCTTCATTTTCAAATTAAATCAGAACTAATTTGCATTCCCTCCACATTCAAAACATTCATTTGGGATTAAAGCCTTGTTCAAGAAAGGTTTAGAATGGTTTTAATCCATTACGAGGAGAATCATGGCTTGTGTAAATCTACTTCTATGAATATTCTTATTTTCAAAGGTGACAACTTTGAATATTGGAAAGAATAATTAAAAAGAATATTTGTTCAGAAGGGAACTTCGGATAATGTTCTCCATGGATACACATCACTTAAAGATTGGATTACTCTAACTCAAGATTAGAAGAAAACAAAAAAGGATGAAGAAAAGTCTGATGCACAAGCTTTCTTCTATTTTTAGAATGCCATAAACCCAAACATTTATCAAGAATTTTTATAGCCATAATAATTTCTCTTAAGTGATTATTAATATTTTCTACATGATGTTTGCACCCATTCAATTATTTCCTAAATATATTTAATACATTTTTCTTGTATTAACTTCTTCGTAAGCCTTTATCTCCCTTAGTAAACCTAAAAATGATTGAATTCCTTTACTTGGTAGTCAAGTTGTTAGCATATTATATAGATTCATAACAATATAAGCTATATCACACCTTTTAAACATCTCTTTGAATAATCATGACATTATATATTTATAAGTCAATGAGCCCAACACTTTGCACAAGGAATTATCAATAATCATCATAAGAGTTATTTATTATAATGCTTAATTTGTATAACCTTGATATTCAATATGGACTCATAATAAGAGGATACTCATTCTTAGATTAGGGTTTCAACTTTTGGTAAAATCTCTACTAGTGTGATTAAAAAAATATCCTCAAGAAGCTAAACCAAGACTATTTGATAAAATTCTCTTAAAGATATGGTACCTCCTTTTCTAATTAATAATATAAGACACCTTAACTATTGAAATACTTTTAGGGGTCTAACAACAACTTTAACTTAAGAACCAACATCCCTTAAGGGTGCTTAGTCTTTTAAAATTTTGTTACATTAGGTTAAATAACCTATTCAAAAGAAGCTAAAAAGAATACACATGGGTGACCATTCAATATATAATTTTAAAAAAAAATTAATTCTACCTTATGGCCATAAACAGTAACAAATCAAACAACCCAATGACTAAGTAAGTTACAAGAATGAAAAGAGAGATAAAAAACTAAATCTAGCACACCTAATTGCTAATAAAAAATTCTAAGACTATAATGGTAAATCAAAAGTGGTTATCTTCCTATTCTAAAAAGTTGACTGTCATGTGACACAAGGATAGATTTGACTCTTCATACGATATTAAAAAAAACAACTAGGTCTTAATATGGTAAAAAATCTAAAGTATTCAACTATGTAACACGCCTCGCAGTTTTTTCTCTTCTGTACATATCGAATGTCAATTGCCTAGATAAAAATAGGGTGTCATATGTAGTTATCTCTTTTTAAGGTTCTATACTTGTGAGATTGAATGCTCCAATAATATTTATTTTTAAACATATATCTTTTTTGTGTGTATCTTGGCAAAAGTTTAAATATATAGACACTTTGCCATTTTACTCATTTATGTGTTACTGAAAAAACCTAAAAGGACTTGACCTAGTGCAAGACATGACATTTATCCACCACATGGAAAGTTTCAATTATGGTTAAAGCACAAAGTTCTAAAGTTAGTGATACTACTTAAGCCACATGCCATTATGTTGTATACTTGTTGGCATCCCTGATGTCCCTCATTTTGAACTAAACTGAATAACTTCTTTCCTTCTTTAAAAAAATCCCAATATTCCTTCTCACTCCTTGTTTATGTTGTATGAAACCCCTAAGAATAATAGTCAAAGAAAGAGTGGAAAAGATACAAGACAAAGGTAATGCTCAGAGGTCTAAGATTATCACAGTACAATGCAACATAAATCTATAAATGATGTACATCATAACCATCTTGTTCCATGAACTCGCCCCTTCCCTTACGTTCTTTGCTATACTCATCCAATTGAATACATGATTTTTGTTCAATGTGAAACTATATTTTCTCAAGAGTACACTCCTTACAATAATTTTATATTTCAACTCCTTTCTTGTTAAAAAATTAACAATAATACAAAATGGTGCACATTTTCACATCAAAAAAATAAAAATTATACTTTCCATGTCACATTGACCTCTTTTTTTTAATTTCATTCCACTTCTTTAAATCTATTCAATGTTCAGATTACACATTCTTCATACAAATGCTAGTTATACTAATTCTACAAATGATAATAAACCTTTAACTCATGTAAATTCTCTATAATTATAATTTAATTTTATATTGATATTAATATTAAAATATTTATAATTTTAAAACATATCAAGAAAATGATTATGGAAAGTCATAGAACATTCAAAAATAAAATAAAAATAACAATAAAAATTTATAACTGCTTTTAAATAAAGAGAGAATATTTCCACCTTTCAGGAATTAAATTGTTAAAATTTCTGAATAAAATTGTGTCGAAAATTTTTACGTGTCTTACACTCCATGAACCATGAACCATTTTGTTTTAAATATAAGGAAAGCAAACAAATGTGTAATGTCACTCTGTTTAACATTTTACGGGTAAGATAACGTCTTCTAGATTCAGTGTTAGGTGCACTGATTACCATTTATCGGTATCGAAATCGTAGAGAACTGAGAAAGGATTGTTATTTGGAGAGGGTGTAGGTGGATTAACAATCTTGCCCTTTGTTGAGCAATGGCTGGTGCGTGGGACTGTGATTGTGCCTGCTGGAAAATTGGCAGCATTCGCCTTGGGTTTTCCTTGCATATTGTTTGGGCGGGACCAGGCTCCAGGCGGGGGTCTCTTAGTTGTATCTCGAGGAGGATAAGCGCGATCGGCGAATCCCCATTTCGAGTTGTATTTGTATTTATACTTTTTGTTATTGTGTTGTTGCTGGTGGTAATGCTGTGGTTTGAAATCGACGCCTTTTGTTGTCGGTTTCTTTGGGCTTATTCTTCTGGAAGTGACTGCATCACCCCAGAAAGGAGGAGGAGAACGAGACCGACGACGAGTAATGGTGGCTGTGGTCCATTTCCTTTTATGTTCGTGTTCTTTTTCATTTGCTTCCCTTTCATTTTGTCTTTCTGTCGGTCTCCCTGCATAATATCTAGGCTTGAATATTAATTCTGCTTCTCTCTCTTTCTCCTCATTCCTTCTCGCCATGATCTCTTCCTCCTCCTCCACAATGTCTGCCCATAGGCGTGAACCCATTAATCTTCCTCTTTCTTTTTTCTTCTTTGCGAAGACCACCCTCCTTCTCCTCCACACTGTCTGCTAAACTGGTTTTAATGCTAAGAACTCGTATTGTGGTTGCTGAATGAGAATGACGATCGCATATATATAAATATTTCCCCTCAATCGATGCGACCCATCCCAAGCCAAAGTCGAATAATCAACCACTATTTAATGGGGGGCATCCATCTCTACCTCGCCACTTAATCAACTACCACAACCCTAACACCGCCGTTCATTGGGGTTTTACTTGCAAGAAACCTCGAAGTGTTTTGTGATCGGTTAGAAGGAGGGGTTTTTCTAGGGGGCTCTTCTCATGGCCTCCTCTTAGGCGTTGTGTTTTCAGGGCTCTTTTCCTGGGCTTCTCTTTAGGCATGGTTTTTTGTAGGGTTCTTCTCGTGCGCTCTTCTTTAGATGTGGTTTTTTTAGCGTTGTTTTTATGGGCTCTTCTTACTTCGGTCGTTTTTTATATCGCCCACCCTTTTGCTCTTTCATATGGAAATTGTTTGACCCCTCTCACAAGGGTATGATTGATAATGTCGTGTGACCCCTCTCATAACTATTTATAAAAGGTTACAGAGTAAGGCAATTAGTTGGTATGCATGACTCAAACTCCTTGTTAGAGGAAAACAATAGGCTCAAAACATGGCAACAAAACAAACAAGATCAAGAATTAAAGTCGGACAATTCATGGCAACAACAAAACAACAACTCTATGATGCACATATAAGAAACTTACGCACATGTTGCACCAGAAGGAGGAGATGGAAGATCATCCTTGGGTGGTAGAGTTGTCCAAGAAGAAGGCTTTGTCAAGGAAGGATCCAAAGCCACCCAACCATCTATGAGGTGTGGAGGATCCAAAGAAATAGTAATGTCCCACCTATCAAGAGGTTGCACCATGGTACCAGAAGGGCTAATTGGTAACCCCCACCGGGAGTGACCAACATCAAATTTTCCACATGGTGATAGTATCCATCCCCCCCATTGAGGGGGAGAGGAGAACTGGTTGCGGCTGTAAGATCAACTCCAACAGTGTCTTAGTGTTGGAGGTGGCAGGCCCTATGGTGGTTGATTCGAGGGGACGCGACTTATGGTATAGGGAACACCCCCGAGTAATCAAGCAACTGTTATAAATGTTTGACCTACATGGCAACTTTCTTTGGTTGGACTTGAATATACATGCAGCCGGAAATATTATAGATATCTTGTCGTTAATAAATAATTGATAAGATGATTCCTCATTTTTAAATAAAATATAATTTATATCTTTCCATAATTGAAATAGAATAACAACATGGAAGAAATTTCATTAAAAAGCTATATAAGTTGGCCAAATAGTAGAATCCCTAAGGAGGGCCAAGCACCAGGGGAAAGGTTTAGGATGGTAGGGCTGAAAGAGACTATGTATCCACTGCCAAACATATTGGGCTTTGGAACATGTCCAAAAGGTGTGCTTGAAGACACGAGTCTATTACAAGATGAACACTTGGGTTGAACAATTCCAAAGTGAGAAAGATGTTCCCCTAGCGAAAGGTCTTGATAGACAAGACACCGAAGGAAATGAGTTAGGTTGGCCTTCTAAATTTGATTGACCTAGGGAAACCACATCCTAGGTGAGGAATTAGGGTTCCAACACCTATTAAGCTTGCCAAGTGCTAATGAAAAGGGGCTCATCATTTAATAAAGGATCCCTAAATTATAATTTTTGAAGTGAGTATCACAGTTCCACCTCCAATATTTCCACCACGAACGTGGAGGTTGTTGACCTAGCTTGTGGAGCATGACATCTAGCTTTAACTCTTGAATGCGGAGAATAAATGGTAATTTTGAGTTACTTAAATTGAATTTTGCTTTTAGCAAGGGCCAAAGAGCCCAGTCACAAGCAGAAACCAAATCCTATATAGTTTGAATTTGTTTTTAAAAAAGTCTCGAACCTTTTATACCAAGTAATTATACTAATAAGAGGCTAGTATTGATCATGATTTGAAACCACTAAAGATTGTGGTCATTAAAGGAGAAACCACTACAAAAGCCATCATCGACCCATTTTAAACGAGGCTCAACTACCTCAAAGGCTTTCCAGATGCTTTTTGCTACATAAGAGCCTTCAATTTTGACAAGAGCAGAAATAATTAGAAGAGTATGGAAACTAATGTTTTTCCATCTAGATTTACCGTAAGGAGATCCAGATGAAATATAATGACGTAGAATGATTTTCCATGATTTGTTACCTATAATGGCTCTGACCACCCATTTGGCACATAATGCAATGCTATTTCTATAGATGTCAATAATTCTAATACCTCCTTTATCACAAGGAAGACATGAAATATCCCAAGAAACACTATGGAAGCCCTGCATTTGTTTGGCATTAGATCAAAGAAAGTCTTTGAGAATCTTAGCCAACTTGTCATAGGAAGCTTTATAAGGGGCCCAACAAGAGGAATAATAGACATGAAAAGCAGCTAGAACTTGAGTGCACAACTAGAAATTCCTTACCAAAGAGAGGGGTTTGGTGACCCAAAATTCCACCTTTTTCTCTAATCTGTTTATGACATATTGCTACAAATCTGCAAGGGAACTATCAAAGGAAAAGGAGGTTCTTAGAAACTTGAATTGTTCCCCTTTGTGAATCCATTTCCACTTGTATTGGTGTAACCAATCTGGCACGGGAATCATACTCTGTTTGAAGCATTGGGCTTTACTCCATTGTAAGTTGGATCTAGAAGCTAGGAAAAAAATGTCGACATTAAATAGCCTTCTTAAATGATTTTCCATGCTCTCCCAAAGTGAGAAGAGTATCATTTACAAAGTGGCCATTAATGAGTTGAGAGGATCGGTTAGGGAAAACAATGTAATGTCCCCAATTTATAATCAAGAAATGTTGTCATGAAATTCATGCAAGTATTACACAATGACCTACCTTGTATGCAACTTGGCTCTTCACAAATTAATCCAAACTTAATCACATAATCTTGCATATCCACAAGATAAATGAAATCATGTAAAGTTAAGAGATTGTTGTTTATCATCATAACACCAACCTTTACCTCATACCCTCCCAAGTTTGCCTTCATAGATGTTATCATAAGTTGATACTCTAAGGTGTGTACCATACTGAAAACTTCCCCTCATAACTGATATGTTTTCCATTACTAGCAAAATCCAAGGTGTAGTATGCAAAACAAACCAAACATTATCAAAATGCAAGATCTTCTTAGTGAGCAATCTCTTAGTCTCTATTATCAATTCTCTAAGATAAAATGCTTCATATGCTCTTAACAATTGTCCTTCCACAAAATCGGATAGAACATTTGTGGTTGATCCATCAAGTGTGTATCTAATATCATTATTATTTTGAGCCTCCAAGGGGCTCTCTAAAAGAGGAATGTCATAAACTTCATGAAGCAAACTAGATACCCAAAAGGAATTTTCCGAATCATACATTTTCTCTTGTACACATACATCAACATATTCTTCTTGTGTGCTTACCTCTAAAAACTCTTCCTTTGCATGCTCAACTTGTATACATTTTTCCCTTGGAAGAAATAATGATATAATGTATGATTCTCTTTGTTGTCGTGCATTATCTAGCTAATTGCATTGATCTTTGACTTGTTCAAGGGGTTGTTTTGCATGTGCATCCACTAACTTAGCCTTATTAGCTCTTTGTAGCCAACTGTCATACAAGACTTGAGTCTTGTTCACATCTTCTAAGGTCTGACATACAAAATCAGAATGTTTATGGCATAAACCCACATCACATAATTCATCTTTAACACCCAAACCTTGACTACCAATATTACAAGACTCTACAATACCATCATCCACATGTGAAATGGATGTTACCTCATGATTAGGACTATTGCTACAAAAATCAGAATAGGTGTCATAACTTGGTGTCATATTTTCAACATCTTTAATGGGTTGATCAATGATTGTAATATTTTCCACTTCATGATCAACATGATGACTCAATGGTGTGCCATGTGTCTCCTCTTGATCCAACATTATTTCTACTTTAGGACTCCCACATGATGACTAATTTCTGCATTGATTATGATCACTTGTAGGCTGCAAATTGCAAACAAGTGATTCCTCTTCCTTTCCTTGTTCTTGGATATTTAACACTTCACTTTTCCCAATGCTTTTTTTATTTTCTTGCTGTTGATATGGACTTGAAAACATCAAGTCATCTTCATCCTCATCCGCTATACCCAAAAATTGTGTGTATGAAAACATGTCTTGTATCTTTTGAGGAAGAGAGCGATACTTATCATAGCTGGCCATAATTGTTATATTAAATGGAGATGAATCACTAGTGTGCCTAATTTTCCTTGAAAGTGAATCTTCAACATGCTACAATTTTTTAATCACCCTTTGATGTGAATGGTGAAAGTCCCTGAACATTTGTTCTATGGTAGGAAACTTCCCCATAGTTCCCATTTCACTGTCCACAACCACAACTCAAACCAAATTGAAGTACAAACAATCGATCTTTACCCAACAGGTTGGCAAGATCATGGCTCTGATACCACTAAAATATCCCACTTAGGATAAATGCAAAAATTTTGATTTTTAAATGAGCTTTGATACCACTGTAAGAACCCTATCTAGTTTTGCCCTGATTTTTCAATTTTGGTTGTTTGACATTTTGTCAAACACTTGGCATGTGATCTGATTTTTTTATGTTTTGGGGTTTTATTTGTTTGATTCTTGATGGATTTCAGTGCCAAAATGATCACATAAAACGTATAAATGATATATAATGTTTTCATAAACCAATAACAATAATTTCACATACAATTTCCACTTTATTGACAATATATCAAATCTGAATATAATGATTATCAAGTCTGATACATATGATATCAGACCAAAAATACTTCTAAAATGTGTCTACATTATACAAGCAAACCCTAAGATTGGATTCACCACATACCCATTTGCTTGTTACTTCATTTAGGCTCAATATGATCACATATATGGCAAGAAATTATTGATGTAGATTCTCTCAGACCTTGACGTTAATGTTTGATGTATTTGTTGATCATAATGATGTAAATGGTTGTCAAAACAATCCCTAACAATGCATTTGTAGATGAAAATATGCCAATATAACCTTCAGATTTGAATTCTTTTGTCCTCAATCTACAAATAAAACTTCAAACCCTAGCTGGAATGAAGCCAAAACTTTTTCAAAATTCACCAAATTAGCTTTATGATGAACTCCACACAATTTCACCTCACAATGTGGAATGGGATCATCTCCAAACCACTTGAAATCAAGGGATCATCTTTTTGATGCAACTGAAAATAATTTTCAGCCAAGAGAAAACTCTCCAATATCAATTTGTCAAAAAATTCAAGATGATACAAATGAACCCAAAAGCCTCTATTAATAATTCCTTTTTTTCCACTTTTGGTGGCTGCATTGGTGGAGACTTTTTTATTAATTTACTTTTCTCCTTTTCTCTTATAAAGTCACTTTATAATTTTCTTTTATTTTTAAAAGTGACTTTAATATTTTATTTTCAAAAAGTGACTTTATAATAGTTTATTATTTTATTTAAGTCACTTTTAATTAAATTAATTAAAAAGAAAGTAATCTTTTTGATTTAATTTTTGTGGACAACTTTATAAATAATTAATTTTATTTATTTATTCCTGGCAAAAAATCAGGGACATTACAAACAATACCCCTAATGAGACCCTACTCAGTTATATGAGCCAACATATAACCCAATGCTTTAGTAGATAATACATATAATGTTGGGGAAAGGGGGAACCTTGATGTATGGAGCGATAGAGGCCAATATGGTCAAATTTGAGTCTGTTGATAGTGAGACAAGCTAAGGCATCCGTAAAGAGGGTTTGGACAATTGAAACAAATAATTGATCAAAGCCAAGGGCCTCCAGCATGGCCAAAATGAAAATCCATTCAATCCTATCATAAAATATTTTGAAATCAAGTTTTGAGAAAGATGGTTCTCTGATGAGAGGCTCTTGCCCATTCGATACCTTCCCACACAACAATAAGCTTGTCAAGAATATAAATATTTTTGTTAAAGTTAATTTTCTTAAGTCTGATAATGGTAGAGAAAATGCACCAAAGGCAGTTAACAAGAGCTTTAAAGAGGATATTATAGGACACATTCAATAGGATGATCGAGCACCAATTGGTGATAATATTTGGGTCACCAACTTTGGATGTGAATTTGATATCACCTTGATTAATAAGGGAACCCAATGATTTTTTTTTGTAGAGCTTTTTTATAAACTTGGAGTAGGTCGAGCCCAACAAACTCCCAAGTGGATTTATAAAATTCACAAGGGAATCCATCAATACCTAGATCTTTGTCATTGATCATGCAATGAAAGGCTTGAGAGAGTTCATGAAGAAAAAAAGGCACATCACATAACTTTTGGTGGGTAGACTTACATTTGCAAGGAACCAAATTGAAGCATTCCTGTAAACCCTGAGTCATCTCAATCATTCATGCTGAGCTTGAATCACTAATTTATAGTGGTCCAAAAAATCAAACGAGATGTTAGGAAGAATAGGGAGTCTCAATTGGGCTAACTTGGTGGCCTTGATCTAGTCTCAAGCTTGTTTGGCTCTGAGAGACTTGAAAAACTCTTTAGAATCCTTATAGCCAATTTTGATCCAATGAAGGTGAGCACAAACTTGTGTCCCTTTCATTCCCTAATTATCTCCCACTTTGAGTTGGTGTTTGAGAGAAGCAACTTGGGTTTGTATTGTAAGTCAAAATGGTTGCATTCAATGAGGGAGGAGATCCTTTGGTATTCCTTGAGCACAACATCACTACCTTGATTTCAAATCATTACCTTACTTTCGATGATGAGCAATGTATTTTCCATAGTGGTAGAGAAAGGTGGTGGTGCAAAGGATAGCCTCATTCCACCACTCCATCTAATTGGTATTAGAAGGTGGTTGAGGTGCGAGATTCTAAACCCTAGAAATGAGATAGATGGTGTCCTCATGGTAGAGGAGGTAGGTGTTTAGGAAGAATCGATTACGTGCCACTTTGAAATGGTTGTTACTCCACTCCACTGCAAATGATGGGAGTGTGGTCTAGGATAAAATATTCAAAATGCATGACGATAAGTTATCTAGTGATAATTTTAAAAGAGAAGATATTATTCTCTAAAAGCATATAATGGTCTAATCTCTTAAGGAACATATCATCGCCATCACGACAGTTAGACCACATAAACTAAGACATGGAATTTATTGTGCATCATCAAAAAAGAGGGTCAACTAGGCCCTTGTAGTATCCCTTGCTAATTATGATCTCAAACTGTTGATTAGAGGCTCATAGAATATCATCAAACACTTTGCATACAATGTCTGAACTTGTTATGAATGTTTGATTGCTTGTTTCTTGATATTTTTATGCTAATAATAGTGTTTTGAATGATACAATTTGATTAACAATGATAACAAGAAAGATATGCAACAATCTACAATGTTTTCAAGGCATGTAAGTGTTTAAATTTGGAAGAGACATTTAGTCAAAAAATTCACATGCAACTTCATATTTGCTTCAAACTAATCCTTCTTCGATTGAGCATATAATAGTGCATATTACAAGTTTAATTGTATATGAAATCAAAACTATTTTGCAATACAATGATTCCCTATCCAAGCTCTAATGGTTGCCACTACTTCAGACTGATATTCAGATCTTATAGTCATGCATACAAGTTGAAATGCTAATATGAACCTGATTGGAAGAGCTGGTAATGATCAGGAGACCCCACGAATGCTAGTTTTGATTTTTGTCTAATTTTTGGATGTCTCCTTGAATGAAATCTCCCTCATTTAGTGAGGGCACCCCTGCCCTATGACTGGAACTTCAAGCATAAATTATTGCAATTGTATACCTCCTTCATTTGACCTTTGAAATGGTTTCTAGGATGGTAGGAATCAAATGCATCAATACCCACAACCATGAAGTGTCTCAATGATGAGATAACAACAAAAATACTATTCCCATGGACTCGCCCTTGTTGTTGTATGATAGTCCTTAGTAATAAATAATTTCAACCTTGAAACACATTTAATTTCTTTCAAAAATGATCTCCAAGAAACCATGAAGAGTTTGAGCTAATGCCCACAAAATTTGAATGTAAGGATGTGCCAATACGAACCAAAATCTGAATATGAGTATGTAGATTGAAACCCTCCAATGACTAAAAATAAGCTCTAATAAAAAAATTGTAAATCCTCCAATGTAGCACAAATTGAAACTCTGAATGAAGCCCACAATTAGGCAAATAATCTCAGTTGATAGTTTCATAGCCTCAAAATTGCACAATCTATGAGAGTTTTTGTTCTCAAAGGCTTAATAATGGTAGAAACCCTAGCTAGTTCCTTCTCCAAGAAAAACACTTCGAAAACACATATCAATTCCTGGATAAAAAGAAGCTTGGCTGACCCCCTTAATATACTTTTTCATGAGCTGGTCGATCTCCTTTGAGAGTTTTTTTAATCATTTAAAATAATATTAAATGTATGCACATTGACTTTATTAAATAATTCAATATTCAACCTCCAAGTCAATATTAATTAAAGTACTTAGAAATCACTTAAATGAGGGTCATGGTCCCATTGCACATAAAGTGATTTTTAATACCTTATATTATAATTGCACTTTATAAATAATTATTAATAAAGTAATCACTTTATTAATAATTAAAATAACATAACTCCACAAATAATCATTATATCTTAATTCCATCTGAACTTGGGAGTCAAGCATTGTGTCCACTGTGCATCCAACTACCTTACTAAAAATAGTAAGGGTCCCTCTCTATCAACCACTGACTCACTATAAACAGAAAATCCCTCATTATCTGATTAAACCAATTGTGCAAGGGATCGACACTACAATCATAACCTGTTCAGGTGCCTTGCTATAAATGGAAACCCTGACTCCCTAAAATGATGACTTACTATAAATAGTAAGTATGAAGAAATGAGTCCAACGAATGGCCAAACCTAAACCCATACTAAGCTCTGACGGAGAAAACACACTGATCTCTGCCAAAAAGGACCCTCTAACCATCTGAGTTAGCCTACGAGGTCCAATGATAGGCTAAACCAATCATAAACCATGGTAACCTAAAATGGAGACATTACACCCCCATTGATTTTAAAAAAAATATCAAGCTTCACATTCTCCCACGCACTATCTCATTGACAAAGCACCAACTTTGTCTTTTGGACCCTACACAAAAGCCATGTGGTAAGAGGTAGGTTGTTAGCCAAATACCGCCATAAATTTGTTTTATCAGGGCCATCAGTAAATATTAAGAATCCCTAATGAATGTCCATTAGTGCTAAGGAGGATCCAAATAGTCCAGTGTGATGAATCACTCCCTATGCCAACAAATTAAGGAAGAAAATTTTGGGGAAACCAAGATATTGGTGCTGCCATGTCAATCATTGTGTAGGGTAGAGAATTGAGTAGCATCAGACCATATGCATTTTAGATCAATTTGCAGAAGAAACCTTGAAATTTTAACTTCTTGTACATAAAAAAATCTAAAGATCCAAAGTGTTGATAGATGACTTGCATAGATAATTTACGAGAGGACTCCATGAGGCCTCAAACATTCCAAAAAAAGACATTCATTATGAAACATTATCCGTAAGGATCTCCCCTGTCCATATTCAATACCTTTGAGGGATATAAAACTATTATGTTGGTTTGGCAAAATAAATCCCATAAGTGAAATGGAGTGGTGTTTAGCCCCATTATCTTTTTGGGGATAATTGCCACCACCATGAAGTGGGTTGCACAACCAGCTAGAGAAGGAATTGCTTGTAGAGGATATCCCAATAGGAGAAGAGCTCAATTGAGGTTGAAAAACTTGTGAAACATAGCTTTGCAGGGTCGTTGGCATTTTAAGAGTCTCAAGTGGGGGATTGATATTGCGATACTACACTTCACTTTATTTGTTATTTTATTCTTTTGATAAAGCTAGCATTAAATTAAACCTTATCAACTGAATATAAGTGTATGAGAGTAAATTGAGGTTTTAGTTTTTGGTTTAGTGACGTTTAGGGTACAACACATATATTTAGGGTTATAGGTATTTAAACCATAATTCATACACCCTACCAACTCCATAGATTGTGCTAAAATTTTGGTCGCATCCATTCTATGTGTGATCTCATGAGTCTGAAAAATTCCCTAGCATGTGGGCCCATAGCTAGAGATATAAATATAATAATACACATTGAATCACATGAGCAAGAGGGGTGAAAGAATCCAAAATTTGAAGGATAAAAGAAAGTAACAATATGGAATAAGGCAACATAAAATGACAAAGGACATGGGGGAATAATGGTTTTAATCAAAAAAAATTGGGGAAGAACTATATGGCTGGAGAAACAAGATGCAAAAAAATAATATATTTGGACTAAAATAATTGAATATGACATACCAATCACATTTTACATTGTTACTTTGCCCCCAAAATTTCCAACTCCTATAAGAGGCCTAATTTGGATTGTGAATAGCCTTACTCATCATTAAAGAGGGACATCCTATCATACAATAGACTAGGAGAGCCAATGCTAGTGGGAGATTTTAAGGTAAGGAAATAAATAAATAGGCCAACATCATAAGAAACAATGAGGACCTAGGTAGCAATCCTCTATGGCTAGAAAAAGAGGAAAGTCAACAATGGAATAGAGTCCCAAAAGGTGAACATGGGACAATCACACACTTTGGGGAAGAATTGGTAAGCATGTGCAACATATATAGTTTGATCATTTGTAATGGTATGAGTAAATTAGGTAAATCGAGGAACTATACATGTAAAACTCACAATGAACAACATGTCATTGATTATGTTATTTGCTTGCAAAAATGTTTGCTTAGAGTTGTAAAGATGGAATTCCACGATTCCCTTATAGAGCTTCAGTTAGACCACAATCCAATCTCTATAAAGTTTCAAATGCAAGGAATCAAGCCCCAATACGACTATGTTTGGGTTGTTCATGAAAAACCACCAACTAAAAGGAATGTCCTCTCGATGAATGAAAATCAATGTACATTTAGAGCTACATTGAAAAACAAGATTTAGGAGGAAGAAGACAAATGGACATCCAAAATATGCACATACCCTATTAAAAGTGACAGGTTAATGCACATAATTCAAGAAGCTCTAAGCATACGTAAAATATCTAAACCTAAGAAGGAAAAAAATAACTTTCCAACAAATCCGTGGTATAGTGAAGAATGTAATGTAGCAAGAATTACATTAAGGGCACCATTGGGCATGATAAATGGAAATAGGAAAACTTCTGAACTAATGGTGAGAACAAGGAAAAAAGAGTATGTGAGAACAAGAAGAGCATAATTGATATACCTGAGGAAGCACAATCTAAAAATATTTTGGAGGAGAGGGAAAGAACACAAACTAAAAATAACATTACAACATGTCAATGGCTAAAATATTCAAAATATTCATATGAATAAGAAAAGGAAGAAGACACACCTCCTGTAATCAATGTAAAAAAAAAAAGCTTTTCACAAATACAAACATTTGGCAAGGGATTAAGATGTTAGCAACAGGTAAGGCTTAAAACATAAATGGTTTAAAAGCATAATATCTAAGATTGGGAGCATATATCCTATCAGTGACATGTCAAATAAATATTTAACAATTTTATTCATAATGGCTTTCAGTAGAATAAATGACTAGTCTTACCATACCTTTGTTTAAGAGCAGGGACACTAATAACCGCTCAAACTACCAAACCATTATGGTCTATCCCCTCTTTACAAAAAATTTTGGGAGCATGGGAGAGCATAGGATTAACAAATGGGTTAAAGAAAAAGGAAAGAGAGAAAAAGTCCAAATATGTTTTAGACCAAAGCATTCAACAATAGACCATTATGCCACATAAAGACAGTTGAAAAGGTCTATGACAAAAAAGACGAAGTCTACTATTAGTTCATATATTTCAATAAAGCATTTGACATGGTACTTAGGACCAAATTAGGGATCAAAATGGAAGAACTAAGGTCCTAGTGCAATATAGAGTAGTAGTCAACCACAAGTTGTATGAACAAGTCAAGGCCAAAATCAAAACGTAGTAAGGGATATCTAAATTCTTTAGGAGCGATATGTGTGTGTGCACGCATATGTGAAACAAGGTTGCCTTTTGTCTCCTAATTTATTTGGGCTATGTATTGACTTGTCTCCTAATTTGTTTGGGCTATGTATTGATAAACTAGAAGAATAGATAGACAAGTATGCGGTTGGAGGAGTTCATTTGTCCAAATACGTAGCGAATCTCCTATATGTTGAGGATCTAATTTGGATTGCTAAAATAATCCAAGGCTTGCAAGACCATCTACTGGGTCTAGAGAATTTATGTAAGGATGTTGGGATGCAGGTTAACAACAAAAAAACCAAGAGACTAGTCTTATCTCTTAAAAGAAAAAGGAAATTTTAAAATTTAAATTTGAAGGAGATTTATTTCAAGTGGTATATGAATACAAGTATCTTGGCCTAGACTTTCACAAAAAACTCATTTGGAACACATGTAGAATGAAAAGAATACAAGGTGGATGGAAAACTCTATACGTACTACAAAATAGGTGCAAGAGTGCCGAATTATAGGATTTGAAGACCACCAAGTTCTTATTTTGGGTTACTTGTCGTGCCATTGGTTGTATATGGATGCAAGATATGAGGCATTGAGACTTCAGGGTTGAAGTGGAGACAAATAGAAAGGATCTAAAAGCATAAGTAATCACAAACATCTTCAAAATCAAGGCATTAGTGTCTTACGAAATATCCATGGCATAAACAAACACTTCCCCCTCAAAGGCAACAACTGCGATTAGGTTATTATTGTAAAAAAATAGAAAACATGGCGAATGACAAGTGGTCTAAAACAATAAAAGAAAAATAGCTACATATGAGAAAGAGCACATGATGAAGCAAAACCACAAATGAATGAATAGATGGGATATTGACATAAAAAAAGATCCAAACCTTAACAAAAAAGTAAAAGGCTATGTGAATGAGAAGTTGAGAATAGTTATATGAAAAAATAAAACGAGTAGACAATGACAACACTATCTTATAGATGCAACCAAACTCATGACCATTATGAGAAAGCATACACAAGGGTTGAAATTAGATAGAGAGAGAAGATAGTTGTAACTTAGATAGTAACTAGTTCCCACAAGTTCAAAGGCAACATAGGTAGATGGGCGACTTCTAAGGAAGATTGAGAACAAATGACATGTTTGTTTTACACTGCAAGGGAATAGAGATAGAGAAACACCTCATCATAGAATGCTCAACCTACAATGACATCAAGATGAAGTACACATAAGCATTGAACATCGACATCATGTGAGAGATATTTGATGAGGCAAGATTAAAAGAGTAAGGTGAGTTGCTAAGAAAAAACAATCTTCTTAAAGAAAAAATACGTCCCTCAAATTATACTTTAACACATAATTAAGGGACGAAAAATGAGATGATATAAGAAGAAAAAATACATCCCTCAAATTATACTTTAACACATAATTAAGGGACGAAAAATGAGATGATATAAATAAATGGGTCTCCTAATCATAATTAATATCACTTTTTTTTTCATTCATGGAAAGAGAAGTCCATTGTAAGTCATAATTAAAACTGACACCCAACTCAATCTCTTCTTCCACGTATCAGCACGTTTGTCCCACCCAAACCGGACGTTGGCCAAATGCAGCAACGTTTATGTATTGTTACATTCAAATATTTGTATTTGCAGAACAGAATGTTTTCCGACTACCAGATTGGGGGACCAACCAAAAGTGCTCTGTTCGAGTTGGAAAGCGACCAAATGTACAGACCTCCTCGTTGTCTATAATCATGACATACCTTTTTGTGATTTTTTTTTATCAGACCTCTTTTTTCTTCTATTTCCTTGGAGCCATTTTCTATACTTACAGATACTGCCTGTTCATTAGGCCGTTCAATTCCATCAATTGGCATTCAGTTCTCTTGAACCGAATCAGTAGGTCAAAGGATCGACCCTCAAGGGTTACAAAATGGTTAAGGAATTGGAGTATTACGACGTACTGGGAGTCACTTCTACGGCCACAGATGCAGAGATAAAAAAAGCTTATTATTTGAAGGTAATGGAATATTATACACAATTTTCATCTCAATGTATGCTTTTATTTAATATTTCTTAGGATGTTTGACAGACTTGTATTTGGATAGAATGCTTGTTTTCAAAATTTTGAAAAACATTTTTTTCCAATCACAAACTGTAATTGCCAAAATGATGCTTTAAAAGCTAGTGTAGAGGCGAATTCGTAAAGCGCTCACGGTATTTTATAGTGTTTTAGCACGGGTAATTGGGCAATTATAATGTGACCTGCGTCACAACATACTTCTTGTTGCCTTGGATATTATGTGCACAAGGAAGAGGTAGAGATTATTAATGTGGAAGGAAATCCTATTAAATGAAATGGTTTTAATTCTACTAGACCCAACACTAAGGGTAAATAGGACCACAAGTTGTTACAGCTGTCTCAAATATCCAAGGATACAGAAATCGATGGACTAGTTGTTTTCTTAAGAAGGTTTTTCCTTCTCCTATTGATTTGGATCAGCAGCTCCCCAATGCTTTTATCCTTGCCTCCTTAAATAGTTCCACAATCCAGATAAAGACCTTAACGACTTAAAATTATAAATATTACATAGATAATGTCCACAATCTAGAGAGGGCACTGTGGAGGGTAAGTGGCTCAATGTTGATCACCTAGAGCTGCTGAAGGTCCTAGCTGGTCCATGTCTTCATAATAGACGGCGGAAGAGAAGAAACAGAATAGAAAATTAGCTTATCATGTCCAGGAATGAGACTAGGTATTCTTGGGGTCATCCAATCGATCTTTAAATATAACAGTAGTTGCAATGTCAACTGCAAGTTGGCCTCATAATAATAGCTTTGAGCTTACACTTGTTTCTGTATATGGACATGCTGTACAACTTTACATCTATAGGCATTGATTGTTTGAAGAATTTCAAATCAACACAAGCTACCAATTCTATACTGGTTGGATAAAGCCACACAGTTGTAACTAGTAACATCTTGTGACATCTGCCAATTCCATATCGGTCTGGCAGAGGACAATGCAAAAATGCATTGTCCATGGAGCTCTGTCCTAGTTGTAAATGAGGGCGCTTACCACCAAGATAGTCTAAGTTGGAATCTAGGCGGCTTCATGCCCCCACAATATTGCTGAGATAATATGTAGTTGTAAACCAAATGAAGTTCAAAAGATTATTCTTTCATGACAATGAAGTTTCTGAAACTTGAGATATAAACAAACATGCTTATTGGGGTAATGACAATGGTGAAAGTTAGAGTTGAATTAATCTGGGTCCTACTTATTCTGGAAACTTCTTGTTTATTAGCCATGTCTTGTGGAACACATACCATGTGATAAGAACATAATTGCAACAATGGACAGAAGACGAGATTACCACAATTGTAAATGTATCCTCATTGGTATTAGGTATGTACAAAGATAATAAAGGATGTATGATGAAACTTTTAGAGGAAAGAAGCTTCGCAAAGAAGAAAGATGTACAACAAAGCTTTTAAGAGAAGAAAGATGTACATAGAGACATGTAAAATGTTTAAGAATATACAATCAGCCCATGTGACTATATCTCATCATTTAGTAAAATACACTTAGTCGGTGTAGCTATGTCTCATCACCAAGATATATGAAGAAGGGTTCTACTATGGCTCAACTTCTTATGAAGTTAAAGGGAGTGGAGTAAACTTGAGAGTTGACTACATGCCAGGGAGAGTGAGAGGCCTGAGATAAAAAAAGTATTACATATTTGTCTGTGTAGGCATTTACTCTCAGAAATTATGACTTCCAACTTGAAAACCACTTTCCTCTACCAGAGCATCTTGAAATAAGAAAGCATTTTTGTGTAATTTTTGGATGTAAACAAGGCAATATATACATCCATATTTTCTGATAAACTCAATTTTGCAGCTGTGTATAGATTCTGTTCTTCCATAGTTGAAATCAGCTACATATCAGCTCACGAGAGGATTCTCCTGTAGACATCAGAATGCTTTTACAATTGCTATGTAGATAGCATAGTCTGAAATGTTTGTTCTTAGATGCATGAAACAATGAATCCATATATGAGCATCACATGAGTTAAGCATGCATGTTACTGTTTTTGAAATAGGCACCAAGGATGAAAGAAGCAAACCTATTAGTCCCTAAGGTACATCTGTAAGAGAGATTCTATTTGATTGGAATTGTTTGGCTCCTGTAAGTTGGCAGAAAATGAAAATAAGAGTATCTGAGGTTTATGGTGTCAGACATTAGCTTTAGTAAGGCCAAATATTGGATTGATTGTTCTGGTGCAGATTTATTCTCACTTTGTAGTGCTCTAATTTTGGCTATTTTGGAAGAATTGGAATATTGTCTTTGGACTCTGAAGGAAAGGGCTTTGATCTACCGTCTTGTAGGACTCTATCCAAATATTAAAACTTTGAAGGAGTGGGTTATGATTAACTGGAAATTATCCCTCCAGTTGAAATCATGATCATGCTGAGAGTGTTTTTCTGTAATTTTCTTATTTAAACTAATAAAGATGCTATTTTCCAGTGAAAGATCCCTTTCCAAATCTGATCCAAAATTTTCAGTTTAAGTGGTTTGACATTTCGTCAAACACTTAGCATGCAACTGCTGAGATCTGATTTCTGATTGTTTACTTGCAATTTTATACTTGTTTCAATGCATGTAAGATATAATGGATGCCTATAGAGGAACTACAATACTTATCATAATGTAAGACCAATGGAAATCTTTATTTCATTATGCCATAGGTTTTTACAATAAACTTCAAATCTGATCCAAAACTGATCAGAACATAACAACCATTAGATTTTCCTTAACATAATATTATTTCTAACAAAAAAAAACTATATTAACTACATACCCGGAAAGGGCTGAATCTTCATCAATGCACTACTGAAAATGATGGTCCAAAGGCTGGAAATGATCATGAAAGACTGGTAAAATTACTGCAAAGTGATGGCAGCAAACTCTCCACTCAAACTCTAGCTGTAAGGCCCTTAAATCTGATATAAAATCCCTGAAAACCTGATTGCAAAATACTTTTCACACCCTTGCACTCACTGAATATGAATGCCCTTTGTATCTAGAGGTTTCCGTCCCCAACCACAAGTATCCAATAGAGGGTTTCCGTCCCCTATGGCTGAAATGAAATAAAGATTATATGGTGTTTCCCTACCTTAAGGGTATTTTTGCATATATTGAATATTTTTGCATATATGGCTGAAATGAAAGAGGGTTTCCATTCTCAATCAATTTTCATCTGAAGTGCTGCTCCAAATTGTAAAAATCTGTTTTTGAGAAAATGACATAATTCCCTCTATGAAATGAAAGAGAAAAATATATAGATTCCAACCAACCAACCCTAGACTCCAAATTCCTCTTAAATCTCATTTTATGAACTTTTAGGTCTCCAATATGGGTCGCACCCCTTTGGGAAAAAAAAATACTTTATTTCACTTTAATTTAATAAAGTCACTTTAATATTATAAAGTCACTTAAATTTTATAAAGTTACTTTATTAGAATAAAAATATATTCTAATGTCAAAAAGTAACTCCATAATGGAAAAACATAACAATAGACACTTTGAAGTGACTTTTTCCACTGAATATTATCATTTTGCCCGCCATTTATTCCCTCAACACCTCCATTAACCTACGGGAATACTGAATAAGCTAATCTGTTAGGTTGTGGAGCTAAAAGCTTCACTGATGCAGACATGGAGAAGGCCATTGGAGGAGTTGCTGGAGTGTCACAGACACCGGCGTCAGTCAGGCCAACCGACGTCGACAGGATAAGGCAGGAGAGCAACCGACGTCGGTCAGAGATCGGCCGGCGTCGACGACCCCCAGGCGGACAGGGACCGACGTCGGTCGCCTGTGTGGTTCGACTACGAGTATATTACGGGCAGTTGGTTGACGAACCAAGTGTTTGCATGATGAGAGCTAATTATAGATTGAGAGCTGCGGATCTAATTATTGTACTAGGTGTCTAATTATTGTTTGGATGAGTTCTATATAATAGACTCATGGTTGCATTGTAAACTTGTGCTAGAGAGTAAGAGAGCATTATTATAAGCTCCTTCTGTGTGTGAGGTGAGCAATGGTGTGTTCCTCCTAGTGCCACAGTACCAAAGTGGGTACTGGTCTGGAGAATCAGCAGGGTTCTTCAGGAGTGTATGATCTTGGTCATCAGGGGAGCATGGCTACGATAGGAGATCTACATGGTAAGTAAGATCATTGATATGCAGGTGTATGTGTGTGCAAGGTCAAGGTTCACAGGTGTGCAGAACCAGCTTGATCTGTAGGTTGAAGATCAGATAGGACAGCAACACAACAGGGAGCAGTATCAGGAGAGATCTACTTGGAGTACAGGTGTGTACTTGTGGAGTGCGTGGAGCACTTGTGGAGTGCGTGGAGTACAGGTATAAGGTGAACACCAACTCAGTGTTTGAGTTGGGTGTTGGGACCTAAGAGAGAGAGCTTTGAGGAAAGAAGTACTGTTCACTTGAGGTGTGGGAAGCCTCTGAAGAGGTGGTGGAGAAGAAGTGGCATCTTCTTTATTGTATTCTTTTCTGTATGAGTATTAATACAAGTTGTGTATTGTCTCTCATATCTTGTGTTATTTCTGGATTCTAGTTACTTGTTGATTCTGGTTATTTTCGCATATTAAGTTGCTTGGTATTTGGTAATCAATTGTGTGCTTCCGGTGTTTCGTATTCCCTATCAAGTGGTATCAGAGCTAAGGTTGCAGGAAGCGGTTTTGTGTTTGGTTACAGGTCACTCTCAGGGGTTTCTGATTGAGTGAGAGTAGAGCAATGGCAGAACAAAGTAAGCTAAGAATGGAGGAGTTGAAAAGCACAGATGGTCACTTACGGTCCTATGGAAAGAAAGAGCAGGTAAAAGAAAATTGTTGGTTTGTGGAAGATCAGCAAAAAAGAATTGAAGAAGCAGATGTTGCAGGGGATGTGGCATAAGATGCTTTGGGAGGTTTCTTGGATAAAGTTGAATCTTGTTTTACAGATTCGGTTGCCTCTTTCCATGCAGCCCCAAGTAGAGGAGCTGGTGAGCCTTGCCAAAGAATTGGCAAAAAGGAAGTGAAGCTGAAATTGCAGGCGGCCAACACATGGGTGTTGAAGGAGGTCATGCAGGTCCCAAGTTTGGAGATGTGGCTAATTTCTTCAGAAGAGTTGGGTGATGGGAGGTGTACGAGAACTCTCACAGCGGATGCACTTGAATTAGCTGGTGGTAAGAAAACAGGTACTCTTTATCTACTTGTTTATATTACTGATTCTTCTTTTGTTGCGGAGACGTGGCTTCGTAGGCTTGGTCACATGAGTAGGAAGGAGATGCATGTTCTTAAGCGGAAGACAAATATATTTGACAGGCTTAAGAACTGGAAAGTCTTGGTGTTCTTGGAGGAGATGGCGGACAGAGACCAGTGGATGGGGCTGGATACTTCTGAGCAGGGCAGTTTGGACATTGGGTTTGTTTCAAAGGAGCTCACGGGTAAAAAGTCATCACTCACAGGTAACACAGTTACCGGCGTCGGCAGAAAAACCGACGTCGGCAGCAGGTAAGACCGACGTCAGTCACGAGGACCGACGTTGGCAGCAGGAGGACACCGACGTCGGCAGGTTGGTAGTCAGGACAGGCGCAGGAACCGATGTCGGTCGGATGCAGACTGTGTGGTGGCCGAGGTCGGTTACTGTAACGAATTTTGGGTGGACAGCAAGCTCTCAAGGAGTCTCAAACGCTCATATGGAGGACTGAAGACGTAATTAGGCCTCAAATTCGTTGTTCCTCTTCTTTATACTAGTTGCTGACTGCAGAGCAGGAAGGATCCAGGAAACAGTGGGAGTGTGGCATGGAGAGATTGCAGAACCAGACGGGAGATTTGGTAGGGTTGCCAGCCGGTATGTTAACACTGCAAGACAAATGGATTCCTTAGTTGAAGAATAGAGAGAACGGATACGTGAGACGGAAGGCCAGGCATATGGTCTTGAGGAGCTGCAGGACAGTGGTACAGGGTTTTAACAGGTGGAGGACGAAGCACGGCTTCAGTCAATGTCAGGTAATTACTGTGGTTTGTCTTATCAGGTGGATGATGAGTCATGACATCATTCTGTTGCTGTATGTGGATTGTATGTTTGCTAGCAGGGGTGTACATACAGGGTTTTGCTGAGCTAAGAGTAAGATTAGTTCAGTGGTTTGCTATGAAGAATTTGGAGCAGCGAAATTCTTTGGCATGGGAGACATGGAGATTACAGGTTGATTTTGTCTCCAGTGGGAGCTGATGTGAATCAGGTGTTGGCGAGACGCAGGATGCAGAATCGGAGCGCACCAAGGGCTGGACAGTTTAGTGTTCGAAATCACATGAGGTCTAGTTTAGACCTGAGTTTGCCCAAGCAGTGGGTGCTGTCAGAGAGTTAGGAGCCAATTCGGAGAAGTGGATTCTCAGGTATTTGAGAGAGACCAGCAGCAGGGATTCATGCTATTCAGGGTCAGGACTTCACTACATGGGATTGTAGGTTCGGATGCGGCAGGGTACTTGGATGACAGGAGGTACACCACAGTGTGTGTGGTGGGTGGTTTTCAGGATTGAGCTTGAAGAGGAATACAAACCAGGAAACAGATTAGATGGGGTACAGGTACAGGTACAGTGCAGCTGTTTATCTCCAAGTGGGAGATTGTTAGGTTGTGGAGCTAAAAGCTTCACTGATGCAGACATAGAGAAGGCCATTGGAGGAGTTGCTGGAGTGTCACAGACACCGGCGTCGGTCAGGTCAACCGACGTCGACAGGATAAGGCAGGAGAGCAACCGACGTCGGTCAGAGATCGGCCGGCGTCGGCGACTCCCAGGCGGACAGGGACCGACGTCGGTCGCCTGTGTGGTTCGACTGCGAGTATATTACGGGCAGTTGGTTGACGAACCAAGTGTTTGCATGATGAGAGCTAATTATAGATTGAGAGCTGCGGATCTAATTATTGTACTAGGTGTCTAATTATTGTTTGGATGAGTTCTATATAATAGACTCATGGTTGTATTGTAAACTTGTGCTAGAGAGTAAGAGAGCATTATTATAAGCTCCTTCTGTGTGTGAGGTGAGCAATGGTGTGTTCCTCCTAGTGCCACAGTACCAAGGTGGGTACTGGTTTGGAGAATCAGCAGGGTTCTTCAGGAGTGTATGATCTTGGTCATCAGGGGAGCATGGCTACGATAGGAGATCTACATGGTAAGTAAGATCATTGATATGCAGGTGTATGTGTGTGCAAGGTCAAGGTTCACAAGTATGCAGAACCAGCTTGATCTGTAGGTTGAAGATCAGATAGGACAGCAACACAACAGAGAGCATTATCAGGAGAGATCTACTTGGAGTACAGGTGTGTACTTGTGGAGTGCATGGAGCACAGGTATAAGGTGAACACCAACTCAGTGTTTGAGTTGGATGTTGGGACTTAAGAGAGAGAGCTTTGAGGAAAGAAGTACTGTTCACTTGAGGTGTGGGAAGCCTCTGAAGAGGTGGTGGAGAAGAAGTGGCATCTTCTTTATTGTATTCTTTTCTGTATGAGTATTAATACAAGTTGTGTATTGTCTCTCATATCTTGTGTTATTTCTGGATTCTAGTTACTTGTTGATTCTGGTTATTTCTGCATATTAAATTGCTTGGTATTTGGTAATCAGTTGTGTGCTTCCGGTGTTTCGTATTCCCCAACATAATTTGCATAACTGAGTGATCTCCTTAGGAAAGAGGGGACATTACATCCAAGGTGGCTGTTCATGAGTCTTGCAGGTATTTTTATGAAGCATTGTGCTTTTAATCCAATGCAGGATCTCCCAATGGTTTGTCAGTTTAAGTCAGACTTTATTCACTTCCAGTTGAATTTTGGGGAAAATGGTCTCTCAAATTCATAGGCATTGCAATTTGAGAATATGTGGTAGCCTTTGATCATGCCTTGCAAGAATTATTTCTGAATTATGCCTGAATCCTTGTAAATATTGATATTATAAAAACATTGCTGGACAGGATTGAGTTTGTTTTGGCTAGTACAGTATGGGAACTGCCCATTGATTATGACAATGCCCCTTTTTGGACTAAACATTGCCATCGGTATGGGCATCTACTCTGGGCATAACCTGAGGTGCAACTTAAGGAAACTTTTGCAGCTCCAACATCATCTCCTCTCCCCTTTCTGATTCTCAGTCCTTTAACCTTCTTTCTTCCTCTTATGTAAGCTTATAATTAGGAAGTCAAGGCAGCTCTGTTATGACCCAAAACAGGGTTTTGCTTAACCACATCTTCAAAGTTATAGAACACAACATTTGGACAAAAACTAGGGATAATATCCATTTGAGAAGACAGAGAAAATAACATCATAATGACATCATTTACTTATTTATAACTTGTTGTCCCCAAAAAGTGCCACTCATTTTTGGACAACCTACGGACTATTTTGGCCTTGCACAGACCAAAATTTCTCTCTTCCCTTCTCAAAATTTGTTTTGAGCTTTCAAATTCCTCATTTTTCAAGCTTTTTCCGTAAAGGGATTCACAAGTTCAACAGGTTAAAAAGCTTCTGCAGGCGAGTTCAGTCAAAAGAACTAGTTTCTAACACTTCGTCGTTTCCAGGATTGGTTCAGCGCCTCGGTTCAATCAAAAGAGTTCAATCAGCAAATGATAAAGAACAAAGGCTTGAACCATTGAACTTTGAACCACTTTGGTTCAAAGGTTCAACGGGTTCAACGACCAAGTTGGTTCAACGCACTTGGTGCAAAAGATCAAAAAGACTTAGCCAAATAATGAAGAATGAGCCGATTGACCCATTGAACCGTTGAACCAAAGTTGGTTCAATCGGTAGGTTCAAGGGGCTGCCCCAAAGTGAAAAAGGCAAGTGCCCTTGCGAAGGGCAGGAACATTGGTTCGAAGGTCAAAGAAAAGACAGAATTCCTTCGGATTTGTTCAAAGGCCCAAAAGGAACAATTCTTTCAGACTTTTTGTCCGATGGTAATGATTAAGTAAAGAAAGCCCGAAGAGATTGAAAGGAACAAACGGCGAAGGAAAAGAATCTTTCTTTCGGACTTTTTGTCCGAAGGAAAAGCCCGACGGAAAAAGTTCGAGAGCCAAAAGCTCGCCGAAGAAGCCAAAAGCCCGCCAGGGAAGTCGAAGCCTGAAGTCTGCCCGAACATCCCGAAGGATAAGTACCCTTGCGGGGGGGCACCTGACGTCAGAAAAATGACCTTTTCCAAGGACCCGAAGGGACACCTTCCCTTCGGGACGTTCCAAAGGCTAAACAAAGACGCAAAAAGGAATCCTCAAAGACTTAGACACAAAGAGCTTCAAAGAATGAACTAATTGAACCATTGAACCGTTGAACCAATTGGTTCAACGAGTTTGCAGGTTCAAAGGTTCAACCAAGCGCGATAAAGATCAAAGAGCTTAGGAAGCAATGATTGAGCGAGACACATAATGAACCAATTGAACTTTGAACCGAAAGAGTTCAAAGTTCAATGGTTCATAGGTTCAAAAGTTCAAAGGCGGCCTCAGTCAAGGAAAAAGTAGCAAACAAGTGGTTCAACGGACGGTTCAACCAAGGAGCGAAGAAGCGATTGAACCAATAAGCAATAGAACAAAAGAGACAAAATAAACCAATGAACTTTCATAGGTTCACTGGTTCAAGGTTCAACATGGTTCAAGCAGCTGGTGACCATTGACGGCCCCTCAGACGTCAAATTTAAAGTAAGGAAAAATTCGTGGAAATTCAAATAGAGCGCGGAACTTAAAGGAAGAACCAAGTGATTAAATGAAAAGAGAGCCCGAAGATTTAAATTGCTACAGGAAAGAGAAGATCAACACAAAGGACTAGACAATCCATACCAAAGAAGAGACATATTAGATGAAGGGACACACCATAGTCATGGCAGCGCACTGTTCTCAGCATGTTCTCTCCAGACAAGACTGAAGGCGCATTGAAGACGTTGACTGCAGCATGGGCCATCCCATGGAAAAAAGCGCCAATCCTTGCGTAGTTGCTATAAGATTGTAATATCTCTCATTTGTAAAAGAGACTTTTCATTTTTTACAAGAGCGAATTGTTCTTATGTTTATTTCCTAGAAGCATTCTTATTTATTTAATTTGACAAGCAGAATTAGTGAAGGTAAAAAGGGAGGTGTCCTGAAGCCAACTGTGAGAAGACTTTGCACTTTCACAATTGTTTTCAGCGTGTGTTTTTCCTTTTCTTTCTGTGTTGAGGATTCTGGGACGACTTTGTGCCCCCATTATCCTTTGTGTTATACTCTTTGGGCAGTTGAGGTGAAAACTTTGTGTTCTGTTTCATCCTGCTGGTTACTGCGCCCTTTGTCACCAGTTACTTTTACTACCTGAAAGAAACTCCTGTTGTTTCCTGTAAGAACACTTCTGAAAGAAGAGAAGTGCCTTTAGTGTTTTCACCAGGCTTTTCTCCTTTGCCTATGAGTATCATCTCTGAAAGAAGAGAGATGGATGGTTTTGTGTTATTTTTTGCTTATTTATATTATATATAGCTCCTACGTATCTATAGGGAACCTCCCCTTGATGAGAGGAGAGATTTGTCTCCGGTTGATGTAGTAAAGCTGCACACCTGGACGACCAATCTTCCTACTGTGGTTGATCAGACCTATTTTGTTGATCAGTATGCTGATTGACAAAATATTCACCCAACATAACTCATTTAACTATTCATGACATCATCATTATCATCCAGTCGAAAGCTCAAAGCTTAAGTCAAATTGTGTCAAACTGCCATATTTCTCTCTTTTGGCAAAGCTTGTTCATGAATATCTAAATTTTCTCATTTAACCAGTACTTGACTGGGTCAAGCCACATCAAATCACTCTTGTTTGACTTGCAGGAATTACTATATATAGGTCAATAAATGATCTAGTTTTACCAATTTACTGAAATTCCAAGTCCCAAGCACAAAAAGCAGGCTCAAGAGGATAGAAATACCACTGACCAGTGAATTGGTTGATACTGCTGCATTAATCTGATCTGATCCTAACTTAAACTTTCTAGCAGCATTGACCTGAATTTGAATTTTATCTACTTAATCTCTGTGGCTGCTGTCTTTGACTTGGTTAACCATCTTGGAGGAAAAATTCTGCTGCATTTGACATTCTGAATAAGGTTTGACCAAAAATCTACAGGTTTTACCAGGTGTTGAATTTCTGTAGCTGAAAATTGACCAAGTAGAGTTTCATATATTATCTACGATTGAGTTAAACTGACCATCCAGTGAACTAAAGTAACAGTTAGCTGAGCATAAGAGAAAGGGAGAAATTTAGTGGAATCAAAAGTCATGCATAATTTGGCTGGTAGATGGCAGCCACAATACAAAGTTCTTTCACAAAAGCACATTGCATCTCCACTAGATAAACTATATTTCAATATTTTCTTCACTAGAAGGTATTATAGTTGAGTAGCATTCAGATATTCAAACCATGAATGCACGGTTTATTCCACACTTTCTTTACATATCCCTTGTTTGGATTTGTCACTTTGAAATGACTTGATCTGAGTGCGAGTTATGGAGGAAGAGCTATCCTCTGCTATGCATCACTCAAATCTCTGGATATGGCTCAGCCATTGACAGATACAAAAACGGAAATCCATCTTAGTTGTCTGCACTCAAGTTCAGATCTCAGTCAAGGGATAAAATACGAAATTCAAATTCATATGGCTTCTCTTGTGCAAGTACTCCTGAAGATTGGACAGTTTCCTCCAAATTTGGTAAAAAAAAAAAAAAGATGCTTTATATTCTTTTGCTTCTCACCAAGCTCTCTGCGACATCTTTCAGTGGTTCTGTAATCCAGTAATTTAATATGGTTGATTCAGGATCAGCATATATGCCAGATGTGTTATTTTGATTTTTTCTTACTGATACCATTCTATTGCTATGTTGACTGCCACATGCAATATTGGCTACGTTACCGGATTCGCCCCTAGCAGGCCCTGGGAGCGCGGGGATACGGCGGTCCGGTACGGGAGCGCGGGGATCCGTGGGGGATACGGCCAGGGTACGACGTGCCCCCTGCGGATACGGCCGGATACGTCCATGGACGTATCCGGCCGTATCCGCAGGGGACACGCCGAACCCTGGCCGTATCCCGGCGTATCGGCCAAATAAAAGACTATTTTTTTTATTTTTTTCACTGTGGTTTGGATACGACTGGATACTCCGCGACCGTTCTCCGCGCCTCCCCGCGACTTGAGAACCTCGGCGCCTCCCCGCGACCTGCAATCTGCGGCCTGTGCGCCTGCGCGCCCTCGTCCCTGCGCGCCTCCGGGCCCTCGTCCCTGCGCGGCTCCGCGCCGCTGCGCCCCCGCCCTGCTCGCCTGCGCGACTGCGCGAACCCTTGCGGGCCGGAGGTATGTTTCAATGTTTTATTTGTTTTTAAAATTTTACATTTCATTTTTAAGTTTTTTTCTTTTCTTTTGAAAATTAAGTTATAGTTTATGTTTATTTTTTTAATTTTTATTTATTTATTTTAACATTTTAATTTTTATTATAATATTATTACATTAAATACTTAATTATATAAGTATTAAATTTTAATTTTAATTTTTTAAATTATTCATTAGTTTAAATTTTTCAATATATAGTATTAAATTTTAAATTATTAAATATTAATTAGTTTAAAAATTTAAAATTTATATTTATAATTAAATTATATTTATATTATGATATTTGGCATTGAATTATGAGTATATATTTTGTGGTTATATAACTTATTTGAAGTTATTTTGTTTCCTCTATGCATATTATATGGTTGATTTTGCTTATATGGCTATATTTTTAATTTTTTATATATATTTTTGTACGGCCGTATCCAGCCGTATCCAAACCACCAAAAAAAAATCGACGTATCCCCGTATCCGATACTCCTACCCGTATCCGTACCCGTATCCGTATCGGCAACTTAGAATATTGGTTGTAAGTATGAACTCAGTTTATTAGGTATTTTGTTCAGACCTATGGCATAGTCAGATTTGAATTCATAATCATCAGTATTTCCTAATTGAATTGTGAATGAAGTTGATAAGCAAGTCTAATGTAATTCTGCGATTTTGTAATTTTGGTTCTTGTGTTTTTTTCTTGGTTCTATTCCATAATAAGTTATGATTATATAGACCTCAGTATTGCCTTTTTTGGTGTTGATAAACAGGTTTACTATAAAATTGCACTTCTATAAACCTGTTTTTTTTTTCTCTGTCTTTTTTCTGATTTAAAAAAAGACTAATTTATAACTTACATACATAAGACATAACTTGGATGGATCTGATAGAAGATCGAAATTCATTTCGATGCAGGCAAGGCAAGTTCATCCTGACAAAAATCCAAATGATCCTCAAGCTGCCCAAAGGTTTCAGGTAACTATTGCTTCTAACAAATTATGTGAAATATGATAACTTACTTCTAGTCACAGCTAGATGTAAGCTTAATAATCCTTTCTTGGAAAATTATTGCGAGAAGTCACTGTTTACTTCAAATCATATTCTGAACCCACTGAACGCAGTATGCCAAATCTTATTTATCCTGTAATATTCTTTTAGATTAGCATGGGTTTTTTAGTGATGTATAATGGTCCTACATATAACAAGAAACACATACAAGAATACAGTGTCAATCCTAGCTCATAATTATATCTTGCTCTTATCATTGGAGATAAAAGATGTCTTTATGGACTGTAGTATATTGTCTTCTAGAGATAAAGTTTTTCCTTACAATACCTTATCACAACAGATGTTCTACATTAAGTAAAAATCCTTTTTTTGCAGGTTCTTTGACCTTTTCATTTAATGAGACTGCAAAAAACCTCATTAACAAATATATATGTTTGGATTCTAAAATAGTTGTCCAAATTGTACAGTTGTTTTGAGCCAAAAAATCTGGAACCTCAATCAGAGCATCCTGGCCTCGAGATATGGAACAGGATTCTTAGTTTGATGGAAAATGTAATTTTTTTGATCAATTCGTCTGCTGAAATGTTTGGAATTCTTGGAGTAGATCTTGTATGGATTTCCCTCAAAAAATGTATTGTTTAAAAATTAAGATGGTAGAACGAGTTCTTCAAATATATTATGCTTTCACAAATTGAAGCTTAGCCACTCAGACTTCCCAAAATATAAATCTGGTTTATGATCTGAGAAGACTATTAATCACAATGTCAGGTTTGTTCCCCCCCCTGTTCCTATTGTATCTCTCTCTGCTGTATTAAGTCCATGTGACCTGGATTATTGGATGTTTGAGGTGCTGTATACTTGATCTATTTTTTTGGCATCTTACTGGCTGGCTTAAGCAAAAATACATTTTATTCACGTAGGCATTGGGAGAAGCTTATCAAGTTCTTAGTGATACAACACAAAGAACAGCATATGATACAAATGGAAAAGCAGGCATATCAAAGTAAGACTTTCCTTAGAACTGGAGTGATATATATCCTTATGCAGCATTTATATTGAATTTGTGAATTTCTCTCTCAATAGTTGTTAGTTTGGAACTTCTCAAGCTTTTAAAGAATCTTCCTACCGACCATGTAGGATGAAATTCTTTCTATCAAGAGAAGGTTTTAGTCAGAACTGCTTTCGTAGTTTTCTGCTTCCCTGTTTTATGTGATGCAATGATTATTTGTTGGGGAATATAATGAGCATTGCATTGGCCCTTATACTAGGTTTTTTATCTTGGGGTTTTGGAGACACTTACTGTATTTTATGATTGATTGCCAAGAACGAATTTTCTTGACATCTATCTGTCTTATGTTTTTCATAAAAACAGGGAAGCCATGTTGGACCCAACAGCAGTCTTTGCCATGTTGTTTGGAAGTGAGTTTTTTGAAGATTACGTAGGGCAGCTTGCAATGGCTTCATTGGCTTCATCTGAAATGCCGATTGAAGGAGAGGAAGTGGATACGAAGAAGTTGCAAGAAAAGCTGAAGGTATGCTTAACCATATTTGGTCCATATATTTTTTTGACTAATTTTCGTGGTCCATCACTTTCTTTCACTGAGCTTATATCGTTCTCCTTTCATCTACTAAAACTTTGAAAACATTCAAGCAATACATGATTTTGCTTGAGGAGATAATGTGCAGATGCAAATATACAAGAAGCGATGTAAAGTTTTTGAGAGATGTTTTAATTATTTGAATAGCGATTTTTATTTGAGCAGGTCAATGTAGGCATGCAATGCACAAAGAAATAGAACATTGAACAGTATATACAACAACAGAAATGAACTGAAAATATATCAATGTCTACAAATGACCAAAATAGATCAATGGGACTAAAAAATTTGTGTAGTTACAACAAAAAAGTGCTTGGGTATAAAGAACCCTAGGTTTTGGAAATCACCTAAACACTACGACACTAAAACAATTAAGTGTGAAATATTTAACATGGCTGGGGGTTGTTGTTGGAATGTGTTGTATACATTACATGGTTTACACCCCTTATAGACTATACACCCGACGATTTTTTTTTTGGGGAACCTATATGTGGTTTCGGGTCCGTATGGGTGGTTTTGGCCCATGGTTTTACAAATTACAGTTTCTAAGCCCATGGTTTGTCCCCATTGTATTGTAATACTGCTTGGATGGTTTTCTATTTATATGCTTACAAATACTCACACACGCATTAGGGTAAAACAGAACCTTGAAGTACGTTATTGTATGGTAAAAGGTTGAGTTAATGCAATAAGAAGAAGGTTTCTATGCTGAGTTTTTTCTGAAAAGGTTTTCACAGGTGAAAATTTTGTGCATAGTAGTGCCATCATTCCTTTCTGTTATAGGCTTACAGCTTAAGAGTCTGTTAGCATTGCTTCTCTTGCATTAGTTTATCGGTCTATTTTCTCTTCATGGATAAACAAAAAGTGGTTGAACCCCAAGGTATCTGATCTGAGTACACGTAACAATAGGCAAGTGAGGGAAAGAATCCTCAATGAAGAACAGATCTGAAGAAGATTAATATTGGAGCTGCAGGCAAAGGCTGGCAAATTATGCTGTCATGCATCTATAGCAAAGGTCGGACAAGAAGAATCGACAGTATCATTGTCCACCACCACAAAAGGGCTAAACCAGGACCTCATAATTTCCATGGAGAAATGACTAGGACCAAGAGGCCTGGGCTGTCTATAATATTATAGACAGTCATCATCACATTCGAAAAGAACACAATATGAAATGAAATGTCTGCATTAATAGATTAGATCATGGTGTATGTGGTCTGCAATTGCAGGCCTGGTTTATATATTGTCTGACAGTAGACAAAAGATGGAGATCCCGGAACAACTTAAGACAACTCATATATATATATAGCAAAATGTAAGGACAGGTGCTATGGTTGGCCACAATGGTCATTATGTTGACCACTCTAATTTACTATGCTTAAGTACATTATACCATAGGAAAGCTATGACATTCCTTTATTAACTCATTTGGTTTATTATGGAATATCAATGATGACCAAAACTATGCTCTGCATATATCAACCCCTTTAAAATTGTTGTCATCCTTGATGCTCTAATCAATCGAAGTCTAGTGAGTGAATGGTTGAGCTGTCTCAAGCGGTGAAATAGAGGCAAAAGTCAAATTCACCGAAGGAACTGAAATGAGGCTGAAATAGAGGAGCTGAATTGCTCTCTCTCTCAATTTCTGATAATCTACCTTTTGGTTTCTCATGCATCTTCTTCAATGCAGTGACAACATGACCTCCTACAATGGCACTCATAGCTTTACTAGCCTTAGTTTCAGATTCTACCATACTCTTCTTAAAATCTGATTTTTTCCTTCCATTCTGCCCCTTTACTTTTAAGCTCTGATTCATCTCAAATTGCATGGCCTTGGATTCCCAATCATTCAAGGAAGCATCATTTTATTTCTTTTACGATGCTAATTGGGCTTCCAATTGAGATGTTGTTGAGCCTCTATTATTCAACTACTTCTCTAATTTTACCACATTTGTCATTAATTCAACTGCTATTGACTTGCCCTGTGAATGCAATTAATGTTTTACTACATATTTCCTCTTTCATCCATATTTAGCCCAATTATACCGGTGTCTAATTCATTAGCACAAATCTTACTTAGTCTATGACTGAATTTGATTTTTTATGTGGAGATTTAGTACTATGCCTATGCACATGCATTCTTAGAGTTTCTGAATCCAAGAATTACATGAACGAAAAGAAATCAAACATGAAACATTGAAAGGAAATATGTCCAGCACACACAAACGCCCAGTTGGGTATGGCGAACCCTCTTGTCGGGTATGCAATGGTTGTGGATATTGGGCTTTATTGGGCACATACGGGAGTAGTCTTTAGCGGTGTACCCCCTACACTTTTATGTGTTAGAGTATTCCTTGGGTCTCTGGATCACATGCAGTTTAGGGGCGATCAGAGTGGTAGCGCACACTAGGGATAGTGAATTGTTGTGTTAGCACAGGGAGCCCCCTTGGCGGCTGCGGTTTGAACTGGGAGGATGTTAAGAAGCTTGTAAATGCATTGAGCCTTGAGCGTCATTGGCTCAAAACCAAAAACCAAACAACAATAAACACACAAAATTTATCCATGAGTAACCCAGTGGAGCAAAACTCCAGCAAGTGGGGTTGTGCCTCCAATCCACTATCACCAGTGAGTGCAAGATTACAAGTTCACAGGGCTATGGCATACAACCAACACCAATCTTGTTATGCATCACACTATCTTTCTTCTTTGTTGTTTTCTCCTTTTTTGCTTTACAAGTTCAATCAAAACTCTAGATGACTCCTAAACTCCCATCCAAGACTCTTTTTGAATCAAGGCACGCTCAAAGTTTGACATAAAAAGATCCAAATGACGCACTGACCAACAAAAGACATACCAACTTATCCATTTTCCAAGCTAGGTAGTTGGTTTCAGATTATGTTTTATTTAGAATGGTTTTGGTCTTGAACAAACATGTTTCTAGTGTTTTGGTGACGAGTTCAGTCCTGCATGAACTTTCTCCTATGCTTGTTTTTTCCGGGATGTGTTTGGTCATGACTAAATCCATCATGTATTCTTTAGGATGGGTTCGGTAGGACATGAACCAGTCATTGTCTCGTATTTTTAGAATACAACTTCAGAAATCCTTATTAGACCTCCCTACTTATTCCCAAATGGTTTCTATCCCTTTGCAACACTTTCCAAATACTTGTACAATTCTGCCTTAGTTTATCACAGGTCTAGGAGGTCAAATTACATAATAATGATGCTCTAAGGGTCATATAGAGTTACAAACCTCTTAGAGTCTTTACAAACAAAAATACAAAATGAAGTGGATTTACATTACAACTAGATGCAATCTGCATGTCATAACATTGTACGATGTGCTTATCTGCCTCATTCTTGTTGCTTAAGCTACAATAAAATTCCATCGTGCCTCTATACTTAGGATGGCTAGATGATTGATAGCATTATGTATTTCATAATCACGTAAAACTATGTTGTTACATTTTCGAAGCTTCTTAACTAGAGTTCCATGCCAATACTATTGTTTCTAAAGGCATTATTTATTGAACTGCTCTTCCCTTTTCTTCTAGTGCAAATGTGAAATTATTGTACTTTGTCCCATGTATCCCTTTAGGGCTGAAAACTGAACAAGGGGGTTTTCCAACAAACCCTATTTAAATATGCAATTTTTTTGAATTTAGTCAAACCCTATATATATGACATTAATTGTAGATTGTTATAGGTGCCCAATTATGGCATAAAAATAATATTCAATTGCTCCAAAAATTATAGAAAATTATCAAATATTACAGTCAACAATAATCATTCAAAAACCTGATTTTTCCAATGCTCAATGGCTGGAAATTATCACAAAAATATCAGAAGTGAGTGTGGCTGTTCCACACCCAAACAATGGCCAAAATAGGCCTTGAAAGACCTTCGCCCAAACCTAGAAGGGGTTCATGGCTCCACTAAGGTGGTTCGTTGCAACTTTAGGCAGCTCGCCACTCTCTCTTGTGCTCCCAATCAGCTTGTCCAGCCCTCAAACCTGATTGCCACACCTGTACAAGACAAAATGGTGTTTAAAGCACCCTAGGATGCCAAATACACTCAATACAACCTCCTCACGAAGTTGTCCAAATTGGATATTAAGAGTTTTCGTTCTCAATTCCACCCACTTTGAAGGTTTTCATCTTTAAATCAATAAATCAAGCTTTTTCGTGCTTCAACTCAGAAATTCAATTATTCAAAAGATAGTCTAACCCCCTCAATGAGTCCTCAATTTCGTTTTATAACCTTCCCTCCAAGAGGTGTGTTCCATTTTGGAGGGAAACTTAAAACATTTAAAAGATCAGTTCCTTTATAACTCCCACTTAAGACCTTGGAGCACTCATGACCCTTAAAGTTTCCCATTTAAGTGAAAATTAGAACAATAAAGTACTTTTTAAATTTCACAAATAGAACCACATATTTCCCTTCTCGTTTATCTTCCCTTAGCCTTTGGAAACAAAAGAATTTCTGCTAAGGGTCTTCAAAGCTCCTTCAAAGAGAAGGGGACATTACAGTCCTCCCTTCTCGAAATTGCTTGTCCTCAAGCAATTTCAAGCTCAGATGTTGAAGGATGGCTGCCCCCTCCCAACTAGCATCCTCAAGTGGCAAATCCTTCCAACAAACCAATTATTCCATGATACTTCAGTTCCTTCGTTTCTTTTCTCGAACCTCAATTATAGAATCCGGAACCAAAATCAACTTACCCTCATCATCAAGTGGCAATAGATACATGGAAAGAATGATGTGTTGCCCAAATGCCTTTTTGAGGCAAGAGACATGAAAAACACTGTGTATTCTGCTGCCCTCGGGTGGTTCCAACTCATAGGTCACTTCCTCAACTCTCCATGAAACTTTATAGGGGCCATAGAAGCGAGGTTTGAGTTTCTTTGCCCCCCTATGCTTGAGAAAAGATTGCCTATATGGATGCAATCTTAAAAACACCGTGTCACCTACCTTGAATGACCTCTCTATCCGATGCTGGTCCACATACACTTTTTGCTGATTTTGTGCATGCTGAAGATTCTTTTTGAGTTGTCCCAAAATCTCAATACTTTGTTGTACCAAATCAGCATCCCCAGGCACTCTACTTTCGGATAAAATCAGATCCATGGATGAAAAAACATCATATCCATACAAGGCTTTGAAAGGGGACATGCCAATTGACATGTGGTATGAAGAATTATAACAATACTCAACCATGTACAACCATTTGCTCCAAGCTGATTGCTGCCCTGAAATGAAATTTCTGAGATATCCTTCCACCCACTTATTCACTATTTCAGTCTGCCCATCGGTTTGGGGGTGGTAGCTAGTACTAGGTTGAAAGATCCCTGATGGATCCCTTTGGTTGATAGGCTGTAATTTTGTATTTTTAAATTGTGTTTACCTGTTCCTGAATGTTTTCTTTCCGAAATAGACGGAAGTTGCAGTAGGGTTTGATTGTTTTTGTGTTTTGATGATTTTTGCAACAAATAAATAATGAAGTACAGCCAAAACAAATTACTTATGGGCAGAATTCTGGATATTGAATCAAATAAGGAACCAATTACAGACTTTCAATAATTCAGGGAGATTACAATTGCAGACAGACCCAATCTGAAACGCTGAAAGGAGTTACACACCAGAAGAAGGGCCGCGGCAAGACTCCAATCCCTGTAATGCGCTGCTGTGGAAAAGAGGTGGGCTGCCAGGTACAGCCGTACAGCCGCAAGGGCTGCCAGGTACAGCTGTACTATTGTGAAACCCTTACACTCTGAAATAACCCTTGTATATCTGCTTAATTCTGTCACAAATCCCAGTGCCTACCAGAAGAACACTGAGCAAATCTCCAGATGAAACTGAACACACAACAGTCCACTGAATTGGGGGCTACGTCCCAAACAGGAAAGCACTGGGGTTTGGCGTCCCAATACTAGAAGCTCCTCCAGAGCAAAAGCGCAAATCCAAAATATAATATGTCAAGAATAATTCATAAACTTCTTTTGGCCTCCTTATAACCTCTTCCCATTAAGTCGAACCCTAAAAGCAACCCATGGAGCGCTTAAGTCATATCATGTTATAATTCCCTTTTTTGTGGTCAAGTGCATAGAAGTTGACCCTTTTTTCACATAAAGAGAGATCCGTCCGCCGAAAGGATCTGAATCAAGAACGAAATATTTAGAAAAGTCCAAGACCTTTCCAACGAGCTATTACACCCTAGGGCACGCATCCAGATGAGGCCAAAAACCCCTTATTACTCCAAAATGGCTATAAACTTAGCCTTATTTAATTAAAAGACGAAAACTTGGGAAATATTAAAAATATAACCTAAGTAGCAACAAAATGAACCAATGACTCCAAAAACTAGAAAGTCATCCTGCCACCTGTCTGTGACTGAAGTCGGAAATCAAGGATTCACTGGCAGTCTCATCCCTAAAATCTAGGGATGCCTCTAGAAGCTAGGAAACAAACCCAAATCCTCTGAAATTGAACTCAAGGAATGATCTCATGGAGACCCATCCCTGGGTATGATCATACCCTCCTTAAAAGTAGGGGTAACCCCCATAATTTTAGGAACTGTCTCCTAAAAAATAGGAACGTCTCCCAACTGATCAGCGACGGCCAAATCACCAAGTCCCCAACACTGTAAAGCCATACTGGGTCTCTATCCAACAATGTCAACCTACAAGACCCCATAATAAGCTGACTCACTTGTCTCTGCTAGACCGGGCTAAAGAGGGGACATGACAGTCCTCCCTTCTCGGAGATGCTTGCCCACAAGCAACTGTAAAGCTGGATGTTGTAAAATGCTCTCACCCATGTTTCCATCCACATGTGTAGTATTGACATTTTTGGCTGGTCCACTACATGTGTGTTCAACCTTTCCTCCCAACATTAGGACTCGAGCCTTAAACGAGTTCTCAACTAGAGGCAACTCATGAAACTCAAGATGTAGATTAGGTGCACAAATAGAACTTTCTAAATTATACCTCTTCTCTTGTTCATGCACATCTGCACGTTCCCCTTGCTTCCTCATCTCAAGAGGCCCATCCTTTGTATGCTCAATCTCCATGTCTTCTTCCCTTGGAAGAAATAGTGATCGAAGATAGATTTCTCTTCGTTGTCTTGCTTGATCTATATGACTACAATGTTCCTTGACCTCTTGCAAGCGCTGTTTTGCTTGAGCAGCCAACATCTTTGCCCTTCTAGCTCGTTGCAACCACTCACTACACCTATCTTGTGTCTTTTCCACATCTTTCATAGTATGATATGCAAAACCTGAATCTTTGTGGCTTGAATTCCCCTCATGTGCCATAGTTGTTATCCCATTGTTATCCTCAATAAGATGACTGCTGTCATAGAACTGAAAATCAGAAATGACATCATACCTATTTGTAGTGTCTTCAAGGGACTCAACCAAGTCTTCACCCTTTGCTAGTTGTCCGTTGCCAAGTGCTGGTCCAAATTTAGAAACTTCTTCTGTAGTAACTTTTGAATGGCAGATCACACAGAGTGTTCTCATGTTTTCCAATCTGCATTCACCTCCTCCTCTATATACTGGCACGATATGATCTGCATGCCATGCATTTCCTTCAGTTGGCTCTAAAACAAGCTTGTTGAGCGATCTTTGATATTTTGCAAAATGACAACGAATGTTCATTAATAAAGAACATTCAGGAACTTCAAGATTGGGCATTTGAACAGGATATTCATTATCACTGCTTGTTATCACAAGTTGTTGACAGTGGCCTGAAATCATGAAGAATAAATGGATGGTTGTGGGATCGCAGATCTTGCAGAAGTCTTCCATTAAAAACCACAGATCTCCTGAACTGGGAACAGCATTAGAAAGGATTGTATCTTCAGTCTTATCTATTATTTCCTTAACATTTGAAATGGAAGACACCAGGCATGGAAAAATTAACAAACATAATAGAAATTGATCTCTAGATTTATGTCTACTGCCACACAAAATAGCAGAAATACTTTCTGCCTGTACCACAAGACGATGCTCTGCAAACGCCCTCCATACACAGAGTAGCCAATATTCATCAACCTTCAAATTTAGCACTTCCGAATTCTTTCTTCTATGCGAGCTTAAACTGGCTACAAATCTTAACCAAACCATAGAAGCATATGCAATGGGAGTTGCCATCTCTTCAAATTGAACAGCATCTGTACAAGATGGATTGTTTCCCATACATCCAAAAGTACCTTGGGCTACCCCACTGGACAGAAGTGTTCCATTTACATTCCTCGTATTTACAGGAAGTTTGTAAAATGAAGATAACAAGACTAAAGGCCTGAGTTTAATCACCATATATTCCAACAGGGACCAGAGAGAAAATACCAAATACCTGTCACGGGTTGATACAAACAATACCTTAACCTCCTCAGTACTGCTATTTAAAAAATATAGAAATAGGTGAACTGCAGCCCGATGCTCGCTTGAGGGTTCATCTGTAGCTTTTACCTCCATATCTAATCCCTCCAGCAACAGTTGCCATATCCGCATGATAAATTTCAAGCATATCTTCTTGTTCTCGGTACCTGCAACATCCCCGGCATAAGACTTCCATATGCTTCCAAATATTTTCAGCAAGTATTCCAAGTGGCAAAGCATCCACGGAGACCATTTAATAGGAGAGCCATCTATAGGAAGAACTGATCTGTGTGTTTTTTCGTTGACCTTAAGAGAGAGGAACTCCTCAAAAACACTAGCACAAGAATCCCAAACCCACAAGTTCCAATTATTTAAAGATAGACTCAAACAATGGTACCAAAATATGCTGCATAACAGATTTTTTGGTGACAGAACAAGAAAGCTTTTGCAAAATGTAAACACATATCATCCAGCATGAATTCAGGGCTTTTGCAGATTTTTCAACAGCCATTGTGACCACCAGTGGTGTGATCATGAGTTTCATACGCTTTGATGTAAGATGCACAAATGGCTCTTCACTTCCTCCATACAAATCCCCGTCCACTGCATTCTCAGAGGAAGATGGGAGTAAAATGTCAACCATAGTTTTCCATGCAACCTGTAACATTTCCATCAAGATGGCCTGCTGACGTTCCATTTGTGACAACTGTCGCTGGATGACTAACCAGTTACCTTTACTACTAGTAATTGGTGCATCACCAATATTTTCACTTCTTGAAAAAGTGGTTATTGTACCACTTGTGTCCCTTAGATTAAGATCACTCCAATCATCCGACTCCATGATTCTTGCTTTTGAATCCCTGTTCCTTAGAGATCTTCTATCCATCCATTGATCTTGTGAGAAATCATCTGTTTTATCAAGCCTGTTGTAAGTATCCCCTGTGCCTTGCATGCCAACCAGATCCAAATTTTCACCTTCTTGGCTTGCAGCTGATGCCTCAGTCTGTTCATGCTTGGATTGAGCAGATGGTGGGCGTCCCCTAGGCACAGCTACTTCAACTTCCCAGTCATCTGATCCTTTTTTCTCAAGATTTTGGAAAAAAATCAGGATTTAGCTCTTTGTTACTAAAGACAGGAGCCTTTTTCTTCAAGAACCCTGCTGTCTTTTCAGACATGTTACCACCTTGTGCATTTGAGAGAGAATTGGAAAAATGATTTGGATTATCCAATGAAATTGTGCATGTTGAATTTACTTTATTTGCAGTAGAACCTGACTGTTCAAGATCCACCTTTTCCAATGTCTCAGTCGCCTCTATAATTTCAGTGTCTAAAGACGGTGGTTTTGGTGTTGCTGAGTTTGATTCATCTTCGGTCCCCGAAATACTCTTCCATAGTTGTAGTGCCTCTACCATACTGTCCCTTACTGGTTTCACTTCTGTTTTTGATGAAGTAGGCAGTATCATACGCTGGGTAACGGGCAAATCTGTAAATTGTCCACGCCTAGGGGACTGAAGGGGGCTCTTGTCTGAGGCGTGTGACTGGTGACTACGCTGACTTCCCACCACAGATACTGATCTGCTCTGACTGCCTCTCCCTAATTCCAACCGGTCCAAGGCATCCTGTATCCTGTCTAAGGTCTGAGCAATCCTAGGCTGAGTGTTGATGAGGGTTCTCATCATTTCTCTCTCTTCATTAGGCTTGGGCCACTTTGATTTCTCTTTTGGAGGAATGTTGGGTGGTGTAAACCCAAACATTTTGTAGAGTCTTCCCATTTTGAAACAATCTGCTAACAAAATAATTTCACGAGGAATCCCACAACACAAGACCACACAAGCTGGCATGATGCACAGCTCTGATACCACTGAAAGATCCCTGATGGATCCCTTTGGTTGATAGGCTGTAATTTTGTATTTTTAAATTGTGTTTACCTGTTCCTGAATGTTTTCTTTCCGAAATAGACGGAAGTTGCAGTAGGGTTTGATTGTTTTTGTGTTTTGATGATTTTTGCAACAAATAAATAATGAAGTACAATAACATAAATAACCTCTGAAATTAAAAACCAAGTACAGCCAAAACAAATTACTTATGGGCAGAATTCTGGATATTGAATCAAATAAGGAACCAATTACAGACTTTCAATAATTCAGGGAGATTACAATTGCAGACAGACCCAATCTGAAACGCTGAAAGGAGTTACACACCAGAAGAAGGGCCGCGGCAAGACTCCAATCCCTGTAATGCGCTGCTGTGGAAAAGAGGTGGGCTGCCAGGTACAGCCGTACAGCTGCAAGGGCTGCCAGGTACAGCCATACTATTGTGAAACCCTTACACTCTGAAATAACCCTTGTATATCTGCTTAATTCTGTCACAAATCCCAGCGCCTACCAGAAGAACACTGAGCAAATCTCCAGATGAAACTGAACACACAACAGTCCACTGAATTGGGGGCTACGTCTCAAACAGGAAAGCACTGGGGTTTGGCGTCCCAATACTAGAAGCTCCTCCAGAGCAAAAGCGCAAATCCAAAATATAATATGTCAAGAATAATTCATGAACTTCTTTTGGCCTCCTTATAACCTCTTCCCATTAAGTCGAACCCTAAAAGCAACCCATGGAGCGCTTAAGTCATATCATGTTATAATTCCCTTTTTTGTGGTCAAGTGCATAGAAGTTGACCCTTTTTCCACATAAAGAGAGATCCGTCCGCCGAAAGGATCTGAATCAAGAACGAAATATTTAGAAAAGTCCAAGACCTTTCCAACGAGCTATTACACCCTAGGGCACGCATCCAGTTGAGGCCAAAAACCCCTTATTACTCCAAAATGGCTATAAACTTAGCCTTATTTAATTAAAAGACGAAAACTTGGGAAATATTAAAAATATAACCCAAGTAGCAACAAAATGAACCAATGACTCCAGAAACTAGAAAGTCATCCTGCCACCTGTCTGTGACTGAAGTCGGAAATCAAGGATTCACTGGCAGTCTCATCCCTAAAATCTAGGGATGCCTCTAGAAGCTAGGAAACAAACCCAAATCCTCTGAAACTAAACTCAAGGAATGATCTCATGGAAACCCATCCCTGGGTATGATCATACCCTCCTTAAAAGTAGGGGTAACCCCCATAATTTTAGGAACTGCCTCCTAAAAAATAGGAACGTCTCCCAACTGATCAGCGACAACCAAATCACCAAGTCCCCAACACTGTAAAGCCATACTGGGTCTCTATCCAACAATGTCAACCTACAAGACCCCATAATAAGCTGACTCACTTGTCTCTGCTAGACCGGGCTAAAGACGGGACATGACATAGGTGTCAACTCCGTGCCTACCAAACGGAAGAGTTCTTGCCAAAATTGCCCCATGAACCGGCTGTTCTGGTCATTAACAATGTTCCTTGGCAGCCCATGGAGTTTAAAAACCTCCTTGAAAAAGACATCAGCCATGGTAGGAGCATTAAATTTGGCTGGAATAGCAAAAAACTGTGCATATTTGGTGAGTCTATCCACCAAAACCAACATACAACTCTTACTTTGTGTCATGGTCAGTCTTGTGACAAAATCCATTGATATGCTTTCCCCTTTTTGAGTGGGATGGGTAGAGGTTGCAAAAGTCCAGTTGAAAAAGTGTGTTCCCCTTTATTTTGTTAGCACACAAGACATTCACGAACATATTGAAGAATTTCCCCTTTGATGCCTTTCCAAAAGAATTTTTCTCTTGCTTATATGTTTTGAAGTATCTTGGATGTCCTACCATTGGGGCATCATGTACAGCCTTCATGATTTGCTGCTTCAGCTTTGAATTAGGGGTTACAAAGACCCTATTCTTGTCCAAAATCAATTCATTAACTACCTTATACCTTTCATCATCCACCTTTCTATCCATGACAGCTGTAGTGAACTCATTTTTTTCACATTCAGCTGTGATTACAGCCTTCCAATTTGCTATAATCTCACTCATAGAACACAAATTGGGCCTCCTAGATAAAGCATCAACCACCACATTGCTTACCCCTTTAACATATTCAATATCAAAGTCATAGGATTGCAATTTATTTACCTATTTTTGTTGCCTATCGCTCAAATCCATTTGACTAAGTATTTCAAACTATTGTGATTCATTCTTACCACAAACCAAATATTGCCTAAATTTGGCCAAGGCATGCATGATGGCCAACATCTCTTTGTCATAGATTGAGAATTTTCGTTCAACTTGAGCTTTCTACTTTCAAATGCGATTGGTGTCCGTTTTGCATTAGGACAGCCCCTATACCTTCTCTTGAAGCATCACATTCCACAATAAATAGAATAATGAAATCTGGAACAACGAGTACTGGGCAAGTACTCATCACTTATTTGAGTTCTTCAAAGGTCCCCAAGGCTGTTTTGGACCAGCTGAAAGTTCCTTTATTTGTTAGATCTGTTAAAGGGGCAACAAGTTGTGAAAGTCCTTTTACAAATCTTCTATAATAGTTGCACAAATGTCATGTCCCCTCCCAGTTGACATCTCTTAGAGTTGATGATTAGCCTATTATGTGACCCTCGCAGGCTGATAGGATGGATAGAGGGTCTTGATGGAGCTTGGCTTGGCTTCGACTATCAAAATTTTTCTAGTTGGCTTTCGTTCGGGCTCTTTCGGACACCATTTCCCTGAGTTGCTATTTTTTAGGAATTTTTGGCACTCAGCGGAACACCCCTGTTATGGTCTGATCATGTGCGGAATCACTCCCTTGTTCGCCAGCTTCAGACGGTTCGAGAATCGGATACTTTTTGAGAGAGATATTAATATTTAATTAATATAATTAAATATAAATTATTTGGCATAATATTATGACTTAGGCGTTTTGACCCAAGGGGGCGCTCATTATGAAGGGGGCCATTTTAATTATATTTTATAATTAAAAATGTGTCTTTAGACTCTGGAAAAATTAAAAGAGAAGAAAATTTGAATTTTTAATTAATGAAACCCTAATTAGGGAAAGCACACTTTTCAAGAATATAAGGTTTTCTCATTGGGAATCGTGCCATTTATGATTGAAGCCAATTTTTGCTAAGTATTTTCTTGAAGACAGAGCCAAGGGTTCCAGTATTTGATTTGCATTGGAGAACGTGCAATCTTCAGTGTGTGTAATTCAGAGGTTGTGAGATATCAGCGGATCTATTGCCAATTTGAGAGATAATTTTATATAGAAGTTATCACAGATTCACAAGGGTTAATATCTTCTGGATTTTGGTCTAGAAATTATCCAGAAAGAGATTTCCAGTATTGGCGCAATATTTATTGAGATTTGCCGCCTAGCATACAGGCCGTACTATTTTATTTTGCTGCTGTACGAAATTTTTACGGTTCTGTACCAGGCCATATAGTTCTAGAAAAGGGGCGTACTTCCATTTTGGAGCAAATTGCCTTTCTTTTGATCGTCTGACTATCATTTGGAGCGCCTATAAGGCCGACATCTTTTTGGGATGTCAAACGGAGGGAGAAAGAAGTATTTATTGCAAGTGTACCAGAGTTAGGGTTTTTCCAGATTGCAGCAAATCAGGTTTTTGAGACAATATTTTATATTATTTTCGTATGCATGCCAGAGATCTTCTATTGTAATCATCTGAAATGAATAATAAGATCATAGATTAGCCAGTTTAAGGAGTAAGCTGCTTTGTATTTATTTATTCGAATTTATACGAATTTTTCTTGCAAAATAGCATTCTTCTTTTATTCATGCAAAAACACAAAAAATCAAAATAGACAAAAACAGTTCAAAAAACATTCAGTTTCAGAAATCAGGGAAACAGGGGTTTCTACAGTGGTATCAAAGCTAAATCCTGCCACCCTGAGGGTTTAGCAATCTTATGCAGCCACAAGAGTTAGGACCACACAGGTATTACACACGCAGGAGAGCCTTGCTTGAAGGCGACCAGGGTTTAGAACAGCAGCCGGTCATCATGAGTGACAGGCGTGAGGGTAGCCCACCCAGGGGCCACAGGAATAATGAGGATCAAGACACCAGAGACTTCTTTCGTGCTATGGTTACAGGACAGCAACAGATGGCGCAGGCATTACAGGCACTTACTACTATGGTAGAAAGGATGAACCCACCTGTTAGACAGAATGGGGAACAAGGAGATAACAAGAGTGCTACAGTTAATCAAAGACCACAACTGACCCATTCCAGAACAGCTGATAGGCCTACACGTCCTATATTTGTTCAGGAGGATCCAGAAGAAGCTCTAGCAGAGGAGGCGGCAGGAGACCCCCTATTTGCAGATACGCTCATGGCTGCAAATGAGGAGTGGGAATTATTAGCTCCTCATGTTCGGGAGAGGATGTCCTTTGATCGTTTTGTAAATTAGAGGAGAGAACATTACAAGTCACTTAGACAGGATAGGAGGCCTAGAGGTCAGCTTAGTGAGCTGAAGAAGGCTACGGGCAAACTTTCTCTGACTACTTTTGATGGTAGTGGTAAGATGACAGCTCAAGCTTGGATTCATAAGCTTGACACATTTTTGGCATTGAGGCCAATGACAGAGATAGAAGCTATCAAATACGTCGCTTTGCACTTGGAGGGAGTAGCACATGATTGGTGGTACCATGGTATGGTAACACTTCAGCATAATCAGGTGACAGAGTACTAGGACTTCGTGGATAGGTTGGTTGAGAGGTTTGACAAGAAAGATCCAGAGGTTTACTTTCGAGATTTGACACAGTTGAAACAAATAGGTAACTTGGAGTCCTTCATTGGGGAGTTTCAGCGGTTGGCAGTCATGGTGCCAAACATTTCAGAGCGTAGATTGATAGTTCTTTTCATTGAGGGCCTATCCGAACCTTTGAGAGGTTGGATCAAAGCCTTTGATCCTCCTTCGTTACAGGAAGCTATGAAGAAGGCGCGTAGTATGGAGATGGCAGCCCCATCCAGTAAATTCAACTCCAGAGGTACTTCTTCATTCAGGGACAATAAGGGCTTCAGCAGGAATAGAGAGAAATCAGATTTTAACAAGGACAAATCAGATTTTAAGAATGATTCCAAGGGCAAACCAGCAGCACCACCTTTGGATTGAGAGGCTCTTAATGATCTACGTAGGAAGAAGCTTTGCTTCTACTGCAAAGGTACCTATGATGCCAATCACGATTGTCCTTTGAGGCCTAAGGGCAAGGCAAATCGTGTGATGTGGGCTTATTATGAGGATTTGGAATCAGAAAATTCCGAACAGTAGGAGAGTTATGAGGAGTCAGAGGCAGAGGCTTCAGAGCCTAAGGTAGAGGCATATTCAGAGCTTCAGATTCAGGAGGCACGCTTATCTAGCATCCAACAGGAGGGTTCATTCAGACTCCATGGAGTTTTGGCAGGACAGAGGGTCATAACCCTTCTTGACACAGGGGCCACACATAATTTTATAGATGCTAGATTTGTGGAGAAACGTGGACTGATTACCGAGGAGTTTGACGGCATTAGAGTTAAGGTGGCCGACGGTTACACTCTTAGGTGTAAGCGGATGATTAGAGATCTCCCTCTGCGCTTGAACAACTATGAGTTCAAGGCTGATTATTATGTGGTGAACATGGGGGATATAGATTTAGTCCTGGGCATGAAGTGGCTTCATTCCCTTGAGGAAGTCACTCTTCGTCTCAAGGACAAGGAGATTCGTTTTGATGTTGATGGGAAAACACATATTCTGAAGGCAATATGGGACAGTAACATCAAAACTATTTCTTTTCATCGGATGGAGAGGCTCATGCGACACGACATGGTAGAGTGGGCTGCCGAGTGCACATTGGCACCAATACAGGAGGGACAGAAGAAGACTGAGTATCATCCTGACATTCAGCAGTTGAGAGTCAAGCATGATAAGGTATTCAACGATATTCCACTAGGGAGACCTCCAGACAGGGGCATTGAGCACATTATTGAGCTTGAGGAGGGCGCTAAGCCCGTTATGATTACTCCTTATCGGCATCCTAAGCGGTTGAAAGATGAGATCGAGAAAACAATCAAGGAGTTACTTGCTATGGGTCACATTCGGCCTAGCAAATCACCATTCGCTTCTTCAGTTGTTCTGGTGAAGAAGGATGGCACCCTACGCATGTGCATTGACTATAGAGTCCTGAATAAGAGGACTATTAAGAACAGATATCCAATACCTCGTATCGATGAGCTTATTGATGAGCTCCATGGTGCATGCTACTTCACGAAGATAGACTTAAGGTCAGGATATCATCAGATCAGGGTTCGTGAGTAGGACATTGAGAAGACTGCTTTTCGTTGTCATTGTGGACACTATGAGTTTGTGGTGATGCCATTTAGGCTCACCAATGTGCCAGCGACATTTCAGTCCACCATGAACCGAGTCTTCCATTCACTGCTGAGGAGATTTGTACTTGTTTTCTTCGATGACATTCTTATATACAGTAGGACTTGGCAGGAGCATTTGGCTTATCTGGAGACCGTGCTCAGTATTTTGGAGAGGGAGTCCTTGTATGCCAAGGAGTCCAAATGTGATTTGGGGATGACCAACTTGTTATACTTAGGTCATATTATCAGTGCAGAGGGAGTGCGGATGGATCCTGAGAAGATCCGTGCTATTATTGACTGGCCTACTCCAGTGAATCTTACACAACTGCAGGGTTTTCTAGGTTTGTGTGCATTTTATCGTAGATTCGTGAATAGTTATTCACGTCATGCATCCCCTATGATAGATTTGTTGAGAAAAGGTGCATTTTGTTGGACTCCTGAGGCACAGGAGTGTTTCATGAGGTTTAAGAAGTTGATGACTACGTGCCCAGTGTTGGCACTACCAGATTTTTCGAAGCCTTTTGAGCTTCAGTGTGATGCTTCAGGTGAGGGCATTGGAGTGGTGCTTATGTAGGACAAGCACCCTATAGTGTATGAGAGCCGTAAGCTCAGGGGGCCAAAGAGACTCTACAGCAGTTACGATAAAGAGATGCTCGCTATAATGCATGCCTTAACAAAATTTAGGCAATATCTTTTTGGCAGCAAATTTTGCATCAAAACTGACCACAACAGCTTGAGGCATTTCTTGGGGTAGCGAGATCTCAATGATCGTCAGTAGAAGTGGGTGAGCAAATTACAGGCATATGACTTGGACATCTCTTTCATCAAGGGCACCCAGAATGTAGTGGCCGACGCTCTCTCACGCAGGCCTTATTTGAGTTCTATGGTTCACATTACAGAGGATTGGAGACATGATTGTGGCATAGTATACCAAGGATTCATGGGCATCCAGTATTGTTGAGGAATCGACGATTGATACTAGATATACGCTTGTAAATGACTTGATCATTTACAAGAACAGGGTTTATTTGATCCCAGGATCAGAGGTGAAGAACATTATCATGCGAGCCTTTCATGATGTACCCACTACAGGACATCCCGGGTATTTCAAAACCTATAGACAGATTTGGGAGAGATTCACATGGAAAGGACTTAAGGCAGATGTTCTTCAGTATGTGCGTGAGTGCCCTGTTTGTCAGCAGAACAAGCAGGAGAACACGTACCCGACAGGATTATTGCAGCCACTTCCGATTCCTGACAGGAAGTGGGAATGCCTGTCGATGGATTTCATTACGGGTTTGCCTAAAGCCCAAGGACGAGATTGCATATATGTAGTCGTGGATCGGTTAACGAAGTATGCCCACTTCTTTCCGATTACCACCACTTACACAGCTACACAGGTAGCAGAGGTCTTCTTTCGAGAGGTATTCAAACTGCATGGGTTGCCTCGGAGCATAGTGAGTGACAGGGATAGTCGGTTCTTGAGTCACTTCTGGCAGGAGGTGTTCAGACTTTGTGGGACCGAGCTTACACCGAGCACCAGTTACCACCCGTAGACCGATGGACAGACAGAGATAGTGAATAAATGGGTGGAAGGTTACCTCAGGAACTATATTGTAGGGCAGCAAAAGGCATGGGTCAAGTGGATTCATTTGTGCGAGTATTGCTATAACACGACTTTCCACATGACCATACAGATGTCCCCTTTTATGGCATTGTACGGATATGAGGCGCCGAGTTTTCTGGATTTGCTACTGAGTGACAGTAGAGTGCCGAGTGCTGGAGACTTGTTGCAGGAGAGTCAAGATACTGTGAGGGCTCTCAAGGAGAATATTGCCAAGGCACAGAATTAGCAAAAGTAGTACGCAGATCAGAAGAGGACAAAGAGGTCTTTTGATGTGGGTGACATGGTTTATCTTATGTTGCAGCCTTACCGTTAGTCTACTCTTAGGAAGAGTGGGGCAGAGAAGCTTAAGCCACGTTATTACGGTCCTTTCAGGATCCTGAGGCGTGTTGGAGAGGTGGCTTATGAGCTAAAGCTTTTGGCAGAGAGTAGGGTACACAATGTTTTTCATGTGTCACGCCTCAAGAAGGCGTTGGGACACCGTGTGGTACCTTCTACAGTTTTACATCCCTTAGATGATGAGGGAAAGTTGATTTTAGTACCTTAGTCTATCCTGGAGTACAGAGAGAGACAGTTGCATAGGACTATCAGGGAATATTTGGTAAAATGGAGAGATTTGCCAGTGGAGGATGCTACATGAGAGAGCAAGGATATTTTGCAGCATCCAGAGTTGAGATTGCTTGAGGACAAGCAATTTCAGGAGGGGCAGACTGTCATGTCCCCTCCCAGTTGACATCTCTCAGAGTTGATGATTAGCCTATTATGCGACCCTCGTAGGCTGATAGGATGGATAGAGGGTCTTGATGGAGCTTGGCTTGGCTTCAACTATCAGAATTTTTCTAGTTGGCTTTCGTTCAGGCTCTTTCGAACACCGTTTGCATGAGTTGCTATTTTTTAGGGATTTTTGGCACTCAGCGGAACACCCCTGTTATGGTCTGATCATGTGCGGAATCACTCCCTTGTTCATCAACTTCAAACGGTTCGAGAATCGGATACTTTTTGAGGGAGATATTAATATTTAATTGATTTAATTAAATATTAATTATTTGGCGTAATATTATGACTTAGGCGTTTTGACCCAAGGGGGCGCTCATTATGAAGGGGACCGTTTTAATTATATTTTATAATTAAAAATGTGTCTTTAGACTATGGAAAAATTAAAAGAGAAGAAAATACGAATTTTTAATTAATGAAACCCTAATTAGGGAAAGCGCACTTTTCAAGAATATAAGGGTTTTTCATTGGAAATTGTGCCATTCATGATTGAAGCCAATTTTTGCTAAGTATTTTCTTGAAGACAGAGCCAAGGGTTCCAGTATTCAATTTGCATTGGAGAACGTGCAATCTTCAGTGTGTGCAATTCAGAGGTTGTGAGATATCAGCAGATCTATTGCTAGTTTGAGAGATAACTTTATACAGAAGTTATCACAGATTCACAAGGGTTAATATCTTCTGGGTTTTGGTCCAAAAATTATTTAGAAAGAGATTTCCAGTATTGGCGCAATATTTATTGAGATCTGCCGCCCAGCATACAGGCCGTACTATTTTTTTGTTGCTGTATGGAATCTGTACGGTTCTGTACCAGGCCGTACAGTTCCAGAAAAGGGGCGTACTTCCATTTTGGAGCAAATCGCCTTTCTTTTGATCAGTCTGACTTTATCATTTGGAGCGCCTATAAGGTCGGCATCTTTTTGGGACGTCGAATGGAGGGAGAAAGAAGTATTTATTGTAGGCGTACCAGAGTTAGGGTTTTTCCAGATTGCAGCAAATCAGGTTTTTGAGACAATATTTTATATTATTTTTGTATGCATGCCAGAGATCTTCTATTGTAATCATCTGAAATGAATAATAAGATCATAGATTAGCCAGTTTAAGGAGTAAGCTGCTTTGTATTTATTTATTTGAATTTATACGAATTTTTCTTGTAAAATAGCATTCTTCTTTTATTCATGCAAAAACACAAAAAAAATCAAAATACACAAAAACAGTCCAAAAAACATTCAGTTTCAGAAATCAGGGAAGCAAGGGTTTCTACAACAAACCAAAAAAATCCCCTCAAATGTGACAGTGGTGAGGGGAGGCCAATCCAAGATGGCTTGAATCTTTTGTTGGTCCACATGGATCCCTTGAGCATTGATTACATGCCCCAAATACAAAATATCAGAAACCCTAAACTCACATTTAGATGCCATGGCGAAGAGTGCTTGCGGCTCCAATACTTCCAACACCATGTCCAAGTGTTGTAGGTGTTCCTCCCATGTCTTGTTATACACAAGGATATCATCAAAAAACACCAATACGAATTTCCTCAAATATTTCCTGAAAACATGATTCATACATGATTGGAATGTGGTGGGGGCATTTGTTAATCCAAAGGGCATCATGAAAGACTTGTAATGCCCAAAATGACATTTAAAGACTGTTTTTTGAACATCCTTTTCCCTTACACGGATTTGATGGTACCCTGCTTTCAAATCAATCTTAGAAAAATACCTTGCCCATGGAGCTCATCAATTTTAGGCATGAAATACCTATTCTTGATGGGCTTCTTATTCAACAAACGTGTAATGTCCTCAAATTGGGACAATTGTGAAAAAGAGGGTTTTCCAACAAAACCCTTAATCAACTCTAAACAAATTGAATTTTAAAAATTTAAATCAACAAACCCTAGCTGAAATATAGATGCTCAAAACACCATAAGTAGAAACAAACCCTAAGCACCAATATTGCATAATTAATTCCAATACTAATGTGGTATATATCCATTGAATTTCACCTTTAATCCATATGACATGGCATACATAAACCCTAATTACATTGCTGTAATAAATACCTACTTAGGTGAGATAAATGTGGATTTACCTTTAGAAGGTACCCTTACAATATTTTTGATTTTTATTCTGAAAGTATAGCTGCATTTTACCTTGCTAAATCAACCTTCATGTCCTTGCAAAACTCACCAATAATAATAATAAAAAATAGAAATATTTCAGAATGAAATATTTCCAAGTTAGCCCTTCCAGTGGCTTCCAAGATCCTTCAATGCGAGTCGCCAATATGCAAAAAATTACAACCTTAAATAATTCGGGAAATCGGACTTGCTCACAGTTCAAATCAACAATAGAATTACTGGAATTATTATTAGAAAATCCACAAATAATTATAGTAATATTTGCTTGATTGTTTAGGGCCTAAAAGCACCCTAAATCCCTGCAAATCTTCCTCAAAGAAATTTTCCCCACTTAGAAAAATATTATAAATAATCTCTAAATATTCTAGGGCATTGAATGACTCTAAAAACCCTGCAAAACCACTCCAACACAAATTGCCTAGCTAGAATAAAATACTAAAAATATCTCCAAACCCTAGAATAATGTTTCCAAGCAAATTAACCCTCAAAGGGAAGATCTTCAATCAACCAACAAATTCGTCACCGTAGGATTGGCTTACAAATTGAGTAAACAACCTCCAAAGAAGGTGGTGTCCAAAGACACATTTGTAGATCCAATTGCATGCAATCATGCAAATATGAAGCACAATTACAACCCTTGAATAGCGCTGCCTAGAATGTAGGAATGGAGGTTTTCGTCTCCAAAACCTTAGTTTACTTGAAGGTTTTCGTTCTCAAATAGATGTGAACAAGCTTGACATACTTGGTCATCAATTCAATATTCCAAGAAGCATAATCCTTCAAATGAATCCTTGCCTTTATATACCACTTCTCCAAGTGTGGCAGCCAAAAATTGGAGGGGGTAGTTGCCTTTTTAAAATATTAAAAGATCCTCTTAATTTCACTTTAGGCCTTAAGTGCCCAAGACCTATAAACCCCACCACCTAAGTGAGATAAAAACATAAGGTGCTTTTCATAACTCAACTCAAAACTAGAAATATAAATTACCTCTTCCATTATGAACTTCTCACAAGTGGCCCACAATGCTTCCTTTCATCCCTCTACCCTTAGCTATCGGAAACAAGAATGGGTTAAGGGTCCCATGAGGGTCTAGATAAAAAATGGGAACATTACAAAACAATAATCTATGCACATTCGCATAGTTCGATCCTTTTTCTTCACAAGCACCACCGAAGAGGCAAAAGGTCTCGAACTAGGCCTTATGTGGTTCATCTCCAAAATTTCTTTGATGGCCTTCTCAATCTCCTCTTTGTAGACCCTCAGATGCCGGTAAGGCATGGTGATTACAGCTTTGGTACTCAATTCCAACTGAACAATGTGTTCAAAACCCCTATCCGGAGGCAATCCATGAGGGATATTACCAAAAACCCTTGAATGCCTATCAAGGATGGGCTGAATATCCTTGGGAAGTTGTTGTCCCAAATCTGAATTCTTTATGCTCATAAAGCATTCAGCTGCCCATGTAACCTGCTTCCTTTGAAGAGCTCTTTCCATCCTCTTGGAGGTTACTACCATGGGCCCTCCATTGCTCAACCCACGTAGTACCACTTCCTTTTTGGCTGCCTTGAATTTGAGTTCCATAGTTTGGTAATTTTGGGTGAATTCCCCAATTGAGTGCAGCCATTGCACTTCAAGTACCAAATCAGTCTTGTCTATGCCAACAACATAAAAATCATCTTCAATTTTGTGCTTACCCAAAGTGATGCTCAAACTTGAAATATTTTTGGTGCAAGGGATGTTGAAGCCATCCGCCACAGTTACAGTGAAGCCTCGGAATGCCGTAGTTTGCAGGCCACATCCAGCTGCCAATTTCTAATCAATAAAGTTGTGGGTGGCCCCACTATCAATGAGCACAATGACCTTCTTTCCTTGTAAGACCCCTCTTACTCAAAAGACACGATCTCTAGGAGCTCCTGATAGTGTGGCAAGGGTGCCATCGAATTTATCCTCTTCCTCCTTTTCATCTTGTTCACCTATATTCCTCCTCATAGGTGGCTGTCCCCACCTTCTCTCCTTCGTCCTCATCATCCGAAACTACCTCTATGTAGTGGACTTGCCCTTTTCCAAGGCAATGATGCCCCAGTGTCCACGGATCCTTGCATGAAAAACACAAAATTTTCCTTCTTAGTTCATTCTTGGACTCACCCCAATCCTTGTTTACCTTTGGCATCGCCTTTGGCTGCCCTAAGCCTTTTTGGAAAGGCTTACTTTGCTGCCCAAAAGTGTTAGTCCTTCGCTGTCCAAAGGGCCCAAAAGTGTTGTTTTTCTGGTGCCCAAAAGGCAGAATTCTGCGCCTAGGTGCTGATGACTCTAGATCAAGAGCCTTTTGAATGGCCTCTTGAAGGGTAGGAGGGCTGAAAGCCTTAACCAAATCCCTTAGAGGATCAACCAACCCTTCCATGAACAATGACACAAGCCTTTTCTCTGAAATATTCGCTACTATGACTGAAATTCTCTGAAAATCAGTCACATACTCCTCCACGGAAGTCTTTTGCCTTAATTGAGCCAATTTCCGGAAGTGAAGCTTGAAATCAGCCCTTTCAAATCTCTCCACCAGCCTTCTACTGAATTCCTCATAAGTGTTTATGAGGTTGTGTCCTTGGGTTATCAATTTATGGTACCACCATTCATAGGCGGTTCCCTCCAAATGCAATGTAGCGAATTTGATGGCATCATCCTCCATCATAGGTCGAAGTGTTATGTATGTATCAACTTTTTGTATCCATGCCATAGCTGAACTTTTTGGTGAACCATCAAAAGTGGAAAGTGTGAGCTTTCCTAAAGCATGTTGTAGATATCCTGTAGTGTTCCTTGGTCTATGGACAGCCCCATGACCAACTTTACCCTTCTTTATTTTCATGAAATCGGTAACGGTCAGCTCCCCCTTGATGTCGGTGGGAAGAGTCCGATACTCTGTGTAGTGGGCAGCAATATCCTCCAATATGGAATACTTTTCTTCTCTCTACAGAATGGTTTCCTCTCTCCGTGGGAAAGTAGGCTGAAAAGGCCTTTGTCAAGACCCAACTGTTGCCCTTGGGGGAGGGTTATTGTTTGTACTTGAATTACTTCACCATTTTATGTCCGGTTTCCATTCATGTCCTTAATAGTTTGTATGAAATCAGCCATCATATTTGTCAAACGTTCTTGACTTTGAGTGTATCTTTCAAACCTATCATTGTCCCTATCTGCCCTATGTCTATGCCTTGTTTGTTCTGTGAATATTTCCGCTTCTATTTGCTGTTCCTTTTTTCTTTTCCCTTTCGTAGTGCCTAACCTCTCTATCACTGTTAGGCATGTAGATCACTCACATCCCATAGCTGGCCAAGATTATGACTTTGATACCACTGTAGTATCCCTTTTAGAGCTGAAAACTGAACAAAGGGGTTTTCAAACAAACCCTATTTAAATATGCAATTTTTATGAATTCATTCAAACCCTAGATATATGAAATTAATTATAGATTTCTGTAGGTGCCCAATTATGGCACAAAAATAATATTCAATTGCTCCAAAAATTATAGAAAATTATCAAATATTACAACCAATAATAATCATTCAAAAACCTGATTTTTTCAATGTTCAATGGCTAGAAATTGTCACAAAAATATCAGAAGTGAGTGTGGCTGTTCCACACCCAAGCAATGGCCAAAATAGGCCTTGAAAGACCTTCGCCCAACCCTAGAAGGGGTTCGCTGCTCCCCCAAGGTGGTTCATTGCAACTTTAGGCAGCTTGCTGCCCTCTCTTGTGCTCTCAATTAGGTTGCCCAGCCCTCAAACCTGATTGCCACACCTGTAGAAGACAAAATGGTGTTCAAAATACCCTTGGATGCCAAATACGCTTAATAAAACCTCCTCACAAAGTTTTCCAAACTTGATATCAAGGGTTTTTTTCCTCAATTCCAGCCACTTTGAAAATTTTTGTCTTCAAAGCAATAAATCAAGCGTTTTCGCACTTCAACTCAGAAATTCAATTATTCAAAAGATAGTCTAACCCCCTCAATGAATCCTTAATTTCATTTTATAACCTTCTCTCTAAGAGGTGCGTTCCATTTTGGAGGGAAACTTAAAACATTTACAAGATGAATTCCTTTATAACTCCCACTTAAGACCTTGGAGCACTCATAACCCTTAAAGTTCCCCACTTAAGTGAAAATTAGAACAATAAAGTACTTTTTGAATTTCACAAATAGAATCACACGTTTCCCTTCTCTTTTACCTTCTCTTTTATCTTCCCTTAGCCTTGGGAAACAAAGGAAATTAGGCTAAGGGTCTTCAAAGCTTCCTCAAAGAGAAGGGGACATTACATCCCATCAAGAGGGTAGACTTGTGTGACATTGGTGACATATTTGAAGTATGAATCATGCAATACTAGTATGAAACTTAGATAATGGTGTATGTATGGCCTCCAAATCATAGCTGTCTCAAAAGTTAAAACAATGCTTCTTTCCCATTGAAAAAGAAACGAGTGCCAATCGGTTGTCAGCTTGCTCTGATGTCAGAGGTTGTTGTCACAAGATGAATAGTTTGCATACATTTCCTACGATGGACACATTTTACATGATGATCATGAATTTCTATAGACTGTGTGGGAGGCTTAATGCTTTGTGGCTGGTCTAGACTCTGCCAGGCTGCTTATGGGCAGCCTGTATGGTCTCTCAGAAATCCTATATGATGAGAAACAAATCGTATATGGTCTAAAACGGTTCCCAATCACTGAAAAATGTCTAAATTCTCCCTATACAACATAGAATTCATCCTTTGGTGACCAACTACAAAACCTTAAGTCTTTGTTGTCAATTTTGATCTTCTTGCTTGAAAATCTTGCATCCTTTTAAAACCCTGGAATTTGCTGATTTATTCTTCTGCTGAATTGTGACTGTCAAAATGGTATTGGGCTCCCTAACTGATTGTGGGCTCCCTAAACGACCATTGGAATGGCGAAAGATAGAATCTTCAGGTAGTTTGAGTAGTTATACTTTATAGTTTCTTCTAACCCTCTTTTCTTCTTACTTTTCTAAGTTGAAGAGTCTCAAATAGAATTTTATTTGTAGGGTCAATTTTTAGCTGGTATCCTTGATACATTTTATTGTGTCTACTTAAGTTGTATTGTAGAATTCCACTTTTTGATTGAAGCTCTTATTTTTCCAAACACTCTAGCATGCCGTATATGTTGACATGAAGTACAATGTTGTCGAGATTCATTTAATGGATTTTGAGGATATTGTCATTTTTGTGAATAAATAACACATTGAATGAATAGGATTCAAATTCATTTTCTTTCAACTTGGTAAAGCTTTAGCTTTGACCCATTCATTGCATCCTTGAGTATAAGTCCATCCATTTTTTTTAGTTTTATCATGCCATTTTCCTTCACTCTATTTACTCTAAAGGGACCAAGCCACAATAGCTCGGATTCATTAGGTTTGATCTTTCAACATCCTTTGTAGTTAAGTACCAAGGATCTAAGCTTGAAGATCATCCTCCAGATGTTTCTATTATGCTAATAATTTATACACTTGTGTGCAACCTCTATTAACCATTTAGCGGTCAAACATTTCTCATCCAACTTACTGATCTTAACTAGGTTTACTTGCAAGCTTTCCCAATCTTGTAGTTTATCATCTATGGATTTTTGCAAGCTTGACACTAGGAACTCAATGTGACCAAGACCTTTTGTCAACACTGTAGATTGTCTACAGAGTAATTAGATTTACCAATAGCAGCATACACAAATAGTAATTGCATAACATACCATGGCAAAGTAGAGTATCTGAACAATAGCAGCTTGGTATCATAAAAGATAAGTCTTAATGCAATTCATAATGTTCAAGGAGAACCTGATACCAATGCCCTTACCCTGACATGTAATATGATTTTTAAAGGACAAGACCCAATAGTTGTTGGTTAACCCAACTGTCACAACTGACATTAAGAGTCATGCTACAATACTAACCAAATGCCGACAAAAGATGAACAAAACAATGTCGGCTATACAATATGTTTATTTATAATTGTCTCTGCACATTATTGACCCTTTAGATAAGTCAGAGTCCCTTCCGAATTAAACAATACAAAAGCAACTCAAGAAGAAGTAGGAGGGAAAGAAGAAGGCGTCCCTAGATGTGCTGGCATGCTGACTAGAGAGTTTGAAGGAGTGGCCTTTGGTAGACGGAGTTTAGCTTGAAGGGCATAGACTTTAGAGGTCTGTTGTTGTCGATGTGTAGTAGCCACAAGTTCATGTTCTCATGTGCACTTTATTATATGTACCGCTTCTTGCATCTCGCTTTTCCCAGGAAAGAGCTCCCGCTCAAAAGTTGTAACTTGGCCTTCACCTGTTGAGCTCTTGACTATGTGCTTGTGTGAGTTGTCCCTACTTGCAAATTTGCTTCTAGAAGTGACCTTGCCAATCCTCTAATTGCTGCTTTAGGACCACCACCTTACTAGTCATACTATCCTTCTCATCTTGCTCACATATGGAAGACTAAAACAACAAATATTGGTACCTTTAAGTATGCTCAAAATCACGTAGGGATTCTAAAACTTGTTTCACTAGAGAAGTAATGGTATGAGGGATTGGTGGGAGCATCCAGTGCTCATGCATCTTAGGAATGTTCTTCGCTAGCCATCCATTGTTGACAAATATTAGTGCAAACTCTACATGGCACTTCTCTTGCACAAATTTTTGGATACGTGCTACTTCTTCCAATATCATCCTAACCTATGAAGGACCATTGGCAATTTATAGATGCCCATCCACCTTGAAAATGTCTTGAAGTGCCTCCTCCATGGGCCCCATAGCACACAAAAACTGAGACAGTTTCATAGGGATTGTCGCTCGCCCGGTTGGGGAAAAATACTAGAATAATCCCATCCTCAGCGTGGGAATCAATAGCCTCTGCGTTTGAATTTGAAGGGGACCGTTGTTGCATGTGACTCTGTGTTAGCCCCTAATTGAACATGTTCTTGTTTTGGCTCAGCTCCTATGGACTCCTAGGGATGCAATGGGCTCAAATGTACCTCTAAGTCCAAATTTACCGGTTCACCAAGTTCATGCAACCAATTTTATATCTATTGTTCCTTCATTTGTTGCCCATCATCTCCAATATGCAAGGGAGTGTCGGCCACAAGATCCAATGAAAGGAAGGTAGGTGGAGTCAATAACTCAGAAAAGTGGGAATCTATAGCTTCTCTATGTGTGCTTCCTCTTCCTCATCAACATCATCAGTTTCAGACCCACCACCCTCTTCCTAAGAAGTGGGATGCTCTAGTGTCACTATTTTCTTGTTGTGTAATGTTTCCAAATTGGACAAATGATGCAAATCTGGAATTAACAGTAAACCCTAACCAAAAACAAATATTTTTTGATTTTTCCTCTTAAAACCCTAGTTCAAAAATTGCAAATTGCGGAATTAGATATTCCAAACCCTAGCCAATAAATTCAGAATGCTATAAATTAATAAATAGTGCACAATACCACTTAATCGCTGCCAAATACCTGCCAAAATATTCAAATAATTACATAAAAATAAATACCTTATTTTTGTTGCTTTTTCTAGATCAAATGGCTGGAAAAATTATATTAAAAATAACAATAAAATATCAAAATATTTATGCAATAATCCAAAGTGTATTTCAGGATGGAATAGCCCTCCAAACCCTAAAAAAAATCCCCAAAAGGGGGTTGCCCAGCTCCTCAAGGTGGTACGCTGCCCAAAAACTCCATGTAACCCTCGAAAAATAGGTCTTCAGCCCTTCAAATCTATTTCTTATCCTTAGAAGCAGCCCAAACCCTAGGCGCCAATCCCAAAAGCAAGTCACCACCTTTCAAAATGATGAAAATCCTACAATGGCATCTAAAACACTACAAACTGTCCAATGATAACTGATGCAACCTCTGAATGAAGCTGCCCTAGCTGAATGTTGAAGGGTTTCATCCTCAACTTCAGTCCCAATGAAGGTTTTCGTCTCCAAAGGGTGCAAACCAAGCGTTTTCGTGCTTAAACTCATAAATTAAATTTCATAAAACGTGGTAACCTCTCAAATGATTCTCATACCTCTTTTTATACCTTTCTTTCTCACAAATTCTTCCCAAAGTGGGGTGCTCCACTTGGGGTAGGGGAAATTCAAATATTTAAAATTACATTTTTCTTATAATTCACTCAAGGGTTATCTTTTAAAAAGGTCCCCTTCTTAAGTCACAACTCAAGTTAGAATAAGTTGCTGACATATTCACCTTTTTGACAACTTGAACATATCATTATTTTATATTTTAAGTATTTAAAAATACTTTTTATTTTAATAATAATATTATTTTAATTTATAAAAATGAGACATTACAGTCTGCCCTTCCCAAATTTGTTTGCCCTCAAGCAATTGTAAGCTCACCCCAATAGCCATCTCTGTAATACTTGGAACCCAATTCACTCTTGAAAGCTTGAAATCAGCTTGTGTATGGGCTGGAGATGAGTTATAAAAACCACAAGTCACTTGGAATTTCACCCAAATCAGCACTAGGATGTTTGGGATGATTGTTTTCAATAATGGAACCTCTCCCCTAACATTACCATGCAAGGAAACCTTCTCAAATTGTTCAAATGTACAACTGTTCATGACTGAAAATCATAGTTCGCATAACCGGTTGGGGCAAGTACTTGCCAAGGGGCCAAAATGGGTAACCAGTGGTTATTCGACCCCCTCAGTCGAATAACCGACAATAATCGACAGGCAAAAAATACTTGAAATTTGTCCGAAGCAAACAATATATAAATAAAAGTTTACATTTAGATAGGGACGTCTAGTTTCTTATACTTTAAGTTATATTTTATTTATATACTTTCAGGGTATTTGAGAGTGGTTTTGGACCTCTAGGAGCTATAATGCAAATCTAGGTTTTGGAGGATCCTATCATATTTCAGGGTTTCAAAATTTCAAGGAGACATCGTAGGAGGAATGAAGGTTGCATGAAGGGATGTAGGTATGATAGAATAGTAATCTACGCACAGGGAAGGGATGTAGGTATGAAGTTGACCCCACCCCATTCCCTATGCATAGATTACTATTCTATCATACCTACATCCCTTCATGCAACCTTCATTCCTCCTACGATGTCTCCTTGAAATTTGAAACCCTGAAATATGGCTGAATTTGAAACCCTGAAATCTGACTAAGTTTGAAATATGATAGGATCCTCCAAAACCTAGAATTTGCATTATAGCTCCTAGAGGTCCGAAACCACTCTCAAACATCCTGAAAGTATATAATTAAAATATAACTTGAAGTATAAGAAACTAGACGTCGATATCTAAATGCAAACTTATATTTATATACTGTCTGGTTATCTAAATGTAACTGGTGAGTACTCACCAATTACTCTTGAGTAATCGTGAGTAACCGGAGAGTACTCACCTGTAAAAACAAATTTGCAGATTTTCAAATTTGGCAGTTATTCTGCTAGTGGTTTTCCTGGCGAGTAACCGACCAACCGGCAGTTACTTGCCGGTTATGCCATCTATGCTGAAAATATACAGACCAGCAGTATAGAATTGTGTATGGGCTGGAGTTGAGTTATAACAACCACAAGTCACTTGGAATTTCACCCAAATTTGCACTAGGATGGCTGGGATGATTGTTTTCAATAATGGAACCCCTCCCTTAACATTACCATGCAAGGAAACCTTCTCAAATTGTTCAAATGTACAACTGTTCATGACTGAAAATATACAGACCAGCAGTTTAGAAATGATGTAACAGCTATAAATATGATAAACAAGGACCGAAAACTCTTCATTATTTGCTTTGTGACAAGTTGATTTCTTCACCTTTCATGTATTTGCACATGGAGCAAACATATTAGAAAAAACAAGAGGTTTCTTCTTCTTCATTTCATGCCTTGTAGACATGATGGCCAGCTCCTTTTTGCTTGAAAACTTCTCACAAACTTCATACAAGTGATGGCTATCCAAAAACAAGTGATGGCTATGGATGCAAGTAGCTGAAAAACCTCTTATGATAGCTCTACATGTGTTGCTATTGTTAGCACCCTCTACGCAAATGGCTTGAAAATCTTCTACAGCTGTCAACAACAATGGAGAGGGTTTGTAAATTGCATGGATGGTAATCGAAAAACAAGTACAACTGCTGTCATACTGAATACCCCTCATGAAATCTTGCTAGAACAACATAATGGGGGCTGGAAACACTTTGTTGATGACTGAAAATACTTCAAAAGTGTGGGAAGGAGGATAGAAAAGGCAAGGAGCTTGGGTGATTAAGCCATGGCCAGGCTGGTCAAAATCTTGTGAAGGTATGATTTCCAAATTTGCTAAGATTGTTTGTTGCATGAAGAAGAGCACATTTTGTTTTATGTTCATGAAGGGGACCTTAGAGTCCATTGAAGGTCATGATAAGCACATAGGAAGAATAATAGACGTGGGACAGCCATGGAATTTCTTTTCTCCATGCTGTCCATGAATGTTTCTGTCCACTAGTTGCGAGTTTGAGAACCCCCAGATGCATGAAGGTTGATGATTACAAGGGGACACCTCAAAAAAAGGAGTTGTCGTTGACCAAGTGCCTATGGACGGGTCACAAGAGGTCTAATTCTTGCATACCCAACCAGTCAATCACGTGCGATGTGACTGATTTCACTTATTCCCTTCGCATATAAGGGCATTTGTTGGTTGTCAAGAGACAAGGGGTGGAATGCTAATAAGGTGAAGAAGTTTCAGCTCTCATAGATGGAAAAATTATGAGTTTCGAGGCAGTTTTTGAGGGTGTAGACAATATAGGCAGCCCTCCTATGCCCTCTAAGGGATCCATATACATGTTTCCAGCCACTCCTCATATAAAGGACATTGTCAAGGATACAAACATGAAAAGGAAGTGGATAACTCTTGTTTTGATTAATGTGTTTGTGTCTTGTGCAGGCGTTGATATATGGGCAACCAAGGCCCAAAATTCTGAAGACCACCTTGCTGGAATAAACTTTTTCATCCAGTACAATGCTGTCATTTCTGAAGATTTCCCTTTTCTTTTTGGTATGTCCGAGGTACAAGGCCTCAATGGAAAGGGAAAAGAAGAATAAGTGCTATTGTTTTACCATTCCCAGATTGCATAAACAACTTAGAGCTTTCAAGGACAGCATTAAAGGGCTTCATCAAGAGGTTTTCCTTCCATGGGAAGAAGCTAGAGTGGAGTTTTGCTCAAATCCATTGACTGGTACAGCTCCATGGTTGTTATTGCTTGAGGACAAACAATTTTGGGTGGGGAGGATTGTCATGTACCCCTTTTGATCATGACACTATTGAAGACCTTTAGCCTTTATTGGTTTCTCGAGGGCTAAGGAAAAATTTAATGTCCCCTTCTAGCTAGACATTTATACTTCAGCACGATTAGCCTATCAGTGGTCCTCGTAGGCTAGTGAGACATGGTTAGAGGATCTTTTGGCTGTAGTTACCCCGTTGGTCTCCATTCCTGGGGTTTGTGGAGTTGGAGAAATAAGGAGAATTAATTAAATAATTATTTGTAAGGTTATTAAATAAATAAATATTAAGGTGACCTTATATTTAATTAATTTAATAAAGTGATTTAAATAAAATAAAATAATATTCTAGAAGCTTCTTGAAGGATTGGGAAAGAAAAAAAGAATAAATAGAGAGCTTGGCTAAGCTTCTAATCATCCAGTGTTGACATTTGCTTTGATATGTTCATTTGTGGAGCCAAGGGTTTTTGCAGATTTCTGATTGTGATCTTTGTAAACGATACCTCCGATTGATTGGCATAACTGAGATGATGAAAGATTTTTTCAAAGGGTTGCAGTTGAGAGAAAGATACTACAGTCTTTCTATTGGGTTTCATTTGGTGGCCATAGGCCAATTTTTCTAAGGACATCTTGCATATTTGGTTGGAGATCATTAGTGGCATCATATTTGCATCGACTAGTAGCATTGAAATCATATTGGAGGCAAGTGAAGTCTGATATATATACTCGCAGAGGTCTGATATAAAATTACAGTCATCTTGGTAGCTATTGAAGACCACGATTTCACTCTTGGAGGCCTCATTTTGCATCGATTTCACCTTCTAATTTGGGCGCTCCATTCCTTGGGTCATGGCAACAATAATGCTTGAGAGGAGACCAAGAAGTTGCTATTTATTTATTATTAGCATTTATATCAGAACATGGGCGATTTGGAGAAATGTTCTATTTGACAAAGAGGAGGCACATTTTGGATTTCTATTTGATTTTTTCTTCATCATCAGCCCTAGGCGCTTCATCCAAGTTCTTTATATGTTGCTTTGCATTTATTTTTAGTCATGTATGTTAAAAGTGTGAGAGGCTGCCATTGTACTCAGACTTAGAGTTTTTTTCATAATATTGTAAAGCCAAGAGTCTTGGCTGTCATACATCTATTTAGATCATTAGTGAAGGAGTTATATGTTGTCTCTCGTATTGTATGTATTGTTCATGCTCACATTGCACTCTTTAGGTTGCATGCCAATTGTTTGACGAAATGTCAATTCGTTGTAGGTACACATTTTACATGTAAAGTTCATATATTTGCATATGAAAATACAAAAAAAAAAATTGTATTACATTCCTACTTTGATAGTAGTTAGTTTGCATTATTCTAAAGCATTCAAACATATCATTTAGCATCAAACAAACATCAAACACATAAATTTATAGCAACAAGCTGGAAGGTTACATGACAAGTGTTGACAATATTTTTTGAGGATTTAATTAAGCAACTTGAGGGTAGATTGGACAAGGGATATTATAGTGGTATCAGAGCCTTGATCCTACCATCCTGGAGGTTAAAAGTTTCATATGCAGCCACAAAGGAGAGGTTCTCACAGGTATTACACTCGTAGAAGAGCTGAACGAGAGGAAAATCAATTTGAAGACACACCATTAGAAATAATGGGTGGTAGGGAAGGAGAAGGCCCACCAAGAAATGAAGGTAGAAATGGGGGAAACAATGAAGAAAGGGAGCACTAGAGACTTTTAGACGCATGGTAGCAGGACAATAGCAGGTTGCAGATGCTTTGAAGGCACTCACTACAATGATGCAACAAATGAACCCACAAGACAAAACCGAGTTCCGAATGATGATAGGGGTGTTGTTGGGACTCCTAGAGCTCATAGAGATGCCACTTGTACCATTGACAGACCTACACATCTTACTTTTCTGAGGAATGAACCTGAAGAGGACAATGTTGAAGGAGAGAAAAGGTTTGCTGATAATATCATGGCAGCGAATGATGAGTGGGAATTGTTGACACCACAGATTAGAGAACACATAAGTTTTGACAGATTTGTAAGCCAACAGGGAGAGCATTATAGAACAAGACAAGATTGGAGACCTAGGAGCCAAAATAAGGAGCTTAAGCAGGCCACCAACAAACTCACTTTACCCATGTTTGATGGCAGCGGTAAGGTTACAACACAATCTTGGGTCCATAGGCTTGATACTTTCCTAAATTTTCGACCCATGTCAGAGGAGGATGCCATAAAAGATGCCACTTTACATTTGGAAGGAGTAGCACATGAATGGTGGTATCATAGGATGGTAACGTTGCAACATAATCGTATTACCTCTTATCAGTTGTTTGTTGACAGGTTGGTTGAACGTTTTGACAAGGATCCAAAATCATACTTCAGGGCTTTGGCTCAACTCAAATAGATTAGTAACATGGAGAGTTACATTGGTGATTTCTAGAAGCTGTCAGTGATGGTTCCCAACATTTCAGAGAGGTACATTGGTGATTTCTAGAAGCTGTCAGTGATGGTTCCCAACATTTCAGAGAGGCGGTTAGTTGTGTTGTTTATTGAGGGCCTATTGGAACCTTTGAAAGGTTGGATAAAAGCATTTGATCCCCCAACATTGCAGGAGGCGATGAGGAAGGCTAGGAGCATGAAATTTTCAGCCCACAAAGCAAGTTCACATCAAAGGGATCATCTTCATACAAGGACAACAAGACATTCCCCAAGAAAAAAGAAAGATCAGATTTAAAGGGGAAATCAGCAACACCATTTGATCGAGAGACGCTCAATGATTTGCATAAGAAAAAGTTGTGTTTCTACTGCAAGGGGCCCTATGATGCAAATCATGATTGTCCATTGAGGCCTAAAGGCAAGGCCAACAGAATAATGTGGGTTGTTTATGAGGAATCAGAATCTGAAAATTCAGACCAACAATCGGATCATGAGGAGTCCGAGTCACAAAAGGCCGAACAGGAAGCAGAGGATGAAATGGAAGTTAAATTAGAAGTAAAACTTCAGGAGGCTCACCTCACTAGCATGCAAAAGGAAGGCTCATTCAGGATACAAGGTGTATTAGCAGGACAAAAGATCGTCACACTACTTGACACTGGTGCCATGCATAACTTCACTGATGCTAGGTTGGTTGAGAGGCGTGGGTTTCAGACCAAGGAGTTTGAGGGGATAAGAGTGAAGGTTGCAGATGGTTACACTCTTAAGTGTGACAGGATGATCCCAGATCTTCCCATGCGGTTGAATAACTTCGAGTTTAAGATGGATTTTTCTGTGGTGAACATGGGAGACACTAATATGGTTTTAGGAATGAAATGGCTTCATGATATAGGTGAGTTCACCCTTAACCTACGGGACATGGAGATGAAGTTTAAGATGAATGGGATGACTCATATTCTCAAAGTCATCAGAGATACTAGTTGTAGGACAATATCTATTAGGAGAATGGAGAGACTCATGCACCATGATATGGTTGAGTGGGCAACAGAGTGTGTTCTCATGCCCTACACATGAGGAGCAGCAAAACCCAACTTACTATCCATACATACAAGAGTTGAGGATTAAGCACACCAAGGTGTTCAATGATATTCCCCTTGGAAGACCTCCAAACAGAGGAATTGAGCATATCATAGAATTGGAGGAAGGTGCTAAACTAGTGATAGTTACTCGTTACAAGCACTGTAAGCGGCTCAAAGATGAAATTGAGAAAACAATCAAGGAGCTACTTGCTATGGGACACATTAGACCAAGCAAATCGCCATTTGCCTCATTAGTTGTCCAAGTTAAGAAGAAGGATGGTACTTTGAGGATGTGTATTGATTATCGACTATTGAATGAGAAGACAATCAAGAACATGTACCCTATACCTAGGATTGATGAGCTAATAGATGAGCTTCATGGTGCTTGTTATTTTTCTAAGATAGATTTAAGATTAGGGTACCATCAGATTTGTGTCAAGGAGCAGGATATTGAGAAGATGGCCTTTCCATGTCATTGTGGACATTTTGAGTTCATGGTTATGCCATTTGGGTTAACCAACGCTCTTGCTACATTTTAGTCCACTATGAACAGGGTTTTCCATTCACAACTTTGGAGGTTTGTTTTGGTCTTCTTTGATGACATTTTGGTGTACAACCGAACTTGGGAGGAGCACGTCGCCCATCTGGATATAGTGTTGGATATTCTTGGTAGGGAGTCATTGTATGCCAAGGAATCCAAATGTGACTTGGGCTTGACAGAGTTGTTGTACTTAGGCCATATTATCAGCGTCGAGGGTGTGCGCATGGATCCTAACAAGGTCAGAGCGATTGTTGAGTGGCCTACACCTGAGAGCCTTACACAGTTGAGAGGATTTTTGGGCTTGTGTGGCTTCTACCGCAGATTTGTCAGTGGATATTCACAGCATGCAACACCACTTACGAACCTGACGAAAGAAGGGGCATTTGTTTGGACTCCAAAGGCACAGGATTGTTTTAAGAAGTGCAAACATCTTATGACTACTTGTCCAGTTCTTGCATTGCCAGATTTCATTAGGCTCTTTGAGTTACAGTGCGATGCTTCAGGTGAGGGGATTCGTGCAATCCTTATGCAGGACAAGCATTCGATTGCATTTGAGAGCCGGAAGCTAAGAGGTCTAAAGAGGAGCTACAATATATATGATAAGGAAATGTTGGCCATTATGCATGCATTGGCCAAATTCAGGGAGTATCTTGTGGGTAGCAAGTTTTGTGTTAAGACGGATCATAACAACTTGAGACATTTCCTAGGGCAGCGAGATCTTAATGATTGTCAGCAGAAGTGGGTCAGTAAACTACAGTCATATGATTTTGACATTGCCTATGTCAAAGGGACTTAGAATGTAGTTGTTGATGCCTTGTCCCGCTGTCCACATTTGAGCTCCATGGCAGAGATTTTAGAGGAATGGAGGCACTTGATTGTGGCAGAGTATGCCAATGATTCTTGGGCTTTAGGCATTGTTGAGGGGTTGGTGCAGGATAGTAGATACTCAGTTGTAAATGATCTTATCATTTACAAAGGGAGGATCTTTTTGACCCTAAGATCGGAGGTGAAGAACATGGTGTTGAGGTCCTTTCATGACACACCTATGGCAGGACATCCCGGGTACTTCAAGACTTAAAGGCAGATACGAGAGAGGTTTACTTGGAAGAGAATTAAGACATATGTTCTTCGGTATGTAATAGAGTGTCCTGTTTGTCAGCAAAATAAGCAGGAACACACATACCCTGCAGGTTTACTTCAGCCACTTCCAATTCCTGACAGGAAGTGGGAATGCATATCGATAGATTTCATTACGGGCTTGTTGAAAGCCCAGGGTAGAGATTGTATCTATGTAGTTGTTGATCGTCTCACTAAGTCTGCTCACTTCTTGCCGATTACAGTTACATATTCAGCTACACAGATGGCAGAGTTATTTTTGCATGAGATATTCAGGTTGCATGGGCTACCACAGAGTATTGTGAGTGATAGAGATAGTCGGTTCATGAGTAATTTCTGGCAGGTACTATTCAGGTTGTGTGGGATCGAGCTTACTCCGAGTACTAGCTACCACCCGCAGACAGATGGCCAGACGAAGATTGTTAAGAAATGGGTGGGGGGATATCTCAGGAACTATATTGCAGGACAACAGAAGGGATGGGTTAAGTGGATTTCTCTTTGTGAGTATTGTTATAATACCACTTACCATCTATCGATTCAGATGACACCATTTATGGCTTTGTATGGCTATGAGGCATCTAGCTTTCTTGACTTGCTGATGAGTGACAGTAGAGTGCCTAGCGTTGGGGATTTGTTGCAGGAGAATCAGGATATTATGAAGGCTCTTCGAGAGAATATCTAGAAGGCACAAAATCAACAGAAGCACTATGCAGACTGGAATAGAGTTGAGTGTTCATTCGAGGTTGGAGATATGGTGTAGTTGATGTTGCAGTCGTATTGACAGTCCACTCTTAAGAAGAGTGGTGCAAAGAAGCTTAAGCCACGATACTATGGGCCATTCAGGATCATCAGACGAGTTGGAGAGGTGGCTTACGAGTTGGAGTTATCGGCAGATAGCAGAGCTCACAGTGTATTTCATGTGTCACGCCTCAAGAAGGCGTTAGGACATCGCATCATGCCTTCTACAGTTTTACCACCCTTGGATGACGAGGGGAAGTTGATACTTGTGCCTGAGGCTATTTTGGATGTTAGGGAGAGACAGTTGCGGAGACGGGTTATCAGAGAATACTTGATCAAATGGAACGACTTGCCGGTTGAGGATGCTACATGGGAGAGTGAGGAGATTCTTCAGCATCCTGAGTTGAGATTGCTTGGGGACAAACAATTTTAGGAGGGGTGGACTGTAATGTTCCCTTCTAGCTGGACATTTATACTTCAGCACGATTAGCCTATCAGTGGTCCTTGTAGGCTAGTGAGACATGGTTAGAGGATCTTTTGGCGACAGTTACTCCGTTGGTCTCCATTCCTGGATTTTATACAGTTGGAGAAATAAGGAGAATTAATTATTTGTAAGGTTATTAAATAAATAGATATTAAGGTGACCTTATATTTAATTAATTTAATAAAATGATTTAAATAAAATAAAATAATATTCTAGAAGCTTTTTGAAGGATTGAGAAAGAAAAAAAGAATAAATAGAGAGCTTGGCTAAACTTCTAATCATCCAGTGTTGACATTTGCTTTGATATGTTCATTTGTGGAGCCAACGGTTTCTGTAGATTTCTGATCGTGATCTTTGGAAATGATACCTCCTATCCATTGGCATAACTAAGGTGGTGAAAGATTCCTCCAAAGGGTTGCAGTTGAGAGAAAGATACTACAATCTTTCTATTGGGCTTCATTTGGTGGCCATAGGCCAAATTTTTTGAGGACATCTTGCATATTTGGTTGGAGATCATTAGTGGCTTCATATTTGCATTGACTAGTAGCATTGAAGTCATATTGGAGGCAAGTGAAGTTTGATATATATACTCGCAAAGGTCTAATTTAAAATTACAGTCATCTTGGCAGCCATTGAAGATCACGATTTCACTCTTAGAGGCCTCATTTTGCATCGATTTCACCTTGATAATTTATTTAATAACCTTACAAATAATTAATTTAATTAATTCTCTATATTTCTCCAAATCCACAGAATCCAGGAATGGAGACCAACGGGGTAACTGCTGCCAAAAGATCCTATAACCATGCCTCACTAGCCTACGAGGACCACTGATAGGCTAATCGTGTTGAAGTATAAATGTCTAGCTAGAAGGGGACATAACAAAAAAGAGGAAAAAAAAAGAAACATTTGGGTTCTTAAGAACACGTGTGAAAAAGCACTTTATTGTTATAAAATTTACTTAAGTTGTGGTCTTTTAAGGGTCATGGGCACCCAAGCCACTAAAGTGGATTATAAGGAGTGTTCTTTTTAATATTTAAAAAAAGTCTTCCCTCCAAAATGGAGCGCACCCCTTGGGGGAATGGATATAAAAGAGAGTGGAGAATCATTTGGAGAGAATGCATGATTTTGATAATTGAATTTGAGGTTTAAGCATGAAAATGCTTGACTCTTTACCTTGAAGACAAAAACTTTCAATGGTAAGTGAAATTAAGGACGAAAACCCTTGTTTTCCAACTAGGTCAATTTCGTGAGGGAATTGCATTGAGCATCACTGACAATTAAGGGTGTTTTGAACACCAATTTTCATTGCAGCAGGTGTGGCACCTAGGTTTTGAGGACAAAGTGGCAGTGATCTGATCGCAGCAGTTGGGCGACCCCATTTGGAGACTAATGTGCCATGTTTGGGTGGCTATTTGAAGCCAAAACTTCTGTTTGATTACACATTAAATATTCTCCTATTTTTATGCTAATCTCCAACTGTATTTGGACATCAAACGACCTGATTGAAGATATCATTTCATAATTTAATATTCAGAATATTATGGACTGGGTGACCCCCTCCTTGGGGTCTATTTGTGTTACTTGGGCTGTTCAAGCTTGTAAAAATAATCTGAATATTTTACAATTTTATGATTATTTTAATGAGTGTTCCAGCCACGAATTGTTAAGGAAATTCAGAAATCAAGGTATTTATGGTAGCAATATTATTCAGAATTTGTTGAGGTATGTATGATGGTTAAACATTGCTTTTATGTTTGGAAAATTGCTTTCCCAGCATGTTGTAATTTTTATCTAAGGCAGCAAGTGGAAGATCCAGAAATTCACAATTGTCTGGCTAGGATTTGATACCCATTTATTCTGCAAGTTGATAGCTTTGATGTTAGGGTTTGAATACTTAATTTCCAGCCACTTTGAAACATTTTGGTAACTAGGGTTTGCTGTTACAAATCAGAAAATATCATCTTTGGATAGGGCTTGGTGTAATATCCAAATTTCAGTATTATATTTTATTTTGGGATATTTCACAATAAATCTATGCAGGAGAAGCAATGCTCACCAAATATTAAAGTATGGCACACACACAACACACATGATTTAACATGGGAAACCCCAATCTTTGACTCTCACAATCTATCCTTATATATTTTTGTAATAAACCAACATTTGAACACAACCTTTGTAACCTTACAACTTGCTTTACATGTATGAGTCGCTGCCATGTACTTAGCTTCTGTAGTTGAGGTGCAACAACTATCTGCCTCTTGCTCATCCAATTGACTGCTCCAACAAACATGTTAAACAAAACCACTAATAGATATTTGGAAATCAATATCTTTGTCCAATTTGCGTCAACAAAGTACATCTACTGCTCTTTTTGATCCATGTATTCCTTAGTAGCAGATTGCATAATATGGAGTGTCATGTAAATATTTGAAAACCCTTTTTACAGTAGTCCAATGTTCCTTCCTTGAGTTTGACATATATTTTCTTAGAATTCCCACTACATGGGTAATATCTGGTTTGGTACAAACCATGGCATACATTGGAATCCAACAACACTTGCACAAGGAATATGAGACATGTTCTCAATATCCTATTGTGTCTTAGGGCATTGTTCTACAAATAAATTAAAAATAACATAAATAGAATTATTGAAAGGCTTGCATTCTTGCAATTTAAACCTCCACAACATAATCTCAATATATTTCCTCCAATACAACGAAAGTTTCCTTTTTAAATGAGCCCTTTTAATTTCCATGCCCAAAATAAAGTTTGCAATAACAAGATCCTTTTAAAGATTGAGATGATAGTTGTGGTTTAATAGCCTTGATCATTTCTTTCTTTCCAATTAACAATATACCATCAACACAATAACAAAATTATCACCGACCCATTTGAATTATAAATATTGATCATCTTTTCTTTATACAAATCCAAGTCCCAACACATAATTATCAAAAAATTTATATCACATCCTTGGTGATTTCTTTAGGCCTTAAAGGGACTTGTTCATCTTTCAAAGCAGGTCCTCATTTCCTTTAATTCTAAAGCTTTTAGGCTGTGATAGATTTCTTCTTCAAGATCCCCATGTAGGAATGTTGTCTTCACATCCAATTGTTCTTCTTCAAGATAAAAAGTAACATCAATAGCCAACACAAATCTAATAGAAGTTAACTTAGCAATAAGAGAGAAAATATCACCAAAGTCAATTCCCTCCACCTTGGAATATCCCTTTGCTACCAAGAAAGCTTTATACTTCTTTGCTTTACCATCTGCATTGAATTTCTTCTTGAACACCCATTTACAACCAAAATGTTTTTTTTACTAGCAGACAACTTAATTAAATCCCATGTCATATTTTTGTCCAAGGTATCCCTTTCTTCATCCATGGCCACCTTATAGAATTTACTTTCCTTTGAATCAAGTGCCTTACCAATAGATCTAGGATCTTCAGCAAGAACAGATAAAACAGAGGCAGGACAAAAATCAGGTTGACTATAATTTCCTGGTTGCCTTCTTTTTCGAACCGATCTCCTCAAGACTAGGGTATGAGGTTGTTCATCTGGTTCATCTTCTTCTACCGATTCTTAATCAAATATAGATTCTCCATCTTCCAACTCAAAATGCACTTTTTTTGGTTCTTCCTTGGGTTGTTCTTGTTGATTTGGAGGCTTTGTTACCTCTCTAAAGATTACATTATAATTATAGATAGTCTTCTTTGTTTCTGGGTGCCAAAACTTGTACCTATTTACACCACCGCTATACTCAATAAATACACACTTCTCTACTTTATAATCCAACTTAGTTCTGTTTTCCTTTGGAACATGCACATAAGCATCACAACCAAAAACTCTAAGATGTTGGAGAGAGGGTTTCTTACCAGTCCATGCCTCCTGCAGAATTTTATCAACAAGTGACGATGTAGGTGATCGATTGATTTGGTAACATGTAGTTGTTATTGCTTCCACCTAGAATTTATTTTCTAAGCCTACACCACTAAGCATATTCTTTGGTTTTTCCATTAGCATCTTGTTCGTTCTCTTTGCAACTCCATTTTGTTGTGGTGTATATAGATTTGTATTTTGTCTTGCTATTCTACATTGCTTACAAAATTGTTCAAATTCAATTGAGTGGAATCCTCCATCATTATCTATCCTCAACAAATTTATTTTATACTCTATCTACAAGAGCCTTAAACTCCTTGAATTTATTGAAAATCTCAGATTTCTGCCAGAGGAAATATACTCATGTATTCCTTGAGAAATCATATGAAAGAAACATTTGTTTTATTGCTAACCTCAAAAACAACAAAGCTATTACATCCATCACTCACAAAGCTTGCCTCAAGCTTGAACAGTGTTCCGGTGCGAACTCCTCTTGCCAACACCACTGCTCCTCGAACTACCTTGCAATCTTTGTTAAATATTACTGGCACACCTTCATCACTCAATTTACTTACATATATCAGATTTCTAGCCAATCTTGGAATATGAAGAACCCCATGGCGGGTTTTTCTCACCCTTCTTTGGAATATGAAGTACTACTAATGGTCATAACAATATTATTTCATGATTTTGAAAATAAATAAATAAGCAATACATTTATTTTCTCCATTTATATTGAACTCTCAACTAAGGCAAATTGACTTAACACAATGTTAGAAGCATTCAGATGCTCTGTCATGGAGTCTCCATCATTCATCCTAAGAGAACACTTCTTTTGAATAAATAGTTTGTTTACTAGAGACTTTGGTTGATACAAAGTCCCAAACTTATCCCATAGTTCCTTAGTGCTAGCTTCTCCTGAGACATTCAACAACACTAAATCTGAAAGGCACAACTTGATTAAACTCTGTCTTCTTATACATCTTCTCTCAATATTTTATTGTCATACCCATGGGTGGTTTTCCTGACAAGCAACCCACTAATCTCTGTTCACAAGATCTTCATAAGATTCAATAACTCAAAGTTTTGGCCATGAAGTTTCTCTATCTCTATCCTTGAGCTGTTTGTCATTTTCCTTCACACAAGATTCACTTGCACAAAGCTTCAACTCAAGAAAAAGTCTATCATAGAGCCAAGATGCCCTTGCTCTTCAAAGAACTAGCTAAACCCTAGGTCTAATACAAAATGAAGGGAAAACATTATTGATAAATGTATGCAAGAGAAGCAATGCTTACAAATCTTAAAATATAGCAGAAATAAATAATGGCACAGTCACAATATGCATGACATTTAACATGGGAAATATCACTGGGGAAAACCCATCAAAACAATACTCACTATATTAACTCAATCATTTGTATTAAAATAAGGTATTTATTTGTAGTTTGTTTAACCTAAATCAATTTATGATTATTTATAAGCACATCGCTGCTAAGTGGTGCTACAATACAATGGGTATAAAATAATGGGATAAGAAACCGCCCATACAATACAATGGGTACAAAACCACTCATAAGGTCTCCCCATCTTGGCAGAGTGCACAGTCCATGAGTGTGTTGACGCTGTGGATTGCACCCTCTGAAATGATACTCAGCTTCTTTCTTCCACGCGGCACAATGGAGACATTCCTCTTGTTATGGGTGGCAAATTTGAGGAATGAATCTCTAGATTAGGGGCTAGCTCCCCTTGATGCACCTTGAGGCCCTGAATTTTTACTGATAACAATGGGGGGGTGAAAAGAGAGAGAGATACTATAAAACAAAACCTAACTAAACTGGTGATGCACCAAAACTGATTGGTCTACTCAGCTTTCACCTACACTTTGCACCAAAAGAAGCAAACAGACACTTCATTCGAATGAGAAACTAACTGCATCAATGCTTTAACAAGGGGTTTTATGGAGGTATAAAGAGGAAGAAACTACCAGAGGTGTTCTAAAGACACACTGTTGGACAGTTGCTCCCCTGTGCCTATACTTCAATCTGGGCACTTCTTGTTGACCTCCAGAAAAGAACTTACAATACACTAGATATGCTGGCATAAACTTATGAAAGCATTAGAAGAAAATGACTAAACATAAGGCAAGACCATAAGCATATGCAAAAGTGCAAGCTCAAATGGAGGTAAAATGCTTCTTTTTGATTAAAGGTAATTTTTTCAGGGCTTTGCCAATACAATGCTAAGAGATCTTTCTTCAAATGAGAAGTTACAATTATATAGAGGACTAGGAAAACAGGTCATTGACCAGTCAAGAGAATGAGGCCCATGTTGCATTAAACACTCCTACAATGAAGAATTAGCCCATGCTATTGCCGTTTCTTCTTAAATGCATATAAGAAGGCCATGCTGTAGGTGCTTTAAGATGCCGCCTCTGTTGTCTGGGCTTGCAAGAGTATGGGTTGCTTCTCCTAGCAACCGACAAGGCCATCCCTCCTTATGTTGACTGGGCCATGCTCTCTTGAATGCTCACGCAACTGGCTACTCATTAATGTCAAAACAAGGAAACACGGGCCGCTCCCTTCAATGTTCGCAACCAACCCTTTTAATGGTTTTTCAGTGGAGACTATTTCACCTGAAGGCATTTACTCCTCCTGCTGACGACTCTTGTGCTACTTGCCTTGGGCTGGTTTGTCCCTATGCTTGACCTACTACGCCACTTGGAGCGCTTTGAGATTTTGTCTTATATGCGCGTGGCCATGTCCTGGGTTACCTGCTTTGCTTTTCTCTTTTCTTGCTATTTCTTGTGCTTTTCCTGGCAATTCGGGCTCTCGGGACTTACGAATTTTCTCTAGGCTCTTTTGGCGGGTCGCTGGGTCTTCCCTCGGGCTTTTGGGCTTTTGAATTCCTTCGGACAAAATGTCCGAAGGAATTCTTCCTTTGGGCTTGTCACTTAAAAAAAACCTCCTTTGACGAGCCTTTGGGCTTCCGCTTATGAGTTCCTTAGGACAAAATATCCGAAGGATTTCTTTCGGACATTTTGTCTGAAAGAATTGCTCTTTGACTTCTTTGCAATGGCTAGCTCATCACCTTAAATTTGATGTCTGTGGGCCTATCACCCCATTTGAATTTCAACGGCTATTTCACCACCTTCAATTTGACATTCGCGGCCCTGTCACCAGACATTTGAATCCCAACAATTAGCTTATCACCTTTTAAATTGACGTCTACGGGCCTGTCACCTGCTTTGGCAACTCCTTCGGCTTTTTTGCAAACGAACTTTTTTGAAGGGAAAGTGACCCTTTAGAAAAATGAAAAGGTCCTCTTTTCAAGGCCAAGTTCCCTCTGTAAGGGCACCTACCCTTCGGACTTTTATCTTCCGAATTTCTTCGAATTTTCTTCAGTTGTCGAATTTCTTCGGACAAAATGTCCGAAGGTTCTTCGAATTTTCTTCACTTGTCGAATTTCTTCGGACAAAATGTCCGAAGGAATTCCTTCGAACATTTTGTCCGAAATAATTCGCTCTTTAGGTGTTCTTTGGATTTCCTTCAGACAAAATGTCCAAAGGAACTCTCTTTGCCCTGTCAAGTTTCCCAAAGGGCAAGTCCTTTTTGGGCTTTCTGCCTTGACCCTTTGCTTTGACCATTTTCCCTCCGCAAGGACACCTTGAGCGCAAAGTTTCCATTCGAGCTTTTGTAAAGGTCAATTTTGCTGATTCCCTGCTTCCCGCAAGGGCTTCTTGGCCTCTAAGTCGCCTTTCGAAAGAATTGCAAAGGTCCTGTTTGGCACCTAAGTGCCCTCCGCAAGGGTACCTACCCTTTAGAATTTTTGTAAACGAACCCTGGCTCTTTGAACTTGGTTCTTTTTGCCAATAAAAAGCCCTCCAAAGTAACCTAGTTGCCCTGTTAAGCATCCAAGATCAAAATGAGTTTCAAATCGACTCATGCTTGCTAGACCCAAAGCACTTGGCAACCATAAGAAGAAAACACTTGGTTTTTTAATGGAAAAGGCTTGTCAAAGAAAAGTCCACAAGGTAGCTGCGAGATGAACTTGTCAGAACCTGGGTTAAAAGACCCTGCAAGAAAAATGAAAGAGGGGTGCCCAATTTTGGCCTGCAGGACTAAAATTGGTCAACACATTTGGTGATTCACAGGGGAAGCATCCCTGCTATGCTTGAGAAGATTGGTGGCTTAAAGGTCCATTGAGCATGGAGTTAGGATGCAGCTTGAAAATCTGGGAACAACCTTGAAAAAACCTAAGAACCAATAAATATTTTACCCCAAACGATAAAGGAAACACACACAAGGCTAAAAAACTACAGTCATGCATAAAAGCACTTAGGGAAAACGAAGAAAAGACCAAAAAACTATGTACATGGCAAAAGAAAGCTAGTGACAATGTTTAATATATATCCCATTGACTGGGATATGTAGTTCTTCACCATCCAACTTGGAGAGTTGGAAAGCATTATGTTGCTTGCATTGGGTGATGACATATGGGCCACTCCACAAGACGTCAAACTTTGTGTGCCTTCCAGGTTTGGCTTGGTCCTCATCCCACTTTAAAACAATGTCACCTTTTGAGAAGCCTTTTGAAGAAGATCTTTTGTCAAAATGCTTTTTTGTTTGCTGTTGGCGGTTGGTCATTGCATCCATGGCTTGGTCTCTTGCCTCTTGAAGCTCCATTATTTCACAATACCTGACCTCTAGGCTGTCGCTCTCCGCCAATTGCAACTGATGGGCAAGATCCAAGGCTGGTAACTCAAGTGAAATAAGAAGTCTAGCTTCCCTTCCATACACAAGTGTGTATGGTGAATTGCCAACCGCCCTTTTTGGAGTGATTATGTCTGTCCATAGAGCTGTCTTCAACTTGGCATGCCAAGTCCTTTGATTTTCCTTCATTGTCCTTTTAATGATCCTAATTAGGTTTTTATTTGTGGACTCAGCTAGCCCATTTCCTTGTGGGTAGTAGTTGGAAGAAGTGCTGAGATAGATGCCATATCTTAATGCCCACTCACTTGTCTTTGTCCCAAGAAAGCCAATGCATTATCTGAAATGATTGTGGCTGGGACCCCAAATCTCATCACTATGTATTCGTAGAAGTCTAGGACTCACTCTCATTGGCTTCCTTCAAAGCGACGGCTTCTACCTATCTTGTGAAATAATCTGTAGTAGTCAAGACCCACTTGTGGCCAACACTAGGAGGGTTGATCATCCCTATGAAGCCAAATCCCATTGCATGAATGGTTGTTCCATTTGAATAGGATGTAGAGGCATTGCAGCCAGCCGTTGCTTCCTATCAAAGAAAGCACATTTTTGACATCTCACCCAAGCATGAGAGTCTTTAAACAAAGTGGGCCAAAAATAGCCAGCCCTCATAATCCTTGCAGCTGTGGCCTTGGGAGCAAAGTGGCCACCAGCTGGTCCATCATGGAACTCAGATAGTACCTTGTCGACTTGATCTGAATCAATGCATCTGAAGAGTACCCTTGAAAAGTCTTTTCTGAACAACACTCCATCAACTAGGACGTAAGGAAGAGATTGGAGTCTAAAATACCTCTTGGTTCTATCAAGACCTTGCGGACACTCACCAGTTTGAAGGAAATGAACCATGCCCTGTGCCGAGCTCTTCATGATTTCAGGTACTTCTGCTGCAGCTTCATCATGGAGTACCAAAATGTCTTCCTTCGGCTCTTTGTAGTCTGTAGCGAGGTGTTCACATAGCCCTCTTCCCCTTACCAGCTTGGTGGTCTTGATCTCTACATCGTACTCCATTACATTGGTGATCCATCCTGCCTTTTTTCATTCAAGTCTCGGCTCAACAAGAAATCCTTCACACTAGAATGTGGCACCATGATGTGAATCTTGCTGTTAGACAACATATGTCTGATTTTTTTCAGGCTTCGTATGACTGCAAGCACTTGCTTCTCAACATACGTTTATCTAATCTCGTAGCCTTTTAAGCCCTGGCTAAAAAATGCGAAAGGTTGTTCTAGATTCTCACCATTCGCTTGAGTGAGCATAGCAGAGATTACCTCTTCATTGCCAAAGGTGTAGAGATTGAAGTCCTTGGAGACGCCCAAACTAGTCAGGGTGGGAGCCTGGGCAATAGCTTGCTTGATGCCTCCGAAGCTCTCTCCTCGCTGTCCACATGAACGTCTTGTCCTTCCTCAGCATGGAAGTTAGTGGCTTGACCAGTTCAACAAAATTAGGGATGAATCTCCCAATAATGTTTGTTTTGCCAAAGAAGCTTTGCAGGCCCTTCTTGTGTTTAGGCAAGGACAATGCTAAGATGGCGTGCACTCTTTTCGAATCAATGGTCAAGCCCTTTTTTGAAATGACATGGCCCATGAGTTGGCCTTCGTGGACAACAAACACACATTTCTTAGGGTTGAGAGAGATGCCGAACTCTCTACACCTCTCGAATATTTGCCTCAGGTGTTTCAGATGTTGACTTGCCTCCTTGGAGAAGACTGTCACATCATCAAGATAAACCAAGACAATGTCATTTATCAAATCTTGGAAAGCCATATCCATAGCTCATTGGAAGGTAGCTCTAGAATTTGACAATCCGAATGGCATCTTCCTGTAAGCGAAAGTTCCTCACTTGCTGGTGAACGCTGTCTTGTACTGGTCTCAATCTTGCACCAGAATTTGATTGTATCCGGAGTAGCCATCCAAGAGGGAGAATCTTTCACTGCCTATCACCATCTGGAAAATCTGCTCCATACTTGGGAGGGGATAGTGATCTCTTAATGAGACTCTGTTCAGGTCTTTGAAATCTACACACAATCTGATCTCCCCATTTTTCTTCCTAACGAGGACCAAATTGGCTAGCCAAGAAGAGTGTTTGATAGGAAAGATGATCCTGGACTCAATCATCTTGGTGAGTTCCTTCCTCATGAGAGGCTCAATCTTTGGATTGATTGGCCTTTATTTTTGCTTGATGGGTTTGGCACCTTCTTCCAGCTCAATGGTGTGTTGGGCCAAGCTTGGGTCAAACCCCTTCAAATCGCCATACTCCCAAGCAAAGACATCGGCAAACTCTTGGCATAACATAATGAAAACATGTTTTTCTTCATTGGTACATACCTTCCCAAGTACAAGTAGCTTATCCTTGAATATCTCTACCCTTTCGTAATTTTCTTTCTTGGTTGACATTCTTGCTTTGTACTTCTTGAGTTGGTCATCCTCATTGAATATGCTCTCAAGAGTGACCAAACTTTTAGGAAGTTTGTTGGTCTTTAGCTGAATGATCTGCCTATCATACTGCTGCTGCAACTTGGATTGATTCTTAGAAGCAAACTCAGCTTTCCCATGTAAGAAAAGTGCTATCTGCTGGTCACTGTCAAACACCTGCCAATTGGTGACATTGTTTGGTATGAAGGGCCTCACTATCACCTTTAAATGGTGTTGATTGCTGTCTTGTCTCACCCCCTTGGGAATATCAAACTGAGCACCAACTGCTGCTAGTCTATCTGCATGCTTGTTCTCCTCTCTTGGGATGAAGTGATGTTGAAAGCAGTGAAGCTCTCCATTAGGTCCCACACCCTGTGCTTGTAAGACTGGAGTAGGGAGTTCTTGGTCAAAGTTTGACCCCTCACCTGGTTTACAATCAACTCGCTGTCTCCAAACACTTGCAATTCTTTGATTCCTCTTTTTCTTGCCCACTCTAGCCCATGGACAAGAGATTCATACTCCACTACGTTGCAAGTGCAGGTGAACTGGAACCCGAAAGCTGAGAAGTATTTCTCATTTGAAGGTGAAACCAGCATTGCTCCACCACTAGCTCCCAACTTGCTTCTAGATCCGTCAAAGAAAAACTGCCACAAACCATAGTTCTCTTGGTTTGCCTTCATCAAATTTGGCATGAAAGCATCTTTCTCATGCATGCAGTAAACTCCAAGAATTGCCTCTTCAATGAACTTGTAAGGATCATGCTCGAAATTGTCATTTCCCCATTCATCTAGGAGCAGGTCAGCGATTCCTACAAGGGAAGATGATGGAGATTGGTCTACCTGGAGTTTTTCTTCATCAATGATGGCGTAGCTGACATTCTCTGCTTTGGGCGAGTATGGCTCCAGGTGATCTTCGTGGATGGGCTTCGACTCAATCTTCACCTTGGTTCCATACTTCGTCCTAAAAACAATGTAAGACCAATTTGCTACCAAGTACCCATCTATCTTGGACGTGAAATCCCTAGATAAGTAAAGAGCGAAGTAAGGGGGAACATCTGCCACCACCATGTCATGGGGAATTGAAAAGGTTGGACAGACATGGAGAGTTAGATTCAAACCTCTTACCACTCCCAAGGTCTTGGCTGGTGATCCATCCAACTGCAGAATTCCTTTGGTCATTTGCTCATATTTGAGTCCTAGCTTATTAGCTATGCATTTGGGCATAACTGAGGTGCTTGCTCCACTATCAATAATGCAATTGTGGACTAAGAAATCACCAATAATCAAGGATAGATAAAAAGGAGAGACCTTTTCATCTTTCTTTGTTTGACCTCCCATGGGAGGAGCCTCATTCACTATCAACACATTATCATTCTTTGTTGGGACAGCTCGCTCACTTAGCCTGTGCAATTCCTTTTGTAGTATATCCTTTTGCCATGGCATTGCTAAGGAATCCCACAATGAGATGTTCATGTGCAGCTTCTTCATTTGGTCCACTACATTGATCGAAAGATTGCCCCCTTTGGAGGTCTCTTTGGGGGCGTTTGTAACTTGTGGTGCAACTCGAGGAGTTGAAGCTGCAACTGGCGGTCTGTAATTGAGAAACTTCTGATTTGCTTGTGATAGAAGAGATGCTACAGGTGCTTGAGTAGCTGCTTGAGCTTCATCCATAGTTCTCTTCTTGGACCTGGTGTTGGCTGCAACACAATCATCCTGATTATTTGTGCTCCCCACATAGTTGACTACGTAGAACTCCCCTTCTAGGTGGTTCATAAGAGTGCAATCAAATTGAGTCTGCCTGCTATCCATCTCAGGTTGTGTTGACACTTCAAAACCTGAGAATTGGGCTGCCTGATCACCTTGTGTGGTCATACTTTGATTCGGTAGCTCACTGGGATAAGCAACCTGCTCTTGACCATGCCCCAAGGGTGGATAATTACGCTGCTTCTAGACCAAATTATTTTGAGTGGAGACAAGAGCCTTGGAAGATGAAGGGGCATTTTGATTGTAGCTCTGATAAGCTTTGACTTGCTTATTCTGACCCTGCCCTTGATTATAATTCTGGAAGGGAGGCCTATTTGTCTGCTCGAACTGCTGGTAGCCTTGATTTGGCCTATAAATCTGAGCTTGCTACCTCTTGAGGGCAACTAGTTCATTAGTAACACTTTGCAACAGAGTTTTAACTTCGTGGAGATCATTTGCAGGGGAAGCAGCCGACCTTTCTATACTAGGCAGAGGAGCTAAAGTGGGCGCAACAGGCTGAATTGTGGGCTGCAAATTAGGGAAGAGTGGCATATGAGGTATAGGAGCTATCTTTCCTGCTTGAACCAAGAAATTTTCAGCAGCTATGGCTATTTCATAAGTAGCAGGTAGAACATGTCCACCCATGGACTGTACTATGATAGCGATGTCACTATTCAAGGCCTTCAAGTAGTAAAGGAAGGCATAGCTTGGGGTTGGCCTCACTAGAATTAGGATTTTGTTTCAAGTCTTTTGGAACCTAGTGTTAAAATCTTGCATAAATTCATGTGGGGCTCTCTTCATAGTGGTCAATTTCTCAATTAGAGACAAATGGTCACTTTTCTCTCCAAACCTATTTGTCAAGAGGGTCCCTAATTCATTCCATGAGCCAACTGAATTCATAGGCAAAGTCCCATACTAGTCTAAAACTTTCCCTTTAAAGGACAAGGCCAACAATCTGATGGCTACAGTTGCCTCTATGATATTATGGATGTTGCAGAGGTTGGCTATGTTTCTGATATGCTCAATAGCAGTGATTGGGCCCTCTCCACTAAAAGGAGGTACACTCTTGAGAGCTGTCCCTGAAATTGGGTCATACTGCAGAAGGTTCAAGGGAGTCTGACCATTGAAGGCCACAAAAGGTAAAGCCATGACTGTGAAAGGATTCAATTGGGGTCTCCTTGTGTAGGTGTATTTTATCGCAGGTCTAGGAAAATGGCTTGCTGTGTAAGGATGAGTAGTTACAAACCTTAGCCTCTTTGCTGAGTTCAGAGGCAGCGCAAAAAATTCGAAAGGGACCCCCTTAGAAGATCTTGTGGTGACCTTAGGCATGGGATGCCAGGCTGATCACTAACCAGAGACTGATTACTTGAAATGGAGTCGCCAGATGCTGGATTATAGCTCTTTCTTTTGGATTTTTTACAGTAACAGGACCAGCATCAATCTTGAAACTCACAGAACGCAAATTTAGTCCCATTGGGCGTGACAAAAATTGTTGACTCTGTGGATTGCACCCTCTGAAATGATACTCAAAGCTCTTCTTCCACGGGGCACAATGGAGACATTCCTCTTGCTGTGGGTGGCAAATTTGAGGAATGAATCTTTAGAATAGGGGCTAGCTCCCCTTGATACACTTTGAGCCCCTGAATTTTTACTGCTAACAATGGGGAGGTGAAAAAAGAGAGATACTGTAAAACAAAATCTAACTAAAGTGGTGATGCACCAAAATTGATTGGTCTACTCAGCGTTCACCTACACTTTGCACCAAAAGAAGCAAATAGACACTTCATTTGAATGAGAAACTAAATGCATCAATGCTTCAACAAGAGGTTTTATGGAGGTATAAGGAGGAAAAAACTATCAGAGGTGTTCTAAAGACACACTGTTGGACAGTTGCTCACCTGTGCCTATACTTCAATCTGGGCACTTCTTGTTGACTTGCAGAAAAGAACCTACAATACACTAGATATGCTAGCATAAACTTATGAAAGCATTAGAAGAAAATGACTAAACATAAGACAAGATCATAAGCATATGCAAAAGTGCAAGCTCAAATGGAGGTAAAACGCTTCTTTTGATTAAAGGTAAATTTCTTCAGGACTTCGCCAATACAATGCTGAGAGATCTTTCTTCAAATGAGAAGTTACAATTATATAGAGGACTGGGAAAATAGGTCATTGACCAGTCAAGAGAATGAGGCCCATGTTGCATTAAACACTCCCGCAACGAAGAATTAGCCCATGCTGTAGCTGTTTCTTCTTAAATGCATATAAGAAGGCCATGCTGTAGCTACTTTAAGACGCCGCCTCTGCTGTCTGGGCCTGCAGGAGTATGGGTTGCTTCTCCTAGCAATTGACAAGGCCATCTCTCCTTATGTTGACTGAGCCATGCTCTTTTGAATGCTCGCGCAACTAGCTACTCATTAATGTCAGAACAAGGAAACACAGGCCGCTCCCTTCAATGTTTGCAACCAACCCTTTTAATGGTTTTTCGGTGGAGACTATTTCACTTGAAGGCATTTACTCCTCCCGTTGACGACTCTTGTGCCACCTGCCTTGGTCTGGTTCATCCCTGCGCTTGACCTACTATGCCACCTAGAGTGCTTTGAGCTTTTGTCTTATATGCACGTGGCCATGTCCTGGGTTACCTGCTTTGCTTTTCTTTTTTCTTGCTATTTCTTGTCCTTTTCCTGGCAATTCCGGCTTTCGGGGCTTACGAATTCTCTCTCGGGCTCCTTTGGCGGGTCGTTGGGTCTTCCCTCGGGCTTTCGGGCTTTTGAATTCCTTCGGACAAAATGTCTGAAGGAATTCCTCCAGAGATTTTGTTCGACGACATTCTTCCTTTGGGCTTGTCACTTAAAAAAACCTCATTTGATGAGCCTTTGGGCTTCCACTTATGAGTTCCTTTGAACAAAATGTCTGAAGGAATTCTTTCGGACATTTTGTCCGATAGATATGCTCTTTGAATTCTTTCCAACGGCTAGCTCATCACCTTAAATTTGACGTCCCCGGGTCTGTCACCCCATTTGATTTCCAACGGCTATTTCACCACCCTAAATTTGACATTCGCGGGAATGTCACCAGACATTTGAATCCCAACGGCTAGCTTATCACCTTTTAAATTGACGTCTGCGGGCCTGTCACCCGCTTTGGCAATTCTTTTGGCTTTTTTGCAAACGGACTTTTTCGAAGGGAAAGTGACCCTTCGAAAAAATGAAAAGGTCCGCTTTTCAAGGCCAAGTGCCCTCCGCAAGGGCACCTACCTTTCGGACTTTTATTTTCTGAATTTCTTCGGATTTTCTTCACTTGTCGAATTTCTTTGGACTTTCTTCACTTGTCGAATTTCTTCGGACAAAATGTCCGAAAGAATTCGCTCTTTAGGTGTTCTTTGGATTTCCTTTGGACAAAATGTCTGAAGGAATTCTCTCTTTGGCCTGTCAAGTTTCCCGAAGGGCAGTCCTTTTGGGCTTTCTGCCTTGACCCTTTGCTTCGACCATATGCCCTCCTCAAGGACACCTTGAGCCCAAAGTTGCCCTTCGGGCTTTTGTAAAGTTCTATTTTGCTGATTCCCTACCTCCTGCAAGGGCTTCTTGGCATCTAAGTCGCCTTTTGGAAGAATTGCAAAGGTCCTGTTTGGCACCTAAGTGCCCTCCGCAAGGGTACGCACCCTTAGGACTTTTTGTAAACGAACCCTGGCCCTTTGAACTTGGTCTGTTTTGCCAATAAAAAGCCCTCCGAAGTAACCTACTTGCCCTATTAAGCTTCCAAGATCAAAATGAGTTTCAAATCGACTCATGCTTGCCAGACCCAAAGCACTTGGCAACCAAAAGAAGAAAATACTTGGTTTTTTCATGGAAAAAGGCCTGTCAAAGAGAAGTCCACAAGGCAGCTGCGGGATGAACTTGTCAGAACCTGGGTTAAAAGACCCTGCAAGGAAAAGGAAAGAGGGGTGCCCAATTTTGGCCTACAGGGCCAAAATTGGTCAACAGAGTGTAAAACATGCAAAATATACAACACATATCAAACACAACCAATTTAGAACAATCCAAGCAGGTTGTAAATGCACATCCATTTACAAAGTTATGGGGAGACCAAGAATTGGAAATTATAACAATCCAAATGGTTTGTAAACCATCGTAACAATGTTGAGGAGAGACCTAAGTAATCCCTTCATTGTCTCCTTACTGATCAATATTACCACAATAAGATTTTTGGTACAGCACCATCAGCACATTGAGGATTTATACACTTTTGCATTATGATTTTGTAGAAGGGGTCTAAATGGGACTAGTATTTAATTTTTATTTGGTGCTCCTGGGAATTTTGGATGGGTTTTGATTTCTAGATTTATATCAAGTTATTGTAGCCTTTTAGTGAGTAGAACTAGAGTTGAAAGATTTTATAAGCAAGAGTGCTTTGCTGTTTTTGTAAATCCTATAGAAGTGTGTTTTGTTGCGTTATTTGTGTACCTGAGTATGTTGTAAGTACTTTAAAAAATCTTACTTCCAAGATATTTTTTTTTCTATGATTTTGCATTCAAGTAAAAATAGGACCATCAGTTTACTGAGCAATATATGAAATAGAAGTTGTACATGTTAGTAAGTGAAGTTTCTTCCTATTATAGGTTATCCAAAAGGAAAGAGAAGAAAAACTTGCACATATATTGAAGAACTTTCTTAGCCAATACCTACAAGGTGATAGGGAGGGTTTTATTCACCGTGCTGAATGTGAAGCTCAACGACTTTCTAAAGCAGGTAAACATATCGTACATAAATCTGTCATTTTTCTATCAAGATGGAGGTTACCATATTTTATGTTTCAGAGTTAAGGAAATATTTCCTTGTGTGTAGATGAATATATAGATTGAGCGTGCAGTGAGCATTAAATTGCATAGCTTTGAAACCTTTGAAGGAATAAATTTAGTCTCAAACATATCAGGATTCTCTAAACAAGTATGCTTTCTTTCGCAATTGTGGTATATGTCCTCATTTCCAGTGTAAAATGAACTTTAATTTACATACCAATGCAATTGCCTAGTTTTGGTACAAATTGGGAAAAGGACGTGGTCTCTTAAATTACAATTTGTAGTGGAAAAGCAACACCTTAAATAATGGTAAAATCTGTGCAAATGAACATGTCAAGCTCTACAATGGGAAAATGCCAAAAAGAAAGCTGATTACTTTCCAAAGAGTTGGCAATTTGCAGTGAGTACTAAAGACCCCCTGTAAAGTGGAGAAAAAACAATTAGCATGTGGATAAGTACACCTAAACACTTAGCATAAAATATAATTGAATACTAGGATAATAGTAGTTAACTTTTTCATTACATGATGTCTATTTTCCTGCCGAAGGCTGAGTTTGATTCCATACGAATTCCCTGGAAGCTTAAAAAGTGGCTAAAATTTCCTAAGTGTTCTAGAGAAGTACTAATGAGGGCTGTTCTTTTCTATAGAAGGCAGAGTACATCTGGGGTTTGCCAGGGAACCTGTATTTGTAGCCCTAAACATGTTGCCTTTACCAGCTATAACTCCCTAACAGTATTATAGAATCATTTATGTGGCCAACCATGTTTTTTGGTTTTGTTTTGATTTTTTGGGGTGCATATTGGAGGTCTTTTTTTTGGCTTTTAAGTTATAAGGGCCCTTTATGAACATTAAAATATAATTAAATGCTGCCCTTTTCTCTTGTCCCACTTTATGCTGCCCTTCTCCCTAATTCTTCCATATGATTGTACCTCCCTTCAATTTGATAATCACTTCGTTATTGACTTATTTTGATATGGGCTAGGTTTTGAAATACCTTTTAAGCTTTTAGAACTTGGAAATAAACTTCTTTTCATTCCCCATGGTGAAATAAGCTGCTCCAAGCTGATTATACCTTCAAGAAGCCTCCTTACACTGCTCTGAATGATGGCTGCTATAATAATGTGGAATGGCGAATACCATTGTTTTTTAGTTTTGCTTTATAGCCTTTTAGGAAGGGTTAGGCATAGGGTTTTGTGTCTTGCCACATGGTGAGTCTCCATATAAAGCACAAAGCAAAAGAAAAAAAAAAAAAAAAAAACTTTTGTGAACGTCCTTGTTTACAGAGGACGCTTGCTGTACAACCCCAACACATTTTGGGAACGATAGTCCCCTACAAATGTCCTTGAAATGCAGTCTCTAAAATTTGGGGGACATGTTCCCCTACCTTATGGTAGTGTCCCAATTGTACACTGTTTCAAGCCTCTAGTTTGGCATTAGGATACCTCGTTAACCCATAACTGATGCATGATAACATTGACTCAATGAAACAAGATGACATTTTCAGAAGGAAAGCCCTCCTAGGGGGTAGGTAGCCCAAAAAAATATACACAATCTTTTTTAAAGTATTAAAATTATGGCATTACATTGATAATTGAGCAAATGAATAAATTCCATTTGGTTGTGGTCTAGCTGTAGGGGCGCAGCACTGCAACGATGCCTCGGGTTCAAAACTTAATGGGGGTTCTTCAAGTAAGGCAGACAAGGCCCCTTGCAGTCTTGGGTGAATTCTTTGGGAACAAAATTATATTTTTCTCTCGCAACATTTAAGCCAATAATAAACCTACTATTGTGGTATGCCATGTCACAAGGAACACGGAACTTTATGGAAAAAGATTCAAAATTCACCGAACTTTATCCTCACCGAACATGAATCAAACTTTATCCATTATTTTTACATGGTAAGTTTGTGACATGCTTTTGCATTAGTTTATAATTACGTGTATATATATACACATACACACTGAAAACAGAGGAGTGAAAGTCTATAATCTGTCCCTCTGACATACACATTTATATCTTTTAGAAAATTAAGACGATAATTTTTTTTTTATTGTTTGAACTTGATGCTTTTTTATTTCAAACTTTATCCTCATCGAAGATTAATTTGAACTCGAACCTTGTGACTCAGGTGGTATGGGATAATAAAAAGTTCAATAATTATAAAACAATGAAGAAAGTGATAACTATCTGAAGAAAAATCATGCCAAACCCCTTGAATATAAGGAAAATTAGTAATGGAGTGCAATTAATACTCGGTTTTGTGCTTTTTGTGCAATTCACTAGGATTTATGTACAAGGAGTCAAACATTGGTCATAGTCATAGACTCATACGCCAAACTCCATCTTAGTTCAATTCTTTTAATCAAAAGCAAAAAAGAAAGTAGGTCAGAACCCAGATTCCATAAAAATGGGAACAATGGAGGAAGGATGCTAAAAAACAATATCTCAGTAGGCTTTACAGTTCAAATTTGGATATCTAGTGCTACCACTACTGATATTTCCTGAATCAGTAAGTCTCGATACTAAGGCAAATAGCTCCCAACAAGTTGTTCCAGCTTGGGCCAAAACATAAGAAATTTCAAGAAACAATGTAATATTGGAGAGAGAAGACTTAATGAAGTCATAATTGTTTTCAGATGTAAATTCTCTGGAGTTATTTGCATATTTATTCATTTGAGGTCTCATACAACCTTGTAGGCCTGTTCTTCCTCTTGTCCCAGTTTGGTCCACACTGTTTGGCATACTGACCTATATTATTAGGTAATGCTGCATGTGGTGAGAGTTCCAACGAGTCACATAAAAGGGTGTACAATGACTAGTTCATCTGGTAATTTACTATATGAGCATTAGATAGGGATGTTTGTCATATGGTAATTGGAGTTATGACATCTCTCTGAACCTACACAATATCACTGCATTCAGTCAGGCCAACTTCTGCAGACTCTGCTACTTAATATGTACGTAAATAAGGGAAGGAGGAGGGAAAATCCCTTAGAGATCTATTGGGTAAAGACATGTCAAATTTTCGTTTCCTGCAATAGGTCGAAACCACCAATACTAGTCTGTTGGCCCGAGTTAAGGCTATGATTGTTGGGATGATTCCCTTTGTAACATTGGGGTGAGAGATTGACACAAATTGCCCGACTGTGCACTTAGAATGGTATGATACTATTTAGAAAACAGGGTTTTGCGGTATTTAACCAAACAAAGACTTGATATGCTTTCTAAACATACACTATTTAGAAAATGGGGTTGTGCGGTGTTTGACCAAACAAAGAATTGATATGCTTGCTAAACAGGTGCGATAGGTGAAGTGTGAAAATAGCCATTACTTAGAATAGAAACCTTTTGACTCAACTCAGAATATTGCAGTGAAGATCTGGGGCCAAGCCAATGAGGGGAAGTTTGAGCGGCATCCTTTGGGACTTACAGAATTTGGGAACTAAATATCTAGAGACCATCTACCCATGCAAATGATGATAGAGTGTCATGCCATGAACTATTTCTTGTACCTCTACCATTGAACTCCAAAATATCATTTTGTCATGCATGTCTTTCTTACTTGATGGTTCTTAGTGGGAACTGGGAAGTTATCAGAATCCATTTACTTTTGTTAAACTTGAGAAATATTAGTTTGTTCGCACAAGGCATTTGCTTTTCCTAAGGTTTAAGTAAGCCAATGGTTGTATTTCTTACATTCGCTAGTTTCTGAGGTTTAAATTAGCTTTTTGGAAATATTAGTTTGTTCGCACAAGGCATTTCTTTGTTCCTTTTCCTGCCTCTGCATTTTGTTGCATAAATCCCATCCTTTTCTTGGTTTTCCTGTGTAATTTATCTCTTCTGAAGTCTTATGAATGGAATCCATTTACATCTGATGGGACAATGTGCTCTTGGATTTAATGTCGCAGTCCAAGGCCAGCTCTTTCCACTTGGGGTGGAATCAAGATCAACTAGAAGAGAATGGTGATTTGAGTTTGCTTTTTTTCTTAGACGTATGTTTGAAAATGATATGTAAGGCAGGCATTCTAGGCATGCAAACGTCCCATAGAGACTGATGTTCAGCACCACATTGTCTTCACTACCCCATCTGAGAGGTAAGTGCCTGTCATGCAATTCGCATTTGTCATCATGTTAGCCACAGACAAAAGTAGTCAAAGCTGAATACTTTGAAGTTCCTTACCACTAGGGTAAGGATTGTAGGGTTTGTGTATTTTAGTATAGCTCTTCCATCATCTTAGATTTTCCATCCTTACCTAGACATGTGATAAACCTTGTAAGGCTCTGGTTTATAACTAGATTTATTTTGTAATTCATACATATGGGAAGTATGCACATATTAATTTTCCACTAGCTAATTGTCCACATCACCACCATGGACTCCTTACAATTTGCTTTTCACTCCAACCTAATACATCTGCCCAAGTAATTTGTTTTTATAGATAATGCACGCATGAAGTAATTAAGAAAATTATGGATTTAACTAAAAGAAGTGGAACCACATGTGTCGGCCATAGTCAAACAAATACTGTAACAAGACATGGATAACAGACCGGAAACATGATACAATTAAAAAGGTGATAAACAGATTGAGGAAAGTTAGTAACCAAGTGCAAAGCATAACTAATATTCAATTATGTACATTCTAGTGCAATTTATTGGAGGTTATAGTCATAGAAAATCAAAATAAGGTCACAATCATATGTTGCTCTTCCTTCCAGTCAAATTTTGCTGTTGAAATTACAAAACAGAGCAGGCAACATTCCCAAATAAAGAAATAATAATGCATGCCAAATTTAAATACCTTCAAATACAAGCATAATGTGGTCTAAAGTTAGGTATTTTGTTCCACCATCAATAATTGCATTTCTTAGCAGGTCATACACCTCGTCACACGATTCAACCCTTGAAAACTTTTTCAAAATAGGGCACAAAAACAAAATATCAAAGAATCAATACCATACAGGTGAGAGAGGACTCAAAGAAATATGTTTTTGTTTAATAGAAAAGCTTCTAGGTGAATATACATCTTTATTCATGGAAGGCCTTTATACATGCACCTGAGCTGTCCTGTTATCTCTCTTGTTCATTGCTTCCCCACACAAGTGAGCTTGCAGACATTTTTGATCGATGTTGGAGGTAGCCAATTGGTTAATCTCTCGTTAAAATTGTACGAGTAGTTAACCAAGGGTTGTTCTATATTATGTACACATTTTTTTTTTTCTCTTTCTAGGCTTTCGTTATTGTAAACTTTGTTCAGTAGGGTTTCTTTTGAACAATAACCAGGGCTGTAACAATAGCTCTGAACACTACAATGGTGTATCTAGTGAAGATGGGAGTTTGGTCATGTTGATAGCCTCCTAGAAAGGATTTGGCTTATGCAAAGCTTGATCTCATCCTCTGTAGCAAATGCAACACAATGATGCATCTAAGAGAGGACAGATTGTAATGTCCACTATTGCAAAATTAGAATAATATTATTACTAACATAAAAAGTATTTATAAATACTTTAAATGAAGTAATAATAGTCTAATTTGCTTGTGACTTAATAAGGGGACCTTTTAAGGGTCATGGGCTTATTTAACCCTTAAGTGAAATCAAAATAAAAAAGTATTTTTAAATATTTATATTTCCGTCCAAGTGGAGCGCTCCACTTTGGGATTATTTTTGGAGGGGAAAGGGAGAGGAGAGGAGGATCATTTGGAGCATTATGTGATGTTGTGGAATTTATTTGTAAGTTTAAGCATGAAAAGCTTAGCTTCTCACCTTGAAGGACGAAAACCCTTCTTGGTATTGTTTAGGGACAAAAACCCTCAAGCAAGGCATTGGTGGCTTCATTCCGGAAGTCACATTTGGGCAGATTTGTGTATTGGAGCATCAAAGAATACATTCAGCTGGAGTGCAACCCTTTGAGAGGTTGCTAGGGCAGTTTGAAGGGCAAGTGTGGGCAGTTTTGGGGTTTGTAAGCCCTAGAAAGGCAGCAAACAGCTAGGGCAACTTGGTTGTTTGGGCAGATTTGACTATTGTCTTGGTATCAAGTGGTATTTGAAGGTAAGGCGCAGCTGTTGGTGGATTTGAAAGGTGCATTAGAGCCCTAAAAGGACAGTGCAGCAGTCTTGAGCCTCTCCTAGGGCAGCGACCTCCTTTGGGAGTCTGATTTGTTGATTTCGGGAGATTTATAAGCCTATGTTGCTGTTTGATAATACTTTTGGAGGATTGGTAATTTTGTTGTAATTTTCAGATATATTTGGGTTCAATAAATTCAGATTTTCGAAGTGTTTAGTTGGCTGTTATAATTCTGAATTTTTATGAATATTTGATGGTGAAATATTACAATTTTTGCCCTAATTTTGTATCTACAGAATTTTGATATTTTTTTTTATGCACTTAGGGTTTGAAGTAAAAATCAGAAATTTCTATTTTCAGTTAGGGTTTTCAAGAAATTCCAGAATTGTATAATTCAGTCCTATAAGGGACATTACACAGATCCCAACTTAAGATGCTAATTTTATCCTTGGGAATGGTCGATTAGATTTTTTTCATTCCAAAAATCCATCAAAGCAACATAGATTCTAAGTTGTCAGAGTACAAACAGTCCCCACCATATATGATTTGTCTTCTCAAGTATTTCCAGATGCCATATTTACATTAAGTGTGTTTATATCCGCTTCCTCTGGAAACTTTCTGAGAAGGATGACTTCCTTTACATGCCCAACTGACTAAACTAGGCATCACTGAAATTTGACGCGAGGGTCACTTCCTTTACAAACTGTCTGGTCAATAAGATTCCAGAGATTTATCCAGAAGAGCTTTGACAAATGAATCTAGAGGTTTACAAAAGGTGTTTTAGTGTCACTTTGCTGCAGGTTTTAATTTTCCTCTCTAAGATCCCAAGTTGACAAGCTTTCTTTGTTTCTGACAGCATTGATAATCATTCTAGATTAGCACAGAGATGATAAAAAACCATTTTTTTCTTCTCATTATTAATCTTATCATGCTTTAGAAACTCCTTTGTGAAACTTGGGTATTGTTACGTGCTAAATACCCTGGGTTTTGTCCCATTACAGGTATTCATGGCTCCTCTTCCTCTTATGTATAGGCCAAATATAGTCAAATGCTTTGGGTTATTTGAACCAAATCGGATTCAGATTTGATGAATTAAAAGTAGCTTTTTCATTGGTTTTCTAAGAAGCAAATATTTTATGTCATATTTTCCATCTCTATGTTTGTGTACAGCATTTGGAGTTGATATTTTGCACACAATTGGCTATATATATGTAAGACAAGCAGCAAAGGAGCTTGGGAAGAAGGCCATGTATTTGGGCGTACCATTTTTAGCAGAATGGGTCCGAAACAAAGGACATTTTTTAAAATCACAAGTTACAGCAGCAACAGGTAACTTATGTGCTCTACATTATTGGATTGGGTGTAAGAGGTGCAATGTCCTGATTTGCGTTTTACTTTCATTAAGGAGAATGCAATTAACAGTGAAGGCACTCTTTTCCTAAAGATACTTTTTTATGTCTTGTAATAGGTGCTTTTGCATTGCTACAACTATAAGAAGACGTGATTTTACTTTCATTGAGGAGAATGCATTAACCAGTGAAGGCACTTTTTGCCTAAAGATACTTTTTAATGTCTTGTAATAGGTGCTTTTGCATTGTTACAACTACAAGAAGACATGAAAAGACAACTAAGTACGGAGGGAAACTATAGCGAGAATGATATGGAAACATACTTACAGTGCAATAAAGATTTGATGATTAACTCACTATGGAAGCTTAATGTTGCTGACATTGAAGCCACACTCTTGCATGTGTGTCAGACGGTAAGTTTTACAATTGTTTAAAATTCGGGTTTCTAAAATTAATTGGCATTTAACTTAATGATGTTGTAAATTCAAAGATGTGTTTTGCACTAATGACCTGTAATGACCCTGCTCAAATCTGGTTGAAAACTTTTGATTTTTGGTCTTGGAAATTTTATCAAACACTTCACATACAAGGGTCATATGACTGATATAACATTTTAGTTTGCTTTAATGGCTCTTTCCTTTACTTAACATCAATAAGAATGCTTGCAAGAAGACTCTAGATTGTCTAAACAATGACCTAGCACGAATGTGCAACTAATTTTGGCAATATTCCATGCATATATATGATCTAAGCCTGAGAAATGAACACCTACAGCCAACTGACATTTTTACAAACAGTTGGTATGCAAACTAACTAGCTGATAATAAATGATATCGAAATTCTCAAGTGACACCAGCAATTATTATCTCCTTAATTGCAATGAAATTTCTAATACAATGCTCATGAAATATGGCCAAGACTCAATGCTAACAATTTCAAAATGAACCTGATTGGAGACGCCTTCAAATGATATGAATTTCTGAGTTGTCTTCAGACTGGTATACTTCAGATCAGACTTGCATATCTTCCAAATTCCACCTCCAAATGAATATATGTCAATGCCAAAGTGTTAGGAAATGTTGGGCGCCCCTTTTGGATGATATTTGATATTTTTTTGGACTCCTTTAATGCAAAATCGCCCCACTTCAAAGTTGCAGACCTGCCATGGATAAACCTTCAAATCTGAAATAATCTCCACAACCTTTGGATTCTTTGGCATAAACAAAACGTTCCTTGGACTTGGGCACTCCAAATGGCACTATGCTTGATGTTGAAAACCCTCTTAGGTGACCAAAACGAACTTGGAAGTGTGGCTGTCCTCAGAAATTACAGTCATATATTCCTCCTTATTTACAGCTGTAATGGCCTTCCAAAGGTCTCCAAACAAAATAGACCTCCATTGTCTTGAGAATGTTCTCCCAGCTAGGGCGCTTCAATTGGATGTTCTTGTTGCTTCAACAAAAACCTAGAATGAAAGATTAGAACTCATTGCCATGGCTGCCATGAAAGTCTTCAGATTATGCAATGTAAACCCTTGACCAAAGCTTGTCGATGATGCTCAAATGAAGAAACTGAATGTTTCCTCCTCAAAGTGCAACCCTTCAGATGATCTTTCACACCCTCAGTTATGCAATCACTTGAGAGGTATCGTTCTCAAAGATTAGACTGAAAATTTGCAGACCATCAGGCCTTACAAATGCTCAAGAAGATTCAAATGATCAAAATAAACTTGGACGCTGAGAATGAGCTCTTGCCTTTCCTTTTATTATTTTCTTAAGAGAGCTCAAACACCTCCCTGGCCAATGTGGGATAAAAGATTTATTCCCACATTAAATTATTCACTTAACGCACTTTATCATGTTAAAGTGACTTTATTATTATAAAGTTACTTTATAACTTTATAATAATATTAAAATATTAAATAAATCACTTAAGTCACTTAAACTTTAATATCTCTCTCATCATTCATCCGATGCACGAGCCGTCTAAAGTTGTCGACTGAGGAAGTGATTATGAACGCTATCAATCCATACTGCCAAAAATAGCAGGGGTCCCACGCTGAGTGTTGAATACTGCTAAAAATAGCAACTCAGGCTAGAAGTGTCCGAATGAGCCTGAACGGAAGCCAACTGATTGAGTACTGACAAACTGAAGCTGAGCCAAGCTCCAACAAGAGACCCTCTAACCATGCATATTAACCAACGAGGGCTAAGAATAGGCTAAATCCACCGAACTCTGATGCTCGCAAAAATGGGGACATTATAGTCCGCCCTCCCTGAAATTGCTTGTCCTCAAGCAATCTCTACTGCAAAGAAACCCAACTCCCCGGAAGGCCCAAAAATAAGAACTGTGAAGTGTCCCACACATCACTAACTGTCTCCTGTAGCATCAACAAAAACACAACTGCGCAAGCTATCCTTGGATCCCAAACCCATAGTGAAAGTCTGTCGTGTCTGTCATCCTCAGGCTGCCACTGCGCTCTACTGCCTCCAACTTCACCATGTTGTGAGTGATGAAGTAACACAATGGGACCCATCCAATACTCAGTGCCAAAACTGTCACCACCTGGATCCCAATACAATCTGATTTCACATCCATCTGTCATGTGGAGATAAGAACTTCTTGAAGCATCTGCTACACTGAATCTCACCCTGTCCTCTGCTAAACCCTCGTGGATGTGATTATTGACCAAGCCATCATGCCAACTGACACCATAGTCATCCTGTAACCATGTACCCATAAGAAAACTCTCTGACATAGAAGTAGCAAACCCTGTTGGATACATATCAGCATGATGTAAAACTGACAGCTGTCCCTGCAAGTAATCCCCTGCAAACAGCTGAGTCGGACGCTTGCAGCTGCTAAGCCCATCTTCTGAAGATGGTGAATACCCATCCCACAACGGATGGTATAACTCTGGGGCCAATCCACACTAATGCACCATCAAATCCCCCGTGTGTGGACCAACAGAGAAGTGATAAACACTCCTCACTATGCAATCAAGATGAAATGCTCCCACCTCTGTCAATGGCTGACCATCATAGTCCTGGGGAAACAAATCAGCATAAGTACAAATCTCTGTACTGGATGATGCCTCACATATCTCCTGTGACGATGATGAAGTAGTGACGTGATCTGTCACACAACTCTCAGAAAAATCAACTATCTCATCACAAGAGCTCTCAACCAAAACACTCATCCCATCTGAATTGACTGCACCAATATCTGCGATAGATGTAACCACATCCTCACTACAACTCGTGGAGATAAGATCCTCATCAACTGCCTCTATATATAACTGTATTGTATCTGCAGCTGGTGGAAATTGTGCCAAACTCAACTCCACGGTAAGCTCCTCCAACCGTGACTGTGACTCTTGAAGGGCCAACTGAGCACTCTCCAACGAGTCCATAGTCACCTCAAGCTCATGAGTGAGCTCATCAACCTGCTCCTCTTTCCTCTGCAATGCATCATAACAAATGCAATCCCACTCGAGAAGAAAATCCCTGTCTGCAAGTAGTTTTAAGTAATTTTGTTTCATCATTCCAATTGCTTCTCGAAGTGCATGTATCTCTGCAAGGGAAAAACCACTATCACCGTGCTCATTTGTCAAAGGAGTACTCCAACCATAGGTAGCTAACATCTGACGAGCAACATCAAAATGCTCAATGGTTGTGGCAATCATATTGTCGTTCGCCTTTAGTTGCCCAACCAAATGATGACTCTGTAGCTTATGACCCCCATACAAGTTTTCCGGTTCACAATATGCACTATGATATGCGGCTGATTCGTCATCACTCTCCTCATGATAAGCAGCGTCATGTGTGCTTTCATCCATGCACACCTCAACATCTAAGGTATTGCTGCTATGTACCTCAAAGGGTGGCTCAACTGATAAGGTAGAAGTTGCTGGTATGACAGTATCTTCACACACTTCTACTCCCAAAGTAACTGCATGCCCATCCAAAACATGATCCTGGGATTCCATATCAACATATGAATCTTCTAGCTTGTTTTCAAGGGGCTGATCAGACTCACCATGACATGAATCATCAACATACAATGCATCATTAGTACCCAATTCCTGAGTACTTTCATGTGACAACTCAATAGTAGTGTCTTGCACCTGTGAAATCACGGCTGTCTCATGTTGTTGGAAAGTTTTATCACTGCTGTCATAAAAATCAGAACTGTTAGCAAGGTTGATAACATCCTTTGAAGTGTTGTTACTATCATTTTGTGGCTCCACCGTACCATTTCCTTGATGTAAAATTTCCTTATCAACCACCATTTCATTTTCAACCCCATGTCCATCTGTAGGTTGAAGATCACGATCTGCTAACTTATCTCTTTTTAACCCAAACACATCATAGAGACTCGTAGATACTTCACCAAGTCTCTCATTTTTACTTCGTGATGAGGTTCGTCTTGAAAGGGAATCCTCATACTGCTGCGGACTATGGGTTAATCTTCGTTGTGAAAGCTTAAGTTTCCACTGGATATCATTCAACATGCTCTCAACGCTTGGCTGCTCGCATTTCTTTGGTTTTCTTCTTTGCTTGTTATAATCTATCCGATGCTCCATATATTGTTCGAAGTTTAGAAGCTCTTTGATATTATCTGGTAGTGCTTTGTACTCCTCATAAGCGTCCGTTATCTCATCAGCAAATTTAGAAGCTATGACAACCATTTTGCTGTCCAAGATGGCCAATCTGATAAAAAGAACCTTGATTTTCTGCCTCAAGAATTTTGTCAAACAGATTGCTTGCAACTCTCTTCAACTGAAATCTGACTTCACTTTGGATTTCGACTTTATGTATTGTTTCAAATGCATGGAGAATTAATCTGAAACTTGCTAATCACTGAAATGATAATGGGAGTGCAATTAAGTATGCTGTCAGATTTTCCAATGCAATTTAAAATCTGAAAAAGACAATAATTGACAGCTACAGCAACCCAGACATATTTACAAACAATTTGCAAGTAAACTCCAAGCTTCTTAATAGAACTGTTATTGACTTGAATAATGCTAATATACCAATGATGGTCGTCCTTTTTGTAAGAGTAGCTATCAAGTTCATATGACTTTGGTGATGGCTATAAGCTAGCATCCATGATGTACTCTTGCTGTTGTATCCCGTTAGAAGATAGACCGATAGCTGAGTGTCTCAATAACATAGACGACTCTGGTTCTGAGAGGCCACGTCTTCCAATCACCCACGATCTATGTGCGTCCCTATAAATCAGTGATTCCTTAGAGACGCCTCACAATTTCTTATGTGGCCGCATCAGATTCAAAAAGTGTGGCTTTGTTTTGTCTTTCCCTAGCTGGCGTTTATTTGTCCCCTTGACTATATATGCCACAATTTTTAATTAATCAACTCCTGTGTGCGCGGCTCCCTGTATTCCTTGTCTTCTGTCGTTGCCATACTGCTTAATTGAATACAATCTGAGATAACCCAATCAGGCTGGCAGGAAACCGCTCTGATACCACTGTAATGACCCTGCTCAAATCTGGTTGAAAACTTTTGATTTTTGGTCTTGGAAATTTTATCAAACACTTCACATACAAGGGTCATATGACTGATATAACATTTTAGTTTGCTTTAATGGCTCTTTCCTTTACTTAACATCAATAAGAATGCTTGCAAGAAGACTCTAGATTGTCTAAACAATGACCTAGCACGAATGTGCAACTAATTTTGGCAATATTCCATGCATATATATGATCTAAGCCTGAGAAATGAACACCTACAGCCAACTGACATTTTTACAAACAGTTGGTATGCAAACTAACTAGCTGATAATAAATGATATCGAAATTCTCAAGTGACACCAACAATTATTATCTCCTTAATTGCAATGAAATTTCTAATACAATGCTCATGAAATATGGCCAAGACTCAATGCTAACAATTTCAAAATGAACCTGATTGGAGACGCCTTCAAATGATATGAATTTCTGAGTTGTCTTTAGACTGGTATACTTCAGATCAGACTTGCATATCTTCCAAATTCCACCTCCAAATGAATATATGTCAATGCCAAAGTGTTAGGAAATGTTGGGCGCCCCTTTTGGATGATATTTGATATTTTTTTGGACTCCTTTAATGCAAAATCGCCCCACTTCAAAGTTGCAGACCTGCCATGGATAAACCTTCAAATCTGAAATAATCTCCACAACCTTTGGATTCTTTGGCATAAACAAAACGTTCCTTGGACTTGGGCACTCCAAATGGCACTATGCTTGATGTTGAAAACCCTCTTAGGTGACCAAAAGAACTTGGAAGTGTGGCTGTCCTCAGAAATTACAGTCATATATTCCTCCTTATTTACAGCTGTAATGGCCTTCCAAAGGTCTCCAAACAAAATAGACCTCCATTGTCTTGAGAATGTTCTCCCAGCTAGGGCGCTTCAATTGGATGTTCTTGTTGCTTCAACAAACACCTAGAATGAAAGATTAGAACTCATTGCCATGGCTGCCATGAAAGTCTTCAGATTATGCAATGTAAACCCTTGACCAAAGCTTGTCGATGATGCTCAAATGAAGAAATTGAATGTTTCCTCCTCAAAGTGCAACCCTTCAGATGATCTTTCACACCCTCAGTTATGCAATCACTTGAGAGGTATCGTTCTCAAGGATTAGACTGAAAATTTGCAGACCATCAGGCCTTACAAATGCTCAAGAAGATTCAAATGATCAAAATAAACTTGACGCTGAGAATGAGCTCTTGCCTTTCTTTTTATTATTTTCTTAAGAGAGCTCAAACACCTCCCTGGCCAATGTGGGATAAAAGATTTATTCCCACATTAAATTATTCACTTAACGCACTTTATCATGTTAAAGTGACTTTATTATTATAAAGTTACTTTATAACTTTATAATAATATTAAAATATTAAATAAATCACTTAAGTCACTTAAACTTTAATATCTCTCTCATCATTCATCCGATGCACGAGCCGTCTAAAGTTGTCGATTGAGGAAGTGATTATGAACGCTATCAATCCATACTGCCAAAAATAGCAGGGGTCCCACGCTGAGTGTTGAATACTACTAAAAATAGCAACTCAGGCTAGAAGTGTCCGAATGAGCCTGAACGAAAGCCAACTGATCGAGTATTGACAAACTGAAGCTGAGCCAAGCTCCATCAAGAGACCCTCTAACCATGCAATTAACCAACGAGGGCTAAGAATAGGCTAAATCCACCGAACTCTGATGCTCGCAAAAATGGGGACATTACATGACCTATTTAATTATTTCTTACCTTGAGATATTCATATCTCAGTGACATGATTTTGCACATTGAGGAGTCATTTGTTTATAGTTTCAAAGGCCCACTTTCGTATTTAAGACCTTGGGGTGCTACTTCCACGCTATTGTCTTTTATTTGAATTTTAAATAGTAATGATCCATATTTCCTTTAACCTCAAATAAGCTTCAAATTTTACTTTTACTTATTTCTAATCAATATTGAACTATCTTGAATTGATTTGTTGTAGACACAAGTTATTAATAAATGCATTGTTTTGCAAGCTGACTTTGTTATGTTAATTATTCTCTTTCTGGCTTTGGGTAGTGTATTGATGATTGTCTAGTTAGGAATGGTTGGGTTGATGGTTGTACTTTAACCGACAACAATGGGTACCATTTGTCTTATAAATAGTGAGTTGAATGTTAGGGCAGGGACACTGATTTGACAGGTCCTCCTTGTATGAAGCTTTGTACTTTACACTACCTATGCAATAAAGGCATTGTTCTTTCCTATTCTGCTTTGTTATGTTCAGATATGTATTATAATTCTGCAAATAGTATTCTTCGATAGTGTACCTTTTGTACCAAACACTTGTCATGTCTCAACCTTCTGTACCCAGCTTTCCCAAAGTGCCTTTGGGGCCACTAGCAAGTTTTGTAAAATTAGTAAGGTTGTTAAATTATGTCTTTTCTCAAAATGCCTTGAATCTGATCGATCCATTGTAAAATTTTGCTAATTTGTGTGAGCAACATAGTGTTTTGGTGAAATTACAGAGGATAATAAATAGTGAACTCTGCATCTTAATACGCCCTAATCGCTTGATGAGAAAACAAAAAAAATTATAATTGAGAAAACACTTAGAAGGTTGAAGTGGTTAATAAATTAAAGGTGAAGAATATTTTAATAGAATTATAATTTTTTTTATGCATTGGGATGTTTGCATGACAAATTAAACTTAGCCTCATGTCAAGTGGTGTGTGTTAGAATAACCATTTTCTTTCTTTTATGTGAGTGGCTTCTTAAATAAATGTTAAGAGAAAGACTTCATCGAAGACTTAAATGGCAAAAGTAAAATAAATAAACTTTGGTCTTCTCTGCTACCACTCCTTGGTCTTGTCCAACACGTGTTCTCTAGCCACCTTTCAACTATTTGATCCATTCATATTTTATCCCAATTCTTCAAGACCTTTTGACAAACAAGAATCAAAGCGATTTGGATGCCTTCATTTCTGCTATGTTGAAATATAGAAATGGTGTTTTGAAGAATATGAATGGAGATACTACCTTATTTTATTTTTATTTTGGAGGGCACTTCATAATCAATGCTCATGAAGGATAAAAAGAAAAAGGAGAGCATACATTTGTGGCATCGATGACAATTTAAGGATGGAACTTCATAAAAAAACACTCTTGAAAAGTTAAAGGGTGTGGTAGACAATGAATGTTTGCATCGACAATGTCAATTAAAAGGTCACACTCTACAAAGAGGGTATAAGTGAATTGCATTGTTTATACACTTTGTTAAGCCTTACTGACAAATTTGGTCAAACAAACTTAAAAAGTCATTATCTTCATCATCATATTTCTATGCTCAACATTGGCATTTGATTTTTAATTCGTCAAATAATGTCCAACATTGGTCACACATAAAGGGTTATATTGAGGAGGAACTTAGAAATTTATTATTTATTAAATAGGGAGCAATTCAACCTTGGTACTAGGGAGCTTGGACATTTTGCAATTTATATATTTAATTCATATTATGGGTCTTGCGCATTGGTGTTTCAATGATTGTACATCAAGTGAAGGTCCCTTGATTTCCAACCAAAGGAGCAATAAATTCTCAATCTTTTTAAAAATAAATTCAAGAACATGTTTTTTTTTGAAGCTTTGTCAACAATCATGCTTCATTTTGTCATTCTCATACACGTGTCAAATGAGGATGACATTGGCTTTATGGTTTACCATTTACCTTCTCTTGTACAGCCTGAATGGGCCAATGGTGAAGGCTTGTATACCCTAAATAGAAGGGCATGGGTTCAAATTTGTATTTGTTGGGAAAATACCCATGTGCAATAAACAAACATAGAGAAGAGTTATGCTATAAGAATCTCCAAACAATGCAAGAATAAAGACATGCACAAAATATGCAAGATTTTACCTAAAAAAACCCTTTTGGTAAAAAAACACCCAGCACAATGATCATTGTATAACATTCCTCAACAAGTGCATATTAGAACAAGGCATTACTCGCACACCTCCAATCAATAGATACAATAAAAAAAGTGTATAGTAACAACTCAAGTCTAACTTGCATTGCATTACCTATTGCGCAACTTCTCGCAACACCATATTGTAAACCCCATTGAACTACTGCCCACCACTATGCAATCTCATTGCGCACAACCTTCTAGTGCACAATGATATTGTGCAACAAACACTGTGCAACTTAGTACATAATTCCTACACACTAACTTCCCTATGTGCAACCATATTGAACCATTGCACAAGGCATGCATAATATCATTGCGTAAATAGTGCTAGTGTAGACATCCTACATAACAACCCTGTGCAACAGTGTTGCACATGCATCTTGCACAACATCAATTCCACGCCAAACTATCTTACACAAATCCATCAAAAGTATGAAACGTATTTCCAACAATCTCCCACTAGTTGAACACTTTGCATAAGGGAGCATGAATCCATACTTTCAGCAATTGCAGGAAACCATGCTCATTGATTTCCTGCACCAAGATAATTTCTCAGTACTCATCGTCTTAGTCAGTGAATATACAACATTTTCATCTATGTCCTTCTACCACATTATCTTCTTCTCTTCCGCCATATCCATTACATAATGGTATTGCACATCAATACATTTCAATTGAGAATGATATGTAAGGTTGTTTTCTAGATGGAGTGTGCTTTTACTATCTCCTTCTATGCTTACCTTTTTCAAAATGAACTAACAGTAGAACACAACCTTTGAAGCCATATCGCTTCCTTGCTCACATGAGTAGCTTCCATGTACTCAACTTTTGTTGTGGATATCACAACTCTTGCTTTTCATTTTCTCATCCAGCGTACAATTCCACCAAAAAAGTTGAACACATACGCACTTGTACATCGATGGAAATCAAGATCTCTAGCCCAATTATAATTCATAAATCCATGTAGATTCAACATTTTGCTTGCACCAAGTTTACATTGATAGCAAATTACATAATCAAAAGTCTCGTGTAGATACTTGGAGATCCTATTCACTGCCGTCTAATGTTCCATGCCCGGATTGGACATGAATTTGCTCACTACTCCACTACATGTGCAATTTTAGGGCTTATGTAGACCATTGTGTACATTAGGCTTCCCACCGCACTTGCATATGGAACCTGAGCTATTTCCTCTAGCTCCTCTTTTGTCTTGGGACATTTTACAACAAATAGTTTTTGACCAACTTGGAAAGGTGTGTTCATGGGCTTGCTATCCTACATCCTAAACTTTTCCAATATTGTCTCAACATGCTTCCTCTGTTCTAACCGGAGGTTCATGTTGTAAGGTTGTTTTCTAGACGGAGTGTGCTTTCACTATCTCCTTCTATGCTTACCTCTTTCAAAATGAACCAACAGTAGAACACAACCTTTGAAGCCATATCGCTTCCTTGCTCACATGAGTAGCTGCCATGTACTCAACTTTTGTTGTGGATATCACAACACTTGCTTTTCATTTTCTCATCCAGCTTATAATTCCACCAAAAAAGTTGAACACATACGCACTCGTAGATCGATGGAAATCAAGATCTCTAGCCCAATCATAATTCATAAATCCATGTAGATTCAACATTTTGCTTGCACCAAGTTTACATTGACAGCAAATTACATAATCAAAAGTCTCGTGTAGATACTTGGAGATCTTATTCACTGTCGTAGTACTGTAGAAGGCACAATATGATGTCCTATCACCTTCTTGAGGCGTGACACATGAAAAACGTTGTGCACCTTGCTCTCCGCCGGCAAATCTAACTCATAAGCCACCTCTACTTTGAGCCCTTTCCATGTGAAGCACTCTCTAATCTGCCAGTATGTCTTGTAGAAACTAGGATGGCCTGCCATAGGTGAATCATGAAAAGATTTCAGAACCATCCTCCTCACTGCTGATCCTGGGACCGAAAATATTCGCCCTTTGTAAATGATGAGCTCATTCACAAGGGTGTATCTGCTGTCCTGAATAGTCCCATCTATGAATCCAGCTGCCCAAGTATCCTTTGCATACTTTGCAAGGATCAAGTGTCTCCCATTCTCTGATATGTCTGTCAATAAGCTCAAATGGGGCCTACGTGATAAGGCATCAGCAACTACATTCTGTGTCCCCTTAAAATATGTAATATCAAAGTCATAGGACTGTAACTTGCTCACCCACTTCTGCTGCCTATCACTGAGATTTCGCTGCCCCAAAAAGTGTTTTAGGTTATTATGGTCGGTTTTGATACAAAATTTGCTACCTACCAAATATTGCCTGAATTTAGCCAAAGCATGCATAATGGCTAACATCTCCTTATCATATATGCTAAAGCTTCGCTCTGGCCCTCTCAATTTCCTGCTCTCATAAGCAATAGGGTGCTTCTCCTGCATAAGCACCGCTCCAATGCCCTCTCTGGAAGCATCACAGTGTAGCTCAAAAGGTTTGTTGAAATATGGTAATGCTAACATTGGACAAGAAGTCATCAACTCCTTAAATTTCTCAAAACACTCCTGTGCCTCAAGAGTCCACAAGAAAGCTCCCTTTCTCATCAAATCTGTCAAGGGTGTTGCATGCCTGGAATATCCATCCACAAACCTCCTGTAGAAACCACATAATCCCAGAAAGCCCCTCAACTGTGTAAGGTTCACCGGTGAAGGCCATTCCACAATGGCATGAATCTTTTTAGGATCCATGCATACGCCCTCTGCACTGATGATGTGACCCAAGTACAAAAACTCTGTCATGCCCAAATCATACTTCGACTCCTTTGCATACAAGGACTCTCTGCCCAATATATCCAACACCGTGTCAAGGTGAACCAAGTGCTCCTCCCAAGATCTACTGTACACCAAGATATCATCGAAGAAGACAAGTACAAATTTCCTCAATTGAGGATGGAAAACCCTATTCATTGTTGCCTGAAAAGTAGCAGGTGCGTTAGTTAGCCCAAATGGCATAACTACAAACTCAAAATGGCCACAATGACATCTAAAGGCTGTCTTCTCGATGTCCTGCTTTCTAACTCTGATCTGGTGATAACCTGATCTCAAATCTATCTTTGAGAAGAAGCAAGCTCCATGAAGCTCATCTATCAACTCATCGATCCTGGGAATGGGGTACCTGTTTTTAATTGTCTTCCTGTTAAGCACCCTGTAATCAATGCACATCCTCAATGTCCCATCCTTCTTCACTAACACCACTGAAGAAGCGAAAGGAGACTTACTTGGTCTAATGTGGCCCATAGCAAGTAACTCCTTTATGGTTTTCTCAATTTCATCCTTCAACCTCTTTGGATGCCTGTAAGGTGTAATCATGATGGGCTTAGCCCCCTCCTCTAACTCAATGATGTGCTCAATACCCCTGTCTGGTGGTCTACCTAGTGGAATGTCACTGAACACCTTAGAGTGTTTAACTCTAAGCTCCTGAATATTAGGAGGGTATTCAGTCTTCTGTTGTCCCTCCTGTGATGGCATCAACATGCACTCTGCTGCCCACTCTACCTGATCATGTCGAATCAATCTAACCATCCTCTGGAAAGAGACCATCCTGAGATCACTGTCCCTAATTGCCTTAAGAATATGTGTCTTCCCATTCACTTTAAACCTCATCTCCATCTCCTTGAGGTTAAGAGTGAACTCACCAATATCGTGCAACCAACTCATCCCAAGGACTATATCTATATCTCCCATAGGCACAACATAGAAATCTGCCTTAAAGTCATAATTATTAACATTCAATGGGAGTCCAGTGATCTTACGATCACATTTGAGGACATAGCCATCAGCTACCCTCACTCTAATTCTCCCAAACTCCTCTGTTTGTATGCCATGCTTCTCCACCATCCTAGCATCAATGAAATTATGAGTGGCACCTGTATCAACCAAAGTTATAACTCGCTGTCCAGCAAGTACTCCTCTCATCCGGAATGACCCTTCCTGCTTACTACTAGTGAGACGAGCTTCCCTAAGTTGCCCATCTCCTTCCCCATCCTTGAACTCCATTTTAGACAAGTTTTCAGCCTTGTCTTCCTCTTTTTTCACCATCTATTTCCTCTATATCAGACTGCTGGTCTGAATTATCTGATTCTGATTTCTCATAGTATGCCCACATAACTCTGTTAGCTTTGCCCTTTGGTCTAAGAGGACAATCATGGTTTGCATCATAGGGTCGCTTACAGTAGAAACATAATTTTTTCTTCCTCAAATCATTTAATGTTTCCTTGTCAAAAGGTGCTGGAGTTTTATCTTTAGAATCATTTTAAAAATCAGTCCTCTCTGATTTTTTATAAAATGGTTTGTTATCCTTACTAGAAGATGCTCCTTTGGATTGAAATTTGTTTGTTGGGACTGCATGTTCCATACTTCTTGCCTTTTTCATAGCTTCCTGTAAAGAAATAGGATCAAATGCCTTTATCCAACCTCTCAGTGGTTCGGATAGGCCCTCAATAAAAAGAACTATCAATCTACGCTCTGAAATGTTTGGCACCATGACTGCCAACCGCTGAAATTCACCAATGAAATACTCCAAGTTGCCTGTTTGTTTCAACTGTGCTAAGTCTCGGAAGTAAACATCTGGATCTTTCTTGTTAAATCTTTCAACCAACCTATCCACGAAGTCCTGGTACTCTGTCACCTGATTATGCTGAAGTGTTACCATACCCTGGTACCACCAATCATGTGCTACTCCCTCCAAATGCAAAGTGGCATATTTGATAGCTTCAATCTCTGTCATTGGCCTCAGTGCCAAAAATGTGTCAAGCTTATGAATCCAAGCTTGAGTTGTCATCTTACCACTCCCATCAAATGTAGGCATAGTAAGCTTGCTTGTAGCCCTCTTCAGCTCACTATTTTCACCTCTAGGCCTCCTATCCTGTCTGAGTGACCTGTAATGCTCTCTCCTCTAATTTACAAAGCGTTCAAAGGTCATCCTCTCTTGAACTTGAGGAACTAATAATTCCCATTCATCATTTGCAGCCATGAGTGCATCTGCAAATATGGGATCTCCTGCTGCCTCTTTTGTCGGAACTTCTTCTGGCTCCTTCGGAACAAATGTAGGGCGTGTAGGTCTATCAGCGATTCTGGAATGGGTCCGTTGTAGTCTCTGATTACCTGTAGCACTCCTGTTATCTCCCTGTTCCCTATTCTGTCTAACAGGTGGGTTCAACCGTTCTACCATAGTAATGAGTGCTTGTAATGCCTGCGCCATCTGCTGCTGCTCTGTAACCATAGCATAGAAGAATTCTCTGGTATCCTGATCATCATTATTCCTGTTGCCTCTGGGTGGGCTACCCTCATGCCTGTCACCCATGATGACCCGCTGTGGTTCTAAACCCTGTTTGCCTTCAAGTAAGGCTCTCCTGTGTGTATAATACCTGTGTGAACCAACCTCCTCTGGTAGCATGTAATAACTAAACCCTCAGGATGGCAGGATTTAGCTCTAATACCAATGTAAGAACCCCAATTGGTCTCTAACTGCTGAAATTGTTTATCTCTAATTTTTTTATTTTTATTTTTTTGTGTTTTTGCAAGTTTATAGTTTTTTTGGAATTTTCAAGAGTTTTAGAACAAATACCATATAATTCTGAAACAAATGAAACAACTGCTGCAACTTTTATTGATTTCACTATAAAATAACAAGAACAATAAATACTTATTTTTTTGATGAAAATGCTAGTGAAAAGCAAGGGTTACAACCAAATAAAAACCTGATTTTGATTCGTAAACTGCTGTAGCTAAAATTTATTGAATGAGTTGCAATTTTACTGTTCACGCACACTGTTCACGTGCACTATTCATGCGCATTGTTCACGACATTGTTCATGCGCACTGCAGCAGTCCGTACGACAGCACTGTAGCAATCCGTACTACAATACTGTACCAATCCGTATTACAGTATTGTAGCAATCCGTATAGCATTACTATAGCAATCCGTACCGTACTTGTTAATCACCAAAAATTCTTCAATAAATCTGTAATAATTACTCATGAATTTATTCTTCAATTCTGCACAATTAGATGCAAATAAGACCTTTGAATGAAGTCTTCCTGAAACCAAATATCACTGAATATTTCATCAGCTCAGATGGTGAACATTGAAGCAACTACGTCCTCCAATGGTGGCTGAAAACCCTAGTCTCCAGAGAAAATCCTGTTCAATTTCACAACATCAAATAGCAAAGTAGCAATCAATGATATCCCTCTCCAAACTCAACGCCATATATCCTTTTTGCAAATCGTACCCTAATCCTCTTAATTACAATTTTGCTTGTAATTTCATTTAATTTCACTTTGGGTGTCAAAACGATTTTAATCATTAAATGGGCATTTAATTCTAATATTTCAATAGTCTGGCTCAGATAATTTAATCAAAAACATGGCCCCGTCTAATGATGAGTTGACCCTTAAGTGATTATAATATAAAGTCACTTTATAACTTTATTATTAAATCACTTAATAATAAATGCTAAGTTATTCAAACTTGTCTAACTCCATGAATACTTTGAATTTAGCTATGCCGTCTGAAACTGGAGCTCACCAGTTGACCACCCATATGACCGTGATGTCTGCTAAAAATAGTAGGGGTCCATCTCCAACTGCTAAAAATAGCCTGACCAAGCCAAACTCAAAGCAAAACTCATCATAAACAAACTCTGGCAACCCAGAAGTGTACTTTGCTCTATCCCTGGAAGATCTCCATGCCAAGGTGACCCTCTATCCAATCCTACTAGCCTACGAGGGTCTCTGATAGGCTAATCACAAGCTAGAGTGATGTCTCTAGCTAGAAGGGGACATCACACAATATGACAATCAAGCCTTATGGAACTCTTCTCTTAGAAGTAAAAAGGTCGAAAAAACATGGTGCTGAATATAACAGTCTGAATATAAATAAAAATTCAAGATTTGATTGTGGGAACCTTGCTGTTAAAAAAGGTGTCTTTGGGCAGAAATTTCTTTGGGTTGCAAAAGGCATATAACTCGTAAGGGCACTAATAATTGGAAACGCGGTGAGTCACCCTTGGCAACTAACGGTGAACAACCAAGTGTAGCCGATCCATCATTTTCAATGTCAAAAAGGCAGAATGGGGAGACTGTTACAAACAACCCCCAGGTTGACGAAGAGTAGCCAGTAAAAGGACTGATCAGAGGAGACTTCGTGGTAGGCAAACATGTTCTTGCTTGATGCAATGTCTTCAAATGAGACAATTTAACCAAAAAGGGGTTCCCCCTAAAATCCACAATTTTTTGAATATGAAAATTAGAAAAATCAACAAACCCTAGCTGCTGTAATTGCACCCCCAAACTAAAAATTAACTCCAATTCACCTTGAAATAAATAACAAACAAATACCTTGTGAATTTGGCCACCAATGGCTCTTACCGCAATGAAGAAAGAGCCCAAAATGAATATTTCAATCCTCCAAACCCTAGTGCCACACTAGCTGAATTGAAGTCCTTTCCCACTCTAATGCTTGCTCAAGCTTTCACAAATTGTAGACAAAATCATGCAAAAATCACAATAGTCATATCATCCACAAATCATCAACAGTTAGGGTTCCAAAGTGATCAAACCCTAGTCTAATCCAATCACCAATATTCAAAAAATTACTGAAATAATTAAATCAAAACGAAACCCTTTTAAATCTGCCTTCAACAAATATTATTTTTTATGAACAGTGGAAACTTAAAAAATTCATAAATCCCTCAATATTTGAAATTATGATGCAAATAAGAGCTCAAATTGATTACAAAATTAATGACTATCAAATAAAAATAATTTTAGAATTTTATTTCCCTGAAAAGGTCATCAAAACTTGCTCTAAAATTATGAAAACCCTAGTTTTTAGACTTTACCTCTTCAAATATCAAACCTTCAATCCCAAACAAGTTGCCACACTTGAAAAATTAATATAAATAATAATCAAAATTATTATGCTCCAATTGGATATCAAATTGTCCACCAAACCCTCTTAATAAGCACACAAAGCAAATCGCTCCACTTTAGGGCAAGTAACAAATCCACTTTAGCAATAGGTGTCCTCAAAAGACACCTTTTATAGAATAATTAAATCCAAATCTGTGAGCACCTATTGGGCATGTATCCCAATATCTTCTTCAAATATGAAGAAACAAATATCAAATTCAACATGTCTTCAATTGTGATCTTCATCTTGTATTTGTAGGTTTCAAGGAGGGCGAACCACTTTGGAGAGGTAAAATACTTCATAACCCTCTCTTGCCAATTTTTAGGATATCTTTTCCTTTCCTTTGCTTTAGCTCCCAAGCCGACATTACTTTTAATTTCACTTTAAGCCTTTTTGAATTAATTAAATAACTTGCCTTAATAAATTAGTAATTAAAATTACTTTTTGACAAATTAAATAATTATTTTATATTAGGTCCTTGCTTCAATAATTAATTAAATTGCTCTAATAATTGAAGTGATAAAAGTCACTTTTTCAACAATTTATTAATTATAAAACCCCTTAGCATAATCATTAAAATTATCCTAATTTTTCAAATGGTTAAAACCACTTTTCTGGTAATTCAAATAATTATCCAAGATAGTTCTATTTTAATAATTAATTAAATTGCCTTATATTTTTGAATGATTAAAATCACTATTCAGGCAATTTTATTAATTACTAAAATTCTACAAAAATGGGACATTACAGTCCTCCCATCCCAAATTTGCTTGCCCTCAAGCAAATGCAAGCTCATATGCCCAATTACAATGTCCAAGTGGTAAAATTTGTTGTGGTGCTCGAAAAGCCTTGCTCCCATACCTGTTAAGTGGAATAATTTTTTTCTAAAAACGTAGTGTGACATACCCCCAATGGATAAAGAATGCCATACCAAACCTTCTTTAATTCGAAAATGTAATCTTTCCATTTGCTCCTCCTTATCAATATTTCCGTGCACATATGGAACACAAATCAAGTCTAACAAAAGTTTCATTTCAACCATGAGAGAAGGCTGTACCTTTCTTGTGTTCTCCCACCCTTCATGCATGAAGTGTTCTCAACCGTGAGCATTTTCCGAACTTGCTAAAGGCTGGAATATGTCAAAAAAATCAGATCTCTCACTTTCATGATGCGGCTGTTCTTGCCTTCCTAACTCAGAATTTTTTGAGTATTAAAGTTCATAGTTCATTCGTGCATTCATCCTTCCCCCTTTGGGCTGTCTCACGCTCCAATTTTTCAATTTCTTTACCTCACTTGGTGGCTGGATTTGTTTTGTTGACTCAAAAATTATAAATCGAAAAATTCATACTTCATACCTCTTTTCCCAGCTCTTCCCCTTGGCTGCTATATGCAAAATAAATTGCTTTTGATGCCCAAAAGAGTCCATATGTAAGCCCATCTGTGTTTATTGTTCTTTTGTAAGCAAAATGACCAACTTTTATTGCCATTCGAACCTTGTGAACAGCTGCTTGCATTTGTATCCCTTTTGAAGTTCAAGAGGGGTCTCATTTTCTTTAAAACACCTCCATTTCCGCCCTTGCAAGAAGGAATAGGGTGATGCCCAAAGTAATTTTTGGGTTGCCTTTGGCCATCAACTTTCATTTCATCCCTCCTAATACAAGCATGACAACATTCATAATTTGCTACATTTACCAAAGATGTAGGAAACCAAAATTCCCTTGATGCCATAGGCTGTCCATGATCAACAACTGTAGCCCCTTGTTCATTTACTTCTTTCATATTTTTTATCCCCTTCAAACATGAGGTTGGGTAGTTTTTGCTACCTTCCCTTGGTTGCTAAAGTATGGGGATTACAACTTTTCTTACACTCTTTGTATTCATAGCACATGATTTCTCTAGTGATCCTACACGAAAAGCAAACATATTAGTGAAAGCATAAGTGTTTAATATAATAACACTTTTACAATCACTTCATCATGCCCAATGAGCATGACATGGGCTCCCTTGTGGTGTCTTAGCTTTTTCATATCATGGCTGGAGTATGCCTTTTTCTCCTTCAACATTCCCGTAATAGTGGCTGGAAAACCACTCATACATATAGAAATCACTTCCAAGGTTTTGGGGTGTGAGGCACACCTTCCTAGGGCCAACACTTTTCATGGCAACAAAAAGCTTAGTGAGAAGCAAACTAAAAACATGAAAAATAGCAGCAAATGTATTACTTACAGCCCTTCCCTTGATTCCTGGATCATGGTGCTTCTTGTTTATGCCCTTTTTTATTAGGATCCAAACCTTGTCCTTTGTTTCACAACATAACAAAATAACAAAATCATGTTTATAGTGCTCACCTGGATCCCACAACCATAATAGAAGCTTGTCATGTCCAACCCATGAATTGATAAGGAAGAGTTCCTCTCTTCCCTTAGTGCCTCTCATTTCTTTTTCATGGTTAGCAACCCTTGCAACTCTTGATTTTATTACTTCTATTGCATATTTGATTAGGGTTGAATAAAAATTAGCAATCATTACCTTCAAGCATTCCTTTTTTTCATGGTGCATTAATTCATCAAGAATCCCCCTCATGCCATCCAACCTTGTCAAGGCTTGCACCTTTTTCTCATTTGTGATTATAAATTGTTCCTTCCAAGCTCTTTCATCAAATCTAGAGTCATGCAACAATTTTGAACAATAATTAGATATCAAACAAAAATCATCATTCAACTCATACCTTTCTATGAATATCTCGGTTTCTTTGGCTTCTTCAAAATCTTTTTTTTGAATACCAAAGTTTGGGGTACTTGGCTGCCCCAAAGCAACTAGCATCTCCTCATTTTCATCCATCATTTGCAGCCCTCTTTGCTGCTCCAAAAACTCAGATTTTTGGTTCTCACAATTTCTCACTCTAGGCTGCCCCAAAATGTCATCTTTTTATAGTTCACTTTCCTTCAAATCTGATTTTTCTATTTCATTGGCCTCTTCATAGGAATCTTCATGAAGGGCTGCCCATTCATTCATTTCCTCCAACTCTCTATGTAGTTCAATACTCTTTTTTTTTACATGCTCCACTATCAAATAAGGCCTCAATTTGCCCCCACAATTAATTGCAACATTTTCAAACAATATATGTGAAATTGGAAATTTTTTCTTTTCTAGCCTCAAACCTGTCAACAAGATAGATAATAATATTGACTTGGAAAGATCATCACTCTCATTGAGTGTCATGGTCAAGATTCTTTGAATAGAAGCTACAACATTTTTGGTAGGATTCTTACAAGCAAATTCAAGAAAATGTTGAAACATCTTAACAATAAGTTCATCACCCTCCATATTTAACATCAAAATACATGCCCTGGTTGTAGCCATAGTTTCCAGGATGTTGACCCTTCTAGCCAAGGAGTGTCCTTTGTTCTCTTTGAGACCTTGGAAGCTCTCCACAATCAACGAAAATATTTCCCTCGTGATTTTATCATTGTAAGGAACTTCGGGAATCGTTAGCCTTAAAATCTCATTAATACAACTAGTAACCAAGAGCCTTATCTCATCTGTATCTCTCAATAGTTCATGTTGAACCAAGTAAGTCCTTGAGGGCTGTATTGCCCACTTCATGGACTCATAATCTGATTTACCTTGGATAACCTCTTTTCTACTTCTTCCAAGGTGCTGATTACATCCTCCATTGGGTGGCATAGGTTCCCTAGCCTTCTACCTGCATTGTAAAGCCTTTCTTTCTCCATTTCTTCCATGGCTTATTCCTTTTTTCTGATAACGCAAAATCCTTTTATCTGCTTGTATCCAAATTAATACCAAACCTCACAGGTGAACAAGATCGGTGCTCTGATACCACGGTAATGTCCCCAAATAGGACGATTTAACTAAAAAGGGGTTTCCTCTAAAATCCACAATTTTTTGAATTCTAAAATTGAAAAAATTAGCAAATCTTAACTGTTGTAATTGCACCTCCAAATTGAAAATCAACTCCAATTCATCTTGAAATAAATAACAAATAAATACCTTGTGAATTTGGCCACCAATGACTCTTACTACAATGAAGAAAGAGCCCAAAATGTATATTTCAATCCTCCAAACCCTAGCGCCACACTAGTTGAATTGAAGTCCTTTGCCATTCTAATCCCTGCTCAAGCTTTCATATATTGTAGACAAAATCATGCAAAAATCACAGTAGTCATATCATCCATGAATCATCAACAGTTAAGGTTCCAAAGTGATCAAACCCTAGTAAAATCCAATCGACAATATTCAAAAAACTACTGCAATAATTAAATTAGAACGAAATCCTTGCAAATTTGTCCTCAACAAATATTATTTCTTACGAATAGCTGAAACTTAAAAAATTCATAACTCCCTCAATATTTGAAATTCTAATACAAATAAGAGTTCAAACTGATCATAAAATTAATGACTATCACATAAAAATAATTTTAAAAATTTTCTTCCATGAAAAGGTCACCAAAACTTGCTCTAAAATTATGAAAACCCTATGTTTTAAAATTTACCTTTTCAAACATCAAACCCTCAATTCCAATCAAGTCACTACACTTGGAAAATTAATATAAATAATAATTAGAATTATTATGCTCCAATTGGACATCAAATTGTCCACCAAACCCTCTCAATAAGCACACAAAGTGAATTGCCCCACTTTAGGGCAAGTAACAAATCCACTTTAGCAATAGATGACGTCAAAAGACACATTTTATAGAATAATCAACTCCAAATCTGCGAACACCTATTAGGCATACATCCCAATATCTTCTTCAAGCATAAAGAAACAAATATCAAATTCAACATGTCTTTAATTGTGATATTTACCTTGTATTTGTACTTTCCAAAGGGGGGTGAGCCACTTTGGGGAGGTAAAATACCTAATAACCCTCTCTTGTCAATTTTTAGGACATCTTTTCCTTTCCTTTGCTTTAACTCCCAAGCTGACATTCCTTTTAATTTCACTTTAAACCTTTTTGAATTAATTAAATAACTTGCTTTAATAAATTAGTAATTAAAATTACTTTTTGACAAATTAAATAATTATTTTATAGTAGGTCCTTGCTTCAATAATTAATTAAATTGCTCTAATAATTGAAGTGATAAAAATCGTTTTTCAAAAAAATTATTAATTATAAACCCCATAGAATAATCATTAAAATTACCTTAATTTTTCAAATGGTTAAAACCACTTTTTCGGTAATTCAAATAATTATCCAAAATAGTTCTATTTTAATAATTAATTAAATTGCTTTATATTTTCAAATGATTAAAATCACTATTCGGGCAATTTTATTACTTACTAGAATTATATGAAAAGGGAACATTACACTCGATCCGAAATTCGGGCTATATCTGATCATAAATTAAAAAAATGAGGAGGCTAACCAAGAAATAAGGGTGAAGAAGAATACTTTTGGTATGAAGGATTACAAATTTTCAAGCTTGCAGTGGAATCCACGCATTTCCGAGGTGGACGGAATGGATGAGTCAAGGTAAAATAATTTGCAATTGCTTGAGGACAAGCAAATTGAGGAAGGGAGGTCTGTAATATTCTTAATAAAATTGCTAACTCAGTCCTTGAATAAAATCGCCAATAATAAGGTAGCCCTTGAATTAAACAACTCAACAATAAGGATGTCGTTCCACATCCATGGAGTGCTACACTAGGAAGAAATCACCAACATGGAAATCACAGGTCTTAAAGAGAAATTGCAGTCAACCAAATGAAATTGCAGCTTTGAAGTGAAGTGCCACAATTCATTAAGAAACTGCTCACAAGAGGAGCGCCAATAAAAAAGTCATTAAATAAAACAACAGTCATTAAATTAAAAAGCATTCATTTATACAACATTAACTGATTATTAATTAATTAACTAGTAACCAACATTCCTTTGACGAAAGATCACCACCCTTGGAGGAGTTACGTCTTTTGATGGAAGGCTATAAAGTATTAATAATCAGTCGTTGGTATGGAAGGAATCATTCAATAATGTATTCAAATATATAACCTTGTACAAGCATCATGTTTTTCAATTGCTCTTAAGGACGAAACTCTTTAATTGTGTAACCCGATTTCAAGGGCGAAAACCCTTGTCATCACAATAACTCAAGGACGAAACCCCTTGAGGATTCACATTATATTATTTGAAATCTGAAAACTCTGAATGTAATTTCATTGAATTATCTAAATTATTATTTCAAGTATAAAATCTATATTTATCCTAAATGGATTTCCATGGATTCCAAATGTTAGTATAATATTCCGATTAGGAATATTACATGATGTCGGTATGCAACTCTCATAGTCTTTGTCATCCAGTCAAATGATCATCTTCATTTGGCTCGATGGGACGAAATAAGTTTTGAAGAAAACAAGTTTTAACAAAAATGGAACATCTTTAGTTTCAAGTATTCCTTTCTCCATTAGCGAATAGGAAAGAATTCTTTGAGAGGACAAAAGATATTAAAATTTTATTTTCTACATATCTATTGCCTTATTAATCCACACCATCCACTTGGCAATCTGGGAATGAATGTGAATGAAAGTAGGGTTTTTTTTTAAATGTTATTAATATTTTCATCTTTATGCCCATAAACTGATTTCTTTGGTGCAAAAGAGTCATCCGCTGGTGTATGGTCAGAGTATTCATTGGAAGTGGAGGGATCACCATCCTCCATAGCAATCATCTTAGAATAAGCAAGACATGCTCTCAAAGGCCCAATAATTCACTCAATAGGATCAACAAAGCCCTTGTTCATATTTCGGAAGTCCATGACATGTATACCCCATTTTCTGGTATCATTTCAAACAAATGCACCTAGTGTGCTTCTCAAATCCACGAAAGAAATCTCCTTATGAGCAATCCAAAAGCATCATTGTTGATCATTTTGGTCCTGCAGGCCAAAAGTCGGTCTCCTTCTTCCCTTGCTGTTCTGAGCCATCAGTCGTGAATTTGGTTTGCACAAGCCTTTCGGCAAAGAGATGGGCCAGTTCAAAGAATGCAAGGCCTTTTGTCATGTCCCCTTCTCAGTGACATCTCTCGGAGCACAGGATTAGCCTATCATACGACCCTCGTAGGCTGATCGTTTGGATAGAGGGTCACCTGGGAGCTTGGCACATGCTTCAGATCGACAGAGTTTGATCAGTTGGCTTTCGTTTGGGCTCGATCGGACACTTTTGGCAGAAGTTACTATTTTTAGCAGTTCTTGGTGGTCAGTGTGGGACCCCTGCTATTTTCGGCAATATGGGTTGACAGCATTCGGAATCACTCCAGTATATGACCGCTTCAGACGGTTCGGTCATCGGGCGAGTAACGAGGGAAATATTAATATTTAATTGCATTAATTAAATATTAATATTACGAGATTATTATATTAAGTTATAATTAAAAATTATAACTTAAGTGATTTAATGCTGAGGGGGCGCCCATCATCAGGAAGGGGCCAAATTTAATATTATTATAAAATTTGGCCTAAGTTGAAAATATTAAAATAATTAAAGAATTGCGATTTTTAATTAAAAAAGTCCTATTATAGTGGAAATCGCACCTCTTTGGTTATATATACTTTTGCATTAGGAGGAGCGCCATTATGTCATTTGGAGAATTGAAAATTGATCAAATTTGTCTGAGCTAGAGCTTCAGGGGTTCGAGTTCATTTTCCTTGGAGAACGTGCCATCTCCATTGGAAGCAATTCAGAGGGTGTGAAATAACACCTGATTTATTGCAGCCGGGGTTTTCTTCATTCAGGAGAAGACATTGATTTTCAGAGGTTATCATCACAGGTTTTTCATCAGGGTTATTCCTTCTTCAGTCAGGGATCATTTAGGCGCCCATTTTTGGAGGTTGAAATAGCCAGAGAACAGGCCGTACAGCAGCATTAATTGTTGGTTTTATTCCAGCCGTACCATCTACAGCAAAGGACAGATATCATAAGAGCAGGGCGCAGGGTTTTTTCTTAAAAAAAAAAAACAAAACAAAACTGTACCTGTCCGTACCGTACGGACGGCATCCGTACGGCGACGTACGGACTGTACCACGCCTGGTTTTTGGCAGCAGTCATCAGTTTTATTGGGCAGCGAACAGTCCAGGTTTTTCTTGAACCAAACAGCAAGTTTTTTTTGTAAACTCGTGCAACTAGGGTTTTATTTTTAATAAAAAAATAGTCTTCTCGATATTCAGTAAATTTTATAGGATTTATTTATCATTTTATGCAAATCCGCATTTCTTTCAAAAACTGGCAAAAAACCCAAAAACAATAAAAAAATTCAAAAACCTCAGAAAAAACATATAAACCGTCAGTTGTCAGAATCAGAGGGAACTTGGGGTTCCTACAGTGGTATCAGAGCTAAATCCTGCCATCCTACGGGTTTAGCTATCTTATGCAGCCGGATCAGATTGGGTCACCCAGGTATTACACACGCAGGCGAGCCCTGATTGATAGGCAACAGAGTTTGAGCAGGCAGCCGGGCAATATGGCTGACAGAACAGATATACCTAGGCCGGGACATAATGACAGAGATCAGGAGGGTGCAGAGTTCATGCATACACTTCGAGATCTTCGTGCAGGGCAGCGGCGATCCAATGAGGTATTGCAGCAGGTGGCAGCGGCACTACAGAGGTTGGGTACTTCGAGGAGACCGTCACCTAATCGTGACGATGACAGGAGTGATGCAGGGTCACGGAGAGCTACTAGGGCAGCATCACGGACAGCAGATAGGCCTACTAGGCCCACTTTCACGAGACAGGAGCCCGGCGAGGCTATACCAGATGAGGAGCATGATGAGTTATTCGCTGACACCCTTATGGCAGCGCATGAAGAATGGGAGTTGGTACCTCCTGCGGTCAAAGAGATGATCACTTTTGACCGTTTTATTACACAGAGGCGAGAGCATAACAGATCTCGGCAGGATAGGAGACCTCGTCAGCAGAATAATGATCTAAAACATGCTACGAACCGGCTCACATTGGCGACATTCGATGGTAGTGGTAAGATGACTGCTCAAGCTTGGATTAGCAAGCTTGACACATTCCTTACACTGCGCCCGATGGCTGAGAGTGACGCCATCCGATATGCTACTTTGCATCTTGAGGGAGTTGCTTACGACTGGTGGCACCATGGTATGGTGACTTTACAGCATGACAGGATCACTACATACCAGGAGTTTGTGGACAGGTTGGTTGAGCGCTTTGACAAGAAGGATCCAGAAACCTACTTCCGAGACTTAGCACAGTTGAGGCAGAGTGGCAGTGTAGAGACCTACATAGGTGACTTCCAGAAGTTATCCGTTATGGTCCCTAACATCTCAGAGAGGCGTTTGGTAGTACTCTTCATGGAGGGGTTGTCAGAACCATTGCGAGGTTGGATCAAAGCTTTTGATCCTCCTTCGTTACAGGAGGCGATGAAGAAGGCACGAAACATGGAGTTAGCAGCACCATCGAGTAAATTCAGCTCCAGAGATTCATCATTCAGGGATAACAAGGGCTTTAACAGGAATAAGGATAAGACTGATGTTAGCAAAGAAAAATCAAACTTCAGGAATGATCCAAAAGGTAAATCAGCAGCCCCACCTTTGGATCATGAGGCCCTTAATGACTTACGCAGGAAGAAGCTTTGCTTCTACTGCAAAGGACCATATGACGCTAATCACGATTGTCCTCTAAGACCTAAGGGCAAGGCAAATCGTATAATGTGGGCGTTCTATGAGGACTCGGAATCAGAGGATTCCGAACAGCAGGAGAGTTCAGAGAGTTCAGAGCCAGAGGCTCCAGAGCATATAGTTGAGACAGAGCCCGAGCTTCAGGTCCAGGAGGCCCGTTTATCTAGTATCCAGCAGGAGGGTTCTTTCAGGATTCGTGGTGTGTTGGCAGGACAGAGGGTCATTACCCTACTTGATACAGGAGCCACGCATAATTTCATAGATGCTAGGTTTGTTGAGAAACGTGGACTCATCACTGAGGAGTTCGAGGGCATAAGAGTCAAAGTGGCTGATGGGTACACTTTGAAATGTGAACGCATGATTAAGGATCTCCCTTTATGCTTGAACAAATATGAGTTCAAGGCAGATTACTATGTTGTTAATATGGGGGACATTGATTTGGTCTTGGGGATGAAGTGGTTACATTCATTGGATGAGGTCACACTTCGTCTCAAGGACATGGAGATCCGTTTTGATGTTAACGGAAAGACACACATACTTAAGGCAATTCGGGACAGCAACATCAAAACAATTTCTTTCCGCCGAATGGAGCGGCTTATGCGTCACGACATGGTAGAGTGGGCTGCCGAGTGTCATTTAGCACCTATACAGGAGGGACAGCAAAAGATAGACTATCATCCGGATATACAGGAGTTGAGAGTCAGGGATGACAAGGTGTTCAGTGATATTCCGCCAGGTAGACCTCCAGACAGGGGCATAGAGCACATCATTGAGCTTGAGGAGGGTGCGAAACCCGTCATGATAACTCCTTACAGGCATCCTAAAAGATTGAAGGATGAGATAGAAAAGACAATAAAGGAGTTACTTGCTATGGGTCACATTCGGCCTAGCAAGTCACCATTTGCTTCTTCGGTTGTGTTGGTGAAGAAGAAGGATGGGACATTACGCATGTGCATTGATTACAGGGTCCTGAATAAGAGGACAATTAAGAATAGATACCCGATACCGAGGATTGACGAGCTTATTGATGAGCTCCATGGGTCATGTTACTTCACTAAGATTGATTTACGGTCGGGTTATCATCAGATCAGGGTCAGAGAGCAGGACATAGAGAAGACGGCTTTCCGATGCCATTGTGGGCACTTCGAGTTCGTAGTGATGCCATTTGGACTCACTAACGCACCAGCCACTTTTCAGTCTACGATGAACCGGGTTTTTCATTCATTGCTGAGGAGGTTTGTGTTGGTCTTTTTCGATGACATCCTTATATATAGCAGGTCTTGGCAGGAGCACTTAGCTCATTTGGAGACAGTGTTGAGTATCTTGGAGAGGGAGTCCTTGTACGCCAAGGAATCCAAGTGCGACATAGGGGTGACCGAATTGCTATATCTCGGTCACATCATTAGTGCAGATGGAGTGCGCATGGATCCTGAAAAGATCCGCGCCATTGTTGACTGGCCTACACCGGCGAACCTGACACAGTTGAGAGGTTTTCTCGGTTTATGTGGGTTCTATCGCAGATTCGTGAATGGGTATTCACGACATGCAGCCCCGATGACAGATTTATTGAAGAAGGGGGCTTTTGTTTGGACTTCAGAGGCACAGGAGTGTTTTATGAAGTTCAAGGAGCTGATGACCACATGCCCTGTTCTAGCACTACCCGACTTTACGAAGCCGTTCGAGCTTCAATGCGATGCATCAGGTGAGGGCATTGGTGCTGTGCTTATGCAGGACAAGCACCCGATTGTGTATGAGAGCCGCAAGCTCAGAGGACCCGAGAGATTGTATAGTATATATGATAAGGAGATGCTCGCAATCATACATGCCTTAGCAAAATTTCGACAGTATCTTGTCGGCAGCAAATTTTGCATTAAAACTGATCATAACAGCTTGAGACACTTTTTAGGGCAGCGAGATCTCAATGATAGGCAGCAGAAGTGGGTCAGTAAGTTGCAGGCTTATGACTTTGATATCTCATATATCAAAGGTACACAGAACGTAGTGGCTGATGCACTTTCACGTAAGCCGTACTTGAGCACTATGGTTCATATTTCAGAGGATTGGAGGCATATGATAGTGGCAGAGTATGCCAAGGACAGTTGGGCCTCCAGCATTGTTGAGGGATCAGCAGTTGATACCAGGTATACACTTGTGAATGATTTGATCATTTACAAGCACAGGATATATTTGATCCCAGGGTCAGAGGTGAAGAACATTGTTATGCGAGCCTTTCATGACACGCCTACAGCAGGACATCCTGGATATTTCAAAACATACAGGCAGATTCGGGAGAGATTCACTTGGAAAGGACTCAAGACAGACGTTCTTCAGTATGTGCGTGAGTGCCCTGTTTGTCAGCAGAACAAGCAGGAGAACACGTACCCGGCAGGTTTGTTGCAGCCACTTCCGATTCCTGACAGGAAGTGGGAATGCCTGTCGATGGATTTTATCACGGGCTTGCCTAAGGCCCAAGGGCGTGATTGCATTTATGTAGTTGTGGATCGGCTTACGAAGGATGCCCACTTCTTTCCGATCACCACGACTAACACAGCTACGCAGGTAGCAGAGGTTTTCTTTCGCGAGGTATTCAGACTTCATGGGTTGCCTCGGAATATCGTGAGCGACAGAGATAGTCGGTTCCTGAGTAACTTCTGGCAGGAGGTTTTCAGACTTTGTGGGACTGAGCTCACTCCGAGCACTAGCTACCACCCGCAGACTGATGGGCAGACAGAGATTGTGAACAAATGGGTGGAAGGATACCTCCGAAACTACATAGCAGGGCAGCAGAAGGCGTGGGTCAAATGGATACATTTGTGTGAGTATTGCTATAACTCGACATTCCATATGACCATTCAGATGTCACCCTTCATGGCGTTGTACGGGTATGAGGCGCCGAGTTTCCTTGATTTGCTACTGAGCGACAGTAGAGTGCCGAGTGCAGGAGGTTGGTTGCAGGAGAGTCAGGACACTATGAGGGCTCTTAAGGAAAATATAGCTAAGGCACAAAACCAGCAGAGACAGTATGCGGATCAGAAGAGGACGGAGAGGCATTTTGAGGTGGGTGACATGGTTTACCTCATGCTGCAGTCCTACCGTCAGTCCACTCTTAGGAAGAGTGGGTCAGAGAAGCTCAAGCCGCGCTATTACGGACCTTTCAGGATCTTGAGGAGAGTTGGCGAGGTGGCTTACGAGCTTGAGCTTCCAGCAGAGAGCAGGGTACACAACGTTTTTCATGTATCACGCCTCAAGAAGGCGTTGGGTCATCGTGTGGTACCGTCTGCAGTTCTACCTCCCTTAGATGATGAGGGAAAATTGATTTTAGTACCTGAGTCCATCCTGGAGTATAGGGAGAGACAGTTGCGTAGGAGGACTATCAGGGAATATCTGGTGAAATGGAGAGATTTGCCTGTTGAGGATGCGACATGGGAGAGTGAGGATATTCTACAGCATCCGGCATTGAGATTGCTTGGGGACAAGCAATTTCAGGAGGGGCGGACTGTCATGTCCCCTTCTCAGTGACATCTCTCGGAGCACAGGATTAGCCTATCATACGACCCTCGTAGGCTGATCGTTTGGATAGAGGGTCACCTGGGAGCTTGGCACATGCTTCAGATCGGCAGAGTTTGATCAGTTGGCTTTCGTTTGGGCTCGATCGGACACTTTTGGCAGAAGTTACTATTTTTAGCAGTTCTTGGTGGTCAGTGTGGGACCCCTGCTATTTTCGGCAATATGGGTTGACAGCATTCGGAATCACTCCAGTATATGACCGCTTCAGACGGTTCGGTCATCGGGCGAGTAACGAGGGAAATATTAATATTTAATTGCATTAATTAAATATTAATATTACGAGATTATTATATTAAGTTATAATTAAAAATTATAACTTAAGTGATTTAATGCTGAGGGGGCGCCCATCATCAGGAAGGGGCCAAATTTAATATTATTATAAAATTTGGCCTAAGTTGAAAATATTAAAATAATTAAAGAATTGCGATTTTTAATTAAAAAAGTCCTATTATAGTGGAAATCGCACCTCTTTGGTTATATATACTTCTGCATTGGGAGGAGCGCCATTATGTCATTTGGAGAATTGAAAATTGATCAAATTTGTCTGAGCTAGAGCTTCAGGGGTTCGAGTTCATTTTCCTTGGAGAACGTGCCATCTCCATTGGAAGCAATTCAGAGGGTGTGAAATAACACCTGATTTATTGCAGCCGGGGTTTTCTTCATTCAGGAGAAGACATTGATTTTCAGAGGTTATCATCACAGGTTTTTCATCAGGGTTATTCCTTCTTCAGTCAGGGATCATTTAGGCGCCCATTTTTGAAGGTTGAAATAGCCAGAGAACAGGCCGTACAGCAGCATTAATTGCTGGTTTTATTCCAACCGTACCATCTACAGCAAAGGACAGATATCATAAGAGCAGGGCGCAGGGTTTTTTCTAAAAAAAAAAAAAAAAAAAATGTACCTGTCCGTACCGTACGGACGGCATCCGTACGACGCCGTACGGACTATACCACGCCTGGTTTTTGGCAGCAGTCATCAGTTTTATTGGGCAGCGAACAGTCCAGGTTTTTCTTGAACCAAACAGCAAGTTTTTTTTGTAAACTCGTGCAACTAGGGTTTTATTTTTAATAAAAAAATAGTCTTCTCGATATTCAGTAAATTTTATAGGATTTATTTATCATTTTATGCAAATCCGCATTTCTTTCAAAAACTGGCAAAAAACCCAAAAACAATAAAAAAATTCAAAAACCTCAGAAAAAACATATAAACCGTCAGTTGTCAGAATCAGAGGGAACTTGGGGTTCCTACACTTTTACAAAGCTCTAAAGACAAAGTGCCCGAAGGGATTTCTTCGGACATTTTGTCCGAAGAAATTCACAAGGAAAGAGACCAAAATTTGGAGGCACATTTCCTAAAAAATTGAAAAAAGTGGTTCAACGTCAGGGTTCAAAGATATGAAATGAACTACACATACCGACCAATAGTCACATGATCTTTCCAGGAGCTTTGAACTTAGAAATTGCCAAAGGGATGACGGGCCTGAAGATGTCAAATTCAGCATAGCGAACTAGCCGTTGGAGATTCAAACATCCGATGACGGGTGCGCAAACGTCAAAATTAAGGTGGTGAAATAGCCGTTGGTTTTTGAATAGTTATAGGCCCGCAGACGTCAATTTTGATGGGATGTGCCGGCCGAGAAAGGAGCCCAAAGAGCCAAACACAGACACAGATAGAACAGCCCAGGGGGCAAAAGAGACGTCGACAGAGGAGTTATTCTAGTGGTTGGAACAGTCCTTACGAAATGGTCATCAAGGAGCGCAAACAATGAATGGCGCGGCCTGTTTTTCTTCATTTGAGCATTAATGAGTAGACAACATGCGAACCGCTTCTTAAGACAACCATGCAAACCTCTTTAAGAAGCGGTCTTGTTTTCAAATAGAAAGGCGCGACCCATGCTTTTACAATGATGTTTAATATAATTTAAATGCCAAAGTCAAGACTTGGACTGCCGCAGCATGGCTTCCTCCACCGGACTTCCTCTTCCCAATGAATTGAACGCAGCATGTGCCACTTGTGGAAAAAGGTGCCATTGCTTTCTCTTTCTCTATATATTGTAAACTCTCATTTTGAAAAAAAGATCTATCTCTCATTTTGTAAGGCGAAGCCCTGTCAAAATTTCACCTTGAATCAATAGAATGCGTTTTACCTCTATTTGACTAGTTATATCTCTGAGTGTGTTTGCGTATTAACCTTGTGTTTAGTCATTTTAGCTTGATGCTTTCACAAGTTGATACCAACACATCTAGTGTAGCTAGAGTACCAGCTCTGCAGGTTAATAGAAAGTGCTGCATCTGGAGCGCAGAGATAGAAAAGGGTTATCAGACAAGTGTGTTTTCTACAGCGCCTGTGGTAAGTTCATTTTCTGTGTGTCTTCATTAAGTCTCTCTGTTAAAGCTCCCTACACTCTAGTCTTTTCATCAGATAAAGTGTATGTCCGCCCTCTTCTGGTCTCAAGTGTGAGTAACTGAGTAGATCAAACTTGTTTGGTGCATCACCATCTTAGGTTAGTTTTTGTTTTTAGTATCCTTCTCTCTTTTCACTCCCAGCTCCGCCCCCCGCCCCCCAGGTTAGTATTAGTGAAATAACTCAGAGATGCATCAAAGAGAGCTAGCCCTTATCTAGAGATTCTCCCCTCAATTTTGCCAGACCCACAACAAGAGGGGAGTCTCCATTGTGCCCGTGGAAGACGGAAGCTTAGCCTTCTGTCAAGGGTGCAATCCACAGCATCAACAATCATTATGAACAAAGGAAGCAATATCATCATCAACATGAGAATCATTACCATGAGAAAAAATCTCTTCACCTATCTTAGCCATACATGCAAATGGTTCTTGAGGCATGTGACACTCATGACAGGATAAACAATCATTGGAGGGACCATTAGTAGTGGCCTAAGATCAAAATAACTCTCATCAAAAACATCAAGAGAACCATCATTAGAAATACTATCATAATATTAGAACAAATATTAAAATATTAAAATAGTCAAAGATACAAGTTGAAACAATGTGCAGCAATGCAATGTGCAATTAATTATTATTCACTTAAAAGTATAAATAGTGCAATGGAAAACCACTGTAATGAGAATAACCACGACCAACTAATCACCAAATGTCAATAGTAAATGGAGTGGTAAATATATTAGGGACTTAGGATTTGTATAATCCTAACAAACACCCTTGCAAGCCTCAGTCCACTGAGTTGTCAGTCTCTACAACTATTGTGATACATATGGTGTGCTCATTTTTTTTGAAAACTGCAAATCATGATGAAATCATTGCATACAGTCCATCTCTAACACTTTAAGGAATCACAACCTCTCATAGTGTGTCCCGATCAATCATGTGCCAAAGAGCAAAAACTGGATAAGTCAAGTTGACTCTCATTAGTAATCCAAAAAAACCCCAAAATTGCATTGCAACTTTACCATAATGCCTAGCTACCTCAATCTCTGTCAAGCTGAAAAGTTGAACCAATCGTTGTCCACAAAACTCTTGAACTAAAAAATATAGGCACATGTTGACACAAAAAAAGTTGCTTCTCTGACAGAAAAACTGCACTAAAACTCAGAAATTTGATGGACCGGCTCCATGCATGGTCATCGAAAGTGAAATCTCTCATATCTGCAGTGCTAAACTCTGAAATTTGCAATCTGTAATCTCTGAAATCAGATGTATTAGCTGCTGGTCTAAACATCACTCACTCAAAATCTGGGTATCAAAAAATCGTGGGACTTGTCACATCCCATCCTCAATCTTGTAATAATCAGGACTAAACTTTGTTGAATGCTATAATAAGTTGAAATATGCTACAATCCGCAATAAGCTGCTATGCTGCAATAAACAATCCTCAATGGACGATATGAGTAGTCTCCAAGTAACACATCTGAGATAACTCCTTGTAAAACTGTAATCACTCAAACTCAATAGGCAATGAGCCAAGTACATCATTTGGGATATCTACAACCCCATAAATAATCAAATTGTGATATCCATCCACACATATTTGCAAGTAGTGTGCAAAAGCCAAAACCAAATGGCAATTGCAAGTCACATGCAAAAAATCCATCAGGTGCACAAGTAGACAAATCAACATCTAGTGAAAATATCTGGGGACTCAACCAAGCATCAACAAATGTGATCAAATCTGCAATCATCTGTCAGAAGATAACATAGTTCCACATCATCCTCAAATCAGCAAAACTCAAAATTTGGCACCTGATGTTCCCTCTGCTTGATGAGAGTGGAGAAGTACTGTGTATAAACCAATTGAACAAGAAGTGTCTGAATCAACAAATCAAAACATTATGGACCCTGTATATAGAGATGCACAACTCAAAGATGCCCTTTCGGGTTTATATCGACTCTCCATTAGGACAACCTTTTAGGGTTTCAACTTAGTGGGAATAATCTATAAGGGCCCCGTCCTATCGCCTTCTCAACTTACAACTCAAGTGCAAAAATGTGGGCCTAAACTGCCCTGCCAAATCACCAAGAAGAGGCAAAACTCCATCTCCATAGCCTCAAATATACAAAATCATCAATGATCATCATGTGCTGCAACCCAACGCCCTCAATAGAAAAGTAATCATGCTGCTCAACAAATATATGACAAATTACGTCGAGAAGATCATCATCATTAGTGTCCCAATTGGAATGGGCAATCACAGGGATTGGATCAACAAAAGTTTAAATAAAAGCACAATCCTCAATAAGAAGCTCTGGTTTATCATGAAACATATCAATGATCTCGTCAACACCATCTAAACAAGAAGTGGGTGCACAAACATCATCTATGGGAATCAAGGCCAACTCTGCAGTACTCTCAACAAAGTCACCAATCAAATATACCAAGAGACATCAATAACACAAGTATGAACATCAAATCTAGTTTCTAGACCAATATGATCATGATCAACAAGATTTAAAAGGCCGAGCTCATCATCATCAAAAGAAGTAAAGTCCATCAAGTCCGACACCAATATGATCAACATCATCATCATGACTAGACAAATCATCATCAACATTGTATTGAACTCTCTCATAAGATTTGGACAACAAACAAACTTCAAATTGCCATCTGGAATGATCAAACTAGCCAAAATATATACACCTTATGGACTCAGTAGGCATATCTCGCATATAAAAATGTTTGACAAAATGTAGTCCCCATTTTAGTTCACCCTGGTTTATGATTGGATTAGCCTATTATTGGCCCTTGTAGGCTAAGGTAGATGGTTAGAGAGTCCCAGTTCGCAGATCAAGAGGTTTATTCCCATCTTGAGTTCAAGTTTAGCCTTTGTCCGATTCAAATTCACACACTATTTATATTGACTATTTCAGAAAATTTAGGGTTACTATCTATAGCAGGGCACCTAAACATGGTATAATTGCAGTGTCTATCCCTTGCACCATTGGTTTGATAAGATAAAGGGATTTACTATTTATAGTAAATCAGTGGTTGATAGAAAGGGACCCTTACTATATTTAGTGAGGCAGTTGGATGCACAGTGGACATAATGGTTAACTCCCAAGTTCAGAAGGAATTGAGAAATAATGATTATTTGTGGAGTTATGTTATTTTAATCATTAATAAAGTGATTACTTTATTAATAATTATTTATGAAGTGCAATTATAATGTTTTAAAATCACTTTATGTTCAATGGGGCCATGAGCCTCATTTAAGTGATTTTAAAGTACATTAATTAATTATGTTGTGGAGGCTAAATATTAAATTATTTGATAAAGTTAATGTGCACACATTTAATATTATTTTAAATGATATTAATTGAAATGGCAAGCCTTTAGAAGGGATCGACTAGCTTGAAAAATAGATATAAAAACAAATTCATTTATGAGTATTGGATTTTACAAATTGGTGTCTTTGAAATTTGTGCATTTGAGACAAGGGTTTCAGTCACTTCCAGCATTGGAGAACGAAATCTCTTTAGTGTTCATGCAATCTTGAGGCTGTGAAAGATCAATTGAATCATTGCTTGAGGAGAGCTTTATTCAGGTGTTCTATTTGTGTTTAAAGGTGAAAGACACCATCAAGGGTTTGAAGATTATTGAAGAATAATTAGTTGCAGACCTATAGCTTCATTCTTGGCAGCTATTTATATAAAATTTCAAGCATTATTGAGCAGGTTGAAGGCATATCTTCAAGGGGTTCAACCCAAACTTTCAAGAGAAGGTATTTAAAGTTAAGCGGCTGCATCTTCATTCTTGGCAGCTATTTATATAAAATTTCAAGCATTATTGAGCAGATTGAAGGCATATCTTCAAGGGGTTCAACCCAAACTTTCAAGAGAAGGTATTTAAAGTTAAGCGACTGCATCTATTAGCTTAATTGGCACCTAATATCAAATTTGAAGGTGGAAATTGTGGCATTCTTCCATGCAAGAGGCGTTGCAATCAGATTTGCATTTCCAAGTTCATTTACATTTCCAAGTTCATTTACATTATTTGATATTGTATGGATTCTATTTTCAAGAGCAATTGCTTTAATTATTGTAAACAAAGATTGTAATCAGTTTGGAAGCATATTGAAGATATACCATTGAGTTTGGAGGTTGTATATGATTTGTTTGACAAAATGTCAGTTTGTTGTAGGTGCATATTTGTTTAGTTTTTAGTCATCAATTGCATTTGAAAATGTCAATAACACTTGGCATCTCATTCTAGATACATTAACAAGCATTTGCCATTGACTAATTAGTTCTTTTACTCATAACATCATCAAATTGAGAAGGGAAACAAAATCAAAAACCCACGTTAGCTTGGGAGCAGTTTACACGCCAATTGTTTAACAAAATTCCAATCAAGCAAAATCAGACATTTAAGGGCAGATTTGCTAAGGGATACTACACAAAATGAATATTTAGTCCACATGATTGTTGGAAATATTGTCATTGATGTCAAAGGTCTAGCATTGGTGATAAAGGCCCCATAGCATTTAATGGTGTTTTTAATATTCATATCTTGGCTAATGTGTGTTAATATTTATTTAATATTAATGAATATATTTTTGATTGCATATAAGTCAAAATAGGGCCCATGGAGAAGTCAAAGAGTCACAGGGTAGAGACAAGAAGAATGGGATGCATTTTCTCATGAAGAGTCATCTTGAGAAATTTCGAGAGTCATCATGTGAAGACAAAAGAGGGTATGATGCATTTTTCCATGAAGGGACACTTTGAGGAATATGAAAAGTCACCAAGATAAATACAAAAGAGGAAATGACGCATTTGCTTATGGTCACCATGTGACTTTTCAAATGCAAGGATACAAAAAGTCATGCAAGTTTGGCGTCATTTTTCATGAGGATTGAAGTGTCACAAATGGTGAATGCCAAAGGTCATTTGGAAAGCTATAAATAAAAGCTTGAGAAGCCATTTGTAATATGCAAAAGAGTGCATAGTTTTGTAATTGTTTTATATAAGAAAAGATGAGAGAAAAGCAAGAGATATTGTAGAGTTCTATCATTTGTTGAGTAATCAGCATTGAGAGATAGTTGTGTTTCATACACAATAAGGGTTGGTGCTCTTGTGGATTGGTGATCACAAATCTTTGCAAGGGGTTGGTGCTCCTGCAAGTTGGCACTTGCGAACATTATAATTTGAGTTGGTGCTCATTCATATACTTTGGATTATTCTTCGTGGTTTTTTACTTTGGGTTTTCATGTAAAAATTTGGTGTCTCTCTTTTTTGTGCGGTGCATGTTATTGTTTCAGTTTTATTGCATATCTTGAATGTGTGATTAAGTGGATTAAAAAAATGAAATCAGATTAAGTAAAAGATATATAATATACTGATTCACCTCCCTTGTTAGTATATTTCGTGCTTAACAATTGGAATCAGAGTAGGTTCCTTTTGTAAAAATTTTACAGCTTGAAGGTAGATCAGGGAAAGCACAATCGCTGGATCACATGAAGGTTTTTCTACAAATAAGGCACCTTTGTTTGATAGGACAAATTATGCTTTTTGGAGCATAAAGATGAGGACTTATTTGATGGCCCTTGGATTCGACATTTGACAAGCAGTGGTAGAGGAATATGAAGAGCCACAAACATTTGTAACTACTTCAACGAAAAAAAGGCAAGTAAAAATAATGCTAAAGCTTTAAATGTTGTTTTATGTGGTTTATGTGAATCAAAATTTGTTAAAGTTATGCAATGTAAATATGGTCATGAAATTTGGGTAAAGCTTGAAAATATTTACAAAGGTGATGGAAAGGTTCAACAAGCTAAGCTTCAGACTTTGAGAAGACAGTTTGAGAGTTTGAAGATGGAAGAGGAAGAAAATATAGCAAGTTACCTTTTGCAGGTTGATCAAATAGTTAATCAGATTCAAGGTCTTAGAGAAAAGTTAGAAGAATCAATTGTGGTACAAAAAGTTTTGAGATCTCTACTATTAAGATATGATGCAAACGTTTCGGCAATTGAAGAGATGAAGAATTTACCCAAGCTAAAGATGGATGAGCTACATGGTATTCTTACGGCATATGAGATGTGGATTGAACAAGAGAAACCCTTAAAGAGAGACGCTGCTTTCAAGACATCAAAGAAAAAGAAGGCTAAGATTCAAGAATCAAGTGACAGTGCTAGCAATGATGAAGATGACAACGGAGTTTTATTCATTCTCAAGCCGAAAAAAGACATAAATATCAAGAAAAATTATCTTTTAAATGTTTAAATTGTAAAAAGATTGGACATTTTGCAGCTAAGTGTCCAGATAAGGGTAATGGTGACAATGAAGAAGGAAAGTCTACATACAAGAAGAATTTCAAAGAAAAATTCAAGAAGGGATTCGAGAAGAAGAGTTTGTATTCTAAAGATCCTAGCTTAGCTGAAGATAGTGGAGTCAGTGACTCAGAAGAAGAGATTCTATTCATGGCCATATATGAAGATGCCTCCGCAAGCAAAAGTACAGATAATTAAGAAGAATATGATGAAACTGAAGTGAATCTAGAAGGAGAATTCGTTTGTGCCTTAGAAGAGTTAAAAACTCTTGAGAAAAATAATTTAAGATTGAAGCTCTAGATCGAGAAAAATGAAAAGGAGTCAAAGGCAACAATTGAAGATCTACAAACACACTTTGAAGAAGCCAAGAAGAATGAAAAAAATCTAATACCACAGTTGCACAAATTAAGTGAAGAATGTGAAAGGTATGTTATTGAAATTATTTTTTTAAAAGCAGATCTTGAGAAAACAAATTAAACAATCAATGATAGAGCAGTGAATGATTCAAAATTTGAGAATAGCACTAATATGTTGAATACGATATTAGAAAGTCAAAGATCAATGTCAGATAAGATATGTATCGGATTTGAAAAAGAGAAATGGGAGGTCACTACTTTCACAGACAAAGTTAACACAGAAAAAAGAAAGAGCTATGCTGAAGCTCTTACAAAAGAGGAAATAAAAAAGGGAAGAAGTTAAGAATATAGAGGACATCTCAAACAAAGAACGCTGGAAGGAACAGAGTTATAAAAGGCAATCAGGTCAGAGATACACAAACATGTCCTATTTTTATGGTTACTATTTTCATTGTAATAGATATGATCATAAGAAAATAGAATGTCGAAAAAGGGCTAACATTTTCAAAAATAAGAAGGAAACTCATGCAGAGTCAAGCAGAAGCCACAACTCTTTTGTTCTTCTATCAAGCTTTAATGAAGAGGCCATAATATGTTACAAGTGCAACAACTTCAGACACAGCTCGGTACTATAGAAGCGTGTTCGAGTCAGTCAAAAAAGATTAGAGTTTCAAAGCTCCATTCATAAAAAAAAAGTTCAGATAGATTCATGGTAGAAAAAACAACCTAAAAAATCTATGTTGGTCTAGACAACTTTGCATACAAGAAACAAAGAAAAGCCATGGTTCATTGACAGTGGATGTTCGAGGCACATGATAAAAGACAAGATCAAGTTCATAACCTTGAAGATCAATGGTGGTATAGTGAAATTTGGAGATAATACTACTGGCAGAATTGTTGAAAACGGTACACTAAGTTTGGATAATGGTAGAACTAAAACTAAAAATATTTTGTATGTAGAAGGTCTTAAGCATAATCTTTTGAGTGTAAGTCAAATGTGTGATCAGGGGCACACACTAAAGTTTTATGTAGAAGGTTGTGAAATTATGAGAAAAGATTCAGATGTGTTGGTTGCAGATGCTTAGAGAACAGGCAATAATTTGTATATCTTATTAGATATCAAAGGTCAAAAATGTTGTTTGAGTCAGATTGAAGAAAGTTGGCTATGGCACAGGGGAATGGGACATAAATTTTGACAATCTTGTCAATATTAGTAAGAAGCAAGCAGTTAGAAATTTTCTAAACATTACAAAGCCATCCAACACGCTTTGTGAACCTTGTCAGCATGGGAAGCAGGCCAAAAGGCTGTTCAAAACAAAAGAATACTCGACCACTCAGATGTTAGAGCTTGTTCACACTGATTTGTGTGGACCTATGAGAACTCAAAGCACTGAAAGTGAAAAATATTTCATGTTTCTTATTAATGATTTTTCACATATGACTTGGGTAATATTTTTAAAGAAAAAATTAGATGCTTTCAGACATTTCAAAGCATTCAAAGTATTAGTTGAGAATGAAACTGGTTTGAATATTAAGTGCCTAAAATCAGATCGAGGAGGAGAATTCATGTCAGATCAGTTTATTGAGTTTTGTGAAGACCATGGAATAAAGAGACATTATTCAGCAATCATAACTCCACAACAAAATGGAGTAGTTGAACGGAGAAACATAACAGTTCAGGAGATGGCGAGGACAATGCTAAATGAATCCAAGATACCAGATAAATATTGGAGAGAGACAGTTGGTACAACAGTGCATACCCAGAACAAAGCATTATTGAGAGTCAACAGTGACAAGACTCCTTATGAGCTATGAAAAGACAAACCAACTACAATTGATTATTTCAGAGTTTTTGGCAGTAGATGCTTCATAAAGAGAACTAATAAAAAACTGGGTAAGTTTGAATCTAGAGCAAATGAAGGTATATTTCTTGGTTATTCTTTCAAAAGTAAAGCTTATAAATGTTATGATAAAAGAACCAAGAAAATTGTTGAAAATGCAAGTGTCAGGATAGAAGAAGATGGAGCACAAAGAATCAATGATTCAATAGACATTCCTAAAATCATTGAAGAGAAAGATTTTGAAGAATCAGATAAAGATGAGGAGAAAAAGGACACCAAAACCCCATCCAAATGTCTAGAGAAATCATAATGAAAGTGACATCATCGGGGACATAAATGAAAGAATTTGCACCAGAAGAATGATGGTAAGTGAATCTGAGCAAGTTAATTTCTTTTTGTTATCCAAAATTCAGCCTAGAACTTTTTCAGAAGCTAGACATGATAAGCATTGGGTTAAGATAGTAGATGAAGAATTAAATCAAATAAAAAAGAATGATACTTGAGAATTAGTGCCTAGACCAAAAGATCACAATGTAATAGGAACAAAATGGGTTTACAGAAATAAGTTGAATGAAAATGAAGTAACCAGGTATAAAGCAAGATTAATATGTAAAGGATATGATCAGATTGAGGTAAAAGATTTTGAAGAAACTTTTGCACTAGCGGCAAGGCTAGAGGCTATTAGAATGTTTTTTGCATATGTAGTGTTTAAAAATTTCAAAGTGTTTTAGATGGATGTCAAATCTGCATTTCTAAATGAGAATCTCGAAGAAGAGGTCTACATTGAGCAGCCTAAAGGATTTATTCTCTCAAATATTAGTAGCCATGTATGCAAATTGAAGAAAGCACTGTATGGATTGAAACAAGTTCCCAGAGCTTGGTATGCAAGACTTGATAAGTACCTGGAGGATCAAGGTTTCAAAAGAAGATTTGTTGACAGTATTATCTACATCAAAACAGAATGTGAGCATCAATTAATTGTTGTGGTATATGTTGATGACATCATTTTTGGAGAAAACATTGAAAAGATGACAAGAATTCTTTGATAATATGCAAAAAAAATTGAGTCTATGCTTGAAAAATTATCATTTTTCTTAGGATTGCAAATATTTCAGTCAGAGAAAAGAATTTTCATCTCTCAAAGTAAATATGCCAAGAAAATGTTGAACACACTATCTATTGAGAGGGGGGGTGAATTAGTACATGAGCTAAAACTTGGTTCTTAGAACTTTTAAACAAGATACTCAAAGTATATGCAAAGTAAAGAACAAAACAGAGATCACACACACAAGAATGCTCAATATTAGATTTTAATGTGGAAACCCAAAGGAAAAAACCACGGGTGAAAAAAGCTGCTAGAAGCTACTGTTCTAATCCAGCCTCACAGAAAAAAAGTCTCACAGACAAACCTCACTAGTTACATTCAAGAGCACCCACTCTAAGGAAGCATCAACTTCCTAATTGAGCACCAACTTAATTTTTTTGATGGCTCCAACCTATCAGAGAAATGAAGCTACAACTTTAAAAATATAGAAGAGATTCAGAATGAATCTTGTACAATTTTCTGTTACAAGTCTAGTCTGTAACTGCGCCTTAGCTGTGTGTCTTCTCGACTTCTTTGCCTTTATCTTTTTGTGTCTAGATATCTTCTACTTTGACACCTTATTTTCTTTGCCCCTTTTACGCTGTCTACATATGTCCTCTCGCGACAATTTTGAGTTAACACTAATTATTATTGTAGCAGCAGAAGAAAGACAACACTGTTCAAATGATCTGTTCGTAGCATATATAGACAGATGCATCTTAGGGTTGTCTCTCTTAAAGTGTTCACACTTCAATTGAAATTAACCGGTTCAAGCTTTTAATCTGTATTCAATGCTACTTTGACTTTGTGTCTCGATTCATGCTTCACTCGACAACGTTCAAAATTTTCTTTACTGTCTTTGGCATCTACACTTCTACTGCACTTAACTTCGCCGCTTCCTCGATCACTTCTTGTTTGCATTCAATGTGACTCTGACTTCATGTCTCGATTCATGCTTCAAACGGCAACGTTCAAATGCCTTTACTATTGTTGGCATCTGCACTTCTACTTAACTGCGCCGCTCCTCGATCACTTCAATTGAAATATCTCAAGCTTCGTGAAAATATATTAAGTTCATCATCAGTTCTAGTTATTCTTATACAGATAGTTGGAAGACATTGATTGTGGGTTTTTCAAATTCTGTTGTCACGTCAAGTTCACGTTCTTTTCTTTGTCGGATCTTTCCTTATGACCTTTTGACACTTGTGAAATGCACATGCTCTCGGAGGATCATCTGAGTTTGCGTTGTCATTAACCATCAAGCTCCTTTTCTTTCGTTTTTGCATCTCGCTGCTTTCTATACCATGGGTTTGCTTTCGCTCTTTTACATTATTCTCAATATGCTCGATCTTTATCCTTTGTATTTAGCGTTAAACTTCGGCATGTTGGCGTGATCTCATTTTCTTCGACATTCTTGTAATGCTTTTGCAATGTTGATCTTTGTAGACTTGCTCGATCTTTAACATGCTTTGTCCCTTTGAGAATGCCCTATAAGACTTCCACACTTTATCTTCGGCAAAGTTGCAAGTGACCTTTCTCTACGGATAATTTGTTGCGGGCTTTTTGTCAAGGACATTTCGAGACAATTTTCGCATATTTTTTGTCCGGGTTTATTTCATCCTAAAGTGTCCTCCAATTTCTTCGAAAGAAATCATCATTGGCTTCTAATAGATGTCCTTTAGAAATCTTTTCTTCGGACTTTTTATCCCTAAGCCATTACTTCGGACTTTTTGTCCGTGTCATTTCTTCGGACTTTTTGTCTACGAGGCATTTCTGTAGGGTTTTTGTCCACAAGGCATTTTTTCGGGCTTTTTGTCCGTAGGACATTACTTCCGATTTTTTGCAATCTACCCTTCGACTTTTCTGCGAGTGTCCACATGCCCTTTGCAATGTTCAAAAGATACCCTTCGGACTTTTTGCAATCTACCCTTCAAATTTTCTACAAGTGTCCACATGCCCTTTGCAATGTTCAAAAGATACCTTTCGGACTTTTTGCAAGGGTCCACTTGCCCTTCAGACTTTTTGAAAAGGTCCACTTCCCCTTTAGAACTTTTGCAACGGTCTATATACCCTCCGGCATTTTTGAAAAGATCCCTTCGGAAGCTTTGAATGGTCCACTTACCCTTCGGACTTTTTGCAATGGTTCACTTGCCCTTTGGAACTTTTGCAACTGTCCACATACCCTTCAGCATTTTGAAAAGATCCCTTCGGAAGCTTTAAACGGTCCACTTACCCTTCGGACTTTCTGAAAAGATCTCTTTGGAACTTTTGCTCGAGACAATTTTTTCGAACGAATTCTCCAATACACTTTCTTCGAAAGAATTTCAAGTGGCACTCATTTCCTTCGGAAACTTTGTTGCAGACAATATGTCCAACAACGACTTAGTCAATTTTCCCCAAAAAATTGCCTTTAACATTTTCCCGAAATAATTCCCTTATTAGCTGCGGGCAGTTTGTCCGAGAAAATTGTCTTTACCAATATTTCCAAAAGAATTCCCTCAATCAAATCTGCTCAAGTCAAGTCTTTTTGACCTATCCCAATTGCCTTTTCTGAGTAAGAGCACTTCACAAATACGATTTACTCCACAGGGCTGCTCAACTCAACCTTTGGCATTAATGCATGATCAGTTTCAATCTTAATGACATCAAGGACATTAACTTTTACATCAATGACAATTCCATGCTACCCTAGATGGAAATGATAACTGTTTAGTCTTCAGACTATTTTTTGTATCTTGATATCAAAGCTGTCAACTGTCTCCTTGCTCAAATTTCCAACAAAAATTTGGTTTTGAGGATTGTGCACCAGTTGGCACACCAATGAATACAAGAAATAAGGTGAGCAAGAATGAAGATTCATCTATTGCAGATCAATCTTTGTATAGATCTATGATTGGTAATCTTTTATATTTGACAGCATCGAGGCCAGACATCGTGCATGCAGTAGGTATGGTTGCAAGATATCAGTTAGCTTCAAAAGATAGTCATGTTCAGTTGTTGAAGATAATATTCAGATATATCAAAGGGACATTGGACTATGGATTGTGGTATCCCATAGGTAGAGATGTCACTTTGGTTGCTTATACAGATTCATATTGGGCAAGTTGTTTGGATGATAGAAAGAGTACAAGTGGAAGAGCTTTCTTCCTCGGTGATAGCTTAATATTATGGCTAAACAATAAGCAAAACTCGGTATCACTTTTTACAGCTAAAGTAGAATATATTGCAACAGTATTGTGTTGTACTCAAGTACTTTGGATGAAGCAAACTTTGAAAGATATCAAAGTAAAATATGAACTTATTTTTATTTTTTGTGACAACACAAGTGCTATTAATATTTCGAAAGATCCAGTGATGCATTCAAGAACAAAACATATTTCCATCAGATGTCACTTCTTCAGAGAGCAGGTTGCAGATCAATAGGTTAAGATGGAATATATCAGTACTACAAAGCAGATTGCAGACATTTTCACAAAGGCACTACCAAAAGACACATTTGAGTAGCTGCGGGAGAAGTTGGGAGTAATTTCTTTTACTCTTGCCATTGAGGATCAACATTAGTTAAGGGAGAGCTAAGTGTTAGCTCCAGAATAGGCCCTTTGACATTGATGTCAAAAAGGGAGAAGAACAGAAACAAGTACAGGTGCAAAACAGGTACAGGTTGCTACAGTAAGGGGTAGTTATTGTATGTTTTTCAGATGGTAGTATGTGCAAGTTGACATGTGTAGTACAAGTTTCACGATGTGGCAGTTTTAGTGTAAAGTTGCCATCAATGACAAAGGAGGAGATTGTTGAAAATATTGTCATTAATGTCAAAGGTCTAGCATTGGTGATCAAGGCCCCATAGCATTTAATGGTGTTTTTAATATTCATATCTTGGCTAATGTGTGTTAATATTTATTTAATATTAACAAATATATTTTTGGTTGCATATAAGTCAAAACAGGGCCCATGGAAAAGTCAAAGAGTCACGGGGTAAAGACAAAAGAGGAATGGGACGCATTTTCTCATGAAGAGTCATTTTGAGGAATTTTAAGAGTCACCATGTGAAGACAAAAGAGGGTATGACACATTTTTCCATGAAGAGACACTTTGAGGAATATGAAAAGTCACCAAGATAAAGACAAAAGAGGAAAAGACGCATTTGCTTATGAAGGGTCACCATGTGACTTTTCAAATGCAAGGATATGAAAGGTCATGCGAGTTTGGCGCCATTTTCTATGAGGATTGAAGGGTCACAAAGGTTGAATGCCAAATGTCATTTGGAAAGCTATAAATAAAGGCTTGAGAAGCCATTTGTAATACGCAAGAGAGTGCATGGTTTTGTAATTGTTTTATATAAGAAAAGAGGAGAGAAAAGCAAGAGATATTGTAGAGTTCTATCATTTGTTGAGTAAGCAACATTGAGAGATAGTTGTGTTTTATACACAATAGGGGTTGGTGCTCTTGTGGGTTGGTGCTCACAAATCTTTGCAAGGGGTTGGTGCCAATTCATATATTTGAGATTGTTCTCTGTGTTTTTTTCCACTTTGGGTTTCCACATAAAAATCTGGTGTCTCTCTCTCTCTCTCTCTCTTTCTCTCTTTTGTGTGGTGCATGTTATTGTTTCAATTTTATTGCATATCTTGAATGTGTGATTAAGTGGATTAAAGAAAAGAAATCAGATTAAGTAAAAGATATATAATATACTGATTCACCCCCCCCTCTCAGTATATTTTGTGCTTAACAATGATTTACAAGGATGTATGTCAAAACAATCACAAGAGGTATGACCTTGACATCGAAAATGTGAACAAGTTTATTTTGGTTGAATTGACAACTTGGAGGTTTTGACTTCACTGGATTGACCAACATGTGAAGACTCAACTTGAAATTTATTTAGAAGAATTCTAAATCCAAATTTGATGGGCTTTGAGTAATCCGACACATGAAAACCCACAAATCCTTGAAACCCTAAACCGACACGATGCTTATTGGGTTTGAATGTTTCCAATACTTGTACAACAAATCTTCATTCTGAAATAGGAGTTTGGATAGATGTACTATCCACAATGGGTTTGGACTGCTTTTGAATAACATTGGACTTCGCAACAATAGGTTCAAAAACATTTGTCTTGACATTGTTCACAACATTAGATGGTATAACATGTTTGGTTTGTTTTAGAACTTGCTTGACAACAAGTTTCTTGACAATGTTGATGGGATAGACATTAGAATGTGTTCCCTAAGTGTTGATTTTATTTTGTAAATGATCTCTCTTGTCGCAACAAAGTGTATTGATGACAAAAATACATAATTTAGGTTGAAACTGCCTCCAACAATTTGCAATCAAATCTGCATTATGATATGTGCTTACTCTAAGTTGTAAGGATAAGATTCCATCTGAATATACTGTGATTATGGTGTATGTAGTGAGAAAATATTTAAAAAATTCAAACAAGAGAGTGCACATTGAAAACTTGTAATCTTAGTTGGGTACCACTAAAACTTCTCAGAAAACAAACTATTTTTTTTGATGGGTCTTTGCACTTAGACCCCATTCAAACGAGTCAATTTGTAAATGTTACACCTTTATTACTCTAGAACAATCCAATACATTCTTATCTCTCTGTTATTCAATCAACTTTTAACATGCATTCAATAGGTTTGTAATTGTCAAACACAAAGTTTAATATCAGAGAAGTGTTCAGATTATTTTTTCCATGAAACACTAGTGTTCATAAGCCAAATTTGACATCGTATGAAAAAGTTATAGTATTTTGAAATTTGACACTTGTGTTAGACAATATGGACCCCATTTCCTATGCAAAATATGAATATTATCCCGATATTTGAGGATTAAAAAAGACTGGTTTGACAACCTGAATCCCTTGGTATAAAGTAATCAGTGGAAGGCCCACTGAGTCTACGTTCCAGAAAGATCAATTTCACAGGAAAATATCACCGAATGACAAAGTTATTCTGAAAAACATAAGTGAATGCATAATTCAAAATCTCATACTTGGTGCAACCTTGGCAGCCCAAAATTTTGACTTGAAATTGACTCGGCAAAACTTGGCACATTTTCCGTGAGTTAAAAAATATATAAATTCATAAAATAAACTCAAATCCCCGTCAAAAGCCTTCAACTCTGCATGAAATCACTTGACAACAATTGGTAAATGATCAAATGTGTTTTAACAGAGCAAAAAAGCAACATAAAATCGAATGCCAAAAGTGTGAAAAGATTCTTTTTAGCACTAACTTTTATTATGCAACAGTAGGTGAGTTTGCAATACGGACTCGCAAGTTCGTATTTCAAACTCAACACGCAAGTTTCTTGCCTGCCCCTTTGACTCGTGAGTACTCACAAGTCTGTACTACAAATTCACAAACATGAGTTTCGCACCTGGCCCCTTGACTTGCTATTTTTGCAGTTTCTTGGTGACTTCTTGCTAGTTGTAGAACTATGATTGAAGGTACTGATTTTATTGGTTTTAGTAGAAAATTGAATTGACAAATTCATATAACATTGCACTTTTGCAGTTTTGAGACTTGAATTCAATACCTATTGGCTGAGAATGAATGTCTTAACAAAATATTATCTACCAATTCATCAACAGACATTAATACAACTATATTACCAATTCATCTACATACATTAATACAAGTCTATTGTGAACAAATTTGGTTTTGTATTTCATTGGTGAGGTTTGAAACTGACCTCAAGGTGAGTGTTTTACCAAAAGAAACTTTCCCAACTCCCCACACAAGTGCTTATTGATTATAATGTCAAAAATTGATATAACCCTTTTCTTAGCAACCTAGATTTTAAAAAAACATGGAAAATAAAAGGGGCTTATTTTTGCATCCCTAACAAAAAGAAAATCATGCCTTGTGATAATGCGACAAAGATCAATAATCATGTCTTTTTCTACGTGGACAGCAAAAAGAAACACCTTTTCACTTTTAATGCCTTCCTTTCAGAAGCAGATTTCAATGCCTCTCCTCATCACGTCCTTTTCACAGTCAAACAACAAATGACTTGCAAATTTAAAATGAACACGTGACACGTTGCAGATTTAAAATTCCCTCGACATGCTGCAGATTTCAATGCCTTCAGAAACGCCTCTGCAGACTTAAACACCTCCTCCGACTCAAACACCTCCTTCAAATCACTATTTCTCATGCCTCACTTCCACACAACGTCTGTATAGTAGTTTGCAACATCACAAGAAAATTTTAAAAAAATGCCCTTCAATAGATTTCAAACCATTCTGTCACGTACATATGCTTTCACGTCCAAGGCGAAATTTTACATTTTCTTATATCCACTCTTCTTCAACAAATAACTTTTGCAAATTTTCAACCAGAAATCTTATTCCATGTATTTCTGCCTCACAAGTTTTTTCACCTGGCTCTTTAATCATCAGAAGTTTTTTTACCTGTCTCTTTAATCATGGATCTGATAGCAACTTCCTCCGTCCAACTCAGACTCTCAATATTTTCATTGTATAACAAAATTGAATTATGTACATCTTCACAACAACATTATCTTCATGGCAACATCTTCTTCACAGGGAAATTCTTCAACATTAGCTGTGCTTCTACCTTCATGAACTGCTTCCAACCCTCACTTCATCTTCTTCAGAAGGACCGGGAGTGGCTTTGATACCAACATTAGAATAAATAATAAAATAGAAAAATAGACAGATGCATGTTGAAACAATGTGTGGCAATGCAATGTGTTATTAATTATTATTCGCTCAATGTATAAATAGTATAATGGAATACAACTCCCATAACGGGAGTGACCACCACCAACTCATCACCATGTGTCCATAATAAATAGGGTTGTAAATATATCAGGGACTTAGGATTAATACATAACACATAAGAAGTTTTAACATTGGAATCGTTATCAGCATAAACAAAACAATCTTGTGATGAAGAATATCCTCTGATGGATCATCTTGCAATTGCCCAAATAATTCTTCTTTTAGCTCATCCATGAGATTCTGAAAGAGTCTCTCAATTGTTCTATCCTAAGCATCAACTCTTTGATTCAAATCAACATGCTTATCATTTGGTCACAAACGGTAGCAAGTTGGGCATCAAAGCAATTCTTCATATCAACAATTTTTTTTTTTTATGAGTGTTTGATTAAGAAGTATGTTTTCGATGACTTATACTTATCAACCAATTGTTGATGAAGGAATGTGATTTCATCAGAATCCTCAGCATAATGTTCCTCTTCATCTTCATCAGAATACGTGATATCCTCCTTTTCATCCTTATCCCTCCTAGGCACAAACTCCCACTTGGCTTGCCAAAATTATTTTCAAAATTTTTCCATAATTATCATCAGGCAAATTGCTAATGCTAATGTCAGATTCCAAGTCGAGGGAGATATATTGATATAGGTACACTCTTTCCATGTCCATTCTATGAGTTCGATTTCCAATTCCCACCAATATTCAAGTTCATCATCACCAACAAAGAAAGTCCATGGATGTTGCCCTTGCAAGCCCACCGCTTTCCCTGCTATTAGATACCATAATTGTCCCCATTGAGAATTAGAATAGGAGCCATACTAGAAGAATAATGAAGAAAGATTAGAGGTCACAAATCTGAAAAATCTACGATAGGAATCACTGAAAACAAATAGTATATGCCAAAAAAATTGTAGTCCAAAGTACAATTTGCAGGACCTAACAGGAGCTTAGAATCATCACAATATGCAAAAAAATCACATATTCAGATACCCGTTATCACATATAGACTGAGTCTGCCCCTCTTCATTTCAAAAAAATCGATAATACCTGATCTTTGGTAGTTGCAAGACTTCGGAATACTTTGCATACCAATTACATAATCAAATACCCTTTTTTGCATTCGGGCAGGATCTGCTGTTTGCATGCCAAATTCTATTAAAAATGTAGAAAACACTGAAAATACCTATTTCTGGCAGTTGCCCTAGGTTAAAATATTCTTTTGCTTACAAATCATTCATTTGGAGTCAAAATTTTGCAAACGAGTTCTTTCAAAAAATATCTTGAGAAGAACTAAACAATGGTGAAAAAATTACAGAAAATTTCTAGTGGAAATTATTAAGTTCTCAACTAAAAAAAGTTTGCCCTAAAACTTTTGAAGCTAATTTGAGGGTTAAAACTGCCAAATCTGGAAAAGTGTAAAACAGTTACCCTGGCTAATTATATCTAAGAAATCCACTGCTGCAATCAGATCTGAATTTTTTTGCCGTATTATTATGATGAGGGTTTTGTGGAAAACCCCTACTTTGTCTCTAATTGGACCAAATCAAGGAGTTGAGATCCGCAGTTCACAGGGTTTTTTGGAAAACCCCTACTTTGTCTCTAATTGGACCAAATCAAGGAGTTGAAATCCGCAGTTCACACCAAAAGCTTTCTCACAAGCACCAATCACCAGCAGCAACCCCCCTGGCTGAGTTCTCGTGAAGAGAATAAAATGGAAGATTCTCCTTCAATTTCTTTAAAACCATAGATCCAAACTCATGCAAGAAACCTAAGTCACACACCTTTGACCAAGAGCTGAAATGTTAAAGACACAAAACTTCCAGCGATTACCACACCTCTTCACATCACAAGAGCTAAGATCAATGCCTGGGGAGCTTACCCTCTAGGCTTCAATACCATGTTATAACATAAATTAGGATCGAATAAAATCAAACAAGCTACACCATGTAGTAAAGAATCCCAAAGATGCCAATATGTTGAGGTACTAGAGGTACTAAGATATTTTCTATGAAGAATAGAGTTAACTCAAAATAAATGATGAACGAGGTGTACACCCCAAGTATATATGGTAGACATTTACCAGCCCTAACCATTCACAAGGATAGGCTGGCATCATGTCACATATACCAATGATATCATAAGGTTGGTCCATATCAATACACAATGTAATCCCAACATGGTAATTCATTGGGTCTTAATGCAACAACCCTAATGATTACCACAAACTGCTATCTCAAGGGGACTTAATAAGTTGGAATTACCTTACTGTGCAATATTTGTGCTTACATAAACTTGCATTAGACATTTGTCATGGCCATCAAAAAGATAAGAAAAGCAATGAAAATTTGTTACAATTGATGTTGTATACTTGAATTGAGAATTTATTAATTGAATGAGTCCAATTTAAGTACCTTTGGTATGTATTGATACCCTCATTAACAAAGGAAATACACTTATTTACAATTAGGAAGATTAACTCACATGAATAGGTGGGCATATTGAATGTTGAATTTTAGTAGAAACCCAATACTTAGTGAATCCTTGTAATGCGATCCTTTTTCCATGTCAATGTCACTCAAAGATATTTTCCTTCTAAGTTTCATATGTCGTACAAGTCTTGGCTTCCCTCTGTCAATCTATGGATGTGATGTATTTTTCTAACCATTCAATGCCTCACATGACTTCATTATAATGTCTAATGGCAGCTTCCCTTTCTTCCATGTTTGAATGTAGAGATTTTTAAAATTATTGGGTGGTGGGTCATTTTCTATACTAAAATAAAAACCACCGCATGCTTGTCTTTCCATCATAAAATATAACTTATACACATTGTAAGCTTCTCTAGATATTTATATGTACTTGACAGGTCTTGCACGATTGTACATTAAAAAAGGAAGAACTTAGAACTCGTGCAAGGGGTTTGAAAACACTCGGGAAGATTTTTCAAGTATGTTTTTTTGGAAACTTTTGGCTTAAAGAATTTTGAATAGTGTGGAAAATAGTATTTTTCAGGAAAATTAATTGATTTTCAACAATGATTTCAAATGGTGCGGGAAATAACTCTTGATTAGTTGTGTTTGTGGAATGTATTTTGTTTTGGATAAATGCATCTTATATTACATGAGAAAATAAAGAATTATATCAATCTAACAATAGTGTTATAAGGGAAATCTCTCTTAAGAAAGCAAGAAAAACATTATTTTGAACTTCATATTCCTTTTCATTGAAACTGAATGTTTTTATTTTGTAAATGTACTTGGGTAAAGCATAAATGGACCTTAGACCCAAAAAAATGGTTGGTGGGATGCCAACTCCCAGTCGGTGTTAAGCAACCAAATTGAAAAAATAAAAAGATGACATGAATTTCCAAAATCAAATTTAAGCATCTACTTTTCTGCCATTGTGGAAATCTCCATTCTTCAGCTCCAAGCATATTCCCTCTGCTCAAATGTTAGAAAAAATAAAAGCTAGTTGCTTTCATCATTTATTTGTCATACTCTTTCTTATTTTATCATTATCCTCTATTTGATTCAATCATGAGAAGGCACTACTGAGTGCACATAAAGACAAAATTTTATCTACAAGTTGTACCTATTTGTGATCATGAGTTTTACAATTTGTAATGAAAAGTAAGCTCTTCTAGTTTGGTACAGTCTTTTGAGATTATTTTTATTTCCATGGAAGGAAAAGAATGAATATAAACTATCTTGCCCAACTTTTCTACCCTCCAATTAACTGATAGATCTGTACCATATTTCTTGTTCTACTAATATGTTGGTATGGGATCTCAAAATTATCTTTATTAATCATAATTTCCTGATTGCTATTGTGTTTTTTCCAATCATTTCATTGCCCATTTTTTAACTCCTTCAATAATCTTGGTTGCTATTTTATTCCTCATGCCATGCTTTAGCTAATAGCCAACATTGGGAGTGGAGCTCTAGTGCACAGAACATCCATCTTATTCTGAAAAATGATATCCCTTGTCGGATGTCTTGCTAGAAGAGTATTAGATATCTTGGGGCCCCATCTAATTGGGTGATTGATAAGCGTGTCGGTATTTTAGTTCCATCATTTACTAACAACACTTAGCCATGTTCCGAAAACACACACAAATAAATAATTTCTCATTGCCCGTATACCCTCCACTATCAAATGTAGGCTTAAAAAATATAGCTACAACTTCTAAACATCATAATGACAGCCTCCATAGTACTAAGAATCAACAACTGTCATTACTGATAAATTCAAGACATAATAGAGTGATCCCATAATTGTTCCGTGTATTCATTGTCAAAAAGTGATACAAGCAATGACCATAAACATCCCTAGATACATCCTACAACTGTGCTAAGAAACTCTTCCCCTTATAGTCTATTATATTTGGCATCCTACACCCATATGCATGCTAAATCCTTAACAAAATGGCAGCATGTTTCCCATCCTGCTCTCCCTTGGCACCATGGCTTTGCTTATTCCCGCTATGTGGCTGTGCCCCTTCCCGACGACATGGACCTACTACTTATCAGCCGCCCCCAGACCATAGGGAAAAACTCACATTACGAGTTTCTTTTGTACTATGGGAAGCACATCAGCCTTGGATGCTAGGAAAGATTCTAGAGGAAGCACTTTGCTTCCCACTAGGATCTCCCAACTGGGTCCCTCTGACATTGGGGTCTCCTTGACAAACACTATTAGGTCTTTTAATAGTGATTGATGATGGTTCAAACAGCCCCTCCACTTCAGGGATAGACAAAGATTTCCAATGAGGTCTTCCAGTCTTCATCGACACATGCTTTTGGAGGCTCTTTTTCGCCCCTCATTGATTTTTGTATTGGTTCCATTACCCCCTTTATTAGGGGCACAATGCTTTACTTTGCTCATGTACTTTAGCTTCTTGGATTCTCTTTCCTAGAACATTCTATTTTTAATAATTGTATTCTCGAGTCCCATTGACTACTTTTGGTCATTTGCAAGCATTAATATAATTTATTTCTCTCTCTTTCTTACAATAACTATCCTCTATCTCCTCTAATATAGCATATATATCCTTTAAAAGGAGATGGTAGATTAAACAAATGGAAGTGTGGATCATGTAGATTGCGAAGTGTCTTCATGTATTACAACACCTATCCCATGCAACCACTAAGTGGCAGCCCTTCCTTGTTGCCCTTGCATGGTCAATGGTAAACTCGCCAACTTGTCTTCCTTGGTGGTCTTCCTTTGGCGCTTCGCCCATTGGATGCTTACGTCAATGTATTCAACTCATAGAATCAAATCGTGGCGATTTCTCACCATTTCTCAATAGATCTGGCAGTATACTAACCTACTGAGATATTGGGATCTATCTCGGGAGATGAGAAGCCATGATTTTCTCGGTGATTTTTGCTGAGAAATCGCAGAAAAATCTCAGTGATTTCTCAGCAAAAATCACCGAGAAAATGCCATTTCTCGGATACCAAAAAAAAACCGATGCATTAAAAATTAAAGGTAAACTATGGAATGTTCTATAGCGATTCATCATTCTTCTTTTGAACAAGCCACAAACAATAAAGCAAAAAATCTAAACCTCATATTAGTATTTTATAGTCATCTCATGCATATTACAGTGCCCACTACCCTCATTCAAGTTGCAAGTTTGCCCCCTGATGCCAAACCCTACACTGTGCACAACCTCCATGATTTGAACTTTGGGGTCCATTAAAAGTTTTAACTTTGTAGTTTCTAATATGATTTTGCAGCTTGACACTTCACAGTGAGAATCGATTGGCCTATTATACTATAGTCTGATGGACTGTGTGTAGTGATAGAAAATATACTTATGGGCCTATGGCATTCTCTACATTCATTTTTCATGTCATTTAACATTGTTTTACATTTAATTTAAGTGTATTAATGAATTATATGTTTTTAAAATAGGGATAAAGTTGCCAAGAAATGCTGAGAAATTCCTGAGATCCAAGATTTGGTTCAAATTTTGCTCTCCCGAGAAATTGCCGAGAACGATATTTTGAACTATGATCCAACTATACTTTGGTTCTCAGCTCATCCATTCTGTACAAGCTACTGATTAATTCCTCCACTTTTCCTTGGACGTTACCCTATTCCTCCTTTGTGTTGGAAATTTGAGCAAGGAAATAGTTGATAGTTTTGATATCATGATACAAAACGCAGTTTGAGGACTGAACAATTATCATTTCCATCTAGGGCAGCATGGAATTGTCATTGATGTCAAAAGTTAATGTCTTTGATGTCATCGTGATTGAAACTGACCATGCATTAATGCCACAGGTTGAGTTGAGTAGACTTGTGGAGTAAATCGCGTTTGTGAAGTACTCTTACTTAGAAGAGGCAATTGGGATAAGTCAAGAAGAATGGAAAACACGAAATAGTCTTGAAGAATTCCTTCGGAGGAATTCTTTCGGAAAGAATGGCAAGGACAACTCTTTCGAAAAAATTGTCAAGTCCTCGGGCAAGTGGACCCTTTCAAAAAGTCCGAAGGGTATCTTTTGAACGTTCCGAAGGGCAAGTGGACCATGGCAAAAAGTCCGAAGGGTATCTTTTGAACGTTGCAAAGGGCATGTGGACACTTGCAGAAAAGCCGAAGGATAGATTGCAAAAAGTCCAAAGGGTATCTTTTGAACGTTGCAAAGGGCATGTGGACACTTGCAGAAAAGCCGAAGGGTAGATTGCAAAAAGTCCGAAGGGTATCTTTTGAACGTTGCAAAGGGCATGTGGACACTTGCAGAAAAGCTGAAGGGTAGATTGCAAAAAGTCTGAAGGGTATCTTTTGAACGTTGCAAAGGGCATGTGGACACTTGCAGAAAAGCTGAAGGGTAGATTGCAAAAAGTTCAAAGGGTATCTTTTGAACGTTGCAAAGAGCATGTGGACACTTGCAGAAAAGCCGAAGGGTAGATTGCAAAAAGTCCGAAGGGTATCTTTTGAATGTTGCGAAGGGCATGTGGACACTTGCAGAAAAGCCGAAGAAATGACGTGGACAAAAAATTCGAAGAAATGCCTCGCGGACAAAAAGGCCGAAGAAATGACGCGGACAAAAAGTCCAAAGAAATGACACGCAGACAAAAAGTCCGAAGAAATGCCTCACGGACAAAAAGTCTGAAGAAATGCCTTGCGGACAAAAAGTCTGAAGAAATAACGTGGACAAAAAGTCCAAAGAAAAGATTTTCGAAGGACATCTATTAGAAGCCAATGATGAATTCTTTCGGTGAAATTGGAGGACACTTCAGGATGAAATGAACTCGGACAAAAAAAAGTCTGCGAAAATTGTCCTGAAGACACAAAGGCCTGCAATAATTTGCATAAAGGAACCTTACGAAGGATTTAAAGCAAAGTTAAAAGACGAGCAAGTCTTGAAGGATCAATGTTGCAAGGAACGTTACAAGAATGCCGGAAAAAATAAGATCACGCCAACATGCCAAAGTTTAATGCTCAATACAAAGGGTAAAGATCGGGCATATCGAGGATAATCAAAAGGAGTGGAAGCGAACCTATGATATAGAAAGCAACGAGATGCAAAAAAAGAAAAGAAGCTTGATGGTTAATGGCAAAGCAAGTATTAAAACTAATGCTGCTTTAAAGGATCAACGACTCATGTCTGATCGGTGCATTAGATCCAATGGTGCAAAGCAAACTCAGATGATCCTTCAAGTGCATGCGCATTTGACAAGTGTCAAAAGGTCATAAGAAAAGATCCAACAAAGAAAAGAATGTGAACTTGGCACGATGAAAGATTTAAAAACCCTACAATCAATGTCTTCTAACTGTCTATAAAAGAACAACTGGAACTGATGATGAACTCGATATATCTTCACGGAGCACGAGATAATTCAATCGAAGTGATTGAGTAAGCGGTGCAGTCAAGTAGAAGTGCAGATGCCAAAGATAGTAAAGGCATTTGAACGTTGCCATTTGAAGCATGAATCGAGACACAAAGTCAGAGTCACATTGAATGCAAATCAGAAGTGATCAAGGAAGCGACATAGTTAAGTGTAGATGCCAAAGATGGTAAATAAATTTGAACGTTGTCGAGTGAAGCATAAATCGGGACACAAAGTGAAAGTCACATTGAATGCAAATCAGAAGTGATCGAGGAAGCAACGCAGTTAAGTGTAGTAGAAGTGCAGATGCCAAAGATAGTAAAGAAATTTGAACATTGCTGAGTGAAGCATGAATCAAGACACAAAGTCAAAATCATATTGAATGCAGATCAAAAGCTTGAACTGGTTAAGTACAGTTGAAGTTTGAACACTTTATATATAGAAAACCCTAAGATGCATCTGTTTATATATGCTACCAACAGATCATTTTAATGTTGTTGCAATAATAATTAGTGTTAACTCCATATTGTCAAGTGAGGAAATATGTAGACAGCATAAAAAGGGCAAAGAAAATAAGGTGTGTCAAAGTAGAAGATATCCAGACACAAAGAGATAAAGGCAGATAAGCCGAGAAGGCACACAACGAAGGTGCAGTTACGACTAGACTTGTAACAGAAAAGTGAACAGGATTCATTCTGAATCTCTTCTGTATTTTGAAGTTGCAGCTTCTTTTCTCTAATTGGTTGGTGCCATCAAAAAAACTGAGTTGATGCTCAGTTATGAAGTTGACGCTTCCTTAGAATGGGTGCTCTTGAATGTACCCAGTGAGGTTTGTCTGTGATACTTCTTTTTTGTGAGGCTGGATTAGAACAGTAGATTCTAGCAGTTTTTCTCATCGTGGTTTTTTCTTTTGGATTTCCACATAAAAATCTAGTGTTGAGCATTCTTGTGTGTGTGTGATCTCTGTTTTGTTCTTTACTTTGCATAGACTTTAAGTATCTTGTTTAAAAGTTTTAAGAACCAATTTTTAGCTCATCTACTGATTCACCCCCCCTCTTAGTAGATAGTGTGCTCAACAATTGGTATCAGAGCGCAGGTTCCTTGGGAGAAGCTTAATCGGCTCAGGTAGATCGTGGTTGGTGAACACAATGGCCTGTCAAGAAGGATCTTCATCAAACAAGGCTTCTCTATTCGATGGGTCTAACTATGCTTTTTAGATCATAAGAATGGAGGCATATTAGTCTTCCCTAGGGTTTTATGTATGGATGTCAGTGGTAAATGGTTACACAACTCTTGTTGTAACTCCTGTTGATCAGGCAGCCAAAAAGGCTTATGAAAACAATGCCAAAGCTAAGAATGCTACTCTTTATGGGTTGTCAACTCTGAGTTTGTCAAAGTTATGCACTGCCAGAGTGCAAAAGACATCTGGAATAAGTTAAAAAGTATCTATGGAGATATTAAAGTGAAACAGAGCAAGCTGCAAATGCACAAAGGACAGTTTGAAAGCCTGAAAATGAATGAAGAAGAGAAGATAGCTGACTACCTCCTAAGGGTAGTGTTGATGCTGTGGATTGCACCCTTGACAGGACGCTGAGCTCCTGTCTTCCACGCGGCACAATGGAAACTCCTCTCTTGCCTGTGGGTCTAGCAAAACTGAGGGGAGAGTCTCTAGATATGGGCTAGCTCCCATTGATGCATCTCTGATTTATTTCAGTACATTTGCTAATATATATATAAACTAAACGAAACCTAAACTAAGAGGGTGATGCACCAAAAAGTTCGATCTACTTAGCTTGAGCCTACACTTTCCACCAAGAACAAGCTGATGTACACTTCATTTGATATGAGAAATTCTCCTGCATCAGTGAGCTAGGGGTCCTCTAGAGATACAGGGAGGAAAAACTACCAGAGGTGTTCTAAGACACACTATGGCAGTCTGTTCACATGCGCCTATACTCTGCTGTAGACACTTCTGGCTAACCTGTAAAAGAAGAACTCACAATACACTAGACATGCTGGAATCATTATATGAAAGCATAAGGGAAAATGGCTTAACACAAGACAAAGCCATAGACATATGCAGAAGTGCAAGCTCAAATGGAGGCAAAAATGTTTCTTTTTGATTCAAGGTAAATTTCGGCAGGGCTCCGCCTTACAAGCTGAGAGAAATCTCCTTTTTCAAAATGAGAGATTACAATATATATAGAGAAAGAGAAAGCAAAAGACGCCCCTTTTGGAAAAAAAGACTTTGGCGCCCTTTGACAAGTGGCCTACGTGTGCTGAGAGCATTGGGAAGAGGAAGCCGCTGAAAGAGAATGCTGTGTCAGCTCCGATTTTGACTTTAGGTGTTTAAATACATTAAACGTCATGCGTGAAAACATAGGCCGTGCCGTTTGTCTGCAAACAAGACCGCTCCTTCAAGGCATTCACGTGGTTTGTTTGCTCATCAATGCAAAGTGAAAAAAATGGGTCGCGTTGTTCACTGATTGCACTCCTTGATGACCACTTGGCAGATACTGTGTCAACCACTGGATTTACTCCTTGAGTCGACGCCTTCCTTTGCCACTTGGACTGTTTTATCCGTTTCTACACTTGGCTCTTTTGTCTCTTCCTGGCTTTGTCTTATTTGGCTCCTTCGGCCTTCGAGGGCTATCTTCTTCTAATTCTTTGGCTCTTTGGGCTCCCTTCTCGGCTGTCTCTTCCTTTTGGCCTTAAGCCTTTGAATTCCTTCAGGTTCGTGCCTTTCATTTAAAGACCAACGGTTACTTCATGGTCGTAAAATTGGCGTCTGTGCGCCCGTTGCCATTTGAAAGCCAACGGCTATTTTGTTGTCCTGAAATTGACATCTGCGGGGACGTCATCAGACGTCTAGATCCCAACGGCTAGTCCATGATGCTCAACTTTGACGTCTGCGGGCCCGTCACCCCTTGGTCAATTCCTTTGGCTTTTTACTTTGAAACCTCCCGAAGGGAAGGTGTCCCTTCAAGCCTTGAGAAAGGTCCTCTTTTTGGCAGCCGAGAGTCCCTTGCAAGGGCACCTGCCCTTCGGGGTCCTTCGGCGGCTTTGCTCTTCAAATCCTTTGGACAAAATGTCCGAAGGAAATATTTCCTTTGTCTTTCCCGCTTACCTTTTGTCCGAAAGAATTCACTTTGCTCATTTTGCCGCGGGGACTTTTTCGAAAGAATTCCTTGCTCTTTACCTTGTGAATTTCTTTGGACAAAATGTCCGAAGGAATTCCTTCGGGCATTTTGCTCGAAGAAATTCAACCTTTGCCTTAACATTTTCGAAGGAAAATCACCCTTTTGATTTCTCTGCAAAGGTTCCTTGCCCTCCGCAAGGGTACTTTTGGGTCTGGGACTGCCCTCCGCAAGGGCACTTGTCCTTCGGGCTTTGGAAGACCCCCTTTGAACCTTCCGAACTGAACCAACTCATTGAACCAACTCGTTAAACCAACTCATTGAACCAACAATGGTTCAAAGTTCAAGTTCAAAGTTCTTGGAAAGGTCATGCTATTGGACCCCAACGTCGAACCACTGAACTGGTTCCTCCTTTTGCCAAAAGACTTGTGCAAATCAAATTTGAACTGGCTCAGAACAACATGGGAAGAAGGAGACCGATTTTGGCTTGCAAGGCCAAAATGGTCAACAGGTAGATGAGATAGTCAATGCCATAAGAGGACTTGGAAAAACAATAGAAGAATCGACTATTGTCAAGAATATTCTGAGATCCCTTCCATCAAGAAATGACTCCAAAATTTCGGCCATTGAAGAAGCGAGAGATTTGGACAAGCTTACCATGGATGAACTACATGGAACGTTCACAGCCTACGAAATGAGGATGGGAGAGATTGTGTAACAATCCTTGCCCAATCAGCCCTTAATTGTTTCAATTTGTTGCCTTGTAATTTTTTCAAACACTTTGTATGCAAAGTGCTTCTAGCTGGTTTATGTCACAGTTTGATGATTTTTTTGAATGACGATGGATTAAAGCTTCAAGTGTTTACAGAACAATGCAAGAATGACAATGCTAAGTTCTAGATGGCAAGAATGACTCCTTTTTTTGTTCTTTTCTATGCAATTAGATGAATTCACAAAACAAACTAATCACCTACAGCCAATGGACATTTAGTCGAACAGTTGCATGCAACCTACTATCTCAATTCAAATGCTCAAAAGATAACTATAAATGACCAGCAACTTGTGATTATTATTTGTATTGATGATTTGATACAATACTCCACTAGACTAGCCAAGACTCTTGGCATAAACAAGAATTACAATTATATGGTATGCTGGTATGAAAGATGCACACCTACAACTGCGAATATAAACTATACTAAAGGATGAATTGTATGCAATGAAACTTGGTTGGATTGAGGCGCCCTTGAGAATAGATGAAGGAGCAAGCAACTTCCAAGTGAAAGGATGATTTCCCAAGCCAAATCGAATTTTCCAAGCCAGCCGCCCTTGTTTTGATCTGATCTCAATTTTAAAATAATATGCAATGAATATGCGCTGTCTCAAGCATCTAATATCATCTCCATGCTCCAAGGATGTGGGCGTACCAAGCCAAGCAAAGAATCGATGCAAATTGGAACCCCCACAAGCAAAAACGTCCCTCCTAATGGCATCCTTTCTTGAATGTAAATATCTGATTTCTCTACAATGCAATCTGCTCTCTTAACCAAGGAAAATCGATGCCATGCTATATAGAAACCAACACCAAAAGATAGCTATGCAACCTCCCCAAATTCACCAAATCGATTTCTCCAAAATTGGCCAATGGCCACAAATTTTGCTCCAATTGATCTGACTGAAATATCATCTCCAAAATGCAACCCTTCAAGAGATATTTCACTCCCTCAGTTATGCTATCAATGGGAGTTATCGTTCCCAAAGATAAATTGATTCACTGTAGAAAACTCTAGGCCCCACAAGCATACCACAAGAAAGACAACATCAAATCGGGATGATTCATAATGGCAGCCCACACCTCCCTTTATACTTTTTTTTCTTTCCTTCATTTGGGAAGCTTTTAGAAACATCATAATATTTTATTATTATTTTTCCCTTATAATATATTATATTTGCACTTTAATATAAAATAATGAATTATAACATAAAGTACAAATATAACATCATTTTGTAACATGAGGTTTGTAAAAATAGAAACATACTAATAAATCATTAGAAAACCTCCAGAATATGTCGTAACTTCCCCAAAAAAACCAATTGCCATTTGGGAACTGTGGAGAAGACCCTCTAACCATGCCGTATTAACCTACGAGGGCCACTGATAGGCTAATCATGCCGAAAGTACAATGTCTAGCTAGAAGGGGACATTACAGACAGACACTGTCAAGAGAGAAGCAGCCTTCAAAATAGTAAAATCTGCAAAAGAAGAAGCCTCTGTGGTCGATTCTGAGGAGACTGATGGTGAAGAAGCAAATTTTGTCAGTAGACTGAAGAGAGGATCAAGTAAGTATAAAGGAAAACTTCCATTCAAGTGTTTTAAATGTGGCAAGGTAGGACACTTCACTGCAAAATGTCCATTCAATAAGAAGGACAACGCTGAGCAAGTTGAAAATATCAAAAAGGTAAAACTGCATTCTGCTAAGAAAAAAACTTCTTCAAGAAGAAAAAAGGGTTATATATAAAAGAAGAAAGTGACTCAGTAGGAGAAAGTAACAGTGAGAGCTATGACGATGAGAATGACTGTGTCGTTCTAGCTGAGCGAAATGAGTTCCTATTTATGGCAGAAGAATTCACTTCCTTGAATCAAGAACAAAATGAAGATGAAGATTGTGATGAAGGAGAAGAAGGTGAGATTGATGTTGAAGGTGAACTGGTGTGTGCTCTTGAAAAAATAAAAAATCTGAGAAAAGAAAACTCAACGCAGAAGAGGCATGAAAAGGATCTTGAAAAGGCTAATCAAATGATTGTGATGCATAAACTCAAGTTGAGGAAGCCAACAGAATAGTAAAAGTCATCAAAATGGATCTCCAATCAAAATCCAATGAATGCTTGAGACTTGAAGCAGAACTAGTATCCTTGAGGAAAGAACTTGAGAAGGCAAGAGACCATATAAGCAAAAGCTTAAAGTTGACGAAAGGATCAAAAGCTCTTAGTGAACTGATCAGTACACAAAAGCCTTCAAATGAAAAGTCAGGTCTTGGATACGATAAAGAAAAAGGATCCTCAGCTTGTACATCAATGAATTTGTATGATAACTTCAAGAAAGGAGAAGCAAAAGCTATGAACAACAAAGAAGCAATAAAGGCAAAGACCAGAAAGGACATAAAGATTAATCCAAGGAAAGATGCAGAAGGATACTTCAAAATGGTAGAATTGAAAAAGTAAAAAGGTAAAAGTTTTAGCTGTAATCAGTTTGGTCATAGGGTTGTTGAGTGTAGAGTCTTTCCTACTAAAAGATTTAATTTTGCTAGTAGAAATTCATTTGCTCTTTTGATAGATTCAAATTTAATATGTTACAATTGCAATAATTCTGGACATATAGCTAAGTATTGTAGAGCTAACATTGAAATGACAAGAAAGTACAGCTTAGGCAAAGGCAGGTTTTTAAATGAGAATAGAGTTTCAAAGGTCACTTTTAAAGAAAAGAGAAAGGCAAATGAGAGACCCAAAAAGATGTGGAAGGTGAAAGATCAATCCTTGATTTCTCAAACAACACTCCATGTCAAAGAGTAAAACTTGTGGGTCATAGACAGCGGTTGCTCAAAGCATATGACTAGGGACAAGAGCAAATTCAACAGTTTAAGTAGATGTAAGGAAGGCACTGTCAGTCTAGGTGATAACACTGCAGTCAGAATAAGAGGCAAAGGAAACTTGCACATAGATGGCAAGCTTCTTACGCATGACGTCATGTATGTTAAAGGACTTAAACGTAATCTTGTAAGTGTAAGTCAGATGTGTGATAATGGTTATGAAGTCACATTTAATGTTGAAGGTTGTAAACTGAAAAGCGTTGAAAAAACCGTTGCACAAAGAACTGAAAGCAACATATACAACCTGATTGAAGAAAATGATGCAAGTTGCCTCATGGGAAAAGTCCGATTGCTAGTATTGATGGGGCCAGTTTTGATGATTGGATTTGATGCTCCTTGCTGAGAGCTTTTCGGCAAGCTATCACTTGCACCATTCGGAGTCCGATTGCTAGTATTTTGGTGGGCCTGAAGTGCTGCAAAAAGGGTAACATTTAACCCAGCTGAAAGACATTGAGTGTCACTTTAAACATTTACTTTATGAGGGACTGTTGCACATCCTTTATCCCACATTGCTCAAGTGAGTTGAATCGCCCCTTGGAGAAAGGATAAAGGGAAGTGCTTGTGGGTTTTTTGGGGCATGTTGGATAAGAAGAAAAGAATTTTTGCACTTGCAACTTATTTGGGCATTTGAGAATGTCTTTCTCATCTGTAGCACTCTAGACATCAATACTTGGAATTGGTCTTTGGAGTTTGTGCTCTTAGCCATTGTAGCAGCTGTGCCACTGTAGCAATCGTACTACTGTAGTAGTCGTGCCACTGTAGCAGCCGTACTACTGTAACAGTCGTGCCACTGTAGCAACCGTACTACTGTAGTAGCGCGTCACTGTAGTAGCTCCATCACTGTAGCATCTGTATGCAGCCAGGTGAGTCCGTAGTTTCCTGCCTGCAGAGTCCATAGTTTTCTGCCTGCAGAGTCCGTAGTTACCTGCCTGCAGAGTCTGTAGTTTTTTGCTTGCAGAGTCCATAGTTTTGTAGCCAGGTGAGTCCGTAGAAGCTTCTGCAGAGTTCGTAGATTTGGCTGCAGAGTCCATAAAAGTGGCCTGCAGAGTCTGTAGATCTAGATTGCGGAGTCCGTAAAAAAAACAGCCTGCAGAGTTTGTAGTTCCGCGGGTCGGAGACACAAATAAAGCACCTTCGAAACTTGCTGATAATGTTTGTACGATCACCAGGGGATCTACGGAGTCGCCACGTGACCGGCATTGTATTCGTTTACTCATTTTGCAATTAATACAAATACAATGTGTTGGTTATCAATTCTATATTTATGTTACATGCATCAGTCTTTGTAAAACACAAAAAAAAGCAACACTAGAAATCTACTGCAGTCATAAGGGGTCCCTGCTGGGTTAGTTTTGGGCGCAACTGGGGTGCCCATTACAGTGGTATCAGAGCCTGTTTTTCCTGCCATCCTGTGAGGTTTCATGCATCCAACACACCAGTACTACTTGAGGAGAAACCGGACAAACCCAGACTTACAAATTTTTTCAGAGACTGAAGAGGGTGACCCTCTTTCAGCACCAGCCATGGGTGATAGAGATGAGAAAAGGGGAGAACCCAGCACCAAGATGATGATCAGTGATCTTGCTAGGGGGCAAAGGGAGCTACAGACCACATTGCAGCAGATGGCTCTAGCAATTACGCAACACCTGACTAGAGCAGATCAGGGCAACAATGCCAACCAGGGTAATAATGCTAACCAAGTAGGTGGATCGGGTAATGGAGGTAATGGAGATGCATCGATTAATAGAGGAGCTCGGACATATGCTAGAGCAAGTTCCTCTACAAGGCCACTCATGCCACAATTCCCTCCAAGACAGAATAACCAGAGTAAAGCTGGTCCTACACAGCAGGAGATATAGGACCAAATACTGGAGGATTGGAGAAATGCTGGACCAGATTTCCAAGGTGAAATGTCCTTCAGGGAGTATACGGATGTTAGACTCAAGCATATGCCCATGAGAGGGAACAGGAAACAAAATTATGAGATGAGGAAAAAGTTGGGAAAGTTGTCCATTCCATACTATGACGGTACATGAAAGACTTCAGCACGAACATGGGTCAAAAAATTAGACACTTATTTCTAGCTTAATCCCATGCTTGAGGAGGACGCAATTAAGTATGCTACATTGCACTTGGATGGAAGTGCGCACGAGTGGTGGCACCACGGTATGGTCACGCTTGGCCATAACCAGATAGATACTTATGCAGAGTTTACCGAGAGACTCATTGACAAATTTGATACTAAGGACCTAGAATTGCATTTCAAGGAGCTAGCTCAGCTTAAACAGTGGGGTTCCGTGGAGGCCTATATCACCGAGTTCCAAAAGCTGGCAGTGTTGGTGACGGATATATCAGAAAGGAGACTGGTTTTTCTTTTCATGGATGGGCTTTCCGATCCCTTGCGAGGATGGGTGAAGGGACACAACCCCTCTTCACTACAAGAAGCTTTTAAGAAAACAAGAGACCTAGCATCTTCTTCCTACAGGAGTAAACTCCACTCTAAGGACTCTCATTTTAAGGATAAGGAAATGAAGACATTTCAGAAGGACCCTCAACGGCCTAAGGGGCAAACTAAAGGGTTGGACAGTGATACCCTCAACGAACTCAGGAAGAAAAAACTATGTTTTCATTGTAGGGAGCCATGGAACCTTTCCCATGAATGTCCGCTTAAAGCGAAGGCTAAGCCCATGGAGTATTTCTCAGCAGACGAATCACCTTCCAAAGACAAGGGGCAGCATTTAGATTCGGAATCTAGTCAGGGCGATAGCGCTGCTGAGGAGAGTTTGGATGATGAGAAGTCTCTTGCTCGGCTGACAGGCGTCCAGAAGGCCATGACCTTTAAGGTAAAAGGGTTGATTCAGGGGCAGCACGTGTTTTCCTTGATCGATATAGGGGCAACGCATAATTTCATCGACGCAAAACTGGTGGCCAAGAGGGGTCTTCAGACCGAAGAGCACGCAGGGTTTAGAGTCATGGTGGCCAATGGCCACAAGTTATTATGCACCCGAAAGATTTCAAAACTTCGCATCAGATTGGGAGGAGATTATGAGTTGGAAGACGATTTCTACGTAGTCGACATGGGCGATTATGATGTCATCTTGAGAATGACGTGGATGGCTTCTCTGGTAGAGTTCACCTTCAACTTGGCTAAACTGGAAATGAGGTTTCAGCATCAGGGCAGGAAGGTGGTGCTTCGAGGTTTACCTAATGGGGGGCTCAGGCTGGTATCCTTGAAAAGGATGGAACGGTTGTTTAGACATGACAATATCGAGTGGGCAGTTGAATGTTTGATCATGCCTATGCCTCCAGAGCAGTGGGTAAAGAGCTATCACCCAGATGTACAGGAGATCATTGCTAGGCATGATAAGGTGTTTGGTAGCATTCCACATGGGGTCCCTCTCGAGAGGGGTATAGAGCATGTTGTCCAGTTAGAGGAAGGGGCTAAACTAGTCATCATCACCCCCTACCGCCATCCTAAAAAGCACAAGGATGAAATAGAGAAGTCAATAAAGGAGCTATTGGAGATGGGGCATATTAGGCCCAACAAAAGCCCCTTTGCTTCAACGGTTGTTTTGGTGAAGAAGGATGGGACAATCCGTATGTGCATTGATTTTAGAGCTCTCAATAAGAAGACAATTAAGAACAGGTACCCCATCCCTAGGATTGACGAGCTGATTGATGAGGTGCATGGAGCACGATATTTCTCTAAGATAGACTTACGTTCAGGATACCATCAGATTAGTATGCGAGCGGAGGACATAGAAAAAATTGCTTTCCGGTGCCACTATAGGCACTTTGAGTTTCTGGTTATGCCGTTTGGGCTAACCAATGCTCCAGTTACCTTCCAAAGTTGTATGAATCAGGTGTTTAGAGGGCAGCTCCGAAGATTTGTATTGATATTCTTTGATGACATCCTGGTATTCAGTAGGACGTGGGATGAGCACCTACAACAATTAGAGGAGGTGCTGGTCATTTTGGAGGAGTCACTGTATGCCAAGGAATCAAAGTGCGAGTTCGGCATGACCAAGCTGCTCTACCTCAGCCATATTATCAGTGCTAAAGGAGTTCGGGTGGATCCAGAAAAGATCAAGGCGGTTATTGATTGGCCCACTCCAACCAGCCTTACACAACTCAAAAGATTTTTTGGATTATGTGGATTTTATAGGAGATTTGTGAAGGGCTTTTCACAGACTGCAGCACCATTAACAGACCTCACCAAGAAAGGTGCTTTTGTATGGACAGAGGCAGCGCAATAGTGTTTTGAGCATTTCAAGCGGGTGATGTCTTCATGTCTGGTTCTAGCTCTACCCAACTTCACGAAGCCTTTTGAGCTTCATTGTGATGCATCGGGTGACGAGATTGGAGCAGTATTGATGCAAGAGAAGCACCCCATTGCTTTTGAGAGTAGGAAGCTCCGAGGGGTGGAGAGGAGCTATTCTATCTATGATCGGGAGATGTTAGCCATCATGCATGCCTTGGCCAAATTCCGATCCTACTTGGTTGGAGGGAAGTTTGTGATCAAGACGGATCACAACAGCGTAAAGTATTTCATGGGTCAGTGAGACTTGAATGACAGGCAGCATAAGCGAGTCACTAAATTGCAAGCTTATGACTTTGACATTGAGTTTGTCAAAGGAAAGAAGAATGTAGTAGCCGATGCCTTATCCAGGAGACCTCACATTTGTGCTTTTGTAGAGATTTCAGGAGATTGGCGGGCTAAGATTATAGCAGAATATGCTGAAGATGCTTGGGCATCGGGACTGGTTTCAGGCGCTATATAGGATGATCGCTATGAGGTGATACATGGGTTGATCAGGTTTCAGGACAGAATTTATTTAATTCCGTCATCACCCTTAAGAGAGACGATACTGAGGGCATTTCATGATGCACCCACGTCTGGACATCTGGAGGTTTTCAGGACCTACAGGTAGATCCGAGAGCGGTTCTCATGGAGAGGGCTCAAGGACGATGTTCAGAGGTATGTCAGGGAGTGTGCAGTTTGTCAACAAAATAAGGAAGAGCACACGTTTCCTGTTGGTTTACTACAGCCCTTACCCATTCCAGACCAGAAGTGGGAAAGCATTTCTATGGACTTCATCATTGGCCTACCCCGAGTGCAGGGAAGAGATTGCATTTACGTGGTGGTAGACAGATTGACGAAGTTTGCTCACTTCTTTGCTATCCCCTCTACTTATACATCAGCTCAGGTGGCAGATGTGTTCTTCAGGGAGGTTTTCAGGCTGCATGGTTACCGAGATTTATTGTCAGTGACAGGGATAGCAAGTTCATGAGCGCTTTTTGGCGGGAGTTGTTCAGGCTGTGCGGTATAGACCTTACACCTGGTACGGGCTACCATCCCCAGACAGATGGGCAGACGGAGATAGTAAATAAATGGGTGGAAGGCTATTTGCAGAACTATGTGACTGCACAGCAGAGAGCCTGGGTTAAGTGGTTACACATGGGGGAGTATTGTTACAATACCACGCATCACATGACCATCAGGATGACTCCATTTATGGCATTGTATGAGTATGAAGCTCCAAGCTTCATGGATATGGCTTTGGGGGACAGCAGAGTGCCCAAAGCTAAAGACTTGTTGAAGGATAGTCAGGATATCTTAAGAGCGCTCAAAGAGAATATACGGTAGGCTCAAAATCAATAGAAGTTGTATGCTGATCAGCATAGGGTAGAGCACAGTTTCAAGGTAGGGGACATGGTGTATTTGAGGCTATAGCCATATAGGCAATCATTGCTCAAAAAGAGTGGAGCAGAGAAGCTTAAGCCTAGATTTTACGGCCCCTACAGGGTGATTCGAAGAGTGGGTGAAGTCGCCTATGAACTTGAGCTTTCAGAGGGCAGTCGAGTGCACAATGTATTTCATGTATCTAGGCTTAAGAGGGCCATTGGTCAGGGTGTAGTGCCTACTGCAGATTTACCCCCTTTGGATGAGGAAGGGAGGCTCGTGTTAGAACCCGAGGCTATTCTGGACACTAGAGAGAGGAAATTCAGAAATAGGATAGTGAAGGAGTGTGCACAATGTATTTCATGTATCTAGGCTTAAGAGGGCCATTGGTTAGGGTGTAGTGCCTACTGCAGATTTACCCCCTTTGGATGAGGAAGGGAGGCTCGTGTTAGAACCCGAGGCTATTCTGGACACTAGAGAGAGGAAACTCAAAAACAGGATAGTGAAGGAGTGTTTGGTCAGATGGAAAGACCTGTTGGAGGAGGATGCTACATGGGAAAGTGAGCAATTTATTCAGCAGGCTGAGCTGAGATTGCTTGTGGACAAGCAATTTCAAGGGGGGCGGACTGTAATGTCCCCATTTTAAGCGGTTGGCTTACTCAATTTCCAGCCCGCTTACTCTTTGTATCAAGTTAATAGGATGCAATGGAGGCCAGTTTTGATGATTGGATTTGATGCTCCTTGCTGAGAGCTTTCCGGCAAGCTATCACTTGCACCATTCGGAGTCCGATTGCTAGTATTTTGGTGGGCTTGAAGTGCTGCAAAAAGGGTAACATTTAACCCAGCTGAAAGACATTGAGTGTCACTTTAAACATTTACTTTATGAGGGACTGTTGCACATCCTTTATCCCACATTGCTCAAGTGAGTTGAGTCGCCCCTTGGAGAAAGGATAAAGGGAAGTGCTTGTGGGTTTTTTGGGGCATGTTGGATAAGAAGAAAAGAATTGTTGCACTTGCAGCGTATTTGGGCATTTGAGAACATCCTTCTCATCTGTAGCACTCTAGACATCAATCTTTGGGATTGGTCTTTGGAGTTTGTGCTTTCAGCCACTGTAGCAGCCGCGTGCACTGTAGCAGCTGTACTACTGTAGCAGCTGCGCTATTGTAGCAGCCGTATTACTGTAGCAGCTCGTCACTGTAGCATCTGTATGCAGCCAGGTGAGTCCGTAGTTTTCTGCCTGTAGAGTCCGTAGTTTTCTACCTGAGAGTCCATAGTTTTTGCCTGTAGAGTCCGTAGTTTTCTGCTTGCAGAGTCTATAGTTTTCTGCCTGCAGAGTCTGTAGTTTACTGTGTACAGAGTCCGTAGTTTTTTGCCTGCAGAGTCCGTAGTTTTCTGCATGCAGATTCTGTAGAAGCTTCTGCAGAGTCTGTCGATTTGGCTGTAGAGTCCGTAGAAGTGGCTTGCAGAGTCCGTAGATCCAGTCTGCGGAGTCCATAGAAAAAACAGCCTGCAGAGTTCGTAGTTCCGCGGGTCGGAGACACAAATAAAGCACCTTGGGAACTTGCTGATAATGTTTGTACGATCACCAGGGGATCTACTGAGTCACCACGTGACGGGCATTGTACTTGTTTACTCATTTTGCAATTAATACAAATACAGTGTGTTGGTTATTTCAGCTGTGTATCTATGCTTGCAATTCTATATTTATGTTACATGCATCAGTCTTTGTAAAACACAAAAAAAAGAAACACTAGAAATCTACTGGAGTCATAAGGTGTCCCTGCTGGGTTAGTTTTGGGCGCAATTGGGGTGCCCATTACACACCAATTCTAGCTATGGTCAAAGAGGACGAATCTAATGAAGGCTTGTGGCAATTATGCTTTGATGGATCAAGAAATAAGCATGGGACCGGAGCTGGAATGATGTTAATTTCTCCTACAGAACAAATGTATTTCTCCTCTCTTAAATTTTAGTTTTACTGTTCAAACAACGTTGCTGAATATGAAACACTAGTTCACGGTTTGCAGTGGGCTAGGAAGATGAAAGTAAATTGTTTGCAAGTGTTTGGAGATAGTGAACTTGTAGTCCACCAAATAAGAGGCTTGAATATATGCAAGAATATGTTGTTTAGATCTACTTGAAGATTTTTAGGCTTTTAATATTCAGGCAATACTAAGAGATAGGAATAAACAATGCTGATAGGTTGGCTACTGTCGGGGCACAATTTGATATCCCAGCTGATGTAAAAAGTGACATTTTTCAGTCACATATAAAGATAGTTGTAAGGCCTTCTGTTCCGGATAACCAAGAAAATTGGCAAGTGTTTGAAAATGACAATCAAATTGTGAGATTTTTGCAAGAAGAGGCTGAGTTTTATTTAAAGAATCAGTTGAAACGCTTATAGCAGTATGGTGATTAGTTTGTGCAACTGAAAATTTATAAGTTACCCAAGGGATTGGTCACTCTTAAAAATATTTTCAGTGAAGATGATGAGCTAAGGAAAGAGAAACCATCCTTGTCAACAAAGGAAGAGCACTATGCCAATGTAGAGATTGCAGCTGGTAAGATTTTGAAATTGGGCAAGGTATGCACTCCTCTACAAAAGAAAGCTTTCATTGATTTATGCACAAATTTTGTTGATATATTCGCATGGCAGTATAGTGATCTCAAAGATTTTGATCCAAGTTTGGCTCAACACACTATTGAGTTAGAAGACGAAACTAAACCAGTAAGACAAAGACAAAGTCCAATCAATCCAAAGCTTGAGCCTTTCATGAAAGTTGAGCTTTACAAGCTCATAGAATCGGCTATCATATTTCCAATCAAGCACTCAACTTGGGTGGCAAACCTCGTTCCAGTACGGAAAAAGAATAGTGAGATTCGTTTGTGTGTTGATTTTTGTGATTTAAACAGGACCTCGCTTAAAGACCACTATCCATTGCCATCAATAGAACAAATTTTACAGCTTTTTGCAGGTTTAAAGAGGTTTTCCTTGTTGGATGGATATAGTGGTTACAATCAGATTTTGGTCAAAGAAGAAGACCAATTCAAGACAACCTTCATGACTAAGAGAGGTTTATAGAAAGATGCCATTCAGTTTGTTTAATGCTGGAGCAAACTTTCAGAGAGCCATGGATATGGCCTTCCAAGGCCTTCTTAACAGGTTTGTGCTTGTCTATTTGGATGATATAACAGTATTTTCAAAAGATGCAGAAGATCACATGGTTCATCTCAAGCAAGTTTTTGAAAGGTGTAGGCAATTTTGGATATCTCTAAATCCCAAAAAGTGTGTATTTTCAGTTCATGAAGGTAAGCTTCTTGGACATGGTGTTTCAAAGCACGGTTTAAACATCGATTCTGAAAGGACTCAATCCATTCTTGCACTCTCCTTGCCTAAGAGCAAAAAGTCTTTGCAAAGCTTCTTTGGAAAAATCAATTTTATAAGGAGACACATTTCAGATTTCGCTACTGTAGATAAACCACTTACAACCATTTTAAAGAAAAATCAGAACTTCAGCTGTTCCAAGGAGAGAATAACAGGGTTTGAAGATGTTAAGAAAGCCATAGCAAGTGCTCCTATGCTTTTAAATCCAGATTTTACAAAAGATTTCATTCTGTATACATATGCTAATGTGGACGCCATTTCCGGTATTTTTATGCAGCAAAATCTTGAAGATTTGGAGCAGCCAATAGCTTTCTACAACCAAGGCTTGCAGGAGTAGGAGGCAAGGTATTATTTTGTTGAAAAACATGTCCTTTTAGTTATCAGATCTCTGAAAAATTTAGGAACTTGTCGTCTAATAATAAAATACATATAATGGTTGCTCATCCAAGCATCAAAGAATTCTTCTGAACAAAGACATAAATGAGAGGAGCGCTGGTTGGATAACCAAAGTAATGGAATATGACTTAGAAATTAAAGTTACAAAGCTGGTTAGAGGCAAAAGACTTTGTGAGCATCTAACTCAAGACTTGCTCGAAACTAATGAATCTATTTTAGTGTCAAATGATGAAGAGATTGCTGCTGTTCACAGCTCACCTTCCAGCTGGTTTCGTGATTTGGTAAGCTATCTACAAGATGGTTGTTACCCTTCTCACCTAAGTGCTTCAAAAAGAAGGTATTTCAGATTGCAATCAATTCCATTCTTGCTCATTCATGGCGTTTTGTTCAAAAATGATATCAATGGAATGTTACTAAGGTTTGTGGAACCAAGCCAAATTCAAAGATTACTTGAAGAATTCCATGAACAACAACACTTCAAATCATGAGAGGTGGGTACTATTGGCCTACTATATTTGGCGATTGCCATACATGGGTTAGAAAGTGCAAACAATGTGCTATGTTTGTAGGAAAAGTTAAACTTGCAGCCCTGCCCCTTCAGCCAATTGCAGTGGATCAACATTTTGTCCAGTAGGGATTGGACTTTATTGGTCTCATTAACCCTCCTTCGAGTTCAGGGCATAGGTGGATTCTAACAACTACGAATTATTTCACACCTTGGACAGAAGCAATTGCATTGAAACAAGCAAACGAAACTAATGTCCTTGATTTCTATGAAGATTTGCTCACTAGGTTTGGATTTCTTTCGACGATTATTTCTGACAATGCAATGGCTTTTGTGGGATCTAGGATCAGCGAATGGGCTGTCCAACATGGAGTTTATCTCAGCACTTCATCGAACTATTATCCACAAGAAAATGGCCTTGCTGAGTCTACAAAAAAGAACCTCTTAAGGATCATATGAAGGACTATTGAAGACAATCAGAGGTCATGGCATCTCAAGTTGAAGTTAGCTCTATGGGCTGGTTGGATCACCTACAAGAGGTCAATAGCCAACTCTCCCTACAAGCTAGTCTATGGTAAGGAAGCAAGGTTACCTATTTCTCTCGATTTTTCAGCTTTGGAACTAATGCATCAACTTGAGTTGTTGGAGAATGAGCCTATGGAGATCAGGTATGCAGAGCTTATGGAATTGAAAAAGACAAGAAATCAAGCCATGATAGCCATGGAAAGTCATCTAGCACAGGTGAAAAGAACATTTGACAAAGGAGCTTCCTCACGAAGCTTCAATGAAGGAGATTTGGTCTTCAAGTGGGATGAGGATCGAGCCAAACCAATAAGACACACAAAGTTTGATTCCCTTTGGAGTGGCCCATACACGATCTCTAGCTGCAAATCCCACAACGCCTTCCAACTTGCCAAGATGGACGGCCAAGAGCTTCCAATCCTAGTCAATGGGATACATTTGAAACATTGCTATTAAAGAGAAAAGCTCTATGTACATAGTTGTTTTTGCTTTCCTCCAACTGTTATTCAAGCACAGTGGTTCGCTTCAGTTTTGTGCAATAAGTGCTTATTTGCATATTTGCTTCTTAGTTAGTTTTCTTGCTTTCATGTTTTTCCTTATTTTGAAGGACGAAGGTTACTTCAGCCATGGTCAATTGGAGATTTTCAGTCAGAAATCAGGTTTATCATTGTTTCGGGAGTTTGAATAGCATTTGTATGGCCTGAATTCTCTAGCATAGTAGGCATGCTTCCTAGCAGAATCGCCAAAAATGTTGACATTTTTGCCCCCACATGCCAAAATTGTCAACCTTACTATTCAGAAGATGGTCTTATGGTACTAGTTTGTCTTGTAAATCAGTTTTTTGGGGTCCTTAAATAGACACCTACAACCATGCAAATCCCAAGGAGCCATCTACAACCATCATATAAAGCATGTGGTCTGTTCGAGGGAAATACACCTACAACACATTCAAAGGCCATATCCCTTAATCAAAATGTCACATACAGTCTTAAAGCTCCAGCCTTGTAGAAGGAACGACTTTGTGAGGTGTATAGGAGCCAATGAAGAATTAATAGCTACGACCATCCTTGAAGTTAACCTATAGGTCTGTAGGTTCTGTTGACCATTTTTGGTCCAACAGGGCAAAATCGGTCCCTTTCTTTCCCTGCTGTTCTAAGCCAGTTTCATTTTTTGATTTTGCACAAGTTTGGGCATTTCTACGGACTCTACAGACTTTTCTACGGACTCTGCAGGCGTGCCTTTTGGCAGATGAAGAACCAGTTCAAAGAGTGCAAGCTTCTACAAAAGTTTTTTTGGACCATTGAACCTTTTAGTTCAGTTGGTTCAGTTCAATTGGTTCAGTTCATTTTGGTTCAAGTGCTCGTTTCAAAGGGTTTGGTTCAATGCCCTGGTTCAACGACAAAGTTCAACAACTGATTCAATCACTTGGTTCACTCAGTCGGTTCATCGGTTCGGTTCAATGCCTTGGTTCAACAACCATTGAACCATTGAACCGGTTCAATAGAAATGGTTCAAAGTGTTGGTTCAACGATCGGTTCAACGGGTTGTTTCAAAGGGACGGTTCAATAAAAAGATTCAAGAAGGTCCCCGAAGAACAAGTGCCCTTGCGGAGGGCAGGGAACATTTTCAAAGGGACCAAAGAGAAGGCCGAAAGGGTTGGAATTCCTTCGAAAAATGCAAAAGGCAAGTTGGAATTCTTTCGAAAATTTTTAAGGCAAGAAACACGAGAATTTCTTCGGACAAAATGTCTGAAGGAATTCCTTCGGACATTTTGTCCGAAGAAATTCTTCAGAAGAAAATCCCACAAAAATAAAAAGAGGGCAAAGGCATAAATTGATTTCTTTTGGACTTTTTGTCCGAAGGAATTCCTTCGGACAAAAAGCCCGAAGAAATTCAGAAAAGGACCGCAAGAGAAGAAAATCGAAGAAATTCCGAAGGTCAAGCAAAGGGAAGCAACAATCAAAATAATTCTTGCGGACTTTTTGTCCGCGGGAAAATTGGCCGAGACAAAAGTCCGACCGGAGCAAAAAAAGGCCTAAACAAAGGAAAAGAACCGAAGGATTTGCCAAGGACGGTGACGTCTACGAAGCCATCAATTTTAGGGAAATAGACTAGCCATTGGTTTTCAAACAGTGACGGGCCCGCGAATGCCAGTTTTACAACAAGGAATAGCCGTTTGGCCTTTAAATTCTTGAGTGCCAACCAGGATAAAGCCCAAGCAGCGGAACGTGCCACGTGTCCCTTGCCAAAAATTTGGCGGAGCGCGACAAGTGTCTACATCCGAGTTCTAAAGCTCCTTTCAATAGGTTTCCTTCAGAGTTCTGCGGAGGGTGCCAAGTGGCAACTGCGGAAGGTTTTGACATGTTTTTCTAAGAGCAGCGGAACGTGCCACGTGTCCCTTGAAAAGCTCGGCAGAAGCCGACAAGTGTCAACATCCGCGGTCTCTCTCTTTTGTTCAGTAAAGACTGTGGTGGGCCCTGGACGCATTGCTAAAGAGAGCGAAAGTTGCCAAGTGTCATCGTTCGTGTGAATCCGAATGAGTCCTGAATGTTTTTGTATTGTTTCTAAAGTCCTGTGGAAGCCGCCACATGTCATCTTCTGTAGGACTCTCAAAAGGTGCCTAAAGCTTCTATAAGTGAAGCGGATGCTGCCACGTGTCCTCGCCTATTTCCTAGCGGAACACGCCATGTGTCACTTATTGAAATCAGTGGAAAGCGGCCAAAGCAAGCGGGAAAGACACGAACGAATTGCTAAGGAGTATGACAGACCTGAGGACGTCAAATTTGCGGCAATGAAGTTGCTGTTGATCTTCGCAGACTTAAGTGCGACCCTGAAGGAATTCAAAGGCTTAAGGCTAGAAGAAAGACAAAGCCAGGAAGGGGCAAAAGAACCAAGTGTAGAAACGGACAAAATAGTCCAAGTGGCGAAGGAAGGTGTTGACTCAAGGAGTTATTGCAGTGGTTGACACAGTGTCTGCGAATTGATCATCAAGAGGCGCGAAGGGCGAACGCAACGACCTGTTTTCTTTACTTTGCATTGATGAGCAGACAAGCCGCGTAATTGCCTTGAAGGAGCGGTCTCGTTTGCAGACAAACGACGTGGCCCATAATTTCGCATATGATGTTTAAGTGGCTTCCTCTTCCCAATGATCGGAACACACATGGGTCACTTGTAAAAGGGCGCCAAAAGACCTATTTTCTTCCTCTATATATTGTAGACTTCTCATTTTGAGAAGATATCTTTCACATTGTAAGGCGAAGCCCTAGCAATTTCCACCTGGAATCAATAAGAAACACATTTTTACCTCTATTCTGGTTAGATATCTCTGAGTGTGTCTTAGTGTTAGTCTTGTGTCCAGTCATTGCTTTCTAATGCTTTCACAAGGTTGACACCAACGCATCTGGTATCTACAAGGCGCCATTCCTACAGGTGACAAGAAGAGCTGTACTTGGAGCACAAAGGCAGAAGGTTACTAGACAATGTGCTTTTCTTACAGCGCCTATGGTAAGTCCCTTTTTTTGTGTGTTCCATTAAAGCTTCCCTGTTAAGCTTCCTGCAGTCTAGTCCTTTTACCACTTAAAGTGTATGTATGTGTTCTTATGGTTCAGAGTGTGAGTGTGAGTAGGTCGAAATTATTTGGTGCATCACCTCCTTAGATTAGGTTTTGTTTTTCTATAATCCTTCTCCCCTTTCATCCCCCCCATTATATACATATATATGTATTAGCATTTACTGGAATAACTCAGATGCATCAAAGGGAGCTAGTCCTTATCTAGAGACTCTTCCCCCAGTTTTGCCAGGCCCACAGGGAAGAGGGGGGTTTCCATTGTGATGTGTGGAAGGCAGGAGCTCAGCCTCCTGTCCAGGGTGCAATCCACTGCGTCAACAAGTTCACTTTCAATGAAAGCACGGGATCAAAGGCAACATTATGTAGGTTTAGTTTCTCGGATTTTTTTCCAAGTGGTTCAACAAAAGGACGTGGGTGGATTTATAGTACAAGCGTTGTTGGTGGAGTGGTTCCATTACTTAGTCCCAAGGATCATAAATTGGCTCGATACATGTTGAAAGTTTTCGATAAAAATACTATTTACCATGCTCTTGATTCTCTACAACCTTCACATAAAACATGGGATGATCTACTTGAGGATGTTACAGGTGCCCTGGGTTGTGACTGAAGATACATATGTTCTACTTGTTGAGACATACTGCATATCTGGACTGTTTGAAAATGCAGAGGTTGTTTTGCATGCGATGCGCAAACATGGTTATTCTTACAAGGTTACTGCATACAATACATTAATTAATGCCTTAGGCAAGGTTAGAAATATGTACAAAGCAAAGGAAATTAAATTGAAGGAAGCTATCCTTCGGACAAAAATTCCTAAGGAATTCCTTCGGACTTTTTGTCTGAAGGAATACTTCGGAGAATTTGCAAAAAAAAACCCGCAGCCAACAAAGAAATAGGAACAAAATAAGGATGGTTACAAAAAGCCCGGGTGCCCTACAAAAACCCCGGGTGCCCTTCAATTCTTCCAAAAACCCAGTTCCAAAGGACACCTGCCCTTGTGGAGGGCACTTGGTCGGTAAAGTGGACCTTTCCAATTTTCCCGAAGGGCACTTGGTCGGTGGCGGGACCCTTCAAAATTTTCGAAAGAATTCAAGGACACTAGCGCTTGTGGAGGGCACTTGGTCGGTAGTGGACCTTTCCAGTTTTCCCAAAGGGCATAGAGGAGAAACAAAAGCCCTTGCGGAGGGCACAGAGGAGAGACAGAAGCCCTTGCGAAGGGCAGAGACAAACAATGGACCCTTCAAAAGTCCCGAAGGGCATGAAAATATAAACAAAAGGATATGAATTCCTTCGGACAAAAAGTTCGAAGAAATTCGGGAGAAAGAAAAAACCTGTGAAATGGAAGAATTCCGAAAGAATTCAAGAAGGGTAGGAAACAAAGAATTACAAAAGAATTCAAGGGAGATAAAATAAAGTCCGAAAGAAATGAGATAAAACATAAAGCCCGCGGGAATTTGAAAACTAGAAAGCGCGAGGCATATAGAAGGAATAAATTCGAGAAAATTGGCAGGTAGAAATCCGAGGGAATTTACAAATTGCAAAAAACCTGAAGAAATGAGAAACAAGGCAAAGAAAGAAAAGCAGGGAAGATATCCTTTTGTCCGAAGGTTTTGTTCGAAGGAATTCCTTCGGACTTTTTGTTCGAAGGAATACTTCGGGAAAATTGCAAGCAAGAAATACAGCCAAAAAGAAGTGCTCAAAAAAGAATAAAGTCCACAGAAATTAAAAGGAGATAACAAAAAATCCGAGACCAAAGGAAATCCACAGATAACAAAAGCATATCCGAAAGAATTAGGCTAAGGGGTTGAAACAAGGTAATAGACCAAATGTAGATAAGATTATCAGAAAATAGAATCCCACCAAAATTAGACAAGCCACGAACAGGCCAGACCAAAGTAAGAGAAAATACATGAAAGCAAAGGCTATTTCTATTGATTGGTCAAAGCTTTAGTTGACTGGTTGTTGAAGTCAAACTCATCTTCGGGTCAAACTCGTGCTTTCAAACGATCAAACGGCTCAAGAGGAAGTCCATATTTGGAGGTGAGCGTAGCATTTTTGCATGATAAGAGTTTGACTTTCAACAAACCCACCGTCCATTCTCTAACGCTAAGGAGCTTCATGCAAGACAAATAGACTTTTTGTAAAGGCTGAGTTGGACGGATTTAGCCTCTCCTATTTTTCAAACGCCAACTCTTGGTTGTAATTTTTTATATAAGTTGGCTTTTCAACCTTGAATTGTATCCCTCTCTTGGTAAGACCAGAGTTTGCCATTGATGAGTTGTGTAACCTCTTTAATCAATAGGACTGTACTTTCAAATTTCAAGTGCTGGCATAGTAAACATTCATTCAACAATTTGCATACATGGTAGATTTCTCTTCCTTCCCAAATTCTGATTCATATCTAGTTGCTAGCTTATCATATTATGCAGGTCATGTTCAGTGTTCTATATGTCTTTTGCTGAAGCTGTAAGTGGATGTTAATGTTGATGCTGTGGATTGCACCCTTGAAAGAAGGCTGAGTTTCTCTCTTCCATGCGGCACAATGGAGACTCCTCTTTTGCTGTGGGTTTGGCAAAACTAAGGGGAGAATCTCTAGATAAGGGCTAGCCCCCTTTGATGCATCTCTGAAGTCTTTTACTACTACTGCTAACAATGAGGGGGATGAAAAGAGAGAAAGATACAACCAAAACAAAAAAATACTCTAAGTGGTGATGCACCAAACGATTTTGATCTACTCGATTATTCACACTTCAGACCAGAAGAGGGCGGACATACACTTTATCTAATGAAAAGACCAGACTGTAGGGAGCTTTAACAATGGGCTTAATAAAGACACACAAAAAATGAACTTATGACAGGTGCTGTAGAAAACACACTGTCTGATAATCCTTATCTGTCCTTGCGCTCTAGATGCAGCATTTCCTGTTAACCTACAGAAATGGTGCTTTGTCTATATTAGGTGTGTTGGTGTCAATTTGTGAAAGCATCAAGCTAAAATGACTAAACATAGAATTGATACACAGACACACTCAAAAGCATAACCAGTCAAATAGAGGTAAAACACATTCTTATTGATCAAAGATGAATTTTTTGGCAAGGCTTCGCCTTACAAAATGAGAGATATCTGTCTCCTCTTGAGAGGTTACAATATATAGCATGAAAAAGAAGACTATGGCGCCTTTCAAAACAAGTGGCCCATGCTGCATTGAACACATTGGAAAGAGGAAGTCCGCTAAAGGAGCCATGCTGCGGCAGTCCAAGTATTGACTTTGACGTTTAAATCATATTAAATGTCATTGTAAAAGCATGGGTTGCTTGACCATTTGAATGACAAGGCCACCCCTCTTTATGAAACTTATGCGATTGTCTGCTCATCCATGCTCAAATGAAGAAAAACAGGCCGCGCCATTGAATGCTTGCACTCTTTGATGACCACTTGGTGGAGACTATTTCATCTGCGACAATAACTTTTCCCGCTGACACCTTATTTTGCCACCTGGACTGCTTAACTCGTGTCTGTGCTTCGCTGGGTGCATCTTTTGGAACATTCCAAATGTTGTCATATGTGTGTGTGGCCGTGTTCTAGATTCTTTGTTTTGTTCCCCTTTTCCTTGCTATTTTGTCGCTTTCTAACGATTTGAGCTCTCGGGCTATTCTCGTCTTTTGCTGGCTCCTTGGGCTCCTCTTTGAACGGGTAATGCATCCCATTGAAGTTGACGTCTGCGGGCCTATCGCCTATTTGAAAACCAACGGCTATTTCGCTGCCTTGAATTTGACGTTCGTGCGCCCGTCACCGGACGTTTGAACCTCCAACGGCTAGTTCGCTTTGCCGAAATTGATGTGCTCGGGCCCATTATTGCTTTGGTAATTCCTTTAGCTTTTTTTCAATTGATCTTTCGGCCTTTTGCAATTGAACCTCCCGAAGGGAAGGTGTCCCTTCAAAGCTTGGAAAAGGTCCTCTTTTAGTCGTTGAGAGCCCTCCGCAAGGGCACTTGCCCTTTGGGCTCCCTTGGTCGTCTCAATTACTTCGAACAAAATGTCCGAAGGAAATCTCTCCTTCAAGGTCTCGGCTTTTTTCTTTCGGTCTTTCCCTTTTGTTCGAAGGAATTTTGACTTGTTCTTTCTCTTTGTGATTTCCTTCGGACAAAATGTCCGAAGGAAATCCTTCGGGCATTTTGTCCGAAGGTTTTCACCCTTTGATTGATTCTTGGATTTCTTTCGGACAAAAAATACGAAGGAATCCCTTTGCCTTTAGCCTTGTTCTTTCTTCCGAAGGAGAACTCTGCCCCTTTTCTTTGACCTCTCTCAAATATGTTCCTTGCCCTCCACAAAGGCACCTGCCCTTTGGAGTGTTTTGCAAATGTCCTTCAAGCCATCAAAATGCCCTTTGAAGGAAATCTGTTGCCCTTTTGCGAACTGCTTAGACCATTTCGGGTTCTTCAATCGCTTCTACTTATAAAAGTAGACAAGTAATGTACCTACACAACCCTGATTTGCACTAGACTAAGCAAAAATGACAAGACACTTGGCTTTTTCATGGAACAACTCTGACAGGGGGTATTTTGCACAAGGCAACTGAGGGATGACCTAGCCAAATCATGGATGTGAAAGACTGTAAAAAAAGGAGGGGGTGGCCAATTTTGGTCTGCAAGACCAAAAATTGGTCAACAGTTAGGTGGCTGCAAAGTGTCTTGTATCAGACCTCTCTCCATTTTCCCTCATGTTTTGGTCATTGGATCGAACCTTCTTATGAAATATTTATGCATAGTGATCAATTGAAATCAAAGGTCTTCTTTTTCCCTTGTTTGATTCAGTGTTCAAGGTTCCAAGTAGAGTGGATCAACATTTTGGTGTATCACCGTCATTAGATAGGATTTCTCTTTCAAGTTTCTTTCTCCCTTTTCCATGGTAGACTCGTAGCACAGAGTAGAGATCCATTGATACATCTTATAGAAACCAACCTTCTCTAGAGGTTCTTCTCACCATTGAGGCACCCACCCTCGTAAGAAGATCCCATTGTTTCAACTAGAGAGAATTGACCATTTCATCACATCTTCGATTCAGGGTGCAACTCTAGGTTGACAACAGTTACCCGCTTTGCTTTTCTCTTTCCTTGCTATTTTTTGTCTTTTTCCTGGCAATTCGGGCTCTCGGGGCTTACGAATTTTCTTTCGGGCTCCTTTCTTTGGCAGGTCGCTGAGTCTTCCCTCGGGCTCTTGAATTCCTTCAGATAAAATGTCTGAAGGAAATCTTCTTGTTGATCTTTTACAACGGCTAACTCACCACCTTAAATTTGACGATTGCAGGCCTATCACCCCCTTTTGAATTCCAATGGGTAGCTTATCACCTTGAAATTGACGTTCGCGTGCCTGTCAGCCCCTTTGGCAACTCCTTCGGCTTTTTGAAAACGAGCTTTTCCGAAAGGAAAATGACCCTTCAAAAAAGTTAAAAAGGTCCTGCTTGCCGCCTAAGTGCCCTCCATAAGGGTACCTACCCTTCAGGGCTTTTGTCTTTCGAATTCTTTCGGACTTTCTTCAACTGTCGAATTCGAAAGACAAAAGCCCTAAAGGGTAGGTACCCTTGCGGAGGGCACTTAGGCGGCAAGCAGGACCTTTTTAATTTTTTCGAAGGGTCATTTTCCTTTCGGAAAAGCTCGTTTTCAGGAATTCCTTCGGACATTTTGTCCAAAAGAATTCACTCTTTGGGTTTTCCTCTTTGGATTTCCTTCAACTATCGAATTTACTCGGACAAAATGTTCGAAGGAATTCCTTTGGACATTTTGTCCGAAAGAATTCACTGTTTGGGTTTTCCTATTTGGATTTCATTCGGACAAAATGTTCGAAGGAATTCTCCTTTGGCCTATCAACCCTTTCGAAGGGCAAGTCCTCTTCGAGCTTTTTGCCTTGACCCATTGCTTCGACCATCTGCCCTCTGCAAGGACACCTTGAGCCCAAAGTTGCCCTTTGGGCTTTTGTAAAGGTCCATTTTTCTGATTCCCTGCCTCCCACAAGGGCTTCTTGGCCTCTAAGTCGCCTTTTGAAAGGATTGCAAAGGTCTTGTTTGGCACCTAAGTGCCCTCCGCAAGGGTACCTACCCTTCGGACTTTTTGTAAATGACCCTTGGCCTTTTGAACTTGGTCCGTTTTACTGATAAAAAGCCCTTTGAAGTAACTTACTTGCCTTGTTAAGTATCTAAGATCAAAATGAGTTTCAAATCGACTCATGCTTGCCAGACCCAAAGCACTTGGCAACCAGAAGAAGAAAACACTTGGTTTTTTTCATGGAAAAAGACCTGTCAAAGAAAGTCTACACAAGGTACCTGCGGGATGAACTTGTCAGAACCTAGGTAAAAAGACCCTGCAAGGAAAAGGAAAAAGGGGTGCCCAATTTTGGCTTGCAGGACCAAAATTGGTCAACAACAGTGTAGGCACCAAACATAGTATACCAAAAATAGTATTGTGTATGATATGGATCATGGCACCAAACACAGTATATGCATAGTATAGGCAATCCACTGCACACAAGTTTGTAACCACACAGAGACTAGGAAACCATCAGGGAAGGACAAATGACTCACAAACAAGGATGACATGACATGACATGATGACTAGAGGATCCTCTGTGGACAAGGACTAGACAAGACATTGACAAAAAACATGTACAAGTATGCACAAGCACACACATGCAAGTAATTAAACACTCAAAGGCACACAATTGAACACACAATGTATCTATGTGATAACACAATGTAGATATCCATGTGTCTTGCAAGATGTAGGCACTAAAAAGATATTGGTAATTGATGTAAGTAGCTCTATATGATAAATGGAAAGCAAGAAAGATATCACCTTAAAATCCATTGTAGAGAGATGCCCCTAGGATAAGGCATTTCACCAATGTGACAATGCCTCCTAGGTGTAGGCATGAAAGTAGCTACATAGCATCCGTAAGTCCATGATCACACGAAACTTGTATATTATGCATTGCACCTACTTGAACAATACCATGAGAAGCACGTGTAACATGTATATATAAAACTTCTAGCATAGGCAAATAAGCATGATATGTATCCATCAATGATGAAAGTTTTTAATTTTTATGTATTCTAATGTTTTTGCATTTTTGTGATTTTATAGAAGAAATAGTTAGATCATGCAAAGATAAATCCAAGGGGTTCACACAAAAAGAAGCAAGAGAAGCTCAATCAAGCAAAAATAGAAACCAAGGGGCACAATCAAGAGAAATCCAAGTGGCACAAATTATGACCAAAAGGAAAACAAGCAAGCCGAGGTGCAAAAACCATAGGAGCAAGAAAGAGGAGGATTCCAAACAACTTATAACTTCCCTTAAAAATCAATGCATGCTAGGACAAAATGTTTCGATATATATGATGTCATTATCGTGAAATATGTGCAAGTGTTTAGAATGACATAAAAAATCAAAGGGCAAGTTCCAATTCAACAAAACAAGCAACATAATATTGAGCACACACCACATTGAGGGGGGTGATTCAGTGTGTAGTAATAATTTACTTTCTTTCTAATAAAATTTCATAAAGAAACCATTCACATAATAACAAGCCCTTCGTCTTGTGCATGAAATGCTTTTTGAACAAGCATATATTTTTTCTGTTTTTGATTAACTTCATCTTGCTTCTCTCTCTATATTTTTCTAGATTCCTTTCTATTTATAGCCGGGTATTCACCTTGTTCTGTTTAGGGGTTTCTATGAAAACACTCCTACAGAATCGTGCTATATGTCCATAGTTGTTACAATTATAACATATAGTATTATTCTCATTGTAATTCAATAGTGGGGCAAATGAGTTATAGTTTCTATTGGGAACTCCATGAGTGTCTTTTCCATAGTTTCATGCATATTCATTTCTTGCATGTGCATTACACTCTATTGCTCTATGACCAAATTGATTGCAAGAATAAGAGTAACTATAAAAGTAGCTTGTGTACCTTATCACATTCTTCTGCCTTACGGAAATGATCATTTGAGATCTCTAACAGGGATGTTCTTACCTATGTTTTCTCTATGAGGAGGATTGACATACTCTGTCTTCTTTTCGCTTTCTATATTCACAGACCTCTTAAGTGCATCCACATAGCTCTTTGGCTTTTCCATATTTACTTTCTTTGACGAGTCTATAAATTTTGAACTTTGCCCTTTTTCAGTGTTTTTTTGGTTCTCATCATAGTCAATGCTATGCTTAATGAGCGGTGACCTTTGACTATTTAGTATGTTACTCAACACTTCGGTACTTTTCTCAAATTTTGATATGTTTTTCAACTCTTATGTTGTCTTCTCCAGTTCTAATTTCAAGGCAATTATTTCAGATTCTTGCATTTTGTACTCGTCCTCCTTTGTTTTCAATTTGGCTCTTATTTTCTCGATTCTTTTCATTTCTTCTAATTGAGTTTTTAAGCCATTGATAACCTTTTCTTTTTTTTCAACATTCTGTGTCATCTTTGTTTTCAATGCAATATCTTCCTCTTCATATTTTTGAATTTGTCCTCTTTGTTTCAAATTCTTTTTCTTCAGCATTTTTATCTCTACCAAGGCACAAATCAGCGCTTCTTCAAGATCTGCTACTCCATCATTTTCGACATCATCTTCTTCTTCCAAGGTGTCTGTACTTACAAAGGCTTTGAGTTTTGTTTCTATTGCCATGAATAGGGTTTCCTCCCTGTCACTGTTTGATATTTCTTCATCGCTCTCCTCAGCTGAGCTACTATCCTTTTTGGAATAAAGGCTTTTCTTGTACTTATTGAAATTTTTCTTATACCCACTTTGTTTGAAGTTTTTCTTTAAGTGAGGCTTGTTTTCCTTATTTTTCCTTTTATCGTTATTATTTTCTTCATCTTTACTATCATCCATATGAGGACATTTGGCAACAAAATGTCCTATCTTACCACAATTAAAGCATTTGAAGGGTAACTTACCTTAGTATTTTCTATATTCCAATTGAAAATGAAGATGGATTCTAATTTGAGAGTGGGAAGAAAGTCTAACCAGATATGCCTACAAAAGGAAGGTCAAAAGTTGAGTTCAACTGGAAAAGTAAGGGATTTGTCCCAAATCTTTGTTCAAGATTCCCAATGAAGGTGATTACATGGAATATTAGGGGGCTGAAAGGGAGTTCTAAGGTAAATGAGATTAGGAGAATGATGCAAATTCATATTCCACAAATGATGTTTATCCAAGAGACAAAGGCATCAGTGGAATTAATGAATGTATTACCTTTGAATTGTTCAACCTGAGAAAGAGATATTTTGTGGCAAGCCCATAATGAGCAAGTTCAAGCCAAAGTGTGCAGGGTAAATTACTTGAGTGAGATGCTCAAGCTTAGGGGGAAGGGTAGATAATAATACAACTCTGATGTGTTGATATTTGTACTAAGCATTAATGTTATATTGTGTGTGTGTGTGTGTGTTTTTTTTTTGATTGGTAAATTGAGGGTTTTTATTTGGACCCTCACCCTTGAGAAAATTCGAGAAAGATGGAGAAAGAAAGACTGTAAGGGAGAAGAGAGAGAGGGAAGAGGAAGAGAGGAAGGAAGAGGGAGAGAGAGAGAGGGAAGAGGAAGAGAGGAAGGAAGAGGGAGAGAGAGAGAGGAAGAATTACAAACCCATAAATGGGCCAGCACTGAGAACACCATAAACAGCGTAGCAACAAAGTCCATAAACAGGCCAGCACAAACATCACCAAAAACTTATCTACAAGAACCATTAACCGGCCAGTACACAATCCGACAAAGATCTCAAATCCAATCTGCAGGAGGAAAAACCAGAGTCTTCCTCTTTAAAACATCCGTTTAGCCCTGAATTGAAAAGATTGTCAAGAGTCTTCAAGAGATTAGGCTCCCAGAGGGGTCTCAAAACAAGGAAATCCTGAGACCAAAGCAGCTGACAGCGGAGGAGAAGCAGCATCAACATCGCATTACAAGAGAAGGGGAGAAAAATCCACTATCCAGGACTCGAGAGGAACCCCAGAAAAAACCTCTTGAAGAAGAGGATAATCCACAAGACAAATGAAGAAAGGGGTTTTGCTTTCAGGAGGAGCCTAATCTGCCCGAGAAAGAAGAGAACAGAGAAATACCAATTACCCAGGGGGGAAAGGCGTAGCCCCAAACATCGCTCAGCACCCACCAGAACCATGGCCAATTCATCAACTTCAGACTTCTGCAGCTTCACTCAGAATGCAGAAAGCCATATGCACAAAACAAATTTTTGTTGCCATTTCCAGACACCCAACTTGAGCCAAATTTCTTCTGGAAGAACATTTTTTAAGTCTACCTCAACACTTAGCCCAGAGGGAACATCCTCTTGCTGGTCCAGGAGAGTAGAAATGAAAACCAAATAATATTCCAATAGAAGACAGTAGAATAATGTGATAGGTATTTTGTACCCAATATTATAATCAAGTCTTAATTTTAGGTTTGTATCTTTTCAATGATATTAATGCAATGAGTACTATTATTTGAAATAAGCACATGCTTGTAATTAAAATTGTTGGTACGTGCTTGCTCCTAAACATTATGCTTATATGGAAAATTCCTAAGAACATAAGGAGACTCCCCATTCAAAATGAAGGCAATCATTCTTGTAACCCTTTCACTCCTTGGATGTAAACTTCTCGTTCGTTTTTATAATATAAGATGCATTTCCCCCCAAAACATTTGGAGGAAATCATCAGGGCATTGGCATCGCTTCTCACACATGGGTGTTCAACCTGGACCCTTTGTAGTGCTTGAATCAATAGTATGCTATATATTCATTTATCTAATTCCCTGTTCGCTGTGATTGTCTGTGCTGTGTGTGTGTAATTTGTTACAATGTTCCACTAAATTTGGACTCAAAAGAAAATCTGCTGTAACATTGTTATTCTGTTGATATGTGCACATGACACAAAAGATGCATCGCACATGGATGAGGACGGAGGATAATGCTTTCATTTTTATTTATTAATCTTCTATATTTAGCATGGAGGAACTATCATCTTATCAAAACCATCAAAGTCTCTTTTGGATAGCTGCAGAATGCAAAACTAGGTTATCAAGGTAACACTGTGCAGAGAAAGACCGGTTCCAAGCTGGACGGACAGGAAAGCAACAGCGAATATAGCTCACCAGAAATGTCACCGAGGGCTCCTTCATGTTCTACTCCTCTATCTATACAGGTATTTGACAACCTTAGATATTCAATTTCATTTAAGTATACTAGACTGTAGTTAATAAAAACTACACAGAATTAACTGGTCAATATTACATCTAAGACATGCTAAACACTATAATGGGATGTGTAAAATTTATATACAAATGATGAATATTTTGTTGAAAATAAGTGATGGTAAAGTTAAAAAGTAAATTATCGACAGAAAATACAGTTCAGTTTCTACATTTTCATTTGCAGATTGTCTCCAGTTCATCAGGTATCTCTTAATTTTAGGATTGTTTTCAAGTCTTAGACGGTAGTAGGATACCTGAATAAAGAGACAGGGAACTCCTTATGAAGGGATGCAGATGAGCACTTAGAACTTTATTGATTTGTGTGTTTCTGGTGTTTCTCAGACAATTGTCTTGGAGAAAAAGCACTTAGTTATGGAAGTTGTGGTAGTAAGGTTGGCTTCTTCACGATCTTTATTTGTCTATGATTCTAACTCGTTATTTCATTCCGCCTGACATTACTATGATCAATTCCATTATATATAATCTTAACACAAATGTGCATTGCTTCAAGAGTCCAGGAAAAGAAAATCATTATTTAAAATTTGTTATTACATCAATGCTCAGATATAGCTTTAAATCTTTGAATGCAGATCCTATAAATTCATAATAACTAAAGCGGTGTTTTCAAAGCTCCTCTTTATAACCAAGTAATCATAACATAGAATCTTTGCTGGTAAGTTTTGTCATGCACTTATAGAGTTGCATTGGTTCATCTCCCATCCACCAGCTACAGACCCTACCAACATGTGGCCCCATATCTTGACATTTACCTAGAGATTTTGAGCTACTTTATGAGGAACTTGGGTTGCAAATAGCCTCAACTGATGGCAAGAATCCAAACTCATCTTATGGGGAGCATTTTTTGTCAGCTGTGTGAGTCATATGGTCTCCTAATTCTTGACAAGGTCCCTTGTTTCTGGATTCTAATGAATTACCTTGCTTTCCACGCGGTGAGGACACATGTGGGCTTCATTATGTCCTTGTTAGCAGATCTACAATCATGTGGAGGACTTTCATATCTTTGTTCAACTCCCCCTTGCCAATCATGTTGCATTGACTTTTACTTTCACTATTTATTCTCCACCCTCTCCCCGGCCCCCTTGAGGTCCTCCAGTACTCACCATACCAATATTCATTTCAATGCTTGGTATGGAGGCAATTACCCTGCTTGTCTCTCCCAGCTGATGCTAGGGTATTATTCCCTCTCTATAGCCACAACTTTAACAAAATATAACTTCTTACCCCTGACCCACGGGATTATTCCTTCACTCCTTTTTGCACACAACCCATCATTTAAAATCGACTCACCCCAATGGTTCTTGTCTTACGAAGTGTCCATAGCATGAGGAGTTTGAAACCATGAACAAAATACTTAATTGTTTCTTGGTCCGAGATCCTATCTCCGTCTCCTCCATGTGTAGAGTGTATCACTATTTGCTTCGACCTTAGAAATGTTAGCTTCTTGCTTCTAGGTGATGCAAACTCCTAGACTTCCTACATAATTCCCCTAAATCCTTCTAGTGCACTCTTCTTCCAATGAAAAGCCTATTTTTAGTTTTAAGATTAGTTTCTTCGTTGTGTAAAAATGAGTTTCTTCTAGAGTCAATTGCATGAAATTGTTATTTTTCGCAATTTCAGATATTAGTTTCTTCGCTATGTAAAAATAAGCAAGGTTCATCTAGAGTCAACTGCATACAATTTTTATTTCCCAACATTTGGATCTCACTACTAGATCCATCTTCAGGGAAGAGAAGTTTGAAGCCAATGCCCACTTTTCTAAAACTGACCCCGACCTTGGGTCTATTAAGCATGTATAATAATCTATGTATTATTTGGCTAACAAAATAAAGTTTATATAGGTTTATTTATACAAATAAGAATGCTCATAATAGGTCTGAGCAATAATCATGAATCCCTAGAAAATAGGATCCTAACAAATAACCTACAGGAGTTATAACCCACTAACCAATAACTAAAAAGTGCTATGTAAGTTGTTATAAAACATAACTACTTTACAATTGTTGATGAATTAATTAACTTATTCTAACATCTCCCCGCTTAATTCATCATGGTCTCAAATGAACGAGATTCTCTGAATGCCTCAAATTTGACATGTGCAAATGACTTGGTGAAGACATCTACATGTTGTTCTTCTATCGGACAAAATTGGAGCTGGATGTTGTGTTGTTGAACATGTTCATGTATGAAATGTATCTGTACCTCAATGTGCTTTGTGCACTCATGAAACACGGGATTACGAACAAGTTTAAGAACATCTTCATTGTCACAATACATGATGGTAGGTTTCTTCTATGGTACTCCCAATCCTTCAAGTATGTGATGTAACCACATCGCTTCACAGACAACTCCTATTGCATAATATTTTGCTTCAGTTTAAGATTGAGAAGCAAAGTTTTCTTTCTTGTTCCCCCATGGTATAGGACCAAATCCCAAAAAGAACACATATCTAGAAGCGGATTTTCTGTCATCACTATTACCTGCACGATTTGAGTCCGAATATTATGTCAAGAAGAATTGATCATTCTTCTTGTATTCTAGGTCATAGTCCATTACATCCTTTATATATCTTAGTATCTACTTTGTTGCTTTCCAATGAGACAATTTTGGCTCCTGCATGAACCATGAGAGATAGTTGACAACATAGCTGATGTTTGGCCTAATGCAGGTCAAATAAATGAGATTTTCAATCAACTACCGATAAAGAGTTGTATTTACTTGTGGTGATGGATTTGTATGAGACAATGGAAGCCTTGTCTCCATAGGTATAGCAATATGTTTACAATCAATCATCTAATATTTCTTGAGCATTGTCTTGGTCTATTTCATCTGGGACACAATATGTGGTGCTCCTTTTGTAATACTTCTAGTCCAAGACAATAGTGTAGTGGCTCGAGATCAGTCATGTCAAATAATTGGTTGAGATCTTTTTTTGTTGCATCAATCATCTTCACTGAACTGTGAGCGATGACTAGATTATCGACATATACAACAACAATCACAATCTTCCCTCGTTGTTTGAGGTAGAGATTTGGATCATAAGGACTCCTTTGGATTCCATGTTGAACAGGGTGCTCATCAATTTTATATACTAGGCCCAGGTAGTGTAATGTCCCCTTTTTTGGCTAAAAGACCAAATAAGGGTTTTCCTTAAAATATCAATATTATGCAAATAAATTCAGAATTCTGAAATTTGAAAAATCAATCAACCCTAGCTGAAAAATGAAGCTTCAACACACATCCAATCTCACCAAACCCTTAGCGTCAAAGTACAAGGGATAAATAGACAATTTCCAGCAATTGATTCAGCGTTAATTCACTCCAAAACATGCAAATATGAGCAAAACTGAAAATTAAGGAAAGTGTACATTTTGCCACTTGGATGAAGATAAATTTATGAAATTTACTTACTGAAAAATATCTAATTTTATCAGAAAAATAGCAGCTGTTCTCTCTCCAAAATCTTCCTCAAACCCTTGCAATCACCATAGAAAATATGCCAAAAATATTTGAATAATTTCAACACCCTTCTAGGGCACCCAAAGTGACCAAACAACCTCCCAAATGAAGTCGCTCCAAGTCAAAAGGCTGCAATAAATTTAGAATTAAATATTCTTCACAAACTAGGGTCTAGGGCACTCTCAAAGACCTTTCAAGCGTGCCTAACCAAATCGCCACAGTTTGGAAAAATTCATAAATTATTTATTAGGCCCAAATCATCATTTCATGAAATTAAATTCACCATAAAATTATGTCAAATAAATAAATAATAATTCGAAAAATTATTATTTTTTCCAATCAATTAACCCTTGAAAACCTTGCCAATCATCCAACAAAACCCAATGCCACACTTCAGTAAATTAACAATAAATTCTAGCAACTAGTTTTGAGTAATTGGTCACCCAATTTGTCCTCAAAACCCTCTCCAAAGATCACCAAGGCAAATCGCCTCACTCCTAGGGCAAACACAAACTATTCCTTTTGTAAGGTGGTGTCACAAAACACTTTTTTATTGATAACTCAATTCAAAACCTCGAGAGCAATTATTGGGCATACATCCCAATCATTCTTTAAGCATGAAGATTCAAAATATAAAATTCAACATATGAAGAATAAGATCTCCACTTTGTATTTGTACCTTCCAAAGGGGGGCGAACCACCTTGGGGGGGTAAAATACCTCAAAACACCTCCTTGCCGACTTTTTAAGATATATATTTTTTTATTTGTTCATCTCCCAATCCGACATTCCTCTTTTTCTAAATATAGTATTAAATTAATTGCCTTAATAACAAATAGAAATTAAAATTATTTTTAGGTAATAAGCTAATAATTATTTATCCTTTAATTACCATAGTGGTAAAAACCACTTTTAAAAATATTCTATTAATCAACTAGAATTGCCTTATATGGACAAATGATAAAAATCACTATTTGGACAATCATAATTAATTAGTAAAATAAAACTCCAAAAGTGATCCCTTAGTCTATGGGGAAAGTAAACCAAAGATTTTCAGTACCTGTTCATAAGTGATATGAAAATGGGGACATTATAGGGAGTTTGTTTGAAACCATACAATGATTTGATGAGTCTGCACACTTTTTCTTCTTTACTAGGTGTGACAAAACCTTCTGGTTGAGTCATGTAGACTTCTTCTTGTAGATCTCCATTTAGAAAGACACTTTTCACATCCATTTGGTGAACTTTCCATCCAAATTCTTCAACCAAAGCAAATATCATGTTGATAGTCTTGATCTTGGCCTTGGGAGCAAAAGTCTCATCATAGTCAATGTCTTCTTTCTAAGCATACCTTTTTGCTATGAGTCTTGCCTTGTTTTTGTCAATATTGCCATTTGCTTTGAAAACCCATTTGCAACTGATTGGCTTCTTCCTTGGTGGAAGATCTACAAGTTGCCATGTGTTATGTTCCATCAATGATTGATATTCTATATTTGTTGCATTCATCCAAAGTTTTGACTCTAGAGCTTCCAGAATCGTAGAGGGCTCAATTGAATCAGCATTAGTGTTCATTAGGGCCAAATTGATCTCTTCTCGAGTCATGCTACAAGTCCTTGGTCTAGTGGTGGATGTGTCTAGAACTTCATCCAATTTAGCATCTCGTATTGTACTTGTATACCATTTAGGCACACACTCAAATGTTCTTATGGGCAGTGAAACTGTAGTGTCTGGCTGCTCATCACCATTATTCCTATCATCATTGACACCATCAGTGCTTTTATCATCCTTAGAACTGTCTACAGGTCTGATTTTTGAATCAAGTGAGTGTGTGGAAGGCAAACTAGACTTCCCTTTCTCATCAAACTCAACATCCCTGTTGATGTATATTTTTCTTGTTTTTAGATCCATGAGTTTGTAAGCCATTGTTTCTTCACTATAGCCTAAAAAGATGTATGCCATGAATTTCTTATCTAGTTTCTTTCTTCTTTTTAAAAACATGCATGCATGCCTTACATCAAAATACCCAAAGATGAGCTATTGAAGGTTTATGCCCTGTCCATGCTTCTTGTGGAGTAACCTCATCAAGAGTTGCAGTAGGTGCCCTATTTAACAGATAGACTGTTATGCGTATTACTCTTTCCCAATATGTACGTGCCAAACTTGAATCCTCAATCATGCAATGCACCATTTCCATGATAGTGCAATTCCGCCTCTTTACAACACCATTTTGTTGTGGAGTATAAGGGAGAGTCATTTGTTGGCGAATACCATGTTCTTTCAAAAAAGCGAAAATTATTTATTGGTGTATTCCCCCTCAATCTAAGCAGAGAGTTTTGATTTTATGACCAACTTTGAAGGCTTGGTCCTTTGTCTTTAAATAGTATTACCACATTTTGTGTGAGTAGTCATCAATAAAAAGTAGAAAATACTGAAACCCATGGTGACTAGGTCTCATGGCTCCACATAGATTGGTACGCATCAGATCTAATTTTCCAAATGATGCTCTATGTTGTTTTCCTATTAGATAATTGGGGTAGAAATTTGTATTCTTTTTCAGTAGAGGAAGTCCTCTCACTATATTATGACGACTTAGTGCAACTAGGTATCTAAGACTTACATGCCCTTATCTTCGATGCCACAAATTAACCAAGTCTGAAACCTTTGCAAAAAGTACCTGATTGTGTAATGACCCCTTCTCGAATCTGATCTCATAATGATCGTTGGCCTATTCCTGGAAATCCGTAGGCTATTCGGAAGGTGCAAATGAGGGTTTCCTATTTTTTAGGATGTCTTTGTTCGAAGTTTTGATGGCAAATTCTTTCTGGGTTTTTCGAGAGCTTCGCGGAGGTATGTCTGTTTCAGTTTTCTGAGCATTTCCAGGAATTTACTATTTTTAGTAAATTCTATTTTTGGCAGCTAGCAGGATTATCACAAGGAGTTAACCTTCCCGTTTAAGTTGACTCATTCAGTTTTGGGCTTCAGAATTCGGTCTTGGTGGAATAAGTGAATTTCACTTAAAAATTTAATAATAACGTTATATTTTAACGTTGACCTTGGCCTAGACCAAAACAACTTAATGTTGTTTTAAAAGAGGGACTTGAAGGGGGGCGCCATCATGACATGGAAAGGGGCGCCACTTTTGGGGATAAGCTTCAAGGGAAAGCCAATTGAAGCCTATAAAAGAAGGCATTGGGTTATCATTTCATCATCTTGGTTTTAATGCATTGTTATGCTGCAGCTTTGGCTCTGGAACTGCTTCGGGGAATAAAGGCCTCCTAGCAAGGGCATCTCTTCATGCTTGCAAGCAGCATCTAGGGGTGAATTAGTCATTGATATTTGTATTTGCTTACGTATTGCTTTCAGTTATTTCATTGTCAGTTCCTTTGGTATTATTAGAGTTTCAGATATTGTATTTCTGTATAAGATAGACCTAGGTTTTCATTCATAAATCAAAAAATACAAAAAAAATAGTTCTGGGTATCATCTCATTGTCTTGGTTAGGCCTAGGCGCCCCTTTTCTCATATTTTCAGAATTTTTAAAGCTTGCATTTATTTCCTAGAGCAAATCGCCCCTTTCAGCTAGGACGCCCCTTTGGGGTTTGCATTGGAATCCGTGTGTTAATTATTGGATGCAGATTGGATCAGATTTTGGGTGCTAGCTTGGGCGCCATCTTTAAGAAGAGACTTTGCAACAGAAATCAGGAAGATTGAGCCAATTTTGTGTGAGTTATGAACATCTGAAGAAATTAATAGGTGGCTGGTTTTTCTTCTTTCTAAGGGCAAATTTCTCTTAATTTTGTAAGCTGACAGTAGTACTGGCAGCCCTTCTCTATTTGTTCAATTTTCCTTTAAAATATTGTAATAGTTTACAGCTCCGCCTTATGGTAGCTACTTTCCCTATTGGGTTAGCAAGCACATTCTAGGTGTAGAGCATCCGCCCTATGGTAGCTACTTTCCCTTCTGGGTTAGCAAGCACATGCTGGGTGTGGAGTAGATTCCTTTTCAGTAATTCCATTAAAGCATTGTTATTAAGCTCACTCCGTCATATGGTAGCCCCTTATGGGTAGCACATACTTGACGTAGAGTTCCTTATTTGTAATTACTCCGTCTTATGGTCGCCCCTATTCCGCCTTGGATTGGGTAGCACATACTGGACGTAGAGTTCCTTATTTGTAATTACTCCGTCTTATGGTCGCCCCTACTCCGCCTTGGATTGGGTAGCACATACTGGACGTTGAGTTTCTTGCATTCTAGTGGCAAAGTTATTTCAGTTTATTTGAGATTAATTTTTAATCTTGACGGAACTTGCTTGTGATGTTGTAATCCAAAATCTAAAAAAGTTGAAAAAAATTTGGTTCGGAATATTTCAAATTGTTTTGGTGAAGAAAGTCAAGTTGGAACATTCTCTCAACTCCAAATACTCGTGCAACAATTTTTGAGCTTTTTCACTTCTCTCTAATGAGGCACATCTTTTTACTACGTTTGCAATCACAATCAACCTTAGGTTATGCTCAAGAAATTGACTGATAGCTAAAATATTCATAGTGAGTCTTGAGACATACAGGGCATCAAATATTGTGCAGTCATGTCATCCAAGTGGTAAGGAGATGTTACCAATGCCTTGGACATGATAAGATATTGTAATATACCTATATAGAGGTATATATTATATATATTTAAAAAAAAAAAAAAAAAAACCAAACATTATATAGATAAGAAAATATCAATTACATACTCTACCATGCCATGCATGGAAGTTATTAGCCATATCACTAGCATTATAAACAAAATCATCTCTATGATTATTCATTGGAAGGATTCAAGTTTTATGATTTTCCTAATATCTCCCTGAATCCTAGTGGACCACCATAGAGAAGGAAGACCATAGCAAAGGATATCATTGTTGTCAAGGGCCCAATTAGCAAGCCTATCCACAACCTCATTCTGTTGACGAGGAATATGACAAAACTGAATTTCTTGAAACTTTCGCTGTAGTTTTCTTATCTCAGAAATCTCCTTAGCAATCTTCCAATTAGGGGAAGATCCATTATTACAAGTTTTCAGTAAATTCGTCATGACTCTCGAGTCAGATTGAACCTTAACCCTCTTCCAACCAACTTTAATAGATTCTTGTATTCCTCTCCGAATGGCTTTGATTTCAGCAACATTATTAGTAGAAATACCCAAATTTTCAGCAAAAATAAAATGAATTTTTCCTCCACTACATCCAATCCCTCCCAAAGGTGCTCTCCTTGGATTTCCCCATGAAGCACCATCTATATTAAGTATTCCATGAAAATTCCCCCTATCTTCCATTTGATGGTGTATCTCTCTCTTCTTCTTAGAATGAAAGCGAGGCATAGTGGCATCGTTAGGGTCTAAGGAAAGCTGCCCATAGATATACTCCCATTCCTGAGAAGGTTGTGCTGGAAGCAACACTTTATGTTTCAGACTCTTTGACAGATTAATTTTAATCTTTTCCCATACATATGTAGTTTCTCGTCTAGTTTGTCTGAATATTCTATGATTTCTTTCTTTCCAAGTGTTCCAAAGCAAAAGAGAGATACCACTCCAAATTACTGATAGCAAGTTTTGTCCTTTGGGAATGGTTACCTTCCATGCCTCATTTATTTGTGCAAGAGAATCAAAACTGTTCCATTGAATTCTAAATAGACGAGCCATTTGTCTCCATAATGAAGAAACCCATGGATAAATAAAAAATAAATGTTCCATCATTTCCTCATCCTGAGTATAGAGCTCACACCTAAATGGGCCATTAGAACCTCTTTTTGAGCCTATCTCCAGTTAACAACTGTTTATGAATAATAAGCCATATGAAGAAGCTAACTTTAGGCCATATCTCAGGCTGCCATATACGATAGAATAAATTTTTTGCCGGATGAGTACATTCTTTAAAAAGAGAGGCATAACCTAAAGATACCTCATATTTCCCTGAAGAACTACTCCCCTATCCTATCTCATCTGGTTCTGAAGAAACTGGAGGAGATCTACCTAATACTATTCTCATAGGCCATTCATTGATAGGAATCCTGTAAAGACCCTTGCAATTTTGGCCTTTAATTTTCAGTTCTGACCACTCAGGAATTTCGTCAAACACTTGTCTTGCCACTGTCTATGACTGATATGAGTTTATTGATTTGCCTTCTTTGACTTCATAGGCTGCTAATGATGTTATTGAATGCTTTTAACAATGCAAGGTTGTTATAGAAATGATATACTAGCTGTTTCAGTCTTTTGGCATACATATAAGTGACTGTATTTAACTAGTACAACTAGTTGACATTAAGACAAACACTTTTCATGCATCCCAATATAGTCAATATACACCCACAGCCACTAGACATTTATGTAAACACTTGGCAAGCAAAGGCTCTTGACGAAATATGCAAATCACTATATAAACAACCACCTTCAGCCAATAGGCATTTTTACAAACATTTGGCATGCATATTCATATGAGAAAATACAATCTAAGAATATGCTTAACTACAAAGGCAAATGGCTAGCAACTTATTATTACAATCTTGTATTATGATGTTCAATACAAAGACATTACAACATGGCCAAGCCTCTTGGCATTTAAATGATGTCAAATATTCTAATGCTGATATGAAGTGCACCTACAGTTGCAACTCAAAATCAACCTATATGCAATGATATGATGAACAAAACATAGAGGAACCTGATTTAAAATGAGGCGCCCTTGATAGTAGATGATGGAAACCACAATAGAGATGCTAAACGATCAATACTCGAGCTAAGTCGACCTCCTATGCAAGTCGCCCCTGTTCTGGCCAGCAATGTAAAAATAAAATAAATGCCAACATTTTCCAGCTCCCTCAAGTGCGAAACATTGTTTCCATGACCCTAGGAGAGGTGCGCCCTAGGTGAGAAGTGAAATCGTTGCCTTCTTGGACCTCCACAAACAAATTTGTCCCTTCCAATGGCACCCTTGTTGACTGATTGGTAATTTCCAGATTGCTGCTAATTAAAATCAGAACACCTCCACAATGCAAAATGTCAAATAATGATCACCAATCGATGCCAAGAAGATGTGCAATGATCTCCTAAACAAACTCCTCAAATTTGGCCCTTGGCCACTAAATTTGCTCCAATGAGATGACTGAAATATCACCTCCCACTTTGCAATAATATTCGCTGATAGTTTCACAGCCTCAAAGTTACCAACCACAGAGAGCTTTTGGTCTCAATGATCGAACGTAGAATCTGTAGAAGCCCTAGTCTCCACAATAAACTCAATCAAATGCCTATATCAAATACCTGGTGTTGACCAATTTTGGTCCTGCAGACCAAAATTGAGCACACCCTCTTTTCCCTTCCTTTGCAGGGCTTGTTAGCCAATTTTTGATAAATTCATCCCATTGTAATTTTATGGGCTTTTCTTTGACAGTGCTCTTTCCGTGAAAAAACCAAGTGTTTCCTCCTTCTGATTGCCAAGTGCTTTGGGTTCGGCAAGCAAAAGTTCAACTTGAAACCCATTTTGATCTTGAAAGCTTAACAGAGCAAGCAAGTTACTTCGGAGGGGCTTTTATCGGCAGAACAAACCAAGTTCAAAGGGCCAGGGGTCTTTTACAAAAGTCCGAAGGGTAGGTGCCCTTGCAGAGGGCACTTAGGTGCCAAATAGGACTTTTACATTCTTCCGAAAATTGACTTAGAGGCCGGGAAGCCCTTGCGTGAGGCAAAAAATTGACAAAATGGACCTTTAAATAAGCCCGAAGGGCAACTTTGGGCTCAAGGTGTCCTTGCGGGGGGCAGATGGTCGAAGCAAAAGGCCAAGGCGGAAAGCCCAAAAGGGAAGATTTCCTTCGGAAAAAGTGACAAGCCAAGAAATGGATTTCTTCGGACAAAATGTCTGAAGAAAATCCATGAAGAAACTCAAGGGATGAATTTCTTCGGACATTTTGTTCGAAGAAATTCACCAAGGAATCCAAGATGCTAAAGGCACGAATTCTTTTGGATAGAATGTCCGAAGAAATTTGACAAGACAGAAAACCCGAAGGGTAGGTGCCCTTTTGGAGGACACTTGGCCATCAAAAGAGGACCTTCCCATTTTTTCGAAGGGTCACTTTCCCTTCGGAAAAGTCTGTTTGCAAAAAAGCCGAAGGAATTGCTGGAGGGTAGTGACGGGCCCACGAACGTCAAATTCAAGGTAACAAAAGAGCCGTTAGTTTTCAAATGGTGACAGGCCCGTGGACGTCAATTTTATGGTGATAAGATAGTCGTTGATTTTCAAATGTTTGATGACGGGCCCATGAACGTCAAATTTAAGAAATAACCGTTGGAGAAAGGCTAAAGAACAATTCTTTCGGACAAAATGTCCGAAAGAATTCCAGAGCGCGAGCCCTAAGTGTCATTAAAGGTGGGTGTCAAAGCGGCGAGAAAAGGAAGAATTCCTTCGGACAAAATGTTCGAAGGAATTCCTTAGGATATTTTGTCCGAAGGAATTCAAAGGCCCAAAAGCCCGAAGATAGACTCAGCAACCCGCCAAGGAAGGAGCCCGAGAGGAAAAAAGGATAGCCCCAAGAGCCCGAATTGCCAGGAAAAGAGAAGAAATAGCAGGAAAATAAAAAAATAGAGCGGGTAATCCAAAACGTGGCCACGCACATATAGGACAAACTCTCAGGACGCTCTAAGTGGCATGACAAGTCAAACACAGGGACGAACTAGACTAGGCCAGGTGGCACAGGAGGCGTTGACAAGAGAAGTAATTGCTTGCAGATGAAATAGACTACATGGAACAACCATTAAGAGAGCAGTGCGAGCATTCAAGAGAGCACCCTGTTTTTTTCTTTGTTTGGCATTAATAAGTGGGCAGTTGCACAAACTTTCATGAAGAGATGGCTTTGTCGGTTAAGGAGCAAAGCGACCCATGCTTTAGTAGGAGTGTTTAATGCAGCTTGGGCAACAAAGTCAATATCTGGGACACCTACAACATGGCTCTTACAGGCGCATTTATGGGAAGATGGCAGTTGCATGGGTGAATTCTTCTTGCCAAGGTGTTTAATGCAGCATGGGCCGCTTTCTCTTGAAAGGGTCAAAGGTCTTTCTCCAATTTCTATATATATATTGTAACCTCTCAGCTTTGTAAAAGGATCTCTCACTTTTGTATGGCGAAGCTTTGACAAAATTTTCCCTTAAGCAAAAGAAGCGTTATACCTCCATTTGATTCTTTACATTTTTGCATATGTCTGTGTATTGACTTATGTTTAGTCATCTATTTTAATGCTTTCATAGGTCGATGCCAGTGTATCTAGTGTATCCAAGATCTTCTTCTGTAGGTTACAATAAGCGTCAAGGTTAGAGCATAGGTGCAGATAAGCAACCATCCAGCAGTGTGCCTCTAGAGCACCTATGGTAGGTGTTGACAATTCTTCCACAAGTTAGATTGTCTCTTGCTATATAGAAAGTTCACGTCTCTAGCCAAGAAAGAAAGAATACATTACTTTTTGGTAAGGGCCTTTACGATAAAAGGATGAATTCCTTCAGACTTTTGTCCGAAGGAATTGTTCATCAAAGTAGGCAAGGCCAAGGAAATAACTAATCAACAAAAGTGCCTAAAACAAATGAAAACCTTCGGGCTTGTTGTCTGAAGGAATTCCTCTGGACAAAAAGTCCGAAGAAATTCGGAAGACCACAGAGACAAAGAAAGTCCGCACAAAAGGAAAGGAAAAGCCAAGGATTAATTCGGAAGGGGGCATTTTCAAGAATTTCGAAGGGTAGGGTACCCTTCGGAAGGGTCACTTTCAATATTCCCGAAGGGCACCTACCCTTCGGGAAGGCACAAGACCAAATTCAGAACCTTAGCAAAAAGTCCGGGTGCCCCACAATTTTTTCGAAAGGCACAGAGGGAGATCTAAATGCCCTTGCGGAGGGCACTTGGTCGGCAGAAGGGACCATAGCAAATTTCCCGAATGGCACATTTGAAAAGCCGAAGGGCACATTCGGTGAAAGAGGCAAGGGAAAAAATCCTTCGAACTTTTTGTCTGAAGGAATTCAGAAGACACAAGGACACATTTCGAAGGCCAAGCAAAGACAAAAAAGAGGCCGAGAGAGCCAAAGCCGACGAAAAAGAAAACCTTCGGACTTTTGTCCGAAGGAATTCCTTCGGACAAAAAGTCTGAAGAAATTCGGAAAAGTCGAAAAGACAAAAGAGCCGATGACAAAGTTTGAAGAAATTCAGAAAAGTTGCAAAACAAAGGGAAAAGGCAAGGAATGACTTCCTTCGGACTTTTTGTCCAAAGGAATTCCTTCGGACAAAAAGTCCGAAGAAATTCAGAGAAAGGACCGAGAAGATAAACCCGAGAAAATAAACTCGAGGAAAAAACCCGAAGTAGGAATTTCGAAGACCAGAGACTGAGGTAATTCTTGTAGACATTTTGTCTACGAGAAAGAGGCGAGATAGAAGTCCGAAGGTAAACAGAGAAGAGGTTCTGAAGGAAATAAGAAAACTTCCGGTGACGTCCCGCAAGCCATCAAATTTTGACCGCGGGAAGTAACCGTTGGAACAGAGGTAATGCCAGAATTCCGAAAGAAAAGGCCAAACGGGTAAAAATATAGACAAATACATCCGAATATAGAATCCCGCTAGAAATAGACGCGAACAGGCAGACTAGAATAGGATAGAATACATGCAAGCAGAAGCTATCTTCGAACGCCGTCCAAAGCTTCAGTTGACTGGTTATTAAAGCCCCGCTCATCACCAGATCATCTCAGTGTACCAAATAGTCCAACTTAGCTTGATCTCTTCGTCCAACTCAGCATGATCTCTTCGTTTAACTCAGCTTTCAAACGCTACAACTCGGCATCAAGCAGCTCACTAAGAAGTTCTAAAATTAACATTTGTGTGGATTTCCATGCAAAGAGAGGTGAGCGGTTCATAACAAAGACAAGTTCACTTCATCAAGCACAAAAAACTTCATGCAAAGATAAAGGAAAATATATTTTATTGAAAGGCCAAGTAAACTCTGGAGTTAACACTAGTGAATCTTTCTCTTCAAATTTTTAGCGCCAATCTTTGACCTCTTGTAATTTTCTATATAATGGCTTTCAGCCTTGTTTAAAAAGAATCCAATCTCCCTTGGTTAGACCAAACTCTGCCATTGGTGAGTTGTGTAACCTCTTCAATCAATAAAGACTGTACTTTCAGATTTCAAGTGCTGGCATAGTGTATATTTCTTCAGCAATTTGCACAAGTGGTATATTTCTCTCCCTTCCCAAATTCGGATTCATACCTAGTTGCTAGATTATACTTGTGTAGGTCATGTTAAAGTGTTCTTTATTGTCTGTTGCTGGAGCTGTAAGTGGATATTAGGTGGCTGCAAAGTGTTTTTTATCAGACCTCTCTCCATCGTTTTCCCTCAAGTTTGAGTCATTGATCGAACTTCTTTATGAAATATTTATGCATAAGTGATTGATTGAAGTCTAAGGTCTTCCTAGTGTTCAAGGTTCCGAGTTGAGTGGATTGAACTTCTGGTCTATCACCATTTTTAGGTAGGATTTCCCCTTTAAGTTTCCTTCTCCCTTTTCCATGGTAGTCCGCAGCGTAGAGTAGGGATCTGCATTGATACATCATACAAGAACCAGCCTTCTCTGGAGGTTCTTCTCACTGTTGAGGCACCCACCCTTGTGAGAAGATCCCATTGTTTCAACCGGATAGAGGACTGGCCATTTCATGCACGTCTTCGAATTAGGGCGCAGCTCCAGGTTGACAACAGTAGGTTCTTCATTATACCTCCATCAAACCCCCTTGTTAAAACATTGATGCAGTCTAAGTCTCTTGTTCAAATGAAGTGTCTATTCGCTCTTTTGGTACAAAGTGTAGATAAAAGATGAGTAGATCAACCAATTTTGGTGCATCACCATTTTAGTTAGGTTTTTTTTTTGTAGTATCTTTCTCTCTTTTCATCCCCCCTCATTGTTAGCAGTATAAATTCAGGACCTCAAAGTGCATCAAGGAGAGCTAGCCCTTAATCTAGAGATTCATTTCTCAAACTTGTTACCCACAACAAGAGGAATGTCTCCATTGTGCCGTGTGGAAGAAAGAAGCCGAATTTTCTTGTAAAGGGTGCAATCCATAGTGTCAACACCTGGATGCTCAACAATGGGCCCTTAAAATCTTTTTATTCTTTCTTGGAGGAGCTCACACACTTTTCTTGCCAATGTGGGATAAAATATATATTTTCCACTTTATTTTTTATTTAAGTGACTTTAATTATTAAATCCCAAAGTCCAATATTTAAATAAAAATATTAATTTACGGACTTTAAAACGGAGGTCCAAATGAACTCGAAATTCAGTGATCTATAGCTCGCCGAAAAGGTCTCGATGAGACGCTTCATCTCCAACATTAAAAATTCCAAAATAGACAGAAACCCTAATTTGCCGAAAATAGCAAGTTTGAGCCCAAGGTCTGAACTCCCTTGGAATGACATCAGCGAAAACCATTTGATATCACTGAGCTCAATGCAACATCTGGGATAGCCAACGACTGATTGCCAAGTCACCAAAACAGCGCCAGACTGACACTATAAATAGCAGTGTTCTCCGAGGACCAAAGAGAATAGAACCACAAGAATCCAGAAAGATTATCGCCATGCAAGCACTTACTATAAATAGTATGGACAAGTTGTCCAAAATCTCTCTGGAAAGTGTCATACAGCGCCACTAGATCACCCGAACACCTTGGTGATATTGAAATACTCTTTTGATTATGTTGTCACCAACCCAGAAAATCAGCTCTAATTGTGTTGCAAGTGAACTTGAAAATGGGGACATTACAGTCCGCCCTTCCCAAAGATTGCTTGTCCTCAAGCAATGCCAATACAACCTCTAATCAACAGATTGCATCGAACTGAAACCAAAAGTGATCCCAGGGTCCCACGTTATTCTCAAAGTAGAACCACCACACCAACGTTGTGCTACTCTGATAAATCCTTCACCATGCAGGGAGTCATGAAGCAACTCATCGAAATCCAACTGAATTGTCATGCCAACTCTATCACCACCTGGATCCCATAGCATACTGTATCCAATCATATCCATATGGGAAGCCAATTAACCAAACTGAAAATGCCTTTAACACTGTATAGTAGCTTGGCTAAGTGTTGGGTGACAAACATAGATAGATATGAAAGTGTATCTAACTCTGATATGTCACTGCCATAGCTCAGAACAGCAACATACGAGCTGGAAATGTCATCACTAATGGTGTCCGACATGCCATCTCGAACCCAAGATGATAGATCATTGGCAAACCAATCCTTTTCAAGATAATAGTCAATTACATCATGCCAATTAGCCCTTAACACTGCTGTACCATCAATGAAATCAACACATCTATCACCTAACAATGAAGGACAGTCCTCTAACCAAGAATGATGAATCAATAGACAATGGATTAGAGCAACATAATCACTATCCATATGATCCGGTAAGTGAGTCTCATTAAGATCAGATTGTGCCCTGTCAATAGCATGCTGCTCCAGCTCTCTAATGGAGTCTAATTCATCACCCAAAACTGATTTCCTGTCATCAATATCTTCACTCACATATACCTCTTCATTAGCTGGCCAATGATGAGTGTTTCCAGCTGATTGCCTTCTTTCCTTGACCATTGCCAAGTGCTGTTTTGCTTGGGCAGCCAACATCTTTGCCTTCCTAGCTCTTTGTAAGCATCCATCACACATATCTTGTGTCCTCTTAACATCCTCCATGGTATGATGTATAAAATCAGAACCTTTGTGGCTTGAATCCACAATACATTCCTCATGTTTAACACACAAAACTTGAGTGCTAACATTGGAATACTCTATAACATGATCATCTTCATGTGTAAGGGTTGCCAACTCATGATTTTGCGAAGATAAGGGACTGTTGTTCCAAATCAGAAAATCAGGACTTGTCTCATACCTTTGTATAGTGTACTCAACATCCTCAGGCATCTCTTGTGGATCTTGCTTTCTTTCATCTTCTATGGTAGCATTCTTCTTCAACTCCCTTGCTCTTGCCTATTGAAGTAGTTTATCCACTTGCGGAAAGAATTGTTGTTGTTGCTACTGTTGTTCATTGAGAAGTTGCATAACTTCTTCCCTCTGTCTTTGAAATATGCTCCTCATGTTCATGTTTTCTGAGACTTGAAACACAAACAAGACTACAACACAAAAACCTATAACATGACCTACACAGGCTGGCAAGATTTCTGCTTTGATACCACTTTAAAGATCCTTGCAATTTTGGCCTTTAATTTTCAGTTCTAACCACTCAGAAATTTCGTCAAACACTTGTCTTGCAACTGTCTATAACTGATACGAGTTTTCTAATTTGTCTTCTTTGACTTCATAGGCTGCTAATGATGTTATTGAATGCTTTTAACAATGCAAGGTTGTTATAGAAATGATATACTAGCTATTTCAGTCCTTTGGCATACATATAAGTGACTATTTAACTAGTACAACTAGTTGACATTAAGACAAACACTTTCCATGCATCCCAATATAGCCAATATACACCCACAGCGACTGGGCATTTATACAAACACTTGGCAAGCAAAGACTCTTGACGAAATATGCAAACCACTATATAAACAACCACCTTCAGCTAATAGGCATTTTCACAAACATTTGGCATGCATACTCATATGAGAAAATACAATCTAAGAATATGCTTAACTACAAAGGCAAATGACCAGCAACTTATTAATCCAATCTTGTATTATGATGTTCAATACACAGACATTACAACATGGCCAAGGCTTTTGACATTTACAATGATGTCAAATATTCTAATGTTGATATGAAGTGCACCTACAGCTGCAACTCAAAACCAACCTATATGCAATGATATATGAACAAAACATAGATGAACTTGATTTAAAATGATGCGCCCTTGATAGTAGATGATGGAAACCACAATAGAGATGCCAAACAATCAATACTCAAGCTAAGTCGACCTCCTATGCAAGTCGCCCCTGTTCTGGCCAGCAATGTAAAAATAAAATAAATGCCAACATTTTTCAGCTCCCTCAAGTGCCAAGCATTGTTGCCAAGCATTTGTGAGAAGTGAAATCGTTGCCTACTTGGACCTCCACAAACAAATTTGTCCCTTCCAATGGCACCCTTGTTGACTGATTGGTAATTTCCACATTGCTGCTAATTAAAATCAGACCACGTCCACAATGCAAAATGCCAAATAATGATCACCAATCGATGCTAAGATGTGCAATGATCTCCTAAACAAACTCCTCAAATTTGGCATTTGGCCACTAAATTTACTCCAATGAGATGACTGAAATATCACCTCCCACTTTGCAACAATATCCGCTGATAGTTTCACAGCCTCAAAGTTGCCAACCAAAGAGAGCTTTCGGTCTCAATGATCGAATGTAGAATCTGCAGAAGCCCTAGGCTTCACAATAAACTCAATCAAATGCCTATATCAAATCCCTAGATGCTCAACAATGGGCCCTTAAAATCCTTTTATTCTTTCTTGGAGGAGCTCACACACTTTTCTTGCCAATGTGGGATAAAAGATATATTTTCGACTTTACTTTTTATTTAAGTGACTTTAATTATTAAATCCCAAAGTCCAATATTTAAATAAAAATATTAATTTAGGGACTTTAAAACAGAGGCCTAAATGAACTCGAAATTTAGTGATTTATAGCTCATCGGAAAGGTCTCGACGAGACGCTCCATCTCCAACACTAAAAAATCCAAAATGGACAGAAACCCTAATTTGCCAAAAATAGCAAGTCCGAGCCCAAGGTCCAAAATCACGTGGAAAGACATCACCGCAAACCATCTAATATCACTGAGCTCAATGCAACATCTGGGATAGTCAATGGTTGACTGCCAAGTCACCAAAACAGTGCCAAACTGACACTATAAATAGCAGTGTTCTTCGAGGACCAAAGAGAATAGACCCACAAGAACCCAGAAAGATTATCACCATGCAAGCACTTATTATAAATAGTATGGATAAGTTGTCCGAAATCTCTCCGCAAAGTGTCATACAACTCCATTGGATCACCCGAACACCTTGGTGATATCGAAATACTCCTCTGATTATGTTGTTACCAACCTAAAAAGTCAGCTCTAACTGTGTTGCAAGTGAACTCGAAAATAGAGACATTACAAATCCACCTTTTCGTAATCCCCCATGGTTGAGTGATTGATCTGGTATAATGAGCCGTCTTAATCCATCCCCTAGCATGCATTTGCTCCTTTATAAATTGAAACAGAGGATAGAGTCTTAAAATGGGAGCTTGACCATCCCAAGAATCTGTCCAAAATGTAGCTGAGTGGCCATTGTGAAGGATCCAAAACAGATGTTTTTTAATCAGATTTTCCTCTCTTTTGATAAACTTTAGTGCAGGAGAGCCAGTAGTAGGAAGAGCTGTTCTAATTATCTTTTCTAGAGTATTATTTTCTGCATATTTACCTCTGAAGTTGGCTGCCCATAAATCTTCAGGATGAACTATAAGCCTCCAATACATTTGGGTTGCTAATGCTATATTCTGTTGAAATGATGACCTAAAACCCAATCCTCCCTTCCGCTTTGGTTTACAAATAGTAGCCCATTTAATAAGAGTCCACTTTTTCTTTCCCTGTACTCCACTCCATAGAAATTTTTGACAAATGGAGTCCACCTTATTTAAAATCATAGTTTGAATATTCAACACCGATGCCACATAAATGGGAATCGCTTGGAGAACTGCTTTAATAAGAGTCATCCTCCCTCCTGTAGACAACCATTTATTAGTCCATTTCTGCAAGTTTTTTTCCATTCTACAATCAACCAATTCCAATCTTGCACCGCTTTGTATGATAAAGGAATACCCAAATATTTCAGTGGGAGTGTTCCTTTCTGGAACTGAAGAATATGCAGAATCTGGTCTTCTTGTTTTTCAGAACAATGGAAGAAAAGATATTGGATTTCCCTTTATTAATAATTTGACTTGTGGGAGAAGAAAAGTTTTGGAGGATCTTATTAATTTGCTTAGCCTCTGTCATATTTACTCATCGCATCATAGAGGAATCATCCACAAATTGGAGAGTTGATATAGGTGGAACATCTCTGGCGAATTTCACTCCATTAATAATCTTATCTTGAAATGCTTTGTTGCTCATTCTTCCCAAACATTTTGTAAGAATAATAAAAAGAAAGGGGGACAAAAGATCACCTTGCCTAATACCTCTTGAAGCTTCAAAAAATTCTGTAGGTGATTTGTTAACCAAAATTGAAAAAGAAGCCATAGAAAAACAAGCTTTAACCCATTGTATCCATTCTTTTGAGAATCCAAACTGTTCCAAAACTTCACATAAGAAAATCCAATCCACATGGTCATATCTTTGGATAAATCCAATCTAATAAACATAGCCAGTTCTTTTTGTATATCCATTGAATGAAGAATTTCCTGAGCTAAGACAATTTCATCATGAATGTTTTCCTAGAACAAAACCTCCTTGTTCAGGGGAAATAATTTTGGAGAGAAAAGGTTTCAATCTTTCGGCTATCAGTTTTGTTATTATCTTGTACACCACATTACAAAGAACTATAGGGTGAAAGCCCAATATATCTTCCACCTCGCTAGCTTTTGGTATAAGTGCTATATAAGTTTTATTCAGGTCTTTAAGAATAGTCTTAGCAGTCCTCGCTTCTTCCACTACTTGTAATAAATCTTTTTTAATGATTTCCCAAGAAGCTTAAAAGAATTCAATAGGAAAGCCATCTGGCCCTGGCGTTTTCCCCTTCTGCATTGAAAATACAATCTTTTTTTAACTCCTCTTCAGTGACTGTTTGATTCATCTTTTCATTATCTTCCTGAGTTATATGTTTGGGCATCACGGCTAGGATTCTTTGTTGAGCAGCCACATCCAAAGGTTGAGCCTTGAATAATTGTTGAAAATATTGACTAGCAATCTTCTTCATACCCTCCAATGAATATTCCTTAATTCCATCTTCTTTGGAAAATGAATGGAAGTAATTTTGAGCTCTTCTAGCTAGTATTGACTTATGGAAGAAAGCAGATTTTTTATCTCCTTCCTTAAGCCAATGAATTCTAGATTTTTGTTTGTACAACGTTTCTTCTCTCACTTCCCATTCGTTGAGTTCTGCCTTTAATTTGTATTCTTTCTTAAAAAGTTCCATAGATATCCATGAATTTCGGTATTCCTCATTAATTCTTTCCATTTCTTTTAAAATTTTATCTTTTTCCTTTAATATATCTCCAAACCCTGTCCAATTCCATTTCTGAAGTTGAAACTTAGTGTATTTCAATTTCTTGTCAAACTTAAACATATTTGTTCCATACCTGGGGCCTCCTCTCCACCATTGACGAACAAGATCTTGGATGTTTGCATGTCGAAGCCACATGAGTTGAAATCTGAAAGGTGTTTTGACATGGAATGTTTTGCCAAGATCCAAACATACATGCCAATGATCGGATCCACCATTATTTAGAATCCTTGCTTTGGTAGCATATCCACTTAACCAACAATCTTCTGATATTAGAAATCTATCCAACCTTTCTAGAATATAGTACATATTGGAGTAGAATAGTAGTAGAATGAATATTAATGTATTAAAGGAATAATCCCACATGCATAGAATAGAAGAGTGGGATAGATTAGAATAGTATAAATAAAAGGGCATAGCTCATTGTAAGGACATCCAAGCAAATATATGAAATCAATTAGAGTGTTACTCTAATAAGGAGGTAGCCCCCTCGAAGTGGCCCGTGATTCGGAGTGATTCCTTCCATGAAAGGTATAAAGTATTAATATATGCAGTATTTCAGTTATATGAGTGTTATCTATTTTAGCATACAAGTTCTTTTCATTTGGTATCAGAGCGCTTTCTAGGGCTATTTCCGTGATCTTTGTTGTAGACACATTTTGAAGAGATGTATTTAGGAGCTTCATTTCATCTTGGAGGTTTTCAATAAGTCTATACCCTTTTCTCTCGTCTTAGTTTCAATTTGAAGCAAAATTTTGTCGAAGTGCAGAATTTTGTATTTATAAAAAAAAACCTCACTGATTTTTGTTAAACTGCTCTCACATTGTAACGAATCGTTTCAAATCATTTCTGGGTTTGGTGCACCTTTGGCTTAGCTTTCTAAAGAAATTTACGGTTTTGATTTTCGTTTAGTATTTTAAAAGTTATCACAGTTTTAGTGACTGCTAGTTTGTAAAATAAAAAGAAAAAAAAATTGAGTGTGTTTTTAATTTTTGAATCCATCTTTTAGTTGTCATGGATATTTATAATTTATGTAGAGCATTGAATAAACTTTATCAAACTGGCATGGTTCAAGAATATCAAACATCATTTGAACACATCGCCAATCAAACTATAGGTTTCTCTGAGGATTTCCTCATAACTTGCTTCATTAATGGACTCAATGAGGAACTTCAAGAAGAGGTTCAAATGTGGCAACCTCAATCCATGATGGAAGCACGAGGCTTAGCCAAGCTTACTGAAGACCGTATCAATTGGGAACTCTCCAAGACATCTTCATTCCAGCATCCCAGCATAACACCACCTCTCGAGACCATCAAATGTCTCTCCATGGATGTCGATTCACTTTTTGATGCACCTCAGTAGAATCATCATGCTCGAGTAGGCCCCCGATGAGCCCAAGCTGGCATTCATAGAGTCCAAGCAGAGAATTGAGTCTTCAACTCTCTCAAAGAAAAATGTTAAGGGGAATGGCAGTATCCTCTATTGGCTTATCAGGTCGACTATTTTGAGCACCCTTGCTCTCATTTTGAGAATATGATTGTCATGCTTCAAATTGCACTTCAACCTTTAGTTATAGTGTCTTCATTCTATTTTCATATGTATGGTCTGACCTTCATTTTGTCCTATTTCTTATCATGTTTCGAGGGCAAAACATATTTAAGGGGGATGGAATGTAATATACCTAGAGAGGGGTGGAATAATAGAATAATAAATAGTGGTTTAATACCACATGCACAAGAATAAGGATTTGGGTAGATTAAGATAGTATAAATAAAGTGGCAAAGGCCATTGTAATGCATCAAAGAAGTCATTTGTAATAGAGCTTGCTCAAATGAGGTAGCCCCCTCGATGTGGTCCGTGATTCGGAGTGATTCCTTCCATAAAAGGAATAAAGTATTAATATATGCAGTATTTCAGTTATATGAGTGTTGTTATCTATTTTAGCATATAGGTTTTTCTTAGATATATCATCACCAAAGAGACTGATTTATATGAGGTGTTTCATTTGGTCATGTGTCGAGTTGCTTGGAATCGACATACCAAATAGAACTTTGTGAAGTTGATTCCTCATGAGATTGTGTAGCATATGAGAAATCCTCATCTGAGTGGTTTTCTTACTGTTCGGCAATGTTTCCTTGCTGGCGTTGTTTCTTTCTCCAATTTTGCTTCTTCTAACCTTGTCCTTTGTTCTATTGTGACGATTGTTGGTTATGGGGCTTCTTGTTGCTAGACAAGCCTTGTGTGTATGCATTATACCAACAACCTTCAGGTCATGGCCTTTTTACCACAAATGAGGCAAACATTTTATCGTTTATTCCCTTGTGGATTCTATGAATGGCCTTGCTTTTGGGGTTGTTTAAAAGACTCTGAGTCTCTTTCCTTTCTATTAATTAGAAGCAAGAGCATGTTCATCTTCTATATGCATGGACTCTTCCTGTTGCAACATGTTGACCAAAATTTTAAATGTTGGTTTTTGCGCTGTGACATTCAAGGTAGTCATGAAGATTTTGTAGGAGGGTGGCAGTGTTCTCAAGGCAATTGGTATAAGAGATGCATCTGTCATTTGGTTTCCCAATGCTTGGAGCGAGGCCTTCAAGGTTGCAACATGTCTTAGAAAAGCCTTTATTTTTTCACCTGTCTGCAATTTGAGAGAGTGAAACTGACTCTGTAGGTGGAGAATTGTGTCCTCATTTTTGGCCTTATACGTCATTTGGAGCTTGTCCCAAGATTCCTTTGTTGTTTTAGCCTCATGGATATGTGGTTGTACCTCATCCGATATCCCGAACATAATAATCATTTTTGCCTTCTATTTGCTTTATCAAACTTATGTTGTTGATCAACATTAGAGGCATGTCAGGTGAATGTGCCACTAACAACGGGCCAAATGTCTTGAAATTCTAGATATGTTTTTATCTTGGTGTTCCATTCAGCATAATTGTCATTGCATAGAAACTAAGAGTCCGATCGAAAGATTTTTGGGTCATTTGTGGCCATTTTTACAAAGTTTGGTTGATAGATTGGTTTCTTATTACTCCAAAAGGTTCCCTTTGTTGGCAAATTTGAGTATCATTAATACATGTGGTCTAAAAGGAGATTGATGTCTGAAATATTGTCATTGATGTCAAATGAAGAATGCCCTATCAAGCATTAATGACAAAAGTGTTGAGCTGCACACACTAGTAGAGTTCTCATGCAGTTGAATGTGCACCTTGAATTCCAAGAACAATTATATGAATGCCTTTGCTAGTTTGCTGAATATAGCTGAATACACAGTTTGATGGTGACTGCATTTGCATATATGGCAGCATCTAAAGGAAATGATCACACTATAATTATGTTTGTGCCTATTCTTTGTGGTCTAAATTCTAAGTCATAAGGATGAGTAGAGCAAATGTTACAAATGCATAATGTTGTCCCTCAGCTAAAAACCTACTAAGTTTCTATACTTAGTCGTTTTTTGCACCTTTGCATTTGTCTGAGAATTATTTCAGAAGAAGTGGCTCGGGCAATTCTTTCGGAGAAATGTTGAAGTCTCTTTGGACAAAAAGCTCACAACAAATGTTCCGAAGCTTTTAAATTCTTTCGGAAAAATGTTTGGTCTCCACACCTAGTCAATTTTACAAAAGCTTGGGAATTTTTTTGGAAAAATTGTTCCAAACAAAAGTTCCGAAGCTTGGGAATTCGTTCAGAAAAATTGTTCGGAACAAAAGATTCGAAGGAAGAGTTTTCTTTCGGATAAAGTGCCTTGCCGAATTCTTTCACGAAAAATGGTTGTCTTTGTTGGACAAAATGTCCAAAAGAAATGAGTCCTGAATAAAAGTTCCGAAGGGTATGTGGACTTTTGCACAAGTTCCAAAAGGTCTGTTTCAAAATTTTCTAAGCGACACTTGCAATGGTTTCGAAGGATAGTTCGAATGGAGCAGAGGACACTTGCAAAGTTTCCAAAAGGCTTTTTGAAAAGCCCCGAAGGTTACATGCCAAAAATCCCAAAGGACACTTTTGGAAGAAGGCCATTGACGAATTCTTTCGAAGAATTTGTCTAAGGCAGGAGGACATGCAACTAAGGTCCCGAAGGATACTTTCGGATGAAGTGGTCACTTACAAAGTTTTCGAAGGATATCTCGGAAGAAGTATAGGTCACTCGCAACGTTGCCGAAGGATAAGTGTGGATTCTCAGAGGGCATTTTCACAAGTGCCGAAGGATCAAGGCGAGTTAAAGATTGAGCAAGTCTAAAGAGATCGATGTAGGGGAAGCATCTCAAAGACGCCGAAAGAAACGAGATGACGTCAACATGCTGGAGTTTAACAACCAAGCCTATATAAAGATCATGCATCTTAAGAGATTGAACGACACGCAAAAAGCTTGATAAGAAAGATCCAACGAAGCAAAGTGGAGTCAGTAAAGCAATGTGACCTATAGTTAACGACACAATAGAAAGATTAAAGATCGAGCATATCGAAAATAATCGAAAGGAGCGAAAACGACCCAATTATATAGGACAAGATGTAGAAAGAAGTTTGACAGTTAATGAAAGAGCTTAAAAATGGTGCAAATAAAGAAATCAAAGGCCCGCATTTAACATGACTCTAACAGTGAAGTGGAAGAACAGACAAAACTGGTGATGAACTAGACATATCCACATGGAGCTCGAGACCGAATTGATCCAACCGATCAATCTACAATTAAGGAGGCTACGCATTTATGACTTGAATCTAGCAGTTGCCAAATATAGTAAAGAGACCAGAACATTACGGTGTGAAGCATGAATTGAGATGCGAGAGGTGTAAATGCCAAGCCACATTAAATGAGATCCAGAATCGGAACCAGGAAGGTGTAGTAAGAGTAAACACATTTTGAAGACATGAAACCCTAGATTTATTGTCTATATATATACGACATCTAGAACATTGTCATGTGTCTGCTGTTGGAATTGCCAAAGGAGCTACTAGAGCGACTCAAAGTGTGTCGATTGGTGATGCATGTAGACACAGAGAAAAAGATAGAGGGATAGATATATCCAGACACAAAAAAAGGTGAGGCAGATAGGAAGAAAGAACACAGAGAATGTGCAGAGATTGAATAGGTACAGACAAGACTTGTAACAAAAAAATAGAGGTTGATTCTTTATGTATTTTGAAGTTGTAGCTTCATAATTCTTATCAGTAGGTGCCATCAGATAGACTGAGTTGGTGCTTAGTTAAGGAGTGGGTGCTTCCTTAGAGTGGGTGCTCTTGAATGTAACCAGTGAAGTGTTTAACTATAAGGCTGGATTAGAATGGTAGATTCTAGCAGCTATTCTCACCGTAGTTTTTCCCTTTGAGTTTTTCATGTATAAATCTGGTGTAATGTGTAATCTCTGCATCTATTCTTTAATATGCATATGCATCTGTATCTTCTCTAAAGGGTTTAAAGAACTAGTTTTTTTTTTTAGCTGATCTATTGATTCACCCCCCCTCTGAGTAAATAGTTGTGTTCAACACCCTTTCCTATATATTATCAATCTGATATACCAAACCTCTTTATATACGCACTCTTCTTATATACCTGTCAGTGCATGGAATAAGCTCGTCCTTTCAATATATTTGGTGGTATGTAAAAGAGACGTTTACATACATGAGAGTAGAGTGGTATGTGGTACCAAGACAATATGTGAAAAGGATTCATCCGATCAATGACACCTGCTTAGTGGATAGCTTTGTACGTGGGCATAACTTCTCTATATACTCTAATAATCCAATTGTCAGTATTTACGATGAACGATCATGACTAATGGGTAATGGAGGGATGGTTTAATGAAAAATTGTGTACCTTATTTATGTCTGAAGATTTATAGGGAGGAAGCCCAAACGTCATTGTGGTAGCTATATCAGGTTGTGGGTATAGTAGATCAAACATGATGGCATAACCCATAAATGTGATCTAGAGATTTTGCTAATACTGAATGCTGCGAGTTGTGCAATATGCAACTTTTTTGTTGTTTTGATGTTTGAATTGCCCAAAATTGGAAAATACAATGCTTGCAAATGACAATTTTACAATATGGGGGAAAAATCCATTAGGAGGAAAAGAAAATACACCCTAATTTGCAAAAAATAGCCCTCCTAGTTTGAAAACTTCCATTAGGATCCTCCAACCTAGCTCCTCCAACCCTCTATACTCATCAGACAACATTAACAGATCTCCATAGTGATCAATACCGTTTCCGGATGACTCCTCCACTTCAAGCATAGACATTGACATTCAATGAGATTTGCCTCTGTTAAATATTGTAAAGGCTTAATTGTTTATTAGTTAAAGCCTAACTAATAACTAGTAACCTCCATACCACTCTTGTAACCAATTTTGGACTGCATAAATAAGATCTTGCACTGATCACAAAACATCAAGTGCATCAAGTGCATCAAGTGCTTTCAATCATCTCTTCTCATTTGCTAGCAGTAGTATCAGAGCCACCACTCGAGGAAGCCAAAAAGGTACGGGTGATTCGTTCAAGGAAACCCTGGTTATAGGGTACGGATGGGAGAAGGAAGAGAAGATAGAAGATTGCAGAGGTTGAGGACGTCTGTAGGTGGCACGAAGTCGAGAGTTCCAGGTCGTGACAAACTTGTTGCAGTCACGAAGGCACAAAGCAACGCATTTTGCATTGCAAGGGTTTGCAGTCATTGGCAGGATGTACGCCAGCCTTGAAGGTTCACGTTTTGACATAGTCTTGTAGAAGGGCAAAAACAAATCGCGGAAAGAAAAGCACAGTTCCATGGAAAGAAGTCCGTCGACGCAAGGACACGTTACTGCAAAAACGTGGGTTGAGGGTTTTCATGAATATTGGAGGATCGTGGCACGTAGGGCACGATGTTTGGAAGAAAACACAGTCGAAGTGTTGAACGCAACACAACCCCACACAGTCACATTTTTGGAAGCACGTAGGGCACGAAAATCGCAGACAGTCGCGATAGACATGCCAAAGGACAACGTGAGCATAAAATCGTGATTTCTAGCAATCACGAAGGGTTTTTCGTGAAGAATCGTGGAAGGCACACGCGGAAGTAAATAGATAAGAAAGGCACAGTCCAGGATCGATGAAAAACGACAGTCGTGGAAAAGGGCACAAAATTCTCCAACAAGGGCATGAACAAAGTTGAAAAGGACCGTCATAGTCACCAAAAATTTCCCGTGAGTTTTTTTATAAAATTTTCGAAATTTTTAATGATATTTTTTCCGAATAGTTGAAAGTCGAATTGAACGAAAATCAGTCAAATAAATAAATAAATAAAATTCTAGTTCAATTTTTGCAGGTATTATTATTGGTTTTTGCGGGAATATTTTATTAGTTCAATTTAATTTTTCGGAGTGAAAAATGACAAATATTCAAAACCTAGTCCTTCCGGAGGCCTGAAAATTGACAAGGCAAAATTATAACGTGTGGAGTCATAAAATTTTAACGATTACGGAATATTGCAATTGTGACAATTATTCTTGGCACTGAGGCAATACCTATTACGGATTTTACAGATTATGACAAGCGTTATAAGGCCTTGTTGCTGAAGCTACCCGTGTCAGATGATATGATTCTTGAGGTCTGGAATGCCACTGCGGCAAGTGTGCTATGGACCAGTTTGCAAAACATATATCAGACTTCAGAGAAAAGTTGGGTATTGTACCTAAAAATATGTTATTCTATGTTAAGATGAATGAGGGTGATTCTCTGTCAGATCACCTACTTTGGATGAAAGATCTCCAAGACCAGCTTTCAAAGATTAACAAGAAGGTTGATGACGACGACATGGTGGCACTGGGCTGAACAACTTACCACCATGCTACAAATCTTTCGTGGAGGCTTGTCATTTGATGGAAGAAAGCCAAACACTGACATTTGATCAAGTGAGTTCCTATCTGCTACAAAAGGAACAAAGACAAACACAAACAAAGGAGTCTAGTGTTGGACACGAAGACAGTGAACTTGTTGCTCAAGCGAAGGGGAAAGGGAAGTGAAAAAGTATTTATACGGATCCATCTTCGAAGTATCAGGGAATATGTTTTTACTGTCATAGGGTTGGGCATATGAAAAAGGATTGCCGGAAGTGATAGTTGGAAATTTCTCAATAAACCAATCAAGCAACAATTGAAGAAGGGAAATTTGAAGAAGAGTATGCCCTTGCGGCATCATACTCACACTCACATACCAATAGATGGTTCATTGATTCCAGTGCATCTAGGTATTTTCCATGTCGTAAAGATTGGTATGTCAAATTTACTGCAAGTACAAACCATTTTGATTCAGTTTTTTTAGTTGATGGCATGTCATGCAATAGAGGGATAGGAGATGTTCGTATAAAATTGAATAATGCAAAAACAATCATAGTCAGTAATGTTTTGTATGTTCCGAGCCTAAGTAAAAATCTCCTATCTATTATTCAATTAACAAAATATCCCAGTATTGCTGTAAATTTCTATGGAAAATAGTGTGTTGTGTCTGATATAAGACAGGATAAGGTAATTGCTTGGGGTATTGGGCAAGGTGGTCTGTATAGATTTGTTGACTCTACCACAGTCAACGTAGATGCACGAGTGGAGGGTAAATCCACCATACAACTTGTGCAGAAGGATAGGCTTGTTGACCCTGATCCAGTCAACTTACATGCATTAGTAGTCGATGGAATATCACTACACAGGATGTGCAGGGGGATGCAATTCATCAATCTCAGTCAAATGCACTAGTAATTGTGTAGGAGGATGAAATGCCTTGGTCAAATTCACTGGCTCAACAAACCAGGAATAAGGTTGTTTGTTCAGTAGAGCATGGTTATTTTGCTCCAGATTCTAACCTTGGTATGGTACCTGAACGACCAGTTCTACAGTCCATTGGATACAAATGGGTGGATATGTTTTGTGCTTTGCACAAGTACATGACTCATCTTGTTGCGAAAGGCTTTTTCCAACAGGGGAATTGATGAGGATGCTTATACTACAAAGATGGTCACAAATCTGTTGCTTCTCGTCAGATATTTGGACGAGATCTATCTAGTGCAGCTTGATGGTTTTCGGGTTTCCCATAGTGATCTTTTGTTTTGTAGGATGATTGAGTCCTTGTATGGACTTAGGCAGGCTTTACAAGCCTGGGATGTTTTATTTGATCAACATCTCCAAGGTTTTGGATTCAGAGTTTTGGAGATTGGGCTGAAATTATTAGCCATTGATGATTCGTTATCGATTAGTGAATCACTCATTAGAGACTTGGTGGACAACTTGCTACATCTTATGTCCACATGGCCGGATCTTCATTTTGCTGTTGGCTATCATGTTCGGTTGTTGTCTACACCAAATTTCCCACATTGGACAGCAGCGAAATGTCAGAGGACTGCAGATTCCCTGTTGATATCTCTTGATCAGTATGTATATGTAATGACTAAACTATTTGGTTCTATTTTGTTTGTAAAATTTTGGGACAAACTTGTGTTGTTTCTGGTTTAGTCATTAAAAGGGGGTGTTGAATATTGTAAAGGCTTAATTGCTTATTAGTTAAAACCTAACTGATAACTAGTAACCTCTATAACCACTCTTGTAACCAATTTTGGACTGCATAAATAAGATCTTGCACTGATCACAAAACATCAAGTGCATCAAGTGCTTTCAATCATCTCTTCTCATTTGCTAACAACCTCCAGTCTTCATTAGCACATGCTTTTGGGGCTTTTGTTCCACCCCTCATTGCTATTTGTATTGGTTTCTTTGCCACTTGTGTTAGGGGCACACTATTCTATTTTGTCATTCGTACTTTTTTTTTGTGGTACACCTCCAGGATTCTCGCTTCCTAGAACTTTCTATTGTTATTAGTTGTATCCTTCAGTCCCATTGACCTACTTTTGGTCATCTGTGGACATTAAAATGACTTCTTTTTCTTCCATTCACAACTTCATAAAATGCATGCCAATTACACACTCCTAGCCCATTGTAAAGATAGGAAGTTTGGTATTCCATGGATGATAACAAATTGCAGGTTGCTTAAGCCAAAGGAAAATAGATGAAATGAAAGAAAAGAAGTAGAATATGCCAAAGAAAGCAAATCAAATGAAATCATAGCAGGGTGAGTAGTGCCAATATGGAATTTTGAAGGAAAAGATCAGATCAAGATTCATTCACCTCCACATCCTCAATTGCTTCTGAGAAAATGCATTCTAGAGGGTTGTTTGCATTTTTTTATTATCTTTTTAGTATTTTGAAGGGTTTGTTTTCAAGTTTTTTTTAAAAAAAAATAAAAATAAAATTAGATACGACTACGACATTCTGTATCCGGTCTTATCTGATATGGCCCAGTTACGGGCCCATATCTGGATATGGACAGGTATGGTATCTGTCCATATCCATATTTGACAGGCAAATACGTTCACCCTAGCAGTAGGTTGGCATATCCGGCAACCTTGCTCTAAGGCCACCAAGGTCTTGATTAAAGGGGGTAAGTTGTTCATACCTTTGTGAATTTGGTACAGGTGTAGGATCATAAGCTTGAAAGCATGGCTGGAAAAATTGTCCACGACCACATTGTGATTCTGAAGTTTGTGTTGTAGTGTCACTTCTTGTATTTGATGGAAATTTAATAGATTTTGCTGAGCGTTATTATTCATTTTCCAATGGAAATTCATCGGTGTGTTATGCCATTACTGCTACCCTCGGTTGATAGATTGTATTGCCATTTATGAATCCCCGTCTATTTGCATTTTGATGATCCCATCCGCTTTTGATTTTGCAGTCTTGTATTGAGAGCCATGAGTTCTGCATAATTATTGGTGTAATGGCCAATTTGTTGCGAGTAGCTGACAACCATTTCCCCTTGTATGTTGCGGGTGATACCTTCTATGCTTGAGAGTCTAGGATTGTGTTTCTTCGATGCTTTGTCGAAATTTAATTTAGACCTCTAGGGGATGGGACCCAAGGGTTTTTTGAACTTATTAGAAAAGCTTTGAAATTACAGTGGAACATTATATTTCATTTACCTACCAGCTTGCAATCCAACATATTGGTGTTAAATACTGCATCAATATTTTTGAAGTAGATTAATCCTGTGGTACAGTTGTGGGACTTGACGCTGTGAACAATTTGATTTGCTTTGTGCCAGTTGTTAGTAAAAATGCAAGCATTTATCTTTCTATAGGTGCCAAATGAAAAAGCTCAGGGCTATCTTGGCAATGAGGTTCAGGAATTTTATATGTTGGATTTAGGAAGTCTCCACTGGATTTTGTTGGATTTAATGTATGCCATGTTGATGTTAATCCCTCCAAATACATTTTCCAATTGTTCCTATATTTGAATAGCAAGATTACATTCATACAGGCAAAGGGTGGCAGTCTCCTCTACGTGTTGGCAATTCAAGCACCTGGTGGGGCCAATCTAACTCCTTTTTTGAAGATTATGCAATGTGAGAATACTGTTACACAATACCAGCCATAGGAAGACTTTTATTTTTGGCCAATTACGCATAGACCAAAGAGTATTTCATTTGTTATCTAGGTTGGGAGTTTTATCCTGGAGAGAGCTGTATGTTGATTTGATTGTACAATTTCCATCATGGCTGTAGGGTCAATTCAGTATATCCTTTTCACTACCTTTGAAAATTATTCTTTGCCAAAGAATCTGACTGAGGATAGTGGATTGGGTTTGATCCTATATATAAGCTGATTGGATTTTGGATGTGGCCCAAACAAGCTGATTGGTGGTAGTAGTCTGAAAGTAATAGTCCTTTACAAAGGTTGACCCTTGGTTCAATAATACCTTCTGAAAGTCTGTAAGCTATAATTGGATTAGAGGAGGATTACACTCCCAGCTATCCTCCCACTTATGGAGTTTTCACCATTTCCAATTTTCAGAGGTAATTTTCCTTTTAGAAAAGTTAATCCAACGTGAAGAAGTTTTATTGCGTTTGACAAGCTGATTTTCCAATGGGGATGAAACATTTAATACTCCTAGAGAAGCCTATATTTTTCTAACTATTTCGCTCCATAAATGATAACCATTGTGGGGTTTTCTATAATCTCTAGGCAGCCATCATTTACAGTGCTGGTTGAGTAGCGAGAAATTTCTGATATTAAAACGTTCTTGAGACTTTGCCTTATATATTTTTGCCTAGGATACCAAGTGTTGAGTGCACACCACACTGAGAAGAGGGCACGGGGGACGGGGGTGAATCAGTGTGTAATAATAATATACTTTCTTTCTAATTAATTCTTATAAAGAAACCATTCACATAAGAACATGTAAATGCACAACACAAAATTTACATGGAAAATCCTTGATGGGGAAAAACCACTCTTGAAAGGCTTCTTGGATCTACTGTCCAAATCCAGCCATAAATAATAATTTTTACAAAAGTTTTGTAGGCACCAACCTACTTGGAGATACCAATCCCCAATGCCAAGCACCAACTTAGCTAGAGACACTGATCTCTTTGAAATGAAGTACCAATTTACTGCCAAGCATCGATGTAGCGAAAGACACCAATCTTTCTGTTCTGAGGCACCGACCTCACTTAAACAATTTCGACCTTCTCACTGTTGCTTTGTCAACAAAAGATGACACAATCAAGTTTTGCCCCTCCCTCTTCTCTCTCTTCTTCCTCTTCTTCTCCTTGTATATGATAGAAAGAATTATTTCTACTTACTTTCTAACTCCCATTCATTTCTCTTTTATACCTTTTCAAGCCTCTTGGAAAGGGTGTGATTTCTGCCAAGGGATATGACCTCTCCAAAAGTGGTCGGCCCTTCATTTTAGATTATCATTCATTAGACTTGGGCATCAATTCTTATTGCCAAAATTTGGATGCTGACAAAGGTGGTCGGTCATCATTTAATACAAATGAATTTAACTCCATTTCAATGTTGTTCTTCACACTTCAATCGTTGCTCTTCACACTTTAATCATTGCTCTTCACATTGGACAAGTTTGTAATTGCTAACTAGGCAAGTCCAGAGCTACTAGCCGAGTTCGAAGCTATTGAGTGAGTCTGAAGCTCTGGGCGAGTCCGAAACTCCTGAGTGAGTCCGAAACTCTAGGCGAGTTTGAAGCTACTGAGCGAGTCCATAGCTTGCCCTTCACTTTGCCTTAGACATCAATGACAATATTCCAACAATATTGTCCTTTGTCATTGATGGCAATCTTGTAGAAAAAATAGTACATGAACTTCCCACTTTGTTGTAGTTCTCTTTTACTCCCAATTTCTTTAATTCTCCCCCTTTGACATCAATGGCAAAGAGACATAATCACAATGTATATCACCAAAATATCCATGGAGTTGAATAATACTATGATTAACTCCCCCTTAATCTATGCTTTTCTTGATGGATTTTATGACTAGATAAAAAATGGATCACTCCCAATTTCTGCCTTAGAAACTCAAAAGTTTCTTTTAGGAGGGGCTTCGTGAAGATATCTACTATATGTTCCTGTGGCAATGTGCTCCATCTTTATTTGTTAATCTGCAACCTATTCTCATAGTAAAAGATACTTGATGGAAATATGCTTAGTTCTTGAATGCATAACTGGATTCTTGGAGATGTTTATTGCACTTGTATTGTCACAGAAAATAAAAATTGGATTGACATACTTAATTCTAAAATCACTCAAAGTTTGTTTCATGCAAAGAACCTATGTACAACATATTACTGTTGCTATGTACTCAACTTCAGCTGTGGACAAGGAAAGGGTTGTTTCTTACTCAACCATGACACAAGACTCTTTCTAAGAAAGAATGCACCTCCACTTGTACTCTTTCTATCATCAATGTTGCTTACCCAATCTGCATCAACATAAGCTATCAGAGTGAAGTCCTTTCCTCTTGGGTACCACAAACCAAGATCCATAGTGCCTTTGAGATACCTGAATATCCTTTTGATTGCCTACAAGTGTGTTTCTATTGGTGTTGCCTAAAATCTAACCACTAGACCTATTGCCTGAAATCTAGCCACTAGACCTACTACCTGAATGATATCTGGGCATGATGCAGTAGTATACAATAGACTTCCAATCATTGATCTATACAAGGTTTGATTGACTTATGTTGACTCATCATCTTTGCTCAACTTACACCCTGTTACCATTGGAGTACTTATTGATTTACAACCATCCATATTGAATTTCTTTAACATTTCCTTAATGTATTTGGTCTAAGAGATGAAAATTCCTTTCCTTGACTGAGTAATTTGCAACTCAAGGAAAAATGATAACTCTCCTAACATAGACATTTCAAATTCTTGTTGCGTTACCCCTGCAAATTCTTGAGACATTTTCTCATTGTCTCTGCCAAAAATAATGTCATCAACATACACAACCACATTTAATTGGTTCTCACCTTTAGTCTTGATGTATAGGGTATTGTCAACCACTCTTCTCTTGAAACCTTGATCAAACAAGTATCTGTCAAGCCTAGCATACCAGGCTCTATGGACTTGCTTTAGTCCACACAATGCTTTCTTCAGCCTACACGCATAGTCCTTATTCCTTGATAGAGAGAAACCTTTAAGTTGCTCTATGTAAATCTCTTCTTCAAGATTCCCATTGAGAAATGCAGACTTCACATCCATCCGATAGACCTTCAAATTCTTGAATCCAACGTATGCTAAAAATCGTCTTATGGCTTCTAATCTTGCTACAGGTACAAAAGTCTCTTCAAAGTCAACACCTACTTGAACATAGCCTTTGCAGACTAGTCTTGCCTTGTTCCTTGGTACCTTGCCATCTATAATGTCCCCAAACGGGACAATGTAAACAAAAAGGGGTTTCCCCTAAAATCCACAATTTTTAAATTTAGTAAAATCAGCAAACCCTAGCTGTTGTAATTGCACCTTCAAACTGAAAACTACTTCAATTCACCCTGAAATGATTGAAAATTAAATACCTTGTGATTTTGGCCACTAATGGCTCTTGTCGCAAAAAAGAAAAAGTTTGAAATTGATGTTTCAATCCTCCAAACCCTAGCGCCACATTAGCTGAATTGAAATCCTTCTTTCCCACTCTAATCCTTGCTCAAGCTTAGTCCATTCCAATCGCCAATATTCAGAAAATTACTATAATAATTAAATTGGAACAAAACCCTTGCAAATCTGCCCTCAACAAATATCAGTTCCTACAAACAGCTGAAAAGTTCAAAAATTTATGACTCCCTCAATATTTGGAATTATGATGCAAATAAAAGCTTAAACTGATCACAAAAATAAGGACTATCAAATAAAAATAATTTTGGAATTTTCCTTTCATGGGAAGGTCACTAGAAATTGCTCCTAAATTTTGAAAAGCCTAGTTTTCAGAATTTAACTCTTCAAACATCAAATCCTTCAATCCCAAACAAGTCGCCACACTTGGGAAATTAATACAAATGATAATCAGAATAATTATGCATCAAATGGACCTCAAATAATCAACAAAAACTTCGCAATAGCCTCTCAAAGCAAATCGCTCCACTTTAAGGCAAATAACAAAACGTCATTTAGCAAAGGTGGCATCAAAAGACACATTTTGTAGAATGATCAATACCAAATCTGCGAACACTTATTGGGCATGCATCCCAATAGCTTCGTCAAGCATGAAGAAGCAATTATCAAATTTAGCATGTCTTCATTTGTGATCTTCACCTTGTATTTATACCTTTCAAAGGGGGGCCACCCACTTTGGAGAGGTAAAATACCTCATAAGCTTCACTTGCCCTTTTTAGAATATCTTTTTCTTCTTTTTGCTTTAGCTCCCAAGCCGACATTCTTTTTAATTTCACTTTAGGCCTTTTGGAATTAATTAAATAACTTGCCTTAAATTAGTAATTAAAATTATTGTTTGGCAAATTAAATAATTATTTTATATTAGGTCATTGCTTAAATAATTAATTAAATTGCTCTAATAATTAAAGTGATAAAAATCACTTTTCAAGCAATTTATTAATTATAAACCCCTTAGAATAATCATTAAAATTACCTTAATTTTTCAAATGGTTAAAACCATTTTTTCGGTAATTCGAATAATTATCCAAGATAGTTCTATTTTAATACTTAATTAAATTGCCTTATATTTTCGAATCATTAAAATCACTATTCGAGCAATTTTATTAATTATATAAAAAGGGGACATGACATCTTCATTCAATTTGTTCCTAAAGACCCATTTAGTTCCAATTACATTCTTGTCCTTTAGTCTGGAAACAAGTTCCCAAGTTTCATTCTTCTCTATTTGGTTCAATTCTTCTTTCATGGCATTGATCCAATGCTTATCATTGTTCGCTTCTGAAAAGTTTTTCGGCTCAATCTTTGACAATATAGAGAAGTTTACATTTTTCGATGTATTCATTAACCTTCTCCTAGTTTGCACTCTAGCATCAATATCTCTGATGATATGATTTTTTGCATGATATTTCTGAACGAATTTGGATGGTGCCCTTGTATCTTCTCTTTCTTCTTCTTCTTGACTTTATTTTGCTACTACTTTTTTTAAGTGTGATTCTTCGAAATGAATATTAGTTGGTACACTCGCTTGTTTGGACCTAGTTTCATCCATTCTAATTGTTGACAAATCTTCCACAAATCAGATTTTCTCTTGCCACTTGGAAAGTTCTTGTCTCTAGCCAAGGAAGGAAGAATACATGGTTGTCTTTGACCAAAATAGCATTTCTACGGACTCTGCAGGATTTCTACGGACTCTGCAGGATTTCTACGGACTCTCCCGACACTTAGGTGACAAAAGGGCCTTTGCAACTTTTCCGAAAGTCAATTTCAAAAGCCAAGCAGCCCTTGTGGAGGGCTAGAAAACACTTAAGAGGAAGAAAGACAAAGGCGAAGATATCCTTTGGACAAAAAGTCCAAAGGAATTCAGAAGACCACAGAGACAAAGAAAGTCCGCACAAAAGGCAAGCCAAAGATTAATTTGGAAAAGGGCATTTTCAAGAATTCCAAAGGGCAAGGTACCCTTCAGAAGGGTCACTTTCAATATTCTCGAAGGGCACCTACCCTTCGGGAAGGTACAGAGATCCAATTCGAAACCTTAGCAAAAAGCCTGGGTGCCCTCCAATTTTTTTGAAAGGCACGAGCGGAGGACACTTGGTCGGTGCCGAAGGGCACATTTGAAATCTCGAAGGGCACATTTTGGAGGGAACGGCAACGGAAAGAATCCTTCGGACTTTTTGTTCGAAAGAATTCCTTCGGAGAAAAGTCCGAAGGAATTCGGAAATGGCTTACACACAGAGAAGACATAAGACAAAAAAAAATAAGAAGCAAAGGCAAAAGATATCCTTCAGACAAAAAGTCTGAAAGAATTCGGAGAAAATAAACCCGAAGAAATTCTAAGGAACGGCCGCTCAAAAGTCCAACACATAAACCCGAAGGGTATGTGTCCTCCGGAAAGTCCATTAGATTATCCAGAAGGGCAGGAAAGACCACGGTTAAAAAGCCGAGGGTCACATTTCGGAAAACACAACTGAAGACAAGATGCAAAGGAGCCCTTCGGATTTTTGTCCGAAAGAATTCCTTTGGACAAAAGTCCGAAGGAATTCACAGAAGTGACAGGCCTAAAGAAAGTCCAATGGCAAGATACAAAGGCGAAAAAGCCCGAAGGAATTCATGGGAGGCCCGAAGGAAATTGCCAAGCAGAGAAATCCAAAGGAAATAAGAAAAACTAAGGGTGACGTCCCGCAGGCCATCAAATTTTGACTGCGAGAAGTAACTGTTGGAACAGGAATAAAGCCAGAATTCCCCAAGAAAATATAAACCGGGTATAATTAGACTAACACCATCCGAATATACTGAATCCCACCAGAAATAGATATGAACGGGTAGACTAAAATTGGGCAGAATACATGCAAGCAAGAACTAATTTCGAACATCGGAGCTATTTTCGAACATTGGTCAAAGCTTCAGTTGATTGATTATTAAAGTCCTGTTCATCTCCAGTCAGCTCATGCATCCGAAGGTCTAACTCAGCTTCAATAGGAGTTCCGAATTCGAACGATGAGTTGACTATTCCAGATTTAGAGTTGACTAATTGATTAAAACGCCACATCCACTAGAAGCTTTCCATGCAAAGGAAAATGATCTCTTCGTCCAACTCAGCTTAAATAACGGTTAATTCAGTTTTCAAACGCTACAACTCGGCAATCAAGCAACTCACATGGAGTTCTAAATTTAACATTTGCATAGATTTCCATGCAAAGAGAGGTGGGCGGTTCATGACAAAGACAAGTTCACTTCCTCAAACGAAAAAGCTTCATGCAAGGACAAAAAGGAAAATATATTTTATTGAAAGGCCAAGTAAACCCTCGAGTTAACAAAAGTGAATCTTTCTCTTCAAGTTCTATGCCAATCTTTGGCTTTTTGTAATTATCTCTATATAATGGCTTTCAAACTTGATTAAAAAGGAAACAATCTCTCTTGGTTAGACCAGACTCTGCGATTGGTGAGTTGTGTAACCTCTTCGATCAATAAGGACTATGTATTCTTGCATTGGAAAAGATGGAGGCTTGGGAAAGGCAGAAAATCGAGTTAAACCAACTATCTACAAAGGGCTATGGTGCTCCTTATTCTTATGAAGTTCTTAACCATGCCCAGTGTGTGCCAAGGGAGCTTCCTAGTTGGAGTCAAGAGCCTATTCAAGAGCATATCCAAGAGCCTATTCAAGTGAATATTTATGAGACTAAACCTTCCTATAGTTCCCTTTCCCCACCAATCATCCCTCAAGTTTAGGTTGTCCAAGAAGACAAGCAGGTTCCAGATTTTGATGAGGTAATGGCCAAGTGGAAGGAACAAAATACAGACGTCTTTAAGAGTTTATCTTTCCCTCCCTTCCAAAACTCCCTAGATAATTTCATTGCCTTCAAGATTCCAAAATCTGATCATGATCAACCTCCCATGCTTCATATTCCCTCTCAAACAAATGAATTTCATCACCCTCCCACCATCCCCCTTCCTTAGGAGGATCTTGTTCTGTGGAGTATTGAGAAAGAGGTTGCAGCTACAGGACAGGGTCTTGCAGAATGTGTAGAGGATGCTTCAGAAGTTTTTGAAGAAGAATTTCCTATTGACACTTCACTTGAGGTTGTAATTGAGCATCCAGTTATAGCTGAGAGTGGGAAGACTGATCTTGATATAGAGGAACTTCAAGAGGAGCTGATGCAGATTGAAGTCATACATGAGTTACAGGTATCTCCTATTGAGAAGGATCCAAATAGCGTTATAGCTGATTCAGTTCAAATAGATCAAAATGAGGAACATAAAGATAATTGGCTAATGTACCTTGAATCTCCACAAGAGATTGAAGAGCTAGATGAACTCGCAGCAACCAATAAGAAGGATATGGTCACCAAAAAACCATGCATAAATGAGGTATCACTTGACATGGTGGTAGATGACAAGGATACTTGGTAAGTTCGTCTTTGTTGGTGACTGGTTTGTTTTTGATGACTCATTCGAGAAGATGCTAATACAGTTCGTGGACAAGGAAAATGTCTCATCAAAGGTTATGACTAATAACCATCCTGCTTTGCAACTTGTGCCATCTCTTGGAAGGAGTGAATTCAATAATTTCCCATTTGATCCAGGTGGATCATGCTTTATGATGGTTAGCTAGGTTATTTAATTGTTTTTGCTTTCCTCCAAGTGTTGTTCAAGCATAGTAGTTTGCTTCATTTTTGTTCAATAAGTGCTTGTTGCACATTTGTTTTTAGTTAGTTTTCCGCTTTCGTGTGTTTCTCTTCTTATTTTGAAGGAGGTTACTACAGCAATGATCAGAGCAGATTTTCAATCAGAAATCAGGTTCACCATTTGGGAATTCGAATAACGTCTATATATGGTCTGAGTTCTCAAGCATAGCAGGCATGCTTCCCAGTTGAGTCGCCAGAATGTTGACAAATCTTCCACAAATCAGATTCTCTCTTGCCACTTGGAAAGTTCTTGTCTCTAGCCAAGGAAGGAAGAATACATGGTTGTCCTTGACCAAAATAGCATTTCTACGGACTCTGCAGGGCATTTCTATGGACTCTGCAGGCCATTTCTATGGACTCTGTAGGATTTCTACGGACTCTCCCGACACTTAGGCGACAAAAGGGCCTTTGCAACTTTTCCGAAAGTCAATTTCAGAAGCCAAGTAGCCCTTGCGGAGGGCAAGAAAACACTTAGGGGGAAGAAAGACAAAGGCGAAGATATCCTTCGGACTTTTGTCCGAAGGAATTCCTTCGGACAAAAAGTCCGAAGAAATTCGAAAGACCACAGAGACAAAGAAAGTCCGCACAAAAGGCAAGCCAAAGATTAATTCGGAAAAGGGGCATTTTCAAGAATTCCGAAGGGCAGGGCACCCTTCGGAAGAGTCACTTTCAATATTCCCAAAGGGCACCTACTCTTCGGGAAGGTACAGAGATCCAATTCGGAACCTTAGCAAAAAGCCCGGGTGCCCTCCAATTTTTTCGAAGGGCATGGGTGGAGGACACTTGGTCGGTGCGGAAGGGCACATTTCGGAGGGAAAGGCAACGGAAAGAATCATTCGGACTTTTTGTCCGAAGGAATTCCTTCGGATAAAAAGTCCGAAGGAATTCGGAAATGGCTTACACACAGAGAAGACATAAGACAAAGAAAAAAAAGAAGCAAAGGCAAAAGATATCCTTTGGACAAAAAGTCCAAAAGAATTCGGAGAAAATAAACCCAAAGAAATTCTAAGGAACAGCCGCTCAAAAGTCCAGCACATAAACCCGAAGGGTATGTGTCCTTCGGAAAATCCATCAGATTATCCCGAAGGGCAGGAAAGACCATGGTTAAAAAGTCGAGGGGCACATTTCGAAAAACACAAGTGAAGACAAGATGCAAAGGAGACCGAAGGAATTCACATAAGTGAGAGGCCCGAAGAAAGTCCGACAGCAAGATACAAAGGCAAAAAAGCTCGAAGGAATTCGTGGGAGGCCCGAAGGAAATTGCCAAGCAGAGAAATCCGAAGGAAATAAAAAAAACTAAGGGTGACGTCCCGCAGGCCATCAAATTTTAACCGCGGGAAGTAACCGTTGGAACAAGGATAAAGCCAGAATTCCCCAAGAAAATATAAATCGGGTATAATTAGACTAACACCATCCAAATATACAGAATCCCGCCAGAAATAGATACCAACGGGCAGACTAAAATTGAGCAGAATGCATGCAAGCAAGAACTATTTTCAAACATCGGAGCTATTTTCGAACATCGGTCAAAGCTTTAGTTGATTGATTATTAAAGTCCTGTTCATCTCCAGTCAGCTCATGCATCCGAAAGTCTAACTCAGCTTCAACAGGAGTTCCGAATTCGAACGACGAGTTGACTATTCCAGATTTATAGTTGACTAATTGATTAAAATGCCGCATCCACTAGAAGCTTTCCATGCGAAGGAAATTGATCTCTTCGTCCAACTCAGCGTAAATAACGGTTAACTCAGTTTTCAAACGCTACAACTCGGCAATCAAGCAACTCACATGGAGTTCTAAATTTAACATTTGTGTAGATATCCATGCAAAGAGAGGTGGGCGGTTCATGACAAAGACAAGTTCACTTCCTCAAATGAAGAAGCTTCATGCAAGGACAAAAAGGAAAATATATTTTATTGAAAGGCCAAGTAAAACTTGGAGTTAACAAAAGTGAATCTTTCTCTTCAAGTTCTACGCCAATCTTTGGCTTTTTGTAATTCTCTTTATATAATGGCTTTCAGCATTGATTAAAAAAGATCCAATCTCTCTTGGTTAGACCAGACTCTGCCATTGGTGAGTTGTGTAACCTCTTTGATCAATAAGGACTGTACTTTCAAATTTCAAGCATTGGCATAGTGTATATTTCTTCAGCAATTTGCATAAGTGGTAGAGTTATCTCCCTTTCCAAATTATGTTTCATACCTAGTTGCTATATTATCCTTGTGCAGGTCATGTTAAAGTGTTCTTTATTGTCTTTTGTTGAAACTTTAAGTGGATGTTAGGTGGCCGCAAAGTGTCTTTTATGAGACCTCTCTCCATCGTTTTCCCTTAGGTTTTAGTTATTAGATCGAATCTCTGCATGAAATACTTATGCATAAGTGATTAATTGAAGTCTAAGGTCTTCCTTCTCCCTTGTTCGTTCAGTGTTCAAAGTTCCAAATTGAGTGGATCAAAATTATGGTGTATCACCACCTTTAAGTAGGATTTCCCCTTTAAGTTTCCTTTCTCCCTTTTCCACGGTAGTCCGCAGCATAGAGTAGAAGTCCAAATTGATACATCATATAGGAACCAACGTTCTCTGGAGGTTCTTCTCACTATTGAGGCACCCACCCTCGTGAGAAGATCCCATTGTTTCAACCGGATAGAAGACTGGCCGTTTAGTGCACGTCTTCGAATCAGGGCACAGCTCCAGGTTGACAACACTAACATTGGCACTCTACAATTGTTTGCAACCTTTTATTATAGCATCTACAAGCTTTACTCTTTGAGGAATAACCAAGAAAATACCTTCATCGGCTCTTGAGTTGAACTTCCCCAAGTCTTTATCATCTCTTTTGATGTAGCATTTGCTTCCAAACACTTTGAAGTATTTGATCGAAGTTGGTCTACCCTTCCATAGCTCATAGGGTGTTTTACTATTGTTTACCCTGATTTGTCCTTTGTTCAAGATGTAAACTGCAGCGTTGAGTGCCTCTCTCCGATATCTATCTGAAAGCATGGATTCATTAGCATTGTTCTCGTCTTTTCTTGCATAGTTTGATTCTTTCTCTCTACAACTCCATTTTGTTGTGGAGTCCTGGTGGCTGAGAAATGTCTTTTTATTCGATGCTCTTCACAATTTTCATTAAATTCATTTGAGAGGAACTCACCCCCTCGATCTGACCTTAGGCATTTGATCTTTAGATCCATTTCATTTTCAACCAAAGCTTTAAAGGCTTAAAACTTCTCAAACGCCTTAGATTTCTCTTTTAGGAAGGCAACCCATGTCATTCTGGAATAATCATCAATAAGCAGCATAAAATAACTCACCTTATATGCTTTGCATTCTTGTGGGTCCACACAAATCTATATGGAGCAATTCCGATGGCTTGGTTGTCGAGTACTCTTTTGATCTGAAACTTGCTCGTGTTTGTTTCCCATGCTGACATTGCTTACAAATAGTTTTTGAAGGTTTTGTGATTTTCGACATGTTTTTATAGTATTCTTCGTGCTGATTTTCAGGAAATTGTCAAAATTCATATAGCCCATTCTTTTATGCCATAGGCAACCTTCATCAACTTGACTCATGTAGCATTCCTCTTCTTTTATTTCACCGAGTATGTACAGATTTTTCGATGTTCTGTTTGCGTCTACGACTAATTTTCCTATGTTTGCTCTCTCGATATCACAGCCTTGAGCATAAAATGTGTGTCCTTGATCACACTTTTAGATGACACTCAATGGTTATGCTTCAACCCTTCAACGTACAAAACATTTCAGCTTTTGTCTTTACATTATCAACGCTGAGGGTACTTTTTCTGACAATCTTAGTTGTAGCATTATCCCCGAACTTTGCTACCTTCACTCATTGTCTTCAAAGTGAGAAATTTGCTTTTATCACATGTCATGTGGCTTGAACACCCACTATCAATATACCACTGCTGCCCTTCGTATTGAGCATGAAACATTGTTTGAATAAGCATAGATTTTTTCTTTTTTTGATTAACTTCCTCTTGCTTCTCTTTCCATTTTTTTAGATTCCCTTTTCTTTATAACTGGGGTATTTACCTTCTTGTTCTGTTTAGGGATTTCTATGAAAACTCTCCTGCAGAATCGTGTTATATGACCAAAGTTATTGCAATTATAGCATACAATATCACTTTCTTTGTAATTTGATCATTGTGCAAATGAGTTATAGTTTCTATTGGAAACTCCATAAGTGCCTTTTCCATAGTTCCATGCATATTCATTTCTTGCATGTGCATTACACTCTATTGCTTTATGACCAAATTGATTGCAAGAATAACAATAACCATAGAAGTAGCTTGTATACCTTATCACAATGTTTTGTGTAAAGACCCTTGCTAGATTTGAGTGATAAATTCCAACACTTAAGTTGACATATTTCATTTGTCAATTAATTTAGCATAAACTGGACTTAGCATTATAAGATTTTTCTGCGCATTCTATTGACTAGATAAATTGCTGTCATATAGATTTCCACACATTATGATTTCATTATAACTTTAGCATACTGAGTTACAATGGAAGATTGACCATTAATACAACACAGGTTGCAGACAAGAATGATTTCAGACTGTTAATGGTAACTTCCAGATTGCTATATGACTGTGATACAAAGATAAATACTTGTCAACTCCTACAGACCTTAACATACAGTTTGAGCAATGAAAATGGACCAATGATTGGCAATAGACCACTCAGAAATACACACAAAATACATAACTCAGATATATATATATATATATAAAATCAGACCTGAACATTCAATAACAACAATTACAATGAGTATTTCCAACCTGGAATCCAACGTCAGACCTGAAGACTAATAGCAGCAGTTTGGAAATTGACTGACAACCCAAAATATGGTCACATCCAACACTTACAAACCTCCAGTGATCTCCAATTCGTCAATATGAGCTCCCAGATTTACACATCTAGTGTCCAAGCTCCAAGTCGACCCTCTTAATAGCAATATCTGGGTACAAAACCCCACGTTGAGTTACTACAATGCTGAAGGAAGGTATTAGCAACTGCAACCTGGCCCTAAACTCACACGCCAACCATATAAGGTTCATACGCCTCAGCTCAGGGTCTGATAATAGATTAAATGTTTGTGACCTCCTTCTCAAAGCCTTGTCTATATCACTACCCATGTTTGCCTTCACTTGATGCCTTCCCAACATGCCTAGGGTTCTTGGAAACCCACGTCCTTCTGTATATTTGCCCAGCCAATGATATTTAATGAATAACTCAGTCAATGAACACTTAGTCAACTTGTGCAATAGAAATCATCCCCAAACTGGATGCCATAATCAGTCACCAAGAGATAGCCATTTATTTATCGTTCTCCAAATTTGGTCTCCACTGGAGACTCACCAATTTGCACTGTAAGCCCAAGTAGAAGTCTTGAATGGTCTCCTCCAATAACTAGCTAGGGTAGAATCATTTCATCACCGAAACCGGATGCCCTAGGGTTTTCTTGTCTCCGAAGCCAATAACTTCAAGAGTTCTCCAAAAGTGAAATGAGAAATAAATCAAGCATAAAACAAATGAGCTCTAATATCCCTTTTATATATAACTTGTACTTTTCCCACTAACTCTCCAGAAGCTTCTATTTAAAATTCACTTTTAATTTAAACTCCTTTTTTGCTCCGTAAAAGACCTTTTTATTAAAATAATGATAATTTTATATGCAAGGTCACCGTTTAATATATTCATGATTTAAAACATTTCATCTCAATTCCGACGAGCTATAATAGTAAAGTGCCTTTTAAATAATATTTGGCAACCTTAATAAATTAATTAAAATAAAGCCATTAATATACTCATTTTGCGTAAACTACTAGAATGCATCAGAATCGAAAACTAACTGCACTAGAGTGATCCTGATGAAAAATAATGATAAATGGAACTGATCAGACAATTTTTTATAAATTGACGCTCTTTAAAATTCTTGGAGAGCATACTAGAAGCCATAAATAACATCTAAAAGCATCAAATAACTCCTCTAAACCATCTGAGCTCACCAATAACATCAAATTATCCCTTTGATCAGGGAGACATAAATACAGGAAGCCATCTTCAACTGCAAAGCAAGAGAACCCGAAAATGGGGACATTACAGTCCACCCTTCCCAAAGATTGCTTGTCCTCAAGCAATGCCAATACAAACCCACAATCAATAGACTGAACCAAACTGAAACCAGGGATAATCCCAGGGTCCCAAGTCAACCTAGAATATCTGTAGCACTACCCTGTGAGGTACCAACACAAGAGACCTCCTGAAAACCTTCTGTAAGAAGAGTAATCAAATACTACGTAAACTCAGCCAACTCCTCAAAGAATTGCTCTTCGAAAGAACCAAACTGATGCACTATAGGAGTAAACTCTAGAAAGTCAATACTGGCTCTCTCATTCCCAATAGCGACTGACTTTCACTATGCCACTCTGATAACCATTGGAATCCAAATGAGCCAAGTCTTAGATTCTTGTTTTTGTGAGCAACCATTTGGAGGAAACAAAGTAGGAGACTTGCAAGATTTGGATTCATCTTTTGAAGATGGAAGCACATCATACCAGAGTGAACTATGTAATCATTTATCCAATCCACCCTTATGTGTCATCAGAAGCATGGTCAATTCATTTGTATGTGGGCTGAAAGAAAATTGATGAGCATACCTCACCATGCAGTCAAGATGAAACTCACCAGCTTGTGCCAATGGAATACTAGAATAATCACTTGGATTCCATATCTCACCATTCCCATTGCAGGAACCAGTAGGTGTCTCACAACTCAGATCATAAAGGGCAGATTTTGCATTAGCTCTGTAAGCCTTCTCTACAATCTTGATGGCAAGGTCTCTGTCTGAAAGCAAATGGAGGTAATCTGATTTCATTACCTCTAAAACATGTTTGATAGTTCGTAGATTTGGTATAACAGCCCCAACCATTAGCCCCTTCTGCCTTTCTTCATGTTGGGCAGTCCAAAGGAGGTATTCAATGAATTTATGTGTGCTCTCAAAATGGGTTAAGGTTTGTACAATCTTATATTTAGTGACTTTCAGTTGATCCTTCGATTCACATGACTCATTAGGCCAATGATTACAATCAGCTGCAGGAAATGAATTTTTTGATTTGCTATCGTGCATAGGAAACATATAATCATAGATATCAGTTTTCCCACTAGTAGATGCCCTACAATCTTCAAGAGAAAATGATGGGACAGCGTTATGAACTAACATACTGTCCTCAGAAGAATCTGCCTTCTCATCACAAGACTTATCAATAACAATCTCTACATCACCAATATAGAGACTTGTGCTCATTTTATTTGTGGATGCACTAGATGGTTCTTTTTCATGGATAACCATTGTGTCATTCTGCTCCCTTTTAATCTTATCCTTTGCACTCATTCCACTAGTGTGATCTGACCATCTAACCAAGGTTGATTTCTTCACATCTGCATGCACTTCACTGTTGGCTGGTCCACAAGGTGTACGCTCAACTATCTCATTCATATCTATGACTTGAGCCTTCATTGGGCTCTCCAAAAGAGGTGACTTAAGATCCCCATGAAGCAAACTATGTGTATAATCAGAAATTTCTAAATCATACCTCCCCTCAAGCCCATGCAAATCTGGATGCTTCTCGTGCTTGGCCATCACAAGAGACTCATCCCTCAAATCATGAGTACTACTATCATCCTCATGTGTTATGGCTGTCATAGATGACTGAATTTCTGACGTGGATGACGAAGAATGTGCCAAGCTCAACTCCTCACAAAGCTCATCAATCTGAATTTCTGATTCTTGAAGGGCCAATTGAGTGCTCTTCAAAGAATCCTTGGTAACCTTGAGCTCATAGGTAAGCTTATCAACTTCCTCTTCCTTCCCTTTTAGCGCATCAAAATAAATCTCATCAAGCATGAGAAGATGATCCCTATCTGAAAGTAGGTGCAGGTAATTAGATTTCATTACCACCAATGCTTCTCTAAGTGCCTGAAAGTCTGCAAGGAAAAATTCTTTGTCAAGGTTCTTATGTGTCCCTGGAGCTCTCCAACAATAATTTTCCATTAACCTATGAGTATCATCAAAATGGTTTATGGCTGCAATAATCATGTCTTCATTTACCTTCAATTGCCTTGCCAAATGATAGGAAACCTGTTACCTAACATCTTCATACAAATTTTCTGATTTATAATCAACACCATGCTTTCCAAAATCAGCTTCCTTCATGCATAACTCCCGAGAAGTTAGATCAGCATCAAGAGAAAATTTATCCATCACCAAATCTTTATCATGATTAGGTGCTAACATATCCAAATCATCATAAGCATCATCACTCAAATAAGATGTTGAATCATCATCATTAGCTGATTGGAAAATATCACCATATATGCTATCCCCCTGCTCATCATATGTACTAGTGCAATTAGCCTCACAGGTAACTCTAATGGTGTGTTAAAGGCTGCTGTTTTGTAAATCTCATTGCACACATCCTCAACATGAATAGACACATGCACTTCTAAGGAATCATCCTGGGATTTTGTCAAACATCCATCACAAGGTATGGCATTCTTGTCATCAACCACTACTGATTTGAACCCCTCTTCTTCCACCTGCTCTTCATCAAACAAGTAGGGCTTCAGCTTATCCTCACATTGTTTGATAATATTGTGTACCAAGTTATAAGCAATTGTAGAAGTACCCTATTCTTGTTTCAGAACAGCCAATAACAAAGATAAGATAGGCTGGGAAATATCATCACTTTCATTAATAATTGAAGCCATAATGATTCTCATATAATTAGGAATAGATTTGTCATGGTCTTTACTGATAGTCTAGAAAATGATGGATCATTTGAATAATAAGATCATCACAATCATAATCAATCATGATAACACATGATCTCACCTTTGCCATCAATTCTAAAACCTTAGCCCTCTTATCGAAAGAAGGATTTCTGATATCACCTAATCCCTCAAAGCTTTCAATGATCAATTGCAAGATCTCCCTCATTTTGTCATCCTTATAAGGAACTTCAGGAGCTGTAATCCTTATAATTTCACTTAGACAATGAGTCCCAACAAGTCTTACCTCCTTATCTTTGTGTCTCAACAACTTGTGCTCACCCAAGGAAGTCACTGTTGGAGTCATAGCTATTTGAATCAATTAGGAAGGTGATTGATCCACTGTCTGCAAACAATTTACCACTTCCTCCAATGAGCTGAGAAGAACATCCTTTGACGGAAACAAGTGTCCAAGTTTATCCCCTGCAATATATAGCTTCTTGCCCAACTTTTTGTCGCCCACTGAATTGGTAAAATTGTTTACCTTAGTGTCTACTTTCCTTTCTTTTGCAAAAAGAGGTTCTAAAACTTCAGGATGTTCTAGTAGTTTCGTTAGATTCTTATCATAATTCTCGAAATTTTGTTTTAATTATGTCAAAACCTCCTACGTAGACTTCATCATTCCCAAACCAACAATCAGTGGCAATTGTTATAGATGAGTGTTGGTCACTCAACAAAGCAATATGAAATTAACCTTGCTATTAACCCCTCACGCTGGCAGGACGCACGTCGTTGATACTATTGTAAAGACCCTTGCTAGATTTGAATGATAAATTCCAACACTTAAGTTGACATATTTCATTTGTCAATTAAGCTAGCATAAACTAGACCCAGCATTATAAGATTTTTCTGAGCATTTTATTGACTAGATAAACTGTTGTTATACTGATTTTCACATATTTTGATTTCATTATAATTTTAGCATACTAAGTTGCAATGTAATATTGACCATTAACCCAACACAGGTTGCAGACAAGAATGATTTCAGATTGTTAATGGTAACTTTCAGATTGCTATATGACTGTTATACAAAGATAAATACTTGTCAACTTCTACAGACCTTAACATATAGTTTGAGCAATGAAAATGGAGCAATTACTGGTAATAGACCACTCAGAAATACACACATACATAACTCATATATATATATAATCGGACCTGAACATTCAATAACAACAATTACAATGAGTATTTTCAACCTAGAATCCAACGTCAGACTTGAAGACTAATAGCAGCAGTTTGAAAATTGATTGAGAACTCAAAATATGTTCACATCCAGCTCTAACAAACCTCCAACGACCTCCAGTTGGTCAATATGAGCTCCCAGATTTACACGTCCAGTCTCTAAACTCCAATTCAACCCTCTTAATAGCAATATCTGGGTACAAAAACCCACGTTGAGCCGCTACAATGCTGAAGGAAGGTATTAGCAGCTGCGACCTGGCCCTAAACTCACATGCCAGCGATATTAAGGTTCACACGCCTCAGCTCAGTGTCTAATAATGGATTAAATGTTTGTGACCTTCTCAGAGCCTTCCCTGTATCACTACCCACGTCTGTCTTCACTTGATGCCTTCCCAACACACCTAGGGTTCTTGGAAACCCAAGTGCTTCTCTATATTCGCCCAACCAATGATATTTAATAACTCAGTCAATGAACACTTAGTCAACTTGTGCAATAGAAATCATCCCCAAACTGCAGGCCATAATTAGTCACCAAGAGATAGCCATTTATTTATCGTTCTCCCAATTTGGTCTCCGCAAGAGACTCACCAATTTGCACTGTCCAAGTAAAAACCCTGAATGGTCTCCTCCAATACCCAGCTAAGGTGGAATCGTTTCACCACTGAAATTGGATGCCCTAGGGTTTCTTTGTCCCCAAACCCAAGAACTTCGAGAGTTCTCTAAAACTGAAAATGAGAAATAAACCAAACATAAAACAAATGAGCTCTAATCTCTCCTTTATATATGACTTACATTTAAAATTTAAACTCTACTTTTGCTCTGAAAAAGACCTTTTTATTAAAATAATGATAATTTTACATGCAAGGTCTCTGTTTAATACATCCATGATTTAAAGCATTTTATCCCGATTCCGACGAGCTATAATACTAAGGTGTTTTTTAAATATTTTAAATAATATTTGACAACATTAGTAAATTAATTAAAATAAAGCCATTAATATACTCATTTTGCGAAAACTGTTGGAATGCATCGGAATCGAAAACTAATTACATTGGAGTGATCTCGATGAAGAATAATGATAAACGGAGTCGACTGGATGACTTTATATAAATAGACGCCCTCTCCAAGATTATTGGAGAGCACATTAGAAGCCAAAAATAACATTTGAAAGCATCAAATAACTCCTCTAAACCATCTGAGCTCACCGGTAACATCAAATTACCCCTCTGATCAGATAGACACAAACCCAATAAGCCATCTCCAACAGCAAAGCAAGAGAACCCAAAAATGGAGACATTACATTTTGCCTTGAGAACTATAACAGGGATGTTCCTACCTTTGTTTTCTCTATGAGGAGAATTGACATGCTCAGTCTTCTTTTTGCTTTTTATATTCACAGACCTTTTAAGTGCATCTGCATAGCTCTTTGGCTTCTTTGTATTTATCCTCTTAGGTAGTTCTGTAGTTTTTGCACTTTGCCCTTCTTTAGTGCTCTTTTGGTTCTCTTTATAACCAAGACCAGTCTTGATGCATGATGACCTTTGCCAATTGAGAATCTCATCCAGTACTTTGATGCTTTTCAATGTAGCACATGTCTTCTCCAGTTCCTTCTTTAAGAAATCAATTTTTGATTCTAGCTTGGCAATGTGGTCTTCTTTTGCCTCAAGCTGGACTCTTACTTCCTCCTCTCTTTTTTTGGCTTCTTCTATTTCGGTCTTTAGACTAATGATGACCTTTTCTGACTCTTCAAGGCTTTGAGACATTTTTATTTTTAGGTCACGATTTTCATCTTCGTATTTTTGTATCTATAATCTTTGTTTCAGATTTTTTTCTTCAGCATTTTTATTTCTCCCAAGGCACAAATCAGCTCTTCTTCAAGATCTACCACTCCATTTTCGACATCATCCTCTTCTTCCAAGGTGTCTGTACTTTCAGAGGCTTCAGGGTTTGTTTCTATTGCCATGGACAAGGTTTCCTCCTTGTCACTGTCTGATATTTCTTCATCGCTTTCCTCCGCTAAGCTACTATCCTTTTTGGAATAGAGGCTTTTCTTGTACTTATTTGAATTTTTCTTATACCCACTTTGTTTGAAGTTTTTCTTGCAGTGAGGCTTGCTTTCCGTCTTTTTCCTTTCATCGCTATTATTTTCTTCATCTTCACTATCATCCTTATGAGGACACTTGGCAAGAAAATACCCTATCTGACCACAATTAAAACATTTGAAGGGTAACTTACTTTTGTATTTTTCGAACCCCTTTTTAAGCTTTCTGACAAATAGAGCCTCCTTTTCATCTAGTTCATCACTGGTTTCATCTCTTGATTCAATTTCTTTGTTTTTTGCCCTTTTTGAGGCTTTGAACGCTACCTCCCTTTTAGATGGTTTTTCTTTTTTAGTCCTCATCTCATATGCTATGAAAATTCCATGTAACTCATCCATTGTTAATTTGTTCAGATCACTTATATCTTCGATCGCATAAATTTTTGCATCGAATCTTAAAGGTAGAGACCTTAGTACCTTTTAAATGATTATAGATTCTTCGACTTTTTCACCAAGCCCTCTGATAATGTTGATAATTTCATCTACACGAAGTAGATAGGCCGCAATGTTTTCATCCTCTCTCATCTTCAAACTTTTGAATTGTCTCCTGCAAATTTAAAGCTTGGCCATATTTACTTTGTTATCTCCCTCATAGATGGTCTTAATTTTATTCCAAATCTCCTTAGCCGAGTCGCACTGCATTACTTTTACAAACTCAGATTTTGACAAACCACACAGAATAGCATTCATGGCTTTTGCATTATTTTCACTAGCCTTCTTTCCTGTTGTATCTGTTGGTGAAGTCTTTGGTGCTGGTATCCATCCACAATTGCTTGCCAAATGTCAAAACCAAAGGCTATTAGATATGTCTTCATCCTTATACTCTAGAATGCGTAATTTGTTCTATTGAACAATGGAGCCTTGTTGGTGGAGAAACCTTCCTGAACCTAATGACTGGCCATGTGTGCTTCTGGGATCTATCTTCCAATGGTTAAACTGATACGGAAGGAACCTTGCTCTGATACCAATTGTTGAGCACACACCACATTGAGAAGGGGGGTGAACTAGTGTGTAATAGTAATTTACTTTCTTTCTAATTAATTCTCATAAAGAAACCATTCACATAAGAACAAGTAAATGCACAACACAAAATTTATGTGGAAAACCCTCGGTGGGGAAAACTCACACTTGAAACGCTGCTTGGATCTACTGTCCAAATCTAGCCATAAGATAAATATTTCTTTTTACAAAAGTTCTGTAGTCACCAACCTACTTGGAAACACCAATCCCCAATGCCAAGCACCAACTTAGCAAGAGACACCAATCTCTTTGAAATGAAGTACCGACTTCACTGCGAAACACTGACTTAGTGAAAGACACCAATCTTTCTATTCTGAGGCACTGACCTTAAACAATTTCCACCTCACTGTTGCTTTGTCAACAAAAGATGGCACAATCAAGTTTCGCTCTTCTCTCTCTTCTCCCTCTTCTTCCTCTTCTTCTCCTTGTATATGATAGAAAGAATTATTTTTACTTACTTTCTAACTCCCATTCATTTCTCTTTTATACCTCTTCAAGCCTCTTGGAAAGGGTGTGATTTCTCCCAAGGGATACGACCTCTCCAAAGGTGGTCGGCCCTTCATTTTAGATTATCATTCATTAGACTTGGGCAGCGATTCTTATTGCCAAAATTTGGACACTAACAAAGGTGATTGGCCATCATTTAATACAAATAAATTGAACTCCATTTCAACACTGCTTTTCATTCTTCAATTACTGCTCTTCACACTTCAATCACTCGTTGCTCTTCACACTGGGTGAGTCTGTAGCTGCTAACTGGGGAAGTCCGGAGCTCTGGGCGAGTTCGAAGCTACTGAACGAGTCCAAAGCTCTAGACGAGTCCGAAGGTACTAAGTAAGTCCAAAGCTCTGGGTGAGTTCAAAGCTAATGAGTGAGTCCAAAGCTTTGGGTGAGTCCGAAGCTAATGAGTAAGTCCATAGCTTGCCCTTCATTTTTCCTTTGACATCAATGACAATATTCCAACACCAAGGGATACTTGTTGCTTGGTACCACCCCTTGCTATAGAAATTTATGTTGAATGATTAGTAGGAAATCAACCTCCTATGCTGGGAGTGGCAAACACTACAATTTTTAAACTAGGACTGCCTATATAATGGATTTCAAAAGCTGTAATATACTCACAAAGGATAACCAATGGTGAGTACAATGTCTCAACTTGATTTGCAATTTTTTGGATTGTCTCGTCCTACAATTTTTTTCATTTTAAGATGGAGAGGGAATCCCAAATGCTTCATATGAAATGTTCCTTCCAAGAATTTCATAATTCCAAGGATTTCTTTCTTTTGTGTGGTACATATGTTCAAAAAAAGAACACGAGATTTCTGATGGTTTATTTGTTCACTTGTAGCAAACTGAAACTTTTTTAGCCAATGATTCCAGTTTGTTATTTACCTAACGAGAAATGGGAGAGGGGCACGTCTTCTGCAAATTGGAATTAGTGCAGCATCCCCCATTTTCTATTTACACGAAGACCATGTATTGTGCTTGAAAGTTTTGCTTGGAATTTTTTCTCATTCAGATATTCACCAAAAATTATAAATAAATACGCACTGAGGCAATCTCCTTGATGAAGACCCTTGGAAGAGAGGAGAGGCTGACCTAAATCACCATTGAGAGCAATATAAAACATTGGTGTTTGTATGCAGCTTTTGATCCAGTCAATCACCTGACTATTGAAAGCAAAGGATTTTAAGGTGTGTTGCAAAAGATCCCAGTTCCATTTGTTCAATGCTTGAAAGATGTCAAGTTTGATGAGAATACTTGGTCATCTTTGTGCGTGTAGTGAATATTGGATCTCTTGAACTGAGATGATATTATCTGCTATTTGTCTACCATGCAAAAATGCAGATTTAAAAGGGGCAATAATATTATAAATAGAGGTTTCAGCCTCGTTTCTATAATTTTGGAGACTATTTTATAAGCTATGTTACACAATGCAATTACTTTGTATTGATCTATCTGGTCTACCTTGGACTTTTGGAACAAGGACTACTTTGGTGGCATTGAGAATGCACAACATGTTATTTTTTTTGGTGATTTCTCTACCTTTGATAGTAGATCATTTTTAATGAGCTCCCAAAATGATTGATAAAACAGGGCAGGGAAACTGTCTTGTCATGGTGCTTTATCCAATTGGAAAGAGAAGGCAACCATTTTTAGTTTCACCTCTGTTTTTGGCAGTATTAGTCGTTTATTTTCTCCTCTGATTGAATGTGGAATATGTTGCAGCAGTTCCTGTTGTGCCTATAGTTTCCCTGCGCTCACTTGCCTCTGCAGTTAGAATTTTTTGGAAATGTCTTATAGCATGATGTATGATATCTTTGTGATTTGTGAGGAGGGATCCATCCTCTCATTTTATTTGGCTGGATGTGTTCCTACATTGACTATTTTGTGCTGATTTTCGGAAAAAATGTGTGTTGGAGTCTCCCAATTTGATCTATTTTTCTCTTGAATGCTGCCACTATTATTTCCCCGCTTCTTGTTGTTGCACATTCAATTTGTTTATAAGTTGTTATGTGTGAGCATTTCCCTGTGCGAAGCTCTATTACGTAATTTTTTGTACTATTTCACGTTGTGACTTACCCATTGCTACAATGGGAGATATTTTCAAGTGCTGATTTGTGCCAGGGTTTTAGTTTTTGTTTGAGATACTTTAATTTTTTCCCTGAACCTGTACATCACAGAGCCTCGTATTTGGTTCTCCTCAGCCCACCAACTAGCTATGTTGTTGGAATATTGGGGGTGTGAGAGCCACATTAATTCAAATATAAATTGAAGCTTCCCCTATTTGCTTCAGTGCTTGGATATATGAAGGGATATGGGTCAATGATAAAATAGTGTGGTGTCAATGACCTGCATAAAAACTTGATGATTTTCTAGAATCCACTAATTTGATATTGAATTTCTATCTATTTTTTTTGCTATATGGTGAATTCCTTTCTTTTTGATCCACTAGTGATGCATTGATTACTAGATCAATGAGAGTTGCAACTATTCTTAGATTAAACCTTGAGCTTCTTTTTATTTTTCCTTTTAGGATTTTATGGTTTCAAAGTCCCCTATGAGTACCAAATTAGGGGGTTTGGAAGAGATGATCCATCCGGTTAACTAATTTAACACATCTATTCAACTGTTTTTGGATGGAGGTATGCATATATTAACTAATCCCCATGTGAGTTGCATTTCATTGGATTAAAAAACATATATTCCCCAAGGGAATGTAATGTCCCTTTCTGGTATTTTTATTAATTCTGTTTTTTATTTTTTTTGTGATTCTTTTTCAATACTAAAATATCAATAAAATTACCAAATAACATACAATACTGAAGTGTTAAACCCAACTGAAACCTTTGTTCATTGAATGCCCACAAAACATAGATGATGATACTACTAAATAACAAAGATAAATTGCAGGAAACCCTTACATGTTTTATGCAACATAAAACCCAATTTTATTGACATCATATAGTAGTAGAAAAGCTTACTAGAGCTGTATTTGATATGGGAACAAGATACCGCTGGCAGCAGATTGTATGACAACTTGAGGATGTTATGGCGGCATACAAAGTAAGCCACCACTGACAAATACATAAATTATCCCAAATGAAAACTGTAGCAGCGGTATGCAAGTATTGTAGCAACACTGTAGCAACAGTACATAAGTACTGTAACAAACTGAAAATGGAATAAACTTCAATCTTTTAGCACAAATGCGATCCTTGGATGGAATCACCACAAATAGACAAGAGGGTTTCCATATTCCAATCCTACACACCAAAGGGTTTTCGTCCTTAGGTGAAAAGATGTAATGTCCTCGAATGGGACGATTTAACAAAAAAGAGGTTTTCCTCTAAATCCACATTATGAATTTCTGAAATAAAAATCAACAAACCTTATTTTGCAATAAATGCTCCAAAACCCTTACCAAACCCCAAAAAACCCTAGGCACCAAAATGCAAGGGATGTGAAGCCAAATTCCAGCCACTATTTTAACCAAAATTCATCTGAATACTTGCCAAAATAAGTAGTAAATTAAATATAGGAAAGTACCTTTTTGCCAAATTATTGAAGATCAAATGCCACTATATGGTGGCTGCAAAAAAAAGATTTTTCCTTCAAACACAACTGTTGTTCCTTGCTAATTTTTGCTTCAAACTCTTGCCAAAATTATGCCACATGTGCCCAAAAATCAAGGAAAATTCTAGTGAACCCCTATGGCATCAAAAATGGCCAAAAAAGATCTTCCAAGCCAATTGTCCAAGTCGCCAAGGTGCAGGAAAAATAGCAAACAATTAATGGAGCAAGATCCCACCTTTCACAAGTGAAATTGATCATGAAAAACCTATCAAAATAATTAAATAATAATATGAAATTTATTATTTAATATTCTATTAAATTTGAGCCTCAAGTCTTCCGCAATTCTTCTCCAAAACCCCATGCCAAAATGCAGTAAATTTAATAATAAATTTCAAAATATTAATTTGCATAAATAGAGCCCAAAAAAGATCTCCAAACCCTCAATCAAGCTTCCAAAATAAGTCGCTCCCCTTGCAAAATTAGTGCAAATACTAATCATAAATAATATGCAACAAATGAGCTTTAAAAACTTCACCAAAACTTCGCAATAACTCCTCAAGGCAAATCGCCCCACTCTAGCACAAGTAACAAGATCTCCTTAGCAAATGTGGCATCAACAGACACCTTTTGTAGAATAATCAACACCAAAACAACGAACACCTATTGGGTATGCATCCCAATAACTTCTTCAAGCATGAGGAAACAATTATCAAATTCAACATGTCTTTAATTGTGATCTTCACCTTGTATTTGTCCTTCTAAAGGGGGCGAAGCACTTTGGGGAGGTAAAATACCTCATAAGCCTTCACTTGCCCTTTTTAGAATATCTTTTCATTTCCTTGCTTTAACTCTGAAGCCGACATTCCTTTTAATTTCACTTTAGGCCTTTTTGAATTAATTAAATAATTTGTCTCAATAAATTAATAATTAAAATTACTTTTTGGCAAATTAAATAATTTTTTTTATTAAGTCCTTGCTTTAATAACTAATTAAATTGCTATAATAATTGAAGTGATAAAAATCAGTTTTCAAGCAATTTATTAATTATAAAACCTTTTAGAATAATCATTAAAATTACCTTAATTTTTCAAATGGGTAAAACCACTTTTTCGGTAATTCGAATAATTATCCAAGATAGTTCTATTTTAATAATTAATTAAATTACTTTATATTTTTGAATGATTAAAATCATTATTTGGGCAATTTTATTAATTATTAAAATCATATGAAAATGGGACATCACAGTCCTCCCTTCCCAAATTTGCTTGCCCTCAAGCAAATGCAAGCTCATATCCCTGATTACCATGTCCAAGTGGGAAAACCTGTTGTAGTGCTCAAAAAGCTTTGCCCCTGTACCTGTTAAGTGAAATAACTTTTGCCAAGAAACATAGCATGACATTCCCAAAATGGATAATGAATGCCATTCCACCTTGCCAACACATCTTACAATGCATCCAAATTTTGCCCTTGTTTCTTAAGAAGTGGTAGTCCTCAACAGAGCCATGAACCTACGGTACCTATACTTTGAGGGTTGCCCCCAATTGCTAGATGTGTCCTCATATCCTTCCAAAGGCTCTACATGTTCTCAATCAAACACCTCTTCCAATACCGAGTGGTGGATGAGGAAGCTCTTTTTCCTTATACTCTCCAAGGAAGTGATATGCGGCCAAAAGTTGAAATAAAACACATAATAGAATTCGATTACCTTGTTGCCCTGAGGGTAATGACTCCGACATGCCATGCTATAATTCTCCAATCATGCAAAAAGAAATCAGCTAGGTACCATCTTGTAAACTTATCATGATGTGAGGCCTCAAGGTAGTACAACTCACCATATATGGGCCTCCTTGTGCACGCTATGTGCCCTTCCAAAGGCTGCCCCTTATCAACATTCCCATGTATGCATGTAACACTTCATAAGCTCATCAAGAGTCCCCAAATGTTTATTAATGAAAGTTGTATCCTTTTGTGCAAGTGTTACTTCTATTACTCGTGAATGGAACCCAAACATGCATGTTTCCAAAACGTTCCAAAAGATGGAATGTACCCCAAAAATCAATTTTTCCTCTTTCATGATACTACTGTAAGTACATGCCTAATTTTGATTTTTTATGATGACAAGATTCATAATTAATTTTTGCACTCTCTGCTCTTCCTATGATCTGTTTTGTACCTAGTATGTTTCTCAAAAGAATTCAATGTATCATACAACTCAAAATAGTAGCTATCATACCTCTTATCATACTTTGAACTTATCCACAAGGTCCCCTTATGAGTTGAAACCTCCCTATATAGATTGTGCATGCAAATATGTTGGCTGTCATAGTAAAACACAGTTATGCCTATACTCAGAAATTTCAATTTGCTCATCACCAAGCTGATCCTTAATGGGCTCTCTAACTCCATGCTTCCCCAACAAACCATCATGGACTTATGCCTTGTATGAAGAAGATTAGGACTACAAAATTGAACCAAATTAATATGTTTAGCAAGGTTTCTCATAATTAAATTCATTTCATGGAAAAGCATTAGAGGAGGTGTTTTCCCATAGTGTGCATTCCAAGGTGTGCTAGGACCTTCTTTATACCATATTAACCTTTCTTCATTTTGAAAATGTAGTCCTTCCTTTTGTAGATAGAAAACAAGCTTAACCAAATTGGAAAACATACTTTGCAAGTGCATTTCGTAATCATCTAAACCCATTGGTAGGGATCCCCTTATGCAAACTGTATATCCTTCCCTTGGCTGCCCTTTGATAGCTTCATCACACATGTATGCATCATCAATCAAACCCCACCAATACTGGATTTTATCCATTTTTATACACTGTTGTACCTGCCATGTTAATTTGAAATTTTGGGAGCAATTGATTTCAGAATTTGTCCATGCATGAACTCTTTTTGTGAACCGAAACATATTCCGAGAGGGCAATATTATGCTTGTATGTAGGCGCTGGAATTGACTAGATGTCTCAAAAAAATTTGAGTCATAAAATTCAGACTTCAATCTATTTCTTCGAACATATGCATGATAAAAATCAGAACTAGGTAAACTTACCAATTGTGTTGTAGCATCCCCTCTTTTGCAAGCACATGGCTGTCCATGATGTCTCATAACAACCCTTTCATTGTTCCTTTCATCCTTCTTCCTCATACCCATAAAATACCATCCTATCATGTTGATTGATGAAGATAAAGGAGCCTCTTGGTGCCAAAAATTGTGAACTTGAATCAAAGAATCCTCGTGCCTCATTTTGCAAACCATATCCTTCATTTTGTCACCTTTGATGACTTTACTGTCATGTATACAATCATTAGAAGATAAATAGACATCTCCTATCAATAAAAGATCTTTACCTTGCACTTATTTTATTTCATGCTCTTTGGTTTCCTCTTCTCTTTTATCTCCCACTTGCACCCCTATGGGCTGCCCATCAAATTCTGTTTTTTTTGCTTCATTGGCTCCCTTATAGGAGTCCCCATAAAGGGCTGTCCATTTTTTTCTCCAATTCTCCATGTAGTTCGGTACACTCTTCCTTTACATGCTCCACTATCAAATAAGGCCTCAATTTTTCCTCGCAATCAATTGCAACATTTTCAATAAGCATATGTGCAATTGGAAATTTTTTCTTTTCTAGCCCCAAACCTATCAACAACGTAGATAATAATGGTTTTGAAAAATCATCACTCATTGATTGTCAAGGTCAATATTCTCTACATAAAAGCTACAACATTGTTGGGAGGATTCTTACAAGCAATTGCAAAAAATCATTGAAACATCTTAACAATAAGTTCATCACTCTCCATATTTAACATCAAAATACATGACCTGGTTGAAGCCATAGTTTTCAGGATGTTGACCCTTCTAGCCAAGGAGTGTCCTTTGTCCTTTTGGAGATCTTGGAAGCTCTCTACAATCAATGAAAATATCTCCCTCATAATTTTATCACTATAGGGAACTTCAAGAACTGTTAGTCTTAAAACCTCATTAATATAACTAGTAATCAAGAAACTTACTTCCTCATCTGTCTTTCAAGAATTCATGTTAGACCAAGTAAGTCCTTGAAGGCTGTACTGCCCACTCCATGGACTCATATTGTGATTGATTTACCTTGGATAGCCTCTTTTCTACTTCTTCCAAGTTGTTGATTACATCCTCCACTGATTGGCATAGGTTCCCTAGCCTTCTACCTGCATTGTAGAGTCTTTCTTTCTCTATTTTTTCCATGATTTTTTTTTTTTCCTGATAACACAATCTTTTTACCTGTTTGTATTTAAAGTAATACCAAACCTCACAGGTGGACAAGATCGGTTTTCTAATACCATTGTAATGTCTCCTAATGGGAGGATTTAACAAAAAAAGGGTTTTCCCTTAAATCCACAAATTCTAAATTTCTGAAATAAAAATAAAAAACCCTAGTTTGCAATAAATGTTCCAAAACCCTTACCAAACCCATAGAAACCTTAGGCACCAAAATGCAAGGGATATGAAGACAAATTATAGCCACTATTTTATTCAAAATTCATCTAAATGCTTGCCAAAATAAGCAGTAAATTAAATATAGGAAAAAAGTACCTTTTTGCCAAATTATTGAAGATCAAATGCCACTATATGATGGCTGCAAAAATATGATTTTTTTTTTCAAACACCGCTGTTCCTTGCTAATTTCTACTTCAACCCCTTGCCAAAATTATGCCACATGTGCCCAAAAATTAAGGAAAATTCTAGCGAACTCCTAGGGCATAAAAAAGGCCAAAAAAGGTCATCCAAGCCAATCACCCATGTCGCCAAGGTGCAGGACAAATAGTAGAAAATTAATGGAGCAAGATCCCGCCTTTAACAAGTGAAATTGGTCATGAAAACCCTGTCAAAATAATTAAATAATAATCTGAAAATTATTATTTAATATTCTATTAAATTTGAGCCTTAAATCTTCCACAATTCTTCTCCAAAACCCCATGCCAATATGCAGGAAATTTAATAATAAATTTTAGAATATTAGTTTGCATTAATAGACCTTAAAAAGGATCTCCAAACCCTCAATCACGCTTATAAAATAAGTCGCTCTCCTTAAAAAATTAGTGTAAATATTAATCAGAAATAATATGAAACAAATGAGTCTCAAAAACTTCACCAAAACTTTGCAATAGTTCTTCAAGGCAAATCGTCGCACTCTAGGGCAAGTAACAAGATTTCCTTAGCAAATGTGGCACCAAAAAACACCTTTCGTAGAATGATCAACACCAAAACAACGAACACCTATTGGGCATGCATCCCAATAGCTTCTTCAATTATGAAAAAACAATTATTAAATTCAACATGTCTTCAATTGTGATCTTCACCTTGTATTTGTACCTTCCAAAGGGGGGCGAACCACCTTGGGGAGGTAAAATATTTCATAAACCTTCACTTGCTCTTTTTAGAATATCTTTTCCTTTTCTTGCTTTAGCTCCTAAGCCGACATTCCTTTTAATTTCTCTTTAGGTCTTTTTGAATTAATTAAATAATTTGCCTCAATAAATTAGTAATTAAAATTACTTTTTGGCAAATTAAATAATTATTTTATATTAGGTCCTTGCTTTAATGATTAATTAAATTGCTCTAATAATTGAAGTGATAAAAATCATTTTTCAGGAAATTTATTAATTATAAAACCCTTTAGGATAATCATTAAAATTATTTTAATTTTCCAAATGGTTAAAACGATTTTTTCGATAATTCGAATAATTATCCAAGATAGTTCTATGTCATGTCCCCATTCTGGTTGACATCGTTTTGCGTGTCGAGATCAGTGTATTATGGACTCTCGTAGACTGATGGTCGTGATGAGAGAGTCATTTAGGCGTTTATTTGGGGATCAGATGGCCTATTTTGCTCTTGGAGATATGATTTTTCATTATATTTTATTATATGGGGCCAAATGTTATATTTTTAAATTGAGGTGCACTTTTTATTTTATTTACTTTTTATTTTAAAAAAAGTGCAAGGAGATTTTATAAAAATATTATGGATACTTCTAGAAAAAGTAAGTGGCTTCTAAAGGAAGATTCCAAAAAGTGAATAAATAGATCGCTTGGGTCTCTCATTTGGCATCCAAGTTTATTTTTTCTCATTTTGGCTTCTTGGGCATTTGTAGACCCTGATGGTCTGCAAATTTTCAGTCTAATCTTTGAGAACGATACCTCTCAAGTGATTGCATAACTGAGGAGGTGAAAGATCCTTTGAAGGGTTGCTTGGAGGAATTGGTATTCAGCCAATTCAAGTGTGCTAAATTGGAGAATTTTGGTGGTTTATTCTCAGCTAAGAAATTTTCAGTATTTCAACATTTTTGGGCAAGGAGAAGCATAATTTTGGCATAATCGAACCCTTGGAGGAAGCAATTTTTAATAATTTTTTGTAGCATTTTGGAGGATTTTTGAAGAGGTTTCTGAAGGTTTTTTCACAAATCCGTACGACCGTACGGACGGGATTTCCAGTTTCAGCAAGTAGTCAAAAATCAACCATAACTGTGCCATTCAGTTCGCAGAGGTGCCAGGGGAAAGGTGTTTTCAGTTCAAAGGATTTTAGGCACTCCATCCAGGGATTTCAGTTTCAGTACATCTTCAGCCCTGGCAACTATCAGTGAGCAACATTTTGGCAACTTCAGTCAATTCCAGCCGAGTGCATTTGGTAATCATTTTTTACATCAGCCTATTGTGGATTTGTTGCACAACAATTTCTTAAGTACGGAATTAGTTCTCAGCATTGCTATTCAGTTGCATGCCAAGTGTTTGTTGAAATTTCACAGAACAACATTAGGGGTTTCCAGTGGTATCAGAGTGGTTTCCTGTCAGCCTGATTGGGTTATTTCAGATTGAATTCGATTATCAGTATGGCTTTAACAGGAGACAAGGATTTGGAAGAAAGAATGCACAATGCAAAGAAGAAATTAGATCATCCATTTCAGCGAACAGAGGACCTTCTAAGAACTTTGGAGGAGTTGGAAACTTATTTAGGCAAGGTTGATCAGTCAGATTCCTATGCTATGCAAACAACTTTATCTCCAGCATTTGGTTCGTTGGTGAAGCCCCGATTATTGAGACATCATGATGAGGTGGTAAGACTTACAGCTCTCTCTTGCATTAGTGAAATCACGAGGATAATAGCTGGCTTTAATTCTTATGATGATCAGATTATGAGAGAGGTACTTCATGCCATGGTGAAAAGCTTCGAAAAGTTGGATGACATCAGGGACCCTCATTTCACAAAGAGGGCAAGATTACTTGAAGTATTTGCAAGGTGTAGATTTGAAAACATTATGCTGTCAGTAGGTTGTATTGGTGACATTCGCATGATGTTTAACACATTTTGGAATATTATGGATGAGTTTCATTCCAGCGATGTATTAGCATCGATGCACTCTATCATGTTCACAATCTTGTTTGAGGATGAAATTTCTAAATTTTTGGCAGAAGATTTATGGTATGTCTGGACAAAAGAGAGGAATTTGTCACCTATGGCATGTACATGGTTAAAGAGTTTGATTGATAGGCCTAAGGATCGTAGTACTCTTCCTATGACAGGCAGAAACTTGAATGATGAGTTTGACAGACATGCTGATCCAGTATAGGGAGACATTAACACATCTTTAGGTAATGATTTATCTGCATCTTCACAGGCAGAAGCAGTTAAAGATGTTCAGGTTGAGCCAGCTGCATCAGAAGGTGATATCATAGGCACACCAGATTGCATGATTGACACAGATAGTGATTCCAGTACAGTTGGTCTGGATGAAGTTACAATAGTTGAGGATACTGTCATGTCTGAGGATAGTATAGTTGATCAGAAAGTGAGCATTCAGGACTTTGCAGAAAATGAGTATCAGGCACAGTTGGATGCTTCTTCACATGAGATAGAGGCTAGTAGTTCTTCCCATGGTTTGGCGAGCCAGCTGAAGACGAGGGGAAAGGATATTGTCGCGGCTTTATCTCATCATGATAAAATGCATGGATTGATCGAGAATCACATTTGGATGATTCAATGGCAGGAGAGACAAAAAAGAGTCACAGCAAGTTCTTGTGACGACTTACAGCAGATCAAGGAGGGCATGGAGGCAATGAAGGTAAGTTACATACACTTACTTTCAGATCGCGATCATCTCCTTAATCTTGCGGGAATCTATTTAGATGCATTAAAGAAGGAAGAGGAGGTTGACCGGCTTTCTCATACGCTAGAGGATACTCAGAATTCCTTGGTGTGTACTCAGTTGGCTCTCCAGGATTCTGAGAGACATGTGGACGAGCTTTGTCTTGAGGTGAGTTCAGTTCAGGAGTTAGCGCATGTGGTAGGGACTCAACTTTCTTTTATAGTCAAGTCACATGTTGATGATGATATGAGTATGTCTAGCATTCACACTCCGGATTCAGAGATTGTAGTGGGTACAGGAGACAGGTGCGTGAAGTCAGTTGGTATTGTTCACATTACTCAGGTGAGGAGTTTACTTGAGTTGCCAGTTGATTTCCGTTCATGGATTGGATGTTGGGATCCTTATCTTGGTACTTGGGATTGTTTTGACCAGAGATATCTATCATTCTTTGGTAGTAGTATCTCTTACACTATCATGGACTTGATTAGTAGTTTACCAGGTGTAGTTCTCATCCATGCCAGCAGCTTGTCTGATGCTGGAATTAGTTTTTATACACCTGTGTTGAGCATTGTTCAAGTATCTAGTGAACCATTCATGTTGGAATGGGTTGATGATCTCTCAGATATGGCAGAGTCTATAGAAGAGTCCCAAGATCCGATTATTGCAGATGACACCCAGGAGGATGTTGTGGACAGTGTTGAGGACTTAGTCTCTTCAGCAGGTTCCTTTGATACGGAGGTTTATGTGGATGCTTCAGTCACTCCGTTTGATGATACGAGTTCAACAGTTGGTCTGCCGAATTTGGATGGCAGTATTACAGATGATAGCTATTCTGAGGTTACTCCTTTGGACAGTGTGCCAGGGGTAGAGTATAGGAGTTCGACCAGCCAGCACAATCATGTGTCTAGTCAGCTGAGAGTTAGTGAGCGAGACATTGCTATCACTTGCAAGCATTTCGATGCTGCTCGTCAGTTGTTAGCAGTTTATGGGTGGGGTTCTCCTACTAGTGATGAGCAGGGAGGTAGTTATTTTTCCTTGACAGAGATCCACTCTCTATGGGAGGTTATCTGAATTCTAAGACAGGATTATATGCGGTTGGTAGCCGACAGAGATTATCTTAGGGAGTGGGGCAGTACAGCATATGATGCATTATTGGTCAAGGAAGATAAGGTGATTGAGCTTACTCAGCAGCTCGAGGTGACTTCTGAGATTCTTGAGAGTACACAGTTGGCTTTCGAGGAGTCACTGTTTCATTTGGCTGAGGTGACCATGGAGTTAGAGCGACTTCAGTGTTTACCAGTCCGTACAGTCACAAGGTGTGGTATCTGGTGACCCGAGGATGTCCATAGTCGAGATCATTAGAGACAGTGGAGATGAGCATATATCTATCCTCGATGCTAGTATTGGTTCATCTGGTTCGTTTCCACTGAAGTTAGATTCAGTTGAGTTGGGTGCTGTAGTTGAGCATGGTAGTCAGTCTGATATGGTGATGGTCTCTACTACTGATGGCACGGGGACTAGTGAGGTTGTATCAGGGATCAGTTGTGATGTTGGTGAGCCAGCAGTTGGTTTGGTTCCTTTTTGTGATACTACTCCTTTGGAGGTGTCTTCGGAGGTAGTAGTTGGTTCGGGCTTGGTTAGCGATCAGTTGCAGTTAGTTTCTTTTGGATTGCAATCTGAGCCACTAATTGAGAGTGGCGCATTTTATCGACATTACACTATAAGTGCTTGTCATCAGTTATGGGATGGTTTGACGCCATGGGATGAGAGTTGTGATAGACATGGCATGGTGATAGGTGCTGGGGTTGAGAGCTTGTTGGTGCATGACTTAGAGCAGGAGTTGATGGCAAGCAGATTTGGTTTGTGTTATTGCTATCTAGCATGTGATGTCTCTTCATTATCAGCGATGCATAGGAGTTTGGGTGATGAGACCATGGCTGGTGATCTGCAGAGATATGTTGATTACAGTAGAGGTACAGTGTGTGGATTCTCCGCACTTGGCGTAGTTCCATTTGGAAGTTGTTGCAGAGTTGGAGTGTGCCTTTTGCATAACACGGTGGAATGTGTATATGGTATTTGCGGTGTTGGCAGTTTGAGTTGTCCGCGCTACTTGGGTTCTGATATCTTGAGAGTTGGTGTCACATGGGTTCTTGACTGTGGCAGTTATGGAGTTGGGGTCCAGCTGAGCAGTGGTTCACGATTCATACATGGATTCCTCTTGGTTATATTTTAGAGATTGTTGCAGGAGCCGGCACTGATTGACAACAGTATAGTTCATGATTACATTTGGGATCCGGGTGGATGGATTGGTTTCTTGTTCAACCATTGCTTGGGGACAAGCAATTTCAGGAAGGGCGGATTGTCATGTCCCCATTCCGGCTGACATCGTTTTGCGTGCCAAGATCAATCTATTATGGATTCTCGTAGACTGATGGTCGTGATGAGAGAGTCATTTAGGCATTTATTTGGGGATCATATGGCATATTTTGCTCTTGGAGATATGATTTTTCATTATATTTTATTATATGGGGCCAAATGTTATATTTTTAAATTGAGGTGCACTTTTTATTTTAAAAGAAGTGCAAGGAGATTTTTCTAGAATATTATGGATACTTCTAGAAAAAGTAAGTGGCTTCTAGAGGAAGATTCCAAAAAGTGAATAAATAGACCCCTTGGGTCTCTCATTTGGCATCCAAGTTTATTTTTTCTCATTTTGGCTTCTTGGGCATTTGTAGACCCTGATGGTCTGCAAATTTTCAGTCTAATCCTTGAGAACGATACCTCTCAAGTGATTGCATAACTGAGGAGGTGAAAGATCCTCTGAAGGGTTGCTTGGAGGAATTGGTATTCAGCCAATTCAAGTGTGCTAAATTGGAGAATTTTGGTGGTTTATTCTCAGCTAAGAAATCTTCAGTATTTCAAAAAAATTGGGCAAGGAGAAGCATAATTTTGGCATAATCGAACCCTTGGAGGAAGCAATTTTTAATAATTTTTTGTAGCATTTTGGAGGATTTTTGAAGAGGTTTCTGAAGGTTTTTTCACAAATCCATACGACCGTACGGACGGGATTTCCAGTTTCAGCAAGTAGTCAAAAATCAACCATAACTGTGCCATTCAGTTCGCAGAGGTGCTAGGGGAAAGGTGTTTTCAGTTCAAAGGATTTTAGGCACTCCATCCAGGCATTTCAGTTTCAGTACATCTTCAGCCCTGGCAACTATCAGTGAGCAACCTTTTTGCAACTTCAGTCAATTCCAGCCGAGTGCATTTGGTAATCATTTTTTACATCAGCCTATTGTGGATTTGTTGCACAACAATTTCTTAAGTACGGAATTAGTTCTCAGCAGTGCTATTCAGTTGCATGTCAAGTGTTTGTTGAAATTTCACAGAACAACATTAGGGGTTTCCAGTGGCTTATTGGTAGGGGTCATTACATTTTATTTTAATAATTAATTAAAATGCCTTATATTTTTGAATGATTGAAATCATTATTTGAGCAATTTTATTAATTATTAAAATTATATGAAAAAAGGACATCACAAAAGATGAACACAAGTGCTCAAGCTCTGTAAAAGGGTTTGATTTCAATAGATAATGGATGTCTTCTTTTGAGCCCAACTCCTTTTATAATTACCCTTTTCATTTCGATTTCCTTTTCTCGCCTAATTTCCCTCTAGAAGTGTCTAAAAACACTTTTTAATAAAACATTACAATAGACCCACTTTAATTAAAATCCTTCCTTTTTCACTGTTTCTGAGAGTGGCTTTTATTGGAATTTGGGCATGCCCAAAATTCTAATGTTCCATGAGATTATTTGCAATAAAAATCTAGGGACGTGTAGGGAGTGATCGTCCCTTGGGTTAGATTTGTTGTATGTGTATCCTTAGGAATTGCTTCCGACTCCATATGAGTTGGTTCCTTCGATACTGTGATGGATTCAGGAGTTGGCTTTCGATTCTTTTTTGCATCGTGGCATGATTTTTTGCTTCCCAAAACAACAAATCTTTTGGAATGAGATTTGCTTGAGGCTTTTGTTTTTCAATGATCTTTTTCTTTCTTGCTTGACAGGATGAGGGGTCAGTGTTGGAGGAAAAAATAGGATAAGTTTATGCTTTACCTTTGTGATAATATTGGGGTGTTGTTTGAGTTGGCGAAGTCTCATGTCTACTCGTGCATATTCCATTGTTTTTGTGACTAGGCTGGATGGGGCAGCAAAGCGCTGAGCCCTTGAATTTTCCTTCAGATTGGAGCCTTTCCTTTTTCATTTATATGCTCTTTGGAATTTTCCTTTATTTGTCCCTTCTCCTGATAAATGTTGTGTTTGTTGATCTTTTTGTCTGTTCTTCTCTACTTGTGGCTGAAGAGTGGTTTCCTTTTGTGTGCAAGCGTGAATTTTTTTCTTTGGACTATTCTTGGGTTCTCTGAGAAGGGCATACCTTTTCAGATGTTTTTGGGTGTGGCATATTATGCATTTGAAAGAGATATTCTCATAATCTATAGGTTGTGCATTCTCGCAATCTATGGGTTGTGCCCATTGTATTCCTCCAATATCTGAATCAGATGATCTGGTATGGAGTTATTCAGATCAAGATTCACACATATCCTTGCATAGTTGAGGACTATGGCGTTTTTGGTGAAGTTTGATGCTACATTACATTCCCCTATGGTGTTGCCCACTTTTTTAGGGGAATATTATTTCTGATACTCAGTGGGTGGCAAGGGCAATCTTATTTAGACTACACCATAGTGGGGAGGTCCTCTATAGAATTGAATGGGAAGGACCAATGCTTCAAGAAGAGGCATGCTTACTTCATGAACGAGGGGCCACCTTGGTCTCTTTCTTGTTTGGAGGAGAAGATAGCCATGAAATAGCCTTTTGGCATTATGAGTATGTCCACCGTCCTTGCAGGCTTTGAATACTCCTAGATCTAGAGTATGAGAGTTTTGGGGCTAGGGAAGGCTCCAAAGTTTGTTTTCCATTTCAGAGTTGCCGATCAAGGCCCTTTCCTTGATATGCCAAAGTTTGTTTTCCATTCAATCCATGATGAAGGACACTTTCAGGGCTGTCTCAAGTCTAAGGTAACAACCATTTTACTTTTATATCGAGCAATTTGATCCAATTACAATTATTTGAGCATAATATTGAAGGAATTGCTGCAATTTTTCCTTTGCAAATGAGGGTGGCGTCATTTGAGATGGAATTTATGAAATCTGGGCTCATTGAGGATGCCATGGCCTTCTCAAAGGGAGTATTGCATCCTGTTCAAAAGGGCTGCAAGGTAAGATCAGATCTATTTGTTATGGTTGGGGGAGAGATCTAGTTTGCAAGGCTAAGGGGTATGGGATGGGGTAGGTGGAAGATTCCTTAAATAGGACTCTCATGTTCATTTTGTAGAGTTTTAACTAAAGGAAATTGTTCAATTAAGTGATGCTCAAGCTCACATGATGGATTGTGCTGATAAATATTCCAGCCTTGCTTCTACTCTCTATAAAAGTATAATGAACTTGTTGATAGTTGGACATGTAGAATTGATGAAATAGAACAAGTTGTTTTATTTTCGTTTCAAAATTTATGAATGATTTTGGAGAAGAGGAGGCATTGCTTGATTAATTGTGGGCGGAGGTATTTATTTGACACAAGACGATGTTATTGTTTCATCTTCTTTTGATGCATCTCTCATTGATAAATCTTTACTTGTCACTCATGAGAGGTCTTCTTTAGGCATTTGTATTTTGAAAATAATAAGAAGGGAATAGGCTCCAAATTACTTCAACAAGTGGGCTATACAAGAGGAACACTTGGAAATCATGGATAGGGTATTGTCCCTTGGACTCCCATTGTGCCTAAGATGAGACTAAAGAGAGTAGGAATCAGCTATCCTAAGCATACATTGATAGATGGGGGTCACCATGATTCTTCTACCAATGATCAACAAAAACTAGATCTTACATCATCAATTGATTCTTTTGCTACTATTGATCAGTAGAAATAAAAACATGCATAACCTACATCTCAACCCTTCTGACATCCTCGTGATATAGGCAGTGGACATTCTTTCTTTATATATGAGTAACATTTTGGTGTGGCAACAACTATTTTCATATTAATGGATGTAAATGGCAAAATCATGGATCAATGCCCATTGTTAGAACTGTGTGAATGGATTGATGACTAGTCATGGGGACAATTCAGAGCATCTAAATTTGAGTCCCATGGTAGATGGTTCTTTGATTACTTGACTTTTGTACTAGTTTGTGATGTCCCCTTTTCATATAATTTTAATAATTAATAAAATTGTCCAAATAGAGATTTTAATTATTTGAAAATATTAGGCAATTAATTAATTATTAAAATAGAACTATCTTGGATAGTTATTTGAATTACCGTAAAATTGGTTTTAACCATTTGAAAAATTAAGGTAATTTTAATGATTATTCTAAGAGGCTTTATAATTAATAAATTGTTTGAAAAGTGATTTTTATCGCTTTAATTATTAGAGAAATTTAATTAATTATTTAAGGACCTAATTATTTAATTTCAGTGTTGTAGGGAGATGCATCCCCTACCCCTTGAGACGCGTCTCCTCGTACCCCCTGTAGCTATCTCCCTGTACACCCGTGCCCCCGTCAATAGTACTATAATTTTCAGGTTTTTATTATTTTCATATAATAATAAATATATATAATTATAATAAGAAAATATAAATATATATAAATTATATATATAGACGTCTCCCTGTACCCCCGTCTCTTTTTTTTTTTAAATGCGTACCGTACCCGTCCCTGTCTCTCTGTATTTGTACCTATACCCGTTCCCTGGCAACTATGTTTAATTTACCAAAAAGTAATTCTAAGTACTAATTTATTAAGGCAAGTTATTTGATTATTTCAAAAAGGTCTAAAGTGAAATCAAAAGGAATGTCAGCTTCGGAGCTAAAGCAAGGAAAAAAAAATACAAATACAAGGTGAAGATCACAATTGAAGACGTGTTGAATTTGATAATTGTTTCTTCATGCTTGAAGAAGCTATTGGGATGCATGCCCAATAGGTGTTCGTTGTTTTGGTGTTGATCAATCTACAAAAGGTGTCTTTTGACACCACCTTTGCTAAGAAGATCTTGTTACTTGTCTTAGAGTGAGGTGATTTGCGTTGAGGAGCTATTGTGAAGATTTTGTGACGTTTTTGATGCTATTTTTCTTGCGTATGATTTTTGATTAATATTTGCACTATTTTTGCAAGTAGTGCGAACTATTTTGGGAGGCTTGATTGAGGATTTGGAGGCCCTTTTAAGGTCTATTTATGCAATTTAATATTTTAAAATTAATTGCTAATTTTCTGCATATTAGCATGGGTTTTTTAAGAAGATTTGAAGCCTTAAATTGATAGAAAATTAAATAATAATTTTTAGATTATATTTAATTATTTTTGACAGGAAACTAGGGTTTTTAGAATTTTAGAGCAATTTTTGGTGACCTTCCTATTGAAAGAAAAATTTGAAATTATTTTTATTCAATAATCCTTATTTTTATGATCCGTTTGAGCTCTTATTTGCATCATATTTTCAAATATTGAGAGAGTTATGAATTTTGTAAGTTTCCAACTGTTTGTAGGAAATAATATTTGTTGAGGGCAGATTTGCAAGGGTTTTGTTCTGAATTAATTATTGCAGTGATTTTCTGAGTTTTGGCAATTGGTTTGGACTAAGCTTGAGCAGGGATTAGAGTGGGAAAGAAGGAATTCATCCATATCAGGTTCTTTCTTCATTGAAGCAAGAGCCATTTGTGGCCAAATTCACAAAGTATTTATTTGGTACTTAATTCAAGGTGAAATTGGAGTTAATTTTCAGTTTGAAGGTGCAATTGTAGCAGCTAGGGTTTGTTGATTTTTAATTTCAGAATTTGTGGATTTTGGAGAAAACCCCTTTTTATGTGAAATCGTCCTATTTGGGGACATTACATAGTTTCTTTGTGCCATATTTGATAGCATTTTTTAAAGAAATGCATCTTATATTATTCCAGAGAATAAATGATTTATATCAGCTGAGCATTAGAGATTAAAGGAATTTCTTTCCTACATAAACAAGGAAAGAAAACACATGGGCCTACATATCAATGGGCAAAGAGTTGCAATTTTTTCATACTGAGTGGAGGGGTATGTTCCTGAAAAGTAGCTTTGTATCTTGTCCTCCAAAGGAAATTGATCATTGGGAACCATATTGGATTCCACAAACTTGCAGTTGTCCCTGATCATCCACAAAGCCTCTAGAAGGGGCCCTTGCTAAGAAAGAGGGACAATAAAAAGGAATGAATTCAGATCGTAACCATCCCCAAAACCCTATAGTTGTTGATTAGTTCCAAAAGATATGGTCGTCTGTCTACTCTTCCCCAAACAATGCAAAAATCATTTGAAACATCTACCTTACTCAATCATGCCTTCACAACTAAACCTGGACACATTACTATTTGTCCTAACACCTTGTTTGAAGGAGGTTCTTGTTTTCCCAATAACTTGTTAATGGCATTGCCATCCCTCCTCAGGGTTCTTGGCTCGCTACCACTTGTTCAATCAGGGCACAATATCTATAGATTCTATCACTTGAATTCCCACTGGCCCAGTTCCAATCCCTTTGATACAGATCTGCAATTTGAAATTGCAATCCGAAAAGACAATTTTCAAAAATCATCTTACAAATTTCATGAACATCTCTTTTGTATGCTAGCATTGGCACTTGAGTGTCACCTAGGTACCACCAAGAGTGCCACTCCCAGCCATCATTGTTCCAAAAGATATCTTCAACAAATGAATTCCACCCTTGCCAACCTTTTCTAGAAATCAGTGGTGGAAGCCAAACTTGTCCATGCTATGAGTTGAAAGTAAAAAATAAAACGTGTAGCTAAAGCCTAAAACACAAACATCATGTGGACCCTATAGCTATCAATGGAGTGAATTCGAAAGAATCTATCTTCACAATGGTTAGTGATCATTTTTTTCTAATCAGACAAGATGACCCTCCTCTATGGCTAATTTGAAAAAATTCTTTGGCAATAAGGGATATGTTCTATTCATCTTGTCTATTGAGATCCTTAGAAGTTTTAATTGGGAAAACAAGGAGGTGAAAAGGGGTCCCTTTTGTTGCTTGGTATGTCTTCCAAGAAATTAGTGGAGGATTAGGGATTCCCAACATAATTTTGTGCCACGAAATTTTCAATGGCATTTTTTATTTGTGCCTTCATCTCTTTTGTACATGAGCATTACAAAAAATGCATGCACTAATGGGAATACCAACTTGTCACATGTGACTTGTTGGAGAACGTGTTTAGCATTTGACCCTCTTTCCCAAAAAGTACTTGATCAAATATCATGGTTTTCTTTCTTGGAGCACTTTTATTGATTTAAACGCTTTTGATGAGCAGCTTCATTAGATCACTTTCAACTTCAACCTATGCTCTGCCACTATCATTGTCATTCATGGAGACTATTAATTTTGGTCACTATAAAAATTTTCATTGAGGGATGTTAATGTTAGGTGGTAACCTTGACTTGGTGCCTTGGATTCCTCTAGTGGCCGACTTTTGACCATATTGGGTCCAACACAATGGTGAGGGTTTTGTATTCTTGGGTTAAACCTTGAATAAACTGTTAATAACCCACCAATTTTTCCTCAAGAAAACTATTTAAATGGGATATTTCACCCCTCATTTGGATTAATGTGCAATTTGAAAATAATGTGCAATATACAGTAGCACGTATGACTATTCAGCAATTATATGTTATGAAGTACATTGAGTCTTACTGTATTAGATTACATCAGTACCCTCTTGTATCTTCAATGTCCCTCTCACATCTTTGATTTCCTAGCTGTGTGTTTGTTTTCTCTGCTTTGCTTTTTAATTGATGTTTTTAATTTACGCACTACTTTATTTCAACATAATTTATAGAATTTGTGATTTGTTTATATATTTGCACATCCTACAACATTTCCTTGTCATTCTAATGTGATTTCTCTCCTTTGACCTGCAACAAAATCTTCCCTAAATAAAGGAAAAACAAAACCACTATTGCCCCTTAGTTAATCACAAGAACAATATTTTAAACTTGAGTTAATCACAAGATCCTTGTTCTAACAATTAGGTTAACAAATTGTACCAAGCAAGAGACTCATAGTCCAATCAAAATGTTAGACTTGTGACCCTAGTTGTTCAAGTAACAATTGGCGTACATCAAGCATTGTTCAATTGTTAGGGTGGTTAACCACCTAAATGTGTATAAATAACTTATCTAAAATAATTGCATGGAAACATATTTCAAAACTAGTTAATGTATGGGGAGCACTAATTATTTAGGCAGCATTGTGAAATATCCCGAGCCAAATTTTTCAACTTTGTTTAGATTTTGGATTACAACACAAGCAGGTACCGTCAAGATTAAAAGTTAATCTCAAATAAACTGAAATAACTTTGCCACTAGAATGCAAGAAATTGAACTCAACGTCCAGTATGTGCTACCCAGTCCAAGGCGGAGTAGGGGCGACCATAAGACGGAGTAATTACAGGAAATGGAACTCAACGTCCAGTATGTGCTACCCAGTCCAAGGCGGAGTAGGGGCGACCATAAGACGGAGTAATTACAAATAAAGAACTCTACGTCAAGTATGTGCTACCCATAAGAGGCTACCATATGACGGAGTGAACTTTAATAACAATGCTTTAATGGAAATGCTGAAAAGGAAACTAATCCACACCCAGCATGTGCTTGCTTACCCAGAAGGGAAAGTAGCTACCATAGGGCGGATGCTCTACACCTAGAATGTGCTTGCTAACCCAATAGGGCAAGTAGCTACCATAAGGCGGAGCTGTAAACTAATTACAATATTTAAAGGAAAATTGAACAAATAGAGAAGGGCTGCCAGTACTACTGTCAGCTTACAAAATTAAGAGAAATTTGCCCTTGGAAAGAGAAAAAACCAGCCACTTATTAATTTCTTCAGATGTTCATAACTCATGCAAAACTTAATCAATCTTCTGGATTTTTGTTGCAAAGACTCTTCCTGGATGGGGCGCCCAAGTTAGCATCCATAAACTGGTGAAATCTGCATCCAAATGTGTTACACAAAAACCAATGCAAACCCCAGAGGGGCGTCTAGCTGGAAAAGGGGCGACTTGCTCTAGAAATTCAATGCTCTCTATAAATTCTATAAATCTGAACAAAGGGGCGCCTAGGCCTAACCAAGACAATTAGCTGATGCCCAGAACTATTTTTTTTGTATTTTTGGATTTATGAAAGAAAATCTAGGTCTATCTTATACAGAAATACAATATCTGAAGCTCTAATAATACCAAAGGAACTGACAATGAAATAACTGAAGTAATACGTAAGCAAATACAAATATCAATAACTAATTCACCACTAGATGCTGTCTTTCAAGCATGAAGAGATGCCTTTGCTAGGAGGCCTTCATTCCCCGAAGCAGTTCCAGAGCCAAAGCTGCAGCATAACAATGCACTAAAACCAAGATGATCAAATGATAGCCCAATGCCTTCTTTTATAGGCTTCAATTGGCTTCTTCTAGAAGCTTATCCTCAAAAGTGGCGCCCCCTTTCCATGCAATGTGGCGCCCCCCCTTCAAGTCCCTCTTTTTAAAATAACATTAAGTTAACAAGTCTAGGCCAAGGTCAACGTTAAAATATAACGTTATTATTATTTTTTTAAGTGACATTCACTTATTCCGCCAATACCGAATTCTGAAGCCCACAACTGAATGAGACAACTAAAAAGGGAAAATAAACTCCTTGCGACAATCCTGCTAGCTGCCAAAAATAGAATTTACTAAAAATAGTAAATTCCTGGAAATGCTCAGAAAACTGAAACGAACATACCTCCGCGAAGCTCTCGAAAAACCCAGAAGGAAACTGCCGTCAAAACTTCGAACAAAGACATCCTAAAAAATAGGAAACCCTCATTTGCACCTTCCGAATAGCCTACGGATTTCCAGGAATAGGCCAACGGTCATTATGAGCTCAGATTCGAGAAGGGGTCATTACACATTGGTTGTCTACGTGAGGAGCAAGGTGCATTAATGTATTGATTTTAGGTGCTTCAATCTATGTCAAAACTTGGTGTTGTCGGAATTTATTAAGATACTTTTGGAGTAATAAAAAAAGAGAGAAGTAGCTGTAATACATATTGGAGGAAGATTGATCTCTTATGGAGTCTTCATATCAAGCCAAAATGTCTATATACAAAATAGTTTATGCAAAGGAGAGTCTCATTTGGGGCTAACAATAAGTAGCCAATGATTATTAAGGCATCAAGGATGGAATATATGTAAATTGTGATTTTCTAACACTGGTGTGTTTTCTTTAGATCATAACACACGAGGCATTTTATGAAATTTGGAATGATTTGCAAAAAATATAGACATGTCATCAAAGTTTGAAAGCATTTTAGGAGTCACTTTATATGTATAAAAAATGTCTCTAAAGTCAAAACAGAGAGCCCAAATGAATTTGAGTCCAACATTATACCTACGTATTTGTTTATCAATAATGATATGAACGAAGTACTTTGCTAGATTTGAAGAATTCTAGAAATTACTGAGATTCTAGAAATATATATAGAGAAAAAATATTCCCCTGATAACCTAAAGAGTAGCTTAACAAAAAGGAATAGGAAAGATGAAATTCTATATGTACCCCTTAATACTTATGAGAATCAATTGAAGAAATTGGAAAATACACTTTTTATTTTGTTTATTGTTCACCCTTCTGACTCTTTGTTCTCTTTGTTTTAACCCTTTTCATTTTGCTGATCTATGATTCCTCTACATAGGTAGCTAGGCTTCATATGGATGTCTTAGGTAAGTATAAGATTCTTATAACTTAATATTTACTGATTCTTTTGTTCTTTTACTGCAGAAGCTTGGTAGAGTCTTCAGGTGTATCTGCAGCCCTGTATATGAAGTAGAAGAGCATTCTGCATCATTTGAATACAAGAAGAGATGACATAATCTGAAATCTTGGCATCGCACTGCTTTGTCAAATTACCAAATTAACAATTTTGGAATCCAAGGTTAGTGTCATGAAGTCCTCAATATTTTTAATGTTGTTTTGATCAGCTATATATGATTCTTTTAATGCACATTCAATATTCATTTTCTCTCTCTATGTTAATTGGGTAAGAACATGAAACTTGGTAACTCGCAAGTTTTATGGATGGTTTACACTTTGAGAAAAGATGATAGATCTGTTTCCCTCTCTTCTCCTTGCTTGGTTACTTCTTTATGATCTCTTTTTTTCCTTGTAAGAGTATAAGGATAAAATTTGACCATACCAATTTTGGGCAGAAACAAACCATACCTGCTTGAATTTATTTAGTGTTAGGCTAAATAAACTGGATATCTATCTAGACTGCAGATATCAAGTTCATTTTCATCAACCTTCACTTTTTATCGGTACTACTACATTTGTTAAAAAAAAACATAATATTTGTTTTCAGTCTGCATGGACATGCTTGTGTGCAAGAACATTTTCACACGAGCATATAATCTCAAAACATTGATTCCTTTTCCCATGCCCTACCTCATCCGATAAAGGAAGTAAATTGTAATTCCAAATTGGACAACAAAAGGGCAGATGCAAAAGGGAATATGGTTGTTGCAATTGCCATCTCTTTCCACAACGTACCCTTAACCACATAATTTTAGGGAGAGGTTTTGGGTACCTGCATGGTTATTTCAGTTTGAGATTTAAATGTGCATATACATCATGTGCTGCGTCCTTATAATTGACTTATATTTTCTAACTCTAATTTATTACTTTTCTAGAAAATACCCCTTTTTAAAATTATTTCCATTTTTTGCTATTTTTTCAGTGGATTTCATGTGGAATTTCCAGGTTCTTACAAGGTATGAAGTTGGATACTCAGTTTTCAATTCCACTTCCAGTTGGATATGAAATACTCTTTAGTGGCATAAGATTAGTATCTCAGGAATGGATTGGTTTCTCACCTATTACATATTCTCTGGTTTTATAACTTGCACTTGTAATAGGCAATTTGGGTAAATTCATTTTTGAGTTTGTAATATTAATTACTATTCAGTTGGTTTTTCTTATGTTGAATTCTCTATGGATATTTAATTTTGATCCAAATCTGCATAAAACCCTGGCTAGTATTTGAGGTTTAGTACAATAGCAAAAATATTGTGCCTTGCCTTATCCACAATTTTGTACAGCTCTGTATTACACTGCGATCTTGTGATACAAGAAGCTAAAGCTCCCAGATTTACATTTTTGGTTTGAATTACAATGCTACGGCTTTTGTTTCTAGGCCATTACGTGTAAAGCAGTGGTGTGAAGAATGATATAGTCATGGACATCTGCTTGTTTCCACTTTGTTCTAGATGCAAGCTATGGAGTTTCAAATAAAAGAGAATATAAACAAAATGAGATTCACCCTTATACTCTCTCTCTCTCTCTCTCTCTCATGAATGTATAGATTTAAAATCTCATCTACATATTCAGATTTCAAAGTAAATTAATTTATACAATATACATGTACACACATAAGCATAAATGTTTTTGTACATTATATGTCCACATGTGTCTGTGTATTATTGGGGAAAATGAATTGTACAAACATTAAGAATTGATTTATACAATATGTATGTGCACATGTATGTGTAATACCATGTAAAATGAGAAATTGATAGAAAATGCTACCAAGGGGTACATGATTTACAAAAATCAGAGATAATAGGATTCAAATATGATTTTAAAGTTAGAAGAAGCTAATAAAATTTAAAAATATGATAATTTCTTTCTAACCATACTTGCAAAGATATCTCAAATGTTAATAAATTGTGAAACAATTGGATGAAAATCGTATGTTTCCCTTTTCTTTAAATTTTAATTAATTCATGATTTGCAAATTTCTCTTTGTTGAGTGCAATGAGAAAAAAATAGACATCTACTATTTACTAGTTGTGATCATCAATTGGTTTTACTTGCCCTCCGTCCATTAAAGTACAAACTTTTACTAAAAGTTGTACTTTAATCTTCTGTAATATTTTATTCTTTACTTAGCTTATGCTTGTGTTTTCTCAATTTTTTTGTAAATTGTTAGAGTTGACATGTTGATATTATCTTCTCTTTAATCTTTTCTAATTTGGCAGAGTTGAAAATATTGTGCTTTATTTAATCTTGTTTAATTTTTCTAAAGTTGAAATGTTAATATTATGTTTTCTTTCATCTCTTGTGATTTGCTAAAGTATTTACTTTGCTGAAGTCAAAATCATCAATTCGCTAAAGTCCTTTCTTAAAAAAAGTGCTCTTCTTTAATCCCATAATTTTCTAATATTTTTATTGTCTCTAATTTTGTGTAATTTAAGATGGGTTTATTTTACAATTCATTTAGGTATTCACTTCACCAGTCTTCATTTCTTTTTAGTATTTTTGTGCTTTAGCTAACTTCAATCTGGTCAATTTAAAAATCTTGTTATTTATATTTTCTTGTGTTTGCTCATGAGAAGGATAAGCAACAGATTTTCCAAGGAGGTCCTTGGTTCATGGGATGAGTTGGATTGTTCATGAAGTCATGGCATTCTCTTTTCAAGGCAGAAGAAGAGTTACCTTCTATAGGGCCGGTTTGGGTACGGCTTTTTGGGTTGCCAGTGGTATTTTGAAACCCCACTATTTTTGAGGCTTTAGGTAATACCCTAGGCACATATATGTCGACTTATGATAGTTTGACGTGTTTTGAACATATTGTTTATGCTCGAATCTATGTTCTTATCAATTTCGATAATCCTTTACCCAAAAAAGATCACACTACAATTTGGTGAAGGGTTATGGGAATAAGCAGTGGATTATGAAAACATTCCTTTCAGGGGTAGTCTCTGTCATGAATATGGGCATTTGGTTAAATATTATTCTTTATCTATTCAAGAAAACCCTAAGGAAACCTTGAATAAGGAGGCTTTTCAAGAACAAAAAAAGAAGCATATTGTGAAATCAAGATCCCCACTTCTACGCCTTCCTCTTCTAAAATCTGTTTTAGCTCTTTAGTTGTTAAGGAAACTACATAGGAGGAGGATGTGCTTATGGAGACCCAAATCCCTGAAATGCCAGTCAATAGAAATTCCCAATCGATCCTAGCTAATCATATAGGAAATCACAGGTTTAGATGTTGGTTATAGTTCCTCAAAATGAAATGTTTTTTGTTAAAAAAACACAAATTGGGGGAAAATGAACAAACAAAAGCAGATTTGAATAATGAGTTGGATGATCCTCCTCTTAGAGCACTAGTTCTATATTCCTCTTCTTTGGACATCCCCTCTAATATGGAGCGTAGCAGACTCAGTTAGACATCGAACAAAAACATGAAAATGGATTTTAATAAGAAAATAGGAAGGAAATCAACAACACCCCATATTCAAAGGGAAGATGAAAAAGTAGTCTCTCCACGAAGCACAAAAGAGGGGTTCCAGATATAGCTTCTTGATACAAATTGAAATGCATCTCATGGGACATCAGGGGTATCAAAGGTTGCCCTTCCAAGTGTAATGAAATATATAGAATGTTGAAAGTTCATAGACCTCAGATGATGTTTCTCTAGGTAACCAAGAATTTGTCAAGATCTAGGAAGCACAATTGATTACTTTTCTATAAGCAATTAAACACGGAATTGAACCAGAATGATTAAGTAACTAGAAACTTGAAACAACAAAGAATATGAGAAACAATACTATCTGTATTAACACTCTTCCAGAAAAGAATTACAATGAAGAGACGCCACACTCTTCCACCTTACAGGCTTCCCACACCAAGTGTTCAGTAATTCACACTCAAGAGTTATCTCTCTCTTTCTCAACCACAACTAACTCAACAACCTGAGTTGTTATCCCCTCCTTCATAGCTTCAGCTGATCTCCTTGACCTTGCACCTTGCAGATCTCCTTGACCTTGCTTTCTTGCTTCAATGTTTTACTTGCCTTAATTACAATACATGCCTCATGGGTCTCTTAAATAAGATCCCAAGCATACAATAATTAGACTTCTAATTACAATAATTAGAAACACAGACTCAAGACTTAAATTAGTCTTCAACATGCAAACACTCTCGGACCTCTTAAATTAGACGAGTCTAATTCTGGAAACGCGTTCTGGAAACACATGCAGAAGCATGCACATGCACAGGTGACCGACGTCGGTTGCTGTCGGTCTGCTCCTGACCGATGTCGGTCGATCATTGGTCCCTGCCTGACCGACGTCGACAATACTGCCGATGCCGGTTATTGGTCGAACTCAGCAACTCCCTGATTAGCATCCTGGTGAAGCTTTTAGCTCCACAACTTAACAGAATTCTACAGACAACCTGGATATGTTGGCTATGAAGATTTGGCATGTTGTTATTGTGGTTTCCAATGACTCCAAGGGAGTGGCTGGAGGAATAATGTGTATGTGGAACCCAAGGGATATTGTGGTTGTCAATCCATTGGCTGCATAGGGCATTTTGGCAATCATAGCTCGAAGTAGATATTCTCCTTAACCTTTCCTATTTATCAATGCTTATTTTTCTTTTGGTTTGGAGGGGAAAAGACAACAGAGGAGACACCTGAAGTACATTATTCATCTTTACCCAGACACCTAGGTTATTATAGGAGGGGATTTCAACTCCATAATCTCCCTTGAAGAGAAGGTTCGAGGCAATAGTAGGCTTGATGCTTGTGTTAACCTCATGCTAGAATTTTGTTCTCATCTTAATCTTATTGATAGTAAGTCTAATAATGGAATCATTACTTGGTCCAATCGTATAATTGGTCAAAATAATATTGTTGAGAGATTGGACTGATTTTTTGTGACAGAGGAGTGTTTGGTTCAGGGGCAACTACCTAAAGCTAGAGTTATTGATAATGTTGGCTCTGATCATTGGCCTATATTACTAGCTTTGAGGTACTCTCACCCTCCTAATACTCATTTTCGATTCCAACTCATGTGGCTTAGACGTGAGGATCTTCAGCACAAAGTTCATGAACAATAGAAGAAAGGTAGCCCTCATCATGGCACCAAAATGTACAATTTTGTTAAAAAGGTTAGCTATGTTAGATCCAAGTTCAAGAGCTGGAATTGGATTGAGTTTGGACACATTCCAACTAAAAAAATTGAGATAGTTGGCAACTTGGAGAGGGTAAATGAGACCATGCGCCTGAGAGGCATTTCTAAAGATCTCAAAAACGAGGAGCTTGGTTTGATCAACCTTTTGAAGGAGTGGACTTTAAGGGAGGAAATTATGTGGAAGCAAAAGTCGATAATTTATTGGCTTCAAAAGGGGGACAAAATTACTAGTTTTTTTTCACAAATCCCTTCTTAAGCGATGATCCTTTAACCACATTATCTCTATTGAAAAGGAGGATGGGAATCTTGATTTCACTTCACAGGGTATTACCAATATTGCGATTGATTATTATTCTAAGTTGTTTATTGATGTTCATATGGATGTGGATGCACAACAAAAAATTATTCAAGAGATTCTTACACTTATTTAGAGATTCCTACACTTATTTCTGCCTTGGATAATCAAGCTCTTATGGCCAATATTTCTATGAAGGAATTACGAGTACTGGTCTTCAGTATGAGTAAAGGGAAAACACCAGGTTCTTATGGGTTTTTCTATTGAGTTCTATCAGGGATTTTGGGAAATAATCAAGGATGATTTGTGGGTTGTTGTAGAAGAGGCAAGGACTACTAAAGTCATCCTTAAACAACTCGACCAAACTTCTATTGCTTTGGTTCCTAAAGCTCATAATGTTACACATAACTTTGGTTTTCATCCTATTGCTTTATGCAATGTGGTGTATAAAATTATTTCCTAAATTATGGAGAATATAATGAAACCCCTATTGCACAAAATCATATCCCTTGAACAAGGAGGTTTAGTTGAGGGAAAACATATTCTAGATGAGATTGTCTTGGCTCAAGAAGCTCTTCATTCAATGCATCTCTAGAATTCTTCGGCCATGTTTATCAGATTGGATCTCTCTAAAGCATGCGATAGACTTGATTGGGCCTTTCTTTTATAAATTCTCAGGTAGTTTGGTTTCTTAGAGGATTGGATTCAATGGGTAAAAGGATGTATTACTTTAGTTTTGTTTTCAGTCATTGTGAATGACACACCTTCTAAGACCTGTTTGTCTTCTCGAGGGATTCAGCAAGGAGACCCCTTGTTTACTATATGTTTATCATTATGGTTGAAAGTCTGGGTCAGATCATAGCCAAGGGAAGAGAAGACAAAACTATTGAAGGCATCACTTTAGCTCATGAACTCGAGCCTATGACCCATTTGCAATTTGTGGATGATTCATCTCTTATGGGCAAAGCCACAAATCATGAAGCCTCCAATTTTAGCAAGCAACCACAACTTTTTAGTAAAGTAACAGGGCAAATTATCAATGATGATAAATCAAAAATCTTTTTATTTCATACCTCAAATAAACAAGAAGCTATGATTTTGGATAAGCTCCACCTTAGGAAACCTGAGTTGCCATTGACGTATCTTGGAATTTGTCTCAAGCACAACCACTTATCAGATTGGAGTTGGCTTGTGGCCAGATTGAAAACTAAAATTTCAAAATGGACCCATAAGTGGATTTGTATGAGAGGAAGAATCATGTTGATTAAGGGGGTGTTGCAGGTTATTCCTATCTTCTCCTTGATTCTTCATGTTCCTAAATTTATCTTCAAAGATATTGATTGCATCTATTGGCAGTTCTTATGGAGAGGACCACAACTCACCAAAAAAGGTCTTTTGTAAAATGGGAAATGCTTTGTCTTCATAAGCATGATGGCAGTCTTGGGTTTTGTTCAGCGCAACTAAATGGCTAAGCACTAGTTGCGAAACTCTACTAGTGTCTTATTAAGTTTCCTTCCCAACTTTGGGCCAAAGTTTTAAGAACCAAGTATGTAGAAATTAAACCTCCTGATCAGTTGGTTCATTTTTATCTATCCTCCAGGGGCTCCCATATTGTGTCAGTTCTTAAAATTGGTGAGGTTATATTAAAAAGAAACTCTTTTGGATCATTAATAATAGGAACAAAGCACAGTTTTGGACAGATTATTGGGATGGTCATGCCGCTCTTATCAATCAATATCCCCATTGTTATGGGATCATGGATCAACTTCACCAACACAATTGGATATCAATTTCCAGTTACTTCAAACGTCCCAACACAATTTGGAGATTTGGAAGGGAATGGATTCCACCTGATCAATGGCCGGTCCATATTCTATAGTGTCTCAATGACCAAATTCAATCTAATCTCTTTAGGTGCAACCTCTCCTGCAGTGATGGAGAAGATGAGTTTGGGCAATTGCAAATAAAGAGAGTACACAATAGCAAAAGGTTATTTCTCCTTATCTCAATTAGTGGACCAGCCTCTTAATTACATATTTAAACAACTTTCGGTTCACCATTTGTGGTTTAAAGTCTGGTTCTTCTTATGGTTGTTTCTTCATGGTAGGGTCCTTACAAGGGATCAATTAGTTAAACAGGATGTCAACAGTCCTTTCAGATGTGTTTTATGTTGCAATAATAAGGAGAACATGTCTCATTTATTTTTCACATGCTCCTTTAGCACCAAATTGTGGCAGCGTCTTACAGATCTCTTGAATATACCCTGTTCTGGTTTATCTTCCATCATTCAACCTCTTCAAGAATGTAAACAACTCTTCCAACTAGATGATTTTTTTAATCAAGTCCTTTGGATAGGTGTGTCTTTCCTCATGTGGAACACATGGAAGGAACATAATGTCATAATTTTCAACCTAAAGATCACTAACAGTTCATGGATTTGGCTTCGTACGCTCAACAACATCATAGAATCTATTCTTCATTTGTTGAAGTGCCCAGGTGATCTTCATCAGAAGGAGCATTGATTTTACAAAAACTTCATATGCCTTCTTTTTAGTCCAGCTTGTAGCTAGCCTCCAAGACTAAGGATCCTGTTACGCTCCCCGTCCATGGCTTCAACCAAATTTATACAAATGAAGCTTTCAGGGGAAATCCAGGCAGTGCAAGTATAGGGGTTATGGTCGGGACCTTAACAACTCTATATCCTTCTTCTTTTCTACCAGAATAGGTATCAATACCAATAATAGTGCTGAAGGACAAGCTATCTTTGAAGGCCTTAGTGAAGCTTGTAAATTAGGGTGGAAACATATATAGTTGATTGTTGACTAAAAAATATGGATTCAAATGTTATCTTAGCCACATATTTACACTCTAAAAGGATGGAAGATGAGTTGAATTTTTCATAAAATACATTATCTTCGAAGAAATTTTGATAAGATTTTTATTTGTGCACACTTATAGGCAATTCAATAAGGTGGTTGATGCTCTCTCTAATTGGGCTCTTGATCACTCCATTTTCAAAGGTTATGGTCTTCTTCCCTTATGGTGGCCTTCTCATCTCATAGAAATGGTCTTGCTCATACTTGCTTTAGATGACAATCAACCAACCAAACCACTTTGAAGCTTTTGGATCTATTTTCACTTTTCTCTTTAGTATGATGACAATGGTGGCTATATTTTCTTTGTTGTTGGTTAACTAGCTTCCAATGTGGGTCAAGTTGGTTGTGTGATGGTTTTTCCTTTTACCTTGTACATGAGCCTTAAGTTGTCAATTTTGTTGGTTTATGGTCGATACATGCATGATCTGGTAACCGATCTTCTAAAGGTTAGGGGTTCTTTCAAGCATGTCAAATGGGGCAGGCTAGGTGTGAGACCTTGTCAATTTTGGCATAAGAGATACCCTTGCCTCTTAGTGTCTTCACCTGAATGTGGCATCTTCTTGATATTTTTTTCACAAAATTAAAAAAAATACCTCACCCACAACCATACATCATTGTATGGTTCAACTCAAGTTAAGAAAAACACGTCATTCAACAATGTTGTCAATGTAAAAATCTACTATTTTCAAGATTAGGTCCTTTGTTAGTGTTATTAAAGCTGAGTGATATTTTATTGGGGCAAATATAATTTTTTCCAATGCATGCAATCTATGTAACAAATCCTAGGAATATTTTCATAGATATTAGTGAGAATAGACACTACAAACCATAAATAGTCCATAAGCTTTCAGTTATCAACACCGAGCAATGTAAGAAATTGTAGCAATAAATTTGTGCTCTTGGTGGTGATTATTGAATGAAAGAAAGACATCCTTATGGCAAAAGCTAACACTGCAACTCCTTCAATGGAAAAACAATAGTTAAATCAAGTACCAGTGGAATACAAGGATTTTTCAAGTCTTCAATTGGAATGCCAAAACATTTTTTAGTGAATTATGCACACTTTCGATATGATCCCGTTACTCCCTCTTCTTGATGCATCACTTTTAAAGAATAAAAAGATAAAATGATTAATTCATAAAATTGTGGATACATGCCAATATTGGACTCAACTCTTCTAGTGGAATCCAATGATATTTTACAGTCATCTATTGGAGTAACAAAGCATTTTGTATTAAAGTATGTGTACTATTGATATGATTCTAGGACTTCCTCTTCCTAATGCATCACTATACTACCATTCACTTCTAAAGAATGAAAATATCAAATGATAGATTCATGAAATTGTGGATAAAGGCCAATATGAGGCTCAACTCTTCGCCTTATGGTAGCTCAATTCTTCCCACACCAAATATGGCATTGAACAATATCATTGTGAACAAATGACATCCTCTTCTAAGGATAGAAGACCTATCAGACCAGTTTGACTTTGTGGTGCAAATTTATTTACAAATTTAGATATTAATTCAAGGTACCATAAGATTCAATTTGAACACTTAGATGTTAGTAAGAGAGTCATCAAATAAAATGAATATTTGTTTGAATGGGTTCTTAAGCCCTTTGGCTTGACTAATGCTCGACCTTGATATTCATGTGGGTAGTGAATGGCGTTGTTTGGACATTTAGAGCTTTTTTGGTCATTGTCTATTTGGATGATACACTCATCTTCAACTAGGAACAAGGGAAGAACACTTGGATCACATTCAACAAGTCCTCAAAACTTCGTGACAACATAAATTATATGTAATTATGAAGAAATGTTCTTTCACTTTGAAGGAGATACAATATCTTGGGTATATTGTTGGCACACATGGAGAGATTAGGATCCAACTGATATCCACATCATTAAAGAATGACCTACACCATAAAGCATCCCATAATTTTACTATTTTTGGAGGTTGAAATTTTCTATAGGAATATCGTAGTTGGCTTCACACACATCACTTGACCCTTGGATAAAGTAACCAAGGGTGGCATAAAGTCAAATTTCCCTGAAGAACTACACATTACAACATTTGGCCAAAATTTTGACATAGGTTTTGACTTGCATTTTAACTCAAGTCGAAAACATTAATTTTTTGGGAAACTTTTGTGCAAACACTTTTTAATTTTGTAGATGCATTTTGACGTTGATTTTTCAATGTCCCAAATTCTATGTCAATTTTTTCAATTTTTCTTTAATCTTTTGCAATTTTCTAAATTATTTAGTTTTTAAAAGTCTAAATAATTAATTTATCAATGTACATCCTTCAACAAAGTGTTCACTTTGTTATTTTAGCAATTTTCTAGTATTTTATTTACTCTATAATGTTGTGTAATTCAATATGGTCCTTTTTTACAATTCATAAAGGTATTCACTTCGCTAGTCTTCATTTATTTATAGTGTTATTGTCCTTTAGCTAACTTCAGTGTAGTCAATTTAACAATCTTGTTATTTATAATAGTCTTTTTTTATTAAAAAAGTAAACCATATATAATATGCTCATATAAATAAAACAAATATTGTATCACAAATATTAATTAGTTCCATAAATTAGAAGGGACTTGTCACCACATCATCAGTCTTGTTAATTTTATGACTTTATACTTTCGAAAGAATACCCAATCTAAAGTACGTCATCAATAAATATTCTATTGTAAATATTAGTCAATTACATAAATTAAAAGGGACTTGTCAGCACATTATTGATCTTGTTAATTTTACATAAAAATTATTCTCTTGAAACGGTACTACTCTATTGAAAGTAATTCATCACCTACCAAGTCTAAAACCCAATACATTACTTGTAATCAGTTTCACAACGTTTGATAATAAACCATTTGTTAATATAAACACTATTCATATAGATATTGGCTTGTATGAGTACAATAACTATTATATCACAAATATTGGTTAATTCCATAAATTAGAAGGGACTTGTCACCACATCATCAATCTTGTTAATTTTACGACCTTGTGCTTTTGAAAAAATATCTAATACAAAGTAAGTCATCGATAAATATTCTATCATAAATATTAGATAATTCCATAAATTGAAAGGGACTTGTCACCACATCATTGACCTTGTTAATTTTACAACAAAATTGTGCTCTCGAGAGTATACTACCCCATCTAAAGTAATCCATCACCTACCAAGGCTACAATCTCATACTTGTCATTTTCACAATGTTTGATAATATATTATAGCACTCTCCTTTAGAAAAAATAGTGAAGAAATGAAAGTATAAATAACTTAGAATTGGATTCTAACCTAATAGGATTTGAAATATAAATTCCTAAATTTATATACTCATAATATATCTTGAGTTTGGATATATTAGTCTCCATCACTTAGGTGGCTTCTATGTCAATTGAACATCTTCTTGTCCACTCCTTTGACATAATAAAAATGTTTATTGGGACATATCTTAATTTGCATTTTCAATTAGTTTGTGTTACTCATTGATGAGTGTAGAACACAATTCATAAATGGTCTTTGACGAACAAGATCATTTACCTCTCAATAATTATCAATCTAGGACTCATTAAAGCTTCAAAATAAGGATGTACAATATACACCCATTCATATAAGAATATTGCTTGTATATGTTTATCAACAAGATTTGAAATTGAAGAAATAAAATAACTTGGAAAGGAAATACATAAAATGGTCAGTATCTCCTAGCCCATGCATGAGAAAGGATCCTACTTCCCTACAGTTTTGAAATTACCAAGGCCTATTTAAAGAGGACACTAACCACTTACACTTCAACACAAATGAGAAGATGAACAATATACTAATTGATATGGGTGTAAAGCTAAACTTATTGATAAAGGAGGCATGGAAGTGTATAGGAAATCTAATGTTACACCCTTCAAAAAACATGTTCATAGGGAACAAAACAAAGTCAAGGCCTTTTGAGGTCTTGCACAATAGAAACTTAAGAGATAATGAGTGTCTTTCTTAGAATATTTAGAAGTTATGGAGATGGTTAAAGAAGATAATTATCCTACATTGTGGGAAAACCATGGTGCTATGACAATCAAGCTGATATGCAATTCAAGTAGTGTTATATGAGCTTTGAGAATGGGGATTGAATGGTTGTTGTTGACCATTTTGGTCCTACAGGCCAAAATTGGTCCCCCCTTTTTCCCTTGCTATTTTAAGCCAGTACATTTTTGATTTTTCACAAGTCTTGGAAATTTCTACAGACTCTGCGGGCATTTCTATGGACTCTGTAGGCCCATTTCTACGGACTCTGCAGGAGAATTTTCTATGGACTCTGCGAAGAAGTTTTCTACGGACTCTGCAGGTAGAGGCAAGTTCCCACTTAGGCGCAAAATGGACCATTCCAAGTGCCCTTGTGGAGGGCAGTTCGAGACTCAAGAGCCCTTGCAGAGGGTAGGGAACACTTTCAAAAGAGGCCACAGAGAAAAGCCGCAAAGGTAAGTTTCTTTCAAAAATTTGTTTAAGGCAAAGAAAGTACCCTTCGGAAGGGTCGTTTCCAATTTTTCCCAAGGGCACTTTTCAAAGGCATTTGAAGAAGCAAAGGAAGAAATCCTTCGGACTTTTTGTCTGAAGGAATTCCTTCGAACAAAAAGTTCGAAGGAATTCGGAAGGGCTATGAGCAAGAAAGTCGAAGAAAAGTAAGGAAAGACCAAGGCAAAAGCAAAAAGTGATTTCTTTCAGACATTTTGTCCAAAGGAATTCCTTCAGACAAAATGTCTGAAGAAATTCGAGAAAGCCGCGAGCCAAAAAGCCTGGGGAGAAAATCTGAAGAAGCAGACAAGGCAATTCTTGCGGACTTCTTCTCTGCGAGAAAATGTCTGCAGAAAAAAGTCCGCGGGAAAAGGTTTTAAAGAAAATAGGCCGCCAAAGGGTAGGTGCCCTTGCGGGGGACTCTCGGCTGCTAAATGAAAGACGCTTCTCCAAAATTCGAAGGGTCACCTTCCCTTCAAGAAGGTTCAAAACAAGAAATTCGAAGGAAAGGAAGCAACAAGAGGCCGAAAGAAGTCCAAGGGGTGACGGGCCCGAAGATGTCAAAATCAAGCATGACGAACTAGTCGTTGGTTTTCAAACAGTGACGAGCCCGCGAACGTAAATTTTACACTAGAAAAAGCCAGAGCGTGGAAGGCACCAAGTGGCAACTATGGAAGGCTTTGACATGTTTTCTCTAAAAGAAGCAGAACGTGCCATGTGTCCCATGCAAATATCGGTGGAAGCCGACAAGTGTCAACATCTGCAGTCTCTCTCCCTTTTGTCCCGCGAGAACTGTGGTGAGCCTCGGACGAATTGCTAAAGGGAGTGGAAGCTGCCAAGTGTCATCATTTGTGATGAATCTAAATGAGTCCCGAATGCTTCTGTATTGTTTCTAAAGAGAGCGGCAGCAGCCACGTGTCCTCTTTCGCAGGACATTCAAATGGTGCCTAAAGCTTCTATGAGTCAAGCGGATGTTGCCACGTGTCCTGCCCATTTCATAGCAGAACACGCCATATGTCACTCATTGAAATCGATGGAAAGTGGCCAAGGCAAGCAAGAAGAGCCCAAAGAACACAATGACCCGCCAAAAGATAGCCCTGAGGGCCGAAAGAGCCATAACGAGACAGAAACCAGGAAGAAGATAAAGTGTAGAAATGGACAAATAGTCCAGGTGGTAAAGGGGGGGCGAGTTATTGCCAAGTGGTCATCAAACGATGCAAATAGTAAGCAATGCATCTTGTTTTTTCTATTTTGCATTTATAAGCAGACAAACCGCGTGAATTGCCTTGGAGAGAGCAGTCTGTTTGCAGAAAAGAGATGCGGCCCATGCTTTCTCATTAATGTTTGAATGCCAAAGTCAAGATCGATGATTACACAGCATGGTTCCAGCAGGCCTCTTCTAGAAGAATGACATCAGAAACAGTGACTTCCTCTTCCCGATGCTCTCAACGCACATGGCCAACTTGTCAAAGAGCGCCAAAGTCTTTTTCAAATCGGCGCCTTTACTTCTCCTATTTTCTATATATTGTAAACTTCTCATTTTGAGAAGGATCCAATTCTCTGAGCCTGTAAGGCAAAGCTCTACCTAAAAATCTCTCGGGCTTGTAAGGCAGAACTCTGCCGGATTTTACCTTGAATAAAGACTTATCAATTTTTTACCTCTATTTGGACTTGCACTCACGCATATGTCTATGTTTTATTTTTGTGTTAAGTCATTTTATTTTATGCTTTCACAGAATGATTCCAGCATGTCTAGTGCATTGTGAAGTTTCTTCTTCTGCAGGTCTACCAGAAGTGTCTATAGCAGAAATATAGGCGCATGCGAACAGGCTGCCAAAGTGTGTCTCAGAACACCTTTGACAGTTCTTCCTCCCTGTATCTCTACGGACCCCTGACTCATTGATACAGAAGAGTTTCTCACATCAAATGAAGTGTATGGGGGCTTCTTCTTGGTGAAAAGTGTATTTTCGGGCTGAGTGGGTCATCTTTTTTGATGTATCACCTTTTTAAGTTTAGGTTTAGGTTCTGTTTCAGCATCCTTCTCCTTTTTCACCCCCCCCCATTTTTTTATTTATTTGTTAGCAGTAGGAAATCCAGGACCTAAAAGATACATTAGAGGGAGATAGCCCTTATCTAGAGACTCTCCCCCCAGCTTCGCCAGTCCCACAGGCGAAAGGGGAGTTTTTATTGTTGCATGTGGAAGGCAGGAGCTTGGCCTCCTGCCCAGGGTGCAATCCACTACATCAACAATTTTTGGCACGCCCAGTGGGACCAACTAGGACAAGTTGTGTCCAAAGAGTTGAAGAATTTTTGGTGTGTTCTTTAACCAACCAGCCTTTGGAGGCTTTTTCATCAACACCAATGGTGACTCCGAGTTGAATCAGCTAGTTAAGCAGTCCAGGTGCCATCAAGAAATCTTTTTTTTTGTATGTATAATTCCATTGATAAGAATCATGGACTTTGTTTTCATTCATATGACTTCGATCAAGCTCGAAATTTTTATATAATCCCCTCAAGAAGCTCTCCTAGTTGCCCTTCAACCATAAGGGAAGTGGCACTAGAGTTTGAGAAGCAGATAATGGAGATCAATAGACTAGATGAGTAGTATGGATATCAACAGGAGCTGATGTATAAAGAGGAGTGTTTGTTCAGGCAAGCTCAGGCCTTGCAATCCATGGAGGAGGAGGTAGCAAAATAGAGGAATCCATTCATGCAAGGTAGTCAGCCTTGTGCGCCCCCTCCTATTCTAAAGAAAGCCCCTCTTGTGCACCAAATCCTTTCTATCAGATGGCACTTGCTCATTCTGGCTCATTTGATGCATCAATCGATCCTGCCCTTAATCTTGTATGCCTAGCTTTCCAGCACGCCTCTCTTCAGACATCTCTTCTTGTACATTAGCAGACCCTCCCAAATCTTCCCCAACCTCCTCAAGTCTTTCAACATGATCTCCAAATTCCAAGTTAGAAGAACGAAAGTCATGAACTAGCCCAGGACCTTGGAGAGGATAAAGTTACTCCTTGTTCACAAGGGGAAAGTTCCAATCCCAAGATCATGAGCTGGAAGGAAATAATGGTATCATGGGGCAAGAAGGTGGAGGAGAAAGGTTTTGGTCAAAACCTCGAAGAAGATGAGGCTACTCGTGCTCATAATGATGATTGTGACCTCCAAGAAAGGCTCTTCCAAGAAGATATAGCTAGAAGAATTGCAGAGTTGGAGTCTAGAGCGAGATTCTTCAGCCAATGTGTGATGGACGGTTCAGACCAAGCAGCAGATTCCATGTCTGAACAGACCCCATCTACACACCTCCAAGAGAGCTATCAGGCCACACCTGATATAGATGAAGTGCTAGCAAAATGGAAGGAGGAGGATCATTCGATTCTAGCTCAAGGACTACCTCCTCTTCCACATGGTTTTTTCACTTCACCCCTTCTCAAGGAGGAATCCATTTTGCAGGAGGCAAGTGAGGAGCAGAAGGTCTAATCTGCAGTTTTCGAAGAGGCTATCATGAGCGACAATGAAGAAGAAATCATCATCGATGCTCTTTTTGAATATCTCATCAACAATGGAGAAGACGCAGGGCACACATACATGCAAATGTTCCAGCAATATGAGGAGGAACTTAAGCATAGTGAGCTCTCTCTTCCTCTATTCGATGAACTTCCTTGTTGCTTTGATAAGGAGGATGATTATGCCATGGAGCCCGAAATGGAGGAGAATCAGGAGGAAAGCCTTGAAGAAGAGAGCTTTGAGCAAAGAGGTGATGTTCTATGGGATGAACAATTAGTTTGTGATTCCATTTCAGACATCACAACAGTCACCCTTCTTCAAAAAGGCCAAGAGGAAGCAAAGGATGAGTTTGATAGGGTTTTCAATGAAATAGAAGGGAATGGGTCAAACCATGATGCATTGCAAAGGGACCGTGCACAACAAAGGGCTTATGGTGATGAGCCAACATCCATTGATTTCTTGGTGAAATGCACTAGCATGAAGGACCAGCATTCAACAAGCTTCCAAGGACAAGAAGAGTACATATATGTTGGAAGCATGTTTGAATCTGATCCACTCGGATACAAGCCAATCGAGGTGACAGGCAAGAGGAGCAGGTCACCAACTCTCCATTCCATTTAGCCACTTGTCTGGCACTGCAATTTTCCTAACCAGGGAGGGGACTTAAGAAGTTTTCCCTTTGATCCAGGAGGGAGGCAGATATACTTGGTTAGTTGTACATAGTAGTTTGCTTTCAGTTTATTTTTCTGTTTTTCCTAAGTGTTGTTTGCACAAGTAGTGTTTTTAGCCTTGTGTGTGTTTTCTTTTGTGTGTGGGGTAGAAGCTTCATGTTTGATTCTTGGATCTCTTAAGACTGTTGCTAACCTTTCAAGCTGCATTCTGACTCCGTGCCCAATGGACTTTAAGGCAACTGGTCTCTAAGCATAGCAGGCATGCTTCCCATGGGAGTCACCAATTTGTTGACCATTTTGGTCTTGCAGGCCAAAATCGGTCCCCCCTTTTTCCCCTGCTGTTCTGAGCCAGTACATTTTTGATTTTGCACAAGTCTTGGAATTTTTTATGGACTCTGCAGGCATTTCTACGGACTCTATAGGCCCATTTCTATGGACTCTGCACGAGAATTTTGTTAGGTTGTGGAGCTAAAAGCTTCACTGTTATGCAAATGTGGAGGTTGCTGGAGTTAGACAGTCGGCGACATTGGTCTGGACCAATCGACATCGGTTAGGGTCGACTGGAAGCTGTCGACATCAGTTAGGCATCAGCCGACATTGGTCATCTCCAGACAGACAAGAACTGATGTCGGTCGCCTGTGCATTTTCAAAACTGTTAGTTAGACGAACAATTAGTTTGACGAACAGTCAGTTTGCATGTAAAGACTAATTTTAGTCTTGAGTCCAATTTTCTAATTATTGTTTGGTTTGGGATCTATTTAAGAGACCCGTGGGGCTGTATTGTAATCAAGGGGACTAAGAAAGATTAGATCCTCAACTTGAAGGCAAGAACAACAATTGGGTTGGTTGTCTCAAGGGGTATAAGATCAATTGTTCTGCAAGGTGTGCAAGATCAGTGAGATATACATGGTAAGCAAGGTCAGTTGATCTGCAGTGTAGCAAAATCAAGGAGATTTGTGGGTGTGTGTGTGCAAGATCAGTTAGATCTGCGGGGTAGCAAGATCAAGGAGATCTACAACACAACAAGGAGGAAGATCAGTAAGATCTGCTGGTGGACTGGAAGTAGGCAACAACAACCATTGGGTTGATTGTCACTGACTGGTGGAGGGAACAACTCTGTGTTTGAGTTGTGATTGTAATTGATTGAGAGAGAGAACTCTTGAGGGAGAATTACTGTACACCCAAGAGGTGTGAGAAGAATGAGATTTTTTCATTGTATTTCCTTCTGAAAGAGTGTTAATACATATTGTATTATTTCTTGTATCTCATATTCTGTGTTGTTTCTGAATTCTAGTTACTTATTACTTCTGGTTTAATTCCATGTTTAGTTGCTTATACAAAGGTAATCAATTGTACTCTCAGAGTAGAGTAGGGGATCCTAATAGCTGGTATCATAGCTTTGTGTTCTAGATCTTGACAAGTGGTATCAGAACTAGGATCACTAACAAGTGGTATCAGAGCCTGGTTGAAGGTTCATCAGAGCTATGTGTAGATCCTAACAGGTGGTATCAAAGCTGTGTGTTCTAGATCCTGACAAATTTTCTACGGACTCTGCGAAGAAGTTTTTTACGGACTCTGCAGGTAGAGGCAAGTTCCCACTTAGGCACAAAATGGACCATTCCAAGTGCCCTTGCGGAAAGCAGTTCGGGACTCAAGATCCCTTGCGGAGGGTAGGGAACACTTTCAAAAGAGGCCACAGAGAAAAGCCGCAAAGGTAAGTTTCTTTCAAAAATTTGTTTAAGGTAAAGAAAGTACCCTTCGGAAGGGTCATTTCCAATTTTTTTGGAGGGCACTTTTCAAAGGCAGTCGAAGAAGCAAAGGAAGAAATCCTTTGGACTTTTTGTCTGAAGGAATTCAGAAGGGCTATGAGCAAGAAAGCCGAAGAAAAGTAAGGAAAGACCAAGGCAAAATCAAAAAGTGATTTCTTTCAGACATTTTGTCTGAAGGAATTCCTTCAGATAAAATGTCTGAAAGAAATCACTTTTTGCTTTTGTCTTGGTCTTTCCGAAGGGCACTTTTCAAAGGCAGTCGAAGAAGCAAAGAAAAAAATCCTTTGGACTTTTTGTCTGAAGGAATTTGGAAGGGCTATGAGCAAGAAAGCCGAAGAAAAGTAAGGAAATACCAAGGCAAAAGCAAAAAGTGATTTCTTTCAGACATTTTGTCTGAAGGAATTCCTTCAGACAAAATGTCCGAAGAAATTCAAGAAAGCCGCGAGCCAAAAAGCCTGAGGAGAAAATCCGAAGAAGCAGACAAGGCAATTCTTGCAGACTTCTTGTCCGTGGGAAAATGTCCATGGAAAAAAATCTGCGGGAAAAGGTTCCAAAGAAAATAGGCCACCGAAGGACTCCGAAGGGCAGGTGCCCTTGCGGGGGACTCTCGGCTGCTAAATGAAAGACGCTTCTCCAAACGTTGAAGGGTCACCTTCCCTTCAGGAATGTTCAAAACAAGAAATCTGAAGGAAAGGAAGCAACAAGAGGTTGAAAGAAGTCTAAGGGGTGACAAGCCTGAAGACATCAAAATCAAGCAGAACGAACTAGTCGTTGGTTTTCAAACAGTGACGGGCCTGTGAACGTCAATTTTACACCAGAAAAAGCCAGAGCGCAGAAGGCGCCAAGTGGCAACTGTGGAAGGCTTTGACATGTTTTCTTTAAAAGAAGCAGAACGTGCCACGTGTCCCCTGCAAAGCTCAGCGGAAGCCGACAAGTGTCAACATCCGTAGTCTCTCCCTTTTGTCCCACGAGAACTGTGGTGGGCCCCAGATGAATTTCTAAAGGGAGCAGAAGCTACCAAGTGTCATCATCTGTGATGAATCTGAATGAGTCTCGAATGCTTCTGTATTGTTGCTAAAGATATCAGAAGGTGCCACGTGTCCTCTTCTGTAGGACCTTCAAAGGGTGCCTAAAGCTTCTATGAGTCAAGCAGATGTTGCCACGTGTCCTTCCCATTTCACAGTGGAATGCACCACGTGTCACTCATTAAAATTGGTGGAAAGTGGCCAAGGCAAGCAGGAAGAGCCCAAGGAATGCAGTGACTTGCCTAAAAATAGCCCCGAGGGCCAAAGGAGCCAGAAAGAGACATAAACTAGGAAGAAGACAAAGTGCAAAAATGGACAAACAGTCCAAGTGGTAAAGGGGGGGCGAGTTATTGCCAAGTGGTCATCAAACGATGCAAATAGTAAGAGACGCAGCTTGTTTTCTCCATTTTACATTTATAAGTAGATAAACTGCGTGAATTGTCTTGAAGAGAGCAGTCTGTTTGCAGAAAAGAGACACGGCCCATGCTTTCTCATTAATGTTTGAACACCAAAGTCAAGACCAGTGATTACACAACATGGTTCCAGTAGGCCTCTTTTAGAAGAATGACATTAGCAACAGTGACTTCCTCTTCCCGATGCTCTCAACACAAATGGCCAACTTGTCAAAGAGTGCCAAAGTCTTTTTCAAAGCAGTGCCTTTACTTCTTCTCCTATTTTTTATATATTGTAAACTTCTCATTTTGAAAAGGATCCAATTCTATGAGCCCGTAAGGCAAAGCTTTGCCCAAAAATCTCTCAGGCTTGTAAGGTAGAACTCTGTCGAATTTTACCTTGAATCAAGACTTAGCAATTTTTTACCTCCATTTGGACTTGCATTCACGCATATGTCTATATTTTCTTTTTGTGTTAAGTCATTTTCTTTTATGCTTTCACAGAATGATTCCAACATGTCTAGTGCATTGTGAAATTTCTTCTTCTGCAGGTTTGCTAGAAGTGTCTATAGCAAAAATATAGGCGCATGCGAACAGGTTGCCAAAGTGTGTCTCAGAACACCTTTGACATTTCTTCCTCCCTGTATCTCTATGGACCCCTGAATCACTAATACAAAAGAGTTTTCCACATCAAATGAAGTGTATGGGGGCTTCTTCTTGGTGAAAAGTGTATGTTCGGGCTGAGTGGGTCATCTTTTTTGGTGTATCACCTTTTTAAGTTTAGGTTTAGGTTGTGTTTCAGCATCCGTCTCCCTTTTCATCCCCCCCTTTTTTCATTTATTTTTTAGTAGTAGGAAATTCAGGACCCAAAAGATACATCAGAGGGAGCTAGCCCTTATCTAGAGACTCTCCCCCTAGCTTCGCCGGTCCCATAGGCGAGAGGGGAGTTTCCATTATTGTGTGTGGAAGGCAAGAGCTCAGCCTCCTACCCAGGGTGCAATCCACTACATCAACAATTGTTATTCCCCTTGATAATGAACATGGTGGAGCATACATAGATGAGGAAGAGAACAATATCTTCAATGTTATTGTGCAAACAACACAGTTGAAGAGTCTAAGAAAGAACAGAGCTTTGAGTTGGATGAGTGAGGAATAAGTGCTTGATACTTCCAACGAAACATATGCCTATTGGGTGAGTGACACGTTCAAATTCATAGGTTGAAAATGCACAAAAGTGAATGGTTTGGGTTCATATTTAGTGATAAATGTGTTGATAATAAGTCAAAAAGGGAAGAATGAGACAAAAGGGGCCAAAGGTGGTGTAGAGATGGGTCCCATTGTGAAAAAAGACAACTAGTGGAGGAACCTTGGGAAGTGAAGGAGAAAGTCAAACAACGCAATTGAGGAGTCTAAGAAAGAATAAAGCTTTGAGTTGGATGAGTAAGGAACAAGTTCTTAATACTTCCAACCATAAATACATAAGGTTATTGAGCTCAAGGATGATGTGCACAAGAAATAAGAAGTGAATCATAGTGCATGGAAATTAAGGTTGACATTAAACATGTCGAATATGGAGTTTAAGGTGCGAAGTAAAGTGGAGTACAAACCTAAGGAGGAGTTACACAAAAAGGGTGGCGGGTAGACACAAAAGGTACCAACAAAAGTGCATAAAGTAAAATGCAAACTAAAGACATTTGGTCTAAGGAAGATTTTAAAGAAGACACCTTATTGGGGAGGTTAAAGTGGGTGGATAAGGGTAAGTGGATGACACATGGTGATAAAATATCCCTTGATAAATTTGACCTAATCAAAGCAGAAGAAAATGATAAAAATGTAAGACATTGTAAAGAGATAATCCAAAGGTGAATTGTTAGATATAGGCTCCAAATTTATTTTAAATGATTTGTGGGGGAGGTGAAAATAAGGAAACATTGATGCCAAGAGATAATTGGAATGAAAAAATATTTCATGCTTTATATTTTATTTTGAATAACATGTGTCTGCTTTAAGTAATTCTAGTTGGGCGAGTTGAGTGAGGAATCTCTCAAGATTATTATACCAATTGTTTGATTATCTTTGGGAGGGATTTTTTTCCAAGTGTGTAATAAAGGAGATAAAACCCTGATTTTATAGAGGGTTTACAAAGCATACAGGATGGAAATGGAATGAATGGAGAAACTTGTCGACCAGATCAGTGAGATTGAAGTATTATGGCATGATAGTATGTTGCGTAAGTGGGAAGATGTGCAATATAAGTATAGGGGAGGAGAAATAAATGGAAGATAGGTTTGACATGAATTGGGAAGCTAAGTGTGCAAATGGAATGACTCAAAGAGGCTTGAGTGTGGAAAGTGGCATGTAAAATTTATTTTTGGGGCAACATTAATTCCATAAAGTGGGAAAGCATAATGGATGGTGTGCAATAAAATTTTGGATACATAAAATTAGTATGCGAGACACATTTTTCAATAAGGAGAATATGGTGTGCATAACCCAAGAATGTATAAGGGAGAAACAAAAAGAGAAAGGGATGATGTCACTAAGAGGAGTGAGAACACACTTAAACCAAATGAATGGGTAGTTGAGGTAATTAATGCATGTGGAGGTATATAAGGGTAACACTAAATTTTAAATGACCATTTGAAAAATTTAAATATTAAAGAAGCAAAGCAAGAAAAAAAGAGTCTAATGAAGGAGAATCTTGATATTGTAAGTGGAAAAAGGCATTGAGGAAAATAATAATTACAGTATGTGTGCACGATGGTTTTAAAATAAATTATGGGTTACATGCTAATAGTTAGGAAGAGATGTGAAGGGGAGAGTAAAATAGTGGGTAGGTGCACAAAATAAGGGTTTGATCAAGGGCTCTACATACACTAGGTCATTCTATAAGAAGTCGAGAGGAAGATGCGAGGACACATGATGGAGGGGAAAACACCTCGGGAAACAATGAATGTAATGGATGTAGATCTTATTATGGAACATAACTCAAGAGGTTAAGATAAGTAGAAATAAATAAAAGTGTAAATATTGAAAAGGCCACTAACAATGAATAAGAAGAGGATGAGAACAAACATTTGTTTATGGCACCTCTCATGGCATATACAAAATCAAGTATAGAGGGAGAAATAATAAAGACTTGTTTAGGAACCTAAGTGGTTGAGGATTGTAACCACCATAAGGAGTACCAAATGTTTCTAGGTATGGAGTTTAATACTCCAAGAGGAACACATAGTTGAGGAAATTATAATTCTTTCAAGAAGATATGGATTCATGCTAATTATTGGAGGTCGTTTATACACATTGAAATATACAACACACACATGAAGTCATCATATAACTAATGCTTATAGGAAGAAGATGAAAGTATGGTATGACATGTAGAGGAAGCACTGAAAGAGAAGTACAAAATACCACCAAAGTTATCAATACAATATAAATGATTTATTTCATTTTGTGTAATGACACACTATTTGTTGACAAAATTTAAGATTAAGGTTGGAGAATAATACACTTTGGACATGTTTCCATATGTATTCACCACACAATACTTGGAGGGCACATAAAAATAGTGGATATTGTAGCGATTGATGCATTGAGAAATAAATTGAGGAGTTTAAGCCTTTAGAGAAGTTATAAGTATCAAAAAATGAAGATTTAGATACTGCAAATCTAGAGATCAAGCCACTATTTTTTTTTAAAGTGGGGAAGTTTTAAAATCACATCACATGTGTTGAGAACATGAATAATAATGGTAAAATGCTAAGGAAAAAAAAAGAAAAATTAGGCCATTAGATAAGCTAGTGGTAATTAGTGAGGTTGTTGCACAAGTAAGGGAAGAAGAAAGAGGAATAAAACTACAACAGGAACATGTTGCATTAGAAAAAGGAAAAGAGAAAGTGACAACCTAGAAAAGAGTCACATTTAGTATATACATAGATAAATCTATTTGGACTAGGGTCAAGTTCTAGCTCAAGTCCCATTTAAAGAAAGTTGGAAAAATGATACCAATTTTAAGAGAGACTTGAACCGGGATTCCAAGTCAAGTGCCTTTTGGGGAGTCATCACTGATGCATTGGCTACTAAAATAAGTGTCCTAGAACTTGGATAGTTCAAACCAATTGTTTCTAGTGTAACCACGTAAGATCCCAGTGCAAATATTCTAGTTAACCAAGGGATTTTGAGTTCGAGCTCGCTATTGGGAGCTTAAGGCCCAAAAGGACAAAAGGATGTTGTGCAAGAAATTACAAAGAAATATGCTCAAAAATAGGTTCACGTAGAAGAGACACCTTGTGTGGAAGGTGAAAACAATAGGAAATAAAGTAAGCACCAAGCCAATGAGGGAGGGTCAACAGGTGTAAACAATTAAAAAAAAAAAAAGAATGAAGAAGGTGATGCATAAGGAGAGACACAAAATATAGAAAGCATTGCACAAGATGAGCCACAATAATCAGATGATGTGATGGAGATAGGAGGAATGCATTATGTGAGGGCAAGGAGTCATGTTATTGAGATAACATCATCAAGATTTTCATGGGTATGTTGCAACATGAGAATGTAACCAAGAGGGCACTAAATAAGTTGGAGGCTATATTTGATATTCATATTTAGGAGCTGAAGTTTGAAGTCCTTTTAAAGACATTTGTGAAGTAAATGGGGCAAGAGGAGGAAGTTAGTAATGAAGAGGAAGGAAAATTAGAGGTGGTGGATCTTAGGAGGATCAAAACTGAAATTGAGGGGTTCGTAGTGATGAAACTAACCATGGAGCTAATAAAGAGGGATCTACTAGTAGATATAATTTTGGAGGACTTGTAGGGAAAAATGAATAAAGATCAAGATACTTTGAATAAATTGGAAGATGAAGTTTAGAGGTTGGTATCATTTATTAAAGCAAAGCACTCGTAAGTGTATTTTGATGTTGATGTAATTTAGAAAACACCCATGGAGAAGCTAAGTATGGAAATTTAATATTTGTTTCACACAACTCCAACCCTAGCTCAAACTAACAAAAAACACAACAATTTAGTTCTATTGCTAGGACTTTATTTATAGAGAATGTGGATATTAGGAGAGTATGTTTGAAGAGTTTCTATTAGATGATTATTATTTTGTTGAAACCCTAGTCATGGTTGTCTAAGCCTTATATTATATAAATTCTAGGCTTGGGAAAACTAGAGAGGAGGTTGACTTAGTGAAAATAAAGGGAATATGGATGACTCTATGAAAAGGGAAGAAAAACTGCAAATTATGGATCCCATGAATGAGGGTGAGCAAAGTCATCTGAATGCAAGGAAGGCCCACATAGTATGGTGAGAGAACATGACTAATTTATGAGGAGATAATAGTCACTACATTGTGGAATATTTGGTATTTCATGTGAAGTCCTTATGTGTGAATAGTAAATTTTTTATGAAGGTTGTGAATCCAAAAAGAAGTGGAGGTTGGTGCACAATTCAGGGGCTTCTCGACTCTATGTTTTCCTATCGTTGAGGTCTATCTGTGTTGCACTTGTTTTTTTTGAAGTTTTATTTTATGGGAATGTATTTATAGAGATGTGACTATAGAGAATTATGGTGGATTATAGGATTTTATTCATTAAAAGGTTTTGTATATTTGTGAAGATGAATACACTAATAGGAGGTACCATTTTTCAAGGTTTGTTGGTCATTAGAAATGTTTCTAGGGGAAACAAAACAATTGTTGCATAAGGGATCATATTAAAAAATCAACTGGTGGAAGTGGGAGTACTACCATTAGGAGTAGTGTGCATTCACAACAATTTTAAATATTCTATGAGATGTTGATGACATTGTTGGAGTATCATGAGATTGGGGATGTTGAGGATCACATTCTTAGGTTTGAAATCTCTTGATCCACAAAGTGGGGGACATCACCACAACAAAATTTAAGCCAGTTTGCCATTAAATTAAGATATCGTGTTCATAACTCTTACAAGTTGTTTCATCCAACTCAAACTATGGTGGACTTTAGTTAGCTCAAGACCGAGTTCTTGATGGATTTTCACATTCCAGAGTTTGAGCAGGAAAGTATTTCTACTCTAAAGGAGATTCAACAAGGACCTACTGAGAGGGTAGATGTAGGGTAATGGGGACACAAGTGAGGCCTTAAAGTGCCATTTTTTTTCTAAAAATAATAATACTTGAACTTGGAGAGACTTTTAGAAACAATTGGACAAAAAATTATAATATCGTAAAAAAATAAATTGTGGCATTTTGAATGTCGTTATTGAATACATAATTTTTTTATATACCTAGATCAGAAAAATATGTAAAATTGATGCATTTTTGACAATGACATAGTATTTTTTATGAAAAGTAAGCAAACTACATGTGTATGGACACACTTTTTTGGAGTAAAAAAAAATTATTTTTGTATGAAATTACATATATGGATCAGAAGAAATGTCAAAGATTGTTAAATTTTTTTCTTAATATATAATTTTACAAGTTAAGAAAACTGAAAAATTAAAATTGCAAGTGTGCAAACACATTTTTTGCCTTAAATTCATAAAATTAGATTTTTTTTTTCAAAGCATATTCAATTATGTGTAGATAGTTGAGATATGAGTTTTATAAAAAGTTTATCAATGATGAATTTTTTTTTAAACTATTTGTAATGATATATGCATGAAGCATAACAATGGATGTTAGCATTAAAAAAAAATGTTGAGAAACTACGTTCTCTCGCCTATAAAATTAAATAATTTTTTAAATAAATAAATCTACTTACTCAAATGTGTCTGTGAAAACATGAAAAATAAATAAATTTTGCAAAATTCATGTTGGCTAATCTATGACAGGATTTTAGAATAGTTTGGATCCCCTAAACCTAAAACCAATCCAATTTTGAAAGGAAACACTCAAAAATGTCAAAGCAACATTATTAAATAGGGTGTACATCCTCCTTTTACATAATGGCATACACCCTTCTATAGAGGGCGTCTGCCCATTTTAGAAGTGTAAAACTTCATTAAATCCATAATTCATGTTAAACTTTGTTGTAATTCAATCACTGGGGGATTGAATCATTGATTTATTAAAACTTTATTCAAATTTTTTAGTTCGTTAGTCAAGCATCAATGCAAAATCCATAGAGCAATCAAACCACATCAAAGAATATAGACATAACACATAATATAGGTGGGAAATCCTTAAAGGGAAGAAACCCCACATTTATCATTGCATGGACTACATGTATTAAAACATATATGCAATGAGTCAAAAAGATTATTGAGCACCAACTCAGCTTGAGGTACCAACCCCAAATAGTCAAACACCAACTTGACAAAAAGATTCAATAAGTACCAACTTGCTAGGGAGCACCAACTCCTTGATTTGTAGACACCAATCTACAGGTGGCTTTAACCCCCTTTGCCAAGCACCAACTTAGCTACTTTAGATCATCCACCTTTCTCAATTGCTTCTATCAATAAATGATGGTACAATTTTTCTCTCTCTGCTTATCAAACTTATATTCATTCTGCTATTTTTTTGCTTATCAATCAAATAGACAAATTAGGCTTTTTTTCTCTACTATTTATTTTCAAAGATTCTGTCTCCTTTGCCTTCTCTACTCATTTCCTTTAGCTGATTTTGTATACTCTAGGTTTAATCTTCCTATGAATCATTCGATGATTTCATACTCATGCCTCTATAGCCATCTTTTTCTCAACAGACATCTGCTCTACTCCTTAACAATTTTATATAATCATCCTCTTTTTCACACTTCAAAAAGATAATTTGATCTTACTTATATACATAACAATGATCAACATCCTCTTGAAAGTTAGCCAAATAAAACTCTATAGTCATTTATATAGTGAAATATTATATTTTGAAAACATAACTCACATTAGCTTATATAAAATCTCACTCATATAGGTCGGCCTGAGTGAAAAGAAAATGGAATAGACCAAGCAATCATTATAATACATTTAAAAATACTTTCCAAACAAGTTCATAGTGGCTTTGTTGAAGTCTCTAGTAGTCTTTATATAGTTTGTAGCATCTCTAATGTAATATGTATTACCCCTGATGTAGTTCATAGCAAACATGATGCAGTCTGTATCAAACATGATATAGTTTTTAGTATGCCTGATATAGTCTATAGTTGCTCACCTAGTAGCTCGGAACATGATCTTATTCTCCATAATCCTTAGATCACCTTTTTTCACACACAACAACTTATTCAATGGTCTTTAATCTGAATTAATTTTACATTTTATTTGTGTGTCTCCATATGATGTAAAATATAGATAACAAGTCTCTTGGCCAATTGTCTACTTCACCAAAAATAATTTACATGGCAAGCTATAGACTCAATCAGTAGATACGGACTCTGCAGAAATTACAGACTCTGCAGAAACTAAAAACTCTTATTAGCAATTTTTTTTGACATCAATGACCATATTATTTATTGAATATCAAACCCTTTGACATCAATAACATCTCAACAAACTCCCCCTTTGTCAATGATGAAAAACCTTTACAAGTTGATGATCTAAGCAAATTTTATCATTTAATGAACATACCTTTACACCAGAACATGACCTTAGTTTACTCTTTTTCCTGTCATTTCTTCACCAAAGGAAACTAGACAATAGTCACACAACTTATTATTTCTCTCCCTTATACGGCTATCTTTGCTGTTGCACTATTTCTTCTTGAAAATAGTCAATTTGCTAATTCTTCTCCTTTGTTATCAATGTCAAAGGGTTGCACAAATTGAAATCTATTTGATCCCAAACAAAGTGATACTTATTCAAAATTGATAATATCCATCTTCATTTCCTTGATGAGAATTTCATAAACTTCTTCTTAAAAAACTGTAAGATACTACTCATTGCCACTTGAACATCTTTTAACTATCATAGACTCTTGAATCTTGATCCTCGAAGCTAAAAGATACCCAAAGTTTAGCTCCCCTTCAGTCCATACTTTTCTTAGTGATTGATAGAATAAGGAATTACTCCCAAGTCTTGCCTTAAGAACTCAAATGTTACCCTGGGAAGAGGTTTTGTAAAAATATTTACAACTTATTATTTTGTAGTTACATACTCTAGTTTGACAATTTGATCAGCTACTTGTTCCCTTAAAAAATGATACTTGATTGAAATATGCTTGGTTATAGAATGCATGACTGGATTCTTAGAGATGTTAATGGCATAGATATTGTCACAAAATATAGAAATTGGACTATCATTCTTAATCTTAAAGTCACTTAAGGTTTATTTCATTCATAAAACTTGTGTGCAACATGATGCTATTGCTATGTACTCAACTTCAAATATGGACAATGAAACTGATGGTTGTTTCTTACTCAACCATGACACAAGACTCTTTCCAAGAAAGAATGCACTATCACTTGTGCTTTTTCTGTCATCAATGCTACTTTCCCAAAGTGCATTAGTATATGTTGTTAAAATTAAATCCTTACCTTTTGAGTACCACAAACCAAAGTCCATAGTACCTTTGAGATATTTGAATATCCTTTTGACTACTTGTAAGTGTGTCTTTTTTGGTTTTTCTTGAAATATGGCCACTAAACCTATTGCTTGCATGATATCAAGGCTTGATGCAATAGTATACAATAAACTTCCAATCATAGATCTATACAAGGTATGATTGACTTCTAATGACTTATCTTTTTGACTCAACTTGTAACTTGTTGTCGTTGGAGTACTTACTAATTTACAGTCTTCCATATCAAACTTATTCAATATTTTCTTAATGTACTTGGCTTGAGAGATGAATATTCCTTTATTTGACTAAACTACTTAGAATCCAAGAAAAATGATAGTTCCCCTAACATAGACATCTCAAATTCTTGTTACATTATTTCTGTGAACTCCTTAGACATCTTATCATAGTCACTATCAAAGATAATATCATCAACATACATAACTATAATTAATTGATGCCCACCTTCTATTTTTATGTAAAGATTGCTATCAGCAACACCTCTCTTAAAACCCTGATCAAGCAAGTATCTGTCAAGTCTTGCATACCATGCTCGAGGGGCTTTCTTTAGCCCATATAATGCTTTCTTTAGTATAAAGACATAGTCCTTATTTATTGATAAAGATAAACCTTTAGGTTGCTATATATACACTTCTAAATTTTCATTGAAAAATGCAAATTTTACATCTATATGATATATCTTGAAATTTTTGAAACCAACATATGCCAAAAATATTCTTATGCCTTCGAGTCTTGCCATAGGTGTAAAAGTTTCTTCAAAATCAACATTTTATACTTGAGCATAGCCTTTACATACTTGGCTTGCTTTTTTTCTCATGACCTGACCATCTTCATTCAATATGTTTCTAAAAACCCATTTGGTTCTAATGACATTCTTGTCCTTAGGTCTGGGAATAACTTCCCAAGTCTCATTTTTCTCATCTGATTGAGCTCTTCCTCCATAGCATTCACCTAGTGATTATCATTTCTGGCTTCTAATCTTTTTGGTTCTATCTTTGAAAATACAGAGAATTTTACATTTTCGAATGTATTCATAAACCTTCTCCTAATTTGTACTCCAACATCAAATCACTGATGATTTGAATTTTTACATGATTTTTCTAAATGAATCTAGAAGGTGCCATTGTATCTTCCCATTATTCTTCTTGATTTTCCTCTGCTACTTCTTCTGATATTTTTTTCTTTGATGTCAAGCTCCTCTATGTCAATTCTTGGTTGTGAGCTAACATTATTAGATCTGGTTTCATCCACTCTCACATGTCTACTCTCCATAATATTTTGTAATCTCTTGTTGTAACATCTATATGCACAACTAACTGAAGAATATCTAAGGAATATGCCTTCATCATCCCTTGAATCAATTTTTCTCAAATCATCTTCATCTCTGTTGATGAAACACATGCTTCCAAACACACTTAAGTGTTTTACTAAATTTGGTCTACCTTTCCATAGTTCATAGAGGGTCTTATTTCTATTTATTTTGATTTGAACTTTGTTTAGAATGTGTATTATTATGTTTACAATCTCTCTCCAAAATCTATCAAACAATTTGGACTCATTTAACATTGTCTTGGCCATTTCTTGAATAGTCATGTTCTTTCTTTCTACCACACCATTCTGTTGTGGTGTCCTTGCAGTTAAAAATTATCTCTTGATTCCATATTCTTTATAAAAGTCATCAAAATCATTTGACCAAAATTATCTTCCTCTATCAGACCTTAGACACTTGATTTTTAAGTCCATCTCATTCTCAACTAAAACCTTGAACGTCTTGAACTTATCTAGAGCCTCAATTTTCTCCTTCAAAAAAGTAACCCGAGTCATTCTAGTGTAATCATCAATAATAAGCATGAACTAATTTTCACCTTGAATACTTTGAATTCTAGTTGGACCACATAGATCTGTATGAATCAACTCTAAAGTTTTTGTAGTTGAATATTCTTGTCTTAAACCTTTTTCTTGTCTGTTTTCCATGTTGGCATGCCTTACACAAGGTGTTTGCAGGCTTAGTGATTTTAAGCATCTTCCTAACTGATTTCTTAGTACTTATCTTTACTAAGTTATCAAAGTTTAGATGTCCCATTCTTTTGTGCCAAAGCCAATTATCATCCACTTGATTCATAAAAAACCTATCTTTCTTGATCTCATTCAAAAGATACAAATTATTTTCAGTCTTGTCAGCATCTGCTACCAATCTTCCTGAACTTACTTTTCTTATTTCGCATCCTTTATCATGAAAATTCAGAGTATGTCCTTGATTGCACATTTAAAATTATGCTTTAGTCCTTTTACATATAACACATTCTCAATTTTAGTTTTCCTATTTTCAAGACTTAGTATTCCCTTGCCAACAATATTAGTTATTATATTGTCCCCAAACTTGATTGTACCTTCAATAGTATTCTTTAAATATATAAATTTATTCTTGTCACCTATCATATAGCTTGAACAACTACTGTTAATGTAACATTTTGAACTCTCATCTTGAATGTGAAAAGTAGTTTGTGCTAACATGGATTCTTCTTCCTTTGTACCTTCATTTTCTCACTCATTTTTCAATATTTTCAAAGGTTCTGACTTCTTATCAATTTGAACATACACCTTTTTATTTTGACTAGGGGATTTTGCATAACCCAATCTACATAATCTTGCAATATGTCAATTATATTATAGTTGTAACAAAGCACACTATTTTTATTGATATCTGACCCTTGGATAAATGAATTTGAAAATCTTTTTGGAAATACATGACTATTCATATCACTTCTCCATGCGTAAATGTATCTAGCATTTAATCTACAATTTATAGCTCTATGTCCAAACTGATTACAAAAAAAACAATAGCCATAGAATAAATTCATGTACCTTATTGCATTTAGTTGCCTGATAGGAAATGATCTCTAAATATTTTTGAAAGGCATATTAATAGTTTTATTATCTCTAAGAGGAGTGGGAATCTTCTTGACCTATCCTGACATATGATTGTCGTTCACAATCTCAAATTTATTAAGAGCATCAGCATATGTCTTTGACTTATTGATACTATGCTCTTCCTTACTACTCTTCTAGTCATCCATGTATCCAAGGCTTGTTTTGATGAGAGGTGACCTTTGACTGTTTAATATGTCATCAAAAATTCTATTATTTTTTTTCAAACTTTTAACAATTTTTTAATTTGACTGTGAACTATTTCAAAATTGACTTCAATAAACCTATCTTAGATTTGCACTCATTGCACTCTCCTTCCTTGGACTTCAGACTTGAATTTTATTCTTATAACTAAGTCTTGTGATTCTTTATGACCTCCTCAACTTCCTTGGCACTCTTAGTTATCTTAGTTTCCAAGATACATCTATGTTCTTCATGACTTTTGATAAGAGACTTCAACTTTTGGTTTTTTTAATTTTAACTCTTCAATTTATTCAAAGAAATGATAAGTTTTGCCTTAAGATCAAACTCAACTTCTTCTTCATCCACTTCATCATCCATAAAGACTTGTTCTTTTGAACTATTCCCATCTTCAATTTCAATGACCATGAATAAAGTTTCATCACTTACATGGTATGAGCTGTAGTCATCATTGTTTGAGATATCTTTATCATTGACTTCAGAAGAGTTGTTATCTTATTTATAATATAGAATCTTTTTATTATTGAATAAATTTTTATTGCTCTTGTCATACTTGTTAGACTTTTTATTTTATTCACCATAGTCATCATGATCATGTTTTTTTAGGACACTTGACAGTAAAATGACCAATCCTACCACAATTGAAACATTTGAATGGTAGCTTGCCTTTGTATCTATTTGAACCTTTTCTCAGTTTCCTCACAAATAAGGCTCCATCTTTGTCTTCATCAACATCAGTGTCATTGTTAATTCCAACCTTTTTAATTTGTGTTTTCTTTACAACCTTGAAGGTTACTTCCCTTTTGGATGATCTTCCATCATTAGTATTCATCTCATAGGTAGTAAGTATTCCATGAAGCTCATCTATTTGTAACTTGTCTAAGTCTTTTACTTCTTCAATTGTTGACATTTTTGAGTCAAATCTTGGGGTCAAGGATCTTAAAACCTTATAAACAACAGTTGACTCATTAACCTCTTCTCCAAGACTTATGATTATGTTGACTACTTCAACTCTAAGAATATATGATGTAATATTCTCTTCTTCCTTCATCTTTAGACCTTCAAACTATATTCTATAGGTCTAAAGCTTTTCCAATTTTACCTTGGTGTCACCTTCATAGATGAGTTGTAACTTGTCCCAAATTGACTTACCTAACTCACATTGCATCCCTCCACCTCTCACACCTCCTCTTGATGGTGCTTCTATTCAATCAAATATACCTAGGGTTTGTGATTGTGAATCCCTTCAAGATCAAATCATCACTATGAGAAAATCAATCTAAGAGTTACAAAAGCAAAATTATTATTTCAGTTTAAGGATCATTTCACTAAGCAACATATATATGCTAGTGTTCATCATGTATATACATCTTCATCTAAGCAACATACATTTACAATTAATGTTTCAAAACTATACAAAAATCTAATAAGAGTCCAAGTGCACTTATAAAATAAATTATTCAAAATAATTTGATTACATTACCTTCTATGTCTCTACAAAATCAAAATACTATTGTTCATATCATAGATTTCATGAGTACCATACAAATAATTTTTGGGCTTTAAAGAACAAAATACAAAGTATAATTGATAATGGTGATCCTATAATAAATAAATCAATTAAGCATCCCACTCATATTGCATCTTCCAAAATGCAAGTGCACAAAGAACATAGATACAATATGGATACAAAAAGATAATTCGAAACAAAAAAATATTAAAAAATCAAAATTAGAAGAAAAGATTTCAAAAGCAAGATTAAAACAAAAAATATTACAAATGATCAAGATGAAAGAGTACGATCACAAAATTAACAATTATGAAAATAAAAGTTGCTATAAAAAATTTAAGATTAGCAAAAAAGAACATTTTTAAAAAGTTTTCTCGGGAAAAAAATTTCCAAAGCAAAACAATACTAAAAATTCTAATGATACAAACATGGTTGCTAAGAAATCAAGCACTATATCTTCTTCATGCATAAAGTAATAAAATAAAGTTAAAACACAAATTACTTCTCTTCCTATTGTCCAACCAATAATACATAATCATTTTCTTATTCAAAATAAGATGTAAGACCCTAACAATGATGAAGCAATAAGTTTCTCATACATAAATACAAAAGATAATAAAAATTTCATATCACAATTTTAAGCACAACCTAAGAAGTTAATTCTCTCTTATGAAGATGATTACATTGATGATTATGATCCTAATAATATAGAAGATTAATATAATCCTTAGCTTAAAGTTGCATATTTTTCCTTGTACATAGTTTTGTTGCTTTTACTCCCTTGCTACTTCTTCTATCCCTTATCCAAGTGTTCTTCTAGGCCCTTGGCTTTATTTTAGGTACTTTTCTCCTTAATTTTCAAATTGATTCGAACAATCTAAAGCAAATATCCCCATGGTACTTCATTTGCTTACAATTGCATACCTACCATACTATGGCTTTCATTATACTTCCATGATCACATCTCTCTTTTTCCCATGAAGAGCATGTATATTTATCTATCTTGATCATTTGAGCTACATTAGGGGGCACCTTATCTTTTCTCTTTGTCACACTATGCTTTTACTCGTTGTTGAGAATTGTTCCAATCCATCCCACTTCCTCTATTTTTGAAGCATTGTTTCTTAGCACTTTTCAAATATTTTATTCAAATATTTCAAAAATTAAAAAAAACATATATAGAAAAAATTTATAAAAAAATCATAATATATTTTCAAAAATTCAAAATCAAGACCTAAAAACATCTTTTAAGTGTTGTTAGTTTACTTATTTTCATATGTTATTTATTTTATATTAGATAACATATTTCAATTTTCAATACACATTGAATTTCACGAGGTACTTGAGGGTGATATAGGACATATTTTTATATGGTTTTGATGTCAAACTTCCATTATTACGTAAAAACTTTCTAAGTTGCAAGCATCTCTTCATTCTACGTGAACACTTTTAACAAATTATCTTTATCCACAACCTTTATTCTATGTCAAACTATATATCATATAATTATTTTGCTAATCACTCATACTATACATGTGTTACATGAATATGTCATTTGCTAACAATGATTTTGATGCATATGGTAGATGTAGATTAGTCTCATTTGTTATATGCTTATTTCTTACTTTATTGCATGATAGGTTAGGAATTGTTTGCTTATTGTGTGTGGCCTCTGGCCTTGTATGTACATTTTTTATACTTGTTATAATACCCCTCATGGTGACCAAATGTTTCCTTATCGATTTCAATGTGTTATTCACATTAGACGTGTTATGACCCCTTTGTGTGGGTGACTAGTGAGTGATGTCCCATATTGACTTATGATGAGTAGTGTCACCAACTATGACTTAGGGTATTAGTATCTCAGCTGAATTTCCTCTAGCATACAATATGACATTAACCCGAGACAATGGTGGAGTTAAATGGATGCCACTATCTTTTGTTAACGGAAAATTATGATAAACAATAAAATGGTTAATCAAGGTGGTTCATGACAAACCCAAGGTAATCATTATTATACATTTTGAATTTGACATTGCATTATAATTTAGACACATTTAATAAATTAAGAATTAAAATAAATACTTATTTTCATTATTAAAACAAATATATAGTTATATATGTATATTCACATGCTATATAAAATGTTTAAATATATATACTATATATAATTTTACTAATATAAAATATTAAATTATTAATAATGAATTTATGAACCATAAATGGCCCAACCTTCTTATTAGTCCAGAAGGGTAACTAAAGGAATCAATTTGCATTAACCTTTAATTAAATTCATCTTTCTCTACCAATCATAAATCATTATTTTTTGTGCATTTAAAAATTTGGAAGTTTTCAATAATAAAATTGTACATTTCTTAACCAAAAATATAAAAAAGAGTATTTATCTATGTTTTCATTGGTTAAAATTATATGCATGTTATTAAGGGAAAAAGTGCTGACGTCATGTCCACTATATTGAAATAAATGCAATCATATTTTTAATATTTCAACAATAAACTTTGTCTGCTAAAATCATAAAAATACACATAAAAGTATTAAATTAAATTCATTGGTGCCCCTCCACTATGTTGTAAATTGAGGCGAACAGTACGGATGGTAAAATTTTGGTACACGGGAGCAACATGCGTAAAAGAGAAGCCATCATGTACCACGGGACTGATAACGAGCCCTGTGCAACATAGATCTCTTTGACATGGATAACCAAAAGCTGAGGGCAACGCAAAGAATGATGAATATGCAGTGTCATTCCTCAGTCCATTCGATTCCACCCAGGGTGAGCGAAGAAAGCCCATTCCGTCCAATGTAGTGAGGAAGATGTCCTTGTGCTTTGCCAACAGTCACTCGATGCATTCTGTTGCAATCTCCATAAAAATTACCCCCCTCCTCCATCTTCTTCCTCATCGTCATCATGCATGCGTAAAAATTCGCAGCTGCACATGTAGAGATTAGTGATGAAGAATTCATTGGTGATAATTGGCAGTGTGGAAGGAGGAGAATGGGTAAAGAAGGCTCTTACTGTGCTCATCTGCCCTTCCAGCCACCAAGTGAGTAGGAGAATGTCTTTCCAACTACATCCCAGCAGGCTCTGCCATATGACCAGGGCATAAGACAGGCATGTTTCTTGAAGATTGGGGCCTTGCTTGCTTTACAAATCTCATGATTCATCTGGTCAGCTGAACGTTCAAAGAATACTCCAGCAATGGAAGATGGATGTTAAAATGGGTTATCATATCACGATATTTGGTTGCATTGGATGTACGGGTGCAACCAAAGCCAACACCCCTGACCCCTCGGCGAAGGAAAGAATATTATGAATTTTTTTATACAAAAGATTGTAATTAACTTCAATTCTATTTATTAATTTTCGTGCATGACCATCGATATTTTGAAGATAAACACGATTGTGTGTGAAATAGAGAAATATATAAAGGATTTTTCTTTTCGATCGTTGTAAACGACAAACAATTGTGTGCAATTCTGAAACTAATTCTCAGCAATAAACCAGACTAGTAATCCCCTAGTTTGATACCTGATTCTAGTTTTCTTGTCAATTTCTACCCTCTGGTCTCTGGGTTTCCATTTTGTTAAAGTAATGAAAAATATACTTGTCAAGCAATATTCGTGTAAATGCAAGGGAATTTTAGGGGCTAATTTGAGGATGATGGCAAGTAGGGTTACAAATTAGTCTGGGAGGAAAGGTTCCTCTCATAAAGATTGATGACAAGTGGATACCAGATTCATATGTTATCACCCAAACACTGGGGGAGAAGTACCCAAAGCCGTCTTTGGCAACCCTATCTGAGAATGCATCTGTGTATGTGCTTAAATCACTTGCATTTACATATTTATTTAATATGTTGTTACATAATTTACAATAAAATTATTTTTATATAACTTTTAAGAGTGTGTTAGAGGAAGGTTAGGGGAAATGGACGTTACAGATTTCCAAGAGAGATGTTTAGGGTTGTTCATATATTTTTTTTAATAGAGGGTTATATGGGTCCTTCATCCTCCATAATCATATAAAAAAGTAACATGATTCAATCAGAGAGTTCTTTCTACTACCGGTGGGAAGATCGGACAAGCCCATCTTCAAACCACTAAAGAACTAGATGGTCCCAAAATAGATCACCAACCGACCAGCCATGCTAAAAACGTAAAAATGTTCGATACAGGAATATGCATCACTAAGCTATATAGAAACTATATACTACTAGGCAAACCTGCAGATCATCAGACCACTAGAGCCCAACGTTTGAGGTCCCCACAGCAGCAGCCACGCAACACCCATATCAGAAGCAGCAGTAAAACCCCCCACAGACCTTCTAAACTCAGACAGAACAGACAGTCTAGCAAGCATTATCAACATACACACTGCCATCACCACTGAGTCCACAATCTTTTTCTCCATTTTTGGGTGGACAACCATTGCAGGACGTTTGAGAGGGGACATATCAATAGCATGAAAACGCTCCCCTGCTGATGCCCTCCCAGAAGAGAGAAAGGTCTACATATTCTCAACCAAATCAACCAACTGCATAAAACACCCTTCCAATTCACAAAAAGACGCCATAGACACAAGGCTCCTACACTCTGCCTCTGCAATTGGAAGCACTCTCGGAGTCATGAAGTTGGTGACATCCATTGCCTTGCCAAGGCCTCCCCTGTGTGCTGGTCTGATAAAATGCACAGCCAACACCTGCCCCATGATTTTATCAGGCAATAGAGACAACACATTTGAGACAAGCATTGTGTCAACTTTGGAATTGACTCAGCTCCTCATTTCCGGCTGCACATAGTCTAATCCAAGCACGGCCTTCACTACCTGTAGAGCTTCTCCAGACTGAACAATGAAAATGGTTTTCACCCTTTCATCCATTTTGGGGGATTGGAAGGCCATTTCTCGCTTTTCCTCATACAAAAATAACCTCGGCAGCAGAGCAAACAACATCTCAGCGATCATGGGGAACAAAAGGCGGCAACGGTGATTCACCAAAAAAACAATATTTTACCTTGAAAGCTCCCCACCTTTATCCTTGCTATAATGAGAAAGCACAGCTACCATGAGCAAAGTCATAATATTACGATTATTCAAAGAGATGACTCTTGACCCATTAACAGAAGCCTGAATTTAGGGTTGTCCATCTTCCTAACTGTTACTAACAACAAAAACCAACATTGTGCATCCACACAACAAATAAGCTCATAGCTGCATGCAATCCTGACAATAACATTTTTTAGTTTATTTTATAACAATTCAAACAAATAGAGTTTCATTTTTCCTTTTTTTCTCTCCCATGACTTGGAACACCATTTGGCTTAGAAGTGCACTATTAAGCTTTACTAGTACAGATATTGTAAATAAATCTGAAAAATGCTGAGAGATATCAATATGTGGGCAGACACATAGAATTATTCAATCTATGTATATTACGATTAGTCAAAGAGGAGACACTTAAGCCATTAATCGGACCCTGAATTTAGGGTTTTTCATCTTACTAACTGTTACTATATAACAAAAACCAACATTGTGCATCCACACTACAGAATAAGCTCATAGTTGCATGCAATCTTGACAATGACTTTGTTTTAGTTTATTTTATAACAGTTCGAAAAAACAAAACTTCATTTTTATGTTTTTTTCTCCAATGGTAAATCAGCATACACTCATTAAGCTTAGAACATCATTTGGCTTAGAAGTGCACTGTTAAGATTACTAGTACATATCTCTTAAATATATTTATCTGAAAAACGCTGAGAGATTCATGTACCACATGGATTAACGACTCCATTAACTTCTCTGTGAACTGCATGTAGACTGGTGTCAGTATTAGTGTAGGTTTTTATTTTTCCCTATTATTTAATTAGGGATATTATATATTTGTGCATACTTGAAGTTTTTCTACATTAGTGGGATAGGCTAGCTTATGTGGAGATGTGTGTCATAGATGTGTCATAGGTGTCATAAGAATGTCATAAGTAACTCTTTTAACCGGCTATTCCGGGTATGGGAGTTATTTCTCTATTCTTAGCACCTTGTCACCACCTTTCATGGAGGAGTTACAGTCTATTCTTGGGGTGCCTTGACCACCTGTTGTGGAGGAGTTACTTACGTGCTCTCCTATATGTATTATTCACTTTGGCCATCTAATGTTAATCAGATATTGGGTTTTCTCCTATTTGTCTTGTGCAATTTATCTTTTTGTATAATTTCAAATTGCTTTAGCATCTATGTTATTAGTTTATTTTGAAATCATGAGGAGTGGAGTTCTCTTTATGTTTTTTTAATTCCCAGATCTGATCTAAAATTAAAAAAAAGAAAAAAACTTTCAATATCATTTCTTGTGTTGCTTTTATCTTTTCCTTGGGAGCCTTGGCCTTGGCCTTGGATGTCTTGGTTGTCTTCTCTTCAGTGTTTGTAGGCACAACAGCGACTTCTATCACTGGTTTTTTCGCAGCAGGTGCTGGGTTTGCAGTGGTAGGCGTCTTTGCAATTATTTCGGCAACCTTCTTTGCAGCGGCAGGTTTAGCAGCTAGCTTGGCAGCAACGGCCTTCTTGACTGCAGATTTTAATGGCCTTCTTTCCCTCTGCGGATTTGCCTCTGCCTGCCATTTTTTTGCACTTATTTTGGTGAGAGAAAACTACCAGTACTGCTGTTTTTTTTGAAAATGACACCTCTCCTTGTTTGGCGTCCCATGTGGGCCCTTAAATACTTGTCCATCCATTTCATTATGTCTTTTACTATAATTTTTTAGTTAAAATTGACTTGTCAAAAAAAATCAGTCAATTTGACTGAATATTAAATATTTTAGACAATTTGATAATTTGGGGGTTTAAATTTAAACTTGTATCTTCCCCTGTCGAAGATGAAGGGTGAGGCTCGGGTTGGAAAGAGGCCAATTCCCCCTCACAAAGACCTCCTTTGGATTCCTCGCTCTGTGCCGAGTCCAACGAGTGGTTGGAAGGCCACTTTTTCTTGCAAAAACACTAGTTTACGGAAAATTGAATCTTTAATATCTTGCAAACGGTAGCTCGGATTCAAGTGCCATTTTTTGCAAAAGGGTTTGTATTTCAATTCTCCATAGCGTAGGCTTGTTATTTGTTAAAAACACACTAGTTTATAAAGTGCCTAAAATTTGGGTCTCTCGAGACGCATTTTCGGCTGAGTCCGAGGTCCTGTTTGTTTAAAGTCTTGCACTAATTGCTCTAAGACACATTATCAGCTGATCTCGATGTCTTTTGAGTGTGCACTTGCATATTTGGGAGGGCTCAATATTTCGGGAGGGAGGGTGTGATTGCTTTTTAGCACTTGCAATTTTTGCTTTCATTCTCTTTTCTGCATAATTTCACAACTTGCAATCAACACAACTTCACCTAAATTCAGCTTAAAATAGATTATTTTCAACTTAAACCCCTAACACCTTTCAACTATAATGAATAGAAGGTTAAAATGTCAATCATTCTTAGAAGCAAAATGTTGTATAGGATCACCATGGGTACTGAAGTAGAACCTAGCATTGATGCTGAAAAGGTCAAGTGGTACAGCCGTAGTGATGAAGCCTATGGATTACTGAGCTTGTCCGTGTCTCCAAAACTTTTCTTCCATTTAGAAACCTCCAAGGCTCCCAAAAACATATGTGACACCCTAGAAATCTTATTTGATAAGTTTGATGAGATGAGAGGTCATGAGCTCAAAAATGAACTCATAAGTCTAAGTCCTAGCAACTTTGACACCCTACAGGACTTATTCACTAAGTTTAAGGCCCTTAGATTGCAATCAAAATAATGTGGGATAGAGAAGAAAGATGATCAACTTATCCTTTCTATTCTTGCAAAGTTAGGTCCAAGCTATTCAGTCTTTGTCTCCACTTTCCATGCCACAAAAAGTGCCCTTGGCACTACACGGAAAATGCCTTTTTTGGATTCATTCATTGCCGACTTGACTAGGGAACAAGATAAGCTAATTCAAATGGGCACAATAAAGTCTACTCAACCCCAAGCTTTGATAGCTGGAAATGGTAAGGATAAGACTTCAACAAAAGAGAAGAAGAAAAAGAACAAGGACCAAGAGAAGAAGAAAGAAAACAACAATCTTGCCAAAAACAACACTGAGTCTTCCTCTTCCAATGCTAAACCTAAGAAAGAGAAGGTTAAGTGTGCCTATTATAAGAAGACAGGGCATGATGAACACAAATGCATGAAGAAAAAAATAGATCACCTAACTTATCTTCTAGAGAAACACAACATAAGTGTGCTTGAGTCCATCAAGCAGAATTCATCTACCCAAGAATCTGCTAAGACAAAAGGCAAGGGTAAAGAGAAAGAAAAGGGCAAGGCCCTTGTAGCTACAATAGCTTCTACATCTTCATGGGTCATTAACTCAGGTGCTTCTCACCACATGGCCTCTTCCCTAGTTGACTTTTCATCTTTAGAGCCTTGTAGCATGATTTCAATTAGTTTGAGTGATGACACATCAGTTTCCATTGCAGGGAGAGGGTCAGTTGAAATGGAAGGAGGAACATTCAATAATGTTCTAAGTGTTCCTTTTCTTTCAACTAATCTCTTATTAGTGTACCAAATCACTCACATTGGTCAGGGCATGAGAGTTGAGTTTTCACCAGATTCAGTGGCTATCAGAGAGTTGCATAGTGATACTACAGTGGCAGTGGGTAGGGCAAATCACCAAGCAAGGTTATACACCTCACATTTTTTACCTGATTCTTCTCCAACTTCATTGCTGACTCATTCAGATGGAGTTAGCAAATTATGGCATGAGCGGTTTGGCCACCTTAACTACCACTACTTTGAGCAACTTTGCAAACATGACATGGTCATTGCCTTGCCTCGTGTCCAATTCTCAAAAGGACTTTGCGAGGGGTGCTCCCTTGGGAAGCATCCTGAAGCAAAATTTGACAAAGGCAAAGCTTGGAGGGCTTCACAACCTTTGGAGTTAGTCCACAGTGATGTATCGAGACCCTTTCCCAAACCATCTTTCACAAGGGCCAAGTATATCCTCACTTTCATTGATGATTTCTCTAAGTACACTTGGATATATTTTTTCAAACAAAAGTTTGAAGTGTTTGAAAATTTTTTAGACTTCAAATCTCTTGTTGAGAAACAGAGTGAGAAATTCATCAAAGTTCTTCGAACTGATAATGGAGGGGAGTAGGTCAACAACAGGTTTGAACAGTTTTGCACCACAGAGGGGATTGATTTGTAGTGCACAGTCACTTATAGTCCTTCACAGAATGGGGTTGCAAAACACAAAAATAGGTTCTTGAAAGAAATGGGTAGTTGTATGATTCACTCCAAATCCTTAGCACCACAGTACTGAGCTGAAGCCATCAATTATGCTTGCTACATTCAAAATAGGGTTCCTCACAAAGCTTTGAAAGGGATAACACCCTTTGAAGCTTGGCATAAAAAAAACCTGATGTTGAGCACCTTAGGGTTTTCGAATCCCTAGCCATGGCCCGCATTCTAATTTCCCCAATCAAGTCTAGCCTCTCTCTATTTGCCCAACCCATTTTTATTTTATCTCTACTTTTCCCTTTGAATTTTTCCTACGAAAATCACCCTCAATGTTTGCATGAGATCCCTATTTTCCCTTACTTGACAAGATTATGTGTTTCCCTCTTAAATGCCTGTGCTTTTAGGAATATCTTTTGGAAATAGTTACTACATGGTTGTATTAAAAATTTCATGGTGACTACCAACTAAAATTTTTCTTCTAGAGCTTTCCAAAAAGACCTTGCATGCCTTGATTAGTGATTTAATACAAATGTTATGGTCTTTTAATGATCTTTGTAAGACCTTCCTTTATTATGAGAAAATTAGCTTTGTGATTTTAGGTTGGTTGTGATTGTGCCATATGACATGATCCTAGTTCCTTTGTTTAATGAACTCCAATAATCTTTGTGACCCTTTTTTTCCCTGTACACCCGTGGGAATGTTTGATTGTTGGGGGATCAATCCAACAATAGATTACAATTGTGACAGCAATAAATGCGAAATTAAATCAGATTGACAAGTAATTAGAATGATAATAGCAAGAACAAGAGATACAAGAAAATACCCTAAAAACTTGTATTAACAAACTCTTTACAAAAGGAATACAATTGAAGAAAGCTTTTTTCTTCCACACCTCTCCTAGATGTATAGATCTCTCACTAGATCTCTATTCCTCAAGAGCTCTCTCTCTCAAGAACAATCAACTCCAACAAGCCTGGATTGATTCAATTCTGTACTCTTCTTCTCACACAATGAATTACAATAATTCACCCAACTACAATAATCTACAACAAAGCTAAGAAGATCTAATTCTACATATAGAATTAGGAGACTTGAGCATGTACTTCCAACAAGCAGTTAAGCCACTTGAACAAGGGCTCTAAAAATAGTATTGCTAACAATAGAGACGCGAGCTTGAGACTACAACTCAAACTCATCATGCAAACACTCGCTTCTGTCCATGGAAATAGCTCTCTAGACACGCAGGTAACCGACGTCAGTTCCTGCTACTTGTCTGTGACCGCCGTCGGCCGACCTTCTGCTGACGTCGGTGCCTCTATAACTGCCTGTGACCGACGTCGGTCGCTCCTGACCGATGCCAGTGTCTGTGTAGACTCAAACCTGATAATGAATGCTCTTTGGTGAAGCTTTTAGCTCCACACCCTAACAATCTCCCACTTGGAGATAAACAGCTGCACCAGTACCTGTACAACAACATCTTCTAGCTCCTCCATCTTCAACTCAATCATGAAGACCAACAGAAGTTGAATGAAGATTCAACTTCTCCTTTATAACCAGCTTGGTTAACATATCAGCAGGATTCCTATCTGTATGGATCTTCTCCAGCTTCAACTCACCATCTTCCAATACCTGTCGTATGAAATGATACCTTAGCTGTATGTGCTTTGTTCTTAAATGAAAGGCTAAATTCTTAGCCAAATGAATTGCACTCTGACTGTCACTATACAATCTACAACTCTCATGCTCCCTACCAAGCTCATCTATGAACCGTGTCATCCATATCATCTCCTTGCTAGCTTCTGTGGCTGCAATATACTCTGCTTCTGTAGTTGACAAGGCACAACCTTCTGCAACTTAGATATCCAGCTAACCGCCGTTCCACCTATAGTGAAAACATAACCTGTAGTGCTCCTCCTGCCATCCAAATCACCTGCCATATCTGAATCTACATAACCATGTAGAGAAGTATCTGAACCTCCATAGCACAAGTGCCTACTGTTGGTTCCTCTCAGATATTTAAGGATCCACTGAACTGCTTTCCAATGTTCCTTACCTGGATTGGCCATATACTTACTTACAACTCCCACTGCTTGGGCAATATCCGGTCTAGTACACACCATTGCATACATCAAACTCCCTACTGCGGAAGAATATGGAACCTTACTCATGTACTCTACCTCATCATATGAATTAGGACATTGTTCTTTACACAACTTAAAATGTCCAGCCAAAGGTGTGCTTATCGGTTTAGCATCCTGCATATTGAACTGTTTTAACACCTTGTCCACATAATCTTCTTGAGACAATATCAACCTGTGATTTTTCTTGTCTCTCTTAATGCTCATGCCAAGAATTTTTTTTGCTGCTCCCAAATCCTTCATAGCAAATGTTTGAGCTAATTTCACCTTAAGCTCAGAGATATCCTGCATGTGTGATCCTGCAACCAACATATCATCTACATAAAATAATAGAATAATATATCTACCATTATCAAATCTCTTGAAATACACACAATGGTCTAATTGACACCTACTGTAGCCATGCTCAATCATAAACCTGTCAAATTTTAAGTACCATTGCCTAGGAGCTTGCTTGAGGCCATACAAGCTTTTCTTCAATTTGCACACAAACTTCTCCTTACCCTTGACCTCAAATCCTTCTGGCTGTTCCATATAGATTTCCTCATCCAAATCTCCATGAAGAAACGCTGTCTTAACATCTAGCTGCTCAAGATGCAAATCCTCAAAAGCAACTAAAGACAATACAACCCTTATAGAAGTCATTTTAACAACAGGAGAAAAAATCTCACCAAAGTCGATACCTGGCTTTTGTGCAAATCCTTTCACTACTAATCTGGCCTTATATCTCATCTGTCCATTCTCACCTTCTTTCAACCTGTAGGTCCATCTGTTCTTAAGTGTTCTCTTACCAGCTGGCAATTCAACCAAATCCCATGTTTGGTTCTCTCTTAAGGACTCCAACTTCTCAACCATGCCACGCTCCCACTGACTCTTGGACTCCACCTGTATTGCTTCTTCAAAACTCTCTGGTTCTCCACCATCAGTTAGCAATAGATAAAATAAATAAGGAGAATATCTAATTGGAGGCTTACTCACCCTTTCTGACCTCCTGATGGGTGTCTGAGACTCGTCCACAACACGTTGTCCACCCAAATTCTCTGACAGTGTTCGACCTCGGTCATCTGCAGACCTGTTACTGGCCGACATCGGTTCTGTCTGATCGACCTCGGTACATGTACAGCCGACATCAGTCTCTGTATGGCCGACGTCGATTTCTGTCTTGCTGATGCCGGTTCCTAACCTACCGACGTCGGTCTCTATGTTTTCCTGCAAGTGATTATTTCTTTTTCCCGCGAGCTCATCTTGGACTTTCACCTCGTCCAATTCACCATTGCTCTGCTCAGACTGATTCAACTTCCTTAGCTGATCACAATATATCACTCTTTCATTGAAAATAACATCACGGCTCCTGATTACCTTGTTAGTTTCTAGATTCCACAATCTGTAACCAAAATCATCTGAGCCATAGCCAATAAACGTGCATCTCATAGACTTAGCATCAAGCTTCTTTCTATTTTCCTTATCTATATGCACAAAAGCTTCACAACTAAAAACTTTGAGATATGAGATATCAACCTTTTTACCTGTCCATGCCTCTTCTGGAATACCACCATTCAGAGCTATAGAGGGTCCTCTGTTAATCAGGTATACTGAAGTGTCAACAGCTTGTGCCCAAAACTGTAAGGGCAAATCGGCATGCAATCTCATACATCTTGCACGCTCCATTATTGTCCTGTTCATCCTTTCAGCAATTCCATTCTGCGGAGGTGTCCTTGGAACCATCCTTTGCCTATAGATTCCATGCATATAGCAATAATCTCTGAACTTATGACTGCAGAACTCACCACCATTGTCTGATCTCAGGCACTTTAATATTTTACCTGTTTCATTCTCAACCATAGCTTTCCAAACTTTAAAAGTCTCAAATACATCAAATTTCTTTCTAATACAGTAGATCCATACCTTCCTTGTAGCATCATCTATGAAAGATACATAGTACTGTGATCTTCCAATGGAAGCAACCTGAGCTGGTCCCCACACGTCTGTGTGAACAAGCTCCAACTTATGCCTCTTCTTAGTAGACCCAGTCTTGAGAAAACTAACCCTTTTCTGTTTTCCAAATACACAGTGCTCACAAAACTCTAGATCTATGCCTTTTAAATCTGAAAGCATACCTTTGGACTTAAGAATTGACATCCCCTTCTCACTCATGTGGCCAAGCCTTGAGTGCCACAATTTAGCATCCACATTTGAAGTAGATAATACAGAAGGAGATTTGTTAGTAACACAATTACACAAATAGAGAGTACCTTCTCTCTTACCTCTGGCCATAACAAGTGCACCCTTGGTCACCTTCCAAGATTCTGCTGTGAGAGTTACTGTACAACCCTCATCCCCTAACTTTCTTGCAAAAATCAAATTTCTCTTCAAGCTAGGAACATGCATCACATCTCTCAACACCAATGTGTTGCTATTTTGCATCTTCAGCTGCACTTTACCTTTGCCAATTATTTTACAGGGCTCATCATCCCCTAGATACACTATTCCAAAATCTCCATGGATATAGTCACTGAAATATTCCCTGTTAGGGGTAGCATGAAAAGATGCACCAGAATCTAATACCCAAGATTCTATATTATTATGCAGAGAGAAAATTAAAGCATCTTGTGCAATACCTGCAATCTTGGCTTCTTCCTTTCCTTCGTGCTGATTGTCCTCCTTAGGCTTTGACCAACAATCTCTGCTTATGTGCCCCATCTTTCCACAATTCCAGCATTGTGGCTTCCTGCCATTCCTGGATTTAGATCTGTCTTTCCCCTTAGATTTGGATCTTGATCTGCCCTTCTTGCTCTTCTCTTTCTGCCTTCCCCTGCTCTCAAAACTTAAAGCGTTCCCAGATGTCTCTTCTGTGCTTTTCCTGCGTATTTCCTCATTCAAGATAACACTAACAACATCCTCTACTTTCAAAATATTTGATGCAGATGCAATATTACTTACTGCCATTACTAAGCCATGCCAGCTTTCAGGCAAAGAACATAATATCAAAAGAGCTTTTATTTCATCATCAAACACTATATTCACTGAACTTAACTGATTCACAATTCCATTGAAATCATTCAGATGAGTAGAAACAGATCCACCTTTATTCATATGCAAATTAAATAACTGCTTCATAAGATATACCTTATTAGACGCTGAGGGTTTTTCATATAAATTTGCTAACGTAGTCATCAACTCTACCGTAGACTTTGCCTGTGATAAATTGGATATCACAGTGGATGCTAGACTCAGTCTTATAGAACCCAGAGCCTTTCTATCAAGAACTTCCCATTCTTCATCCTCCATGTCTTTGGGCTTCTTTGCAACCCCACCTAACGGTAAGTAGAGATCTTTCTGATACAGATAGTCCTCTATCTGCATTCTCCAATATTGGTAATTTTTGCCATTAAACTTTTCTATTCTCAATTTACTTTCATCTGCCATTGCTTCTCCCACTCAAACAAAAATCCCTGAAGAAACTCCTGTGAGAACCTATAATCAATACACACTACACAGATCTGAACCACCTGTTAGTGCACCTGAACTTTGATACCAATTATTGGATATCAAGCTCTGAACCTGTAACCAAGGCTCTGATACCACTTGTTGGGGGATCAATCTAACAATAGATTACAATTGTGACAGCAATAAATGCGGAATTAAATCAGATTGAAAAGTAATTAGAATGATAATAGCAAGAACAAGAGATACAAAAAAACACCCTAAAAACTTGTATTAACAAACTCTTTACAAAAGGAATACAATTGAAGAAAGCTTTTTTCTTCCACACCTCTCCTAGATGTATAGATCTCTCACTAGATCTCTATTCCTCAAGAGCTCTCTCTCTCAAGAACAATCAACTCCAATAAGCCTGGATTGATTCAATTCTATACTGTTCTTCTCACACAATGAATTACAATAATTTACTCAACTACAATAATCTACAACAAAGCTAAGAAGATCTAATTCTACATATAGAATTAGGAGACTTGAGCATGTACTTCCAACAAGCAATTAAGCCACTTGAATAAGGGCTCTAAAAATAGTATTGCTAACAATAGAGACGCGAGCTTGAGACTACAACTCAAACTCATCATGCAAACACTCACTTCTGTCCACGAAAATAGCTCTCTAGACACGCAGGTAACCGACTTCAGTTCCTGCTGCTTTTCTGTGACCGCCGTCGGCCGACCTTTTGCTGACGTCGGTGCCTCTGTAACTGCCTGTGACCGACGTCGATCGCTCCTGACCGACGCCAGTGTCTGTGTAGACCCAAACCTGATAATGAATGCTCCTTGGTGAAGCTTTTAGCTCCACACCCTAACATTGATTTGGTTTACAATCTTCAACACATCCACCCAAACTTGTGGTCCCTACCTTATCTCCATGACATCCCCATGATTGTGAGATGTGTTACAATCATAGTCTCTTGAAATTACACAAAAATTTTCTTGATCTATGGGAGGATCACAAGGCCCTTGATCCCATAAACACTCATTTTAATTTGACAGTTGTTGTCACCCATCAACCCATCATCCTATGGACTCTTTGAACATATACAGTCTATGAACATAAAATGAATTTTGACATCCACTAGACTATTACCCGTGAACACTAAGTGTGAATCCCAATAAATGAACTTCGTGTCCATTTGTGTAAATAAAAAAAACTACGTGTATAATTTTAAATAACCATGTAACTTATTTGATCATGTGAACTTTTATTGACAAGTGGGGTGTTTCCAATATATTGACTCTATCTTGACTTGAACAATCCCCATAGTTTTGGACCCATTAGTATTTCCAAAATAATATATATCATTTTGGTCCAACCATGACTTGACATGATCACTTCTAAACTTGGGAACTATTGAATTAATGTTGTTATGAATACATAAGTATATGAGGGGTATCCAAAGAACATGGAGACTATGGGTGGCCACATTAGACTTGGGAATATGTGTTGTCACCAAGGCATGAAACTTAGAGTTGTGAATAATAATATATGTGACCATGTGACCTTTATGAACTAATAAATTATCCTTGAGACTCTTTATTGAAAATTGGAAAAACTATCTACCTGTTTTTGGTGATGCAAGATTGCCTATACAACTTGGATGCTCCTACATCATGTTGATAAGAACACAATAAGGTAATGATTATATTTTTGTTAATGTGGATATATTTTATAAGATGCCACACTTTATAGCCTACAAGAAGACTAGTAATGCCATCAATATTGATAACATATTCTTTAAATAAGTTGTTATATTGCATGGGATTCTGAAGAGTATTATATTAGGTTAGGCCACTAAATTTGTTGAACACTTTTGCAAGATACTTTGGAAAAATTTATGCATGATATTGGACTCCATTTTGGCCTATCATCATCAAATAGATGGGAAAATAAAATTTGGAAATTGTAGTCTTAGAAATTTGTTAATATGTTTGGTTGGTCATAAGTCCAAGTAGTGGGATTTGGTGTTATCACAAGTTGAATACCTACAATGATTTAGTAAATAGAAGTACATGAATGATTCATTTACATATTATGTATAAGAGCAATCTTGGAGGATTTTGTGACTTTAGAAGCAAAATTAACATGGATAGAAGAAGTGCTCAAGATGAAGCATAAGCTATGCACGATGTGCATATGGGGGTGAAAATGAGATTGTAGGAAAGTGCTATAAATTACAAAGAACATGCTGATTATAATATAAAATAGCATAATTTCATGGTTGGGGACTTGGTATTGGTGAATTTGCATAATAATAGGTTTCTCAAAGGTGTGTGTAACAAGCTCAAATGGGAAAAGAATAGATCTTGTAATATTTTTAGAAGGTTCTTAGCCAATGCTTACAAGATTAAGTTATCAGATGGAGTAAGTATTTTACCTATCTTCAATGTATCTAATTTTTACCCATATGTGATGGGACAAATAAGTAAGGAAGGGTAACGCGTTGATTATTCAACCATTTATTGGAAGGAGTAATTATTGGACAAGGCAAAGGAAGAAATGGAATCCATACTAGACATATGGATTGGAAAGAAGGCAAAGGATAGTGAGTACTATGAGTACTTGGTGAAATCTAAAGATTGAGTTTCTGAAGATGCAACTTGGATTAATGCCTTTGTAGTTTATAAACACTTAAAATAAATTGAGGAGCTCATAGTGGGTTCATGAGTAGGAGCTCATAGAAAATTTAAAATACCTAGGGTGTCTGTTGCAGGAGCATCCAAGGCAAATGGTCAATCTTTCATCACCAAAAACACAATATGAAATTTGGGTAGACTTCTTGAGAAAATTTCTAAGACTAATAGAGTTTTAAAGTCCATGTTTTGTGTTCACAGAGTTTTTAGTGGTTCAACAAATAAAAATATCACATTGTGAAGGTTCCAAGAATGGGAGGTAATAATGAAAATTACATCATGACAAAAGCCTTTTTTTTTACACAACAAAATTGTATTGTATTATTTCTCAAAATTATTTTTGTATAATGTTAAGCTTATAAAGCTTATGGAAAGAAGAAGGTGGTTATAAAACCAACCACCAATGGATGAAACCAACTCATAAATAAAACTAAACAAAAACATAACAAATTAAATACTTTAGATCAATAAATGATCCCAATAAACTCCCCCTTGATCCAAAGGCGTATAGAAAGACTACAGCAATGAATTATGAGTCATGCAAGTAGACTCTTCCACAACTATAACTGGTACACTATGCATCTTGGACTGATCCACACCTTGATCATCTTCACATTATAGTAAAACATGATCACACGCTATCCAACTACATCGATCCTCACACAAAATCCGTCCAACAAGTGATTGTCCTATGTACTATGTATGACACATCTCAAACTAATGCCCAACAATCACCAACATCTCTCATAGGCATTTGCTTAGCACTAACAATGCCAACAACACAATGTTAACTTGTACTTCAAATCACTGATGACTGATCAAAAAAATAATATGCAATCTCTTCTCCCCTTATTAGGAATGAAGTGGGAATTTATGTAACAAATAAACTAAGTACCAAACACTAAAATGCTCCACATCAAAGATCATATCAACACTAATCTATGAAAGCAAAGTACATAAGCCAAAAAATGTTACTACATCAAATCCCAATCTTGAGCCTAACAGCTCGTACAATATGGGTGTGTCACTATCTCAAAATATATAGTCATCAACTATGGAACAAGAAACTTCACAATCATCCCATCCATCAAAAGAAGATGCAAAAGAATAGCCAAAATAAGAACTAGAAGAATGACTAGAGTGAATGGAGTGAACAATAATGTTTGCTTTTGCTTTCTATTGATTTTGAGAAGACCTCCATTGGAAGGGACATTCTATAGAGAGATGTCCTATGCCACCATAATTGTAGCATATGGTCTCACTTCCATTGGAATGAGAGGAAGAATAGCCACATGAAAAATAACTCTGGAGCTTGTGTTTGTGTCCATGTGAATGTTTGTGGTGATTTTTATGTTGTGGAAAACCAAAATGATGTCTATGCTTAGGAGAGCTTGAATGTTCCCTATGCCCAGAATGAGGCTACCGTCTCAAAGAACCAGAATGATGCTTATGCTTGGAAGTGTGCCTATGAAAGTGTCTCTATTCCTTGTTGTGTCTTTTGTTGGGTTTATATAATGGATTGCTTGTTTTGGAATAGTGTGCCTCCTCAGTAGGTTCTTTCTTCTTTTAAAATTATCACTCATGTTGAGTGAGCAACTCACAAATTGAATCAAAAGTACATTTGTGAAGCTTATCACTAAGCTGTAACATATCTAGAAAGTTCTTGTATCTTAGGATAAGGCCATTAAAAACAATAAAAATGAGCATTTCATCATCAATTTTTCTGCTAGTGGTGTCATATTCTTGTTTCAAATTCTTAATGCGTGACACATACTCTGAAACATCTTCATTAGTAGTGAGTTTAGTGTTAAACAACTGCATAAGGAGAATTTTTTTCTTGTAAGTTATTTATCATACAAGTATTATAGAGCTTTCCATGGTTTCCATGCTTCAAATTTGATAGCTTCAATGTGAATTATGACTTGTGCACTACAAGTGGATTTTAATAATGTAAGAGCTCATCTATCCCTTTTGTGAAAATTTGTAAGTTTTGTGGCTTTAGTGGGCAATGTTGGTTATTTTTCAACAAATTCCAACAAGTCATTGAAGATTAATGTGTTTTCCATGTTCATTGACTATTCTTTATAATTCTTAGGAGTTAGTCATCTCGTGTCAGAAATAAGGCTCACAATTTTAGCCATGATGCAAAAAAATTAAGGAATGCTATCAAGGTTTTACCTTTACCTTCAAAATAGCTTCCATTTTATAAATGATCCTGGGACTTGTGATGGACTATAAGTTTTTTGAAAATACAAGTATAATGAAACATTGAAAAAACTTGTATTGTGAAGGTGTCAATTTCAACTAAAAATGCACCTTGATACATCATGTGTAATACATTTGTTTGAAAAAATAATACAAGGAAGCTCCAAAACATAAATTTTATCATTCCAATGAATTTGAAATGTCAAAAATCATGAAGATCACCTGGTCACATGACCACCTTTATAGATGATAAGATGTACAACAAGTGTTTGCAAGAATGATGACTTACACCCTTATGTCTCCATATGAATCAAAAAATATTCTCAAAATAGAATATTCCTTCAAAAGATCCTATAAAAAAATATTCTTTCAAAAAGAAAGATTTGAACTCTTGATCTCCCCTTTTCAAACCACTTCACAAAACAAGGCTTTCCAAGTGCTCTATGAGCATTTACAAGTTTATAAAGAAAGGAATTGCTATATAAACTTGAATTTTGATCTATTACATAAAAAATTACTTGGATGTAAATAATATAATTCTCTTATGAAATTAAATTTCCAAGTAAAAAATCCAATCTTTTCAAAACTTTATGTGGGGTCCTCCAAACCCTAAAATTTTGAAGTGACTTTATGAAAAACTTAGGAAATGAAAAAATTAAACATTTGCAGATTTCTAATGCCATTCTTCAGAAAAGGATGCCATGGCTGATCTGGGTAAATTCTATAACTTGTTTGCGACTCCCCTTGGTTGTACAAGGCCATACAAATCTGCACTATCTCATCATTTGACTCAGACAGAGACTATTATAAGGAATTTTGAATGAGAAAATATGATGCAGAGGATATGGGATGGCTTGGGAGGTTGTAATTCTACTATTTTGAGTCGTACAACTCAAATTTGAATCTTAAAAATATTTTGAGATTCATTGGGAATGAAAATCTAATCTTTGAAACTCAATTACTAATCAAGAAACTTAGTAGATTAAAGTTAACAAAAAATTGAAAAGCATTTCATCCAGTCACAGGTGTATTCAACATGAAAAATTTGTACATATGCATATATGGGACATACAAATGCATAAATGGATTGAAAAAATCCCTCAAATGCTTTTGGTGTTGAAAATTGATCTTTAGAAACTAGTTTTCAAATCAAACATTGATCAGATTGATTGAATGAAAGTTTCATCTGCTCTTCACATTTCATAGAGGTTTTTAGATTCAAACAGGCCGTACTAAGGCATATGTGGGCCATACAATGTGAATCAAGGGTTTACAAATCCTTTCTAGACAATTTGAAAGATGTTTCAAGTCTAGAAAATATTTAGTTTGATAGTATATGCAACTCAGATTTGAACCAATAATTTATGGAGGCTGTATAATTCCAGCACACAGACATAAATTTACACTTCAATAAATATAATGTAAAATATTGATTTTAAATTAAATATTAACCAAATAGCATACCTTATTAATTTTCCCAAATTTGATTTCACGTCAACTTTCTTTCTCCATGTTTCTAAAAACCATACTTTGATACCACTGAAGGTTCCAAGAACGGGAGGTAATAATGAAAATTACATCATGACAAAAGCATTTTTTTTACACACCAAAATTGTATTGTATTATTTCTCAAAATTATTTTTGTACAATGGTAAGCTTATAAAGCTTATAAATGTTAGGTTGTGGAGCTAAAAGCTTCACTGTTGCAGACATGGAGGAGGTTGTTGAGAGGTTGCTAAGGTGCAGGGAAACTGACATCGGTTTGATCAGCTGATGTCGATCATATACAGTGGGAAAGGCAACCAATATCGGTCAGGTATCCGCTGATGTCGGTCATCTCCAGCCTGACAGGGACCGACGTCGATCGCGTGTGCAGTTCTAGAATTGTCGGTTGCACGAACAGTTTGTTAATGAACCAAGTGTTTGCATGTTAAGAGCCAATTTTAGACTTGAAGCTGTAGATCTAATTATTGTAATTAGGTGTCTAATTATTGTTTGCATGAGATCTATATAATAGACTCATGGGTTGTATTGTAATTTGTGATAGAGAGTAAGAGAGCAAATATTAGCTCCTTCTGTGTGTGAAGAGAGCATTGTGTGTTCCTCCTAGTGCCACAGTACCAAGTATGAGTGTTGGTTTGGAGAATCAGAAGGATTCTTCATGTATGTAGGATCTTGGTCAGCAGGTGTGTAAGGCCACGTTTGGAGATCTACATGGTAAGTAAGATCATTGATCTGCAGGTGTATGTGTGTGCATGGTCTAGGTTTGCAGGTGTGCAAAATTAGGTTGATCTACAGGTGGCAGCAGAATCAAGGTGACAACAACACAATAGGGAGCAAGATCAGGTGGGATCTACTTGGAGTACGGTGTGTACTCAGTTGGAGAGTAAAGAGGAAGGCAAGGTAGTTCCTTCCATAAGTAAGATCATTTGAGTTGCAGGTTGTTGCAAGTTCAAGGGAGATCTACTTGGAGTACATTGAGTACTTGGAGTGCGTGGAGCACTTGTGGAGTGCGTGGAGCACTTGTGTACTGGCAGTAGTGGATACTGACTGGTTGAAGGTGAACACCAACTCTATGTTTGAGTTGTGTGTTGGGACCGTAAGAGAGAGAGCTTTGAGAAAAGAATTACTGTACACTTGAGGTGTAGGAAGCCTCTGAGAGGTGTGAAGAAGAAGTGGCATCTTCTTTATTATATTCTTTTTTGGATGAGTATTAATACAATTGGGTATTGTCTCTCATATTCTATGTTGTTTCTGGTTTTTAGTTACTTGTTACTTCTGGTTTAATTCTGCATCTTAAGTTGCTTGTATATGGTAATCAATTGTGCTTCTATGGGTTCCTAACAATTGGTATCAAAGCTAAGGTTGCAGGGAGCAGGTTTTGTATTTGGTTACAGGTCACTCTTGGGGGTTTCTGATTGAGTGGGAGTATAGCAACGATAGAAGAAAGTAAGCTACGAATGGAGGAACTAAATAGCACGAATGGTCAATTACGGTGTTATGAAAAGAAAGAGCAGGTAAAAAAATATTGTTGGTTGGTAGAAGATCAACATGAAGAAACTGAAGAAGTAGATGTTGCAGGTGTTGTTGTACAAGATGCTCTGGGATGTTTCTTGGATAAAGTAGAATCTAGGTTTATAGATTATGTTGCCTCTTTCCATGCAGCCCCAAATAGAGGGGTTGGTGAACCTTGTCATAGTATTGGCAAAGGGGAAGTGAAGCTAAAATTGCAGGCGGCCAACACATGGGTGTTGAAGGAGGTCATGCAGGTCCCAGGCTTGAAGATGTGGCTAATTTTTTCAGGAAAGTTGGGTGATGAGAGATGCACAAGAACTCTCACAGTGGATGCCCTTGAATTAGCTGGTGGTAACAAAGTAGGTATCCTTTATCTATCTACTTATATTACTAATTCTTCTTTTGTTGTGAAGACGTGGCTTTGTAGGCTTGGTCACATGAGCAAGAAGGAGATGCATGTTCTTAAGCAGAAGACAGATGTGTTTAGCAGACTTAAGAACTGGAAAGCCTTGGTGTTTTTGGAGGAGATGATGGATAGAGATCAGCGGATGGGACTGAGTAACTCTGAGCAGGGTGGTTTGGACAGGGTTTTGATCCATGAGAGCTCGCAAGTAAAAAGTCATCACTCACAGGCGAACACAGTTACCGGCGTCGGTCAAGGAGAACCGACATCGAATAGACAGGTGCTGATGTCAGTTTATAGATTCTAATACCAACTGTCAGGATCCTACTGCCCACTAAGGGCACACTTGATTACCTTTGTATTAGCAACTAAACACAAAATTTAACCAGAATGATAAGTAACTAGAAATATGAAACAACACAGGATATGAGAGACAATACCCAATTGTATTAATACTCATTCAGAAGAAAATACAATAAAGAAGATGCCACACTTCTTCTTCCCACACCTCTAGAGCTCCCACACTTCTAGGGTTCACCTGTATTCTCCTTCAACACTTCACTCTCTCATCACAGTCACAACAATCAACTCAAACACAGAGCTGTTGTTCACCTCCATTAGTTAGTAACAATGCTGCCAGTACACCAAGTACACAATCGTACTCCAAGTAGATCTCCCTTTCCTTGCTGCCACCTGTAAATCAACAGACCTTACTTACCATGTAGATATCTCTACACCTTGAAGAACCCTTGTCCTTGCCTCACCAAGTCCTCATGATTCTTCAACCAGTACCCCGGTGGATCTCCTAGTAGAACTTGCACAACCTACAACTCTCCCTGATCATACACACTCAACACCCCTTTGGAACTAAGAGGAGCTACTCTTGCTCTCTCTACAAGCACAATGGCTTTCTAACACACTTTTACAATACAACCCATGAGTCTATTATATAGATCTCATGCATACAATAATTAGACTTTTTTAATTACAATAATTAGACTCGCAACTCTAAGACCAAAAATAGTCTTTACATTTAAACTGACTGTCCAAAAATAGACCAGTCTAGAACCCGCATGCAAACTGCATGCACACACAGGTTGCCGACGTCGGCTCCTTTCTGACCGATGTCGACCGACTCATAACCGACGTCGATTGCTTCTACATTGTAATATGACCGATGTCAGTTGATTAGACTGACATCAGTTTCCCTGCAACTTATTCTGCAACTCAACAACCTCAACAACCTCCTTCCCTATTTGCATCAGTGAAGCTTTTAGCTCCACAAAGGAAGAAGGTGGTTACAAAACCAACCACCAACGGGTGAAACCAACTTGTAAATAAAACTAAACAAAAACAAAATAAATTAAATACTTTGGATCAATAAATGATCCTAAAAAATTGACCACTTTATTGGGTCACATTACTATTCACAACTTCAAGTTGTAGTTTAAACAATGACCACATGAAATCCTCTAAGTGTTCTTTATGTTAACAGAAGCCATAGAGGATTTAATATTCATTCACAACGAAATCTAAAAGGAGAATATTTCACAATGGATTTAATGTGGTCCTTAATTGGAATTAATAATTCAATGGATCAATGACATCATACAAGTATAACAAATTTAATGATAGACTTGGCATGATTCTAAATTAGAATTGATATTTCAATAAATCTATGGCCTCGATAAATCCCTGTGGAGTTCATAATAGACACATTTTCCAATGAATATTGGATGAGTCCATGAGGAAAATAAGTGTCATGATCACATCATGTTCAGAAAAAGGTTACATGTCAAATTTGGGTGCCATAACTTAAGTGCAAGCACATGACCATTCTCAAAGTGTAATTAAAAACTCGATGTGTCCATGCTAAAAATAAAGGAAATAGCTCAGTGTGAATGTCAATGACTATCAAATATAATTAATAATTCCATAGGTTCATAGAGTGTTAAGAGACCATAGAAGCAATGACAAGTTCATTTACCAAAGGTAACATGATTATGACATGTGTCACAATCACTATGGTTCATAGTGACAATAGTTCACAAAATCCTTGATCACTAGGTAGGCAACATAAGGGAATTTCATGAGGCCATATATTTTGTGAGAGATCACCAAATGGGGAATTATTGGTCTCACTGAAAATCTCTTGATATGGCCATAGGGAGAGTGACCACATGTATTATGAGTATTTTGATGGTATTGAGGTTTTTTGTTCTGCATTGATGAGCCTATAGTTTTTCTCTATCACACTATTGATGCCCGTAGATATAGGTAAGATTTAGATTTTTTATGCATTTATTTTTGATTAGGTTATAAGGGGTACCACATTTTAAATGTTGTCTCCACTCTCTCTGCATTTGTAGATGCAGGTAATCTTGTAGTGAGCAAAAGTAACCATGGCATAAAAACAAGCAAGGAAATTTGTCCTAAATTTTTTTCATGAGGTAATGTTATTAATCCTGATTATCCATTACTTGGTGTTATTTTAAATTTGCCTAAATTTGAAAAATATTATAAACTCTTTGAGAACCACACCCCGATTTCTTATTTTTATGGCTAGAGTCCCCCTTGAGAGCCTCTTGAAATAATGGGTTCATAGCCATTGGCAAGGCCATGGTGTGAAAATGGAAGGAGTCCATAATCTTACCAAGGGCTTATTTTTGTTTTGATTTTCCAACCTTGAACACTGCAAATCCATTGTTAACCATGGCCCTTGGTTTATTCATAACACTTTGGTTATTTTTCTTGTTTGGCCCATGACTTTCAAGTTTTAGAACAAACAAAACTGAAAATCCCTATTTGGGTCAAATTTCCTGGATTGCCTCTCCCCCTCTAGGTTTTATTGATCAGCTCATAAAACCCATAGGGCATTTCATATGTCATGAGTAAATTTTTTTTGTTGTTTTTCACCCCCAAAATGGGTTTTTGTGGAAGTGGATTTATCTTAGGACTTAAAATAATCCATTAACATTCAAATTGGGAATAATAGATTTAGCTAGTGAGTTATGTATATCAACTTACCAAATACTTGTTTTTGATGCTAATCTTCAGACCATATGATTTAGGAATGTACTTTGATGGTACATGATCTTCCTACTTCTCAAAACCTCAGAATGGTAATAATGATGGCTAGACCATAGTCATAAATAATAATAATAATAATAATAATAATAATAATTTGGCAAAAGGTGGTGATAAGCCTTAGTCATTTACATATAGACCTGTTGTGGCTCCCAACACCTCGATCTCTACTAACAAATATATTATGCCTAATAAAGATTCTCATTCACTTTTATGAACTCCACAATCAATGGATACTTTGGTTGATATGTTGCCTTCAACTCCACAGTCACAACCCTCTCCTAGGGTGAAATCATCAGAAGAAGAACAAAGCCTCATTAACCTAGATTGTAAAATGGTCCTTCAATTATCGAGAAGCCCCTCTCCTTCTCATGAGGAGGATTATATGGCTCATAAGAGATAACCATTTCATGTGGATGAATTTATGCCACACAAATCGACTTGTAATTAGTTATTTATGCTCGAACATATCACAAAGGAGAATGATATCAACCTCGATGTTTCTCAATGCTATTTTTTTCATGGAATGTTTGGGGCCTTACTGCTCCACTGCATAAATATGCAATCATGAATAATTGTCAGCTTTTTAGCAATATGAAAATTGTTTATTTGAAATAGGTTAAGATTTATGGCTTCCTCCTATATAATGCAACATAAATAATTTGGCCTAGAGCTAATTTTCATAATACTATACAGGACATTGGTTATGGTGGGTTCATCACTCTATGGGCTCTAGGGATTTTTTAAAACATTATTTCCTAGGGTTTTAACCCCACCCATTGGGTGGTTTGGACTCTTTTTGAATTTAGCAATCACATCAGTGGGCTTGTAAATTTATAAGCCTCTAATGATGTTGTAGATTGGGCTTCAGTTTTGATATGGTTAGCAAATTCATTTCTAGATGTGCATTGGGTCTTTTGTGGGTATTTTAACATGGTAAAATCTCCTGAGGATAAATAAGGTCACCTTCTTATGTGCTAGTGTGTTATTGAATTAGAAGCTTGGTTCTATATGTGTAATAAACTCAGGGTGTTTGATCCCAATCATCACTAGAAGAAGAATTCAAACTCTCCCTTATTTACTTGGTCTAATTTCCACCAATGAGAGGATCAGGTTCTTCATCGGCTAGACTGAGCATTACTAGCTGAACAAGATCTCTAATTTTTTGCCCCTATTTATGATAGACCAATTTTAGTACTCCTTGACAATTTTATATTGAACCATCATCTTATTTGCTTCAATTTGGAATGGTCTAACCCTCAAGTGAAGCCTACGTCAACCCATTTTTATCTCAATACTACCCACCTAAAACATGAAATGATTGTGGGGCACATTATCATAATTTAGAATCTTGTTCCTTGGCCTAAGGGGGATACTGGATAGATCCAATGGTGGTCAGATGATCTAAATCACACTACCACCCTTCTCCATATTTATGGTAAGCAAAATCCTTTTGTTTGTAGCATCTTCATAATGCTACTAATTGTGAATACCTTCAATTATCATAGGATCTTGAAGCTTCTCCTTTTAATGATTAATTATAATCCCAAATATTACATTAGTTACACAAGATTCAAATAGAGGAGGTACACAATGCCATAAGGGCTCAAATTTGAGCTTAGATGCATTGGTTGAAAATTGGGGACAAAGTCATAAAGGAATTATTTTCTCTTCTGCATTTTAGTCAGGATGCTGATAGAATTAAAGCTATCAAGGAAGGAAATGCTCAACTAACTAAACTTCCATACATACTTCAAGCTTTTTTCATCATTATCATAGAATTTTTTTAGCATAGACCAACTTTCCTAAATGAGAAGATTCTCTTGCTTAGTGTCTTTAGACTATTCTTTGTAAGTCTTTTATGCCCGACAGGGTGTTTATGATAGGCCTTTATCTCTTACTGATCTTCATGAGGCAACTATACATATGGATATGGATAAATCTCTTGGTATTGATGGCTTCCCATCTGAGTTTTATCAGACTTTATGGGATACTATGGGTCTCGATCTCTATAGGATTTATATTTAAGTAATTTTAAAAAATTCTTTGGGGCCTCTTATCAATCGGGGTAATATTAATTTAATCCTAAAAATCCCCAAAGCTAGTGACCATAAGCTTATTACTAATTGGAGGCCTATTACTCTACTCAATATTTCTAACAAGATTATTGATAAGCCTTATCCCTCAGGATTATGCATCTTCTTCCTTTAATTATTCAAAGTGAGTGAACAAGTTTTATCCAACATAGATATATTTTGGATAACATCATTATTGTTTGTGAAGGTATAGAGTGGGCTAGGGTTTCCAATAAAAAGGCTAGGGTTTCCAATAAAAAGGCCTTATTTTTTAAAATTGTATGACCATATTAAGTGGTCCTTCATTTTAGCCATGCTTCAAACTTTTTGTTTTGGTCCTAGGTTTGTGTAAATGGTTAATATGTTTTTTCAATATGTTGGGGCATGTATTAATATCAATGGCAAGTAGTCCTTTCAGTTTGAGTTCCATCATTCTATCCAACAAGGGTTCTCTTTAGCCCTTGCTCTCTATGTGATAGCACTAGAGGGATTTAACTACCTATTATCTAATTATACTTCTCTATGTTTGTTTAAGTTCATTTCCCTCCCTCAATCTGACTACTAGTTGCTAAATAGACATTTTGTTGATGACTCTGTCCTCACTCTTCAGGAAGAAGAATAATCAGTGAAGAATGCTATGGATTGTCTTCATATTTTTTGTTTAGATTCAAGATAATCCATTCAAAGGATAAAAACTTAGTGTTACCACCAATATCTCACTCACAAACCTCATTGGTTTGAGGGATATCAGTGGTAGTTGCTTCTTCTAAGGTTTAATTTAAATTCCTTGGCATCCCTTTTACTTTTAAGGCTTCTCCCTCTAATTTGTGGTCTTTTGTAGTTCAAAGAGTTGAAAAAAAATATCCTTCTAGATCACCAAACCTTTATCTTTAGTAGGTAAGTTTCATATTTGATCCAAGGTCTTGGCAATTACACATGTGTATTACTTTTATTGTTGGCCTCCTTCCAATGCTACCTATAATAAGATAGAAAAAATATTAAGGGATTTTCTTTGGTCTAATTTTGAAGGCCACAAAGGTTTTCATAGAGTTTATTGGGACATTTATTTTAGGACCAAGGAGGCATATGGTCTTCATCTTTTGCACTTTAAAATTCAAGGTTTTTCTCTCAGTGCTAAATGGGTTATTCATAATTTAGAAGGTGATGAATCTTAGAAGATTCTTCTTTGTCATAACATATCTCAAGAGTTTCCTTGTGGTAAAAATGCTTAGCAAGGCTTGGGTCTTCACACCCTTCTCATCACCCCAGTACTAGTTAAAATTAAGGGTACCTTTATTATTAAAAGTTTATGGAAATCCTAGGAGAATCTCAAATCCTATCTTGTTTGGATAGGGGAGGGTTTTAGGAGTGGTCTTTATCTTAATTCTCATTCCCTTTGATGGTCTCCTTACCTAAAATTTCAAAATGTTCCCTTTGCATTGGTCCTTTGGATTAAAGGGCTAAGATTGTTCAAAAAAGGTTTGAAAACTACAGGGGATCTTTTCTACAAGGTGAGCCAGTCTTAGCTTTCTTGGCAAAAAGTTTAGAACAAATTTCATTTAAATAATTTAGATGCTGAAGCTATTGTAGAAATTCAATGTTTCATACTTGATGAATATCTTCATAATATTGGGGTCAAATCTCTTACTCCTTGGTAGAAATATTGGCATTGGCCTACAACCACTCCCTTCACTTGGTATTCTCCATGATCAGGATATAATCTTATACTCCCCCAATATATTCCGAATGAGACTCTTAACCATAGATTAAACCTTCATTCTAGTCATGGGGTTTGGTCCAAAATATTTCACAATGTGTGGACTACTCTCATTGAGCCTAAAAAACACATTTTATTTGGTGTATTCTCTATCAAGGATTGCTTGTGGGTGATCGACTTAAGCATATGGGGGTTTCAAATCTCATTTTCCCAGCTTGTACTCAACTTAAGACTATTAAACACCTTTTTTGGTTTTGTGCCCACGCTTAATCTATGTGGCACTAGATTCACTCCCTCTTTTAGTAATTTATACCTGAGTTAATTACGTGGAAGATGGCTCTCTTGGGGGACTCTTCTCTATTTTTTACAAAATACAGTATATTTTGGTAGATATTTTGTGCTGACATTTTATTTCAAATCTAGAAAGCTAGGAATTATTCTTGTTTTAATCATAAGAAATGGAATGCAATTTTTCTATTACTAAAAAAATTATTGTTCTATTTAATGTTACTCTCTAAATTCAAAGCTAAACTAAAAAAATTCACTTAGAACTAAACCACCTTTAGCATATGATTGATCATTAGGGAATGCCATGTGTGTTGTTAGTTGAGAATCTCTAAAGCTACCATGTTTACATTCACATCCTTATGGGTGAGGATGTGGCCCACACCAGTAGTTTTCTTAGAACCAACATAAGAATCTTTATCCTTGTAGATCACCACCTTGTTGGTCTTCCTCATGACATGGTAGATCTAATGGATCTTCTAGAAGTGGAGGTGGTGATAGGGGATGGGGCCCTCCCCCTTAGGTTTATGGAGATGATAATAGGGGTTAGGGTTATCCTCCCTAGAATAAGTTTCTTTGACTCACTCTTTCAATTTATCTTGATAGAAATAAGGATGAAACTAATGCTGATTAATAAAATGATGGTTGGGAGCCACTACCTATGGACACTGATTCTCCTGCTCAAGGAGGATGGGGAGATAAGTTGCAGGATCTACCTTCTCCACCACCTCTTATAGCCACCATGTTTATTGTGGAAGCTTAAATGTTCTATTTATTAATATGTGCTCCTTTATTTAATTTCCTAGTTGTTTTGAACTATTGATTTGATGTTTTTTGAGTAGTATTTATTGACCCTCTATTAGACTATGCCTTTCCATAAAGAATATTTATCCTCATATGACTTTGATCAGAGGGTGTAAATTTTCCACCCATTTTTTTATGAGTAGTGTTGTACTTTATACTTTTTTATATTAATATAGATACACTCTTCAATAAAAAAAAAGAGACCACATGTCCAAGACACTATTTGCATTTGAAGGTTCAAGAACCATGTTTATTATGGTTGATTGGGGTGTTTGGACTAACTATTGAAGTGTGGAAACTATCTCAAGATCCAAATGATAATGAAAATTTATGAGAAGTTAGAGAGTTGGGAGAATAGGAAGAAATAACTGAGAATGTAGAGCAAGAAGCTTATAAAGGGAAGAGTAAAATGTGGTGATCATAGTATTTGACTATGAATGTATTTTTGATTATAAATATTAGATAACAAAGTTTTGTCTCTGTTTGGTGTCTTTTTTCATTAAGAGGTTGAGAGTGAGATGGAATCACAACTAAGGAATGAGGAAACCATTAAATTGGAACCCTAATTATCATATATACCAATTTGTATCAAAGTAAGTTTTTGACTTGTTAAGTTATGTCTGTAAAGACTCCAATTGAATGATTGTAAAATTATGAAAGATAAGCTTGCAGTTGGATGAAGTGATAACACATAGAGGTAAATCTGTTGGAAGTGTAAGACCCAATGCACCTAGAATTTTAGACATGATAGAGATGATCAGAGGAATACATGTGAGATTGGATTCAATGGAGATAACATGAAGAAAATGAACTCAAGTTAAAGATGCAAGTGATGATGAGAGAGTAAAATCTCAAGATATTTAAATAGAAGAGATGATGGATGGACTTGAGAGCATATTTCTCAAGGTTATTGAAAAGTGTGGTAGTTATAAAAAATTGTTAACCCCTTCTACACTAAAATATTAATCCCTAAGGAACTTATAGATTGGATCATAAAGAAGGAGAAATGCTTTGAATATGAGCCAATGGAGGAACCCATAAAGGTAATTTTTATTGGAAAAAATTGAAGGGTGTGCATCTTTATGGCGGGATCATGTGCAAACTAAAAGATAAAGGAAAGGTAGAAAAAAATAACATCTGGGGATATGATGGTAACAAAGTTGAAGGCCAACTACTTGTCTTTAGATTTTTAGATGAGTTTGTTTAATAAATTATAAAGCTTAAGACCAAAATATATGAGCATTATAGACTATATTGAGGAGTTTTATAGACTCACCATAAGAGATGAACATATGGATGATGATATAAATAAGGTTTCAAGATATTTAAATGAGCTGTGTGTTTCTGTTCAAAATGAGATTAGTTTGCTCAAATTGAGAATGATGGATGACGCATATCAATGTGTATTTAAGGCGAAGGAAAATCTACCATGAAGGCAAAAAATTAAATATAGAGATAAAGTGGGGTTTTGAAGAGGAAAAGGATAAAGTAATGGTGGAATATGACAACATACTCATGAAGTAGAAGCATGAAAATCTCAAAATCAAAATCAAAATACAAGATGAAGAGACTCTTCTTCTAGAGGAAGAAGTAGAGGTTTCATGAGTAAGTGCTTTGAGTGGAATAAGTATGCTAAACATAGATTTTTTGAGTGTCTAGAATCATTTAAGACTAATGAAAATAGGTTTGAATTGACAAAAAATATTTCCCCAACACATATAAAAGATTTGGAACAAGGAGAACCTCTTATGATGAAAATAGTGCTATTAAAACCAACAAAAGAGATGAATGAACATGTGTATAGAAATAATCTATTCTAGAATATTTTCAAAGTGGGATGTAAGTGTTACAAATTAATTTTTGATAGTGTTAGAACAAATAATTTGGTATCTAAAGAAATGGAGAAAAAACTTGGAATGAAACAATTAGTGCATATAACGTCATACAAGGTTTTGTGGTTGCTTAAGGGTCCTCAAGTATTGATGAATGAGAAATATATGATGATTTTTCAAATTGATTCATGTAATGATGATTTATTGTGTGATATTACTCCCATATATGTGTGTCATGTGCTATTGGTAAGTCCATGGAAATATGATAAAAGAGTTGTGCATGATGGTAGAGCAAACATCTACACTCTTATGAAGGATGGGAAGAGATTCCCTTTGATCCCATTAAAGGATAAAGGAGAAGAGATAGATCCTAAGATAATTTTGGTTTTGTTGACCATTTTGGTCCTATAGGCAAAAATTGGTCTCCTTCTTCCCCTGCTATTATGAGCCAGTTCAAATTTGGTTTGCACAAGTCTTTCAGCAAAAGGATGAACTAGTTCAATGGTTCGACGTCGAGGTTCAATGACATGATCTTTCCAAGAAATTTGAACTTGAACTTTGAACCATTGTTGGTTCAATTAGTTAGTTCAATCGGTTTGGTTCAAAGTAGTTGGTTTAAGAAATTGGTTCAAATCAGAAGGTTCAAAGGGGGTCTTCCAAAGCCTGAAGGACAAGTGCCCTTGCAGAGGGTAGTCAGGCACAAACGGGACCATTCCAGTAGGTTGTAGAGGGTAATTCTAGACCCAAAAGTGCCCTTGCAGAGCGCATGGAACCCTTGCAAAGGAATCAAAAGACTAAGGCATTTCTTAAGGAAATTCAAAGGATGAGATCCTTCAGACAAAATGTCTAAAGGAATTCCTTTGGAATTTTTGTCCGAAGGTATTCGTCGGAGGTTTTTTTTGAAAGAAAGAAATGGGCCAAACAAGGAATTCTTTCAGAGGAAAATCCTGTGGTAAAAGGACAAGGCAAATTATTTCAGACAAAAAGTCTGAAGGAATTCCTTCAGACTTTTTGTTCGAAAGAACTTACCTGAAACAAGGGGCAAACATTGAAGAGAACATTCCTTCAGACAAATGTCCAAAGGAATTCCTTTAGACATTTTGTCTAAAGGATTTAAGGACCAAGGCCGCGTGAAGTACCATGAAGATCAGGTGCCCTTGCGGAGGGTTCTCAGTGACTATGAAAAGGACACCTTCCCTTCGGGAAGGTTAAAAGACAAGGCCTAGATAGAGAAAGAAAGGCTGAAGGAAGGAAATCTGAAGGAATTGACCAAGGGATGATGGGCCCAAAGATGTCAAAATATATTATAGTCAACTAGCTGTTCAGGTTCAAACATCTGGTGACGTCCCCACAGATGTCAAATTTAGGATAAGGGAATAATCGTTGGCTTTCAAATGGCGATGGGCGTGCGAATGTCAACTTTATGGAAATGAAACGGCCATTGATTTTTAAATTCTTTAGCATGAACTTGAAGGCATTAAAAGGCCTTAGGGCCAAAAGGAAGAGCTTGCTAAGAAAAGAGCCTAAAGAAGCAAACAAGGATTGATAGAAGATAGCCTTAAGGGGCTCAGATTGCTAGAAAGAGCCAAGAGATGACAAAAGACAAAACTAGGAAAAGACAAAGTTGGGAAAGGACAAAATTCAAGAGTGAACTCAGTGATCCACCAAGAAAGGAGCCCAAAAGAGCCAAGTGAAAAAATGGACAAAATAGTCCAAGTGGCAAAAGAAGGTGTCGGCATAAGGAGTTATTCTAGTGGTTGACACAGTCTCTGCCAAGTGGTCATCAGGAGCACAAACAGTGAATGGCATGACCTATTTTTCTTCACTTTACATTGATGAGTAGACAAACTGTGTAAATGTCTTGAAGGAGCGGTCTTGTTTGCAGACAAACGATGTGGCCCATGATTTCACATATGGCATTTAATATATTTTAAATGCCTAAAGTCAAAACTAGAGTTGACATAGCATTCTCTTTCAAGCGGCTTCCTCTTCCCAATAACCTCAATGTATCATGGGTCATTTATTATCCAAAAAAGTGCCAAAGTCTTTTTTAAAAATAAGTTGATTGAGGCCAAACCTTTTCAAAAGCTATAATCCAAGCACCCCTTCATCATCTAAGGCCATGGTGCCCATTCAAAACAATCTGGTACAAGAGCAACCAAATTGCTCACCCATGGGATACAATCAAGATCAGGCTATTTACATAAATGAAATGCTGAGTAAATACATGAATGCAGAGGACAATTAGGCAACCACCCAATTCCCTAGCTTTGAGGCATCATTACAACATGGCATGGACAACAGGTCAGCTTAGCCTGATTCCACTCTCATGAATCACCTGGAAGGTGAATTTTATACAGTCAATCACGTGGGTAGTAAAAACAATCAAGGTGATTGTGTCACAACTAACACAAGGTTCAAGAGGAGATGTATGGAAGAAGCTCAAGTAGCTACTCAAGCATCCACACCATCTTCTTCACCACAGGTGAACTAAAAATTTCCAAATTTTAGGCCGTCAGTTGTAGCCTCAGCTCCTAGGCCTGCACCTCAAAAGGATGCAAGCAATCCCAAAGAAAATTTGAAAGAGAAAAACCCTCAGATCAATGTGGTAGACTAGATGAAGAAGCTGCACATGAATATTTCCTTGTGGGATTCATTATCAATACTGAGACAAAAGGACATGCTGTAAAAGGAATTGCATGGGCTTAATGAACCAGCTATCCCGGCAAAATACAATAATGTTTTGATCACAAATGGGTAGCCTTCCACATCAGGGCAAGTAAAGAAAGAAGAAAAGATCCCACCTTTTTCTATTTGTCCTTGGTCATAGGAGACTTCCTTGCTTTCAATGTTACTTCCATTCCTAGAAAGCAGAATAAACAAACTGACAGACTAGAAATAATGGGTGCTCAGTTTGACATCCCCAAGGAGATAGGCTGAGACTACAGTCCACATCATTTGAAAGTGGTAATCAGACCCTCTGTGCCTGACAACATCACTAACTGGCAGGTGTTTGACAATGATCAGTGGATAACACTCTTCTTGCAAGAGGAAGCTTAGTTTGCTGCTAGAAACTAGGCTAAGCTATAGCAATAGTATGGCAGCCAAATTGTTCAACTAAAAAAAAATAAACTTCCCAAAGGCTTGGTCACTCTCGAAAGTATCTTCAATGAGGATGACCAATTGAAAAATGATAAAGCAAGCATCACAACAAAGAAGGAGAACTATGAGAAAGTTGAAATATTCTAGAATAAGTTGCTTGCACTTGGGAAAGTGTGTACAAATCATGAAAGGCAGGCCTTCATCTTGTTGTGCTAGGAGTTTGTTGATGTCTTTGCTTGGGAGTATACCGACTTGAAGGGTTTTGACCCAAGTTTGGCCTAACACACCATCGAGATGGAGGAAGGTGCCAAGCTGATCAAATAGAAACAAAGGCCTATAAATCCAAAGATTGAGCCTCTCATGCATAAGGAACTCACCAAGCTGATTGAGTCCAAAATCATATTTTTGATCAAACACTCTTCTTGGCTAGCCAATCTTGTTCCTGTTCAAAAAAATAATGGGGAGATTAGGTTATGTGTAGATTTTAGAGACCTCAATAGAGTCTCTTTGAAGGACCATTATCCTCTCCCAAGTATGGAACAAATCCTCCAAATGGTGATAGGCAGCGAGTATTTCTCTCTCTTAGATGGGTATTCACGGTACAATTAGATTTTGGTGTAAGACTATGACTAGTACAAGAAAACCTTCACTACCAAATGGGGAATGTTTGCTTATAGTAAAATTCCATTTGGACTGTCCAATGCTGGTGTCACTTTTCAGTGAGCCATGGACATGGCCTTTCAAGGCCTGATAAATAACATTGTGCTGGTGTATCTTGATGACGTGACATTATTCTCTAAAGAGATGGGCCAACACATGAAACATATCATATAAATCTTTGAGAGGTGTAGAGAGTTTGGTATCTCTCTCAACCAAAAGAAATGCATGTTCACTGTCCATGAGGGTGAACTCCTTGGCCATGTTGTCTCAAAAGAGGGCTTGACCATTGATCTAGAAAGAGTTCACTCCATCCTAGAGCTGTCCTTGCCTAAACATAAGAAGAGTTTGCAGAGCTTCTTCAGCAAAATAAATTTCATCAGAAGATTTATTCCAAATTTTGTAGAGGTAGTCAAGCCATTAACCTCTATGCTGAAGAAAGATGAGAAGTTCACGTAGACAGTGCAAAAGAAGGATAGTTTTGAAGAGATCAAACAGGCTATCACCCAGGCTCCTACCTTGATCAGTCCTAACTTTACCAAAGATTTCAACCTCTACACCTTCAAAAATGAAGAGGTAATCTCTGTTATGCTTACCCAAGTGAATGGTGATAACCTTGAACAACTGCTTACATTTTTTAGCCAAGGTCTAGAGGGTTTTGAGGTCAGGTATACATATGTGGAGAAGAAAGTCCTTGCAGTCATATGAAGCCTAAATAAATTTAGACATATGTTGTCCAATAGTAGGATTCACCTCATGGTTCCACATCCCAGCATCAAAGATTTTTTGACCAACCATGATTTGAATGAAAAGAGAGCGGGATGGATCACTAAAGTAATGGAATATGACGTGGATATCAAAACCACCAAGTTGGTAAGAGGAAAAGGCCTGTGTGAACACCTTGTTGTAGAATTTAAACAATAGAGAGAAGACAATTTATTCATTCATGATGAAGCCATAGTAGAAGAACCATCAGTCATGAAGGATTAGACATTAGACATGAGGTGTTTTTTTCTCACTAGTGAGTGCCCGTAGGGCCTTGATAGGACCAAGATGAGATATTTCAGACTCCAATCCCTCCCTTATGTCCTGATCAATGGAGTGTTATTCTAAAGGGATTTCTCAAGAGTGCTTTTAAGGTGTATAGACCCAGGTTAGGCTGATAGGGTGTTATCTGAGTTCCATGATGGGCCAGCTAGTGGTCACTCTACTTCTAAGTCTATACTGCAAGAATAATGAGAGATGGTTACTTCTAGCCCACTTTATTTAGAGATACCCATGCTTGGGTACAAAAGTGCCAAAAGTGTGCAATTTTTGATGGGAAATAATGGCTGGCTGCAATGCCTTTACAACCTATTCAGGTGGAGCAACCATTCATGCAATGGGGCCTAGACTTCATAGGGATAATCAATCCTCCCTCCAGTGATGGCCACAAATGGGTTTTGACCACCACAGACTACTTTACAAGATCGGTAGAGGCTTTCAATTTGAAGGAAGTGTTGATGAAGTGGATTGCACCCTTGATAGGAGACTGAGCTCTTGTCTTCCACGCATCACAATGGAAACTCCTCTCTTGCCTGTGGTCTGGCAAAATTGGGGGGAGAGTCTCTAGATAAGGGCTAGCTCCCTTTGATGTATCTTTGTGGTCCTGGATTTCCTACTGCTAATAATGGGGAGGTGACAAGAGAGAAGGATGCTGAAAAATGGAACCTAAATTAAAATAGTGATACACCAAAAAGTTGATCTACTTAGATTGAGTCTACACTTTCCACCAAGAACAAGCTGGTATACATTTCATTTGATACGAGAAATTCTTCTGCATCAGTGAGCTAGGGGTTTGATGGAGATATAGGTAGGAATAACTACCAGAGGCATTTTAAGACACACTTTGGCAGCCTATTCACATGCACCTGTATTTCTGTTGTGGACACTTCTGGCTAACCTGCAAAAGAAGAACTCATAATACATTAGATATGCTAGAATCATTCTATGAAAGCATAAGGAAAATGACTTAACACAAAACAAAAACATAGACATATATGAAAGTGCAATCTCAAATAGAGGTAAAAATGCTACGTCTTGATTCAAGGTAAAATTTGATAGAGCTCTGCCTTACAAGCCAAGAGATCCCTTTCTCAAAATGAGAAGTTTTTCATATATAGAGGAAGAAAGAGGCCTTTTAACACCCTTTTACAAATGGCCCATGTGCATTCTGAGCATTGGGAAGAGGAAGCCGCTTGATAGATAATGTTGTGTCAGCGCTTGTTTTGATTTTAGGCATTTAAGATATATTAAATGTCATATGTGAAATTATGGGCCACGCCATTTGTTTGTAAACAATATTGCTCCTTCAAGGCATTCACACGGCTTGTCTGCTCATCAATGCAAAGTGAAAAAAAATGGGTCACACCGTTCACTATTCATGCCTCTTGATGACCAATTGGTAGATACTGTGTCAACCGCTAAAGTAACTCCTTGAGTCAACACCTTCCTTTGCCACTTGGACTATTTTGTCCATTACTGCACTTGGCTCTTTTGCCTCTTCCTAGCTTTGTCTTTTCTAGCTCCTTCTTCCTTCAGGGGCTATCTTCTACTAATTCTTCAGCTCTTTGGACTCCCTCCTCGATGATTTCTTCCTTATGGCTTTAAGCCTTTGAATTCCTTTGAGTTCGTGCCTTTCATTAAAAAACCAACAATTATTTCATTTCTGCAAAGTTGATGTCTGTGCACCCGTCACCATTTGGTCAATTCCTTTAGCATTTTCTTTGATCCCTTTGCAAGTGTTCCTTACCCTCCACAAGGGCACTTGTCCTTTAGGCTTTGGGAGACTCCCTTGAACATTCTGATTGAACTGACTAATTGAACCAACAATTGGTTCAACGGTTCAATGGTTCAATACTATGTTCTACTCATTCATTTGATCGCTTGAACCAACCACTTGAACCAACTGATTGAACCCTTTGATTGAACTGACCGATTGAACCAAGCACTTGAAACAAGTGCTTGAACCAACAATGGTTCAACAATTCAATGGTTCAATGGTTCAATATTTCCAAGTTCAAAGTGATTGAACCAAGCGCTTAACCAATCACTTGAACCTACCACTTAAACCAACCGCTTGAACCAATCACTTGAACCAACAATGGTTCAATAGTTTAATAGTTCAATAGTTCAATATTTATAAGCTCAAAGCACTTGAACCAAACCTTTGAACCAAGCTGATGAACCAAGCCGTTGAACCAAGCCTTTGAACCAAGCTGATGAACTAAGCCGTTGAACCAAGCTGATGAACCAAGCTGTTGAACCAAGCCGTTAAACCAAGCCTTTGAACCAAGCTAATGAACCAAGCCTTTGAACCAAGCCAATGAACCAAGCCTTTGAACCAAGCCAATGAACCAAGCCGTTGAACCAAGCTATCGAACTAAACTGATAAACCAAGCCGTTGAACCAAGCTAATGAACCAAACCGTTGAACCAAGCTGATGAACCAAATCGTTGAACCAAGCTGATGAACCAAGCCTTTGAGCCAAGCCGATGAACCAAACCTTTGAACCAAGCTGATGAACCAAACTGTTGAACCAAGCCTTTGAACTAAGCCGATGAACCAAGCCTTTGAACCAAGCCGTTGAACCAAACCTTTGAACCAACAATGGTTCAAAGTTCAAGTTTAAAGTTCTTGGAAAGCTCATGGCATTGGATCCCAATGTCAAACCATTGAATAGGTTCCTCTTTTTGCTGAAATACTTGTGCAATCAAATTTGAATTGGCTCGAAACAATAGGGGAAGGAGACTAATTTTAGCCTGTAGGGCCAAAATGGTCAAAAAATGGTGATTCCCAAGGGAAGCATGCCTGCTATGCTTAGAAACCAGTTGCCTTAAAGTCCATTTAGCACAGAGTCAGAATGCAACTTGAAAAAAGTTAGCAACAACCCTGGTGGATCCAAGAATCAATCATGAAGCTTTTACCCCAAACACAAAGAAAAACACACACAAGGCTAAAAATACTACTTGTGCAAACAACACTTAGGGAAAATAGGGAAAGAAAACTAAAAGCAAACTACTATATATAACTAACCAAGTCTATTTACCTCCCTCCTGGATCAATGGGAAAACTTATTAAGTCTCTTTCATGGCAAGGAAACTTATGGTGCTAGACAAGTGGTTGAATGGAATGGAGATTTGGTGACTTGCTCCTCTTGCCTGCCACCTCGATTGGTTTGCATCTAAGTGGATTAGAGTCAAACATGCTCCCAACATATATGTACTCTTCTTGTTCTTGGAAGCTTGTTGACTATTGGCTCTTCATGCTAGCATGTTTTACCAAGAAATTATTAGCTATTAGCTCATGACCATAAGCCCTTTCATATGCATAGCTCCTTCGACATGCATCATGGTTTGACCCATTCCCTTTTGCTTTATTGAAGACCCTATCAAACTCACCTTCTGCTCCTTCATGGCTTTCTTGAAGAAGGGTGACTGTTGTGATGTCTGAAATGAAATCATAGACTGATTGCTCATCCCATAAAACATCACCTTCTTGTTCAAGGCTCTCTTCTTCAAAGCTATTCTCAAGATAGACATGCTTTTCCTTCTCTTGTTCAAGGATCAGAGTCTCTAGTTGTCCAAAGACATCCATCTGATCCTCCTCCAACTCAGGCTCCATGGCATGGTCATCTTCCTCATCAAAGCAACAAGGAAGTTCATCAAACAAGGGAAGAGAGAGCTCACCATGCTTATGTTCCTCTTCATATTGCTAGAACATCTGCATGTATGCATGACCTGTGTCTTCTCCATTGTTGATGATGTCTTCAAAAGGAGCATCCATGAGGATTCCTTCCTCATTGACATCCATGAGAGCTTCTTGATCAACTAAAAATTGGATCCTCTCTTCTTCACTTGCCTCTTTTAAATAGGTTTCTCCTTGATGACTTCAAAAATATCATCTTTAGATTCACCAACCTCTTGAAAGGATAAATCTGAAAGCTTGCAGCCCTTTTGCATACTTATTTGAGTCCTAATGCTACCTTATCCACCCTTAGTCAACTCATAACATCCTTGAAGAGGAGTGCAGCCTGCCCCAATGACTTCAAACGAATCATTCAAAACATGAACAAGAGATTGTCCATGCTCCTCCATGACATCTATGGTGATCTCCTCATCTATACTCATGGGGTCTCCTTGATCAGTCATGAACTGAGTATACTCCTCTTTACTCACCCCTTTCAAAACAAGTTCCTCCTTGAGAAGGGGTGAAGTGGAAGGCTGACAGACGAACTCATGTGGAAGAGGTGGCAGTCCTTGAGCTATAATTGAATGATTCTCCTCCTTCCATTTGGCCAACACTTCATCTATATCATATGTGGCTTGATAACTCTCTTGGAGGGGTGTAGATGGGGTGTGTTCAAATGTAGGATCTTCTGCTTGATCTGAACCATCCATCACACTTTGGCTGAGGAACCTCATTCTGGATTCTAATTCTGCAATTTTCTTGGCTATATTCTCTTGGAAGAGCCTTTCTTAGAGGTTACAAGCATCATCATGATGCGTAGGATCAGCTTCATCTTCTTCAAGGTTTTGAAAAAAAACTTGATTTTCCTCCTTCTTGCCCCATGATTCCACTGTTTGCTTCCAAATCATGACCTTGGGATTGGGACTTTCTCCTTGTGAATAGACAGCAACTTTATCCTCTTCAAAGTCATGAGCTGGTTCATGATATTCCCTCTTCCAACTTGGAATCTTGACATCATGTTGAGAGACCTGAGAAAGTTGAGGAATACTAGGAAGGGTCTCTCATGCACAAGAAGAAATTTCTGAAGAGAGATGTGCTGGTTCATGGTATTTCCTTCAAAGGAGGATTCACAATCTAAGGAATTGAGAAGGTTCATCTCCATGGGGGGTTGCTCTAGTTCCCTTTGATGCTAAAAATCTAGGTGCAAGGGATTATAAGCAAGATTGATTAATGCATCAGATGAGCTAGAGTGAGCAAGTGCTATCTAGTAGAAAGGATTTGGTGCACAAGAGGGGGCTTTCTTTAGAATAAGAGGGGGCACACAAGGCTGACTGACTTGAATGAATCAACTCTTCCATTTTTCTACCTCCTCCTCCATGGATTGCAAGGCCTGAGCCTGCCTAAACAAACACTCCTCCTTGTACATAAGCTCTTGCTGATATCTATACTGCTCATCCAATCTATCTATCTCCATCACTTGCTCCTCAAACTCCATCGTTACTTTCCTTATTATTGAAGGGCAACTAGGAGAGCTACTTGAGGTGATTCCATGAATAACTTGAGCTTGATCATAGTTAAATTAAGGAATCAAAGGCCCATTATGCTGAGCAGTGGGATTATACATAAAAAAAATTTGATTTCTTGATGGCACCAGAACTGCTTAACCAGATGATTCAACTCAGAGTCACCATTGGTGTTGATGAAAAAGCCTCCAAAGGCTGGTTGGTTGAAGGACACACCAAAATTCTTCAAATCTTTGGACAAAACTTGTCCCACAATCACTTGATTAAAGGTCAAATGTTGTATTAATGGTTCATTCTACTGTAACAGGACCAACACCAATCTTGGAACTTTTTTGAGTGTTAAAGCATGGTCCCACCAGGCGTGCCAAAAATTGTTGACACAGTGGATTGCACCCTTGACAGGAGACTAAGATCTTGTCTTCCATGCATCACAATGGAAACTCCCCTCTTGCCTGTGGGTCTGGCAAAACTAGGGGGAGAGTCTTTAGATAAGGGCTAGCTTCATTTGATGTATCTCTGTGGTCCTAGATTTCCTACTACTAACAATGGGGGGTTGAAAAGAGAGAAGGATGCTAAAAAATAGAACCTAAACTAAAATGGTAATACACCAAAAAGTTGATATACTTAGCTTGAGTCTACACATTCCACCAAGAATAAACTGGTATACACTTCATTTGATACGGGAAATTCTTCTGCATCAGTGAGCTAGGGGTCAGATGGAGATATAGGGAGGAAGAACTACCAGAGGCATTCTAAGACACACTTTGACAGCCTATTCACATGTGCCTATATTTTTGTTGTGGACACTTCTGGCTAACCTGCAAAAGAAGAACTCACAATACACTAGATATGATGGAATCATTTTGTGAAAGCATAAGAAAAATGATTTAACACAAAACAAAAACATAGACATATATGAAAGTGAAAGCTCAAATAGAGATAAAAATGCCATGTCTTGATTCAAGGTAAAATCCAGTAGAGATCTGCCTTACAAGCCAAGAGATCCCTTTCTCAAAATGAGAAGTTTTTCATATATAGAGGAAGAAAGAGGCCTTTTAGCACCCTTTTACAAATGGTCCATGTGCATTCTGAGCATTAGGAAGAAGAAGTCACTTGATAGATAATGTTGTGTTAGCTCTTATTTTGATTTTAGGCATTTAATATATATTAAACGTCATATGTGAAATTATGGGCCGCATCGTTTGTCTGTATTCAAGACCGCTCCTTTAAGGCATTCACACGGCTTGTCTGCTCATCAATGCAAAGTGAAGAAAAATGGGTCGCATCGTTCACTATTTGCGCTTCTTGATGACCAATTGGTAGATACTATGTCAACCGCTAGAGTAACTCCTTGAGTTGACACCTTCCTTTGCCACTTAGACTATTTTGTCTATTTCTGCACTTGGCTCTTTTGCCTCTTTCTGGCTTTGTCTTTTCTGGCTCCTTCATCCTTTGGGGGCTATCTTCTGCTAATTCTTTAACTCTTTGGACTCCCTCCTTGATTTCTTCCTTCTAGCTTTAAGCCTTTGTATTCCTTTGAGTTCACACCTTTCATTAAAAAACCAATGGTTATTTCATTTCTGCAAAGTTGATGTCTGCACGCCCGTCGCCATTTGGTTGATTCCTTTGGCCTTTTCTTTGATCCCTTTGCAAGTGTTCCCTTCCCTCTATAAGGGCACTTGTCCTTCAGGATTTGGGAGACTCCCTTGAACCTTTCGATTGAATCGACTGATTTAACCAACAATTGGTTCAATGGTTCAACGATTCAATGGTTCAATATTATGTTCTACTCATTCATTTGATCGCTTGAACCAATCGCTTGAACCAACTAATTGAACCCTTTGATTGAACCAAGTGATTGAACCAACAATGGTTCAATAGTTCAACGGTTCAATGGTTCAATATTTCCATGTTCAAAGTGATTAAACCAATCACTTGAACCAATCACTTAAACCAACCACTTGAACCAATTGCTTGAACCAACAATGGTTCAACAGTTCAATGGTTCAACGGTTCAATATTTCTAAGTTCAAAGTGATTGAACCAAACCTTTGAACCAAGCCTTTGAACTAAGTCGATGAACCAAGCCATTGAACCAAGCTGATGAACCAAGTCATTAAACCAAGCTATTGAACTAAGCCATTAAACCAAGCCTTTGAACCAAGGCAATGAACCAAGCCGATGAACCAAGCCTTTGAACCAAGCCATTGAACCAAGCTGATGAACCATGCTGTTGAACCAAGTTGTGGAACCAAGCCATTGAACCAAGCCTTTGAACCAAGCCGATGAACCAAACCTTTGAACCAAGCTGATGAACCAAACCATTAAACCAAGCCGATGAACCAAGCCTTTGAACCAAGTCGATGAACCAAACCTTTGAACCAAGATGATAAACCGAACCGTTGAACTAAGCCTTTGAACCAAGTTGATGAACCAAGCCTTTGAACCAAGCTGTTGAACCAAAGCTCAAGTTCAAAGTTCTTGGAAAGCTCATGGCATTGGACCTCAATGTTGAACCATTAAACTAGTTCCTCCTTTTGCCGAAATACTTGTGCAACCAAATTTTAATTGGCTCAGAACAATAGGGGAAGGAGACTGATTTTGGCCTACAGGGCCAAAATGGTCAACATGAAGCCAATGAAAGTGCACTCCTAGACTTTTATGAAGACTTGGTGACAAGGTTTGGAGTCCCAGCCACCATCATATCAGATAACACTTTGGCCTTCTTGGGGACCAGAATGAGTGAATGAGCATTGAGAAATGACATCTATCTTAGCACTTCTTCCAACTCCTACCCATAAGGGAATGGGCTGGCTGAGTCCACCGATAAGAATCTAATCAGGATTTTCAAAATAATAATAGAATAAAATCAAAGAACTTGGCATGCCAAGTTAAAAATAGCCTTGTGGGCAGACAGGGTCACTCAAAAGAAGGCAATTGGAAATTCACCATACACGCTCATGTATGCAAGGGAAGCTAGACTTCCTATTTCACTTGAATTGCTAGCCTTGGACCTTGCTCATCAGCTGTAGTTAGAAGAAGGCAACACCATGGAGGTTAGGCTATGTGAATTGATGGAACTTTAAGAAACAAGGGACCAAGCTATGGCTTCTATGACCAAATGCCAACAATAGATGAAGAAACACTTTGACAAAAGATCCTCATCAAAAGGTTTTTTTGAAGGAGATATCATCTTGAAATGGGATGAGGACCAAGCTAAGCCTGGAAAGCACATGAAGTTCGATGCCCTATGGAGTGGTCTATATGTCATCACTCAGTGAAAGCAACACAATGCGTTCTAACTCTCTAGGTTAGATGGTGAAGAACTATGTATCCCAATTAATGGGATACATCTCAAGCATTATCACTGAGCCTTCTTCTGTCATGTACATATTTTCCTTGTTTTTTCCCCATTTTTCCTAAGTGCTTTTGCACATTTGAGTAGTTTTCTTAATCTTGTGTGTGTTTCATTTCCTTTTGGGGTAAGACCTTCGTGATTGATTATTGGATATCTCAAGGTTGTTGCTAACTCTTTCAAAGCTACATCTTGACTCCATGCCCAATGGAATTTGAGGCTACTAGTTTCTTAAGCATAGCAGGCATGCTTCCCTTAGGAATTGCCAATTTGTTGACCATTTTAGTCTTAGAGGCCAAAATCAGTCTCCTTCTTCCCCTACTATTCTGAGCTAATTCAAATTTGGTTTGCACAAGTATTTCAGCAAAATGATGAACCAATTCAATGGTTTGAAGTCAAGGTTCAACGCCATGATCTTTCCAAAAACTTTGAACTTGAACTTTGAACCATTGTTGGTTTAATCGATTAGTTCAGTCGGTTTGGTTCAAAGTAGTTGGTTCAAGCAATTGGTTCAAATCAGAAGGTTCAAAGGGGGTCTTCCAAATCTTGAAGGATAAGTGCCCTTGTAGAGGGTAGTCATGCACAAACTAGACCATTTTAGTAGGCTATGGAGGGCAGTTCCAGACCCAAAAGTGCCCTTGTGGAGGGCAGGGAACCCTTGCGAAGGAATCAAAAGACTAAGGCATTTCTTAAGGAAATTTAAAGGATGAGATCCTTCAAACAAAATGTCTGAAGGAATTCCTTCAGACTTTTTTCTGAAGGTATTCATCAGAGGTTTTTTCTAAAAGAAAGAAAGGGGCCAAACAAGGAATTATTTTGGAGGAAAATCCCGTGGCAAAAGGACAAGGCAAATTCTTTCAGACAAAAAGTCTGAAGGAATTTCTTTGGACTTTTTTCCTGAAAGAATTTGTCTAAACAAGGGGAAAACATTGAAGAGAACATTCCTTAAGACATTTTGTTTGAAGGATTTAAAGACCAAGGCTACCTGAAGTACCCCAAAGAGCAGGTGCCCTTGCAGAGGGCTCTCGACAAACTATGAAAGGGACACATTCCCTTCGAGAAGGTTAAAAGACAAAGGCCTAGACAGAGAAAGAAAGGCCGAAGGAAGGAAAATTGAAGGAATTGACTAAGGGGTGACAAGCTTGAAGATGTCAAAATCTAGTATAGTGAACTAGCTATTCAGGGTCAAATGTCTGGTGATGTCCTTGTAAATGTCAAATTCAAGACAAGGGAATAGATGTTGGATTTTAAATGGTGATGGGCGTGTGAACATAAAATTTATGACAATGAAATAGCCATTGATTTTTAAATGCTTGAGCATGAACTTGAAGGGATTAAAAGGCCTTAGGGCCAAAAGGAAGAGCCTACTAAGAAAAGAGCCTAAGGAACTAGCCAAGGATTGATTAAAGATAGCCTTAGGGGGCTCATATTTCCAAAAAGAGCCAAGAGATGACAAAAGACAAAACCAAGAAAAGACAAAGTTGGGAAAGGACAAAAGTCAAGAGTGAACTCAGTGATTTGCCAAAAAAGGAGCCCAAAAGAGCCAAGTGCAAAAATAGACAAAATAGTCTAAGTGGAAAAAGAAGGTGTCGGCACAAGGATTTATTCCAGTAGTTGACATAGTCTCTGCCAAGTGGTCATCAAGGATCACAAATAGTGAACAATGTGACCTATTTTTCTTTACTTTGCATTGATGAGTAGACAAACCTCATAAATGTCTTGAAGGAGCAGTCTTATTTGCAGACAAATGGCGTGGCCCATGATTTCACATATGGCATTTAATATATTTTAAATGCCTAAAGTAAAAACTGGAGTTGATACAACATTCTCTTTCAAGCGACTTTCTCTTCCCAATGCTCTTAATGCAGCATGGGTAATTTATTCTCCAAAAAAGTGCCAAAGTCTTTTTTAAAAGGCTATATATTTGTAACTTCTTAATGGAGAAAAGATATCTCTCACTTTTGTATGGCACAGCCCTGCCAAATTTCACTTTGAATCAATAAAAGTGTTTTACCTCTATCTAGTTAGATATATCTCTGAGTGTTCCTAAGTATTAACCTTGTGTCCAATCATTATTCCATGATGCTTTCATAGGCTTCATATCATCACACCTGGTATAGACAAAGCACCATTCTTGTAGGTAGAAAAAAGAGCTATATCTGGAGTGCAAAGATAGGGGAGGGTTATCAGACAGTGTGTCTTCCTACAACACCTGTGGTAAGTTCATCTTCTATGTGTCTTCATTAAACCTTTCTATTAAGTTCTCTACAGTCTAGTCCTTTTATCAGATAAAGTGTATGTATGTGATCTTATGGTTTGAAGTGTGAGCAAATGATTAGATCAAACATTTTTGGTGCATCACCGTCTTAGCTTAGGTTCTGCTTAAGTAATTCTTCTCTCTTTTCAACCTCCCCTCCCAATATATATATATATATATATATATATATATATTAGAAAATGTTATTGGAATAACTCAGAGATGCATCAAAAGGAGCTAGCCCTTATTTAGAGATTCTCTCCTCAATTTTTCCAAACCCACAAGTAAGAGAGAAGTTTCCATTGTGCCGCATGGAAGAGAGAAGCCCAACCTTCTCTCAAAGGTGCAATCCACAATGTCAAATTTTTTTTGGCACGCCTGGTGGGACAATTTTTAATAATCAACAAAGTTCTAGGATTGATGCTGGTCCTATTACAACAAAATTAACCATTTTCTAGCATCTGGCGACTCCACTATTAAGAACATCAGTCTGTGGTCAAAGGTCAGTCTGATATCCTATGCCTAAAGTCACCACATGATCTGCTGCTAAGGGTGTCCCTTTTGAATTTTTTGAACTACCTTTAAACTCAGTAAGATGACTGAGGTTTGCAAGAACTCATCCTTATTCAGCAAATTGTTTTCCCAGACCTGCTATAAGATACACCTATGCAAGAAGGCCTCAGTTAAATCCTGTCATAGCTATGGATTTACCTTTTATGGCCTTTCATGATTAGAGTCCTTTGAATCTCCTACATTATGACCTGATCCCAAGGGCAGTCCTTAAAAGTGTACCTCCCTTTAATGGAGAAGGGCCCATTACTACCATTGAACACATCAAAAATATTGCTAACCTCTGTAACATTCACAATGTCATTGAGGAAAACATTGTTATCAGATTGTTGTCATTGTCTTTCAAGGGCAAGGTTCTAGACTGGTATGGGACTTTGCCCATGAATTCAGTCGATTCTTGGAATGAATTGGGCATCCTCTTAACAAACATATTTGGGGAGAAGAGCGACCACTTCTCACTTGCCGAGCAACTGACCACTTTGAAAAGAGCTCCACACGAATTCATGCAAGATTTCAATACTCAATTTCAAAAGACATGGGATAGTATCCCCATTCTGATAAGGCCAACCCCAAGCTATGCTTTCCTATATTATTTGAAAGCATTGAAAAATGACATTGATATCATGATACAGTCCATGGGAGTACATGTGCTGCTTGTTGCCTATGACATAGTTATAGTGACTGAGAATTGCCTAGTGCAAGCTGGGAAGATAACCCTTAGACCTCATATGCCACTCTTTCCTGAATTGCCACCTCCAGTCCAAACTATTGCATCTACCTTAGCTCTTCTACCTAGCATAGAAAAAATGGTTGCTACTCCATCCAATGACCTCCATGAAGTAAGAAGCTTGCTGTAAAGTGTAACAAATGAACTAGTGGCTCTCAAAAGGTAGCAAGCTTAATGCAATCGACCAAATCAAGGATATCAGTAGTATGGGCAAGAAAATAGACCCCTTTCTAGAATTACAATCAAGGACAAGGTCAGTTTGCATAGGTCAGACCTTTTCAAGGCTATAATCCAAGTGCCCTTTCATCATCCAAGGCCATGGTGCCCATTCAAAACAATCCGGTATAAGAGCAGTCAAATTGCTCACCCATGGGATACAGTCAAGATCAGGCTATTTACATAAATGAAATGTTGAGTTAGTACATGAATGCATAGGATAATTAGGCAACCACCTAATTCCCTAGCTTTGAGGCATCATTACAACATGGCATGGACAGCAGGTCGACTCAGCCTGATTCCACTCTCATGAATCACCTGTAAGGTGAATTTTATATAGTCAATTACGTGGGTAGTACAAACAATCAAGGTGATTGTGTCACAACTAACACAAGGTTCAAGAGGAGATATATGGAAGAAGCTCAAGTAGTTAGTCAAGCGTCCACACCATCTTCTTCACCATAGGTGAACTAAAAATTTCCAAATTTTAGGCTGCCAATTGTACCCTCAGCTCTTAGGCCTACACCTCAAAAGGTTGCAAGCAATCCCAAAGAAAATTTGAAAGGGAACAACCCTCAGATTAATGTGGTAGACCAGATGAAGAAGCTACACATGAATATTTCCTTGTGGGATTCATTATCAATACCAGGATAAAAGGACATGCTGAAAAAAAGAATTGCACAGGCTTAATGAACCAACTATCCCAGCAAAATCTGATAATGTTCTGATCACAAATGGGTAGCCTTCCACATCAAGCCAAGTAAAGAAAGAATAAAATATCCCACCTTTCTATTTGTCCTTGGTCATAGGAGACTTCTTAGTGCACAATTGTATCATTGATAGTGAAGCAAGCATGTTGGTAATGCCCAAATGCATAACGGATAAACTAGGGCTCAAATATGAGGAGATGACTAAGGGAGTCCTACAGCTAGATGGAACACCATAAAAAACAATAGGAGTGGTGAGATGCTTGAACTTGATGCTCCACGCTTGTCTAACCTTCTCAGTCCCTCATGACATGGTGGTGGCAGATGTTCCTCCTTACTTTGCCATTTGCTTATCTAGAGATTTCACATCTAAAATAGGCAGCTACCTAGTAGCAAACTAGTCCTACCTAGTTTTTAGAACCAAATATGGGACCAAGGTTAAAATAGAGAGTAGTATAAGCAAGCTAACAGAATAGCAGTAGTGGGTGCTCAGTTTGACATCCCCAAGGAGATAGACTGAGACCACAGTCCACATCATTTGAAAGTGGTAATCATACCCTCTATGCCTGAAAACATCACTAACTGGCAGGTGTTTGACAATGATAAGTAGATAACACTCTTCTTGCAAGAGGAAGTTGAGTTTGCTGTTAAAAACCAAGCTAAGCTACAACAATAGTATGGTAGCCAAATTATTCAACTGAAGAACAATAAACTTCCCAAAGGCTTGGTCACTCTCGAAATTATCTTCATCAAGGATGACCAATTGAAAAATGATAAAGCAAGCATCACAACAAAGAAGGAGAACTATGAGAAAGTTGAAATATTCAAGAATAAGCTGCTTACACTTGGGAAAGTGTGTACAGATCATGAAAGGTAGGCTTTCATCTTATTGTTCTAGGAGTTTGATGATGTCTTCACTTGGGAGTATAATGACTTGAAGGGTTTTGACTCAAGTTTGGCCCAACACGCCATCAAGATGGAGGAAGGTGCCAAATCGATCAAGCAAAAACAAAGGCCTATCAATCTAAAAATTGAGCCTCTCATGTGTAAGGAACTCACCAAGTTGATTGAGTCCAGAATCATATTTCTGATCAAACACTCTTCTTGGCTAGCCAATCTTGTTCCTGTTCGAAAAAAGAATGGGGAGATCAGGTTATGTGTAGATTTTAGAGACCTCAATAGAGTCTCTTTGAAGGACCATTATCCTCTCCCAAGTATGGAACAGATCCTCCAAATAGTGATAGGCAACGAGCGTTTCTCCCTCTTGGATGGGTTTTCAGGGTACAATCAAATTTTGGTGCAAGACTGTGACCAATACAAGACAACTTTCACTACCAAATGGGGAATGTTTGCTTATAGAAAAATGTTATTTGTACTGTCTAATGCTGGTGCCACTTTTTAGCAAGCCATGGACATGGCTTTTCAAGGTGTGATAAATAACATTGTGCTGGTGTATCTTGATGATGTGATAGTATTCTCTAAGGAGGCGTGCCAACACATGAAACATCTCAAACAAATCTTTGAGAGGTGTAGAGAGTTCAGTATCTCTCTCAACCTAAAGAAATGCGTGTTCACTATCCATGAGGGTAAACTCCTTGGCCATGTTATCTCAAAAGAGGGATTGACCATTGATCCAGAAAAAGTTCACTCCATCCTAGAGCTATCCTTACCTAAACATAAGAAGGGTCTATAGAGCTTCTTCGGCAAAATAAATTTCATCAAGAGATTTATTCCAAATTTTGCAGAGGTAGTCAAGCCATTGACCTCTATGCTAAAGAAAGATGAGAAGTTCATGTGGAAAGTAGTTTTTGAATGTGTAAAATAGTTTTTGAATGTGGAAAATATAGAAGAGACATGATTTGATAATATTCCAAATCCTCTATAAGTTATGACAACAAGTAAGGTGAGTGATCTTCATGTTGAAATTCATAATTTTTGGGAGAATATGTTGATATTATGTCAAGTGATTTTTTTGATGGAATGCCACATATGTGGAGCATTATTCATAATATGAATCAAATTATAGAATAAAGCTTTCTAAATAAGACAACTTGTAGATAACTAAAACATGGAATGAAGAGAAGAGGAAAGTGTAGGTGTTGTTGGAAAAAGGGTTTGATCATAGAGAGTTTGAGATTGTGTAGTCCCATCTATATTAACACCCAAAAATGGTGAAAATTGAAGAATGTGTATAGATTTGTGATGGATAAATAATATCACCATTAAGTACAATTTTCCATGTCCAATAATGGATGGATTGATGGACTATTTTAGTGAAGCCAAGTACTTCACTAAGATATGTTTGAGAAGTGGCTATCACTAAATTCATATAAAGGAATGTAATGAGTGGAAGACCACATTAAAGACAAACAAAGGATTTTATGAGTGGCTTGTTATCTTATTCAGTTCATAAAATTACCTAAGCATATTCATGAGACTAATTAATGAAGTATTGAAGCCATTTAAGGGTAAGTTTATGATTGTTTATTTGGATGATATTTTGATTTTTAGTCATTATAAATATGAACATTTAAATAATTTGAGGTTGGATTTAGATAATTTTAAGGAAGATAATTTTTTGGTTAACTCATAGAAGAGGATCTAATATATTTGGTATTTTGAATCTTCAAATATGGGTTAAAGATAAACCCTGAGAAGGTGATTGCAGTTGTGGAGCTGCCTTCACCAAAAAAGTATGTTTGAGGGAAGGAATTTTCATGGGTTTGAAAGTTTCTATCATATATTATTAGAAACTCTAGTGGAATATGTGCACCCATTATGGAGAATATGAAAGGATATAAAGAGAAATTTTAGTGGATAACTACAGTGCAGGATAAATTTTAGTATTTTAAGAAAAATGTAACATAACAATCAATGTTAAATTTATCGTATTTTGTTAAATGTTAAGTGATCTATGATGTAAGTAGAAAAACCATAGGACTGATATTAATCCAATAATGTAAGCCCATTACATATTTTAGTGAGATGTTAAATGAAGCTACAAGAAAGTATTCAATATATGAACAAGAATTCTATGCAATGGTACAATCTCTTAAGAAGCGAAGGCATTACTTGTTTCCAAACGAATTCGTTTTGTACATGGCCCATAAAGCCTTAAAATTCATAAACATCAAATGTAAGCTTAATTATAAAAACATTAAATTGGTAGAGTATCTTCAAATTTTTGTTTTTTGAAACATAATAGTGTAAAATCCAATAAAGTCATAGATGCCTTGAGTAGGCGAGATCTTATTGTGAACGAGCTCATGTTATATGTTATTGGGTTTGACTCAATAAAAGATTTGTATGAGAAGGATTTGGAATTTTAGGATGCATGGGCAACATGCATTGATCCAATGAATATGGACATAACTCCATGGATGGATTATTTTTTAAAGGAAAGAGATTATGCATACCTCAAGTTTCCACGAGAGAGAACCTATTGAAGGAAAAAAATAGCAAAAGCCAAGTTAGTCACTATGGGAATGAAAAAACAATGACACAAGTGAGAAATATATATTTATGGCCACAAATGAGCATGGACGTGAATAATTTCATGTGATGGTGTAGATTTTTCCAATATGCTAAAGACAAAAGTCAAAATATAGGACTATATCATCCATTACCTATTTGGATAGACCATGAGATGCATTGAACATGGATTTCATTCCTGTGTTGCCAAAAACTCAATGAGTAATGAAGCTATTTTTTTTATTGTTCATATATTTTCTAATATGGGAAACTTTGTAGTTTATAAGAAGTCTAATGATGCCACCAATATTTCCAACATGTTCTTTAAATAAGTTTTGAGGTTGCATGACTTTGCAATGAGTATTGTACGAGATACTAAATTTTTTTGGAGACTTTTGGAGGACATTGGGTAGAAATTTTGGCATGAGATCTAACTTTAGTTTAGCCTATCATGCTCAAATGGATGGGCAAATGAAGGTTGTAAATCATAGTCTGGGAAAATTTATAAGATATTTGATTGATGATAAGTCCAATTAGTATGATTAGGTGTTATCATAAGTTGAATTACCTACAATAATTTAGTTAATAGAAGTATATGTATGAGTCTTTTTTAGATTGTGTAGAGGAGTATGTGAGTTGAGAAGCATAGTTGATAAAGATAGAAGTACATAAATTATAGTTGAGGAAAGTGGTAGAAAGTATAAAGAGCTCGTTGATAAAAATTTAAAAGAACATAATTTATAAGATGGGGAATATATATTGGCACATTTTTGTAGGAAGAGGTTTCCCAAAGGACTATGCATTAGTACATTTTTTTAGGAAGAGGTTTCCCAAAGATGTGTATAGTAATCTCAAATTGAATAACATTGGACATTGTAAAATTCATAAAAGGCTCGCAACTAATACTTATGAGATTGAGCTACCAGATGGAGTAGGTGTTTCACCTACCATCAATGTATTTGTTTTAGACCCATATGTGGTGGGACAAATAATTGAGGAAGGGTCAATCATGGATTATTCAACCATTAATTGGAATGAGTAATTTATGGCCATTATAATTGAAGATATGGAAGCCATACTAGACATACAGATTGGCAATAAGAGAAGAGGTAGTGATTTCTATGAGTACTTGGTGAAATGGAAAGATCGAAAAAATGAATATGCAACTTGGATGTATGTATCTAAAGTTTCTAAACATAAAAAATGAATTAAGGAACTCATAATGGGTTCATGAAATGAATCTCATGGATAACCTTAATTACACTGATATTTGATGGAGGAGCATCTGAGGCGAACTATAAATCTTACATTATTGAAAATATAGTATTCAATTTTAATTACAGTTATCTAGACACTATAGGATTAATGGAGTTATATATGCCAAGTTTTGGGTTCACGGAGTTTGCAATGGCTAGAGAGATAACAAAGATTACATTAACCAATTTATTAGGTCACATTATTATTCACAACTTCAAGTAATAGTTTGAATGATAACCACACAAAATTATCTAAGTGTTCATTGTGTTAATGGAGGCCTTGGAGGATCTAATTCTCATTCGTATCTAAGTGTAAAATGAGAACACTTCACAAAAAATTGAACATGATCCATAATTAGAATTAACATTATAATGGATCCAAAGCCTCATAGAAGTCTAATTTAGTTCATGATGAACTTGGCATGATATTAAATTGGGATTGATATTTCAATGAATCTATGGCCTTGAGAATCCCCATGGAGTTCATAATGGCCACACTGTCTAATATATATCACATGAGTATGTGAAGGTGACAATTGTTAAGATCATGAGTTGCTGACAAAAAGGTTGTATTTAAAAGGTGGATACCTAAACTTAAGTGTGAACATGTAACCATTTTATAAGTGGAATTAAAAAATTTACGAGTTTGCACCAAAAATAGAAGCCACAACTTAGTGTGGATGTGTGTGACTATCAAATGGACATAAAAATTCCATGGGTCTATGTAGTGTTGGAATTATATAGAAACAAATGAATGTGTGTTTCCTAAAGCTAGGGGGATCATGTAATGTCCCCTTCTCGAGCATGATCTGTGCAGTGACCGTTGGCCTATTCCTAAGACCCGTAGGCTACTCGAGAGGTAAAATGAGGGTTTCTTGTTTTGAAGGATGCGCTTGCTTGAGGTTGGTTGATTCAATGGTGGATTCTTTTTGGGTTTTCAGAGATCTTTGAAGTGATATGTTCTTTTTGGAATTTTGAGCATCTTCAGGAATTTACTATTTTTAGTAAATTCTATTTCTGGCAGTGGTCCTGTTGATTTCAGCACGGTTGGCTTTCCATGTCAGTTTGATCTATCGGCTTACTCAATTTTGGGCTCTGGGGCACAAATGGAGAGATAAGTCAAATTATTTTAATTAAGTCATGTTTTAATGTTATATTTTAACATTGACTTTCCCCTTGGCCTAGCTACTTCACTTTAAGTTGTTTTAAAAAGATGTTCTTTATGGGGTGGGCGCCTCATTAAAAGAATTAATTATAATTCTTGTTTAATATTTAATCCAATCTTAAGTTGGATGCCACCTATTGGAGGATAGGGTTTCTAGAAGGGTCAAATAGAAATTATAAAAGGAAGCCTTTGGTCCTCACTTGGATCATCTTAGCTAAATGAATGTTATGCTGTCGGATCGGCTTTGGGATTGCTTCGAGGAATGAAAGCCTCCTAGCTTGGCATTGCTTCTCACTTCAAAGATAGCGACTAATGGTGAGATAGTGTAGTTTGATTGTTTATATGTAGGATTTGTGCTTTGTAATCAGTGTGTGTTTAATAGATTAGTTCATGAGAAATTCAGGGTTTTCATATTCATTACAGTAGGCTGTGTTTTGTTTGTAAATAAAAAAAGACAAAAAATTTCATTTTGGGTATTGGCTAATCCTCTTTTTTGGTAATGGGCACCCCTTTTCTGTAGATTGTGGAATTTTTGATGACTACTGTGATTTTTAAAAGCAAACCGCCCCTCTTGTTGGACTGTACTTGCTATGTGGACATTGAGATCCATGCAAAAATTATATAGAAACTTTTGGCTCTATTTTGTGTTCCAATCTTGGGCACCTTCATCATTAGGGTCTTTTGTGCTTCGTTTCATGTCTTTTAGATGAGTTGTGTGAGAAATATGTCCATTTTAGTGTGATTTCAGGTTGCTGGGTTTACATTTAAAAGTACAGAATTGGACAGACCAAAATCTTGAATCAGTCTTTTAAGAGAAGAAATCAATTTCGGCATGTCCATTAAGCAAGGAAAATTCTCTATTACAATGCTCTTTGAATGGTTCTAATGCTATGCTCTTGGCAGATTAATTCTTGATCATATTGTAAGTTGGCAGTAGTACTGACAACAATGCTTAATTTTACTTAATCATGATTTGTAATGCTGATCTTATATTTTGAAACTACATTGTAATACTTTGCATCTCTATCATATGGTAGCTTCCACTCACTTTCAGTTTGGAAAGCACATTCTTGACATTGAGTATTTTAGCATTCTTATTTATTTCAGTACTTCATAGCGCTCCACCAAATGGTTGCCTCACTCCATACTGGATTGGGTAACACATACTTGGTGTTGAATTTCTTTAAAGCATTGTAATTCTTAGTACTCCACCATATGGTCGCCTCACTCCATACTAGACTGGGTAACACATACTTGGTGTTGATTTTCTTTTAGTACTCGTAGCAGTAGAAGATCCTCTGACCATATGCTCGCCATCATCGACGCCATTCTTGGTTAGAGTTCCTTCCAGCTCTATTTTTGCATTTAGATCCTCTGACCAATGCTCACACCTTGGCCTCCTCAGAATCTTGGTGTACATTCTAGTTAGAGTTGCTTCAGTTATCATTTGGTTTAAGGCTAATCCTAATGACTGTGTATTGCTCTACTGATTATAATTGAAAGTTCAAAAAAAAAATTGGCTCAGAATCTTTCAGTGGTATCAGAGCCAAGTATCCTGCCATCTTGTGAATAAACCATCTATGAGTGACAGAGAAAAGAGATACATAGCAAGAGAAGATAAGAAAGTTGCAAAATAGTTCTAGTGGTATCAGGCTCCAAAAGGTCAGACAACTTCAGAGGTCTTGAGGGCTCATTGGGAGTCTTCTCAGGAAATATATATGGCAGAAGGTGAGAGGTCAGTCAGGGGTAACGAGAGGTTTACCAACAATAGAGATGATAGTGGGAAGGGAAGAGAGAGATTGATAAGTCATGAAAAGAGATTTGAAAGGAAGATGGATGACTTGATGGATATGGTATCTCTCATGTTGGGGAAAGTGGGCCAGAACACAACTCCCCAAAACAACCCAAGATATAGAGGGGAGCATAGTGCCTCAAATCAGCTTGATGGAAGTGTTGCTCAGCCTGTTTCAAACAACACATACATTTCATAAAGGCCCTTCAAACCCACCTTCTTAGCACTAGTAAACACCCCATCGGATATTGAAGAGAATGCTTCATTCGTGGAACAATTGAGACGTGGCCATGCGGAGTATGATTCTCTCCCTGATGACATCAAGATGGACATGTCCTATAATGAATTTATGGATCATAAGAGAAAGAGTAAGGGACAAGGGAGACATTATGAACAAAGAAGAACAATAGTTCAAGGGGATTTTTATCAAGTTGTCAACAAGGTTATACTTCCACACTATGATGGGAGTGATAACAGTTCAGCTCGAGCTTGGATACAAAAGCTGGACAACTATCTAGCTCTTAGACCCATGGCAAAAGAGGAGGCAATTAAGTTCACTATGCTACACCTTGATGGGGTGGCACATGAGTGGTGGTACCATGGCTTAGTCACCTTAGGTCATCGATCTATCACTACCTATGATGAGTTCACCAATAGGCTCATCGAGTGATTTGAGAAAAAAGATCCTAAAATACATTTCAGAGAATTGGCACAGTTGAAGCAGTATGACACAGTTGATTCCTACATAGCTGAGTTCCAGAGACTTTAAGTGATGGTCACTGGCATCACAGAGAGGCGGTTGGTGATCCTTTTTAGTGAAGGATTGATGGAACCACTCAAAGGTTGGATTAAAACCTTTGATCCACCATCCCTACAGGAGGCAATGAAGAAATCAAGAAACATGGAATGGGCTGCTCCTAAGGCAAAGTTTCAATCCAAGCCACCCTTTCACAAAGGGGATAAAGGAAAAAGACCTCATCATAGAACTCCTTTAAGACCTCAGCGTAAGGACTTTAATCTTCATTATCCTCATGTCACAAGATTTGATCTTGAGACATTGAACGAACTCAGAAGAAAGGGGCTATGTTTTTGGTGTAGAGAAAAATGGTCTCAAGAGCATGTTTTCCCAAAGGGAGTCAAATTTCACTAGATAGAGTACTATTTAGCTGGTGAAAGTAATTCTGACTTTTCAGACCAGCAGTCTGATTCTGAAGATAGTGAAGTGGAAAGAGCTCCAGAAGAGTCTGAAGATGAAAAGGAAAGTGGAAGAATTTTGGCTCAACTTTCAAGCTTCCAAAGGAATGAATCCTTCAAAGTTTGAGGGATGATTAAGGGGTAGCAAATAGTTTCTTTGATCGACACTGGAGCAACACATAACTTCATTGATGAAGTTGTGGTGGTAAAGAAGGGGATGCAAATAGAAGAGTTTGAAGGCTTCAAGGTCATGGTTGCTGATGGGTTCCACATCTCATGCACCAAAAAGATCTCAAACATGACTATGCAATTGGGAAACTATGAAGTCAAGGATGACTTCTATGTAGTCAACATTGGAGATACGGATGCCGTTCTAGGCATTTAATGGCTGCGTTCACTTGGAGAGATCTCCTTAAATTTGCAAATTATGGAGCTCAAGTTTCAATCTAATGGGAAGAGGATAGTACTAAGAGGAATGTCCAATGGGGGACCTCCGGTCGTGTCATTCAAGAGAATGGCAAGGCTGATCCGTCATGATCAAGTTGAGTGGGTTGCAGAATGTATGATTCTTTCTGCTAGTTTAGTTGAAACTAAGAGAGACTATCCTCCTAATGTTCAGTCTCTACTCACAAAGAAGAGCAAGGTATTTGTTGATTTGCCTCCTAGACCACCATCTGAATGGGGTTTAGAACATATCATAGAGCTCAAGGAAGGAGCTAAATTTGTTATTACAAATCCATATCAGTACCCCAAGAAGCAGAAGGATGAGATTGAGAAAAACATTGAGGAACTCTTGGAGATGGGCTTCATTCACCCAAGCAAGAGCCCCTTCGCTTCAACAGTGGTTCTTGTGAAGAAGAAGGATGGTACCATGTGCATGTGTGTGGACTATCCGGCTTTGAATCAAAGCACCATAAAAAATTGATACCCCATTCCAAGGATAGATGAGCTCATTGATGAGCTACATGGAGCCAAGTTCTTTTCAATGATCGATTTGAGATCGAGCTACCACTAGATTAGGATGAGGGGGTCAGATGCTGAGAAGAGATCTTTTAGATGTCACTATGGCTACTTCGATTTTCTAGTCATGCCATTTGGGTTGACTAATGCTTCTGCTACTTTCTAGTCCTACATGAACTGAGTTTTTCAGAAACAACTAAGGAATTTTGTATTGATATTTTTGGATGATATCCTGATTTTTAGCAAGACATGGGATGAACATCTCAAGCACTTGGAAGAAGTGCTTAGTATCTTGGAATTTGAGAGCTTGTTCGCTAAAGCATCCAAATGTGAATTTGGAATGGAGGAGTTACTGTATCTTGGTCACATAATCAGTGCTGAGGGAGTGAAGGTTGATCTAGAAAAGATCAAGGCCATTGTTGATTGGCCACCTCCTGAGAACTTGACTCAATTGAAAGGGTTCTTGGGTCTGTGGATTTTACAGAAGATTTGTGAAAGGGTACTGACAGAATGCTGCTCCTCTTATGGATCTCATGAAAAAAGGGGCCTTTTGTTGGTCAAAAAAGGCTCAATCTACCTTTGATAAGTTTAAGAGGATCATGAGCTCTTGTTCAATTCTAGCTATTCTGGATTTCTCCAAGCCTTTTGAGTTACAGTGTGATGCATCCAGTGAAGGAGTTGGGGCTATTTTGATGCAAAACAAACATCCCATAGTGTTTGAGAGTAGAAAGCTAAGAGGTGTTGAAAGAACCTACTCCATTTATGACAAGAAAATGCTTGCCATTATGCATGCATTAGCTAAGTTTAGACAATATTTGGTGGGAAACAAGTTTGTGGTCAAGATTGATCATAACAGTCTCAAGCACTTTATGCATCAAAAGGATCTGAATGAAAGGCAACAAAAGTGGGTGAGTGAGCTCCAAGCTTATGATTTTGACATCGAGTATGTCAAGGGGAAAAACAACATTGTGGCTGATGCTCTATCTAGGAGACCCCATTTAAGCTCACTGTGCGAGCTTACTACTGATTGGAAGGACATGTTGCTTGCTAATTATGCCAAAAATTAGTTTGTAACCAGCATTATTGAGGGTATTTTTCATGATGAAAGGTACAAGGTGATTGAAGGGCTGACTCACTACAAGGGTAGGATCTTTTTGGTGGTTGATTCTAAGCTCAAAAAGAAGAATTTGTTGACATTTCATGACATTCCGCTTGCTGGTCATCAAGGCTTCTTTAAGACATATAGGCATATTCGAGAAAGATTCTCTTAGAAAGGGTTGAAAGGGGAAGTTCAATGCTACATTCAAGAGTGTCCCACTTGTCAAATGAACAAAAATGAGCATACTCTACCAGCCGATTTGCTACAACCTCTCCCTATTCCCAATCAAAATGGGAAAGCATATCGATGGACTTCATCATGGGCTTGCCCAAGTCCCAAGGGAAGGATTGTATCTATGTTGTAGTGGATAGATTAACCAAATTTGCTCATTTCTTCGCTATTACCAGCTTTTTTTCAACAGCCCAAGTTGCAGATCTATTTTTTCATGAGGTGTTTAGGTTACATGGGCTGCCAAAAAACATTGTGAGTGATAGGGACAACAAGTTCCTCAGCACTTTTTAGCGAGAGGTCTTCAGAATGAGTGGTACTGTGATTACTCCAAGCACTAATTATCATCCCCAAATAGATGGAAAAATTGAAATAGTGAACAAGTGGTTGGAAGGCTATTTGAGAAACTATGTTTCCAAGCAGCAAAGAGCATGGGTGAAGTGGCTTCAGATAGGCGAGTACTACTATAATTTTTCTTTTCACATGTCAATAAAGATGTCACCTTTCTTGGCTCTTTATGGTTATGAAGCTCCTAGCTTTGCTAATTTGGTGTTTGGTTATAGCAAAGCTCCTCAAGCCAAGGACTTATTGCAGCAGAGTCAAGATATCATGAAATCATTGAAGAACAATCTTCAAATGGCACAGAATCAACAGAAGATGTATGCGAATCCACAACGTGTTGAGTGCTCTTTCGAGGTTGGGGATATGGTTTATCTTTGATTACAGCCTTACAGACAGTCTACTCTCAAGAAGAGTGGAGCTGAGAAGCTCAAACCTCATTTCTATGGGCCATTCAAGGTTATCAAAAAAAGTTGGAGTAGTAGCTTATGAGTTGGAGCTACCTTCTGATAGCAAAGTGCACAATGTCTTCCACGTGTCTCACCTCAAGAAGGCACTTGGACACAATGATGTTGCTTCATCATAGTTGCCACCTTTGGATGAAGAAGGATAGTTCGTTTTAATTCCAGAGGAGATACTTGATTATAGAGAATGTTCTTTGAGGAAAAAAACCATCAGAGAATACTTAGTGAAGTGGAAAAATTTGCCTATGGAGGATGCAACTTGGGAGAATGATAAGATTCTGTAGCATCCAGGGTTACGATTACTTGAGGACAAGCAATCTTGGGGAGGGCAGACTGTAATGTCCCCTTCTCAATCATGATCTATGTAGTGATGATTGGCCTATTCCTGAGACCCATAGGCTACTCGAGAGGTAAAATGAGGGTTTTTCTATTTTGAAGGATGCGCTTGCTTGAGGTTGGTTGATTTAATGATGGATTCTTTTTGGGTTTTCAGAGAGCTTTGCAGTGATATGTTCTTTTTGGCATTCTGAGCATCTTCAAGAATTTACTATTTTTAGTAAATTCTATTTTTGGTAGTGGTCCTGTTGATTTCAGCATGGTTGGCTTTCCATGTCAGTTTGATCTATCAACTTACTCAATTTTGGGCTCTAGGGCAGAAATGGAGAGATAAGTCAAATTATTTTAATTAAGTCATGTTTTAATGTTATATTTTAACATTGACTTTCCCCTTGGCCTAGCTACTTCACTTTAAGTTGTTTTAAAAAGATGTTCTTTATCGGGTGGGCACCTCATTAAAAGAATTAATTATAATTCTTGTTGAATATTTAATCCAAGATTAAGTTAGATGCCACCTATTAGAGGATAGGGTTTCTAGAAGGGTCAAACAGAAATTATAAAAGGAAGCCTTTGGCCCTCACTTGGATCATCTTAGCTATAGGAATGTTATGCTGTTAGATCGGCTTTGGGATTGCTTTGAGGAATGAAAGCCTCCTAGCTTGGCATTGCTTCTCACTTGAAAGATAGTGACTAGTGGTGAGATAGTGTAGTTTGATTGTTTGTATGTAGGATTTGTGCTTTGTAATCAATGTGTTGTTTAATAGATCAGTTCATGAAAAATTTAGGGTTTTCATATTCATTACAACAGGCTATGTTTTGTTCATAAATAAAAAAAGACAAAAAATTTCATTGTGGGTATTGGCTAATCCTCTTTGTTGGTAATGGGCGCCCCTTTTCTGTAAATTATGGATTTTTTGATGACTACTATGATTTTTAAAAGCAAATCGCTCCTCTTGCTGGACTGTACTTATTGTGTGGATATTGGGATCCATGCAAAAATTATATAGGAACTTTTGGGTTTGTTTTGTGTTCCAATATTGGGCATCTTCATCATTAGGGTCTTTTGTGCTTCGTTTCATGTCTTTTAGATGAGTTGTGTGAGAAATATGTCCATTTTAGTGTGATTTTAGGTTGTTGGGTTTACATTTAAAAGTGCAGAATTGGACAAACCAGAATCTTGAATCAGTCTTTTGAGAGAAGAAATTGGTTTTGGCATGTCCATTAAGTAATGAAAATACTCTGTTACAATGCTCTTTGAATGGTTCTAATGCTATACTCTTGGCAGATTAATTCTTGATCATATTGTAAGCTGGCAGTAGTACTAATAGCAGTGCTTAATTTTGCTTAATCATGATTTGTAATGCTGATCTTATATTCTGAAACTGCATTGTAATACTTTGCATCTCTGTCATATGGTAGCTTCCACTCCCTTTCGATTTGGAAAGGACATTCTTGACGTTGAGTATTTTAGCATTCTTGTTTATTTCAGTACTTCATAGCGCTCCGCCAAATGGTCGCCTCACTCCATACTAGATTGGCTAGCACATACTTGGTGTTGAGTTTCTTTAAAGAATTATAATTCTTAGTACTCCACCATATGGTCACCTCACTCCATACTGGACTGGGTAGCACATACTTGGTGTTGAGTTTATTTTAGTACTCGTAGTAGTAGAAGATCCTCTGACCATATGCTCGCCATCATCGGTGCCATTCTTGGTTAGAGTTCTTTTCAAATCTATTTTTACATTCAAATCCTTTGACCAATGCTCACACCTTGGCCTCCTTGGAATACTAGTGTACATTCTGGTTAGAGTTGCTTCAGTTATCTTTTGGTTTAAGGCTAATCCTAACAACTGTGTATTGCTCTGCTGATTGTAATTCAAAGTTCAAAAAAAAATTGGCTCAGAATGTTTCAGATCATAACATGTATCACAATCCCAGTGATAACAACTCTAAAAATCCATGTTCACTGGGCAAGCAACATATGGGAATTTCAAGTGGTCATATCTTCTGTGAGAGATCATAAAATGAGCTATTATCAATCTCATTGGAAAGATCATGATCAAATATTTTGATTAACTATGACCATCAGGTAGACAACCATATGTGTTTAACATTATTTACATTTTAAGGTTCAGATAAATTATGGGATTCATACTAACTATTAAAGTGTGGAAACTATATCAATATCCACATGACAATGAGCAACTATTGGAAGTTAAAGTGTTGGGAGAATGAAGAATGAGAAGCCTACAAAGGGAAAAGTGAAACATGGTCATCCATTATTTCATTGTGAATCTATTTATGAATCCAAACATCAAATAAATAAATTTTGTTCTATTTTCTTATCCAAATTCTCTAATGATGGAAGCTCATCCATCCATGTGGTTTTAACATATAAAAAATTTAATGTGTGCATCAAATTAAAATTTAATTCATTCATTGTGTATTCTTACATGGGATTCAAATCCAAACTATCATCTTAATGTCATTTATCATAATTAGTAACCTTATTATTTTTATTATGAAGCTTGTCCTTAGGTTTTTACTCTCCTTTTCATACTTATTCATATCCATAAATTCCCATGGGATTCCACCCAAACTTGCCAATGCTCTTTCCATGTAGTATGTTAATACTACATAGGGAAAATTCATCCAGGAGCTCTCCTTATCATCTTTATCCTTGATCTTCACCAAAGTTCAATGTTTCATTACAAAAAATTGTTCATAACCATTGTATACTTCAACCAACCTCTTGTGCACCCTATCTCCCACCCTGAATGTTATACACACATTATTAAGCCACTACAAAATATTTGTATTTTAGGGTTCATTCATTCGATCTGTGTATTACTTATTTTATCACAACTTTATCTCCTTCATAATTTTAAATGTTTATTTTTATATGATGTCCACATATTCTAGCATCATCAACACCAAATACATTTTCCATCTAAAGGTTCCTCTTATAAGTTGTGCTTATTCAATTACTTGGTTGATCTCCTTGATTGTAAACTTCACAAAATTTAATTTTCAAACTCATCCTTAATAATTTATAAAGCCACATAAAATATGGGATTAGACACATCAACCCTTTGGTTTGCATTCATAAAACATGTAACTACCCATGTTTCCAATGTTGATATGTGATTTAGATTCATAGTGTAAACCCCTCAATGGAACTTCAACTCTGTTGCTATTACATTTTTTTCATTTTTGAGAAACGTTGTGTGTATATATTCTCCTTCATTTTTTAGTTCCATTATCTTACTCATTCATGTAAGCAATATCTTCATACTTCTCCTAGTGAAATAGAGTCTCCCCTCATACGTTATGGATAATAACCAGTTCATAAATTCATCTAGATTTCGAAGATAGGTAGAATCCCATAGCTCGATTATTTCAGTTCCTTTTAGGTTCTTATAGTTGTTTGATTTTCTTAACTCCTAGGCACATCCAACCTTGTAATAAACTCATTCATAATTCCTTCTATTATGTGATTGAATTCCTCAATCACATAATCCCTAATATTTGTAGCCAAATGCTCTCATATAAGCACTCCCTTTGTAATTTGGATGAGAGGTGGATCGAATACCCTTATTTTATTTCCCCATTTTCCACTAGGAAACTTTAAAGATCCCATGGTTAGGGTTTTCTATTGTTCCAACTTTATTTCCTCCTCGACCTCTTGTTATCATCAAAAGTTGTACCCTTGAGGAGGTTATTCAGGCCTCCTCGCTTAAGTGATATCATGGGAACAATCCTAGGTTGTGGGTGACCTAAAGAATGGATTGAACATCTAGATAGGGATAGCTTCCTTGATAAGTCACTTAAGAACTACAAAATAAATCTATTGATGGTAATGGAAAAGGGAGAGAGAAGTAAAACTAATTTAAACTAAGGAGGTGATGCACCAAATTGTTGATCATTACCACACATCTACAAATGCATAATGAACATAAGATTGATATATTCATACACTACTAATCTACCCATCTTACATTAGTATTTTAATATGAAAGTGATAAATGATGAATAGGAAAGGGGGGATGGTTTTCAAGAGGTATAAAGGACAATAATGAAAGATTGCCTTAATTAACCTTCATAATACTACTTAAATAATTCATATGACCTACAAGAATGAGTTCAAACTGCATATAGGTGAGAGAATGAGACAACATGTCAAGGATAATTGAATCAACACTAGAAAAGATCAATCATCCATTCATAAAAACTAAAATATAGTCATAAGAGGAGGTAAAACTAGCTTGTCTGTTGTTGTAAAGGCTTACAAAAGGAGCAAGGCTTTGCCATACTCAATTGGAGGATACATTACAATGCAAAATTTAGGCATATATATATATATATATATATATATATATATATATATATATATATAGAATAGTGTGAGAAAGAGATATAGGATAGGCGTAAGAATTTCTTATGACAAGTGTCATCTCATGATGAACAAGTTACAAGCAAGAAAATTTTCAAGTAGGCATTTATGAAGTCTTGTATCAACATGGGTGTACTTGATATAATCCTCATCTTCATCAAGGGTGGTGTAGAGTGACCCTTAACCTTCTTGATGACTCATCAACCTTATTTAAAATTGTCCATTCTTAGATAGAAAGAGTTACAAGCATATGTCCTGACATGTGGAATGATTAACCATGATTCTTGGAGTTATCCAATGCCATCCTAGAATAATTAAATGTATATTTCATCTTTGTGAGGTTTAGGATCAAGAATCAAGTGTCTTCACGCTGATAAGAACCTGCATTTGATTGAAAAACTTGCTTGATTCAAATGAAGACCACAAAACAAGTTTGTCTTGTCATCCTAGGCCTAGTTATTTGCTTGATAACTATTATCACATATTTAAAACCTATATGAAACCCTATATGGAACCATTATACCCATATCCAAGCTCAAAACCATCTCCAATATTGATATATAGTTGCATTAGATATGTTAGGAACTCTTGATGTCATGTTTGCTCAACATTAGGTGTCTTGAAACCTCCAAATGGTGAGGCAATAAATGTATACCTTCTTGTGGGTATTTAATAACATATTATCATATATTGTCAATCTCATAAGTTTTTTTAAATAATCTCATTAGGTATCTTCTATTCAAATTCATGAAAATCCACCCAAAACCTACATTTGTAGGCATGTAATAGTCATTTATACGCCAATTTCCATACTATCTCAGCCCACATATGAAAAAAAATGGCCCATTTAGGTTCCCATGAGACCTATAAAGTTTTAAATAATCATTTCAAAACCAAAAAAAATCATCTAAATCCATTTGAGGATAAAACACATTCATCAGGCCATTTTACAGGGTTTTAGGACAATTTTAGGCTCTTCTCATTCTTAACAATGATTCATAAAGATGAGGTCTTAAATTCCATGAATAATTCAATAATATTTGAGTGCATATAGGTCCTTAATTTTACCTTATTTTTTTTGGTCCCATGCATTTCATTTGGAAGTTCTATGCAGAGTTTTAGGCCTTTTTGAGCTTCTCTTACGACAAAACAATGTATTGAGGTGGTTTCTTTTCTTAAGCATTGTTCATAAAGCTGTAATATTTCATGAGAAAACTAACACTAAAGATTTAATCTCAACAAACTTATACATATTTCCCATAATTCTCAGGCTCCCATGCAAATCCTTGATGAAGTTTTGAGCTTAGAACAATAGCCTCTTAGGCATTACAAGACTGTGTGTAAGGACCGAGAAAGAGTTTTAGGCCTAGAAGCATTCCAAATACATTTTACTGGTTATAATTACCTATAATAGATATATAACCACTTATAACATGTTTATAAACATTTTACCAAAGGTATTTTCTCTCCAATTGGTCCTGAAACTTGACTTGCTTATATATAGGGTTTGTAGGCAGATTAATACTTTTGAACATAATTGCTATGTTTTGATGATTTGTTAACGTGTAAGGATTTTTAACTTAATTTTATATTCTATAAAGGTATTATACATATCCCAATTCTCTTAAATATTTAAAACACTTAAATTTATACAATATTATTCACTTTTTTTACCCACAGGCCTATAGGTGCATGTTAGGCCTTTTGACTATAATCTTGAGAGTGGATCTTCTTTAACATGATTCTTGAAAATTTAGTGGTCTTGATAATTATTTTAAGGTTCATTAATGTTATTATATAACCTTTATGGCATTATAAACCCTATATCTAGTACAAAATATGTGTCTTTTCTCCATTGAATCCAGGTTGAGCCTGTAGGTCTTCAATTAGGCTTGCTACCCTACTAGACCTCAAGAATGTCTCTCTTGGATGATTTCATATTTAGTACTAGGGTTAAATGATTTCATGTTTAGTACTAGGGTTAAAAAATTTACACCATTTATAAAAAAAATCCTCATATTTCACATTAATTTCATAACTCTCATGAAATGCAAGATTTATCCCTTTAGCTCACTCTTGTATTGGCATGCCTCTAGGTTCTTATGGGCTTCTTGATTACAATTTTGGAGAGTGGATCCTATCCCACTAATTTATTTAGAACTTTTATGACTTTAAAAGTGTTTTATAATTTATTCATACTATAATTAATTATCAACAATCCTCCCAACACCTCATTCCACATTATACATATGCCCTTTTCTCCTAACTGCCTATGATAGGCTTGTAGGTGGTCACTAGGCCTAAAACCTTACTTTTATTTTATTGTGCCTTATTTATCCCAATTGGAAAATGATATAATTTTTAAAAAGTGAACCATTTTTTTTATATTCCCCTAGTTCCTCCAATGGGCTTAAATCACCTTGAATATTCTCTTCAAAATTTCACAATTTTCCTCTTAGACTCACACAGTCCATTCTTAGGCTCACACGATCCTCTATTCAAATACATTCAACCAAATACATCTCATTATTAATTAGATTATAATAGTGAATATGTGATATCACTTTGGTATAATTCATATTATTAAGATTCTTTAACCCTCACAACTCAAATCTCATGCACCTACTGCCCTTTTTAGTTCATTTTTTGTACACAACACTTGTATATACCTGGACTCCATTATTTCAATGTCAAAATTTAAATTTTGGGTTTTAAAGATTATATATATTTTTAAAAAGGAAATTACATCATTAAATGTGTCTTTAAGGGTCCATATGTATTCCCATACAACCATTTGGGTGCTAATATTGACCTACATGTCTACAAACTTGTAGGTTCATAAAACTTCTTCTTGTCTTGGCTTGGAGAAAACACTAGAGCCATTTGAATCCTAAGGCTTGAAATTTAAGTTGAATCACTAAGAATAATTTTCAATGCTATATATAGATATTAATTTTCCTTCAGGGGTTCTTGATCATGAAAGCACACCCACATTCAACTAGGCCTATGCCAACCATGGTTGTTAGTTCCACCAACTCAACTACTCATGCATAGTTTCCCACCTTTTCTTGAACTCCATTGACTCAATGATGTCTAAAAATTATTTATGTGTCTTGATAAATCTTAATCTAATTATAAACATTTCATTTCATTCATCACATACACAAGGACACTTCACATCCCCTGTAAACTTGACTGTCATGATTAAAATAGTGATTCAAGGCTATTTAACATTACTCCAAACATCATAATGATTAAAATTGAAAAAATATGCTATTAAATTGGTATAATACTATTCAATATAGACTCCAAAAACATATTCATGCATTCATTTAGATTTATAACTCTGCATTTGGATAAAACTAACCCTGGTGGGATTTTGAGTCCTTTTTATGCACCTTAACTTCTTGATAATTATTCGTAAAGTTAAGAATCCTAACAAGATAAAACATTCAAAATATTGGAAGGGTATTAGGGTACCCTCTTATGCCCAAGATCTTGGGCTCTATCTTTCTCTTTCCTTAGAGTACTAATTGAAAAACTAGTTGACTGTCTTAAACTGCCAAGAAACCCGATGGAGACATATAGTGGATTTTTTCCTTGTTTGGATCTAAAAATCCTTCATATGCATAGATTTGTGTCTGATAATACCATGGGGACATTTGGATGATTTTTTGACTTTTCCACCAATATAAACCATATGTAAAAGACCTCTAAAAACATGTTTTTTCTAAAATTTTGTCTATTCTGACCTTTGGGACTGCTAAAGATGGTGAACTAAGTGACTATCTAGCTTCCCTTATATTGTACGAATGTGGAAGAGAGTGAAAAAATTTTTTGCACATTTTTTTACTACAACTCTCTCAATAACTCCTCATTTGCCCATTATAAATGATAAATGGGCAGTTATAAGGAGATTACAATGTTAGAATGCAATTGTCAAGACATTGAGAGAATGTGTATAGACAAGTGTAACATGATATCATAACAAGGTGTTAACTGAATTTAAAATATCCCTATTACATGATATAACCTTCACATTTGTTTTTTAATAGCAAGTATCATTTCAACATTGAAATACATAATAAGACTAAAGTAAGTCAAACAGCTTAATCTTATCAAAACTACCATAATCTCTCCAAATTGATTGAAAAACAATGTGATCAACTTAATAACTTTATTCCTTGGTCAATTTAGTTAGCTTCAAGTCATGTTTGTTATTGTAAGGGTCACCACCTTGTCTCTTTGAACATTATTTCTCCTTGACTTGATTTTAAACTTAACCTTAACTTTGTCAAAATTACTTTAAACAATTCTAAACACATCAAAAAGACCACCATGAATGACCAATACATGACAAGTCAAAGTGACTTAAACTTGCTACTCACTAGACCATCCTAAATGACCTTATAAGTTACCAAGGAAGACACACTACCTATCATCCTAAATCATTAATGACCAATACAAGACCTTCATAATGGATATCATCAAAGTTAAGATCAAGTAAATCAAAAATTTGAATGATACTCATTCATGGTAGCGAAATTTTGACTAACATCTTAGGAGACCTCATAGGGTTACATGCATGTTATGCATCTATACTGGTTTCCTAGTCCATCCATTGGATTATGGAGTCATATTTAACTCAATCTTGGAGCTGATTAGACCTTGAACCTAATTATAAATGCCTTGAAAAAAATAGAACATTTGACTACCTTAAAAACACACAACAATAATAAATAACACACACAAGTAATACACACACATTTATGCTAAAAATCACTTAAAGAAAATATTAGATAATAATAAACTAATATACCCTATACTAACATACTCTAATAACATGATATAACCCTAAACAAAACCATTAATTGGTAGTGCAAAGTAGCTACCTTTCTTCACCAATTCATGTGAGTAATAAGCTTGATGACAACCATAAGAGAATGAAATAGAAGAAACGGTATGCTAATCATCTTGTCATCCTCTTAATAAAAATCAACCTTATAGACATCCTCCATCTTGCTTGAAACATGAGTGATGAAGGATGTATGATTGGACTAATCTTGAACATGTTTAGGCTCATCTTCATGTTTTGAAATGAACATGATAGGAAATGGATCCTCTTTGTTGGCTTCCAACTGAGATAAGTAACTGATACAACATGATTTTGTATTGGTATAGAACTGATCAACCTTCACCACATGACAAACATTTGCCTCCTCAAGAGCTAGTGGATCAAGCTGAATAGATTGACATGTTTCTTGTTGCATGCTTGTAGAATTGGATTCAAGAGGTGAAGCTTCTTGATCTTTAAGAGGTTGATGCCAAAAAATATTTGTATTATCTTCCAAGAGTGAACAAATATCTGTACATTTATTGAGAGGTTGATAACCTTAATAATATCAAACAAGTCAACTTCAAATGAAGTAGCCTCTTAGAGTGACAAACTTGGAGAGCTACCATCTTCTTTCTTGTTGGTTTGCTTGACAAAGTTGCCTTCTTCAATTTAGATCAGACCATAACATCCCTATAGAAGAGTGTAACCTGATCCTAGGACTTCAAACAAGTCCTCCAATTTCATTTCACTTGGTTTTAGCTCATTTATACTTTCATCTAGATTGATATGAGCTAACAACAAAATTTGAGGAGGAATTAAAGGTTGTACCTCTTTGATCATATTCTTGGGGATCAAAACTATCTTTAGCCATTTTTAATGAATCTTTAAGAGCTTCTTATTCTATTATAACAAGTTGATTATCAGCTTGTTCACATTGAGAAGGGTCATCTCCTTCAAGGTCCACTATCACTTGATAAATATTTACTCCATCAAGGTCACCTTTCTATTCAACTTTGAAGGTTGATTTGCTTCTCTCTTCACCAAGAGGAGTTACAATGATGACCTCTTCCTCATATACACTTGAAGTATCCTCCTCATAGCATTCTTGAGACTTAATTACAGCTGTAACTTGATCTTCTTCATTGGCCTCCCATATAACATATTCTTCTTCAAGGATGGGCTACTCACACTCATAAACAATATTTTTGGACTTTTGAGATCCATGAGATTATCATTATTCTCCTTTTATTTACAAACCAATCCCTCAAACCTTGATATTATTTGGTCTTCAACCTTCTCAAGAAGGACTTCCTTATTCATTTAAATTCTCTCTTAAATTGACCTCTATGATGAGAAAGTTTTTAGTTCTTCAAATTTATCAACAAGGACTTATTTCTTGCTTTGGATTCCTTATTGAATTGATTTCCATGATGGGAAGATTTTATGTTCTTGAGGTGGGATGGGTGGGGTTTGGGTAGGCAAGGGTTCTTCTTTGGTTTCAATTTCTCAATCTAATTTTTTTCCATTCTATTTATCTCATGCCTTCACCACTTGATTCCAATTTGGAATCTTAAAGGAGATTTTGTGGGGTTCTTGAAGAAGGGGAAGGGAGTTTTGTGCCAAGATAGCCTCATTAGTTTACCTCTAAGTAGAAATCAAAAATCCTAATTCTGATTTATCTTGGCCTTCAACCCTATCAACAAGAACTTATTTCCTCTTTTAAATACTTTCTTGGATTGACCTCCATGATGAGAAAGCTTGAGGAATGTGTGAAGGACTTGGGAGGATTTAAAACTCACTTGATTTGGTATTTTGAGTAAGAATGGGTGAATCAAGAAAGGGTTGATGTGGATTATGAGAAGGTACATGAGGCTAATGATACTTAACTTTCTACCTTTTATGAACCACTAACTTGTCCTCTATACACTAAATTAGTCCATTTATATCCAACATATCATTGGTTAGTATTTTTTGGTTCTCTCTCTCAATAGGTGCCCACTTACTCTTAACCAAATGTAATGATTCTATCATATTTTGAATGTGATGGATAGGGAAACTTAGAGCATATTCTCTTTTCTATCAAGCTCTATCATATGTCATTCATAGCTTAAAAGAGTTTGCTTGAAGTTTGAGATAAACTGATTGGAAAAGTAACTATGTTGAATAGGATAAATATGGTCTTAACAAGGTTGATTACATAATGAAAAGGATGCCAAGTAGGTTCAATTGGGGTGGGAGGTGGAATATAGGATTAATGGCAAGTTTTGTTAGATTGATATGAAGGTTGAAAATAGTGGTAAGATTGATGAAGACGGAGGGAGGATGATACTCTTGATAACAAGGTCATTATGGCTCAACATGAGGCTAATATAACTCATTATGTTGTTGAAAATGATCAACATGCTACTGGTAAGGATCAATAAACTAATGATAAGATCAACATAGGCTTGATATGGCTCACCAACTTGAGTAAACTAGAAATCCACTCCAAACTCAGCCATGAAACCTCATGAAAAAGGCAAAATTGAAAGATAATTTTATTAAAATAATACTTGGGCTGCTAAAAGTAGTTGAATGAACTCAGAGTCACAATTTTTTCTTGTGTTCATGCCTCTAGAGACTGGTACATTGAAGAGAAACACCAATAAATATTCAATGGATGAAGTCTCTAGTCCCATCATGCATGCTAAAACTATCATCATAAAAAATTACACCCTTAAGGAGGTTATTCAAGCCTCCTCACTTAAGTGATAGTATGGGAACAATCCTAGGTTGTGGGTGACCTAAATAATGCATTGAACCTCTAGATAGGGCTAGCACCATTGATGCATCACTTAATAACTACAAACTAAACCTATTAATTTTAAGAGAAAAGGGAGAGAGAATTAAAAGTAAATTAAACTAAGGAGGTGATGCACCAAATTATTTATCACTACCACACATCTGTAAATGCACAATTAACATAGAACTGATTTATTCATAGACTACTCCTAATTTGCTCCTCTTACATCAATATTTCAATATAAAGGTGGTAGATGATGATTAGACAAGGAGGGATGATTTTTAAGAGGTCTAAAGGACACTAATGAAAGATTTCCTCACTTAAACTTCATAATACTACTTAAATACTTTATATAATTTGTAAGAGTGAGTTTAAACTACATATAGGTGAGATAATGAGACAACATGCTAATGAGAAATGAATCAACACTAGACAAGATCAATCATCCACACGCAAACACTAAAATATAATCATAAAATAAAGTAAAACCAAGTTGTCTATTGCTTTAAAGGATTAAAAAAGGATAATAGCTTCACCATACTCAAGTGGAGGTTACATTACAATGCCAAAATCAAGCATATATATAAAAAAAATGTGAGAAAGAGAGATAAGAGAGGTGTAGGAGTTGCATATGACAAGTATCATCTCAAAAAAAGTTTAAGTTACAATCAATAAAATATGCAAGTATGTAGTTATGAAGTCTTCTATCAATATGTGTGTGCTTGATATGATCTTCTTATTCATCAAGAGTGGCATAGAGTGATCCTTGACCTTCTTGATGACTCATCAACCTTATTTGAAATTATCCATTCTTGGATAACATGAGATATAAGCATATGCCTTGATATGTGACACTCTTGACCATGCTTATTAGATTTTTCAATGCCATCCTAGGATAATTAAATGTATATTTCATCTTGGTGAGGCTAAGGATCAAGACTCAAGTGTCTTCAAACTGATAAGAACCTGTATTTGATTGAAAAAATTTGCTTGATTCAAATGAAGACGACAAAATAAGTCCATCTTGTCATCCTAAACCTAGTTATTTGCTTGAGGATTATTATCACAACTTGAACACCTCTATAACACCATATAGGGAATCATGCTACCCCTCTTCAAGCTCAAAACCATCTCCAAGACTGATATGTATGTGCATTAGGTTTGTTAGGAACTCTTGATGGCATATTTGCTCAACATTAGGTGTCTTGAAACCTTCAAATGGTGTTTTAGTAATTGTAAAACTTATTGTGGGTATTTATAAACATCTTATACTATCTTATCTAGGTCATTGGTGGTTTTAAAATATCTCATTAGGTCTCATCTAGTCAAATTCATGAAAAACCACTCAAAACCTATATTTATAGGCTTGTAATAGTCATTTCTAGGCCATATTTCATACTATATTAGCTCACACATGACAAAAAAAGGACCATTCAGGTTTCCATGAGACCTATAGAGGTCACCCTGATAATTTCAAAACCAAACAAATGCATCTAAATCCATTTGAGGAGAAAACACTGTCATCAGGGCATTTTCAGGGGTTTAGGAGGGTTTTAAGCTCTTCTCATTCTTAACAATGATTCATAAATATGAGGTCTTCAATTAGCTAAATAATTCCATAAGGTCTGATTTCATATAGGTCCTTAACTATCCATAATATATTTTGTTCCCATGCCTTTCCTTTTGGAAGTTCTATGCATAGTTTTAGGCCTTCTCAAGCTCCTCTTAGGGCAAAACAGTGTTTTGAGGTGGTTTCTTTTCTTAAGCATTGTTCATAAAGATGTAGGATTTAATTAAAAAACTAACACTATAAATTTCATCTCAAAAACCTTCTGCATCTTTCCCATAATGCTCAAGATCCCATGCAAATCTTTAATGAAGTTCTGAGCTTAGAATAGTAGTCTCTTGAGCATTACAAGACTATGTATAAGGACCGAGAAAGTGTTTTAGGCCTAGAAGCCTTCCAAATGCTTGATATTGGTTATAATTACCTCTAATTGGTATTCAACCACTTATACCATATTTATTAACATTTTCCCAAAGATACTTACTCTCCAATTAGTCTTGAAACTTGAATTGTTTATACATAGGGTTTGTAGGCATATTAGTGCTTTTGACCCTAACTACTATGTTTTCATGTTTTATTCACTTGAAAGGAGTTCCAACTTTATGTGATCTTCCAAAAATGTCTTATCCATCTCCCAAGGTTCTTAAATCTTGAAAACACTTCAAGACCTACAAGCTTCTTCACTTTTTTTTTTACCCACAAGCATGTAGGTGTACATTAGGCCTCTTGATTGTAACCTTGAGAGTGGATCTTATTCAACAAGTTTCTTGACATTTTAGTGGTCTTGATAAATATTATAAGGTTCATTAATTTTCTTATATATCTTTATTATCCTTCCAAATCCTATATCTAGTATAAAATATGTCTTTTTTCCATTGAATTTGTTGACGATGAAAAATATTTCATCAACAAATCAACATTTTTGCCTATTATGAAAATTAAGTGAGAATCATACTAGTTTAATGGTAAGGTTCTAAAAGTTTGAATACCATCCTAAAGATGCAAGGGTTTTTTTAAATGTTTTGAGAAATAATAAACAAGCTATTTGGATATAACATATTTTATTATAATTCAAATGTCTACTATCAAACAATGAATCAGTTCATATATAAATATGTAATCAATCTTATCTGACAGAGAAAGCCCATGAACAAGATAATATCTTGAAGGAAACAAATTTGATTCAATAATATATATTTTTTTTTAGGAATAGTATCTTGCTTTGTTGTTATAACTTCTAAGTAAATACCAAAACAATAAACAAAGAAGCATAAAAATAAAATGAAGATAAGAAAATAAATCAATTTATAGACATATCTTCAATAATCAAATAATATAAACATAACTCAACAATCAAGAGAAAAGACACAAATAATAATATAAAAAACCAAGTAATTAAACAACAAACTAATTAAGAAAATCTAAAAGAATCTAATATAAACTAATCTAGAACTAAAACTAAACTAATCTAATATTAATTAAACTTAACACTAAATCAACCTAAGAAACTTGATCACATAAAAAAAAAGAAATAAACAATAAAAATTAATGCAACTAATTAAAAATACATTAGAAAAGAAGTTAGATCAATTAAAAACTCAAGCTAAAAATTATAGTGAGTCTCACAAAAGAGAGTAGTCTTAGCAAAACACACCATTTTATTTGAGAAACAAACATCTTTTTTACAAAATATCTTTAAAAGATAACTTTTACAATCAATCATATCAATAATATGTTGTAAATAGAAAAGTTTTCATCATTATTTGGGTTGAATACTCAGATTTTACACATAAAATTGCAAGAAGCAATTATTGAAAGATTTTAAACTTGACAACTTTAAATAATCTGTTATAAATGATAATATAAAACTAGATACACCTGTGTTACCTAAGTAATATACTCAACTGTTAGATAAAATATCATTGATCTATTTGTAAAAGTCATGTTATTTCAAAGAAATTACATACAAAATAAAGATAATTGATTAACTTTTAAAATATAATAGTCTTCAATACCTATATTGTTCCTATTCTTAAAATGAATCCTTGATCTCTTTTTATACTTCCAAATTAGTTGAAAAAAGAAATTATAACTAACTTTAATTAGTTACTTGTTATCTTTAAATAATTGACATTTAAAAGTCAATTAATATTGATAGTTATAAATTGAGATCTATTTAAGACTTTTAAAGTCTTAAAAGATCAATTATTTGAAATTATATTGAGTATTTTCTAATGGAGGGAGACCCTCTAGTCAATTAATAATAATATTATTATTATTTTAAATAATAATAAAATAATTCATAGTTAAATGAAATTTTTATTTACATTAATTTCATTTCATATATAATTAAAATTACTTAAGCATAATTATATATATCAAAATTAAAGTCTGTTTGCACTCTAAAATATCATTAAAATATCAAAATCTTAAAATGTACTAAGTCTTATCAATTTAAAGTTTAATTTTGAAATAAAATTTAGCTTTTTGATAATCAAGAATAATTAAAATTCGATAGAACTTTTATGTCTGGTTCTCTCTTCTCATTAAAGCATTCATTATATTTCATCTAAATTGTAGGAAACCAAACTAATTTGGTACTCAAATCACTCTCAACATCATCTATCTTCAATTTGATTTGCTTCACTACCCTGATTTATGTGAAGTTTCAGATTCATCTTGACTATTTGCACGCTTCTTTGAAGTGGATGGATGTATGAAAATAAGAGTTTTTCTAAACTGAGCTTCTTGCACCTTGAAATAGACATCTTTTGAGGTGTTGTAGGCTCAATAAAATAGGATAGCAATGAAAGATTTACAAAATTATTTGGATGGATTGGTTCATTGAATTCTTATAGTGGATCATTAATAATATCAACTCTTTCCTGATTAGGTGATTTAATAGGCAAATGATTATGATTAGCTTGAAACTAATGGGAAGAGATACTATGAGGATGAGATCTAGCTATGAATTTATGACAATAAAAACCTTTATTACCCTTATGATTAGTAGGATTAAATGAAAAACTACTCAACACATTTTAAAATTCTAGATTAGTGGTATCAAAATGAATAGACATTTGGACTCTTCTACTTGCATATCTAGGATCAAACATTCTATCCCTAAAACCTCCTCTAAAAAAATGCTTATTAGGTGCATATTGATTCATGTTACAAGAATTATAATTTTTTTTCCAATTGCTATTATCATTATTCCTATTTGAATCTAGTTGATCCCAACCTGACATTCTAAATATAGTTCAAAATATATTCAAGATTTTATCATCATCAACAACAACTATAAAATCAATAATCAAACTGTACTTCTATATTTTTAAATTTCAACCACTTATGAAATTTTTAGTTATATCAACAAAATAAATGAACAAATCAAGGAGTCAACTGTCATTATTGAAACTAAACTTCCTTAATATGATTTAAATTCTGATTGTGAGTCATGTATCATTATAATGTTCAAACTTGAAATAATAATAATAAAATTATATTTTTCATAATTTTATTTTGACTATTTTGCTATACTTTATTTCATTTTGCTTTGACTTATATGTATTATTTACAAACTACAAAATGTATGTATTTTCATAAACTAAAAGAATAATTTCAATAGAAGTTCCATTCACAATTTTTTAAACTTTGACATGGTCCTAACTTTTTCAAATCATTATTTTGAAACTCAGAATACATATCTTTATCTCAATTTTTCAAATTGTTAACATTTTTTACTGCTCTTTAAATTCATAACTTCAAAAATAAAACCCCAAAAATGCATTTGATATCTTTGAAATAAACCTCTAATTTTTAGAAGACCATATATTGCATGCAAACAAATGCTATATATCAAAAATCTTTCTCAAAAATAATTTCTTAATATTATATCTAGAATTTCATAACAAAACCATTTTTGAATCATCAAAAATTCCATAAAATAACCATTTCGAGATCAAATTTATACCATAACTTTGAAGTTTAAACTGATGTGACCAAACCATCACTAAAACAAATTTTCAATAAATCAAAAACCCAAAAATCAAAATATTGTATATTTCATAGATAATCTCCATTATTCATTTTCATAATACAATTCAAATATTTCTAGTGCTTCATCTTTCAAATAACAATCCTCATAATTTACCAAATTTAACTTCAAAACCAAAGATGAATAGATTTATAAATGACAATGAAACACTTTCAGTCATCTAAATCTCATGCCATAAAATATAATATGATAAAACCAGAATAATAATTGATTTTTTTAAAACTATTTTTTTTCTAACTGACCTTATCACCAACAATCTTAAAACTCATGCATGTAATAGAATTAAAATAGATAATTTGTCTCACAAGAATTTATCAAAATATCATGCAAACTCAAAACCACAATCTCTTTTTATGCAAACCAATTACAGTGATAAACTAAATTTATCTTTTTAATAACTAATTACTCTTCCAATAATGACATACTTGTTAATGTTGTGTCTGTAACTTCTCAAAATTATCTAGGTAGAGTATGGTTTCTATTGCGTGCTTTGCTCTAAATGACTATCAAAATGAAAACCAACCTATTTATATGTCATAACCCATGCTTTAACTACCTCTACTTATGTGTCTTTACCTATTTGGTTTCTTTATTTGAGGTATATCATTTAGTCAAATGCTAATTCATTTAGCAAGACTTTTAAACTTAGTAATGACTAAAATTATCACTATAACACCAATTAACTCACACGGATCAAGACATGTATAAATACATTAAAATCCCATACCACCTTTTAATTTCCTCTAGATCTCGAAACATCCATCACGCTTAGCATTTAATCAACTTGCCAATTAGACTTTCAACTTACCAACCTTCCTCCATTCGAAATTTAATGACATAAGCTTTGTAATTTATCAATACAAATATAGCTTAATTTTCAATTGAGCTTTGAAATAAAATAATCACCCTATGAACATTTTAAAGTCTTCATTAGGTCCACCACCTTACATTGAATACTTACTATAGAATAGTGCTTAGATTAGAATCTATGACTGCTTAAGATTATTTGATAATCCTTAAATTTATTTGATAATATTTAGAATTATAATAGCTTAGGTTTAAATATTTAAACCAAATTTTATTATGGCACAACATCATTCATACTTGTAATTAAATTTTAAATAAAACTAACTAAAAATCGTTTATAATAAATTCATATAATATCTTTCGATTCTGATAGCACATTATCATTGTCAAACTAAAAATACTATAATAATTATTTCAATTAAATGTAATCTGATCAACTCTGTCCATCAAATCTCATGACTAAAAATAAATATTTGATATATATATATATATATATATATATATATATATATATATATATATATATATATATATATATATTAATTAATAAACAAATCATTATCAATTCATTTAATTAAAAATATGTGTGTTTATAATACTATTAATTGACTAAGATCCTCATCTACAATTTTAGATTTTATGATTAAGATATCGCTATGACGATAGAAGTATAAATTTTAAAAAATTGTAAGGATACAAAAAATAGGTATAACACTAGTGACTTTGCTAGTCAGTTTTAAATATAAAATTGAGTAGCAATCAAATTATCTATTATCAAAAAAATAATCTTGAGAGTGTGATCCAGATAAATCATTTCTCAAGTAGCTAAGCGTGAACTCTTTTTATAATGATTTTCAATAAGGGATGAGATGTTTGACTACCATAGAATAAAATAAGGGAATAATATAACAAAAAAGTTCAGATTGAATATATTAAAAAATGCAAAAGTCTGTAAAATAATTTTAAAAAAAAAAGTATTACTTCAACAACTAGTTATATCTCAGCATATATTGTTCATGTATAAAAACACTGAACTTATATAAAATAATATCCCAAATAACTAAAACTTATAATTGTATTGCAACACCTTTGCATTCTTCCTCCATAACATGAATACTTCATCCACTTGAGATATTTATTGATATTTAAAATGTAAAAGACAAACAACAATAAAAAACAAATAAATGAAGAAACCATAAAGACATAACAGAGCAAGAATAGAAAAAAAGAAGCAAAAAATCAAAAAGAAAATAATAAAACATAAAAAAATTAATTGTGAAATAAATTTAAATGATGGTCATTAATTGAATAATATAACCAATTCTCATCAAGATCATTTAAGTGAAAATAATTATTTCCTAGTACAGTTGTAATACAATAAAGACGAAGCCATAATAAATCAAATTCATGATAATTACTAGGATCTTCATGGGCTTTGTCCCAATATAATACTAAATCACCAAATTTGATTTTTTATTAAAATTTTGTTTATGAATTTTTTTTAAATTTTTGTTTAGCTCTTTCTAATTTTTAAAATGCTATTACTTTTGATTCATCAAAAGCTACTCAATCAAATTAGTATCTTCAAAAACATATTGTAAAGCAATTCTTACTAAAGAAATTGAAAGTTCTATTAGTAAAGTGGATTCAAATCTATATACTAACATGAAGGGTGAATAACCAGTTGCCACCTTAACAATAGCTCTATAAATCCATAAAGCTTTAAAAAAATTTCAATGCTAATTTTATTTATTTTTACAAACTATCTTTTTCATAATTGAAATCAACTTTTTATTTGTTGACTCAGCTTGACCATTAACCTGAGGGTAATATTTAGATGAATGACTAGATATAACATAATATTTTTTCAAAATTTTAAAAAATTTATTTGAAATATTTTGAAGATCATTATCAGATATGATTTCCTACAAAACTTTAAATTTGAAAAAAATCTAATTTTTTAAAAATAAAATTATTTCACTTGTTACAGAACTTTTAAGGGCTTTGGCCTCAAATCATTTAGTGAAATAATCTATTGATATTAAGATATATTTATGATCAATTGATGAAGGAGAGTGTATATCTGAAATAAAATCAATACTTTATATTATAAATGATTTTTCAAGTATCACATGATTTAAAAGCATTGTAGATAACTTATTTCTACTAACAAATAATTGACATGACATACAAAAACAAACTAACTTATAAGCATCTTGAAATAATGTAGGCCATTAATAACTTGATCATAAAATCTTATAGGTAGTAGTTTTTGAAGCATAATATCCATCACAATTTCTTTCATGACAACCCTTAAAAACTTTTTGGATTTGGTCATGTGTAAAGTACCTTAATAAAACGTCATTTTTATTTTCATAAAACAAGAAATTTTTTAATAAACAAAAATTTAGAGCTCTTAAGTGTAAATAACATCTTTATTTCTAATCAAAATTATCAGGACAAACTTGATTTTGAAAATAAAAGACTAAATCATGATACCAATCATCTTCAAAAAGTATACAATCTCACTTATTCATTTCAAAACCAAATTTAATTTTCTTAAAAAATTCAGATATTTTCGGTCCTTAAATGAGGCTTTGCATTCACATTATCATCATCTAACAAGACCAAAATATTAATACTTGAAAAAATATTTTCAAATAAATATTTTGCTAAGTCATTACCTTTAATTGTCTTTGAAGTTTTAAATTTGAGATCAAACTCTTGAATTCATAAATTCCATTTTGCAAGCCTTCTTTGAATGGTTGGTTATTTCAAAGATAAGATAAAATAGGTACATTAGATAGCACTATAACTTTGTTTTCTATCAATAAATAATAAAATTTGATTAAAAAAAACTTTAAAAAAATAAATTTCTCAATAAGAGGGTACTTAGTTTCAACATCTTTTAAAACTTGACTCATATAACTAATTAATTTTTCGTCATTATTTTTAAATTCGTGTGTAATAATAACTCCAATTGCCTTTTCAATGGCACTAACATAAAGAATGAATGATTTATATAAATCTAGTTTAGTAAGTACTTGAACACTTATAATAGCATCTTTAATGTTATTAAATATTAAATTAGCACCTTTATCCCAAGTATAAGATTTATCTTTTTAAAGTAATAATTGTAGAGGATTAGACTTATCAACAAAATATGACATAAATTTTTTAACAAAATTAATTTTAACAAACAAAGCTCGTAAACTAGATTGATTTTTAAGAGGAGGTAATTTCTTAAGCTTAATAGTTTTAATACATTTAAGATCTATGAAAATATCATTTTTAGCAATGATGTGTCTTAATAATTTACCTTCAATAATACTAAAAATTTATTTTTTTGAATTTAAAGAAATAACATACTTTCTACTTCTTGTGAAAACTTTACGAAAATGATGTAAATATTTTTTACATATTTTTGAATGAACAATGAGATCATCAAGATAGACTTGAATAACAATGACAATTAAGTCATCAAATATAACATGCATAGTTCTTTGAAAAGTAGCTCATAAATTCATTAATCTAAATGAAATTCTATTATAAGAAAAAGTTCCTCTACAAGTAGTAAAGGTTATTTTATGTCTATCTTCAAGATTTACAAAAATTTGATTATAATAAAAAAATCTAATATTGACATCATTTTAGATCCTGCAACTCATTATAAAATCTGATCTATATTTGGTAAGAGAAAAATTTATTTAACATTAGATTTGTTCAAGTCCGTATAATCAACACATAATCTAATATCACTATTTTTATTTCTAACTAGTATTAAATTAGCTATCAATATCAATATCAATCATTTTATCTAACTCTTTATTAATGATATCCTCTAATAAAAGACTTATTCTTCATATTTTTTATCTTATAAGTTTAATATCAAGGTTTATAGGTATATGATGTTTAATAATATCAATATTATAGCCTTTAAGATATTTATATGATCAAATAAATACATCAATAAACTCTTTGAATAATTTAATAAATTTCTTTTTTTCACTTGTAGTACATTGAATTTTTAAATACACATATTTAGGATCCTCTTACGTACCTAAATTAATAAAATAGTTTCACCTATAATTATCTTATAAGATTCTTCTATTCTAAATTTTTTGAGTTCATCATTAAGTGTAAACATAGATTCCAAACTCATTAAACTAGCAAACAATTTATTGGTACCCAATTATGGATAATATCTATAATTTAATATATAACCATCATGATTAAAATAATTAACTTTAATAAATTAATCTATGTTTTTATCACAATTAAAAATAGGTCAACTATCATTCAAATATGAAATTTGAGGTCGAAAAATTAAAAAAAATAGAAATCTGTGATTGGTTCACTTTTACTTAGAGTTGGGCTTGAAGTAAAAATAGCAAGCTTATTATCTCTATTATTATATTATCTAAGTATGTGAGTGATATTAAAAGTTTCAAAATGTTCAAGCAAAGATCAAATTTTTTAAGTATAATGATGTAAATGAGTTTGGTTAGTTTTGTAAACTTTTCAAACTTGCCTAACAATTAATTTAGAATCTCTAAAGACATCTAAATGTTTGATATTAGGTTCAATAGATTTTTCTAAAACTAATTATAATGCTTCAAATTTAGCAATATTATTAATATTTTCAAATGATAATTTGTAATCATAACACAATATCTTACTGATAAGAGAAATTAAACAAATTTCATCACTATTTTTTAGTTGAGAATAGGCTCCATCAAAATATAATGACCATATAATGTTTTTATCAAAAAATTCTTTTTGTTGATTTTATGATTCATCTCATTCCATCAACTTATAAGTTTCAATACTTGTTTTAACATAGGCAACAGTGGAAGGAGTAGATGATTCTATAGGTGTACTAAACCAATCATCTCTTTTTATAAATACAATCTCATTACTTATGGGAACCTATGTAACATTTTTTTCGATAAAAACATATATTGCTTTTAACCAATGTCTTCCTAATAACATAGCATAATTACTAAAAATGTGTAAAATTTAGATATTAATCATACAAATTCTTTTATCTTGAGCAATTTTTATAACTATATCTCAAAACTTACCATAACTTTTTAATTTATTTTGAATCAAATCAAATAAGCTTCCTATTATCAATTTCATAATAAATACCTAATTGATTTGCAATAAATTTGAGCATTATATTTTTAAAATCTCTTGTATTTAGGATACAATTATGAATTATCTTATTAGTAATTTTGATTGAAACATAAAAAGAAAGTATATAATTTGTAGGAGGATCATAATTTTGTGTAAAAATAGATGTTTGTTCATTACTATATTCTTCTTGCAAGCTTATATCATTTTTAAAATTTGGATTCTTAATAGCTTCATTAATTTTATCAAGTTTTTCTAGAAGGCTAGCTACTTGTAATAATGAAAATTCATCTTTAATTGTAGATAAATCATCAATTAGATTATAAGCTCTAGCATCAGATTATCGAATCTAAGTATAATTTTTAGGCTTATAAGATTGGTATTGAGTATTGTTATAACCAACCAATAAATGAATATTTTGAAAAGAATTATCAAATGAATTATTTGAAGAATTATTTTGAGTTCCTTTAACTTTATCTTTAGAATAAGAATTATTATTTGTTGCATTGTTATTTTGAAAAGAATTATAATCTTTGTTTCTAGTATTAATAATGTAAGCACATTCATGTTTTGATGGATCATCAAGAGCACACATGTTTATGTTATCAGTTAGATCAACAGATATACTATCTTTCCCTTGAATAAAATTTTTAAATTTATAAATAGCAATACATGAGTCCACATCATGATCTAGTTCACATATATTACAATAATGGACAATTTCTTTATTTTTACTTTTATTTAAAATAATGCTTCTATTAGATGAAAAATGTTTATTAATTGTCTTTTAACAATGATCGATTTATTTTTTATATTTGAATGGCTTTTAAATTTTTTGCATTATCTGAATTTAGATCTATAAATGACCTATCTTTAAACCCAATGCATTTAAGTTTATTTTTATACTCAATGCAAAATGTTACAATTTCATCATATTTCATAATGTCATTATCTTCTAAATCTATTTTATACTTCAAAGGTAGAGCACTACAAAGTAAAGTCTAGATAATTTCTTGGAAGGTCTAAGATCATGACAAATCTTTTGATACAACTTAGTAAATCTAGTAATGAAATGATATATAGTTTTACCTGGATCAAGAAAAAAATTTACAAGATCATTGACTAGGTCTAAATCTTCTTTAATTTTTACAAAAGATAATTCTAGCTAATCTTCAATATTTTTTCAAGTGTTGATAGCTTTGGTAGGTAAACTAACAATATCTTGATAAACATTTCCTTCAAATGTTTGAACAAAAATTCTTAAACAATTTTTTTCACTTGTTATACCCAAAGTAACATAAACTAACTTAAATGCATTTAAATTATCTTCTCAAAATTTTCTAGAAGTTCTAATTTTTTTTGGTATATTTAATTCTTTAAGGGAAGGTAACTTACTCAAATAATTTTTAATATTAAGTAGATTTACAAAAATCCATGGATTTAATGCTATTTATTGTTCAGCTTCAGCTTTACAATCAGCTTCATCTTTAATGAGATCATCTTTATATCTATTATTTTGTAGACTTTGAATCATATTTTGTAGTCTCAAATTTATTTGATCTTCCATTAGAATTTTTAGCAGTCTCTTTTACTTGAATTGGTTGGTTTTATTAAACCTAATTAGATTGATTTAATTATAAATTTATCTTAATAGGTTCAGAGGACATAACTAAATCTTCAAATAGATAAGAATCAGAAAGAAAATGAGTTCTGGGTCTAGGATTAGTAGCTCAAACTCTTGCTCTATCTTTTTAAATTTGTCTATTTACATCAAAAACGTACTGTTGAGTTTCATGAGTAATATTGGCATACCAATCTACCTTAAATTCTATAAATTCTTACTCTTTATTTATCACTTGTATGATATACTAAAGATAATGAGGTTGATTATACCATACATAATGAGTTAAATTAAAAGCAACATCAACTTGATCTTCAGCAATATCAATTTTAGGTTGAATACTAGGAGGTTATCCTCCAATTACCATAGACAAGAAGAAAATAAATAATTAAACAAATAATATTTTTGAAAGCTATTCTCAATGGAGTTACCAAATTTGTTGATGATGAAAAATGCTTTGTCAACTAATTAATCTTTTTGTCTATTGTGATGGTTAAGTTAGAACCGTACCTTTTTAATGGTAAGGTTATAAAGGTTTGAATATGATCCTAAAGATGCGATAAATTTTTTAAATATTTTATGAAATAATAAATAAGTTATCTAGATATAACATATTCTATTATAATTTAGAAGTTTACTATCAAATAATGAATCAGTTCAGATATAAATGTGTAACCAATCTTATCTGACAGAGAGAACCTATGAATAAGACAATCTCTTGAAAGAAACAAATCTGATTCAATAATATAATTTTATTCTAAAAATAGTATCTTGCTTTGCTGTTATAAATTTTGAGTAAATACCAAACAATAAACAAAGAAACATAAAGATAAAATGAAGATAAAAAATAAATCAATTTATAAGCATATCTTTAATAATCAAATAACATAAACATAACTCAACAATCAAGAGAAAAGATGCAAACGATAACATAAAACAACCAAGTAATTCAACAACAAACTAATTAAGAAAATCTAAAAGAATCTAATCTAAACCAATCTAGAACTAAAACTAAACTAATTTAATACTAATTAAACTTAAAACTAAACTAAACTAACCTAAAAAACTTGATCAAATAAATAAATTAGAAATAAACAATAAAAGTTAATACAATTAATTAAAGCTATATTAGAAAAGAAGTTAAAAAATTAGAAACTTAAGTTAAAAAGTTAGATTTAAATTAAATTAAAAGTCAAAGTCAAATAAAATACAATACAAATAAAATATACGAGTCTCACAAAAGAGAGTCATTTTAACAAAATAAATCATTTTATTTGAGAAATAAACATCTTTCTTGCAAAATATCTTTAAAAGATAATTTTTACAATCAATAAGATTAATAATATGTCATAAATAGTGAAGTTTTCATCATTATTTGGGTTGAATACTCAAATTTTGCGCATAAAATTACAAGAAATAATCATTTAAAGATGTTAAACTTCACAACTTCAAATAATATAATATAAATGATAATATAAAACTAGATATACCTATGCTACCTAACCAATATACTCAACCATCAGAGAAAGTACCATTGGTCTATTTGCAAAAGTCATGTTATCTCAGAAAATTTTTATAGAAGAGAGAAATAAATGATTAACTTTTAAAATGTAATAGTCTTCAATACTTGTGTTTTTCTTCTTCTTCAAATGAATTCTTGATCTCTTTTTATACTTCTAAGTTGGTTGAAAAATGAAGTTATAACTAAATTTAGTTAGTTACTTGTTAACTTTCAATAATTGACTTTTAAAAGTCAATTAATATTGGTGGTTATAACTTAAGATCTATTTAAGACTTTTAAAGTCATAAGAGATCAATTATTTAAAATTAGATTAGGTATTTTTTAATAGGCGGGGACTCTCTAGTCAACTAATAATAATAAAAATAACATTATTTTAATAAATAATAAGATAATTCATAGTTAAATGAAATTTTTATCTACATTAATTTCATTTCACATATAATCCAAATTACTTAAGTTATAGATATATCAAAATTAAACTCTATTTGCATTTCAAAATATCATTAAGTATCAAAATATTAAAATGTATTAAGTCTTATCAATTTAAAATTTAATTTTGAAATAAAATTTGTCTTTCTGATAATCAAGAATAATCGGAATCAGATAAATTTTTTATGACCAATTCTCCTCTCTTATGAAAGCATTCATTATATTCCATATGAACTAAAGGGAATTAAACTAATTTGGTACCTAAATCACTCTCAACATCATTTATCTTCAATTTGATTTACTTCACCACTTTGATTTATGTTGGAGTTTCAGATTCATCTTGACTATTTACACACTTGTTTGAAGTGGATGGATGTATGACAACAAAAGGTTTTTCCAAAATGAGCTTCTTACACCCTGAAATAGGCATATTTTGAGGTAGTTTAGGCTCAGTAGAATAGGATGGAAATAAAAGATTTACAAAATTATTTGGATGGATTGGTTTATTGCTTGTTGTGGTAGATCATTAACAACATTAACTTTTTTTTAATTGGGTAACTGAATAGGTGAATGATTAAGATGAGTTTACAACTGATGGAAAGAGATACTATGAGAATGAAATCTAGCTTTGAATATGTGACCACAAAAACTCTTATTTCCCCTATGATTAGTAGAATTAAATATCAAACTACTCAACACATTCTAAAATTTTGGATCAGTAGCATCAAAATGAATAGACATTTGGGTCCCTCTACTTTCATATCTAGGACCAAAATTTCTAACCCTAAAACCTCCTATAAAATTTTTTTTATTAAATTTATTTTAATTCATGTTACCAGAATTATGATTCCTTTCCCAACTACAATTGTCATTATTCTTATTTGAATTTGGTTGATCCCAACCTGATATTCTAAATATAATTCAAAATATATTCAAAATCTTATCATCATCAACTATAAAATCATTAATCAAAATGTATTTCTATATTTTTAACTTTCAGCCACTTATAAAATTTCCAATTATATCAACAAAAAAATGAACAAACTAAAGATTCAACTGTCATTATTGAAACTAAACTTCCTTAATATGATTTCAGTTCTAACTGTGTCATGTATCATTATAATGTTCAAACTTGAAATCATAATAATAAAATTATATTATTCATAATTTTATTTCAACTGTTCTACCATACTTTATTTCATTTTGCTCTGTTTGCACAAATTCAATCTCAAAATATACAGTATATGTATTATTTATAAACTAAAAACTCCAAGTATTTTCATAAACTAAAAAAATAATTTCAATTGAAGTTCCATTCACAATGTTGTAAACTTTGACATGATCATACATTTTTCAAATCATCATTTCGAAACTTAGAATACATATCTTTATCTCAACTTTCCAAACTATTAACATTTTTTACTACTCTTTAAATTCATAACTTCAAAAATAAAACCCAAAAAACATATTTGACATCTTTGAAATAAACCTCTGATTTTTAGAAGACCATATATTGCATGCAAACAAATTTTACATATTAAAAATATTTCACAAAAATGATTTATTAATACTATACCCAAAATTTCATAACAAAATTATTTTGGAATCATCAAGACTTCCATAAAAGAAACATTTCAAGCCCATTCTTATACCATAACTTCAAAGTTTAAACTGATGTGATCAACTCATCACTAAAATGAATTTTTAATAAATTGAAAACTCAAAAGTTAGAATATTATATATTTCATAGGTAATCTTCATTATTCATTCTCAAAATACAGCTCAAATATTTTTGGTGCTTCATCTCTTAAATAACAATACTTATAATTTACCAAATTTAACTTCAAAATCAAAGATGAACAAATTTATAAATGACAATGAAACACTTTTAGTCATCTAAATATCATGCCACAAAATATAATATTATAAAACTAGAATAATAACTGATTTTTCAAAATTAAAATCTTTTCCAATCGACCTTATCACTAATAATCCCAAAAATCATGAATGCAATAGAATTTAAATAAATAATTTGTCTCATAATAATTTATCAAAATATCATGCAAACTCAAAACCATAATCTCTTTTTATGCAAACCAATTTCAATGATAAACTAAATTTATCCCTTTAATAATTAATCACTCTTTTCATAATATCATACCTATTAATGTTATGTCTATAACTTAACAAAATTATCTAGGTAGAGAATAGCTTCCACTATGTGCTTTGCTCTAAATAACTATCAAAATGAAATCCAACCTATTTGTATATCATAACTTGCACCTTAACTACCTCTACTTACATTTCTTTACTTGATTGGTTTCTTTATTTGAGATATGTCATTTAGTTGAATGCTAATTTTTTTAGCAAGACTTTTAAACTTAGTAATGACTAAAATTCTCAATAAAAAACCAACTAACTCATGTGGATCAAAGCATGTATAAATGCATTAAAATCTCAAACTGTCTTTTGATTTCCTTTGGATCTCAAAACATCCATCACACTTAGCATTTAATCAACTTTCCAATTAGACTTCCAACTTGCCAACCTTCCTTCATTCAAACATTAATGACATGACATTTACAATTTATCAATACAAATATAGCTTAATTTCTAATTGACCTTCAAAATAAAATAATCACCCCATGACCATTTTAAAGTCTTTGTAGGTCCACCACCTTACATTGAATACTTACCATAGGATAGTGTTTAGATTAGAATCTAGGAACACTTAGGATTATTTGATAATCCTTAGAATTATAATAGCTTATGTTTAAATATTTAAACCAAATTCCATTATGGCACAACATCAATCATACTTTTAATTTAATTTTAAATGAAACAAACTTAAAACCATTTATAAAAAATCCATATAATGCCTTTCAATTCTTGTTGAACATTATCATTTTCAAATTAAAAATACTGTAGTAATTACTTCAATTAAATATAATTTGATCAACTCTGTCTATGAAATCTCATGACTGAATACAAACATTCGATAATTATATATATATTTGTTAATTTTATTCATTCAACCATTAATACCTTTCAAAACCACTGTAATATAAATATGGATTCATAAATAAATCATTATCAAATCATTTAATTGAAAACATGTCTATTCATAATACTATTATTTCACTTAGGTCTCTGACTGTAGTTTTAGATTTTATGACTAGGTCATCACTATGATAGATAGGAGTATAAATTTCAAAAAAATATAGGGGTATGAAAAATAGGCATAACAGAATCCATAACAAGCCTATAGGGATTCAATTAGGCCTGCTACCCTACGAGACCTCAAGAATGTCTCTCTTAGATGCTTTCCTATTTAGTAAAGGGTTCAAAACTTTCCACCATTTCTCAAAACACTCTTCATATTTCACATGACTTTTGTAACTCTCATGCAATGCAATATTTGACCCTTTAGCTCACTCTTGTATAGACAATCCTATAGGTTCTTATGGGCTTCTTGACTACAATTTTGGAGAGTGGATCCTCTTTCACTAATTTATTTAGCATATTGGTGATATCACAAGTGTTGGATAATTTATTAATATTCACATTCATCCTCAACAAGCCTCCCAACACCTCATTCCACATTATACATATGCCCTTTTCTCATAACTGCCTATGACAGGCCTGTAGGTGGCCACTAGGCCTAAAACATACTTTTCTCTTATTGTGCCTTCTTGAGCCCTATTTACCAAAGATAGCATTGTGGAAAAAGTGAATCATTTTTTTATATCCACCTCACTCCTATAATGGGATCAAATCACCTTGAATATTCTCTTAAAATCTTCACAGTTTTCCTCTTAGACTCACATAGTCCATCTTTAGGCTCATACAGTCCTCCATTCAAATACATTCAACCAAATACATATCCTTCTTTAGTATAATATACCAATTAATATGTGAGTTCAATTTGTTATAAGGAATAATCTTTATTTTCTTGAACCCTCACAACTCACATCTCATGCACCTTCTGCCCTTTTTTAGTTCATTTCCTGTACACAACGCTTGTATATACATGGACTCCATCATTTCACTGTTGGTATTTGAATTTTGGGTTTTAATGCTTCTATATATTTTTCAAAAGGAAATTAGAGCATTAAATCATGTCTTAAAGATTCCATATGTACTCCTTTAGAACCATTTGGATGCTACTATTGACCTATAGGTCTACAAACTTGTAGGTTCACAAAACTTCTTCTTGACTTGGCTTGGAGAAAACACTATAACCCTTTGAATCATAAGACTTTCCATTTGAGATGCCTCACTGAGAATTATTTTCAAGGCTATATATAGATATTAATTTTACTTCAAGGGTTACTGATCATGAAAGTACACCCACATTCAACTAGGCCTAAGTCAACCATGGTTGTTAATTCTAATAGCTCAATTATTCATGCATATTTTCCTACCTTTCCTTGAATTCCATTGAATAAATGATGTATAAAGATGGTTTATAGGTCTTGATAAAGTTTAATACAATTCTAAACATCTCATTTCATTCATCACATATGCCAAGACACTTCACAACCTCTGCAAACTTGACTATCATGCTTAAACTAGCAATTCAAGGTTATTTGGCATTACTCCAAACATGATCAAGAATAAATTTGATAAAATAAGGTATTATAAGGGTCAAAAAATGTTTGAGAGACCATTAAAAAACATCTTAATGCATTCTTTTGGCTTTCTAACTTTGTATTTGGATAAAACTGACCCAGGTGGGGTTTTGAATCCTTTTTTTACACCTTAACTTATAATGATTATTCATAATGTTAATAAGACTAACTAGAAAAAAAATTGCACAGTGGAAGGGTAGTAAGGTACCCTTCTATTCCCAATATCTTGGGCTTTAGATTTTTCTATCCTCATAGTACTAAGTGAAAACCAACTCACTATCTTGAGTTGCCAAGAAACCCAATGGATAAATGGAGTGAATTTTTGCCTTATTTGGATCTGCAACTCCATATGCATGGTTAAGTCTGATAATACCTTGGGGAGATTTGGATGAGTTTTTAACTTGACCATCAATAGAAATTATCTATAAAAGACCTTTAAATACATGTTTTTTTATAAGATTTTGCCTGTTTTGACCTTTGAGTTTGCTGGAGATGGTGAACTAGGTGACTATCCAACTTCTTCTAAATTGTATGAATGTAAAAGAGAGTAATAAAATGTTTTGTACCTTTTTTGTCTATATCTCTCTAAATAACTCCTCATTTGGTCATTAGAAATGATAAATGGGTAGTTATAAGGAGATTCTAATGTTAGAAAGTAATTGTAAAGATATTTGGAGGATGTGTACAAACAAGTACAACATGATGTCATAACATAGGTGTTATCTAACTTTAAAAGACCCCTATTACATGATACAACCTTCACATTTTATTTTTATTAGCAATTATCATCTCAACATTGAAATTCAAAATAAGACTAAAGTAAGTGAATTACCTTAATCTTATCAAAACTACCTTAATCTCTCTAAATTTCTTAAAAAACAACGTGATCAACTTACTAGCTTTATTCCTTAGTCAATTTGGCCAAATTTAGGTCATGGTTGTTCTTGAAAGGGTCACCACCTTGTTTCTTTGAACATTATTTCTCCTTAACTTGATTTCACAATTAACCTTAACTTTGTCAAACTTACCTTAAACAATACTAAACACATAAAGAAGACAACAATGAATGACCAATACATGACAAGACAAAGTGACTTAAACTTGAAACTCATTAGAACATCCTAAATGACCTTATAAGTTATCAAGGAAGACACACTACCTATCATCCTAGATCATTAATGACCAATATAAGACCTTCATAATGGATATCAACAAAGCTAAGATTAAGTAAATCAAATTTTTGAATGATACTCATTCATGGTAGCCATATTTTGGCTAACACCTCTAACTCACTATCAAATGGTGACACAAAAAAATCCTCCTCTTCTTCCACTAGAGGTGATAATCACTAGTGTACAGTTCTTTTTCACCATTTCTACATAACCCTAATTTATTACAACTACTATGAACAAGTTTTATTTTAATTAATCCCCTTCCTAGTTATTTAATTAATTCCTCCCTCTTGAATTGGATTTTTATTTATGTGCTCCTTCAATGACATTGTATCTTCTCATGGTATTTTTCTCTCTATACAACTTTAATTATTTGGATGCCCTCATTTTATTTTCTAACAAGAATAATAGAGTTCTTCAATTCTTTCAATTTTCAAATGATTCTCCAAAAGGATATCTTCTCCCTTTTATATCCTTAGGTGAATTAACTCCAACACCTACCTGAGATTCAATTTATTTGATGTCCTCTAATGGTCAAATTTTCACAAATGTGATTGTTTCATGTTTTTCCATATACAACACCCTTTTGAAATCTTCTCATTCCTATTTTTGCACCTATCTTGAGCATCTTTTATCTCATCCTAATGATTTGTGTGCATCATCTTTATTGCACTTCCCATGTGCACCATAATTTATGTGCAAATTGTGTGCCTTAGCACACAAATATCCAAATTTCCCTACTAAAATAATTTGATAGTCCTAACTCCCCACAACCAATATGCACAAAGTCCTCTTGCACATCATCTTATTTATCGATTGCCTTAGTTTTTCCCTCTCCCTTTTTATAAAGTAGTTTTCCCAGCTATCTATAAGAATCTATTGCATGTGATTACCCATCCCAAAGATAATTAGACATTTGGCATAAGGATTCAAAAAATCTTCTCACTAAAATCCCCTAAAAAGATTTACAGGATAACCTACAATTATCACCCAAACACTATACAAATAAATTAACCTAAGAAAATTATTAAAATAAGGAACTCTATTTTAATTATATTTTCTCAATGTTGATGGCCTTCTCATCCACATTAAGTGTAGTCATATCTCCTTTTTCCACCTATTTTTAGGATCTATCCATTACATATAGTCAGGTATCATATTCTTATGATACACATAATGGCTTAGAAATGCATGTACATTCTGCTTTTTTTTAAGGACTAAAAACTCATTCAATCATTCACTTATCATTATAACAAACTTATTCCTTTAGACTACTTCTCTCCTCCTAACTTTCATATCAACTTTAATTTCCCCAATTTGGAGGAATCTTGTTCTTCTTCCTCACCTGGTCATCTTTGTGGACTATTTCTTCAAACTATTCAACCAAGTGCTTGATGTGCATATTCAAGCTTTGGTCCTTGGTTAAATTCTCCTCTTGACTTAGATTTTTAATTCATGTGTCTTCCAAATCTTGTGTATTAATGGTATTATTTTATGAATTGATGTGTAGTAATACATTATTATACTCTTGTACCATCTTGATGATATGCAAAAGTTCAAGATCATTCCCACAAGCTCCCAAAATAGTTACCCTTAGATTTGCCTTAATCCTTTGGTTTATCTCCTAGATGCACACCATTTATTTTTATGCATTTTTTATAACCACTTTGTCAGCCCAAACCAAGTTTGACCCTTCATTTAAGAAGATACCATTTCCATTGTCACTTTCCTCATCAAGATCTAATCTATAGGACCCATATTCTACAAGGATTATTTTTACCCCTCTACCATACACATCCACTCATTTTTATGGTGTTATACACCATATGAAATAATATTCATATTGGATGAAACCATTCCCATAAGGTTTTTTAATCATTTTACAATCTCCATTTTCATGTGATTTATGCCCTTAGACCATAGTGATAATACCATAGGTTAATTTATGCGTATGATCATTATAGGCATCTCTTCCTTGCACATAGACCAACTTAGCATATATGGTCTATACATTTCCTATATTTGTGGAGTAGTGTTTCACATTGTTTATGATAATGATTCAAAAAAATTTACACGCCTTGGTATACCTACTTAAAAATCCTTTTGGGTTAGTTTCTTTAATATTCCTTTTCATAGCCTCAACACCCTTTTAGGTTATTTAGTCACCTTTGGAATACATTCTTTGTCACCTTATTGATAATACTTGTTTTAGTCCTCTTGGGACCATGACTAAACAAAACACTCATTCTAAGGATCATAAAACCTAACATTGCTTGTATGCATATCTTTCCAATCACCTCATACTCTTCTTGCACCCATATTGTGTATGCATGACTAGTTGTACATGAGATTTATATGCCACTCCTCCAAATTTATACCCCATTTTCTCTTGTGTCTAAGTATTTCATAATTTGTGTGGTAATGATGTAGATATGATTTATTTCCTCCTCAAAATCCACACTCTCCACATATGATGACCCTTGATTAAATCATCCAACAGGATCACAACTCTCTTAGTTTCATTCTCAAATTCATATAACATTGTTTTAAGATTATCTACGCCTTATTCTCATAACAAAATAACCTTCCCATTAAATCCAAGTTGTTTTTACACTTCTACCAATGAGATCACTTCAAAGTGAGCTTTGAACTATGAAACCATGATCATTAGTTCATTGCCCTTAAACATTCCTAATGGCCTTAAACTTTAGTTTTCTTTCATGAACAACTCATTAGTCAAATGGGATAGTCTATGACTACCCATTTTTTTCCATGCATCCTAGGTCAAACTATTCACCTCTACCCATGTATCAATTATAAGATTGCATAGCTCCCAATAATTTATAGTCACATTAAATAAACAACTCTATATTAAATTATGCATTTGTGGCAACATGAGCTTCCTTAAATTTTACACATACTTGTTCATGCATATCCCTCATACTAGTACTCACCTAGTCCTTCAATAATTACAACATTACTTGTCTATTTAACATGCACACAATCTCTATGATTTATATCATTTATTTCTCATCTCTTTTCCCAAGATGATGACTCTCCTTGATCTAAGCATTGACCGCTTTGGCTGTGCACAAATCCTCAAATGATGTATTTCACATTAGTGAATAACATATGAAATATTGACATAAAAAATTAGTCCAACAACACTACTACTTTCATGTACATCAATGATAGATTCATCTCCTGTGTGTCCACTCCTCCCTTGGTGATGATATTCACTTTTGGGATTATACTTGCCTTTTGTACGAGCTCTTTCACTATCTAGTTTCTGAAATTGGTGAAAAACTTAGATATTTCTCTATCATTTTATTACCATTTCCTTTGCCAAGATCCTTTGATGAATATCTGAGCAATATTTTATCTTATGTCCTTGACTATAGTAAGGATAACTAGGGAACTTTATACATTCCCATTAGTAAAAATATGATGCTTCAAACTTGAAAACCGTTCCTTATAACCTATTTTTACTTTTCCTACCACCTTTTTTATATAATTCCTTCCATCATAACCTCATCCTTTATAATATTGTTGATTATAAAAAAGTATCTTGTTACATCTAGGCAAAACCTCACTTTTGTACACTGTGAATGTCATCAATGACTTAAAAATTAATAATGTCATGAAAAAAAATGTCTCAGATCTTACACCACATTACTTTGATTTATCTGGAATTTTGAACTAATACACAATTCCTCATTGCATGCACCTCTTAGCATAATTTACAAAAAAAATAATAACTTTTACCTTCCTACTAATGTAATTTCTATTGGTATGGCTTTATGTCTCATAGTTCATGAACCAAATTCTTCGCTTTGACTCTATCGCATTATTTGCATATAACATATGAATATGCATTACCATATTTGATATTTGAGCCTCTGGGAAGGAACACATTTTAATATAAAAATTAGTTATAACTTCCATACAAATTACATTATCCAATACTTCACATGCATTTAAAAAACACTTCATAGCCAATTATCTTGTAAATGCTAGAAACAATCCTCCATTAAACCATTGGGCATGTTGAAACATATGTATCTCTTAGGACAACTTATAAAGAAGCATCTTAAAATGCACACACACTCTCTATAGCTCCTTGTTAAATCTCCTTTAATGTATAAGTAGTTTGTTGCTTGAAGTCTAGAAAATGGACGTCCCTCAATAATGTAGACTTGAGTTGACATAAATCCCTAACAATTTGATCAAAATCAATTTTTTTATATCATGGATGTCTATGATCCATCAATGTCATGGAAAACTAGCTCAACATTTTATTTATAAATGTCACCCCCTTTGTGCACCAAAATCTTACACTTGTAGATGTGATCTTCTTTATCCTCTATCCCATTATACTCTGGTAACTTCATCAAAATCTCATGAAATATTATTAGTTATTGTACATGTCAATATGCCTACACACCACTCCCCATGGTAGTAATTCCCCTTCTGATAATTTTTTATCCTAGGCTCCCTTGCATGGCATCTGTTGCATTGCCTCTAACAATGTTCTTTGTAACCAAAAACTCTTGTGCACATGCACTTCCAGTTGATGTGCTAATCTTAAAAAATCCATAAAACACTTTAGTGAATGAAATCTCATATTCTACCAAAATTCTTTTTAGCTCATTAAATTTATGTTTCCTAAAAAATAATGTATCTGATGACGCTGTGGATTACACCCTTGAAAGAAGGCTGGGCCTCTCTCTTCCATGTGGCACAATGGAGACTCCCCTCTTGTTGTGGGTCTAGCAAAACTGAGGGGAGAATCTCTTGATAAGGGCTAGCTCCCTTTGATGCATCTCTAAATTTTTTTTACTACTACTGCTAACAATGGGGGGGGGGTGAAAAGGGAGAAGGAATAAGCAGAATAAAAAACTAATCTAAGTCATGATGCACCAAATGATGTTGATCTACTCAACTATTCACACTTCAAACTAGAAAGGGGGAAAATGTACACTTTATTTGGTAAAAGACCAAACTGTAAGGAGCTTTAAAAGGGAGGCTTAATAAAGACACACAGGAAAAGGAACTTACCACAGGCGCTATAGAAAACACACTATCTGATAGCTACTCTTCTATCTCTACAATCTAAGTGAAGCATTTCCAGTTAACCTATAGAAATGGCTTTGGCTACACTAGGTGTGGTGGTGTCAATTTGTGGAAACATCAAGATAAAATGACTGAAGACAAAATTGATATACAGACACACTCAAAAGCATAGCCAGTTAGATAGAGGCAAAAAACATTCTTATTGATCAAAGGTGAAATTTTGGCAAGGCTTCACCTTACAAAATGAGAGATACCCTTCTCAACTTGAGAGGATATAATATATATCATGAAAAAGAAGACCATGGCACCTCTTTGAACAAGTGGCCCATGTTGCATTTAATACATTATAAGGAGGAAGTTTGGTGAAGGAACCATGCTGGGGTAGTCACAAGCCTTGACTTTGACATTTAAATCATATTAAATGTCTCTTCAAAAGTATGTTTTGATTGATCCTTTGAATGGCAAGGCCACTCTTTTTTATGAAACTTACATGACTATCTGCTCATCCATGCTCAAACAAAGAAAAATAAGCTACGCCATTGAATGCTTACACTCTTTGATAACCACTTGGTGGAGACTGTTTCACCCACAACAATAAATTCTCCTACCAACACCTTCTTTTGCAACCTAGACTACTTAATTCATGTCTATGCTTGGTTGGGTGCATCTTTTAGATTGGGAATCAGACATGAAACATGTCTGATTCCCAATCCTTCATGACTGCTGGTTCTCCTACTGTAGCTTCATCATGGATTAGCAAAATTCCTTCTTTCTATTTTCTAAGGTCTACATCAAGGTGTTCACACAAGCCTTTTCCCCTTACCAGCTTGGTGGTTTTGATGTCCACATCATATTCCATTACTTTGGTGATCCATCCCGCTCTCTTTTCATTTAGATCATGGTTGATCAAGAAATCTTTGATGCTAGGATGTGACACCATGAGATGAACCCTATTGTTGGACATCATATGCCTAAATTTATTCAAGATTTATATGATGGCAAGGACTTACTTCTCCACATATGTATACCTGATCTCAAAAGCTTCTAGACCTTGGCTAAAAAATGCAAACAGTTATTCAAGGTTCTTGTCATTTGCTTGGCTAAGCATGGTGGAGATTACCTCTTCATTTCCAAAGGTGTAGAGGTTGAAATCCTTGGTGAAGTCAGGACTAATCAAGGTAGGAGCTTGGGTGATACCCTTCTTGATCCCTTCAAAACTATCCTTCTTTTGTGCTATCCACATGAATTTCTCATCTTTCTTCAGCATGGAGGTCAGTGGCTTGACTATCTCGACAAAATTTGGGATAAATCTATTGATGAAATTTATTTTTCCAAAGAAGCTTTGCAGACCCTTCATATGCTTAGGCAAGGACATCGCTAAGATGGCACAAACTCTTTTTGGATTAATGGTCAAGCCCTCTTTTGAAACAACATGGCCAAGGAGTTTACCTTCATGGACAATGAATACGCATTTATTTGGGTTAAGAGAGATACCAAAATCTCTACACCTCTTAAATATTTGCCTAAGGTGTTTCAGATGTTGGCCTGCTTCCTTAAAAAATACTGTCACATCATCAAGATAGACAAGTACAACATTATTTATTAGGGCTTAAAAAACCATGTCCATGGCTCATTGAAAAGTGGCTCTAGCATTGGACAGCCCAAATGGCATTTTTAGGTAAGCAAATGTCACCCACTTGGTAGTGAAGGCTGTCTTATATTGATCATATTATTGCACTAAAATTTGATTATACCCTGAATACCCATCTAGGAGGGAGAAATGTTTGCTGCCCGTCACCATTTGGAGGATTTGCTCCATACTTGGGAGAGGATAGTGGTCTTTTAATGAGACTTGATTGAGGTCTCTAAAATCTACACATAATCTGATCTCCCCATTTTTTTTTGGATAGGGACAAGGTTGGCCAACCAAGAAGAGTGTTTGATTAAAAATATGATTCTAGACTCAATATTCTTGGTGAGTTCCTTCCACATGAGAGGCTCAATCTTCGAGTTGATAGGCCTTTGTTTCTATTTGATGGGCTTGGCACCTTCCTCTAGCTCAATGGTATGTTGGGCTATACTCCCAAGTGAAGACATCAGCAAATTCTTGGCATAACAAGATGAAAGCCTACTTGTCATGATCTGTACATACCTTCCCAAGTGCAAGCAACCTATTCTTGAATATCTCAACCTTTTCATAGTTCTCTTTCTTCATTGTGATGCTTGCTTTGTCATTTTTCAATTGGTCATCTTTGTTGAAGATACTTTTGAGAGTGACCAAGATTTTGAGAAGTTTGTTGTTCTTCAGCTGAATAATTTGGCTGCCATACTGCTGCTGTAGCTTGGCTTGATTTCTAGAGGAAAAATCAGCCTCCTCTTGCAAGAAGAATTCTATTTACTGATCACTGTCAAACACCTGCCAGTTGGTGATGTTATCAAGCATAGAGGGTCTAATTACCACTTTTAAATGGTGCAGACTGTTGTCTCGGCCTATATCTTTGGGGATGTCAAATTGAACACCAATTGCTACTAGCCTATCTGCTTGCTTATTCTACTCTCTAGGTATGGAAATAACATTAAAAGCAAGAAAACTCTCCACTAAGTCCCATACTCTATGCTTGTAAGACTTTAGCAAGGAATTCTCGGTCAGATTTTGGCCTCTCACCTAATTTACGATCAACTCGATGTCCCTAGAAACATGTAGCTCTTTAATTCCTCTTTTTCTTGCCCACTCCAAACCATGAATGCGGGACTCATATTATGCAACATTGCACATGTAAGAGAACTGGAATATGAAAGTCAAGAAGTATTTCTCCTTTGAGGGGGAAATTAGCACTACACCACCAGCTCCTAGTTTGCTTCTTGAGCCATCAAAGAAGAGTTGCCATAAACTTGAGCTTTCTTGGTTTACCTTCATAAAATTTGGTACAAAAGTACCCTCTTCATGCATGCAATAAATCTTGAGGCCTGCCTCTTCTATGAACTTATATGGGTCATGTTCAAAGTTATCACTTCCCCATTCATCTAAGAGCAGGTTAGAAACTCCTTCAAGCGCAGAAGGCAGAGATTGATCCACTTGGAAATCTTCTTTATCAATAATGGCATAGCTAACATTCATTGCTTTGAGTGAGTACGGCTCCAGATTATCTTTATGGATTAGCTCTGACTTAATATTGACCTTAGTCCCATATTTGGTTCTAAAAACCATGTAAGACCAATTTGCTACTAGGTACCCACCTATTTTGGATGTGAAATCCCTGGACAAGCAGATATCAAAGTAGGGAGGAACATCTGCCACTACCATGTCATGGGGAACTAAAAAAGTGGGACAGGTGTGCAGCATTAGATTCAAGTCTCGCACTACCCCTAGTGTATTGGTTGGTGATCCATCCAACTGCAGGACTCAGTCATTTCTTCATATTTTAGCCCCAATTTATCCGTTATACATTTTGGCATTACTAAGGTGCTTGCCCAACTATCGATAATGAAATTATGCACCAAGAAATCTCCTATGACTAAGGATAGATAGAAAGGGAAACCTTTTCTTTCTTCTTTACTTGACCTGTTATGGAAGGGTGCCCATTCATGATTAGAACATTATTAGCTTTTGCTGGGATAGCTTGTTCATTTAGCCCATACAATTCCTTTTAGAGCATGTCCTTCTATCCCAATATTGCCAATGAATCCCACAAAGAGATATTCATGTGCAGATTCTTCATCTAGTCTGCCATGTTGATATGAGGGTTGCTACCCTTTAAGTTTTCTTTGGGGGTGCTTGTAGCCTAAGGCACAGGCTGAGGACTTGAAGGTGTAACCAACAACCTATAATTTTGTATTTTCTAGTTCTCATGTGATGACAAAGGTACTACAAATGTTTGGGTAGCTGTCTGAGCTTCCTCCATAGCTCTCTCTTTGGGCCTTGTGTTGGCTGCAACATAATCACCTTAGTTGTTCATACTACCCATGTAGTTGACTGCAAAAAATTCACCTTCCAAGTGATTCATGAGAGTAAAATTAGACTGAACCTTCTTGCTATCTATGCCAGGTTGTACTGATGCTTCAAAGCTTGGGAATTGGGTGGCTACCAGATTGTCTTGTGCATTCATATATTGACTCGACATCTCATTTATATAAGCAGCTTGATCTTGACCATATCCCAGGGGTGAGCAATTTATCTATTCCTATACCAAATTATTTTGAGTGGGCATAAGAGCCTTGGATGATGAAGGTGCACTTAGATTATACCCTTGATAAGGTTTGGCTTGTGCAAACTAACCCTACCCTTGATTATAATTATGAAAAGGGGGTCTATTTGCTTGTCCAAATTGCTGATATCCTTAATTTGGCTGATAGTTTTGAGCTTGTTACATTTTGAGAGCCAATAATTCATTGGTCATGCTTTGCAACAAGCTCTTAACATCATGAAGGTCAGTGGGTGAAGTAGTAGTCAACTTTTCTATTCCAGGCATAAGAGCTAAGGTGGGTACAATAGTCTAGACTGGAGGTGGCAATTTAAGGAAGAGCGACATATGAAGTCTAAGGGCTATCTTACCTACTTGCACCAGGTAATTTTCAGCTATTATGGCTATTTCATAGGCGGCTGGTAGCACTTGACCTCACATGGATTGTATCATGATAGCAATGTCACTATTTAAAGCTTTTAAATAATAGAGGAAGGCATAGCTTGGGTTTGGCCTTACCAAAATGGGGATTCTATCCCATGTCTTTTGAAACCTGATATTGAAATCTTGCATGAATTCATGTGGAGCTCTTTTCATGTTGGTTAGCTTCTCAACAAGCGAGAGGTGGTCACTCTTCTCCCCAAATTTGTTTATCAAGAGAGTGCCTAGTTCATTCCATGTGCTACTAAATTCATAGGCAAAGTTCCATACCAGTCCAAAACCTTACCCTTAAAGGACAGTGCCAGTAGCTTGATAGTAATGTTCTCTTCAGTGACATTATGAATATTATTGAAGTTGACAATATTTATGATGTGCTCAATGGCAATAATAGGCCCCTCCCCATTAAAAAGAGGAATACTCTTAAGAGCTATCCCTGGGATTGGGTCATAATGCAGAAGGTTTAATGGGCTTTGACCATGAAAGGATATGAAAGGTAAAGCCATGGTGATAATATGGTTCTGTCAGGGTCTTCCTGTGTAAGTATATGTTATAGTAGGTCTGGGAAAATGACTTGATGTATATGGATGGGTCCTTGCAAATCTCAGTCACCTTATTGAGTTTAATGGTAATTTAATGAATTCAAAAGGGACACCCTTGATAGAAGATCTTGTGGTGACCTTAGGCATGGAATGTTAGACTGATCTTTAACTAGAGACTGATGTTCTTGAAAATGGAGTCACCAGATGCTAGATAGTGGCTCATTCTTGTTGTAACAGGACTAGCACCAATCCTAGAACTTTTCTAAGTATTAAATTGGTCCCACTGGGCATGCCAAAAACTATTGACACTGTGGATTGTACCCTTGAAAGAAGGTTGGGATTATTTCTTCCACATGGCATAATGGAGACTCATCTCTTGTTGTGGGTCTGGAAAAATTGAGGGGAGAATCTCTAGATAAGGGCTAGCTCCCTTTGATTCATCTCTAAAGGTTTTTTACTACTACTGCTAACAATGGGGGGGTGAAAAGGGAGAAGTAATAACTAGAATAGAAAACTACTCTAAGCGGTGATGCACCAAATGATGTTGATCTACTCAGCTATTCACACTTCAAACTAGAAAGGGGGCAAATGTACACTTTATCTGGAAAAAGACTAGACTATAGGGAGATTTAAAATGGAGGCTTAATCAAGACACATAAGAAAAGGAACTTACCACAGGCATTGTAGAAAACACACTGTCTGATAGCTACTCTTTTGTCTCTATGCTCTAGGTGAAGCACTTCTAGTTAACCTACAAAAATGGCTTTGGCTACACTAGGTGTGGTGGTGTCAATTTGTGGAAGCATCAAGCTAAAATGACTAAACACAAAATTGATATACAAACACACTCAAAAGATAGCCAATTAGATAGAGGTAAAAAACATTCTTATTAATCAAAGGTGAAATTTTGGCAGGGCTTCGCCTTATAAAATGAGAGATACCCTCCTCAACTTGAGAGGTTACAATATATAGCATGAAAAAGAAGACTATAGCACCTCTTTGAACAAGTGGCCCATGCTGCATTAAATACATTGGAAAGAGGAAGTTCAATGAAGGAACCATGTTGGGGTAGTCACAAGCCTTGACTTTGGCATTTAAATCATATTAAATGTCTCTTCAAAAGCATGGGTTGATTGATGCTCCTTTTTATGAAACATGACTGTCTGCTCATCCATGCTCAAACAAAGAAAAACAAGCCACACCATTGAATGCTTGCACTTTTTGATAACCACTTGGTGGAGATTGTTTCACCCACAACAATAACTTCTCCTACCAACACCATCTTTTGCCACCTAGACTACTTAATTCATGTTTGTGCTTGGCTAGGTGCATCTTTTAGAGCATTTCAAATGTTGTTGTATGTGTGTGTGGCTGTGTTTTGGATTCTCTATTTTGTTCCCCTTTTCCTTGCTATTTTTTTCATTTTTTGGCAATTTGAGCTCTCTCGAGTTATTCTTTGGTCTTTTGCTAGCTCCTTGGGCTCGTTTCTCAGTGGTTAATGCATCTCATTAAAGTTGACGTCTACGAGCCTGTCACCTATTTGAAAACCAATGACTATTTCACCACTTTGAATTTGACGTTCGTGTGCCCATCACCAGATGTTTGAACCTCCAATGACTAGTTCATCATGCTAAAATTGACATTCTCAGTCCTGTCACCCCTTTGGTAATTTTTTTAGCCTTTTGTATTTGAATCTTCCCAAAGGGAAGGTGTCCTTTCAGAGCTTAGAAAAGGTCCCCTTTTGGGTTACTGGGAGTCCCCCGCAAGGGCACTTGCCCTTCAGGCTCCTTTTGGTCATCTCAATTCCTTCAAACAAAATGTTCAAAGGAATTCCTTTTAACATTTTGCCTGAAAGAAATATCTCTTTCAAGGTCTCATCTTTTTTCTTTCAGTCTTTCCCTTTAAATTTCCTTCGAACAAAAGTCTGAAGGAATTACTTCAGGATTTTTGTCCGAAGGAATTTTTCCTTGTTTTTTCTTCTTTGTGATTTCCTTTAGACAAAATGTATAAAGGAATTCATTTGGACATTTTGTCTAAAGGAAATCAAAAAGAATAAAGAACAAGGCAAAATTCAATTCAGGAAATCACAAAGAAGAAAGAACAAGGAAAAATTCCTTCAGACAAAAACCTTTAGACATTTTATCTAAAAGAATTCACCCTTTGATTGATTCTTCCTTGGATTTCCTTCAGATAGAAAATGCTAAGGAATCCCTTTGCCTTTAGCCTTGTTCTTTCTTCTGAAGGGGAACCCTGCCCCTTTTCTTTGACCTCTCTCAAATGTGTTCCCTGCCCTCCACAAGGGCACTTGACCTTCAAAGTGTTTTTCAAACATCCTTCAAGCCATCAAAATTCCCTCTAAAGGAAATTTTTTGCCCTTTTACAAATTTCTTAGACCATTTTGGGTTCTTCAATCACTTCTACTTATAAAAGTAGACAAGTAATGTACCTGCACAAACCTGATTTGCACTAGACTAAGCAAAATGTCAAGACACTTGGCTTTTTCATGGAACAGGTGTGACAGGAGGTATTTTGCACAAGGTAGCTAAGGGATGACCTATCCAAATCATGGATGTGAAAGACTCTTTGTAAATAAAAAAAGAATGGCGTGGCCAATTTTGGTCTGCAGGACCAAAAATTGGTCAATAGTATCATCCATAATAAAATGGTAATAGAGTTTTGTTGGATGGTGGAACATCATATTATTAGAATGGCTAGTTTTAGACAAGGGAGTGTGGGGGTTTTTCCCCTCACTATGGTCATCGTGGGGGTTGGGGTTTGGGGGTAGAACCCTCAAATATTTGTTTTTATGAAAAATGAATTGTAAAATATTATAATTTCATAGTAAATCTGGATTGTTCACTATTAGATCATAGATCTGATTGTAAAAATTATGTTGGTGCATTTTCATCATAATATGTAATCCTCCTTTGATATGAGATCATTATAATCATGGTAGTGCACTATGTGTGAGTGAAGATAAGATTATAGTGGATGTATTTCAAGTTTATCTCTTCATTTGTTAGATTGAATAAGAGAAGAATTGGTTGTTTCTATGTGGATGTAATCCATATTGGGTGAACCATTTTAAATCTATGTCTCTCTTGTATTATATTTTTTGCATTTTATTTATATCTTAATTGAATTAATATTAGTCTTTGTTCTATATTTCTAACAACTGGTATTAGAGTCAAAGGTTTATTTGGTAGATAAACTCGTAGGAAAAGAGGGTTCCTAGTTCAAGTGGGAACAATGATGGAATAAGGCAAGTTTAAGGTTGAGAATTTTAATGTCCAAAAATACCAGCTATAGAAGATGAAAATGGAGGACTATCTATATTATAAGGATCTTTTCTTACAATTGGGCATAATAGCAAAGAAGCTGGTGACTATGAAGGATGAAGAATGAGAGGTTCTTGATAGAAAGTCACTAGGAACAATACAATTTTGCTTGAAAATGTCAGTGGCCTTTAATATTTTGAAAGAAAAGAAAACAAAGGATGTGATAAAGGCATTAGATAGAGTCTATGAAAAACTTTTAGCCCCTAATAAGGTATTTCTTATGAATCATTTATTTAATATGAAGATGTTATAAGCTGGGTCTATTGCTAATCATTTAACTGAATTTCACATGGTGAAAAATCAGTCAATCTCTATAGGAGTAAAATTTGATGATGAAGTTAGGGATATTTTGATTCTATGCTCATTGTCAAAAAGATGGAATGGCTTGGTCATGGCTATGAGTAATTCTATCTCTAGTTCAAACACTTTAAAGTTTGATGATGTTATTGGTGTTATTCGTAGCGAGAAAATGTGATGAAAAAGCATAGGTGATATATCAGGTAATGCTTTGATTATAGAGAATAGGGGAAGACAAAAAGACAAATTAAAGAGGTAAAGGAATTGTGGGAAGTATAAAAAGGGTAGATCTAAATCTAAATAAATGTACATGTGCTGGCATTGTAGGAAGAAAGGACACCTAAATAAATATTATTGGTTTTGAAAAGGAAATAAAGGAGATAAATAACAAGATAAAAATTAGGAAGCAAATCTAGCAGGTGGTGTGTTGTAAGATGTTTTAATCCTTTCATTAGATAATATTAATGATTTTTGGGTGTTATATTTAGGGGCTTTATTTCATACTACACCCTATAGAAAATATTTTCAACAAGGTGATTTTGGATAGGTTTATTTGGGTGATGGTGAACTATGTAAAATTGTTGAAAAGGGTAAGATACAGATAAAATTATATAATGGAAACAAATAATTACAAAAAAAGGAGAGACATGTTCCTAACTTTATAAGAAACCTAATTTCAACAAGGCAACTGGAAAGTGAGGGTTGTATGTTATATTTTTAAAAAAATCATAGAAGGTCATTAAAGGATCACTTGTAATAGAAAAAGGATAGAAGTTAAGTACATTATATTTATCTACTAATAATGTTGACTCTTATTTGCTTTAGCTTCTATAGAAGTGGATACAAAATTATGGCACCATAAACTTGGGCACATGTGTGAGAAGGGGATTCAAATTCTCCACTCAAAGAATTTATTTCTAGATTTGAAGAGGGTGGATTTGGATTTTTGTAAGCATATGTGTATGGAAACATAAGAGATTCAGATCTATAAGAGTTGGGAAGATAAAAAAGGATGTAAAGTTAGAGCTTGTGTAGATAGATGTGTGGGGACTTGCTCAAGTATTATATTTTTTTTCTCTTATTATTATGTTACTTTTATTGATGATGTAACTAGAAAAATTTGGGTTTATTGCATACAAAAAAACTAATGTTTTTGAAACTTTTAAGAAATGGAAAGCTTTGGTTGAGAGTGAGGCAAGAAATAAGTTGAAGTGTGTCAGATTAGACAATAGAGGTAAATATTGCAGCAAAGAGTTTGATAATTATTATTCATCTCATGAGATTCATACAGATAAGACGGTTTCAAGAACACCACAAGAAAATGGTGACTGGTTCAAGTATTATCCCTTGTTTTCTCTTATTATTATGTTACTTTTATTGATGATGCAACTAGAAAAACTTGGGTTTATTGCATATAAAAAAAACTAATGATTTTGATACTTTTAAGAAATGGAAAGCTTTGGTTGAGAGTGAGACAAGAAATAAGTTGAAGTGTGTCAGATTAGACAATAGAGGTGAATATTGTAGTAAAGAGTTTGATAATTATTGTTCATCTCATGAAATTCATAGAGATAAGATGGTTTCAAGAACACCACAACAAAATGGTGTGTCAAAAAGGATGAACAAGACAATCATGGAGTGTGAAAGGAGTATGATATTGTATGTAGGTTTGCCCTTATAGTTTTAGGCAGATGTTGTGAATACTATTATTTATTTAATAAATAGAGGGCCTTCAAGTCCTTTGGATGGTGAAATTTCAGAGGAAGCATAGATAGGTAAAAAGATAGACTATTTATTTTTAAAGACTTGTGGTTGTGAATCATTTATCCATATTGATAAAAAAAGAATTGAGCTTGAAGCAAAATCTAAGAAATGTACTTTTATTAGATATAGAGTTAATGATTTTGGTTACCGTTTATGGGATTTTGAAAATCATAAAGTCATTAGGAGTAGAGATGTGATATTTAATGAGAAGTTCATGTATAGAGATTAGTTGTAGGGAAAAAATAAGAAAATCCAAATATAAAATATGTAGTACTTGATGAAATCATTGGAAATGAAATTCCAAAAGTGCCAAAAAATTAGAATTTGTATCAACAAGTACTTGAAATTCCTAAAAGTGTAGTTAGAATATCTACCAGAGTAAGTAAACTCCTTGAATGGTATTCTCTTTTAATTTATTATTAATTATTGACTAAGGGTGCTGAGACAGAAAGCTATGAAGAAGCAATGTATGTAGAAACTAGAAAGAAGTGGGAGCAAGGCATGAAAGAGGAGATGGACTCCTTGGTACATACCCAAACTTGGAATTTTATTCAATTTCTTGTAGGTAAAATAGCATTGCAAAATAAATGGGTTTATAGGTTGAAAGAACAAGTTGGAGGTAAAAAGAGGTACAAGGCCAAACTTGTTCTAAAGGGGTTTGCACAAATAAATGTATAAATTTTGATAAAATATTTTTTTCTAATTGTTAAAATGACTTCCGTAAGAACTATTTTAAGTTTGGTAGCATTAGAAGATTTGTACCTTGAGTAGTTAGATGTGAAGACTACTTTCTTTCATGTTGACTTAGAGGAGGAAACATATATGGAGTAGCCATAGAGATACAAAGTCAAAGGTAAGGATAAAATGGTGTACATGCTGAAGAAAAGTTTATATGGCTTAAAACAAGATCCAAAGCAATGGTATTTGAAATTTGACATGTTTATAATAGAACAAGGTTATAGTAGATGTCATTCTGACCACTATGTTTATTTTAAGAGATTAAATAATGGTAGCTATATAATCTTGTTATTATATGTAGATGACATGCTTGTTGTAGGGTCTAACATACAAGATATAAATGAGCTAAAAAGAAAACTAAAAAATTCATTTGTAATGAAGGATTTGGGTGATGTAAAGCAAATCCTTGGTATGAGAATAACAAGAGACAAGAAAAATAGAAAATTGAAATTATCTTGAGAAGAGAACATCAAGAAGCTGTTAGTCAAATTCAATATGCAAGATGCAAAACTAGTGAGTATACCTTTTGAAGGGCACTTCAAATTAAGTAAGGAATAATGTCCTAAAATACATGAAGAAATCAATTACATATCCAAAATGCCATATGCTTCAATAGTTGTAAGTTTAATGTATTTTATGGTGTGCACAAGACCAAACATTGCTCATGTAGTGGGATTTTTCAGTAAGTTTATGAATAATCTAGAAAAGGAGCATTGGGAAATCAAGTGGATTCTTAGGTACTTGAGAGAGATCATTGATAGACATTTATGCTATGAAAGGTTTAGATGTTACCTTAAAAGTATATGTTGATGCAAACATGACTAGATATTTAGATGGTAGGAGGAGCACCATAGGTTATGTATTCATTATTGGTGACACAACAGTTACTTGGATTTCGAAATTGAAAAAGATATGCGTTTTGTCCACTATAGAGGTAAAGTATGTTTTAGCTACAAAAACAAGCAATGAGATGATATGGATTTAATGGTTCATGGAAGAGTTGAGGTAGAATCAAGAAGATTGCAGGCTATATAGTGATAACTAGAGTGTGATTAATTTAACAAATAACTCAACATTCCACTCAAGAACCAAACATATACAACTCAAGTATCACTTCATTCATTCAGTTTTAGAGGATGGTCAAATGAAGTTGGAAAAGATCCATATGAGTTAGAATCCTATAGATATGCTAAAAAAGGTAGTCACAAAGGAGAATATAGAGAGTTTTCAACTTCAACAGGTCTTTAAGGATAATAAGGAAGATGAGAAACATGCCAGTGTCAAATTTCAAAGAAAAGTCCAAGGAAGAGTTGTAGTGGTGGAGTTGCAACAATCAGTCTCCAAGTGGGAGATTGTTGGATGGTGGAGTATGATCTTATTATAATTCAAAGTTCCTAATGAGGGAGTGTGGGGGGGGGATTATATAGAAGCAAAAATTTTGTGAAAAATGCATTTTAAAATATTTTAATTTCATAGTAAATCTAGACCATTCAATATTAGGTCACATTTCTATCGGTAGAAATTATGTTGGTGCATTTTTACCCTAATATATAACCGTCCTTTGATATGAGGGCATGGTGTACTATGTGTGAGTGAAGAGGAGATTGTAGTAGATATATTACAAGTTTATCCCTTCATTTTTTAGACTAAATAAGAGAAGAACTGGTTGTTTCTGTGTGGACATAGCCTATATTGAGTGAACCATGATAACTATATCTCTCTTGTATTGTGTTTTATGCATTTTATTTCCATTTTTATTTCATTAATATTGCTCTACATTATATATTCCTAATAGGTTCCTTCCTTAACCCTACATAATCTAGATTAATGTTATATAAAAAACAAGAGAAGTATGAAGGAATTGGATCAATTGAGAATCAAAATTACAAAGGGGGAATATTTGGTTCATTATCAATTTATCCTTCATCTTTCGAGCTATATTACTTTTTTAATGCAAAACCACATGTTAATTATCCCATACCTCAATTTAAGTCCCATCTAATTTTGAAATTTATGAAATTATTACGGACTATGAGAAACTTCAAGATCCCTTCCCTATTGAGAAATTAATCCTGGAAAAACTTCTGCACAAACAAGACATTTATAATAACCAAAAAATAAATAAACTTGAAACAAAAAATTGATATTAAGAGATTAAAAAAACTACAATAAGCTCATCTAAGGGAGATAACAAATCCAAAGAGCTCTCAAGCTAAATAATCATAATCTCTTCCTCTTCTCACAAGTTAGAAAAACAATTCTAACATACATGAGAAATATATTTAAGCTTTCTAAGATATCCATCCATTTTTCTAATTGATTCATGAAGGTGAAACCTTGATTAGCTAAGGAAATGGTACAATCCTATTGGCTACCTAAAAGGTGTCTTATTCCAAATAGTAAAATAATAAAATATAATTTATTCAAAACTATAATTTACCTCTCTATCGTAATTGAACTTATGACTATCATGTAAATAATTGTTTACACAAATAACCTCTCCACACCGCTCATGCACACACCCTTCTCCCCTCCCCCCCTTCCATCACTAAGTGATAGTAGGGAGAGATACAAAACATATGAGGCCCAAATCCTCAAAATGGGTTCTGACAACATCCTTGATGAGGTACCCCTGTATATTTAAAATTTTCATCAAAGGATGACTAAACATACCCCTACTTCCCTGTCCCCCCTCCCCAAAGACTACTATCTTCAAATCAAATTTCAAAGGTGGTGAATAAATTTGAGTCTCTCATTGAAGAGTGTTGATCATGAATGATTATTCTTGAGCACTAAAGGAGGTCCACCTACATCAAAAAATATTTCTACCCACTCCACAAAGGAAGACAAAGGTAGTTATATGATGATATATGTAGTAGGTCCAAAATTGAAATGTGGCATGGGTTTGGGAAGATCATGCATAAAAACTAAAAATGACACCATTAAATTAAACCCGACAAAATAAGGATATGGTCCATTCACTCAAATAATGTTTATGTGAAGTGGAGGGCATGGTCAACAACCATCAATACTAATGAAAAATAATTATATGCAATAAGATATCAACATCACTAATCTCAGAAAATGGAGAAGTTATAAATAACTCAATTGGAGCATTCCCATCAATGGAGAAAATATTTTGAATTAAAAATGTGTGATGGATTTGTAAAATGATGAGCATCATCATATAAAATAAAAAACTAGAATTTACTAAAACATATCCTACGTCTGCCAAAAACTTATCTAAGAATGGTGGCTCAAAAAATAGAATATAAATTTATAACAAGGAAAGATCATCACAAGAGTGGAAACTTCAAACTTATATGAGATTCCATGACAATAGATGAAGAGTCTTTTTACATATTCTTAATAATGCTTCAAAAAGTAAATGGATAGTTTATGTGCTCAAAATAGTTGTGGGGGTGCATAGAAATAGAAGTCATTAGATGACCAAGTAAAATACCACAAGATTTGAGTCATTGATTTTACTAGTCACGATGTGAAGCATCAAGAACCTATCCATAAAAATAAGGACAAAAACTATGTGTAGTAAAAAATACCATGCATGTACACCATGATGTATATTCTCCCCATAAAAATGATTATTTGAAGCAAACCGTGATGGTGGTTTGTAAAAGTAGATCCTAATACAAGAAATAGGTTGTTCACATGAATGCAAGCACAATGAAAATGAGATCAAGAAACCACAATGTGACTCAATGCACACATAAAAAAGGGAAGGCACCACAAGGCCTTTCAAATGTGCTAAAAAATGGGCATACCATAAACTTCAAAAATTTCAAATGTTCTAAAAATGTTCCAAGTGTCGCACAAAACAAAAAGTATGCTAACAATGTCAAATAAATAAATAAAACATATTGTGTACATAATATGCCACAATACAAGTTTGGAATTAAAATCAATGTACTAGAGATAAGTAGTGTCCCCCTACCCCACGGTCCCCTCTCCCTAAGCATGCCACTTTATGAAAGAGTGAATTTACAATAATTATTACCCCAAAATTGCTTATAATTTTATTGTATACAATGATTTTTCCCCTGATTACAAATTGAATAAAAGTGGGAAACAAGGAAAAAATGTTTCAGTATAGTGTAAACCAAATCTAATTCCAAATGTAAAAAAATTAACATGGGTCATAAAAATATCATTGACTTTCAAGCTACGATGCTCAATATATCACATGTTGAAAAATGAATTTAGAAGATTCTTAAATGGCCTCACAAGGAAAAAAAATGACAAGTTAGTATAGTTTTTGGCATTGAGACTAAGAAATATAAAACCTAATAAAAATCAATTCATAGTAAAGAAAAAACACCCAATTTTGATTCATAGTTTTTGAGATATGAGTTGTCAAAAAAAATTGTAAAGAGACATAATAGTGTGACAAGAAATAAGTGTTATTTATGGAATACATGATCTCCTTTCATCCTAGACTCATGCTCTAGTAATCAACATAGAAAAAATGCTTCTTGTGAAAAAATAATTCCCTTGGGGGCCTCCTATGTGATATTTTTTTCAAAAAGGTCCAAGACATGGAAGGGGGCATAAATGGCCTTAGGGAGAGAAAGGAAGCTAAAGAAAAGGATAGGGTGGCCTTAGGGAGAGAAAGGGAGCTAAAGAAAAGGATAGGGTGGCCTTGGGTGTGATAAGGAAGGCCTCACTAATTATTTACACCAACACTAATCACTTGGAGATCAAGTGATTGTTTATCATTAGAATGGTTATTTTTTGGATTCATAGTATACAAGGAAATAAATTTTAACATTTCAAGTAAATTAAGTGTACCCATCATTAGGGGAAAATATGAGACAAATTACAAAACTCTGACTTAGTGTACTCAAAATGTTAGAGCTTTGTAATTTGTGCCTCATATTTTTCCTTGATGATAGGTACACTTAATAGACTTGAAATGTTAGAATATGTTTCCTTATACATGAAAAATATAAAAAAAAGCCATTCTAACATTTGTATTCATGAAAATCCACATAAATTCATAGTAGTTATCATCTCATGCTCAAGGGCCTCACTAAGAACAACTTGACAACCCTTAAATTTCTCAATTTTTTTACTATGCACATTCACATTGTTATTTCAATCACCACAACACAATAGATGAATTAGTATGGGACATAATAATGATGGACACAATATAAAAATGATAATACATGATTTTATTCTTTAATATAATTGAATACTTCATATGATTAATCACTAATTTAATCCATGCCTTTCATTTGCTTCTAGCCATAAGTACTTTCTCTAAAATATGTAGGTAAGGCATGAAATATCCCTACACATTTGTAGGTCATAATTGAAAATTAGAGTTAGAACAATGTGATTTCACACAAAGGAGTTTGTAAATTGAACTTGTCACAAACACCTCACCCAAAACGATACACCATTATATGGTTCAACTTGATTTCAAAGAAGTACATCACTCAACAATGTCATTAATGTACAAATCAAGTCTTTTCAAGATTAGGTCCTTTATTAGTGCCATTATAAGAATGTGATGTTTACTGAGGCAACCATATCATTTCCAATACCATGCAATCTAAGAACAAAACCCTAGGAATATTTTCATAGATATTATTATGAATAGACAACAAAAACCAAAAGTAGTTCCTAAAATTTCACTTATCAACACCAAAAAATGTAAGAAGTTGTATCCACCTAAATTTGTTCTCTTAAATATGATACTTGAATGCAAGAAATACATCATTGTGGTAAAATCTAACATTGCACCTCCTTCAGTGAAAACAACAACAATTAAACCAAGTATTGGGGGAATACAATGATCCTTTCCTTTCTCCAATTAGAGTACCAAAGCATTTTACAGTAAAATATTCATACTATTGATATGATTCTAATACTACCTCTTTCAAATGCATCATTATATTGCCAATCACTTCTATATATTTCATAAATCAAATAATAGATTTACCTTGTGGTAGTTATACTGTTGTCACATTAAGGAAGGAGTTTTGCATTGAAAATAGAGCATTGGACAATATCATTGTGAATAAATGCTATCCTTGCAAGGATAGTTTGAACAACTCGTTGGTGTAAATTTTTATAAAAATCAATCTCAAATCAATCGATTTATAAATATAGTTGTCAAAGAAAAGGAAGATTTGTTTGAATGATTCATTATCCCTGTTAGCTTGACCAATGCTACTATGATATTCATGTGGATAATGAATGTCATTTTTTGGCCATTCACAACTTGGTTTTTTATTGTCTATCTAGATGACACACTCATCTTCAAGACAATAATGCAATAACACTTGGATCAAATTCGACAAGTCCTAAATACTTCACAACAACACAAATTGTATAAAAATATGGAGAAATACTCTTTCACCATGAAGGACACAAAATATATTATGTATATTTTTGACACACATGGAGACATGTGGATCTAATCAAGATCATCATCATCAAATAATAACATATGCCAAAAAATCACATAATTTCACAGTTTCTTGGGTTTTGAAAATTTTTATATGAAGATTGTACTTGTTTTCACACATCCCACTTGGCCCTTGAATAAAGTCGTAAGGGTTGTATAATGGAATTTTTTACTTGAACAACCCAAATTTTGTTGTTGTTTTCAACATGTTTTTCAACAAAGTAAAAAAATTAATTTTTTAGGCCAAATTATGTACGGATACTGTTGACCATTTTTGGCCCACATATTAAGCTCTGGCATGTTTTGATGAAGCAGTGGATCAAAGGCTTGGAAATGGATCCAACATTTACAAATAGAGAGTATCCAAGCAAGGTTTTCATAGGATCAAGCAATGATGTTCAAGGATAAGCCTGCAAGCCAAAAGCTATGTGTAAAATATTTTATTTGGCTGAGTCTTTACTTGTTCATTATTTCAGACTCTATATAGAGACTAAGTGAAAGGTAAATTATTTCAGGCCTAGTTTTAAGCTAAGTTTTAGTTTCCTTTTAGGAAAATTGTTTGCACAATTTTCCTGAAGGAATTTTTTCTTTTCAGCTAAGTGTTCTTTCTTCAAGATTTTTTCCCTCAGATTTTGTTCAAATATTGAGGAATTGTTTTGGACATTTTGTCTGAAACAATTTTTGAAAGTTACTTTTCAGTTCCCCAAGGGAAATGGCATTTACAAATTTTTGAAAGATATCTTTTCCGAATAAATGGTTTTTTTCAGCAAGCCAAAGGGCACTTTTCTCGACAAAAGAGTCCATTTCAAAAACTTGAAGGATCTTTTCCCTTCAAAAAAAGGATTTTTGAAATTTTTGAAGGTCCATTTTTTCTTTTGGGAAGGTCTTTTTTTTTAAAGAGCCAATAGTCCATTCAAAAAATATGAAGGGTATGTTCCTTTTAGGAAGGTTTCTTTTCAAAAACCAAAGGAATTTTCTAAAGGACACTTTTCCTTTGGAAAAATTGTCTGAGATAATTTTTCCGAAGGTAGATTTTCTTTTAGAACTTTTGTCCTAAAGCAAAAGAATTTTAGCAAGCTGAAGGGCATCTTCCATAAAACAAAGGCACTTACATTTTTTCTGAAAGGATACTTAGCAAGAATTCTAAAGGAATTTTTTCATAAAAGTGCCCAAGGATAAAAGATGAAAGGTATTTTATAAAAAAGATGAAGGAAAAAATTCTAAAGGGATTCCTCAGAAGGAATTCCTTTGGGAAAAAGTGCCAAAAGAAATAAGTAAAGGGACCACTTTCAAGAAGCTGAAGGCCACCTGCAAAGCAAAGGGCCAAAGCACTTTTTACGAAGAGTCATTTTCATGCCAAAGTGTCTTATGCAACAATTATGAAGGGTATATTTTGAAAAGTAGACCTTTGAAAAAGTCTCAAAGACTTTTTCTTTTGAATAAAGTGGTTGAAGTAAATTTGTTTAAAGGGTCCTTTCCAAAAAGCTGATGATTCATTTCAAATAACCAAAGGACATTTACAAAAGATCTGAAGGGTACTTTCCCTTTCGAAAGGAGCATTTTTGAAGTGGCCGAAAGATACTATTCCTTTAAAAGGGCACTTCTTGAAAGGACTTTTCAAAATCTGAAGGGTCATTCTCAAAAATGTTTGAAGTTTAATTTTTTCAGGAAAAAAGTCTACAAAAATTGTTCAAGCAATTGCCTGAAAGAAAAAGGCCCACAAGAAAGTATCAAAAGGAAATGTGATGTTCACACTAGTGTCAAAGTTCAAGCTCATAAGATAGCCATTGGGATTTAAATATCCCATGACGGGCTTGTAAATGTTAAAATCTAAACCCTTGAAAGTTGCCATTTGAATTTGTATGGACTTACATTGACATAAATGGATACAAGAAAACCAATGTCCTTAGATTGGTTTTCCATCTATAGGAAAGTTCTAGTACAGGTTTCAAGGTAAGAGATTATAGGTACAATTAATGGAAAGATCCTCATCATTCGACATGGCCATCATCTTTGAAAAACAATCAATCAATGTAGAAGCAACATGGCTCGGTCTAGATTCAAAGATATGGAGATTTCCTCTTTATACATGAAAGAGCACACCAAAATTTTAATGCAAATATCAAATCATTAACTTGGTGGAAACATGTAGCTACCTTTGACATGGCTCTCTTAGCTCCAAAAAGGGAGACTTGCATGAATGGATCAAGGAGATTTATAGTGATCTTGGATAGGTTATTTAATGGTCATGGTAGTTGCATGCTTTGAATGCAAAAGAGGTCAAGGACAACCATGGTGGTTACAACCATTTATGACCCCCCTCTCCATATTTTCACAAAGATCCTTCTTCTCTCATCCCTTTTTGCTATCTATATAGAGGTTTTTAAGTCTAAAAAGACATCCCTCGATTGGTGATAGAGTGACTCTATCAAAATCACCTTGTAAACACTCTCTTGAATCAATAAGATAAACTTTTTTGACTTTGGTTTGAATTCAAGTATACGTTATTGGATTTTAACTTGTAGATGTATGTCCTTTTTCATCATCTATAGATTCTCTACATATCTTTCTTTAATTATTTTATAGTTCCTTGTGGTTTGTGTGAAGTGTTAGACATTGGTCCATTTCTTGAAGTGTCATAAGTTTATAGTGTCTCATACAGACCTATTTATTTTTGTCCTTCAAATTACAGGGTTTCCCTTCAATCTACACACAAAATACTTATGATCGTGGCCTTGAGATAGGATTAGATTAGTATGTGTCATGGTTAGGTTCATTAGTAGTTGTTAATGTTTCCAAGCTGAAAGTGGATCATTTCATATTTTGGTGCATCACCATCCTTAGCTTAGATTTCTATTTCATATTATCTTTCTCTCCCTTTTCCTTAGTCAGCAGTAGATTTTAGTGTGGGAAACAAGTTAAAGTAAAGCATCTAAAGAGCTAGCCTCATTAAAAATCCTAGAGCTTCAACCTCATTATAGGATACCCATAACCTAAGGTTGTTCCAAATTTGTAGTTGGGAGTGAGAGAGCCCAAAAAAATCTCCCACAAGGGTGTATTTTCAGCCTATAACAGTTTCTGACATGCCGAGTAGGACCACTTTTAAGGAAGATTGGTCAAGTTTGATTCTAGTTTGATCAATTTGTAGAGGTTATAGATTTCATCTTTCAGTATCTAGAAACTTCAAAGAACAATCAGCAATATGGTGGTATAACAATAACTATCTTTCATGCCAAAGGTGACTACAAGATTAGTTTCTATAGGTATTCTTTTTGAGTTTGTTGAACTCCCCTTAAATTCAGCCAAAGGTTAAGGTTCACCAATACTCTACCATATGTAATGAAACCTTTTCCTAACCTAGTCTCAAGGCCTACCCTTGTTAGCAACCACTTTATAGTTCCCCCTATTACCATGATTCCCTAAAGAGATTTTGTAGGCTTCAGTGGCCAAAGCCCTTTGAATCTACCACAATACGATCCTATGCTAGTAGCATCTCTCGAAAATGTCCCATATTTTACAGGAGACCAAGCGATAACCCATGCTGAAGACATCAATGACATAGCCAATTTTGGCAATATCCATAATGTTGTATAAAATATAGATATTAGACTGTTAACTGTATCCCTTAAGGGAAAATATTTAGATTGGTATAGAAGCTTAGCTCTTAATTATATTCAATCATGGAATCAAATAGGAGTGGCCTTGTGTAATAGATTTACAGACAAGAGTGATCATTTATCACTAGTAGAACAACTTACCACAATTAAGAGTGCCCCCCATAAAGTTATGTAAAACTTCAACACAAGATTCCAAAAATCTTGGTATAAAATTCTAGCCTCTGTTAGACCATCCCCTAACTTGGTGTTCATATACTATTTGAAGGCTCTAAATAGTGATATAACTATAATGATCCAATCCATGTGAGGGGACATATTGTTAGATGCTTATGAGGTGGCTATTAAAGCATAAAATTGCCTAGTGTAGGCTGGTAAACTTACTCCTAGACCCTCAATGCCTCTTTTCCCTAAATTTAGACCACCCCCTATGGTTATTCCCCCACTTGATGTTATTCTTACAACTCCAAAAATTGTTGTTATACCTTCACCTAAGCAAGAAAAGGCCTCTAGTAGTGGATCAAGTGATTCCCAAGAGCAATAAAACTACCTAGAACTTAAGAGCATGCTCCAATCCCTAAGAAATGATGTGGTAAATGTTAAAAGGTAGTAAGTTCAGTTCAATAAACCTTATCAGGATTCATATCAGCCTCAACAATAGTCTTATCAAGAAAATAGGCCACCCTACAAGGGAAACTTCCAAAGCCAGAACCGTGAGCAAGGGCAAGGATATCCTAGCTACAATAAGCAGATCAACTATAATCCAAATGTCACAGGCTCTTCCAACTCCTTGGTTCCTATTCAAAATAATATGGCTTAAGAGGATGAAGGAACCATACCTTGGGATCAATATTTTGGGCAATCTATTGTCCCAACTAATGGTTTTAACCAGACATTCAATGACCAATGGTAACATGTTGTTGCTTATGGATACAGTCAGGCCTTGATGGCTCAAAACACAAAAAATTCCATGATGATGAAACTAGGATAGTCTCTATAAGACCAAGGATATGATCAAGTACCAAATCAGCTAGATGTTATAATGGTCATCAGTGAGCAACAAGATTGTTATGCATTGAATCAATAGGCTAGTTCTAGCCAAGCATAGATTCTAGTGGCATCTAATACAAGGTTCAAAAGAAAGAATATGGATGGTAATCAAGAGGTGGTCAAAGAACCTCCCATCATTACTCATTCATTTTCTAAGCCTAATGAACTTGATATCATTCCAAATTTTCTAACACCTCCTAAAAATTATAGTCAAGGGACCCATTTTGATCAACTAAACTCGTAAATTCAAAAAACAAAAATATTGGCTCTCAAAGCATAGGAAAAGGTTGGTGTTCTACTAATCAACATTATTGAGCAAATGAATAAATATAGTATGAGTGTACCAATGTGGTACATGCTTTCCATACCCAGTTAAGTGGGTATCCTTCAAGAAGGTTTGTCCAAGATAAGTGTTACAAAAACTAAAGACAAATAACTAAGTAAAGAAACTAAGGTCCTCACCAATGTAACCCTAGGTCCTATGGGAGGAGGATCAAGTAAGGTGGTCAAACCTCCTTCATTCTAAATTTCATTAGTCATTGGTGATTCCTTGGTGCATAATTGTTTGGTAGATAGTGGAGCTAACACTTTAGTAATACCAAAGTCAATAGTAGACCAGTTTGGTTTAAAGTACAAACCTTAATCTAAGGGAGTTTTGTAGCTTGATGGATCTTCCACTAAACCAACTAGTATTATCAGAGGCCTCAACTTGAACCTGCATGCTTGTCCTAGTATTTCAATGGATAAATATGTGTTTATTCTAGAGGTGCCTCCTCATTTTGCTTTATGCTTATCTAGAGAATTCACAATAAAGATTGGGGGTTATCTAGCAGCAGATTGGTCTTACATGGAATTCAAAACAAGGTATGGGACTAAGGTATCAATCAAGGTCAATCCCATGGCATAATTTCACATTGAGCCTCATCTTCTAGATAGAATATAATTGATCAGCCATGTAACATAAACCTCAATTATACTATCCTTGATGAAGATGAATTTACAATTGGTTAAGAACTAAATACTTATCCTAAAGAGACTCTAGACTTATTCTTGGATGAGTTATGGGGGGATAATCAATTTCTCAACACTTCGGAAGGTGTTGAGGAAAGAGACATGGGTGTCTATTTTCTACATGAATAAAATTAACTCATGCCTTCCCTCATTAGACCTAAATAAGACCTCAATGGTATGTGGAAGTTGATTTTTGATGGTTCAAGGAGTAAAAATGGAGTAGGTGTAGGGGCAATGCTGGTTTCCCCTTTAGATGATAAGTATTTATATTCTTATATGTTCCATTTCAATTAATCCTCTAGTACAACATAATATGAAGGCCTAATCCATAGCTTCTAATGGGCCAATAAGAGAGAAAGCAAGTAGTTATAAGTATATGGGGACAATGAGCTTATAGTGAACCAATTCAAGGGCATAAACATTATGAATAAGCATTTGATGAGGTCCTAGAAAAATAGAGTGTGGGACATAATTGAAGATTTTAAAGCTTTTAACATTCAATTTGTGCTAAGGAACTAGAATCAGCATGTTGATAGCTTACAGATGTGAGAGCCTAGTTTGACATTCCAAGTAAGCTAAAAGAGGCCAAGGTTCATCCACATGTCAAGGTGGTGGTGAGGCCATCAGTACCAAATAATAAAGCCTACTTGTAAGTCTTTGAAAATGACAAATAAATTACTTGTTTCTTACAACAAGAATTAAATTTCTCCTCTACCAACCAAGATAAGTTTCAATGATAGTATAGGGAGAAAATTGTTTAACTAAAGTCTAACAAACTTCCTAAAAGGCTAGTCACCCTTGAAATTATTTTCCATGAGGGAGACCATATGAGGAAAGATAAGGCAATGATGTCAAGTGATGAGGAAAACTATGAAAGAGTCTTTATTTTCAAGGACAAGCTCCTCAAGATTAGAAAGGTAAGTAATGAGGTAGAAAGGCATGCTTTCATTGAAAAATTTAAGGAATATTCAGACATCTATGCTTGGGAATATAATGACCTGAAGGTTTTTGATCCAAAATTAGCTCAACATATTATAAAATTAGAGGCTAATGCTAAACCTGTGAGGCAAAAATAAAGGCCCATAAACCCTAAAATAGAAGAACTTATGAGGAGAGAGCTGACCAAATTAATTGAATCCAATATCATCTTTCCCATCAAGCACTCATCATGGGTAGCCAATTTGGTTCTTGTAAGGAAAAAGAGTGGGGAAATTAGTTTGTGTGTTGAATTTAGAGATTTGAATAGGGTCTCTTTAAAGGACCATTATCCCCTACCATCCATGGAGTATATTCTTCAAATAATTGTAGGTTCAAAATGTTTTTCTCTTTTGGATGGGTATTTAGGTTACAAACAAGTATTAGTAAAGAAAGAAGATCAGTATAAGACTACCTTCACCACCAAGTGAGGCACGTATGCATACCAAAAGAAGCCTTTTGGCTTATCAAATGTTGGGGCAACTTTTGAAAGAGCCATGGACATGGATTTATAAGGGATACTAAATAAAATGGTGCTAGTATAATTGGATGACATCACACTTTTCTCCAAGGATGCCAATGAACACATGGACCACCTGAGGTTGAAATTTGAGAGATGCAGAGAGTATGGGATCTATTTGAATCCTAATAAGTGTGTATTTTCCATGCAAGAAGGTAAGTTATTGGTTCACATTATCTCAAAATAAATATTAGCTATTGATCTTGATAGGATAAGTGCCATCTTGGCCTTATCCTTACCTAAGCATAAGAAAGGACTCCAAAGTTTCCTTGGAAAAATAAACTTTGTGAGAAGGTTTATACCTATTTTAGTAAATTTGTTCAAACCCATCACTGCTATGTTGAAGAAGAACCAAGTGTTCACTTGGTCAAATGAAGGTAAATCAACATTTGAGGCTATAAAATAGGTTAATACTCAAACACCCACACTCATGAATCTTGATTTCTTAAGAGATTTCATATTGTATGCCTTTGTCAATATTGATAATATATCAGCTATGCTGATGCAAAAAAATGGTGAAGGACTTGAGCAACCAATAGCATTTTTCAGTCAAAGGCTTGAGGGGTATGAGGTGAGGTATACTTTCATAGAAAAACAAGTCCTTGCAATGGTAAGAAGCCTTAAAAAGTTTAGGCCAATTCTCTCCAATAGAAAAATCTTGCTTATGGTGTCTCATCCTAGAGTGAGAGACTTCCTTCTTAACAAAGACTTTAATGAAAAGAGAGCTAGTTGGATTACCAAAGTCATGAAGTATGATGTGGAGATCAAGGTCACTAAACTAGTTATAGGCAAAGGCTTGTGTGAGCATATGGTTGATGACCTTCATGAAGACAAAGAGGTTATCTTGGTAACACAAGATAACTCACAAATAGATACACCTCCACCTCACTCTAGTTAGCTCCAGGATATGGCACATTTTTTGCTAATAGGTGAATTCCCACAATGTATGGACATGGAAAAGAAAATGTATTTTAGACTTTAGTCCTTACCTTATGCATTGTTTGATGGGGTTTTATGTAGAAAGGACCTCAATAGAGTGCTCCTAAGGTGCATAGATGATGAGCAAGGGACAAGGCTCTTAGAGAAATTCCATGATGGGCTTGTAGGAGGCCATTTTGATCTAAGGATTATAGTGGCAAAAGTGATGAGAGTTGGTTATTATTGGCCCAATCTCTTCAAGGATGCATATGCATGGGTAAAAAAGTGTGCTTTCTTTGTGGGTAAGTAAAGATTGACAACCCTTCTTCTCCACCCAATTTAGGTAGAACAAACCTTCCTATAATGGGGGCTAGATTTCATAGGAATGATCAACCATCCATCAAGTCTAGGACATAAATGGGTGCTTACTGTAACTGACTACTTCACAAGGTGGGTAGAATCCATTGTGTTGAAAGATGATAATGAAGGTACAGTTTTAGAACTCTATGACATCATTGTGACTACGTTTGGTGTCCCATCCACTATCATTTTTTATAATACATTAGAATTATTCAATTTGAAAATGAGTGAATGGGATCTCAATATGGGCACCTACCTCATCAACTCTTCCAACTACTATCCTCAAGGAAATGGACTGGTTGAGTCCAAAAATAATTCTCAGAATCATTAGGAGAACTATGGAAGAGAATTAGAGGACATGGCACACTAAACTAAAGACAACCTTGTGGGCTGATAGGGTGACTCCTAAAGCTACCATTGGAAATTCTACATATGTCTTAGTATATATAAGAGAGGTCAAGTTGCTCATTTCTATTGAGCTACCTACATTAGAACTAGCCCATTAGCTGGAGTTGATGGAAGATGAGCTCACACATGTGAGGCTGGTAGAACTCATGGAGCTTAAAGAAATGAGAGACATTACAATGAAAACATTAGAGTCACATCAAGCTCAAGTCAAGAAAGCCTTTGCTAAGAGATCCATAGTAAGGGAATTCAAAGAAGAAGATCTAGTCCTTAATTACGATTCAAATAAGGCCAAGCTAGGAAACCATACCAAATTTGACAGCTTGTGGAGTGGTCCTTATTTGATCCATAAATGCAAACAACATAATACTTTTTAGCTAGCCCAACTAGATGGAGAGGTATTACCCATCCTAGTCAATGGGATTCATCTAAAGCCTTGATATTATAAGATCTTATAGCCATTGTATATATTATACATTCTATATAGCTTTTCATGTTTTCTTTTAAGTGCCTTGTGCACATCCTTTTTAGTTTATGTGCTTACCTTCCCTAAGTGCTTTGGGAACATTGTTTGTTTTATTCTGGTTGTCCTTATTGCTTCAAGGGGAGGTTTTAGTTTAGTGAAAAAGTGACTTGAATCCATGCCCAATAGATGGATTTGATGAGGCAACATGGTCTAATTTCTCTTGCATTGACAAGCATGCAACTCTTGTGAGCTACCAAAGATTTTGGCCATTTTTGGCCCACATATAAATCTCTTGCATGTTTTGATGAAGCAGTGGATCAAAGGCTTGGAAATGGATCTAACATTTACAAATAGAGAGGATCCAAGCAAGGTTTTCATAGGATCAAGCAGCGGTGTTCAAGGATAAGCTTGCAAGCCAAAAGCTAAGTGTAATATCTTTTATTTGACTAAGTATTTATTGGTTCATTCTTTCAGACTCTATATAGAGACTAAGTGAAAGGTAAATTCTTTCAGGCCTAGTTTTAAGCTAAGTTTTAGTTTCATTTTGAGAAAATTGTTCACAAAATTTTCTTGAAGGAATTTTTTCTTTTTAGCTAAGTGTTCTTTCTTCGATATTTTTTCCCTCGGCTTTTATTCAAATATTGAGGAATTATTTCAGGCATTTTGTCTGAAATAATTTTTGAAAGGTACTTTTTAGTTCCTAAAAGGAAATGGCACTTACAAATTTTTGAAAGATATATTTTTTAAAGAAATGGTCTTTTTTAGCAAGCTGAAGGGCACTTTTCTCGATAAAAGAGTCCATTTAAAAAACTCAAAGGATCATTTCCCTTCGAAAAAAAGATTTCTAAAATTTCTAAAGGTCCATTTTTTCTTTCGAGAAGGTCTATTTTTTTAAAGATCCAATGGTTCATTCAAAAAATCCGAAGGGTATGTTCCTTTCGAGAAGGTTTCTTTTCAAATAAAAAAGGAATTTTCTAAAGGAGACTTTTCCTTTGAGAAAATTGTCCAAGACAATTTTTACAAAGATAGATTTTCTTTTAGAACTTTTGACCCAAAGCAAAAGACTCTTAACAAGTCGAAGGGCATCTTCCATAAAACAAAGGCACTTACATTTTTTGAAAGGATACTTAGCAAGAAGTCCAAAGGATTTTTTTTGAAAAAGTGCCCAAGGACAAAAGCCAAAAGGTATTTTATAAAAAGGCCAAAGGAAAAAAATCTAAAGGGATTCCTTCGAGAAAAAGTGTTGAAACAAATAATTAAAGGGACCACTTTCAAGAAGCCAAAGGCCACTTGTAAAGCAAATGGCCAAAACACTTTTTTTGAAGAGTCATTTCCATGCCAAAGTGTCTTATGCAGTAATTCCAATGGGTATCTTTTAAAAAGTAGACCTTTGCAAAAGTCTTGAAGACTTTTTATTTCAAAGAAAGCGGTCAAAGTAAATTTGTCCGTAGGGTCCTTTCCAAAAAACTAATGGTTCATTTCAAATAACCAAAGGACATTTACAAAATATCTGAAGGGTACTTTCTCTTTGGAAGGGGTATTTTTGAAGTAGTCGAAAGATACTATTCCTTCAGAAAGGGAACTTCTTCAAAGGAATTTTCAAAATCTGAAGGGGCATTCTCAAAAAAGTCCAAAGTATAATTCCTTTGGGAAAAAAAAATTGTAAAAATTATTCAAGTAATTGCTCAAAAGAAAAAGCCCTGTAGGGAAGTGTCCAAAGGAAATGTGATGTTGACACCAATGTCAAAGTTTAATCTCATAAAATAGTCATTAGGATTCAAATATCCCATGACAGGCCCGTAAATGTCAAAATTTGAACCCCTACAACTAGCCATTTGAATTTGTATGGACTTACATCGACATAAATGGATATAGGAAAACCAATGTCCTTAGATTAGTTTTCTATCTATAAGAAAGATCTGGTCCAATTTTTAAGGAAGGATTTGGCAAGTTCAATTAATGGAGAGGTCCTCATCCTTTGACATGGCGATCATCTCTAACAAATAGCCACTCAATGTAGAAGCAAAATGGCTTGATCTAGATTCATAGATATGGGGATTTTTCCCTTATACATAAAAGAGCATGCAAAAGTTTTAATACAAAGATCAAATCATTCACACTTGGTGGAAACATGCAACTTCCTTTGACATGGTTCTCTCAGCTCCAAAAAGGGAGACTTGAATGCACGAGTGTCCCAAGGAGATTTACAATGATCTTGGATGGGTTATCTCATGGTCAAGGAAGTTGCATGATTTGAATGAAAAAGAGCTCAAGGACAACAGTGGTGTTTGCAACCATTTATGACCCCCCTCTCTATCTTCTCATGAAGCCCCTTCTTCTCTCATCCCTTTTTTCTATCTATATAGAGGCCTTTGATTCTAAAAAGACATCCTTTGACTGGTGATAGAATGATTCTATTTAAATCACCTTGTAAACACTCTCTTGAAGCAATAAGATTAGTTTTTTTTATTATGGTTTGAATTTAAGTATACATTATTGGATTTTAACTTGAAAATGTATGCCCCTTTTCATCATCTGTACATTCTCTACGTATCTTATTTTAATTCTTTTCTGGTTCCTTACAGGTTGTGTGAAGTGTAGACATTGGTCCCTTTCTTGAAGTGTCATAATTTTATAGTGTCTCATATAGACCTATTTATTTCTATCCTTCAAATTACAGGGTTTCCCTTTGACCTCCACACAAAATACTTATAATTGTGGCCTTGAGATAAGATCAGATTAGTCTGTGTCTTGGTTAGGTTCATTAGTAGTTAACATTTCTAGTCTGAAAGTGGATCATTTCATATTTTGGTGCATCACCATCCTTATCTTAGATTTCTCTTTCATGTTATCTTTCTCTCCCTTTTCCTTAGTCAACAATAGATTTTAGTGTGGGAAACAAGTTGAAGTGAAGCATCTAAGGATAGCCTCATTAAAAAGTCTAGAGGTTCAACCTCATTAGAGGATACCCACAGCCTGAGGTTATTCTAATTTTGTAGCTGGGAGTGAGAGAGCATAAAAAACTCTCCCACAAGGGTGCATTTTCAGCCTGTAATAGATACCTTTTTTTAACTTTTTGTATATTTTTTCACATTGAAATTTTAGTGTCACCAAGTCTATCTCAAAATTTTGATATGTTATTTTGATGTGGTGTGTTACTTAACGATGACAATCAATTTGATTTCAACATTTAAATGTCTTAAAATTTACAAAATAATTAAAACACAAGGAACTAAGTCACATTTGTGTGTGCTTGGGAAAATGATTACAAGAAGGTCTAGGTGGAGGAGAAAAATGAGAGGATTTCACAAAAGGATCTGATTTGTCAAAAATGGAGTTTATTTGGTAGAGGAGGTGGCCAATTGAAATGAGATGAGCCCACTTAAACTAGGAGGAACCTAAATTCATAATTATCACCATGTCACATGTTAAAATCAGTTGCGTGTGTGTGTGTGTGCGTGCGTGCGTGCGTGCGTGTGCGTGTGTGTGTGTGTGTGTGTGTGTGTGCGTGTGTGCGTGCGTGCATGAAGCTTGGTTTTATGCATTGTGGAATTTTGTGAGGGAATGTTACAACATGTTTTGGACAAGAAGTTTTTTTAGGGCATGCATTGAAGTAATAATAGTTTCCATTGAGATTATAGTATGATATAACACATTTTATTTGAAATTGCATTAGGGCATGTCAAAATTGTATTATAATATCATTAAATAATTGCATTAGGATATATCATACCTTGATTGAAACCACATTATGATATATAAAAACATATCACATTTGGTTTGAGACTGCATTAGAGTGTAGTATATTTTGACTAAGATATAATTTGTTGGTATGACATAATTGCATTAGAATATCTTGTAATCATTACAATAGTTTCTCAAAGATTTACTAGAGAAAGTTTTTTAAACCCTATAATTATTATGATAGCTTGTCAAAACTTTGCTAGGGAATGTTTTGCATATCTTGTAATCATTACATTAGTTTATTTAAGCTCTATTAAGGAACATTTTTCATACTCTCTAATTATTATGTTACTTTGTCAAAGCTTTCATATGGAACATTTTTCATATATGTAATCATTGCATTACTTTGTTAAATATTTATTTGTGTATCTTTGGCATATCCTATAAGCATTTCATTACTTTGTCAAAGCTCTATTAGGGAAGATTTTATATATTATTTATTCATTGCATTACTATGGCCAACAATTCAATGTTTTGTTTATAAGTTTATGTGAACTATTTGATAATACATCTCAAGAAAATGTGGTCACATGGACTATAATAAATGGATAATTAAAAATGTTGGATCGTGCATAAAGAAAGTGCACCGTTTGAAAAATTGTCTCATCAGAATGTTATGATAAGGACTGCAATGATTGTAATATGTGCACAAATATGGATATTAAAAAGATGCTCTCTCAAACTCTTGCAACTAATGAACCCTTATGGAATATGCCCTAATCAACTAACTATATAACGACAAAATGGATTTTACAAATATGCTCTTAAACTCTTTGAACTAATGAAGCCCAATAAAACATATCTTAATCAATTATTTAATGACAAAATGGTTTTTAAAACTATGCTATGAGATTCAAGCAAGTTGTTGCATTTATATATCATGTAATGATTGTATCTCTTTATCAAACCATTTATTGGTTGCTAAAAATAGTACATAAATTATTTGACAAATGTCTAAAAGGAATGTGATCACATTGATTGCAGTGATTGAAAGATGCAATATGTTAAAGCATATGTAAACTATGGGAACTATTTGACAATATAGTTAACTCACTCATTGCCTTCTGATATCCTTTAATCATTACACCTTTTTTTCAAATAAATAATTCAAAGTTGTTACATTAGTATATGTGCATCCATCAAAAGCATAATTGATAGATGGAATTAGCGATATTTCATTTTCTAATGAAAATTCCTTGTTGAAAATTAGATGAAAATTTATTTCTATTAACACTTCAAATACTTGAATTAATCACATGACAATGGTTTTAGAGTGTTATACTAGTATAATGTGCACTAAAAGAGTATAATCCTTTCAAACTGTAAACAACTTGAAAGTAATGGAAACAAACACTCACAACATGAAGGATATTAATTTGGATACCCTAATGTGAGGAAAACCAATTGGACCTATGAAAATTGCACATCTTCCTCTTCTTCCCTCCAATGAAATGGGCCAAGATAAAGGCTCATAGACCATACAAGTCACACTCCCAATTATCTCCTATATTTCTAATGTTATGATGGAAGAAATACAAGAAAATTACAATAGTTCCAACCATGAATGATTATCTACTCCTCGTTATACTCTCATGTTCATTCACCAATTCACTCCTACATTCATATATCTCTAATCCCAATTCAATCTTAACAATAATTATTATACATGCCTAGAGATGTCACTTTAAAGAAGCAAAATTATGAAATGCTTAGAATGAGAAGATAAATTATTTCATTTCTTTACCCTAAATGTTCAGGTGATGTAGGGGAAAACACCTCTCAATATAGTGGTTTTAAAACTACCCCTAAGGGTTAAAAAACTACCCTAGTGGTCATAAAAGCATCGCTTATGGTAATCATCCCTTAATATAGACCAAAAATTTCATCAATGCAAATGTCCTTCAACTTTTCTAGGCATAGAGTTTGCTTACGAACTAGAAATTAGATGTTTTTTAAAAGTATATAGACATTCACATATATAATCACATTTTAATTTTGGTGAATATTACTATATGTTTCACCTCCATGAAGTGAACAATTTTTTTATTAGAAGTAACAATGCACAACATATCTCCTAACCTATTTTTGGTGTTTCCCTTAGGCTATGGGAAAGAAAGAGAAAAAGGAAACACATACTACCCTCTTGGAATTCTAAGAATAAAAACCTTGACTTATGCCTTGAGGATGAAAACCCTTCAAGGTAGTTAGAACAAGGATGGAAACCCTTGATTCTAGACTTCGTCAACTTCACAAAGAGGTTGAATTGCACTTCATTGGTAAAAGAAAGGTGATTTAAAAACTAATTTGTTATTTTCAAGTGGGAAAACTACATTGAGCTCTTGGTGAGTGGCAAAGAGGTCTGAATTAGGGTAGCAAACCCTCTTAAGGTGTTGTGATTTGTTTGCTAAGGAAGCAAACTACCCTTCCATCTTTGGCAACTTGGTTTGAAGAGTTTGAATAATTTTATAGAGTTGTGTTTTAGTCATTTAATTAGTAGCATATTATCCAAAGGTGTTGATCCCCTTTGAGGACTAATTGATCATTGTTGAAAAGGTCATTTGAGGCCAAATTTGCTAATAGTACATTCTAATAATTTTGATATAATTTCTAATTAAATTGTTGAGGCAAACCAACTAGTAATAAGGTATTTATTTTGAGTATAACATTGATGATTTGGTAATCTTTGATAGGGAAAATAATAATGCTATGTGTGGCTCTAAATTGAAATATATAGTAGACATCTTGGTTGTATTTATTTTGGAATTGTTTATGGATATTTGAAGAGAAATTGAAGTTTATATTAGTTGGTGGTTAATTATTAATTTTCCGAACTTGATGACTAGGGATTAGAAAGAAATTGGACTATTTAAGGGCTAATTTCTCACTTAATAAATTAATACCTTATTTTTAGGGGATTTTTAATATTTTATGTGTTCTTGGGAGCATTCTCTATAGCTAGGGTTTGTCACAAAACCTTATTTTTGCACATTTATCCCAATTTAGGGACATTACAATGTTACTGAAGCCAATTTCTTGGCCATTTTTGGGATGGGAAGATTATTTTCAAACAAAAACATGAATAATGCTAGGTTTGAGAGGCTTATTCAAGCCTAAGAGTGGTTGACAAAAACTATGGTCACATTTCTTCAATTAGTGAATGGCATGAAAGGGGAACAACCCCTTGAAATGGAAGAGGAAAAACCCTTTATTAGTTGGGAATTGATGGAATATTATGATGAATACTTGGAATACACTCCCCAAGTCAAGAGGAAAATGAGCTTCAATAAGTTTGTAGCTTGGAAACAGGGAAAGAAGCATCATGGGCAAGTGGTTTTGCATGATGAATTTGGAAGGATTGTTCTCCCTACCTTTGATGAGGACCCAGGTACTTTAGTTAGAGAATGGGTAGACAAGGATAACAAATACCTTGATTTGAGGTCTAGAGGTGAAAAAAAGGCCCTAAATTTTGTCACACAACACTTGAAAAGAGTTGCCCATGATTGGTGGTATCTTGAGTGGAGATCACAAGGACATGACCTCATTAAAATATATGAGGAACTAGGTGAGAAGGTCATTAAACAATTTGATAAAAAGAAGATGGAGCCTCCAAAATCAGAAATTGTTAGGGTACCTAAAGAGGGATTTTCACTTACATAAGGGTCATCCATTGAAGCCACCAAAATCAGATGTTTTGTACCATCCAAGAAATAATTTTAAGCTTAGTAAAGGGAAATCAATGATTGAAATTTTTGAACCAAAAGAATTTGAAATTCAAGGGCAACTAAGGAGTTATAACAAAATATGGATCAAATAATGGGGTTGAAAATAGTTGACACTAATGGGTATGTAATAGAAAAATTGAAAATTTTGAGGGTAAAGCAAAGAGAAGTTGTTCCACAACTTCATGAGCCAATAAAGTGTCAATAAGGAAGAATGAACAAGGACATAATAATAGAAAGGTATGGTTAGAAAGAATTTTTTTATTGCTTCTTTTCATGCATCATTTTCCTTGTCTAAATTCAGATTGCAAGAGGAAGTTTGCAGGAAACACTTATGTCTCATTAAGGAAGCACATGTCCTAATAAAAATGGGCATAGTGAAGACGTTCATTGAGGGAGTGATGTCAATAAGGAAAGAAGAAGGATGTAACTTGAATATAAAGGAAGGATAATAAAATTTCTTGATGGGGAAATAAGTGAGTTATAAACTTGGTAAGCATTCAATATTTTCTATTCATGATTGGTACTCTCATTACCTTGGTTTCAAATCTTGTGTTATCATTGAGGTTGAGGTAAAGGACACTCAAGGAGGATAATAAGTATTCCAAGTAAGTTCAAGGAAAGAACATGAAAAATATCCCTCATGGATATGGGATCCAGGTGAACTCTATCAACATAGTGTTGCTAACATATATAGGGCTAATATAAATAAGGGAGTAGGTAAGGGTTATCATGGCCCCAAGATCATAGTGACTATTGCCTTTTGAATTTTGCATTTGTTTCCCTCATGATTTTTTGTTCACATGGTTTGTCTTGGTCCTAGGAAGGTGCACCCCTCACACCCTAACACCATGAAGGTGGTTCAGAGATATATAAATGGATTTCCTTCCACTATAAGGGAAAGAAGGAAGGGGTAAGGAAGTTGCTACAGCCATGAAAAGAGAAACATGAATATATCTTTTGAATTATGAATGAGGGGGAGTTTTAAGGAATAATTGAGGCATCAAGAAGGGATGCACTTTGTCATCATAGAGCTTGATAATATGATCAAAATGGTGTTACTAAACACCCTAGTTTTTACGAATGTGTTTATTTTTTATGTAAGATCACTAAGGAAACCAATTGTAATGGCTATGAAGAATGCAAAGGGTCTTGTGATTTACATGCATGAGAAACCATTGGGGCATGGTATAACTCACCCAAATTTGGGTTTGACAAACATTATTGATTATAAAAATTGTTGCATATTGATTGGGAAGGAGAATAGGAAATCATGGTTGTATGAGCAGCCCTTAGATTGCTTTAAATGACACCCTATATTGAGTTATAAGGGTAACTTTGAGGGTATGGATAAGGGATTGAGACCCATTTTGGATGGGGAAAAGGCCCAAAGTATGGACAATGGAGATAAAGGTGAGTTTTTAAATAAATTTTGGTCCCATTGGCACTCAATAAGTTCTAAATTTATGTGTTAAATTTTTTTGCCCATTACCATCATACAATACAATGTTGTTGACATACTATAGCCAAGGAATGGGTCTGAAAATACAAGTGCAAGGTATGATTTTTAGAATAAATTTTTTGAGTTGGTATAAAAATTCTATCCCTTACTGGGGCCAACAAATTTGAAATTTGGAACATGTTACGGGTCAAAGTGGGAAGGAGTAGTACACAAACCAAGTCTGAATTTTGCCACTTAGAAAATTTTGAGTTGATGATGCAAACATAGTGATATCATAAGGTCACTAATTATGATTTTTTGACTTGTTTCAACCCATACAAATTTATAGAAATGATCATGATTAGGGTCACTTCTTTCATAACAAAAGGTGAAAGAATACAAGTAAGGTACAACACTCTTGCATTAATAAAATCAAGTTTTTGTTAGACTCGCATGGTGTTCCATATATGCATGAAAATGTTGATAAGGGGGAGTCAATGGGATAACACATGACACACATAAGGAGGGACATACAAGGTAGTTTACATCTCTAGAATACCTCTTTCTAAGGTATGTTTCCAAGGAAGTTCATTATTGTTCCCTTTCTACAAAATTGGATATGTTTGCCATGGCATATGGGAGGCCCCAAGAAGTTGTTGGATGTCTAAATAGATAGTAGTCACTCTATAAGGGGAATTTAGATAGACTTTAACATATGGGTCAGCAAGGTGTCACTTTTCAATTGTATTTCTTTTGATAGTTCTAGGCCATCTAGCACACCTTGTGAGTGCATGATGACATCTACTGAAAATCTATTTTTAAAGGGCTCATTAAAACTCAGCCTAGTAATGAATGGGTTGATGTTTTGGAGTGATTTCAAAATGGTGCATCACAAACATATCCCACATATCAGCATGTACATTATTTTTAGTAAGGTGATTCCTTTTTGGATGAAGCAACAAGTGTTCAAGGCTTCACCAAGAAAAAGACTATCTTTTCTAATGACCATTTTAAAGATTTTGGGGCCTAAAATGAGACATATTAACAGTTGTTATGAGTTACATAGGGTAGCCTATGCTTTGGGCAACATGTTATTTGGAAAATATTTTCATTGAAGAGCTTGTTTGGAAGATTCTAAGGTCTTGTGGCCCCTTAACAAAATTGTATACATTCATGATAGCCTTATGTGGGGACAAGAGAGTCCTTTAGAAGGTGGTGGTAGCACTTTCAAATCTTGGGGGTAGCCCTCAAAACATAGTTACAATAGTAAGAAGATTCAGATTAGAATTTCTCTTCCATGGAAAGACATTACAGGGAGAGTTTGCATTTTGAGATGTGTTGGGACACCTCTTTGGATATTGTAATTGTGTAAGGACAAGAAATTTTGGGAAGGGAGGATTGTAATGTCTCCCTTTTGGCCTAAGGGCTTTGGACATGTCCTTTATCCTATTTTTGGTGTTTCCCCTAGGTTATGGGAAATAAAGAGAAAAAGGAAACACAAACTGCCCTATTTAAAAGGTATAAGTGAAGGGTCACTTAAGTTAATCTATTTTTGCATTGAGGAGGGATTTTTTGTAACTTAAAGGGCGTAAAGTGCCTTTAAGTAGGTTTTAAAAGCTAACTGACTTTTATGTACTTAACTCTTCCCTCATAGCTTAAAAGGGTGAGCATAGAAAATAAGTTTGGAATTCATTGAAGGGATATGTTTTTTGGATATTATTTTTGGAAGTCTAAGCATGAAAAGCTTGGTCTGTGCCTTTTAGATGAAAACTCTTCAAGGTAGATAGAACAAGGATGGAAACCCTTGATTTTAGACTTGGTCAACTTCACAAGGAGGTTTAATTTCACTTCATTGGCAAAGGAAAGGTGTTCTCAACACCGATTTGGTATTTATAGGTGGGCAAACTGCATTAAGGGATTGGCAAGTGGCAAAGAGGTCTAAATTAGGGTAGTGAACCCTCCTAAAGTGTTGTGATTTGTTTGCTAGGGAAGTAAACCACCCTTTTAGCCCTAGAAACTTGGTTTGGAGAGCTTGGATAATTTGAAATAATTGTGTTTTATCCATAAAAATAACATCATGTTATCCAAAGGTGGTGATCCCCTTTGGGGACTAATTGATCATTGTTGAAAAGGCCATTTGAGGCCAATTTTGCTGATAGTTAATTCTGATAATTTTGATATAATTTTGAGTTAAATTGTTGAGGGAAACCAGATGGTAATAAGTTATTTATTTTGAGTATAACATTGATTATATGGTGATCTTTGATTGTGAAAATAATAATGATATATGAGGCTCTAAATTTAGACTTATAATAGACATATTAGCTATATTTATTTTGGAATTGTTTATGGATATTTGAAGGGAAATTGAAGTTTATATCAGCTAGGGGCTAATAATTAATTTTCTAAACTTGATGTCTAGGGATTGGTAAGCAATTGGCCTATTCAAGGGCTAATTTATTGCTCAATAAATTGACAACTTGTTTCCAAGAGATTTGAAATATTTTATGTGTTCTTGGGAGCATTCTCTATAGCTAGGGTTCACTGGTTCAAATTCAAAATTTATAGGTTTATTTTCAGATTTGATAGGGTTTGTTGCACAACCTTAATTTTGCACATTTGTCCCAATTTGGGGGCATTACAAATCCACATATGAAAGCAATGGTAGAAGGGATCACCAATTTTGGAAAATGGTACACAATGTCATCATTTGAAAGCCTAAGAACCGTTCTCCTAAAAGAGGAAGTGAGATCCATATCAAGTGGAGTAGAAAAAATGAAAAGGCATTAGAACAAATTAGAGTGCACTATAATAAGTGACAGATGATCTGACACAATGTGAGGTCCCTCAATATATTGACTCAATTTCGTAAAAGTTTTATGTTTATCAAATCAATTAATACAAGTAATGATGTGAAGACTGTAGATTTCATTTTTAAATGCATTGAATATGTTATTTTATACATTAGAGAAGAATATGTTGTCCAAGTTATTACAGATAATGTAGTGAATAGTAAAGCAACAAGGAACTTATAATAAGCAATTTTCATCATTTATTTTGGACTCCATGTACAACCCATGTTTTGGATCTTTTACTTGAAGATATTACAAATTTGGAGTGAATAAATAATGTTGTCAGAGAAAGGAAATAAATTTATAAGTTTATACTTAATCTCCACTTGACCTTAAACTTGTATCAGTCATTTTCAAAATGTGAACTTCTCTCTCTGATTGAAACAATATTTGCATCTAATTTTATCACTTTGCAAAGGGAGGTGGAGGAAATAACAACATTGAGAAGAGATTTAGTTAGTGAAGAATGGGCACAATCTAAGATTTTTAAGGAAAGCATTGCAAAGGGTATTGAGAGAATTATCTTGGATAGTTCATTATGAGAGAGCACAAAGAAGACTAAAAGTGTTTAAGCCACTTGTTCAATTGTTGATGTTAGTTTATGTAATTAAACCTTGTATTAGTTTTGTCTATGAGGGCATGGAGAAAGCAAAACAATAAATTAAAAAAGTATTGGCATGTAAACATGATGAATTTTAGAATATTTGGGAAATTGTAGACACATGATGGAACATCTTACATTGACCTATAAATGTAGCAGGTTGATATTTGAATCCTAAGTTTATAAAGATGGATCATGATGCAGATGAGGAGGTAAATGATTGTGAATTGAAAAAAGTAGACTGGTTGGTTCAAGATGAAAATGAAAAGGCTAAGATGAGAAGGCAACTAACTAAATTAGATAAACAAGAAGGCATGTTTAATTGCAAATAAGGACAAGAAGACATTATTAGTATGGATCTAAATTTATGGTGGTAGACATATGGTTCTTGTATTCCATAGTTACAAAATCTTGTTGTGCATGTCCACAACTAGTGTGTTAGTGCTTTTGCATGCAAAATAAATTGGAGAATGCATAATTTGATCCATACTAACAAGTGAAAATGACTAGGAACCAAAAAACTCTCAGATCTTGTGTTTATCCACATCAATTTAAAATTTTGTGAACATAATCATGTAAAAGAAGATGACAATCTTCATCTTGGAGAACCATCCTTTGAAGGAGATCAAGAAAATATTGATAATGTTGATGAGATTGATAGAGGATTCAATTATGGTGTTAGTGCTAGTTTTGATTTTGAAGCAAGGTTTGATGTTAAAAATGTTTGAAACTTTTAATTTTCATATAATTTTGAACTTAGGCTCTAAATTATGGATATTTTATTATCTATTAATGTAATTCAAATTCGAAACTCTTATGCATTTATAAATTTTAAAAAGTGCTAAATTAATGCTCATTATTTAATATATTGAAATATTTTTTCATTATTCTGAACCATTTTTAAAAAGTTTTTAAAAAATTTAAATTTTGCATTTTTTTGCCCTCCCAAATGGATTCAGATTTTTGAACTTGGTGACTATGGTAGTCATCCTATATGGAGCCCTGGATATAAGCTCTACTATGTGAACAATATCAATCATGAAATATATTTATATTGAAGGGGATAGTCCAAGAAAATCATTAGGAAACACATCAGAAAAATCTTGGAGTATGAGATGATCCTCAAGTATCATCCTTGAAATCTCTGTTAGCTATTTTAGACACCATTGATCATAGTCTATTCAAACAGGTACTTGAGTCATCTAACCATGCAAAATATATTTCTAAGAGTCATGACTTGATGTCATGGTTTGGTCTTGTTAGGTTTTCTCAAGACTGATGTGGCTCCGATACCTCTTGGTGTGGCTTTGATACCACTTGATGTGGCCTCCTGCCACATGGATGGATTCAACAATCCATATCTCACAACATTAAAAAAATAACATAAACATTCTCATGGATTCACTACATTAAATTATCTCAAAATAAAATCATAATTATCATTAATCATCAAATATAATTACAATTCAATAGCTTTTAACAAAGCTTTTGATTCCCATAGGCCATGCATTCAATGTATGCCTTCACACAAGCTCTACCAAGCTTCTCATCCCACATTACAAACTTGGTTTCAACACCAAGGAGGCTACCTAAGATTCCCACCAAGCTTTGAACTTATAATTATAGACTAATTAAACAAGTAAGGAATACTTTCATTTATAGAATTACAATGAGGAAAACAAAAAAAGGGGGCCCCAAGTTGGACTAACCTTTCACATGGGAGAATCTCCCATCAAGAAAACATGAAATCTCCAAGAAATGCACACCATAATCCTCATGGGATGAATGGTGGAAAAATACAACGACTCCACTAAAAAAAATATGCTAAATTCACATGGTATTCACATGAAAAGTCAAATATCTAAAGGAAGATGTCAATTTAGAATAGTACATCTTGTCTCCCCACTAGCATAAGCTTCCAAATGAAGGTAGAATCTCTTTTTGATAATTATTTCTTTGTCTTCACATGAAATTCATCCCATTAAATATGTATGTATAATAAATTTGCACAAGACTTAAAATAGGTAAGGAATCTCTCAAAATCATGGATCTTTCACTAGCATGTGCATCCCAAAACGTGTTCCCCACTCTATATGTTCTTCCAAAAACTAGTGAAATTTTTAAAAGGTGTTCCCCACTTGGAATTTTGATCCATATGCATACTAGATGCCAAAAACAAGTCCCTTTATGTTATTTACAATAAATTTGGTGTCCCCATGCCACCTATCCATCATAAATAGTGTTGTGAACACCTCATCATGATGACTAGTGTCCACCACATCATTAGTGAATAGTGTTGCATAAATAGTGTTTTGGCCACCACATCAAAGATGATTAGGTCTATGAAATGTGACTTGTCTAATCATTATTCATGATCACTTATGAAAAATTTTCAAACAATTTGGAGAGGTTAAAGTAATTTATAAAAATTTAAGGTATTTTAGGAGAGATTAAGGTTTCACTTGTTTTGGATCTATTGCTACAAATTTGTGGAAAAGTGACTTGCTTGTGGAATATCAAATGTGAAGATTTAATACCATGTGTAGAGGCACTTTGATATCATTTGGAATTTTATTAAGGTCATATTATACTTCATTATGTCCATACACTCAGTCAAGGTGTCAAATACTTCTTTTCCAATGTACACTCACATTTAAAAAACCTATTTTGTTCATTGTTCTAATGTCCAAATGTAGTATCATGTAAGAAATGGTAGGAAAATAATGTAAAGATTATCTTTATACATTACACCATCACTATAAAATTCAAGAGGAACTCCATTCACATCTGGTATGTATCTACATCAAGGTAATTTGGAGGAATAAACAATATTTTTGATGAAAAAGGGTTTGTGGCATTGAGAAGGTAGTTTCAAAATTACGTAGAGATCTCATTGAAAGGTTTTTAAAGTTTAAAATTGTATTATAATCCATTTTGAGGCTCAAAACCATTATCCCCAAGGGTTCACAGGTCCAAAACAAAATAAAAACCACTCAAAACCTCCATCGAGTTATTGACAAGAGAAGAAAGGTCAAATTCAAGGCATTGGTTCATGGAGGAGATATATTAGGTAAAATAATTTTAGGGGAAGGATATTACTCCTATGACCTCCCAATCCATGGTAAAATTTTAGATTTTGAGGGGCAAAACTCTATGAACAATCATTAACAAGTTTTCTACCTCTAAATTACCTACAAAACCCATCACCTTAGCTTTCTTCTCCTAACAACATGTTTGATATTGATAAATGTAGTATGATAATTTTAACACATAATAGGCATATAATAGTATCTAAAACACCAAATCAAGGAAACATTTTATGGATATTACCTGTACCTATAATAAATCTCATTATTTTATTATTTCTTGACATGACAGGCAAGTTTTGAGGTTGTGAGGTGTTTTCATGGTGTTTGAATGATTGGAAATAAGTTTAAAACATTGTATTGAACCTAATTAATTCCCATTAAACCTCTTCAAATCATGTGAAGAGCCAAAATGACAAGAAGACAACTGTTGCATGCATGTCCAAGTGGACTGTGGCAAGTTTACAAGTTTACAATGAAAGGTTCTTGGCAAGTCATGTGTTTTTTCTCACTTAAAAGGGTCATCAAACAAGAGAAATAAACTCCACATTGTCTCCAAGATCATTTAATGTCATCAAAAATAGAATATCCAATCCAAGAACATGATGGTAATGGGGTTTGAACTTGGACTGTATATCTCCAAGCCTCCACACTAGAATATGGAAAAGAAATGCAAGTCTTGTGTTGAACATGAAGTTTAATAAGTTCATGCAGGGTGTGAAGGACCTTAATGAATATTTAAGGAGTTCTTAGACTCCTTGTCATGAGAATAAATCATCAGTGAAGAGTTATTAGGGCTAAAATAGTTAATCTACTTGCAAACCTCAATCATGGCTAAAACAGGTTTCAAAATCTTTTAGGGGATCAAAATGTCCTAAAAAAATATCTTCAGAACTTTAAAATCATGAATCAAGCCTAGAAGAATCATTTTTAATCAAAAACATCCATGAAAAGACCTATTTCTCTAAACACGCATCTTGAATGCATACCCACAAGCTTGGAAGGTTGAGAAGGTATTATTTCAAATGTGAGAAGACAAATGAGGTGTATGGGGAAAAATGGATTTAGGGGAAGTTGAATATTTCTATTCCCTCCAAGTTCTAGGTATTGATCAATACAATTAAGGTATATGCTTTATGAATGATTATTGAGAATATAAATAGGTCAAAACCTTTACAAATCCCTCAAAGAAGCTCGATAAATCTAAACACCCTCCCAAATGATCCTAGTGCATCTAAATTGGTTTGAATACATTTGGAGGACACATGCACACTTCATAGGCATTTGGTGGGTTAACAATTTGGCACATGTGGAAATAAAAACATAAAAAAGAGGCCTAAAACTACATATTTGGATTGATTTATATGGTGTTGGAATGTGTGAGTCTCTTAATCATTTGAGGAGGCTTGATAAGCCTGGGAAGAGGTCTAGTGACCTTACACAAGCCATTCTAGATACTTTTAGGGTGCTAAGATAGGTTTTCAAGTAAATAATAGGCCTAAATGAAGACTACCCCTTGCTTGTACAAATAAAGTGAAGTTGTAAACCTTATAGATATCATTAAGGGCATATAAATCTTTAAATCACCATTGAAGACATTTAAGGATAGTCTTGAAAGAACTTCTAAGTCAAAAACAAACCAATTATAGTGATTATAGACAAGTTTGAAGTAACCAATACATAGGTAGTTTGCTAGTTTCATGGTGATGAGAACCTCAAAAATGGATATAGTCTTCTATCAGCCTACTCAAAATTGTCCCAAGGTGATTCCACTCTACACTATCCATTTTCAGGTAGTGATTAGTGATAAAGGGTCTGTAAACCTATGCTTTGCCTCTAATAAGCGTAGAGAGTAGTGTAAGAAACTATTTGAATCAAATGTCTCTCAAGAGACCTTGTGATAGTTGGGCATTTTATCAAGAAATCCTAAAAGACCTAATACACCTAACAACATCAAACTTGAAGATACCCAAAAATGAACTAAGTGTCACAAAGACCAATGGGATTTGGATGCAATGGAGAATATGAGTGTTATATAGCAAAGAGGTGGGAGGTCATGATGAGACATGGCAATGGAAATTATGCAATGAGAATCAAGGAGTTAAGACCTTGACTTGTAACTCCAAAATAAAGAGGTAGTTTCAAGATATCAATAGTGCATCATAGAAGGTAATGATGCACTCTTATGCCACCTTTCATGAAGACTATCAAATTTGTAGGTCCTAGGCAAAAGAGATAATCAAGGACTATTTGAGAACAAGTAACAAGCTTACAAGGTCAAACCTAGAGTTTCCTAAGCATGAACTAGGAGTCATAAAGGTTAAAGGGAGTTAGAAATAAATAAGGACAAGAGACATGATGCCAAGAAGAATCAAATCATCTATGATGACCTTTTACACCATCCCTCAGACAAAAATTTGTTAACACTTGGCCTAGTGAATTGAGAAACAAGATGACAACACCTTCTTTGCATGCTTGGTTGAAGGATAACTTTGTTTTGTAAATAAAAATAGGACTATGGTAGAATTCATGAGATTTTGAGTCTCTTTCCCTCCTTTTTCATTTATTCTTCTATATACTTGGCCTTGAAAGGCTTGTAAAATGATCCTCCATGTAGCATGGAAAAGCCATGCTAAAATTGATACTTGTTGCTTTTGAAGTGAATATAAGTTATTTATACCTTCTTCATCTCATATCTAGAGTTTATATGGTGAATTGTTGATGAATGATAGTGATGATGTTCAATATCCTTGAATCTGTCCTCTTCATTCTTACCTCTTTGTAAGTCATTTTCTTGAATGTTATATAGTGTGTGTCAAGTAGTTATACAAGTGTGACGTGTAGAAAACCTTCACGAGTGTCTCCTTTTAGAACTCTTGATTGTCCCTCTTAATTGATGTATCAACTATAACCTCCATATTGAAATACTTATGCTAAAAAGATTGTTTAGAGTTGTGTGATCAGATTCAACCTTGTCTTAGTTTTTTTATGAAATCATAGATGAGGAGACCTATAATTTTTGCATTGCATTTTTTCATTGCTTTCAACTTTTCCTCTCCTTTTTCCTTGCATTTTGAGTACGTGTAGTGATAGTATAGGTGTAGCATCAAGGGAGCCAACCCTCTCTAGATGTTTTCTTTAGTCATAGGCCACCCAAAATCTTAGAAAGTTATCATTATGTCAATTGAGTGAGGAGACCTAAAAACCTCCTCAAAAGGTGGAACTCAAAGTGATAACACTCTCCCCATCAGATCTATCACTAATTATGATGGAAAACATCTGACATTCTGATGTATCTTTATTCTACTATCTATCTATGGATATGATATATTAATGTGTAAGTGGTATGTGTGCCATATGTCAGCATCTCCATCAACCCATATACATTAATATATCATATCCTTGGATCCATATCAAATTCCACTATTCCATTTGGTGAGGTGTCTTGATGGTTACTATTTGACACTATTCTACATGGCATATGTGGCATCGGGCATAATTACCATGAGATATTGGTAAAAAAGAGAGTATATCTTATTTTGGAGGCTTGTGGTAGTGTAGGAGGCAAGGTTCACTATTTCAATAGTGACATCTCCTATCCCTTTGTCTTATTGTAGAGATGGCATCAACTTTTCCATAGTGATGTTTGTCTTCAAGTCATAATGACCCCAAGTGGGATATGGGGCATGATTTTTCCTTGTCTTCCACTCCACTTTATTTTTCATGATCCATCCTAGTGGAAGGTAAACACATTTTCCTTGAAAAGTGGTTTTTTTATCTTTTGGATTTATTTAAAAATGATGATAACCCTTATTTGTATTTTCATAGTGGTGTGTTTTCTTGGAAAGAAAGATTGAAAGAGTAAAAGTATTATTGTTTGAAGGATTTGAAATGTGGTGGTATTCAAGAATTTTTGTAATATCATTTTATTGAATATGAAATCATTTTAGTGTGAGAAAATTCCTGTGTTAATCTTAATTCAAGCATTTAGTTGAGGATTTATTTGAGATATTATTGCCACCCCATCAAGTGGTATCAGAGCAAGTAGAATCCTAGGGACAATTTGTGTTTGTGTTTTTCATTTGAAGGTATGATAAGAAGATAAGCAAGAGGAGGATTGGCTCAAATAAATAGAGATATGCAAGATATAAGAAGAGAATTGGCACATCTAGCCACAATATTCACCAACATAGGGAAAAGGCAAGGAGGAAATGACATAGAAGGAGAAACAATTCATGAAGAAGAATTGATGAAAGAGGAAGAACCACTATCAATGGAGGAGAGAATGATTAGAGCCTTAGAGGGAAAAAATGATGGAATCAAAATTGAAGTTATAGATTATGGGGGGAGTTTAAAACCAAAGGCATTGGTTGATTGGTTAAATATCATGGAGAACTTTTAGTGGAAAACCATGTCAGAGGAAAGGAAGATGAAATTTGCATGTACCAAGTTGAAGGGTCATACCATGATCTGGTGGGATCATTTTCAAAAAGAGAGGTAAAGAAAGAACAAGCAAAGATTAATACATGGAGAAAAATGGAGAAGAAGCTTAGAGAGAAGTTCCTTCCTTTAGATTACTCCCAAACCCTTTAAAGAAGATTTTAAAATTTGAAGCAGATGGAGAAGAGTGTAAAAGAGTACAAAAATGAATTCTACAAGCTATTCATAAGAGTGGAGCATTAAGAAACATATGAGAAAATCAACGAAATACATGTGAATAGATTAAAATTTTACATTCAAGATGAGTTGAGTATTTATAGAGTGATGAGTATGGAAGAGGCTTATTGGTTAGCCTTAAAAGCAAAACAAACAAGATACCATAAGGACATTTGGTCCAAGAAGAGGTAAATACACTCCAATGAGAAGAAGAGGTGGTTTCAAAACCACTAGATGTGGATTTAACCCTATAAGAGGAGAATCATCACATGGTATGAAGAGGAGAGAAGAAAATAGACAAGGCTTCCAACATCATCAAAGAGGAAGAGGATTCCAAAAGGGATGAGGATATGGAGGTGCCAGAAGTTGGTTTCCTAACCAACCCAGGGCTATTATTTGTTACATATGTGGAAAATAAGGACATAAATTAAATGAATATCCTCATAGGCAAGAAAAGAGATAAGAATATCATCCGAGGGTAAACTTGGTTAAAGCTGAGACAGAAGATCAAGATATTAAGACTACAACAACAAATGTGGGAGAAAACCTTATGATGAGGAGAACCATGATAGATCCAAGGCAAGAGTTGGATCAAAACAAAAGAAGAGGTGATGCATGGTTGAGGAAGAATATTTTCAAAACAATATGCACTTCAGGTGGAGAGGTATGCAAGGTAATCATTGATGGGGTTAGCTATGAAAATATGGTTTCCAAGGAAATGGTTGAAAAAATAGGATTGCATTATGAAAAGCATCCTAGTCCTTATAAAATTTTGTGGTTTAATAAAGGGAATGAAGTCACTATTGATAAAATATGTTTAGTTAAGTTTTCTATAGGAAAAATCTATAAGGATGAGTTATGGTGTGATGTTTTGCCCATGGATGCATGCCATGTCTTGTTAGGAAGACCATGGCATTTTGATAGGAAAGTCATCCATGATAGGGCCAAGAATACCTACACATTTCATAAAGATGGCACAAAGGTGATAATGTTTCCTCTTAAAGATGAAACAAAAGTGGAAAATTTATTATCCACTAAAGAATTTTTTGATGACATAAAAGTTGGTTATTTTTATGTACTAATTGCAAGGAATGAAGGTGAAGATATGATGCAGATTTTAGAAGAAGCAACAAAAGTTTTAAAATCATATGAAGATGTCATTACTGATGATCTACCAAATAGTTTACCACCAAAGAGGGCATTAACTTAATCCCAGGATTAGATCTACCCAATCAAGCAACATATAGAATGAGCCTAGTAGAGTATGTAAAATTAAACAAATAAATTACTAAGTTGATGAGGAAAGGCGTAATAAGGGAGATCATGAGTCCATGTTCTACACTAGAGCCAGTGACTCTAAAGAAGGATGGAAGATGGATAATGTGTGTGGATAGTAGAGACATCAACAAGATTACCATTAGGTATAAATTTCTTATACCCTAGTTGGATGACATAGTAGATGTTCTTACAAGAGCAAAGTATTTCACAAAGATTGATCTAATAAGTGGTTACTACCAGATCCAGATCCATGAAGGAGATGAATGGAAGTCAACATTCAATACTAGAGATGGACTATATGAGTGGTTGGTGATGCCTTTTAGGTTGTCTAACGCACCCAACACATTCATGAGAGTGATGAACACAATGCTACAAGATTACATTGGTAAGTTTGTGGTGGTTTATTTTGATGATATTTTAATATTTAGTAAAACTAAATACGAGCATTTGGAACATTTGAGAATGGTGTTAGAATTGTTGAAAAAGGATAAAATCTATGTAAATTTGAAGAAGTGTAGGTTTATGCAAGAAAGTTTGATATTTTTAGGATTTGTAATTTTAGCAGATGGTGTTAGAATGGATGAAGAGAAGGTGAAGGCAATTGTTGAGTGGATTATTCCCAAGAGCATCACAGAGGTAAGGAGTTTCCATGGTTTGGAAACTTTTTATAAAAAAAATTATTAAGAGTTTTAGTACTATTGCTACACCAATAACAAATTGCATGAAAGGAAAGGAGTTTGTGGACAAGAGAAGGAATAGAGAGTTTTGAGTTATTAAAAAGAAAGATTATAGAGAAGCCTATTTTAGCATTGCATAATTTTAACAAAGTGTTTGAAATGGATTATAATGATTCACATGTGGAAAATGGAGATGTGATAAGCCAAGAAGGGAGGCACATAGCATATTTTAGTAAGAAATTGAATGAGGTAAGAAAAAATTATTCTACCTATGATGTTGAGTTTTATGCAATTGTTCAGGCATTGAGACATTAGAGACATTACTTGGTCTCTAAGGATTTTATTTTGTACACTAACCATGAGGCTTTGAAGTATGTGAATACACAAAATAAGTTGAGTAGTGGGCATGCCAATTAGGTATCTTTCTTGTAGGGATATATTTTTGTGTTGAATCATAAGTCAGGAAAGCAAAATCAAGTAGCTGATGCTTTGAGCAGAAGAATTGGGTTGATAACTACTTTATTAAGTGAATTAGTTGGATTTGAGTTTATTAAAGAGTTGTATGATACTGATCCAAATTTTGGTGAGATAGTCAAGCAATGAAAGAATCCATTAACCAAAGATGCAGGCACTATTTAGAATGAGTATCTTGTTCAAGATGGTTACCTCTTCAAGGGAAGATAGTTGTGCATTCCAGTTGGGTCTTTGAGAGACAACATTGAGAGTTGCATAGTGAAGGTTTGGTTGGCCATTTTGCCAAAGCCAATACCATAGCCTTGGTTGAGGAGAATTACTTTTTTCCAAAGATGAAAAGAGATATGGAAAGATATGTTGCAAGGTGTAGAATATGTCGAGTGGCTAAGGGACATGCACATAACACATGATTGCACATGCCATTACTAGTCCCAAGAGAACCATGGATAGATTTGAGCATGGATTTTAGGTTGGGGTTACCAAACACACAAATAGGTAAAGATTATATATATTTTTTTGTAGATAGAGTTTCCAAAATGGTTCATTTCATTGCATTTAAAAAAACTAGTGATGCCACTAGAGTTGCAAAATTATTCTTTAGAGATGTTTTGAGATTGCATGGTATTCCCAAGACCATTACTTCAAATAAGGATACCAAGTTTCTAAGTCATTTTTGGAGGACTTTGTGGAAGAAATTGGATATGAAATTACAATTTAGTAGTGCATATCATCTACAAATAGATGGATAAATAGAAGTTGTAAACAAAAGCTTGGGAAATTTGTTGAGATGCATTGTTGGAAAGAAGCCTAAGTAATGGGATGTGGCTTTACCACAAGTTGAGTTTGCATATAACATTTTAGTGAATAGATAAACATAAAAGTCACCATTTTAGGTGGTTTATGGGAAAAATCCATTGGGAGTTTTGGATCTGGTACAATTGCCAATTATATAAAGAGTGAGTAATGATGTTGAGACTTTTGCAAAGCATATACATCAATTTCAAGAAGAAGTGAGAAGAAGATTACATGATAGTAATGAGAAGTACAAGATTAATACTAATGTTAAGAGGAGATCAAAGTCTTTTGAGAAGGGAAATTTAGTGATGGTATATTTTAGGAAAGAGAGATTTATTACAGGAACCTACAATAGGTTGAAATATAGGAAGATTGGTCCTTGCAAAATTGTGAATAAGATTAGTGACAATGCCTATGAAGTGATATTTCTAGATGAATTTGATATTTATCCAATATTTAATGTTTTAGATTTTTATGATTTACATGGAGAAGTAGATGAAGGGGATGATGAAGAAAATATCAATTATAAGTAACAAATTCTAAAGAAATAAAAGGAAAAGATAGTAGAAATTCTAGACATGAAGATTATGCACATAATGCAAGGAAGTTACAATAGATACTTGGTGTGATGGGAAGGATTTCCACCAAAAGACAACACTTGGATTAAAAAATGGGAGTTGAAAAAAATGGACAAGGAAAAAAGATAGTAATATCATCAGAGTAACTCGAAGGAGCTAAGTTGACTTCAACCAGAGGATGAGGATGTGTCTTTATTCTACTATTCCATTTGGTGAAGTGTCTTTATGGTTAGTATTTGGCACTGTTCTAGATTGTTATTATTACTACTATTATAGATGGCATATGTGGCATGGGTCACAATAACCACAAGAGATTGGTTAAAAAGAGAGTATATTATCTTTTGGAGGCTTGTGGTAGTGGAGGAGACAAGGTTCACTATTCTAATAGTGACATCTCCTTTTCCCTTTTATTCTATTGTGGAGGTGGCATCAACTTTTCCATAGTGATGTTTGTCTTTAAGTCATAATGACCCCAAGTGGGATATGGGGCATGATTTTTCCTTTTCTTCCACTCTACATTCTTTGTCATTATCCATCCTAGTGGAAAGGTGGACGCATTTTCCTTGAATAGTAATGTTTTTAGCTTTTGGATTTCTTTAAAGGATGATAATTCATCTTTGTATTTTCATAGTGGTTCATGCGTTTTCTTGGAAATAAAGTTTTAAAGAGTAAAGGTATTATTGTTTTAAAGATTTGAAACATGTTGGTATTGAAGAATTATTTTAATATCATTTTATTGAATATGAAAGCATTTTGGTGTGAGAAAATTCATGTGTTAATCTTGCTTCTTCTTCCCTCTTGATTCAAGCATTTAGTTGAGGTTTTATTTGAGATATTATAGCAACCACATTACATCCGTTATGTGCTCTCTACCTAAGTTGCATAGTAGATGTGACATGAAGAGATACGGGCCTCTGAACCCCTGTGATAAGAGTCTCACTATCAAGATTATCACAACACTCGATAACCTTGTTGAGATAATTTAGCTTAGCTCGATGGGCCTTGAGCCAATCCATACCCAAAAAAATATTATAAGAACCCAAGGTTATGATAAAAAGATCGAGAGTAGTGGTGAAGATGCCTAAGTCAAGGGTAAAACCACTAATAAAAGAGTCTACTATCATCTTGGCTTAAAAAAACAACTTGACATCACAATGGTCACACTACCTAGATGATACCAACCCAAAAAAATCCATAAGGTAGGGTGCAATAAAAGAAGTAGAAGCTCTAAAGTCCAATAATATTGATACTGAAATGACATAAATACTACTTGTAGTCTTAATCATTATAGCTTGGTTCTCTACTTGTTGATTATCCACTGTTGTGTTAATATGGTGGCAATAATCTCTCAAAGAAATCCTCAACTAAATGCTTGAATCAAGAGGGATGAAGAAGCAATATTAATACATGAATTTCCTCATACCAAAATGCTTTCATATTCATCAAAATGATGTTACAACGATTCTTCAATACCACCACATTTCAACTCCTTCAAACAATAATACTTTAACTCTTTCAAACTTTATTTCCAATAAAACACATATGAACCACTATGAAGGGCAAAAAAAAAAGGATTATCATCCTTTAAAGAAACTCTAAAGCTTAAAAAAATATACTATGAAATAAAAATGCGTCCACCTTCCATAAGATGGAAAAAGGAGAAAGAAAAGAAAATCCAAGGAATGATATGCCATTATTCCACTTGGGATCATCATGACTTGAAGACAAACATCACTATTTAAAATTTGGCTCCACCCTTTCATGTCTAATCAAAAAGATAAAGGAGATTCCAATTATGAATAGTGCATCCTTTCTCCCCATCATCACAAACCTACAAAAGTTTATTGATTTCCTTTTTGGCCATATTTTATTGTCTCTTCATGAAAATTTTAACCCACTCCACATATGCAACCTATAATAGTGTCCATCAAGAATAATGACAATCTAGAATAGTGCCAATTAGGAATAGTAGTAATCTAGAATAGTGCCAATAGAAAAAATTGAGAATAGTGTCAAATAGTAACCATCAAGACACCTTACCAAATGGAATAGTGGAATCACATCATCAAGACACATCACCAATGTAATAGTGGATCCACATCTTCCTCCTTTAGTTGAAGTCAACTTAGCTCTTACAAGTTGCTTCAATGCTATTCTTGCCATTTTTCTTGTCCATCTTTTTCAGCTCCCATTCTATAATACAAGTGTTGCCTTATGATGGAAATCCTTCCCATTGCACCAATTATCTATTGTAGCTTCCTTGCCTTGTGTGCATAATCTTCATGTCTAGAATTTATACTATATTTTCCTTCTATTTATTTGGAATTTGTTACTACTATTTGATGTCTTCTTCAACATCCCCTTCATCTGCTTCTCCATAGAAATCATACAAATCTAAAACATTGAATATTGGAAAAAGATCAAATGCATCTAACAAGCTCACTTTATAGGCATTGTCACTAATCTTGTTCACAATTTTTTAAGGACTAATCTTATTGTATTTCAACTTGTTATCGGTCCCTGTAGGAAATATCTCTTTCCTCAAATATACCATCACTAAATCTTCCCTCTCAAAATACTTTGATCTCCTCTTAACATCAAAAAAAATCTTGTACTTCTCATTACTATCCTGTAATCTTCTCACTTCTTTCAATTGATGTATATGCTCTAAAAAGGTCTCAACATCATCACTCTCTTTCTATAATTGGAAATTATACCAAATCCAAAACTCCCATTGGATTTTTCCCATAAACCACCTAAAATGGTGACTTTCTTATTGATCTATTTACTATCTGTTATATGTAAACTCAGCCTGTGGTAAAGCAAATTCCCATTGCTTAGGCTTCTCTCCAACAATGCATCCTAACAAATTTACCATGCTTCTATTTACAACCTCTATTTGTCCATCTATTTTTGGATGATAGTCACTACTGAATTGTAATTTCATATCCAATTTATTCCATAAAGTCCTCCAAAAATGACTTAAAAACATGGTATCCCTATCTGAATTAATGGTCTTGGGAATACCATGTAAGATCACAACATTTCTAAAGAATAATTCTTTAACTCTAGTGGCATCACTAGTTTTATTACATGCAATGAAATGAACCATTTTGGAAAATATGCCTACAACAACAAATATAGAATCATTACCTCTTTGTGTGTTTGGTAACCCCAACACAAAATCCATGCTCAAATATACCCATGGTTCTCTTGGGACAAGTAATGGCATGTACAATCCTATATTTTGTGCATGTCCCTTAGCCATTTGACATATTATGCATCTTGAAACATATCTTGCCACATCTCTTTTCATATTTAGCCAAAAGTACTTATCCTCCACCAAGCCTATGGTCTTGGTTTTGTTAAACTAGCCAGTCAAATTTCCACTATGCAACTCTCTTACAATTTTGTCTCTCAAAGACCCAAATGGGATGCACAACTGTCTTCCCTTGAAGAAGGAACCATCTTGAATAAGATACTCATTCTGAATAGTATCTGCATCTTTGGTTAATAGATTCCTACATTGATTAACTATTAGACCAAAATTTGGATCAATATTATACAACTCCTTAATAAACTCAAATCCAACTATTTCACTTACCAAATTAGTTATCAACCCAAATATTCTACTCAAAGCATCAACTACCTAATTTTGCGTTCCTAACTTATGCTTCAACATGAAATTATATCCATGTAACAAATATACCCACTTGGCATGATTAATACTCATTTTTTTTTGGGAATTAACATACTTCAAATCCTCATGATTAATGTACAAAATAAACTCCTTAGAGACCAAGTAATGTCTCCAATATCTCAATGCTTAAACAATTGCATAAAACTCAACATCATAGGTAGAATATTTATTTCTTACCTCATTCAACTTCTCATTGAAATATGATATGGGCCTTCCTTCCTAGCTTATCACAACTCCAATTCCCACATTTAAAACATCACAATCCACTTCAAACACTTTGTCAAAATTAGGCAATGCCAAAACAAGCTTCTCTATAATATTTATTTTCAATAATTCAAAACTCTTTATTGCTTCTCTTATCCACATAAACTCCTTTCTTTTCATGTAATCCATTATTGGTGAAACAATACTAATGAAACTCTTAATGATTTTTCTATAAAACATTTCCAAACCATGGAAAATCCTTACCTCTGTGATGCTCTTGGGAATAGGCAACTCAACAATTGACTTCACCTTCTCTTCATCCATTCTCACACCATTTTCTGAAATTATAAATTCCAAAAGTATCAAACTTTCTTGCATAAACCTGCACATCTTCAAATTTACATAGAGTTTCTCCTTTATAAATAATTCTAACACCATTCTCAAATGTTCTAAATGTTCCTTTTTAGTTTTACTGAATATCATCAAAATAAACCACTACAAACTTATCAAAGTAATCCCACAGCACTATGTTCATCACTCTCATGAATGTGATGGGTGCATTAGATAACCTGAATGGCATCACCAACCACTCATATAGTCCAATTCTAGTCTTGAATGTTGTCTTCTATTCATCTCCTTCACAAATCCATATCTAGTAGTAGCCACTCCTTAGATCAATCTTTATAAAATATTTTGCTCCTACAAAAACATCCATTATGTCATCCAACCAGGGCATAGGAAACCTATACCTAATGGTAATTTTATTGATGGCTCTACTCTCCACACATATGATCCATCCTCCATCCTTCGTTGGAGTCAATAGTGATGGATTTGAACATGGACTCATGCTCTCCCTTACTACACCCTTCCTCATCAACTCAATAACTTGTTTATTCAATTTTACATACTTTGTTGGGCTTATCCTATACGATGCTTGATTGGGTAGAGATGACTCTGGGATCAAGTCAATGTGAAGCTGAATGTCCCTCTTTGTGATAAAGCATTTGTTAGTTCATCAGGAATGACATCTTCATATGCTTTCAAAACTTCTATTGCTTCTTCTAGAATCTGCATCATATATTCACCTTCATTCCTCGAAATTAGTGCATAACAATAAATAATCTTTATGAAATGTGTATATATTATTGGCCCCATCATGGATGACTTTTCTATAAAATTACCATGGTCTTCCTACTAAGACATGGCATGCATCCATGGGTAAAACATCACACCACAAATCATCCTTATATCTTTTTCCTATGGATAACTTAACTAAACATCTTTGATCAAAAGTGACTTCATTTCTTCCTTAAACCATGAGATTTTAAAAGGGCTAAGATACTTTTCACAATGCAATCCTATTTTTTTTCCACTTCCTTAGAAACCATATTTTCATAGCTACCCCATCAATGATTACCTTGCATACCTTTCCACCCAAAGTGCATCTTATTCTAAAAAATATTCTTCCTCAACCATGCATCACTTCCTCCTTTTGTCTCCAATTTTTGCCTTGGAGCTGTCATGGTTCTCCTCATCATAAGGTTTTCTCCCACATTTGTTGATGTAACTTCAGTAGCTTGATCTTATGTCTCAACTTCAACCAAGTTCACCCTTGGATGATATTTTTGTCTCCTTTCTTGTCTATGAGGACATTCGTTTGATTTATTTCCTTCTTCTCCACATATGTAACAAACAATAACTCTAGGTTGGTTAGGAAACCAACTTCTAGCACCTCCATATCCTCATCCCCTTTGGAATCTTCTTCATATTTGATGATGTTGGAATCCTTGTCTATTATATTTTATCCTCTGTACAACATGTGATGATTCTCACCTTACATGGTTAAATCCACCTTTAGTGGTGTTGAAACCACCTCTTCCTCTCATTGGAGTTGATCATCCTCTTCTTAGACCAAATCTCCTTTTGGTAGCTTATTTGTTCTACTTATCTTCTACTGTCAAGGATAACTGATAAACCTCTTCCATACTCATCACTCTATGCATACTCAACTCATCTTGAATGGAAAATTTTAATCCATTCACATATATTTCATCAATTTGCTCATTTGTTTCTTCATGCTCCACTCTTATGGATATCTTGTATAATTCATCTATGTATTCTTGTACACTCTCCTCTATTTGCTTCAAAATTTGAAATCTTTTATAAAGGGTTTGGGATTAATATAAAGGAAGGAACTTCTCTCTAAGATTCTTCTCCATTTTTCTCCATGTATTAATTCTTTGATTGTCTTTTTTTGCCTCTCTTTTTGCAAATGATCCCACCATATCATGACATGACCCTTCAAATTGGTAAGATGCAAATTTCACCTTCTTTTCCTCTGACATGGTTTTCCACTAAAATAATTTATCCATGCTATTTAAATAATCAACTAGATCCACTAGTTGTAAACTCCCCCCATAATCTAGAAGTTCATTTTTGTTTCCATCATTTCTCCTCTCTAAGGATCTAATCATTCTCTCCTTCATTGATAGTGGTTCTTCCTCTTGCAACAATTTTTATTCATGAATTGTTTCTCCTTCTGTGGCATATTCTCCTTGTCTTATCCCTATGTTAGTGAATATTGTGTGTAAATATGCCACTCCTCTCCTCAACTCTTGCATATCTCTATTCATCTAAGCTAATCCTCCTCTTGCTTGACTTCTTGGCATACCTACAAATGAAAAACACAAACACAAATCCTCCCTAGGATTCTGCTTGCTTTAATACCACTTGTGTGGTGGTAATAATATCTCAAATAAATCCTCAACTAAATGCTTGAATCAAAATAGAAGAAGAAGAAAGATTAACATAGGAATTTCCTCACACCAAAATGCTTTCATATTCAATAAAATGATATTACAACAATTCTTCAATACCACCACATTTCAACTCCTTCAAACAACAATAATTTTACTCTTTCAAACATGATTTCCAAGAAAACACATATGAACCACTATGAAAATACAAAAGAGGATTATCATCCTTTAAAGAAAATCTAAAGCTAAAAAAATATACTATGCAATAAAAATGCATCTACCTTCCATAAGATGGAAAAAAGAGAAAGACAAGAAAATCCAAGGAATGATACACCATTCTTCCACTTGGGCTCATCATGACTTGAAGACAAACATAACTATTGAAAATTTGGCTCCACCCTTTCATGTATGGTCAAAAAGATAAAGGAGATTCCAATTATGAATAGTGCACCTTGTCTCCTATAATATGTTGGGCTAAATTTTAAACTAACTTCTTACAATTTTCACAAGTTTTGGTTCATAGATATTTCATCAAATAATTTTTATGTAGTTATAGTTGATTTTTTCTGACTATGTTTAGAATAACTAATCTAACACTTTGAATCCTATTTACATTCATAAATAATTTCAACAACTCATAATAATCACAAGCTATTGCATCAAAAACTTATCATTCACTTGATATAGCTAACTATGATGTTGGAGTGACAAAAAATGGGGATATTACAGTCCTCCCCCCAAAGATTGTTTATCCTCAAGCAATACCAACTCATACACTAATTGATCCTGGATGAAGCCCAACATAACAGGAAGATATCACCATGTGGTCACTCCACCACTCTGATTAAAACTTGAATACCATCATGCTAAGTCTGCACTCTCCTTTCCTATAATCCAAATAAAATGTTTTCCTAAAAAATCAAATTAAAATACCTGTAAGGACTAGATTATGTAACATAAAATATCTCATGCCAAATAATCTTGATATAATCAATATTTATAATCCCATTATCTAACATGATCTTATGAAATAGGAAAATTAATCTATACAACAAAAAAATAGGATTCTCAACATAAATCATTATGGTGTCCCAAAAATGATGTAGATTAATCCTTATCAATTGGCTTATACAAATAATGACAACAATGTTAAAACTCAAATTTAAATTCATAGATATCTGGGAATGCTTTCACTATCATAAACTGATAGTACCTCATTAACACTCAATCTCCAAGTGTTAAAAAGGTAGCTCTATGCACACCAATCTATGGAACCAACTAAAATTATCACTACAACATCTAAAAATATAAAGGTTGTCAACATAAATGATTGTAATAACTAATACTCACCCACGTGGAAGTTAGAAATAGTCAAACCATGTTTGAAAAACCTCCCACATAATGCTACCATAAAACCTATAAGTATTCAAAATCAATCTACTCAATGACTAATTTTATTGAAATCAACATTTTAATATTGGGGCAATAGCTGCAATGATGAAATATTCTTATATGCATAGGAGATGTGGGCATGGAAAAAATTGAAAGGACTTCTACAATGACTAGATTACCTCTACCCTTCAACTCTAATTAGAAAATATTCCATTCCTTGGTTGGAAATACTTGCCAATCTTTCTGCATGCAAGTAACATAATTTATGTGTTCATTGAGTGGAAGGTGGATAATAGCTCTGCATCTAAGATCTTGTCCAATGACCTTCCATGAAATAGTTCCTTGGTAAAATGCAACTTCTATTCTTTTCTCTTTGTCAGGTGGTATATCAAGAGGATCACCAATCAAAATCATGTCAATCTTGATCACATGACTACACACATCATGACAACTTAATTTATTATCTTCATGTGAACCAAAAGGACACTCATGATAGAAACTATTCTTAATCCATTCAGTTCTTGGAAATTTTCCATCCCAATTTTGAGTCATTATCTCAAAACTAAAAACTTCACCTAGATCTCATATCCTATGATTGTCACCAACTATGACACTAAAATTAGGTAGTGTTTCATCCTCCATCACAAAAATTAGATTATCAAAAGTGGACTCTGCATCCAATTTAAAAGGAGGATTATCAACAAACTAAAATTCTTTTATTTTATTGACCCCACCATCCTTCCTGATGTTCCAACTATGCACTTGTAAATTTGGGAAACTACTCTAAATCAAAATATACATAGAGCCTATCAAACTCATCAATCACTTGCTTGATTTCCTTATCTCTTTCCTCATTTTTTTGTTTCTTAAATTATTCTGCAATAACAGGCTAATTTTCTAGTTTTTGAAGAGCCAGAGTACTCTCCAATGAATGCTTAGTATACTTAAGCTCAAAGGTGAGCTTATCAACTTCTTCCTATTTCCCCTTCAATGCATCAAGGATCTCTTCAACAAACTTGATGGAATGATCCCTATCTAAAAATAAATTCAAGTAATTTGATTTCATTATTCTCAAAGCTTCTTTGACTACCTACAAATCTGCAAGAGAGGATCGTCCTTCAATGCCTTTTTATCTCTTCTCAACTTGGGTCTTCTAAAATATATGTTCAATGAGTTTGTGTGTTATCAAATTATGTTAGGGATGCAACAACTTTATGTTCAGTGACTATCAATTGATTCTTTAAATTATGTAATTCATTAGGCCTTTGATAAAATATAGCCTCACACAATAAATTTTCTAATTTGTCTTCAAGAACATGACCCTTAAATTCAGTTATCTCTAAGACATCTTTTTCCCCCATCAAAATTTTTTGTTACGAGCTCCTCTTCTTCTTCCTGCTCCTCATTTGTTAGATAAGGTTTTAATTTCTCCTCGCATTGAGAAAACACCATTTCATCTAAGACTTGTTCAACTGATAAGGATTCTTAGTCATCCTTCCCCCTGTTAGTCAATAAGATAGATAAAAGTGACTATGGAACATCATCACTTTCATTAACAATCAAAGTCATAATGGACTGCATGGCTGTTATAACATTATTTGCATGGTATTTTATGATGGTAGCCAATAAACGGTGAAACATTTTGAAAATTAGATCTTCACAACCCATATCTAACATGATGTTACCAAATCTGATTTTTGTAAATGTTTCAAGTATGGTTACTCTCCTAAAAAATCAAAACTTGTGACATTATCCAAACCTTAGAAACTATCCACCAATAACTAAAATATCTCTTTCGTTGTGCCATCATTGTAAGGAGTTTTAGGAGCTATTATTTTCATTATTTTGATTAAATAATAAGTAATGATAAATCTCACTTCATTATATTTATGTCTCAATAACCTTTGCTTACCCAAGGAAGTCATTGTAGGAATCATGGATGATTATATTACTTGAGAATTTGAATGATTCACCATGTGCAAACAATCCTCAACTTCTTCCAAAATACTAAGAAGAACATAGTTTGGCTAGGATAGGTGTTCAAGTTTACACCCTGTATTAAAATTTTTATTAACCAACTCTTCTTCACTCAATGATGCCATAATTCACAACCACTGAACAAATTCTTTCAACTACTGAATCACTGAATACTCACATGCAAGTTTTGATCACTAACATGCAATAGGAAAAACTGACATGTAAGGTTCAAAATCAACATGCAAGTGTTGATCACTAACATGCAATAGGAAAAACTAACATGCAATGATTGATACCACACATGTAACCACTTAACACTGACATGCGACCCTCCAAGATGGTAATATCATAGTTCTGATACCACTGTAATATGTTGGAAAAAAATTTAAACCAACTTTTTGCAATTTTCACAAGTTTTGATACACAAACATTTTGTCAAACAGTCTGTATGCAGTCACAAATGAGTTTTTCTAACTATAATTATTTAGAATAATAGATCTAATAGTTTAAAACCTATTTGCATTCATAAATCATTTCAACAGCTCATAATAATCACAAGACATTGCATCAAATACTTGCCATTCATTAGAAAGTCTAAAAATAACAAGGAAGTCTTTATAATTTTTTGTTCATTATTAAAAAAATATATAAACTTGTTTATTGACCTTTCGAACATCAAATTTAAGCATTCAATATTGGAATTCCATCAACTTCTAAGATCCCCACAAATTCCTTTCCAAATAACTACCATCCATATGCCTACCTTAGCACCCAACTTTGAACACATTCAAACCCACAACCATACTCTTAAGTGCCACGATTTGCTGCTAAAGTGATTGGTGACCAGAAAATAAGGTTTTAAGGATAACGATATGATACACCTAGCCAACAATATGAATCACCCAATAATATGTGACTTAGGAGCCTAGCAATCTAAAGTATTTTCTTCCACAAATCCGCTTGCTTTCCCTCTGGAAGATTGATATCTCTCTATGCACTTGTAAAACCAAAACCTTTAGCAATAGAAGCCCCTGTGTGAAACCTGTATGATTCCACCTACAATCAGCTAGGGTAGTTGTTTCACTACCAAAATTGATTTCCCTTAGGTTTTCATCCAAGGGTTTGCTCCACAAGAAGCTCAAAATCCACAATGGAAAATAATAAGAATAAGCATGCCCCAAATGAGACCCCTCAACTCTTTTTATAATCTTTTTAGAACTTTTTAAAAATTATAAATTAATATCACTTTATAATTAAATAAACTTTTTTGCTCTCTAAAGTGACCTTATTTCATATTTAATATTTTTGGTGCTTCAATCACTTTACAACCACCTTAAAAATAATTAATTTAAGTCAATCCATAATTTATGCTTTTTCAACAACTTATAATTAATTATTTAATTATTTCCCACATAACCAACTGAAAGTATGAAAAATGCCAAAATACTCTAGAGTTGAAATTTGAAGGTGCTAATATACTCAAGAGCTCACCAGAGATCCAACTTACTAAAAATAGATACTTTCTAAAAATAGCATTTTCCTCTAAGATGTTTGGAAAGCACCCAACATGTCGAAACTACTCTCAAAAAGCTTTAATAGACTCAATAAAATCCCCAAATCTCAATGCCAATAAATGAAATCCATTCTAAAAAGGCTAACACTCTTCAAATAAAGATGGAGCTAACTACAATGATGGAGTGACAAAAAATGGAGACATTACATCTCCCCATCATCTCAAACCTCCAAAAGTTGATTGATTTCCTTTTTGATCATCTTTTATTGTCTCATGAAAATTTTGACCCACACCACGTATATAACCTATAATAGTGTCCACCAAGAATAATGACAATCTAAAATAGTGCCAATTAAGAATAGTAGCAATCTAGAATAGTGTCAATAGTGTCAAATAGTAAGCATCAAGACGCCTCACCAAATGGAATAGTGGAACCACATCATCAAGACACATCACCAATGGAATAGTGGAGCCACATCATGTGTACATGTAGTGAGCATGTCCCACGTCACCAATGATCTAATCGGATATGGGGGACCTTTTGTTGATCATCAATAGAATATATAAGTGGGCATTATTGTACATAATGATTAGGGGCCCCACATAAGAAACATATACCCATGATCTTATCCGTGTTCATATACAACCCTCCTAACCTTTGATAACTCGATCTTGTAGGAAATGTAGGCCCCTAATTATACTGTTGATTCTGTTATGGCCCCATCTATTGTCTAACTAGTTTTATGTCTCTATTTTGTCCTTGGACACCTTATCCTTTATCTATCTAACAATCCTATGGAGGGCAGTGGCATTGCTACTGAGAGTGTTGTTGAGAATGTTGATGTGGCTGCTGAGGAGGCCTTGATGTGAAATGGGAGTGCCTATGACTAACCTTAGGTAGGGGATAGGTGCCTCATGATCTAAATTCTTGATGCACTTGAATATTTCCTTGTAACCAATCTCTAATCTCTTATTTCTTCCCTTTATTTTCCTATGCTAAATATTCCTTCTCCACATCAAACTCAAGGGTCAAAGGAGAGAGAAGACAAACTATTCCAACTATATCAATATTCAAGCCTTTGATGAACCAACTGACTTGGAGTTTCTCATCTTGAAGAAACCCCACAAATTGAAGCAAGTTTAAGAATCGGCTCTCATATTGAGCCACAATAATAGTACCCTATTAGAGGTTATGAAACTCTCCAATCCTTTATTTTTAAATTTCTCTGATAGGTATCAAGTATGGATATGCTCCTCAAAAATATCCTCAGTAACAAAATCTCAAGCCAAACTAATTTTTCTGTCCTCATTCCTCCACCATATGCTCATTGTATCTTTGAAAAAAGGATAACAAATTGGGCCTTGATATTAGTCTCATAGGTTTGCAAACTGAAGAAACTATCTAAACTTAAAATCCATGCCTCTCTAATGAAACCATCTCCCTCTCCATGAAAGGTGTGTGGTATAAGTCTCAACAAGTCTTGTATAATAGCTTTTGGGTCAGTCCTAGGTGGTCATCGCTCCTCCTGCCTCTCTTTGTGTGATGAAGGAGTTATCTCTATCATTATTGGAGACTGCATGACCTATCTCTAGGCTGAGGGGCCTCCTATGATGGGGGTGGAGAGTGTCCTTGTGGCTCCTCCTTAATTGTCAAAAATCTATCTTGAAGCACCCCCATCATCTATTGTAGCACTTGAAGGATTTGTGGTCCTTGGTCTGTTGGAAGGGGTGGTCGTGGTTCAAGTGGTAGGGGTTATGTATCCTCTACATGAACCACACATTTTCATTTCCACTATTTCATCCTTCAAGAGAACATGATGCACATCAGGGTATTATAGAAGTAGTATAATAAAACATTTACCTAGACTTCCCATATTGAAGCTGGGATCTGATACCATAATGTAATTCCAAAAAAAATGCACTAAATAGAATCATAAAAACACCTATAACACACACACACACACACACACACACATATTAAACTAATTTTTTTCCCTTAAAGGTTTAACTATGGTTTTTTAGACCATTAAAGTTTTAAATCAAATATTTAAATTTATTATAATCTCTTACAAAATTAAAATTGTATATACCTAGAGCTCCCAGTGTTGAAGCCCAAATCTGATACCATAATGTAATTCCTCAAAAAAATACACTAAATAAAATCACACACACACACACACACATGCACACATGCATGTGCGCACGTGCACACACACACACAACTAAATTTTTATGTTTAAAGGTTTAACTATGGTTGTTTAGACTATTAAAGTATTAAATAAAATATTTAAATTTATTATAATCTCTTACAAAATTAAAATTATACCAAATTAAATGTGAAAATTTATTAATTTCATCTCAAGTTACCCTACTAAATTTACTAACACTTATTTTTAAAATTTATTACTCTTCATTATAAATTAATTAACATCTTTTTAATAGTTAGGACAAAATCAATTCCTTTAAGAGTGGTTTATGGAAAATATTATATGAAAGCTAAATAAATAATACAATTGAAATTTAAATAAAAACAAAAGTTTTATTTTTTTGTCTTATCCAATAAAAGATTAAGTCACCACCCTAGGGTTAAAGCAATCTCCTCTATAGTATATAGGGGTAACTCTAATAAACCCTAAGTTTACTTGATCAAACCATTAAAAGTTAATTTCTAGTTTTTTTTATCTCGTTTTTGTTTTGTTTCATTCATAGGTTGGAGGATTGAATGAGAGGAGCTCATGGATGAAATGTCAAAATGTGGATGCCAAGATCTATGTATATATTCATTGTATATAAAAAAATATGAAATAATATATTTCCTTATTTTATATTTTAAATTTACTTATAATATATAAAACTCGGATTTTACAATGAGTTATTACAAGATTCAATATATGGGGCATGGAAGGAACTTCCAAACATTATTATTTGTTCCCTATTTAACTCTCAATTTAAAGCACATTCAACCTTCTAACAAACATAAAATGGACTTTTTAGACAATTGTCTTTTGATATCATACATGAAACAAATTTAATTATCACCAATTAGTCAATCTCTCTACTTCCATGCACAACATCTAGTAGATAGACCAAAGGCCTACTATATATTATGTATCTCAATAGTATAGTTTTTAAAATCCCTTTCAATTTTTTTATTTATTAAAGTGCTCATTACAATCATTGATATAATTTGGTACCTATCTCTTCATGAAACTTGTAGCATCTATTAAATATTTCCTATTATGTTTTATAACTAGCTCTTTCAACATTTTTTCAATCGTCTCATCTCAAATTTTTGTGTGCCTTAAATAGGAAAGATTCAAAAGCATTAAGGACATCAACATGATATATCAAAGTAGAAAACTAACTATTTAACAAACTAACAATCCCTATCATATTAAACTACTCAAGCGTATCAATTAGGCTCACAATGTATAGAAGTCATTTACAAGGTCTCAAATGCCAAATGATATATTTGAAAATTTATCTTTGAATGCTACAAACATGAAGCACCACCCAATGAAATTTTAGGTTGGCTTATTTTATCTTGACACCATCATCCATGTCAAAAGTTATATTTTTGGTACACTTTTACTTGTATTATGTAGAGACTCTAGGATGAACACTAAAATGTACAAAGTAAAAAAACAAAAACAATTAAAGTGTATGCTCAAAAGCAATAAAAATATAAATCTCAATCATCTTGGAAAAAACATTTCAAATTCCAAGTTAAGGTTTCCCCTTGAAGGTCCATCAGTATTTATTTTCATGATGTTCTGAAGGGAAGGCATCCATTTAATGAAACTATATTTGTTTGCTTTTTTATTATTGTATTACTATGGTGTTACCTTGCCACATGCAATTCCAAGCACTGTATAATTTCTAGTACAAAAAATCATATTACTTATATATTTTGATTAGACCTACTCTTACACAGTACTCTTATGTAGCATAATAATTTACATTTACAATAGGTGTAGCATAATGAAGGATCACATAAAATGATTATATAAAAAAAAATTAATGAAAGAGGGACAAATTTATTTTCCACATAATTTTATAACACATTTCCTAAATAAATTGCAAGGGTTCTAGGAAGATTAGCAGTTGTTGACAGCTATTTATATGGTAACAATGTTCTAGCTAGTTTGTAGACTACAGGGCAGTCAAACAACTACCTAATCAACAAACACACAAACTCTAAAAACATAAAATAAATCAATACTGAATCCATTGATATAATCATCAACAACTACCTTGCAATGTTTTATGTTGATTAGGTAATTGTTGATCGAAAATTCTTATTACCAACTATGGTTGGGATGCACCTAGTGCATGCTTAACACTCTTGGTTGGGCATATATTTAATATATAAACTACACATGATATAGCCTCTGCCAGATACTTATTTGGAAAATGTTTATCTTTCATCATGTTTCATGTCATATCCATGCTAATTCTATTTTTCTTTTTTGTTATTATATTTTGTTGTGGTGTATACTTGGTAGTGAATCGTTTCCTGATCCCATTTGTTTTTCAAAAGTTCATAAAATTATTAGACACATATTCACCACCTATATCTTTTCTTAATACCTTTACGTAATGTCCACTTTGTTTCTCAACCAAAGCTTTAAACTATTAAAAAAAATTAAATGCTTTTGATTTATTTTTCAGAAAATATACCCATGTTTTTATAGAAAAATTATCTATAAAAGTCATGAAGGTGTTTTCATGGGCCCACATAAATCTGAATACACAATCTCCAATGGAGTTTTTTCCCTATATGACTTAACCACAGAGAATGATTCTCTATGCTGCTTACCAAGAATACAGTCTTCACATTTTTTGTTTATCTGATCAATGAAAGGCAATCCATTCACCATGTTCTTTCTATGTAATAAATTTAGACCACTAAAATTTAGATGGCCAAACCTCAAATGCCATAACCATGACTGATATTTTATGATAATTTTAAAATCTACAAAAAAATCACTTTTCAAATTTAAGGTAAACATCTTATTTTGTGTCATTTAGACCTTTGCAATTAGCATTTCATTTGTACCTAGAATCACGCATGCATCATTATCAAAATAAACTTTAAATCATTTTTGTATTAATTACCCTATGTTCATTATATTGTGTTTAAAATTAGGGACATAATACACATATGGAATGTGTTTTTTCTCTCCTTGCTTGGTTTTAATATTTATGCTCTCTTTACCCTTTACAATGACCTTTTTATTATCCCCTAATTTTACATTTCAGTGCACAGATTCATCTATCGTTGCAAACATTTCTTTGTTTCCACTCATATGATTACTACAACTACTATTTAAAAACCACACTTATTTTGAAATTTCTTGTGCAATATTGCAAGTAATGAACATTGAATCACTATATTCATTTTTAGGCTACTTTTCTCTTTAAAAAATTGCATTATGTCTATTCATGTCAAACACCTTTCTACATTCATTTGCATAGTGTCAAAACTTCTTATAATAATGACATTAAATTTGATATTTGTCATACCTTTGACCTTGAATGTAGGATTCATGATAATGATAATGGCTACCGCCTCTAGATCCTTTACTATCCTCTCTTCAGGAGAGTGGTCAAATCTACCTCCTCCATCATAGTTGTTAGCCTTGCCTCTATAGAATCCTTTCCACCTCTATAACTAGATCTTCCCCCTTTTGTTCTTTTACTACTGCTAGCATTGAATGCATCTTGTATAGGAGAATTGACTCATCTATTCAACCTTTGTTCATGGTTTTTTAAAGATCCCACCAACTCATCAACAAACAACTAATTTAAGTCTTTTGATTCTTCTATTAAAACTACAACAACAAAAAATCTTATAGGTAGACTTTCAATAATTTTTTCTACAATCTTATGGTCCTCTGATGTCTCTCCATGAGACCTAACTTGATTAACTACTTCCATTACATGGGTAAAAAATAAATCAATTGGAATTGAATCTTTCATATGTAGATTTTTAAAATCTCTCTTAAACATTTGTAACTTAGATATTTTAACCTTATGGGTACCTCGATATGATGTTTGTAGGCTATCCCACGCTTGTTTGGATTTGGTTATCACTACAACTCTTGACAAGATAAACTCATCCATGACTTGTTTTATGAAAAACAAAGCCTTTGCATCATTTTTCTTATTCTCCTTGAGAAGATCTCTTTGTGCATGAGTAATACATTTAATGTTGCTTGATCGGCTGATAATTGAAAACCATTCTCCATTAATTCCCATAAGTCTTGGGAATAAAATAGGGTCTTCATCTTGAATCTCCAATAGATATAATTCATTCCATTGAATTGTGGAATCTAGTGTTGAGTAAGACTATTGACTTTGATTCCCACCATTGTTGTCTTTTAAAATAAAACTTGCTTCGAATTTTCACAAGTAACTTCAATGGTGTTGGCTCTAATACCAAATGAAGAAGATAGAGCGAGAGTTAAAAATCTATTTAGATAAAAAATATAGAATTTATAATTTTATATATTGATAAAACAAATTAATACATTAGAGCATTCTTTTTATGTTATGAGAGCTTGAGCCCTTTTTAACAAAACAAACACTATGAACTTTGAAACAATATCTAGAAGAGAGAGATTTTATCTTTTTACAAAACAAATACACTTATGAAAGCTTTGTTGTTTTTCTATATTTTCATTATGCAGCCTCCTATGTTTATTTATACATTTTTTTAATCCTTTATGGAGGGCTCCAAAATACAAATTCAATATAATAATCAGAATTTTATGACTGCAAATGGCTTAAAGAGCAGCAAATTTTCTTTTGGATACAATAGATAACCATTTAGAAACATAGTTTTTATATTTTAAATTCAACAATGGCTATTTTATGGAGAAAAATATCAAGTTAGACAGTTGATTTGAAGTGAATAATTATAAGTTTGGATGGTCAAATTTGGCTGGTTGGATAGTCCAATTTGAAGTCAGCTAGTAAGTTGGAGGTATTTGAATTCAAATTGCTAGGTAGTTGTTGATGAGATAATCTAAAACTCTCCCTTAATCATAACTACCACCATCTATTATGCCTATATAATCATTTAGATAATCAAAACTCTCTTTTCTTAATGGCTTGGTAAAGATATCTACATACTAATTTTTGGGTCTATAAAACTCTAGATTGATCTCTCCATTTTTGGCTATTTCTATGATAAAATGGAATATGGTATCTATATGCTTGTTCATAATGTGAAATAAAATATTATTAGATAATGTGATTATTGAGTTATTATCATAGAAGATCTATGTCGCCTCTTCTTATTTGTGTTTTAAATTTACTAACATCTTTCTCATCCAAATTGCTTGACTCGCTACTTATGTTTCTACTATATACTCTGATTTTATCTATGATAGAGTGACAATGGGTTATTTCTTGGAATAGGTGCAGTATCATGGGCATTCAATAAACAACCCATTGTCACTCTCTCATCGACAGAAGTAAGGTATGTAGCAGTAATAGGAGTAGTGTGTCAAGTAATTTGGATGAGAAGGATGCTAATAGATTTGAAACACAAATAGGTAGAGTCAACATAAATATTCTGTGACAACAACTCAACAATCACACTATCCAAGAATCATGTATTTCATAAGAAAAGCAAGCATATAGACATTAGATTCTATTTCATCAGAGAACTAGTCAACAACAAAGAGATCAATATAGAGTTTTGTAGATCTGAAGATCAATATGTAGATATCTTTACCAAGCCATTAATAAAAGAGAGCTTTGATTATCTAAGATATTTTTTAGGCATAATAGATGATGGTAGTTGTGATTAAGAGAGAGTGTTGGCTTATCTAATCAACAACTACCTAACAATGTTAAAATTAAATTCAAATACCTCCAACCTACCAACTGACTTCAAATTAGACTGTCCAACCTGTCAATTTTGACTATCAAACTTTCAATTTTTTACTTCAAAATTGGCTATCTAACTTGCTTGTTTTATCCATAGAGTAGCCATTGTTGACTTTAAAATATAACAATTGTGTTTCTAGATGGTTAGCTATTAATCCAAATGAAAATTTACTACTCTTTAAGCCATGTGAAGTCATAAACTTATGTTTATTATATTCGGTTTTATTTTGTAACAGTCCATAAAAGATAAAAATAAAGCTGTATAAATAAATATAGTAGGCTACATAATGAAAAATACATAAAATAGCAATGAAACTTTTATAAGTCTATTTATCTTGTAAAAAGAGCAAAGCTCTCTCCTCTAGATTTTATTTCAGAGTTCATAGTGTTTATTTTGTTAAATATAGCTCAATATCTCATATCATAGAAGTAATAATCTAATGTATTGTGTTATCAATATATAAAATTCTGTGTTTTTATTTAAATAGATTTTCTGCTCTCCCTTTGTTTCTTTCATTTGGTATTAGAGCCATTGAAATTATTCATGAAATTTTAAAGCAAATTTTATTTTAAAAGGTGAGAATGGTGGGAGTCAGCCTCAATAGTCTTACTCAACCCCAAACTCCATAATTCAATGGAAAGAATTAATACTATCGGAGCCTCAAGATGAAAACCTTATTTTATTCCTAAGACTTATAGGAATTAGTGGAGAATGGTTTCCAAGAAGTAATCGATCAAGCAACCTTAAATGCATTTACTCAAGCACAAAAATATATTCTCAAAAAAAATAAGAAAAAGGATGTGAAGACCTTGTTCTTTATACAAGTCATGGATGAGTCTATGTTCCCAAGAGTTACAACAACAACCAAATCCAAACAAGCATAGGAGAGCCTACAAACATCATATCAAGGTACCAGTGTGGTTAAAATAGCTAAGTTACAAATGCTTATGAGAGATTTTGAAAATATACATATGAAAGACTCATATTAAATTGATTTATTTTTGTACCCATGTAATGGAAGTAGTTAATCAAGTCAGGTCTCAAAGAGATATTATGAGACCATATGATTGTAGAAAAAATTCTTAGAAGTCTAGTTGTAAGTTTTGATGACGTTGTAGTTGTAAAAGAAGAATCAAAAGATTTAAATCAATTTTTTGTTGATGAATTAATGAGATATTTAAAAAACCATGAACAAAGGTTGAATAGATTCGTTAGTTATCCTATGGAAAATGCATTCAAAGCTACCAGTAGTAGAGGAACAAGATGAAGAAGATCCAATTATAAAGGTGGAAGAGGATTTTATAGAGGTAGGGATAAAAACCATAATGGAGAAGGTATAGTTGGCCGCTCTCATGAAGAGATAGCACATTCAAACTTCTATAAAAGTAGAGGATCTAATGATGGTAGTCATTCTCATTATCATGATTCCTACACTCAAAGTCAAAGATATGAAAAATCTCAAATTCAATGTCATTATTGTAAGAAGTTTGCATACTATGCAAATGAATGTAGAAAGAAGAAATTTGACATGAATAATCAAAATGCACATTTTTTAAGATAAAATCAACTTAAAAATTAATATAGTGATTCAATGTTCATTACTTACAATGTTGCACAAGAAAGTTCAAAAGAAGTGTGGTTTTTAGATAGTGGTTGTAATAATCATGAGTGGAAACAAGGAAATGTTTGCAAACATATATGAATCTGTGCACTCATAAGTAAAATTAGGGGATGATAAATAATTTGTTTTAAAGGGTAAAGGGATCATAAATATTAAAACCAAGCAAGGAAAGAAAACACATTCTGGATGTGTATTATGTCCCTAATCTTAAACACAATCTAATGAGCGTTAGGTAGCTAGTACATAAGGGATTTAAAGCTTATTTTGAGAATAATTCATGTGTGATTCTAGATGAAAATGGATTACTAATTGCAAAGGTCCAAATGACACAAAATAAGATGTCTCCCTTAAGTTTGAAGGGTGATTTTTTTGTAGCTTATAAAGTTGTCATAAAAAGCAGTCATGGCATTTGAGGTTTGGCCATTTAAATTTTAGTGGTCTAAATTTGTTTCATAGATAGAAAATTATGAATGAATTATCTTTCATTGATCATCTAAGCAAAACTTTTGAAGTTTTTATTCTTGACAAGCAACATAGAGAATCATTTTCTATTGGTAAATAATATAGAGCAAAAACTCCATTGGATAGTGTGCATTCAAATTTATATTGACCTATGAAAATACCTTCAATAGGTAATAGTTTGTACTTCATGACTTTTATAGATGATTATTTTAGAAAAATGTGGGTGTATTTTTGAAAAATAAATCAGAAGCATTTGAAATATTTCAACAACTTAAATTTTTTGTTGAGAAATAAAGTGGACATTACATAAAGGTATTAAGAATATATAGAGGCAGTGAATAAGTGCCTAGTAATTTTTTAAAACTTTACAAAACAAATGGGATCAATAAATAATTCACTACCAAGTATACACCACAATAAAATGAAATACTAGAAAGGAAGAATAGAACAATCATGGATATGGCAAGAAGAATGATGAAGGCTAAACATTTTCCAAATAAGTATTGGGCAAAGGATGTAGCATGTGCAATTTACATAATAAATAGATGTCCAATCAAGAGTGTTAAGAACATGATTCCACAAGAAGTATGAAGTAATAAGAAACATAGTGTTTCTCATTTGAGAGTGTTTGGATGCATTGCATATGCACATGTCTCTGATGATAAGAGGAAGAAGTTAGATGACAAAGGAGAACGATGTATTTTTGTGGGATATAGTGAACAATCAAAAGCTTACAAGTTGTACAAACCACTCACAAAGAAGATTGTAATAAGTAGAGATGTTAAATTTCTCAAAGATGAAGAATGGATTTGGAATGAAAATCTACAACAATAATAGCTTGAGATTAGAAACTTCAATGAAATGGTTCCTACATCAAGTACTCAATCAAGTAGAAGTCAACAAGGACCTACTCCACTTATGACTCCATCCAATATTTCCAATTCACATGGAGAAACTTCACCAACAACACTTATATATCATTCCAGTGATAGTTCAGGACCAAATGAGACTCTAAAGAAGACAAGGAGCTTGAGGCAAATATATGAGGTAACTCAAGGAAATCAACATGATAATTTGATTTTAGATTTTGAATTTTTTTGTTATTGATCCTACATGCTTTGAAGAAGTAATTGAGAATGAGAACTATCAAAAAGCCATGGATAATGAAGTTGAGGTAATAGAGAAAAATCACACTTGACATCTAGTGAATCTTCCAGAAGGAAAAGATGCAACTAGTGTAAAGTGGCACAAGACAAAGTTTGATGTTGATGGAAATATTATGAAACATAAAACAAGGTTAGTTACAAAGGGAGTTTCACAGTAGCCCAGTTTTGATTACAATGAGACATTTTCTCTAGTAGCCCATCTAGATATGATAAAAATAGCATTGGCTATAGGAGCTCAAAGCAAGTGGCTAGTGTATTAGATGGACATAAAATTTACATTTTTGAATGATATCCTATAAGAAATCTATGTGAAGTAGCCACCAGAATATGAGATCTTTGGTCATGAAGACAATGCCTACAGACTCAAGAAAGTTCTCTATAGACTCAAGCAAGCCCCTAGAGCTTGGTATAGTAGAATTGATTATTATCTTTTACAGAATGGCTTCAGTAGATGCAACAGCTAGCCTATACTGTATACAAATATTAATGCACAAAGTAAAATTATAATTGTGTGTTTGTAAATAGATGATTTGATATTCACATGTGATTTATTAGTTGATTTATTTAAAGGAGCCATGAAGAAAGAATTTGAAATGACCGATCTAGGTCACATGAAGTATTTTCTTGGGATTGAGGTGAATCAATCCAAAAATGGCATATTCATTTCTCAAGCCAAATATGTCAAGGATATTTTGAAAAGGTTCAATATGGTAAATTGTAAGCTAGCACCAACACCAATCATAACAGGATTGAAGTTAAACAAGGATGATAAAGGGTATAATGTTAATCCCACATTATACAAAAGACTCATTGGTAGTCGGATGTACTGGACTACCACAAGGCCAAATATAATGTATAGTGTAAGTCTTATTTCAAGGTCTATGGAGTCTTTAAAAGACTGTCATTAGCAAGTAGGAAAAATAATTTTAAGATATATTAAGTGGAGCCAACAATCAAGGAATTTTATATTCAATATTAGATGAGTTCAAACTCATAGGATACATAGATAATGATTGTGCAAGTAACATTGATGATAGGAAAAGTACATCTAGTTATGTTTTTCACTTTAAAACACATGCAGTATCATGGGCATTCAAGAAAAAACCCATTATCACTCTCTTATCGATGAAAATAGAGTATGTAGTAGCAATATGGGTAGTGTGTCAAGAAATTTGGAAGAGAAAGATGCTAATAGATTTGAAACACAAACAAGACGAGGCAACTAAGATATTCTATGACAAATGAGCAATCACATTATCCAAGAATCATGTATTTCACAAGAGGAGTAAACATATAGAAACCAAGTTTTATTTCATCAGTATTCAACAACAGAGAGATCAATCTAAAATTTTGTAGATCCAAAGATCAATATGTAGATATCTTTACCAAGCCATCAGTAAAAGAGAGCTTTGATTATCTAAGAAATTGTTTAGGCATAATAGATGGTGGTAGTTGTGATTAAGAGGGAGTATTGGATTATCTAATCAACATCTACCTAGCAATGTTAAATTTGAATTCAAACACCTCAAATCTACCAACTGAATTCAAATTAAATTGTCCAAACTGCCAAGTTTGACCATCAAATATTCTAGTTGTTCACTTCAAATCAGACCGTCTAAGTTGCTAGTTTTTTGATAGAGTAACCATTGTTGACTTTAAAATATAACGGTTGTGTTTCTAGATGGTTATCTATTGTATCCAAAAGTAAATTTGTTGCTCTTCAAGCCATGTGCAGTCATAAATTTTTGCTTTTTATATTCAATTTATATTTTACAGCCCTCCATAAATGACAAAAATAAAAATGTATAAATAAACATAGGAGGCTGCATAATGAAAAATACATATAAGGGAAACGAAGCCTTCATAAGTCTATTTGTCTTGTAAAAAGATCAAAGCTCTCTCCTCTAGATTTTGTTTCAATGTTTGTATTGTTTGTTTTGTTAAAAAGAGCTCAAGATATCATAACATAGAAAGAATGCTCTAATATATTAAGTTGTTTTATCAATATAAATAATTCTATGTTTTTATTTTGTTGTTGTGAAATTTTACATTTCGTGACAACACCCCCAATTACACTCTCACAAGTAATTGGAGTTGTTTTAATAACATGGACAGTAATTTTTTGACAAAACGGACACCGACTCTTTAACCCAATGGACAAAGCTTGAGTCGCATATTGAGATCTATTTTTCAAAAGTTTTGAATGACAAAATTGAGCATATTATTGATCTCTTGACTATACCTCTTTCAACAAGAGAATATCATGCCTTGGATCCAATTCCCACACTTGAAAACAAAGTTATATATGATAGTCATAACGAGATGCATGACGTTGGATGATGCTACATACAAGGTTGTCATCCTTAGACGTATGAAGAAGGATTCACGAAGGATGAAATACTACAAGATGGCTTCACCATTTTTTGTATCATGAAAGCATAAAAATGTGTTATCGCTTAGGGTAGAGACAAGGTGTGTAATGACTCCTATGACATAAACTTAGGTGAGATATATTCTCATGATAGTATTTGGTCTACTTTGGATCAACTTTGAATAGTATTTGATTTTGCACTTTTGAGATGGCTAAAGGTGGTGGTTCATATGTTTTAATACCTATGTGTGCTCTAAGGTACCCATGAAGCAATACAAGAGTGGGCAAAGTCAACAAAAGATTAAGAAAGGAGTCAAAATTTGTGTAAGTTTGGGTTTGGCAGGTTTGGGTACCATGTCAGGCACATCATCATATTTTAATAATATGTATTCAGACACACATCAAATTTCATTACCTTATTGAGTAGAGTCATAAATCTTGACATTGGTTTGAACATTGTGAAAAGCCTTCCATTATGCAAAATGCACCTTTAGAACCTGTAACATGTAAAATGCACCTTGAAATCCTATATATTTTATTAACTTCAAAAACTCGCATCATGTTTTATGAACTTTAAAAACTTGAAAAGTGTTTCATAAGGTTCAAAAACCCAAAAAGTATTTCAATAGGTTAAAAAACTCGAAAAGTGTTTTAAGAGCCTTAAAATTTCCACAAAATGTTTCATAAACCTTAAAATTCTACAAAGTGTTTTAACGGTTTTAAAAACCCACGTAGTGTTTTAAACTCCTCCAAATCCCGAAAGTGTTTTAAAAACTTTAATATCCGAAAAGTGTTTAAAAAAAAACTTTAATAACCAAAAAGTGTTTTAAAAGGTTTAAAGTTCTGCAAAATGTTTTATCATCCTCAAAATCCCATAAAATGTTTGATAAACTTATAATTTCCACAATGTGTTTTATATGGTTTAAAAGCCCGCATTTGTTTTCAAACTCCACCCCCTATCCCTCCATGTAGCCCACCATGTTTCCAAAGTTTTTTTTCTCCCAAATGCATGGTATTAACTAAAGTTTTGTTTTCAAAAATGACAACGTGGTATTAACTAAAGTTTTTCCCAAAAAAAAAAACTTTTTCCCACTCAAATTCGTGGGTTTTGGCTTAAATGGTGGGTTATTAAAAAAATATGTGGCTTTATCTATTTAAAAGTGGGGTTTGTTTCCATTCATGGTATTTTCTAGTTTAAGTCTTTTCAAGAGTGGTTTATACTCATAATTCATGGTATGGGATGTTGGGGGTGGTTTTGACCATAAAAGACGTGGGTTTGGGTTTTGAAAAGTTGTTTTGAGCAAGTAAACTTGTAGTTTTGCATGGAAGGATAATTTTGGCTATTTTGGAGGTGGTATTGATACTCAACAAGTTCTTTATGAATTTGATATAGATTTACAATGTTCATGATGGCTTGCATAGGGTGTGGATGAAAGATCCATAAATAAAAATAACATAATTAATGAAAGAATTGAGGGTGGATTTCTTTGCATGAGTAAATTCATTTGTAGATCAATCTAAAGTTTGAGAAAACTTTAAAGGAAAAGCCTCCAATTTTGTAAAGGCATTTTAAAAACTCTTAGAAGGGACTATGTTTCACAATAAGCTCAATAAGACTTTTGTTCAAGTCAATGGGGTGTATGGAAATTTGATAACTTTATCTCAATGCAACAAGCCTAGTGGTGAGAAGCCCACAGTCAAAGTTTACATATGCAAGAGTGAAAAAGGTGATGAACCTGAGCAAATGATAAATCAAGCACATGACATAATGATAAAAGAATATAAGAAATTCCTTGCAGTGGAAACAAATTTAGAGCAGTTGCACGTGTATGAATTGGCATTCATTTCATGCACCTACAAATTTTGAGGACATATAAGCATAGTTCTTTGTACTAAAGAGTCAATCAAGCTTGCATCAAAGGATAGGACTGCTTGTGTGTGAATTCTTTCAAATTTAATACATGTGATGGTGTTAAAGGGTCATTAAACATCTAAGGAAGAGTATGGTGATAAAAATGTATTAGGAAAACATTCAAAATTTGTTTGCTTAATGTGGTACTTGAATTAGAGATATTATTCATACAACAGGGAATCTTTGACAAAGTAAGATGGCAAAATAATTATAGTATATGTCAATATGGAATACCCGAGGGATAAATAAAACTCAATAAAGCGTGAGGAATCAAAGATTGTCACAATGGCATAAAAAGGTCCTACTCAGTAAAAGGACTTTATGTATTTTTCTCAATAATCACCAAAATTCTTTATCTTTATATTTCTTTGTTGCACTTTTTGTAATAACTTAGAAGGTTATGTTTTACCTTTTTAAAGTAATTTGAGATAAAGTGACTGAAATATAAACTTTTTACCATAAAGGTGGTTATGGGTGGTTACACCCATTGTAACCTATAAATAAGAACTTGGGGTTCATTTGAGAGGAGCTTCAGTTGGGCTCAATTTGATTTCATGTCAGCTAGTTTTTTGACATTAGAACTTTAGCAAGTGAAAAGAAAGAACCTGTATGTACAGTCCCATGAAGAATCAATAAAGAAATGATTTACAAGACTTTGTTCCATGAGAGTTACTAAATGATGATATGCATGAGTATGTCAATGCACTTTGATTCTTGTTCTTTCATTTTGATAGAATGTTATTGTAATATAGTCGATGAATGTGAATTTCTTAAGCATGAAAAGTTCTATTGAATCTACATTAGGAACTTTGTCATTGGGTATCCTTAGTGAGATTCAGAATAGGATTTTATGCTTGTTTTTATTGAGAAATATAGGGTTGTTGAATATCTTTCATTGTAAGGTTGTCCAATCTCCTTGGTGTATGTATTCTATTCATTTATTTACTATGTCTTTCCCATCTCATTTTTATGAAAAATGCTTCCTCTGCTAAACTTCAAATTTTAGATTACTCCGGTAAGTCTTTGTGGTTAACTATTTAGAGTTATCCTTCATATTTTCTAGGGTTATCATAGCAGCTTATGTGTTTAACTAGCTAGAATAATCACATTCTTCCTTTCTCCTTTCCTTTCTCATTTTTCCCTTATCTCCATATTCCTTTCATTTCTTTTCTATCTCTTTTATGTACTTTTTGATTAAAAGTATGAAACCCCTCATAAAAACATTTTGTTGTAAGTAGTTGTGAATAGGTTTTCTCTTGTTTTTTTCTTTTTTGGATTTAAATAAAGGTAGCTCCACTTGCTAATAAGAGAGGGACTTTGTCTTATATTGTAGACTAACGTAAGGACTCAGTTCCCACACTGTTGACTCAAAGTCACTAATTTGTCTCACTAATAAATTTTTGAGCCAACAGTTTTTGGTGACTCTGTTGGAGATCGAGGTGCTTTATGCACATGATTTTTAGACATTTCAAGCAACCTCCCCTAGAATGTAGGTTTGAGACTCTGTTGATAAAAATTGCTTAGTGCCTACACCTTCCAAATTGCATAAATGGTGTTGGTCCACCCCAACCCCAATGTTCCTTGTGTCATATGGGAAAAATATTTTGGGTCATTGGCTTTGGCCCAATACAATGAGTTCCCATTAGGCTCAAGAAAGATATTTTCAAAGTTGTCTGAAGAAAATGGTCAAGATGTAGATAAACATATATAGGCCTTCACAGTGTTCTATAGTATTTTAGGAGTTATGTATGAAGATGTTGTTGTGAGACTTTTTGTTGAAACTTTCATTGGACCTACTGCTAAGTGGTTCTAGAACTTAGAAGATGAATGTGTTACAGATTGGAATTCTTTGAAGAATAAGCTCCTGGATAGATTCAAATCAACTGTGAATGTGTGTGTATTTTTGTTAGACTTCTTCCAATTTAAAAATCAAGATGAGTAGATGAAAGAGTTCGTAGCACGTTTTAACAAATTATTGAGATTAATCCCTGAGATAAATTAATGAAGTTTCAACAATCAACTCTGCATTTTCATTGGTTCTCTTCACCTAGAGATCAAGTTCTTATTGATGAAGAATAAGGTAAATGACTTGGTGATTGAACAACAAGTCAAGATTGAAGATGATTTGATCATGTCTATAATGTTGAAGAAAGAGGTTTTAAAAGGTACTACACCTTTTGCAAATGATAACGAAGAAATAGTGAAACCCAATACGATCAAGAGTCTACAATATTCAGAAAAGAGAGTTCAAAGGCAAGTTCTTAATAAAACATGTTGGAACTCTAACAAATAAAAAGAGAAAGTGATACCTATCACATATGATTGTTTCAATTTCATAATTGTGGAATAAGGTGAATAGTTGGAAGAACTAATGATTGATCTAAGAATAGATGGAAGATTTGACTCCCTGCTTGGTAAAAATGAGAAAGATTTGCCTATTTCACTAGATTGCTTAAACCCCACAGTCCTAGGACAAAATGAGTCATTTAAGGAATAACTAGTTGAACCAAAAATAGAAAAGAGTAATAATGCAGAGTGTGATGTTTTACTTTCTAAAAGAGAGGATAATGTTGAACAAGTTTTCTGTAGAAAATAAGATCCCTTCTCTATTAGAATAAAAGACTCAATAGTCAAAAATGAAGATTCCTTAGATATTTCATGTTCTACCATAGAAGAATTATCTATAGGATCTAAATCCAAATCAATTAAACCTATGCAAACTAAAAATCATAATCATGCCAAGGTTGAGGTCAAAGAAGACATCAATGTGGAGCGAAATGAATGATGCCCAATAATCACTACAAGCGAAATGGAGACTGTCAAGGTAGAGGAAATTGACAAAGATGATGATGATAATGATGAATCATCTAGTGATGAATTCATTTCTACTGTGAAAATCAATTCAAAAAAGAATATAAATACCTCATTCATTCTTTAAGATAATCATATTGTGGTTCCAACTCAAATACAAATATGTGACACACTTCTCTCTAATTCAGATATTGTATCTGTCACAGATGCATTTGAAGTTATCCAAGAAGAGATTGAAAAAATACAGTATTACTCAGGAGTGATCATAAAAGATTTAAAATTTTATAAAGATTTCATTTCAAAACAAAAAATTATTGTTGATTTGTTCATTTGTGATCATCCTTGTGTTGGCTTATGGGTGAGAGTTCATAACCTCCTCATGAGTTCCTTAGGAGGAATTTGACCCATGGTTTCATCTCTTGAAACTATTCAAACCCCATATCCAACATAAGTTAATCTTTTAATGTCAAATGTGATTAAAATAAAGAATATATCATTAAATTACATACTTCAGAAAATGAAAACATTTTTTTAAAATGTGGCCTTTCAATTTTTATTGTGTGAATGATAACTGTGTTAGAAGATGAATGTGTTACAGATTGAAATTCTTTGAAGAATAAGTTCCTGGATAGATTCAAATCAACTGTGAATGTGTGTGTATTTTTAGAAATCAAGATGATGAGTAGATGAAAGAGTTTGTAGCACGTTTTAACAAATTATTGAGATTAATCCCTGAGATAAATTAATGAAGTCTCAACAATCAACTCTGCATTTTCATTAGTTCTCTTCACCTAGAGATCAAGTTCTTATTGATGAAGAATAAGGTAAATGACTTGGTGGTTGAACAACAAGTCAAGATTGAAGATGATTTGATCATGTCTATAATGTTGAAGAAAGAGGTTTTAAAAGGTACTACACCTTTTGCAAATGATAACGAAGAAATAGTGAAACCCAATACGATCAAGAGTCTACAATATTCAGAAAAGATAGTTCAAAGGCAAGTTCTTAATAAAACATGTTGGAACTCTAACAAATAAAAAGAGAAAGTGATACCTATCACATATGATTGTTTCAATTTCATAATTTTGGAATAAGGTGAATAGTTGAAAGAACTAATGATTGATCTAAGAATAGATGGAAGATTTGACTCCCTGCTTCGTAAAAATGAGAAAGATTTGCCTATTTCACTAGATTGCTTAAACCCCAGTCCTAGGACAAAATGAGTCATTTAAGGAATAACTAGTTGAACCAAAAATAGAAAAGAGTAATAATGCAGAGTGTGATGTTTTACTTTCTAAAAGAGAGGATAATGTTGAACAAGTTTTTTGTAGAAAATAAGATCCCTTCTCTATTAGAATAAAAGACTCGATAGTCAAAAATGAAGATTCCTTAAATATTTCATGTTCTACCATAGAAGAATTATCTATAGGATCTAAATCCAAATCAATTAAACCTATGCAAACTAAAAATCATAATCATGCCAAGGTTGAGGTCAAAGAAGACATCAATGTGGAGCGAAATGAATGGTGCCCAATAATCACTACAAGCGAAATGGAGACTGTCAAGGTAGAGGAAATTGACAAAGATGATGATGATGATGATGATGATGAATCATCTAGTGATGAATTCATTTCTACTGTGAAAATCAATTCAAAAAAGAATATAAATACCTCATTCATTCTTTAAGATAATCATATTGTGGTTCCAACTCAAATACAAATATGTGACACACTTCTCTCTAATTCAGATATTGTATCTGTCACAGATGCATTTGAAGTTATCCAAGAAGAGATTGAAAAAATACAGTATTACTCAGAAGTGATCATAAAAGATTTAAAATTTTATAAAGATTTCATTTCAAAACAAAAAATTATTGTTGATTTGTTCATTTGTGATCATCCTTGTGTGAATGATAACTGTGAGTTCATCTTCCCACCTACTTAGTCATTACCACTAAATGTGTTCAGAGTTTATAAGTCAAACCCATTATTTCAAAATGGCAGGTACTAGTTTCAGTCAATGAATGGTTTTTTATAATCTTCTCATTTTCATCGGCTCCTTCTAACTAGTTTTGCTTTCCCAATTTTGGCTTGTTTCTTTTTCCCATTTCTATTTTGGTGTGTGCATGTGGGTTTCCAATAAATGCAACAATTTATTTTTTGTGCCTAATTATTCATGTTTTATCCTTTCTATCTACACATATTTGTAACAATTATCTCTACCTAGGAAATATCATAGGCAATCACAAGTTTTGTAAGAGTGACAGATGGAACAAGGTTTTCATTAATATCTTCAAATGAGCAGGTGATCTGGCCCAATAACACATGTTAATTTCTCATATGATTGAGATTGGTGAAGTAGATATCAGTTGATCAGATCAAGACATATTAAATCTTCTTCAAAGGGATTTAGCATGGCAATACGTGTTTATTTCTCATACGATTGAGATGGGCGAACTGGCAGTCAATTTGTTGAATCTAGACATGCAAATTTTCAAAATAGATGATCTGACCCAACAACACATGTTCATTTATCATAGAATTGAGAGTGCCAAACTGGCTACCAGTTGGTTAGATCAAGACGTGCAAATGTGAATTACATAAAAGTTTTAAGGAATTTTTAAAAAATGAAGGCATCGATCATCTAAGATTATGGAGTTCTCTTACATTCCCTTAAAAAATGTAGTCCCACAATCAGAGCCACTAGTTATCATGAAATTTTATATTTCATGACAACACCCCCAATTAAACTCTCACAAGTAGAAGTGTTTTAATAACATGAATGGTAAATGTTTTATAGAACAGACACTGACTCCATAGCCCAATGCACAAAGCTTGAGTCATATATTGAGATCTACGTTTTGAGAATTTTGAATGAAAAAATTAAATGTATAAATGATCTCTTGACTATACCTATTTCAACAAGAGAAGATCATGCTTCGGAGCTAAATCCCACACCTAAAAAAAAGTTATATATGATAGTCATAATAGGATGCATGATGTTGCATGATGCTACAGACAAGGTTATCATCCTTAGACGTATGAAGAAGGATTCATGAAAGATGAGATACTACAAGATGGCTTCACCATTTTTTGTATCATTAAAGCATAAAAATGTGTCAGCACTTAGGGTAGACACAAGGTATGTAATGACTACTATGACATAAAATTAAGTGAGATATCTTCTCTTGATAGTATTTGGTCTACTTTGGATCAAATTTGAATGGTGTTTGATTTTGAACTTTTGAGATAGCTAAAGGTGGTGTTTCATACGTTTTTTTTATACCTATGTGTTCTCTGAGGTATCCATGAAGTAGTACAAAAGTGGGCATAGTCAACAAAAGATCAAGAAAGAAGTCAAAATTTTCTTAAGTTTGGCTTTGGTGGGTTTGGTACCATGTAAGGCACATCATCAGATTTTGACAATATATATTTAGACACTCATCAGATTCCATTACCTTGTTGAGTAGAGTCATAAACCCTGATATTGGTTTGAACATTGTGAAAAGCCTTCTATTATATATTCTGACCTACATAAAAGGTGAAAATGAGAACTAATGAAAAAGACAAAAATGAGAACTAATGGCTATTTATGTATTCTATATCAGATTAATATTGAATTATCAGAGTAATTCATCATATTTGAGTTATTTATTCATTTCTATTATTATCTCAAATATACAGTTATTATTTATTACTATTACTATTTTATCTCTTATTTATGCTTTCTATTAGATTTATTAGATCCTATAGCTAATTCTAACATTTTCCACTTGGTTGATTTTTTGGATTTATTCTAGTATGTGTTGATTTTGGATTTTAAGTGTCAGAATGGGTTTCCCTTTATAGTGGACATGGGGGATATCATGATGGGGATTATAACTGGTGGATGGGAGACTCATTTGGTACATGAAGCAATTAGTATCATCAAAATGGAATAGAAGTGAACTAAAAGGATTGTTTTTATTCATGCAATATGCCATTAGGTTTGAGTTTGATTATTTGATTTTATCTAATTAGATTTGTTTTGATATTGGTTTAGCATACGAGATGTAATCAAGACATGCAAGCAATGCATATACTAGTCAAGTATCAATACAACCTTATAGATTCTAATTTGGATTAATGGACATGCTTTTTGATGATCATGGTCTTACCCTTTCCAATGTTTCTATGAATTGTTGCTTGTGTTTATATATTGCAGGTTTAATGGAATTTGTTTTGAAAATGAACATGCTTGGGTTATTTCAAAGGTATCTCCTAGGAAATACTTTCAAGGGCCTTGAAATACCTTTTATGTTAATTTAAAAATATCATTGCAAAGGAATTGATATAGCCATGATACCTTTTTATTTGGCAAGAACCCTGATGCACACAATTGGAATTTTCTTTCGAGGTATCTCTTGGGAGATACTTTGAACATGCACATGATTGGAATTTTATTTCAAGGTATATCCTAGGAGATACCTCAAAGGGCCTTGGAACACCTTTCATGTTTCTTGAAAAGGTCCTTGAAAATGATTTTATATAACCATGAAATTTTTTTATTTAGCAAGAAACTTGATGCACACCATTGGAATATTTTTTGAGATATCTCTTAGGAGATACCTTAAGCATTTGCACAATTTGGAATTTATTTCATGGTATCTCCCTTGAAGGGCATTGGAATAACTTCCATGTTGATTTCAAAGGTCCTAGAAAAGGATTTGATATAACTGTATCACCTTTTTATTTGGTAAGAACCATGATGCACACGATTGAAATTTTATTTTGAGGTATCTCCTAGGAGATACCTTGAACATGCACATGTTTGGAATTTTCATTCAAGGTATATCCTATGGTAAACAATGAAGGGACTTAGAATATCTTCCATGTTGAAGATATAGGGCTTACTATGTTGAAAAATTGTAAACATGTGAGGTGAAGGATAAATAAATATCAAAAGATCTAATTTTTGCCTTATTCATTGACCCAAAAACCAATGCACCTTTTCCAATAACCACTAAACATTTCCTAATCTATTGATGCCTACATAACTCGATTAGAAATAATTTTTGGGACTGATGGTGTATGGTGTTTGATTACCCAAAATGTAGCAACTATGAGGTCCCAATATAGCATTTGAGGAAACTCTACTATGAGTTTGTCCTCAAATGATATTCCTAACTATTTTTACTATGAGGAGTTTTTGGGCCAAGGGAAAGGCTATATACATTATCATTTAGGTGAACGTTGTATGCCTAATTAGCCTATAAGGATTGCTACCCAAAATGGTAGGTACTACTTTCAGTCGGTGAATGATTTTGTATAATCTTCTCATTTTCATCGGCTCCTTGTAAATAGTTTTTCTTTCCCAATTTTGGCTTGTTTCTTTTTCCCATTTCTGTTTTGGTGTGTGCATGTGGGTTTCCAATAAATGTAACACTTTATTTGTTGTGCCTACTTATTCATGTTTGAGCCTTTCTATCTACACATATTTGCAACAATTATCTCTACCTAGGAAATATCATAGGCAATCACAAGTTTTGTAAGAGTGACAGATGGAATAGGGTTTTCATAAATCTCTTCAAATGAACAAGTGATCTGGCCCAAATAACACATGTTCATTTCTTATACAATTGATATTGGTGAACTGGATATTAGTTGGTCAGATCAAGACATATAAAATCTTCTTCAAGGGGATTTAGCAAGGCAACATGTGTTTATTTCTCATACAATTAAGATGGGCAAACTGGTAGTCAATTGGTTGAATCTAGACATGCAAATCTTCAAACTAGATGATATGACCCAACAATGCATGTTCATTTATCATAGAATTGAGAGTGCCAAACTGGCTGCCAGTTGGTTAGATCAAGACGTGCAAATGTGAGTTACATTAAAAGTTTTAAGGAATTCTAAATAAAGTGAAGGCATCGATCATCTAAGATTATGAAGTTCTCTTACATTCCCTTAAAAAATGCAGTCCCACAATTAGAGCCACCAGTTATCATGAAATTTTATATTTCATGACAACACCCCTAATTGCACTCTCACAAGTAGAGGTGTTTTAATAACATGAACGGTAAATGTTTTGGAGAACAGACACTGACTCCATAGCCCAATGGACAAAGCTTGAGTCGTATATTGAGATCTACGTTTTGAGAATTTTGAATGACAAAATTGAACTTATTAATGATATCTTGACTATACCTATTTCGACAAGAGAAGATCATGCTTTGGAGCAAAATGCCACACTTGAAAACAAAGTTATACATGATAGTCATAATAGGACGCAAGATGCTGGATGATGCCACATACAAGGTTATCATCCTTGGATGTATGAAGAAGGATTCATGAAGGATGAGATACTACAAGATGGCTTCACCATTTTTTGTATCATGAAAGCATAAAAATGTGTCAGCACTTAGGGTAGACACAATGTGTGTAATGACTCCTATGACATAGACTTAGGTGAGATATCTTCTCTTGATGTAGTTGGTCTACTTAGGATCAAATTTGAATGGTGTTTGAGTTTGAACTTTTGAGATGGCTAAAGGTGGTGGTTCATATTTTTTTCATACCTATGTGTTCTCTGAGGTATCCATGAAGTAGTAAAAGAGTGGGCATAGTCAACAGAAGATCAAGTAAGAAGTCAAAATTTGCCTAAGTTTGGCTTTGGTGGGTTTTGGTACCATGTAAGGCACATCATCAGATTTTGACAATATATATTCAGACGCTCATCAGATTCCATTACCTTGTTGAGTAGAGTCATAAATCCTGATATTGGTTTGAACATTGTGAAAAGCTTTCTATTATATATTCTAACCTACAAAAGGCAAAAATGAGAACTAATGAAAAAGGCAAAAATGAGAACTAATGGCTATTTATGTATTCTATATCAGATTAATATTGAATTATCAGAGTAATTCATCATATTTGAGTTATTTATTCATTTCTATTATTATCTCAAATATATAATTATTGTTTATTACTATTACTATTTTATCTCTTATTTATGCTTTCTATTAGATTCATTAGATCCTATAACTAATTCTAACATTTTCCACTTGTTAGTTGATTTTTTGGATTTATTCTAGTATGTTTTGATTTTGGATTTTAAGTGTCAGAACGGGTTTCCCTTTATAGTGGACATGGGGGATATCATGATGGGGATTGTAACTGGTGGATGGGAGACTCATTTGGTAAATGAAGCAATTAATGCCATCAAAATGGAATAGAAGTGAACTAAAAGGATTGTTTTTGTTCATTCAATATGCCATTAGGTTTGAGTTTAGTTATTTGATTTTATCTAATTAGATTTGTTTTGATATTGGTTTAGCATAAGAGATGTAATCAAGACATGCAAGTAATGCATATACTAGTCAAGTATCAATGCAACCTTATAGATTCTAATTTGGATTAATGGACATGCTTTTTGATGATCATGGTCTTACACTTTCCAATGTTTCTATGAATTGTTGCTTGTGTTTATATATTGCAGGTTTAATGGAATTTGTTTTGAAAATGAACATGCTTGGGTTATTTCAAAGGTATCTCCTAGGAAATACTTTCAAGGGCCTTGAAATACCTTTTATGTTAATTTAAAAATATCCTTGCAAAGGAATTGATATAGCCATGATACCTTTTTATTTGGCAAGAACCCTGATGCACACAATTGGAATTTTCTTTCGAGGTATCTCTTGGGAGATACCTTGAACATGCACATGATTGGAATTTTATTTCGAGGTATATCCTAGGAGATACCTCAAAGGGCCTTGGAACACCTTTCATGTTTCTTGAAAAGGTCCTTGAAAATGATTTTATATAACCATGAAATTTTTTTATTTAGCAAGAAACTTGATGCACACCATTGGAATATTTTTTGAGATATCTCTTAGGAGATACCTTAAGCATTTGCACAATTTGGAATTTATTTCATGGTATCTCCCTTGAAGGGCATTGGAATAACTTCCATGTTGATTTCAAAGGTCCTAGAAAAGGATTTGATATAACTGTATCACCTTTTTATTTGGTAAGAACCATGATGCACACGATTGAAATTTTATTTTGAGGTATCTCCTAGGAGATACCTTGAACATGCACATGATTGGAATTTTCATTCAAGGTATATCCTATGGTAAACAATGAAGGGAATTAGAATATCTACCATGTTGAAGATATAGGGCTTACTATGTTGAAAAATTGTAAACATGTGAGGTGAAGGATAAATAAATATCAAAAGATCTAATTTTTGCCTTATTCATTGACCCAAAAACCAATGCACCTTTTCCAATAACCACTAAACATTTCCTAATCTATTGATGCCTACATAACTCGATTAGAAATAATTTTTGGGACTGATGGTGTATGGTGTTTGATTACCCAAAATGTAGCAACCATGAGGTCCCGTTATATTATTTGAGGAAACTCTACTATGAGTTTGTCCTCAATGATATTCCTAACTATTTTTACTATGAGGAGTTTTTGGGCCAAGGGAAAGGCTATATACATGATCATTTAGGTGCACGTTGTACGCCTAATTAGGGAAAGTCTCATTGGTTAGATCAAGACGTGCAAATGTGAGTTACATAAAAGTTTTAAGGAATTCTAAAAAAAGTGAAGGCACCGATCATCTAAGTTTATGGAGTTCTCTTACATTCCCTTACAAAATGTAGTCCCACAATCAGAACCATCAGTTAGCATGAAATTTTATATTTCATGACAACACCCCCAATTGCACTCTCACAAGTAAGTAAAGGTGTTTTAATAACATGAACAATAATTTTTTTATAGAATAGACATTGACTCCATAGCCTAATGGACAAAACTTGAGTCGTATATTGAGATATACTTTTTGAAAATTTTGAATGACAAAATTGAACGTATTAATGATCTCTTGACTATACCTATTTCGACAAGAGAAGATCATGCTTTGGAGCAAAATCCCACACTTGAAAACAAAGTTATACGTGATAGTCATAACAGGATGCATGATGCTGGATGATGCTACATACAAGGTTATCATCCTTGGACGTATGAAGAAGGATTCATGAAGGATGAGATACTACAAGATGGCTTCACCATTTTTTGTATCATGAAAGCATAAACATGTGTTAGCACTTAGAGTAGACACAAGGTGTGTAATGACTCCTATGACATAAACTTAGGTGAGATATCTTCTCTTGATAGTAGTTGGTCTACTTTGGATCAAATTTGAATGGTGTTTGATTTTGAACTTTTGAGATGGCTAAAGGTGGTGGTTCATATTTTTTTATACCTATGTGTTCTCTAAGGTATCCATGAACTAGTACAAGAGTGGGCATAGTCAACAGAAGATCAAGAAAGAAGTCAAAATTTGCTTAAATTTGGCTTTGGTGGGTTTTGGTAGCATGTAAGGCACATCATCAGATTTTGACAATATATATTTAGACACTCATCAGATTCCATTACCTTGTTGAGTAGAGTCATAAATCCTAACATTGGTTTGAACATTGTGAAAAGCCTTCTATTATGCAAAATGCACCTTTATATCTCACAATATGCAAAATGCACATTTAAATCCTCCAACATATTTCATGAACTTCAAAAACTCAAATCATGTTTTATGAACTTCAAAAATCCGAAAAGTGTTTTATAAACCTTAAAAAAAAATTTGAAATATTTCATGAGCCTTAAAATTCCACAAAAAATTTTAATGGCTTTAAAACCCCGCATAGTGTTTTAAACTCTTCCAAATCCTAAAAATGTTTAAAAATTTTAATATCCCAAAAGTGTTTTAAAAAAACTTTAATAACTGCAAAGTGTTTTAAAAAGTTCAAAGTTTCGCAAAATGTTTTATCATCCTCAAAATCCCACAAAATGTTTGATAAACTTATAATTTCTACAATGTGTTTTATATGGTGTAAAGGAAAACTTCCCCCCTTATCCCTCCACGTAGCCCACCATATTTCTAAAGTTTTTTTTCTCCCAAATACATGGTACTTGTGTGTAAAGTTTTGTTTTCAAAAATGACCACGTGGTATTAATTAAAGTTTTTCAAACAAAACTTTTTCCCACTCAAATTCGTGGGTTTTGGCTTAACTGGTGGGTTATTAAAAAATATGTGGTTTTATCTATTTTTAAAGGTGGGGTTCATTTCCATTCATGGTATTTTCTATTTTAAGTCTTTTCAAGAGTGGTTTAGACTCATAATTCATGGTATGGGATGTGGGGGTGGTTTTGACCATAAAAGATATGGTTTTGGGTTTTGGAAGGTTGTTTTGAGTAGGTAAACCTGTGGTTTTGCATAGAATGATAGTTTTGATTACTTTGGAGGTGGTATTGATACTCGACAAGTTCTTATGAATTTGACAGAGGTTTTCAATGTTCATGGTGCCCTGCATAAGGTGTGGATGAAAGATTCATAAGTGAAAACAACATAATTAATGAAAGAATTGAGGGTGGATTTCTTTGCATAGATGAATTCATTTGCAGATCAATCTAAATTTGGAGAAAGGTTTAAAGGAAAAGGCTCTAATTTTGTAAAGGCATTTCAAAAGGCCTTGGAAAAGATTATGCTTTAAAATAATCTTAATAAGACTTTTGTTCAAGCCAATGGGTGTATTAAAATTTGACAACTTTATCTCAATGCAAAAACTCTGGTGGTGAGAAGCTCACAATTAAAGTTTACATATGTAAGAGTGTAGAAGGCAATGAATCTGAGCAAATGAAAAATCAAGTACATGACATAATGATAAAAAAAGATGAGAAATTCCTTGTATTGGAAACAAATTTGGAGAAGTTACACATGTATGAATTGGTATTCATTTCACGCACTTATGAATTTTGCAGACATACAGGAATAGTTCTTTGTACCAAAGAGTCAATCAAGTTTGCATCATAGGATAAGATTGATTGTGTGCAGAGGCTTTCAAATTTAATACTTTGTGATGGTGATAAGAGTCATTAGATGTCTCAAGAAGAGTAAAGTGATAAAAATAGACTAAGAAAACATTCAAAATTTGCTTACTCAATGTGGTGTTTGAATTAGAGATATTTTTCATACAACAGGAAATCTCTGACAAGGGAAGATGGAAAAAGAATTACAGTATATGTCAATATGAAATTTCTGAGGGAGAAATAAAACTCGACAAAGCACGAGGAATCAAAGATTGTCACAACCGCTGAACAAGGTCGTACTCAGCAAAAGGACTTGTCTTTTTCTCAATACCCACCAAAAGTCTCTGTCTTTCTATATCTCCATTGCACTTTTTGTAATAGCTTAAAAGGTTATGTTTTACCCTTTTAAATTCATTTGAGATAAAGTAATTGTGAAATATAAACATTTTACCATAAAGGTGGTTATGGAGGTGGTTATGGGTGGTTACACCAATTGTAACCTATAAATAAGAACTTGGGGTTCATTTTGGAGGAGCTTCAACTGGGCTCAGGTTGGTTTTATGACAATAGAACTTTGACAAGCGAAAGGAAAGAATTTGTATGTACAATCCCATGAAGAATCAATAAAAAAATGATTTAAAGGACTTTGTTCCATGAGATTTCTTAAATGATGATATGCATGAGTAAGTCAGTTCACTTTGATTCTTATTATTTCATTTTGCTAGAATGTTATTGTTAGATAGTCAATGGATGTGAAGTTCTTAAGCGTGAGAAGTTTTGTTGAATCTACATTAGGAACTTTGTCATTGGAAATCCTTGGTGAGATTAAGAATAGGATTTTATACCTGTTTTAATTGAGAAATACAGATTTGTTGAATATCTTTCTTTGTAAGGATGCCCAATCTCTTTGGTGTATTATGTATTCTATTCATATGTTTAGTATATGTCTTTCCCATCTCATTTTCATGAAAAAAACTTTCTCTGCTAAACCTCAAATCTCGGACTATTCTGGTGAGTCTTTGTGTTTATCTATCTAGAGTTGTCCTTTATCTTTTCTAGGGTTATCATACCAGCTTCTGTGTTTAACTAGCTAGAATAATCCCATTCTTCCTTTCTACTTTCCTTTCTCGTTTTTTCCTTCTCCCCGTTATTCCCTTCATTTCCTTTCTATCTCTTTTATGTACTTCTAGTTAAAAGTACGAAACCCCCCATAAAAATATTTTGCTATAAATAGATGTGAATAGCTTTTCCCCTGCCTTTTCTTTCTTGAATTTCAATAAAAGTAGTTCTGCCTGCTAATAGGAAAGGGACTTTATTTTGTGTTGCTAACTAATGCAAGAACTTAGTTCCCATACTGCTGACTCAAAGTCGCCAATTTGTCCCCTTGACAATTTTATGAGCCAATATATCTAAATAGATTTTATGCTCTCCCTTTATTTCCTTTAGTGCACGGGTTCTAATAGGATTAACAATTGTCAACAACGATTTACATGGTAATAATGTTCTAGCTAGTTTGTAGGCTACTAGCCAGTCAGGGCCTCCAATCTATATCATACTAGCTCCCTTATCCCATTCTTCAAAACTCAAAGAATATGTAATTCAAAGTGAAATAAGATTATTGGAGTAGGTCTTGTTCTCCTCCTAGTGTGTTAGTGCAATGGTGTGAGACAAGAACTTAGGTTGATAAAATTGGATGTTAAGATAAAATTGGTGGGAATTGCATAGGGATGTTTTGGCTTCCCGTGTGATATTCCTCGTCTTTCACATCTTAGAGCAATTTCTATGTTTCTAAGAAATATTTCTACCTAGGTAACTTTATCAATTCTTTCTTCCATGGTAATCTTTACTTTTCTCAGTGAATTTCTAAAGTTCTGAGAAACAATACTTCTTTTGATACTATTTTTTAGCACAAAAATTGGTTTTCCTATATTTTTATAGTTGTTTAGATTATTCTAGACATCAATATTCATGATCAGAATACAAACCAAACCCATATGTGGCACACAATGATAAAACCCTTAAAAAACAATTTTAAAGCCATAAGAAATATACATTGATCAAGCTGGATGAAGTAATAAAGGTTAAGTCTCAAGGAGAGGTCCGTCATCATATAAACACGTAATGCACTTTGGGGATTATTCTTTTTGCATTCTAGAGTGCGAGAATTTTGAGACGCACCCACATTATTGGGTTCGTGGATCAATTTGGTCTAAAAGACATTAAAACTGCTATCACCAACAATAATTAATGAGCAAATTCATTTTCTAGGCTCTATCTCACTACGCTCAAGGCACAAACATCTACCATGTATTAGAAGCATTTGATTAATTAAATAATTAATCGTATACTTAAGTTCTAAGGTGCAACATAAAATAAAGATGTGCTGTGGAGTGATATACTTAATCATATTGAAGCTCTATTAAATTCAAAATAAGTCCAGGTTTTTTCTTACGGATACAATTGTAAAAATGAATAACATGGAGGAGGTGAGAGATTGAATTTTTTTTCAACAACACGATGAGCATCATCACCTCATATGCCAAAGGCTAATGGTGGGGTGGCATCTAATAGTTGCATGGATGATTTATGGCACTTAGAAAACTGCTCAAGCATGGAAATGATCTTATGAAGAAAGGTTTATTGGTTTTAATTGTCAATACTTTACATTGAATAAAAAAATATGTTGTGTGCTTTTATATCATTTCAAAACAACAATTAGTAATGGTAGATGCAGAGAGTACAAGAATTTCTTCTTAAAACTCCTTTAATTTATGCGAAATCTCATGATTGATTTTGGGGCGGCGTTCATACTCGCACTTTTAAAATTTAAAACCTTCCAGCTCTACCTCCTGCATATCTTTGAGACTTGGAAGCCCTATTTAAGAGGATGCATTGGCAATGATGAGTCCCTTCTACTTATTATGCGCAGTTAGAAATCAGTTAAGGCAGGTAAATGCCATATGGATTCTCAGACTCCATACGTATCACTCCTAGTAATAAGAATAGCTTCAAACATGTTTTTCTCATCCTCACAAAATTCTCTTTCCAGCTGTGACATTTTCCAGATTTAGGTGCAGCTGCGTAGAGGAATAAAAACCAACGCCAAGGACAGATCTCTTTCCAGCTGTGACATTAAGCATCTGGGTGTTGTTTGCAGCAAGCATCAGATTTAGAATTCATTAACGGGTGTTGAATGAAAGTTTCTGGTGGTTCGCAGTGTTTTGTGCACCATTTTGGTCATAGAAAAGTTTCAGTAGAGGCAACCGCATATTGTTCTACCAAGTTTCTTTCCCGGAGATCCGTATGGAAAGTGCACAACGTTGTTGGCAAGCATCAAGCTGATGGGTGAATGATATTTCTGAAAATGAAAAATGAAAGGATTGTTTCAGACTAAATATCATTTTGTCTGCTCAGTCTCCAATAAAAAGTAAAAGGACTCCACACCCCTCCTAATCACTTTTCTGTAAATACTTTCAAAGTTTACATTGTTCACATCCAAAAGCATCATAACTATTCTACGGGCAAAGCAAAGCAGTGCTAATATGGTTGCTAACATGGTTGTATTTGAGAGATGGCATTCCTAAAAGTGCACTGGGCACTATAAACTCTTTTTGACATCCAAGGAAGGCATCTTAGGTGGCTTCATTTTACAAAATGTGTTTTAATATTAAACAAAGTCAATAGAAACATATTCCCTGTGAAGATCATAAAGCTGCCCATCAACATGCTCTTCGGATGAAACGCCAATGATCATGAATATAATGCTTGGCAATGTTGCAAAACGTTTCTATATCAAGAAATAAACCCAACATGATGTTACACATTGAAATATTTCCCAGAACACTACAAACTGTCTATCAAGAGTACCACTTGGCATGCCGCGCGACAACGGGTAGCTAACACATGGGTGTTAGAGTTTTGCAGGTCATGCAAAATGTTGGAGTGCGTCGAGGTGTTGCAAAGCACTACAAGTCTACAAGGTTGAGGAAGTATTGCATGTCAATAGGGATCTATGAGGGGGTGTCATGCACATTGCACAAAGTTTGAAAACCCTGCACATTGCATGGAGATGCGCAATGTAATGTCCCCATTTTCGAGTTCACTTGAGGCACAATTAGAGCTGACTTTCTAAGTTGGTGACAACATAATCAAAGGAGTATTTTGATGTCACCAAGGTGTTTGGGTGATCTAGTGGCGCTGTATGACACTTTTCTGAGAGATGTCGGACTCTACGTTTGGATTTGCTATTTTTGGTAAATTAGAGTTTCTGTCCATTTTGGAATTTTCAATGTTGGAGATGGAGCGTCTCGTCGAGACCTTTTCGATGAGCTATAGATCACTGAACTCCGAGTTCATTTGGGCCTCCATTTTAAAGTCCGTAAATTAATATTTTTATTTAAATATTGGACTTCAGGTTTTAATAATTAAAGTGACTTAAATAAAATATTAAACCATAAAAGTCAATTAACTGAAATAATATTATTTCTAGAAGCTTCTTGAATGGGTAGAGAAAAAGTATAAAATAAGGTCAAGTTAAGCTTCTAATCATCCAGGTTTTGATATTTGCTTTCATGTGTTGTTGTGGAGAAGTAGAAGCCAAGGGTTTCTGCAGTTTTTACTTTCTTTGATCATTGAGAACGGAACCTCCCATTGATTGGCATAACTGAGGTTGTGAAAGATCTTCCGAATGGTTGCAGTTGTTTGGGTGAGAGATATTTCACATTGCTATAACTTGTGGCTATTGACAAACATTCATGGAGGTCGACTTAGCATGGAGTAATCAGATTTTTGGTAGTTGACATCTCTAATTGGCATCGATTTCGTTATGAAACTCGAGCGCTCCACTTAGGAGACCTTGGCAATAAAGTTTGTGGAGTTTGGAGGGCGATTTCATGCTTAGAGGGCTCCAAAAATGCTAATAAAAATCCAAGGTTGTTGCCACTCCATCTGCAATTCATATCAGCATTCATATTAGCGTTTTCATTGCTATTCTTGCATTGTAAACTCCGAGTACAAGTCTGAAATTAAGTTGCAGACTTTGTCATTTTTGTAGGCATGAATTTAGTGAAAAATCAGTCATTTTGTTGAGCATTGTAATCTGATTTGAACTCAGTATATGTTACATCAGCATAACAAATTGAAGGGAGTTTGTGTGATACATGTTTATCAAAATACCTTTCTGTTGTAGCTTCATATTTGCTCAAATTTCAGTCATGATAGAGTTTGGAGTATGCATGCAAACTAGTTGTTTTAATGCCATATTGTTGTAGGTGTTTATTTGCATAGAGAGTTTGCATGCTAACTGTTTGGCATAATTACTCATGGCTTTAGGTGTGCATTTTGCATAAGTAGTTTATGTATATGCATTTGAAAAGAACAAAAAATACTTGCATTTCATATCCCTTTCATTGTTAGACAACTTGGCATTTATTTTCAAGCATTTTTACATCATTGGCAACCACCAAAACCCAAACAAAAGCAAACAGAAATTTATTACTAGCAAATACAAGGTGGCAAGACAAGTGTTTGACAAAATTCCTAAGGCAGAAAATCAGAGGGTTTTGATCAGATTTGGCAAGGGTCATTACAGTTGTATCAGAGCGGTTTCCTGCCACCCTGTGGGGTAAGTTTCAGCTACAGTTCGGAAGTTTAGTTGAACAGCACAACTATTTCTAGGAAGCAGTGAAATGCCATGATGAAAGAATTGGAGAAGCTCAGAGAAAGTCAGGAAAGGATGGGTGAATTGCTTTCACACCATGCAACCATAAACAGATTAGCACGATATATGGTATCCATTTTTAAAGGGTCTACATCACAAAACAAAAAGGAGAAACAAGAGGTCTCTATAGGGGAAGTATCTAGAAATCTTTTCAATGAATTTTCCGCAGCTAGTGACCAGCATACAGCGGATCCTATGGAGAGAAAAAATCAGACTTACATTAAAGAAAAGCATGCTGAAGATGTCAAGAAGAGGCATGATGTGAAGAATCAATCTAACCTTGAGACGTGTGAATTGCATTGGGAAACACATTCAATCAGAACTTGATGGAGATGCTTCAAGGAAGGAAGAGATGCTTGAGGATGTTCAGTACATTATACAAAGGTATAAGACAAGTCCTGATTTTTTGATTTGGAAGAGCAGTGTCTTATCTTTGCAAAATCATGAGTTGGCAACCCTTACACATGGAGATGATCATGTTATAGAGTATTCCAATGTTAACACTCAAGTTTTGTGTGTTAAACATGAGGAATGTATTGCGGATTCAAGCCACAAAGGTTCTAATTTTATACATCATAACATGGAGGATGTTAAGAGGACACAAGATATGTGTGATGGATGGTTAAAAAGAACTAGGAAGGCAAAGATGTTGGCTGCGCAAGCAAAACAGCACTTGGCAATGGTCAAGGAAAGAAGGCAATCAGCTGGAAACACTCATCATGGGCTAGCTAATGAAGAGGTATATGTGAGTGAAGATACTGATGACAGTAAATTAGTTTTGGGTAATGAATTAGACTCCATTAGAGCGCTGGAACAACATGCTATTGACAGGGCACAATCTAATTTTAATGAGACTCGCTTACCGGATCATATGGATAGTGATCATGTTGCTCTGACCCATTGTTTATTGATTCATCATTCTTGGTTAGAGGACGGTCCTACATTGTTAGGTGATAGATGTGTTGATTTCATTGATGGTACAGCAGTGTTAAGGGCTAATTGGCATGATGTAATTCACTATTATCTTGAAAATGATTGGTTTGCCAATGATTTCCTATCACCTTGGGTTCGAGATGGCATGTTGGACACCATTAGTGATGACATTTTCAGCTCATTTGTTGTTGTCTAGAGCTATGGCAGCGACATATCAGAGTTAGATAGACTTTCATATGTATGTATGTTTGTCACTCAGCACTTATCCAAGCTACTATACAATGTTAAAGGGATTTTCAGTTTGGTTGGCACTATAATTGGCTTCTATATGCACCTTATGGATATGATTGGATACATTGTGGTCTGGGATCCAGGGGGTGACAGGTTTGGCATGATAGTTTAGTTGGAGTCCGATGAGTTGCTTCACCACTCCTTGCATGAAGGATTTATCAAAGTAGCGCAGCGTCAACATGGTGGTTCTATTTTGAGAATAACGTGGGACCCGAGTATCACTTTTGGTTTTAGTTCGGTTCAATCTATTGATGGGAGGTTGTATTGGCATTGCTTGAGGACAAACAATATTTGGGAAGGGCGGACTGTAATGTCCCCATTTTCGAGTTCACTTGCAACATAGTTAGAACTGACTTTCTAGGTTGGTGACAACATAATCAAAGGAGTATTTCGATGTCACCAAGGTGTTTGGGTGATCCAGTGGAGTTGTATGACACTTTTCGAATAGATTTCAGACTCTGCACTCGGACTTGCTATTTTTGGTGAATTAGGGTTTTTGTTTGTTTTGGATTTTTCAGTGTTGGAGATGGAGCGTCTCGTCGAGACCTTTTTAGCGAGCTATAGATCATTGAATTCCGAGTTCATTTGGTCCTTCATTTTAAAGTCCATAAATTAATAGTTTTATTTAAATATTGGACTTTGGGATTTAATTATTAAATTGACTTAAATAAAATATTAAACCATAAAAGTCACTTAAGTGAAATAATATTATTTCTAGAAGCTTCTTAAAGGGGTGGAGAAAAAGTATAAAAGAAGGTCAAGTTAAGCTTCTAATCATCCAGGATTTGATATTTGCTTTGATGTGTTGTTGTGGAGAAGTAGAAGCCAAGGGTTTCTGCAGTTTCCACTTTCTTTGATCATTGGGAACGAAACCTCCCATTGATTGGCATAACTGAGGTTGTGAGAGATCTTCCGAAGGGTTGCAGCTGTTTGGGTGAGAAATATTTCATATTGCTATAACTTGTGGCTATTGGCAAACATTCATGGAGGTCGACTTAGCATGGAGTAATCAAATTTTTGACAGTTGACATCTCTGATTGGCATTGATTTCATTATGAGACTCAAGCGCTCCACTTAGGAGACCTTGGCAATAAAGTTTGTGGAGTTTGGAGAGCGATTTCATGCTTAGAGGGCTCCAAAAATGCTAATAAAAATATGAGGTTGTTGCCACTCCATCTGCAATTCATATCAGCATTCATATTAGCATTTTCATTGCTATTCTTGCATTGTAAATTCCTAAGTTGCAGACTTTGTCATTTTTGTAGGCATGAATATAGTGAGAAATCAATCATTTTGTTGAGCATTGTAATCTGATTTGAACTCAGTATATGTTACATCAGCATATCAAATTGAAGGGAGTTTGCATGATACATGTTTGTCAAAATACCTTTCTTCTATAGCTTCATATTTGCTCAAATTTCAGTCATGATAGAGTTTGGAGTATGCATGGCAACTAGTTGTCTTAATGCCATACTGTTGTAGGTGTTTATTTGCATAGAGAGTTTGCATGCTAACTGTTTGGCATAATTCCTTATGGCTTTAGGTGTGCATTTTGCATAAGTAGTTTATGTATATGCATCTGAAAAGAACAAAAAATACTTGCATTTCATATCCCTTTCATTGTTAGACAACCTGGCATTCGTTTTCAAGCATTTTTACATCATTGGCAACCACCAAAACCCAATCAAAAGCAAACAGGAATTTATTACCAGCAAATACAAGGTGGCAAGACAAGTGTTTGACAAAATTCCTAACGCAGAAAATCAAAGGGTTTTGATCATATTTGGCAAGGGTCGTTACACGCAAAGCAGAAGTGTGCGGGCCTACGCAGGATCATTCACTCTTTGTTGCAGAGCAATGGTCCCCATTGCACCTTCAATCAATTGTGGGAATTAACCCTGAAGTTGCTAAAGGTTGTACCATTAGCCTAGTCAATGTATTATCCTGCCCGAACCACTATGAACAACTAATGTGTGCCTTGGCAGTTGTGCGTTGTTGTCAATTCAATTCAATGATCCTTTGATGTTGTGCACAAGTGTTTGAGATCCATGTTCGAAGGATGTTGACTTCTTGTTGGCTCAAACAAAGGTGGAAAGTAAGGGTAAATGAGTTCCACATTGAAGACTCTCTTCAAGTGTGCACAGTATGATGTGTGGACCATAGCACCACAGCTTCATCTTCCGACATGGACCCTTTAATAAGTGTTCATTGTGAAGATGCAACCCGACCTTATCAACTACCATGAACTCATGAGGAATGGGATCCATGTCGTGGCATTTTTTGTACTTTAGATGTTGGTGCAAGAATGTCTATAGAACTTGGTGATGAACATCTTGAATGTGTTGCAGAAACTTATGTGCCTTGCTCACTTCCTTGCAGGGGGTGCTTTCCATTCCTTGGTTGAATTAGATTTCGAAGAATAAAACTTAGGTAGGTCTTTCCCTTAATTATCTTCAAAGACCTCAACATCTATAAGATGACAATAGAACTATTCTTCAAAATCGTGGCCTTCTTTGTCTTTTCTGCCTCTCTTTCTCAAAAGCTTCCTTCCTCTCAGTGGAAATTTCAATTATAACAGATTTGGGAAACTTGGACTCTTTCTGTAAGACAGATGTAGTAGGTTCAATGGGTTTTAAAATAGAAGGTCCTACGTCCATTAGGGTAACCTTCAAGATTGGGCCAGGTATATGATATTGGGATTTAGCATATTGGACTAATAGAAATATTAGAGCATGATGCAAGCAACATCAGCCTTCCCCAATTGGACATCAATCGCAGAGTTCTCCAGAAACATTAATAAATAGAAAGGAATGCTTACCATTTTTCTGTGACAGAAACGGTTGAGTAAGGTGAAATGGTATGAAAATGCACATTTGAACCTTCCCTCTGATGTCACATACTTCATTATTTGTAACAATACTTTGCTTGAAGGCCCTTGAAGAGATTCTCTCAAGTACCCTACCTAGAATTTGGTTAGTTTCTCCTTGCCTCTAAGAAAGGTTTTCATGTGTTCCTCCTTGAATCTTTTTTATTTATAGAAGGTTGTTTATTCCATGGCCATACTTCTTGCCCTTGCTATGCTCTTTTCCAACACAATGAAGGATAAACCTCTCAAATTCACCTTCATCATATTCCAAGATTTAGTGAATTTGGTGGATAGCACTTGATAAAACCCCGTAGTTCTGGTCATGAGTTCTATTATTCCTCCTTGTCTTAATATGTTACAAACAGTGGAGTTTTGCCACACACCATCACAAGAAGACGGTTCAGTTGTGATTCTACCTCCTCCCATTGAAATACTTATTTCTATTCTCCTAAGAATTTTTTTGCCCTCATCTCTTTTGTGCACTTTTTTTAATCCTTAGGTTGTAATACTTGGCCCTTTTGATTCCTACCCGTCTTCTATCATCATAATTTCCATTACTCAATCAGACAAGTGTTAAAATTAGATATGAATTTGATCTCCTACTTAAGACCGAAATGACCATATAAGGGCTTGACACAACCATTTTTTAAATTCCAATAGTGATGAGCCATGCATGCCACACTCTGAGGAGAAAAAATCAAACATGCTGCAACAATCTATCTTCTCCTTTCCTATACAACTTAACATCATACCTCAAAAATTATCACTAGTCTTAACCCATCCTAATGACTTAGCAACCAAAGTGACATGGTGAGAAAAAGGGCCTTCTATCAACATGGTTATACAACACTCAAGCCTCCTAAAAATGTCCTTCCCTATAGGTAAAAACATAGGGGAAGTGATTCTATAGTCAAGTTCCAACACAGGGGAACTAAAAACTAGGACATAAGCCATCACCCTATACTCAAAGTAATAAGGGACCAAAATATAATTTACCCTTTTACTTCACCATATAACAACTGGACAATAAGAAAAGGCATGACTTAAAAATCTACCATTTCTCAAAACTTGACTTCGAAACCCCTTTATTAAAAAACAAGACAACCACCTTGTTACCCTTCTTATAAATGTGATATACTTGAAGGATTGCAAGATCTACAACGCGTCTATAACAATGTTCCTAATGGTCCAACTTGGAGGACTTTCCTTCGCAAGACATTTGAAAATATTAAAAGAGCCCCCTTCAATGGATAGGTGAATGATATTTATTTTGTTTGCTACTTTCAATCCCCATAAAGCTATTTTAGCCTCCGAAAAATGATTACATTAAACTTTGAGGCTTCCCACATAGTGTCCTACCAAATTCCCTCTATTATCTCTGATAATGTTGCTACCACGTATCTGTCCTAGGTTACCTTTAGAGACACCATCAAAGTTTAATTTAACCCTCCATGGAGGAGGACAAATCCATTTAACTAATTTTCCATCAACCTTCTTTTCTACATACACTCTACCATCTATTTTGCAAGATTCCAATTTGAAGCTATCCTAGCTTCACACTCCTTTATCTTCTCCCTTTTATTATTTTTAATCACAAAGAAATTATCTAGAAAAGCTTCAACGATCTTTGATCCCACTTTGGTAGCACTTCGCTTCTTATCTTGAATTTCTTTTCCACTATAGACCCCAAAAAAACATGTTGCAGGGCCAACTTCCAAAGTTCGTTCAGTTGAAAGCTAAAAATGGAGGTGACCATTGAAGAACAAATTACAAGATGAATGCACATTGTATTGAACAAATGTCAAATATAGAGAGAATAATCCTCATTTTTTTATAAGCAAAGGGCCGCTCCAACAAGAGATGATAATATATTCAACCTCTTTTTCACATAAGACACATCTATAAGGAATCATAAAACCTCTACTCACCAAGGTGTTATGTGTTCGAATTTTATTCTAAAATGCTACCCAAAAGAAAAAGTGAATTTTGGATAAATTTTTTATTCCAAACATGATTTCAAGGGAATTTATCCTAGATGGAGTTTACAGCCACCAAATATCCTTATTTGACATTATAACTGCCATCCGTCATTGTTGCCCACACCAACGCATCTTCTCTAACGAGTTGGCTAATATAGAAACCTTTTAAGAGTTCATTCAAGGAAGTTAAGTGAGAGAGATCTTCACGTTTTGTTGAATTCAAAATTTTAGTTTTCCAAGCTTTACTTGATTTCCTCTCTTCAATGTAGTCCATCACTTTTTCTCACATTTCTCTCTTAATAGGGATACTTAAGACTATCCCAAGGCTTGGTTGAACTTAGAGGAGAGTTGATCAGTCAAACATCTTCCCAAAACAAATCCTGGGTTCCTAGACCCATGTTCTATCTGCAGCTTTTCTATCATAAATGTTTACTTTCAGCTAGATTGTTGCAGAAAATGAACCTGGTGGTAAGGATTGAGTAAATAAAAATCTCTAGGCCTAAAAATTGTTAAAATATTTCACCTTTAAAATGTTTGTCCACTGATTGTTCTCTTTCATAATTCTCCAACCAATTTTAACTAGGAAAAATTTGTAAATAGATCTCATTCTTCGAACCCCTAAACCTTCCTACATTTTCAAGAGACATAATTTCTCAAGTAACCAAGGCAATTCTATGATTCTCTTCAGTACCTATCCAGAAGAATCTTATTTGAATATATTCAATCTTATCCGCAACCTTCCTTGTAATTTTAAAAATCGACATAAGATAAATAAGAAGATTTTGAAAAGTACTTTTGAAGAGCTGCAATTTACTAAACTAATTAAAAAAATAATTATCTAAATTTGTTTTACTTATCTTACAACCTAGTTTATAGAAAGTTATTAAAAAAAAAAATCACTCTATAAGTATTACCAAATTCATAATTTTTCTTTGGATTTGTATTTAAACAAAAAGAACCTAGTTAATTATAACTTTTACCCTCAATCATTTCAACAATAAGCAAAAAAAATAGATTAATTTCAAACTTAAATAATGAACAGAAATATGGAGATTTTGAAAAGTACTTTTGAAGAGCTGCAATTTGCTAAAATCATTAAAAAATTAATTATCTAAATTTGTTTTACTTGTCTACAACATAGTGTATAGAGAGTTATAAAAAAACACATTCTATAAGTATTACTAAATTCATAATTTTTCTTTGGATTTGTATTTAAACAAAAAGAACAACTTTTACCCTCAATCATTTCAACAATAAGTGAAAAATAGCTTTATTTCACCTTTAAATTATATATAGAAATATGATGCATATTTAAAAAGTCTACAAATATCAAATAATCTTTTTGTTCACTTTAATTTATTGTATTTTAAAAATGATTTACAGCTATTGGAACAAGTTCATTTTTATTCATTATTTTATTGATTTATTGTATTTTTAAAATGATTTACAACTACCGAACAAGATTTAAAACGTAAAACACACTCGCGAATAAACATTGTCTTAAGACCCTAATTGAAAAAAAAAATGATATTTTATACTGAAAAAATATATTGTTAAAATTAATACTAATTTTCAAACCTAAAATTCTCGTTAAACAAAAATATGTACTAAAAATTAATGAAACATACCCCAAACTAGAAAAAAATGACAAATTTTCTTCATAAAATAAGTCTCTAAAGTACAAAAAATGAACAATTAATTCATGTTCTTCTATTTCTACTTCAAATTATATATACTTCACAATTTTCTAATTCAAATAAAAAAATTAATTTCAATAACATTTTGAAAGCTAAAACATTAAAAAAAATTGATTTTAAATATTTAATGTTCAACATTATTTTTTAGAAGATGTGAACTATCATATTAACCTTTCTATTATTTTTTTCAAATTCAAATATCAGTTTTTTTTCTTGATTACAAATAAAAAATATTTGTAATAGAACTTAAAGCATCATTTGTTGATATTCAATATAGTGTAAATATGTGTTCATTTTTTAAATACATGTCGAAAGTTCACATAATAAACATTTATCATATATATTTTTAACATGAAGGCAATAAATTGTCTTCGAAGAGTTTGAAAGATTATTTATGCATTCTTTAACTCTCATGTTACGAACAATATATGAGTATTATGACTCGCAGTTTTCTAAATGTTTACTGTTTTATTTAATTTTTATACCACCTTATTCGATCAAATTATTTATATGAAATAAAAAAAATTATTCTGAATTGAAAATGATAAATTAAATTAAACAATCATCATTGTTTACGACATTTTGTTTTTGTTTCAAATGAAAAACTAGCAAACAAAAAATCAAAAAAAAAACTTAATAATAAAAATAAAGAATTGTGTTTTAAATAATTTTAAAGAATTATTGTCTCATTTTTTTTAATATATATAAATACAGAAAAAAATTAATTATGAAAAAGTTAATCATCTAAACACAAAAAAATTAAATATTTAAAAAATTAACAATCATATGAACAACACTACATTGCGTTCACACATCATAATTATATGATTAAGGAGAAAAAGACCAACTATGAAAGATAGCATTAATGTTATGATAAATATTCTTTCATAACTATTTTGTCTTTGAATACTCTAATTACGATGTATTGATAATGCAATGTTCTTCCAAATATCTTATATTTCTATATGTTTGGATGATTAGGTTTCTTACAATTATTCTTCTTTGTAATTGTATGTTTATATCTTTATTTTTCAAAATAAAATCGTATATAATATTTTTTAAATTATTTTAAACATAGTCTTTTATTTGCCATTGAATAATCTGTTATGTTTTCAAGTATTAATTTTGAAATAAAACTAAAATGTCTTATAAAATGATGCTCTCTCAATTCAATTTACAATCTAGTTTCAGAACAGTAATTTTTTAGTTCATATAAATAAATTGATTGAATTCAGTGACAAAAATAAAAAATTAATAATTCTACATTTTAGAACTACGAGCCATATCATTTTCATATTGTTTGTAATATAAAAATAAAAAACTGCGTAAAATGTTTTTTTTAAATATTTAAAAAAAATTGAGAACAAAATTTACAATCTTCATATGAAATATGATATAAAGGACAAATATTCGTTACACAAAATTTCAACATATATATAAAGTTAATAAATAATTACATTATTTTGATTGTCAACAAATAATATTAAGAGTTTTGCTGAAAATATTTTCTTTGGAAACAGAGGAACATGTCGGTTGATGGACCAGCTAGGACTCGAACTTAGGACCTTTCATACGCTGCTGGAGTGCTCTACCACTGAGCTACTGGTCCCTCTTGGACCAGTCCATCTTCGGTCCGAGTGTGGCTTAACACCAACACCCCCCCTTAAGCCACACCTCTTGTGTGCTTGGGCCTCCTAGCCTAACCCTGGGTCTGATACTATATTGGTTCATGGACCAGCTAGGACTCGAACCTAGGACCTTCCATACGCTGCTGGAGTGCTCTACCACTGAGCTACTGGTCCCTCTTGGACCAATCCATCTTCGGTCCGAGTGTGGCTTAACACCAACAGAACAAACTAATATTTGAATGACATAGAAGAAGAATAAATGGGGTACTCAATGAGATAGTTCTTATCTTTTGATAAAGAATGTAAACCATCAATAACTTAAAGTCAAATGAATTAAATGTTTCAGCGTTCAAAATATTATTGAAAATAGTTTTCCCTATATTTTTGTCAAACATCATTTCAAGCTTAAAATTTTGGAAAGATATGAAATGTATAACTTAAACTAAAAATGAAAAATGTATATGAATTTTTCATTTTCTTGTATTTTGGAAATTTTTTATGAGAAATGTTTATTTTTAAAACAAATATTTTTAATTACATTTCACTATATATTTTTATTTAACAAGAATTTTAAGACATTTTATTTTTATTTTAATATATTGTTTTTCAAGTTAAAAATTTAAAATACATATTTTTCAGCAAAAAAAATTCAAGCAAGTTCATAATGTAAATGTTCGTTTGTTTGTGTTCTATTTTTTAAGACTTCTATGGTAATTGTAAATCATTTTCAAAAGAATATGCATTCAGAAATGAATAAAAATGAACAGAATCCGGTGATTATAAAGAATTTTCAAAATATAACGAATTTGACAATAAATCAAAGTGTAAAGATAAATTGTTTGACATTGACGTTTTAGATATGCATCACATTGTTATTTATGATTTAAGGATGGAAGAGAGTTATATTTAGTTTCTTGTACAAATGATTAGAAGGGAAAATTATAATTACTTAAAAAATTTAATATTTGAATTTTTTTTTGTTAAAATGAAAACCCAAAGGAAATATGCGTTAGACAATATTTATGTAACAACTCTTTCCATAACTCTCTCTATAAACTATGTTAAATAAAATGAGTAAAACAAATCTAGATATTTATTTTTTTAAATGATTTAGTTTTCATTTTTAAGTTACAATATAGCTAAAAGTATTATTTTGATTTGATATTGTTCTTTCATATTAAGGGTTGTGATAAATTATGTATTATTTTTAAAATAAAAACATTGTCTTTACTTTGATTTTAGAGTTGTTTATTTTTTCTTCAATACAGAAGACAATATCAATTATAGTTTTTACCTTAGCATATTAATTTGTTTCATATTTTATATATAAAAAAATTAATTCAAATTTATAATGTTTGAAATAAATTCATAACATTTTCTATTGAAAAATATTTAATAAAATTATATGTAAGTAAATTTTTTGCACTTTTTTATTGTTTATTATAAAGTCAAGCATATCTTTTTACGGGTAGCAATTTGTTTTAAGGAGCAAAATGATTAATAGCCAGGAAAAATGACGGATGATCATTCATAGTGCAGACTCTTTAACATGTAAAGATAAACATGTTTTCTGTAACTACCCTTATAATATTTCAGAGCTAGGGATGTAGATATAAGTGAAGATTGTCTACCAAAAAAATTATTGGGTGTTCGAGAAGTAGAATCTATTTCTAAAAGTAGAATATAAATGTTCATTGTTAGCTACGTGTAGTCAACGTGATCACCCAAGATAAATAAAACTGATTAATAGCCAGGAAAAATGACGCACGATCAGTCATAGTGCAGATTCTTTAACATGTAAAGATAAACATGTTTTCTGTAACTTATTATTTTAAGAGGATCCTGACCCAACCAGATGGATTAATATAAGTATGAAAAATAATAATTTATCAAACTACCTCCATCGTTATTATTATACTATAATATATGAAAAATACATTGATAGTGTCTAACCATATTGAATCTTCAACAAACTCGTGATTCTTTTTATTTTTGATCTTTTTGTCTTATTTTATTTTTATCCTGATAGTGTCTACACGTTTTGAAATATATATAAATAATGAAACCCTATTTTTTATTATACGAACTAACATATCCTTGGAAATTATAATCCATTTCACACGAAGCAAAAAGATTCATCTTTTAATAAATTGAAATAATGGCATACACTTTTTTTTTGTGGTTAATATTTTGGGTTATGCAAGAAGAGTTGGTTGGGTGTCATTTTTTTTTCGTTTGTAGTTAATATATTGGTTTCTGCTACATTTGTTGGTTAAGTTTCATTATTATTTCAAAGTAAAATCTAAATATTATATAATTGAATAATAACCCAAATATACTTGATAAGCATCTTCTCAAGTTTTCAACAAAGCTTGATGCTCATATTTGGATGAAAGCCTAACCCTTTATGTAATTAGGTTTTAAAAAATAAATGAATGTTAGAATGATGAGTAATTATATATATATTAAGATGCTTATCAAGTATTTTAGATGCAGATAGATGAGTGGGCAGATGGTTGGAGTCAAGAAGGGGAAAGTGGTGGGAAAGAGGAACATGACAGTTGATGAGGCCTAGAAATAGCACTCATCATATAAATTGTTGGCCTTAAACCGCTTCAATTTTATATTTTATGAACTTGTTGTAGCCTGTAATTCTTGCTTTTGTTATAATAGTAAAAGTTGTATATGTTGCATATATTCTCTGTTATGATCTTAAAGATTATAGTTTCTAGATGAATTAGTATGATTTCTGCTTTTGGCATATTGGTATGCTAATGGTTTAAATAAGACTGCAGGGATCTTTATATTTCTCTTACTCCGGGTAGATTGTCTCACATACATAGCAACTACGCTATTCACATTGCCATCACTATGCGGTGCTACCTTGTCCGTAGCCACGGCACTGTGGTAACCCATAGCCACTGCTATAGTTGCTCTTCTACATTCCTATGAATTGTTCATTAACGATGTTATAGGTTGTGTTAGGATGTTGCTAAAGGGAGTTTTTGAGTTAGTTGTTATGGATAAAAGAGGAAGTTGTTGACAGCCAGTAATTCGAAGTTATCCGCAGGTTGTTGCTTATTTTTCCTTCACAGCCAACAACCTTCCTAACAACTTAGGAACAATTTTATATTCCTCGTCTATTCATTGCCTTTTTGTTCTAATTTGTTATTTCTAGATTCAAATAAGGATTATGTTGTGCAAACATAATGTTGTTTTAGTCATAATTCTTTTTCTTGTTTATTTAAGATGGACATGTTACAGACGTTAGGATTACCCTGAAAGTCAGTCATAAATCAGTAATCAATCATAAAGAGAGAGAACTAGTTCAAAGTTCAGAGTATTTGTAATCGATCCGTAGCAATTCGTTTAGTGTTGTGTAATTATTTTACTTGTAATATCAATTCTGTTTGGCATAATTCATTTTAGCTAAGGAGGAAGTTCATACATTAGTCCAACCGACAAGGGGCCAACCCATAAGGAGTTACTGTTTATAATTCCCATCTGTTATAGTAGATTGTTTTGTTCATGTGAGTTGCTCTATTTTTTGCATTTCAATTACAGACGTTAGGATTACCCTGAAAGTCAGTCATAAATCAGTAATCAATCATAAAGAGAGAGAACTAGTTCAAAGTTCAGAGTATTTGTAATCGATCCGTAGCAATTCGTTTAGTGTTATGTAATTATTTTACTTGTAATATCAATTCTGTTTGGCATAATTCATTTTAGCTAAGGAGGGAGTTCATACATTAGTCCAACCGACAAGGGGCCAACCCATAAGGAGTTACTGTTTATAATTCCCATCTGTTATAGTGGATTGTTTTGTTCGTGTGAGTTGCTCTATTTTTTGCATTTCAATTCTGTATTAGCTTATGGTTTGATCTTCAATTCATTTCTAGCAAAAAAAAGTGTTTAATTTCCTTTCATGCTTTTATTGTTTTAAAGAGTTTTGTGTGAGAAACTTCTGAGTTAACTTCAACATGTGTTTGTGTCATTTACATTCAGGTTGTTCTTTCTTTGCAATTGTTTGGAGGTGGGGATGTATAACAGCGAACTTATGAGGAGACTAGTCCCATTTGTCATAACTATTCAAGATACATGATGAAGAAGTCAAGGAGCAATAGAGCCCTTCCCTCATCAACCAAGGCTATGATTGGAGTAACAAGACTGGAAATTGGAAACGTGCTGGTAGGTATGAAGATGGACATTATGAATCATATCCAGAAAACTCAGCTTAACACACTACATGCAAGAAGGAAGCGAGAGGAGGTTGGAAGGTATGAAGATGGACATTATAAATCATATCCAGAAACTCAGCTTAACACACTACATGCAAGAAGGAAGCGAGAGGAGGCAAAGAAACCATTAACTGTCTAATGCCCTGACTGCTGCAAGAAAAAAAATTGACTACGTATGCCAACTTGCTCACATGAGGGTTGCTAGCATCACAGAGGAACAACAAAGTACACATGAGCTTCAACCAAATGAAGAGAAAGGGGAACAAGTCTTCTTTGTAGACCCAAACGAGGACTTGGCCACCAAGACAACAAAATTCAGGTATGCCTAGTGACCCTTTGCCTTTCAATCCACATTTTGTTAAACAGATGCAAGTTTCCCCAATCAATGTATGGCATCAAATGCCACCACCAACCCAACATTGGCCATAACAATACCAACAGCCCCAAACCCAATAGCATTGATACCAATGTTAGCCATGGAAACCACAACCCCAAAACCAGCAATGGCATCAAACCCCCACTCAATGATAACAACCGTGGAGGGGAAATCAACTTAGCAACCAAAAAATGTTGGTTTCCGACAGCAACAACAACCATAACAAGCTTTGCTGCCCCAAATGCCAAATAACCTAGCCCAACCTCCCCTTCCGGCACCTCAATTGCTTGTTCACGTGCACCTAACCCCAATAATAAGCCATAAAAACCAGTCTATAATAATCAAATAATGACATATCCAACATACCCAATAAACTCAATGGATTTGAACAAATTACATCTTCATTTAGGGAGAATAGTTTAAAACCCCACATCACCCACAATAATATAAACCCTTGAGGAGGTCTTCAAGCCCACAACTAACACACCGTTGCCTATAAATAAGTCAATCCCTGAAATAAATCCATGAACAAGTCAGATTGTACCTCCAACTCCTTTTCTTAGACCTCTTAATCATCAAAGGAAGGAACACTAACCAAAATTTGACTTTATAGTACTAAAGCATGTTTGTGTCCACATTTGATTGTTCAAAGCCATTAAGGATGTACCTATCTACATAAAGGCAGTCCAAGAATTATGCTTAAAGAAGCCTGGACAAAAGAGGAAAGATCCTCAAAATGTCCAAGTCATTGGACAACATGTTGATCTCATGCTTGGGATGTTTTCACCTCCCAAGTATTCCTATCCGGGCAGCCCTGTTGTAAATGTGCATATAGCTGGTCTCCTTATCAAGAACACACTTATACACTTAAAACCAATCTTCAATGTTATGGCCAAAGAAACAATGGAACAACTAAAACTCCAAGGTCTTTGCCCAACCCCTACTATTCTCCAAATGACAAATAGATCAACTGTCAAATTTGAAGGGGTTATATACAAGATTTTGTTATTTCAATTGGTTCATGAGAATACCCTGTAGATTTATGATATTGCAGCCCAAATCTAACTTGGGATGATATCCCTTCATCTTAGGGAGACCTTGGCTAGCAATAGATGATGCATACATACGTTGCAAATCCGACAATATGGTTATTTCGAACAGGAATAGCACTAAAAATTTAGTTATCTACCCATCCGCCTAGCCGTCAGTTCAAATGGAACAACCCCTATGGTTCGAAACCAAGGAGAATGTGACCAATCTCCCATCCAACATATTCTCACAATTGATCAAATACTAACCTCAAGAGAACCAAATGAAGACATGGCCATCTCTAACGTTTTACAAACATATACACTCCACATCAAATTATCTATAACTTCCTCCAAAATACTACCTGTCCCTTAGGAATATCATCCCAACTGATGGATCTTTGGATCCTAGTGTGGATGTTATGACCTTTCATCAGCTCTTACCACGTAAATGTTGCCTTGGCAACTTGCTGGGAAACATAAATTCCATGGCTTCACTTGCCAAAAAAGTAGAAATTTTTCCAGGACAACCTCTCAACATTAACAGCCAGTTAGAGCTGCAACAACAACACCAATTGATCACCATGCTTCAGAGGCACAAAACTGCCTTTGCATTGGATTATTATGACATGAGCGGCATTCACCCAAATATATGCACCCACCGCATTTACATCAAAGATGATTGTAAACCCATTAGGCAGCCACAAAGACGAATGAATCTATCCATAATAAAAATTGTCAAATTAAAATTGCCCCTGAAGATCAAGACAAACTACCTTCATGTGCCCATAGATATGAGATAAAATAAATTGTGATAGTGAGGACACGATTTTAAAAGAACTGAAGTGGAATATTCTAGATGGGAGTAAATGAGATTAGGTGGGGTGTTAAGTTGAAAGTTAGGGAATGAGTGACTAGGTGCATGTAAGATAAAATCATCAGAGCATGGGGAAGAGAGTGAAAAACTATGAAAAGTGAGAATTGGAACTATTTATGTGCTAGGCTACTATTAGCGATAATAAAAGGGCTAAGTAGGTGACCCTGGTATTGGTACAGGTACTACTACAAGGTTCATGTAGCTAGTACAACTTTTTTTTGGCCCGGATTTGTTTTCAATAAGACCGTACAAATATATATATAGCCAACTGCTTAAAATGTTAGTCATTCTAGTAGTAAATAAGAAGCTGGTTCAGTTTCCCTAATAGGATTGCTTCAAAATGCATATATATATATATAACACTACATAATTTGCACTCGACATCCAGTATGTAAATTTATTAAAATAATCTAACTATTACGTCATCTCCATTCAGTGCATTCCATAAAGTGCCAAATTAAATCCATCTAAACTCCAAACATGAACAACTACAAGTTTGGTTAAGCTCCCAACATAATTGGAGATTTGGTTTGTTCTATCTTCCAAGTGTTGATGGATTTTGTTGTATGTATTATGTTGAATGATTGGACCCAAATTCCAGTTACTCTGCCCTTGCAATAATTATGTCAATAATTTATTAAGCATGAAAAATAGAATATGAGAAAGCATGGAAAGGTCAAACAAAGAAGGATCTGGCCCAACATAGACTGTATTCTTTGAATGAAGCATAATTAAGGCAGAAGATAAAGAATCCGGTTTCCAATCTAGTCAGCATTATGGTAGTGATGAGTACTATAGGCATTCCAACCCATCTTTACAATCATGGTAATGCAACAACATATTTATAACATTAACAAGAAATTTCAGCATTCAGAAACAGACACAACTAAAGCACCTATCTCTAGACGCCATGTTCAAGTTTGACATAAAAGAAAAATTACATATATATGCAAGAATATCAATGGAAATGAAAAAACAAAAGTAATTGAGTGGTTCTAACAAATGGAGACTTATTGATATATACAGACCTTTTTTAATTGAATCCTACATATCCTGCACCTGCAAAAAGATCTCTTAAAACAAGCAAATTATGACTAGAACACTATTAGTGACAGTGCTTTCAAAACGGTGGTAAATCTACAATGTAATCTTGTTGGGAGGAAAAATTAAGAATATCAATGGCAAAAAAAATAAGAAGAGATCTCATAAATAAATAATTAAAGATTTTTTAGCACCATGTTTTTGGTTCGCTTTGCATGTTTGTCTTCTAGATAACCCGTTGCTTTTTTAGGCTCCTTGGTCTTCGTCCACTTTCAATGCTCATCTTCCCTAGCATAGCCTACTCGTTCTTCTGTTTGCCACTTTTTTTCCTTTATTCCCTCAATTCAATATTTATTTCTTCCCTTCCTACTGTATTATCCATTCCTGCTTGATTTTCATTCGTTCCTTTACCTCTTTGTTGCTTGTTTCTCCCTTCAATATGTGATTTTGCATTTTTGTGTCTAGGGTGTTCAATATCAAGACGTCAACTTCAGGCCTATTGACTTCGGTTCAAGTCAGAATACTTAAAATGAGAAGAGTGGGTGAGTGCCTCTTCAAATGTGTTCTTTCATTTTATAAAAACAACATAACTTGGTTGGACTGAAGAATCAGATCGTCATTGTGTTTTCAAAAAATAAGAACATGCTAATATGATAATAACAACAACAAAAAAAAATGTCCCAAAAAACATTCATACAGCTTAGTGGGAAGCCGAGCAATACATTAAAAGAAGAAGAAATAGAGAAATGGGATCTAACACTACAAGAGCATTTGCCCTTTGAACAAGGGAAAGGTGTATCATTCCTATTAAATTCTATTTTATAACTGGCTATAAGATGTGATTGTAGAGATTATTTTCAAGCACTTCCTTAAGTGCAGATTGTGAAAGAACAAGGTTTAATCAAAATAATCTATAAAACTCAGTCGTTTGCATCTTTTAGTAACTACTATATATATTTATATGTGTATCTTTTATTGCTCAGAACTTTTCTCTCTCTCTCTAACTGCGCTCTTTAGCAGGAAAGCTAAAAAACTTACTAGATACAACTTCATAATGAGATGTGATTAGAATATGAAATTAGCATTTACCCTTGGTGGCTGTAGGTAAAGAGAGTGACATCCATCATATAAGATTATATCTTGTCCTCTATCACAATTGCATATGAAATATTTAGTAACTCAAATTTCCATCCTAATTTTATGTAGAAGTCAGTTATACAATTGACACCCTTATACCTCTTATGGCTTGAAGATTCAATTCAGGTCTATGTGAAAAGCCTCCAGCATATATACGATTGAGGATAATTACATTGTCTCTCCTTTGGGTTGATTATTTCTGATTTTCCGTCTTCCTTTATACTCATTCTTGCTACAATTTATTCTTGAATATGTGATTTTTTACTGTATGAAGCATAGAAAATCATAGCATGTATGCAAGCAAATAAAATTTCTGCAATAAACCTGTGCTGACAAACTTCGATCAGAATATCCAACACAGTTGAAAATCAATTTTAGCATCAGAGTAGGTTATTCCTTTGGCTCGTGAGTGGTCTTGTAAGTTTATGTTTACTGTTGTCACTTGAAATTGCACCCTTTGGAGAAGTGGTTTCAAAGCTTCTCCCTTCAACTGACACAATGGAAACACTCCTAGGTTGTGGGTGACCTAAAGGTGGAGTGAATCTCCAAAGAGGGTTGGTTCCCTTGGTGCCTCACTTAAACTAACACTAAAACTACTACAAGGAAAAGGGATGGTAGAGGAAGGGGATAGAAGGAAACTAAACTAAAAATAGGTAATGTATCAAAAATGCGATCCTTGGCTTGCTTATCATACACAACGAAGTTAAAATAACTAATGGCATACACAACTCACAATATTACAAACTTGCATAGGTATTTTGTAGGAAGGCATGGAGCTTGTGACAACACTTGGAAGGGGTGGCAAATGAAAAATCCACAACTAAATATTGCATAAACTTGTTATCACACAACCTACAACCTGCAAATAAGTAATTACTTGAATAAAGGTGAGAGAATTAGACAACAATCAAAGGGGAAATGAACTTCACCAAAAGGAAAGATTAACAACTCATAAAACACACAGAATGCAAGCCACTAGAAGGCAAAATCAACTCCATTATTTTTTTAAATGCAATTACAAACTTGCCAAGAATGAATTACAAATGATAGAGCCATGTTTTTATAGAATTACGAAGAGAGAGAGGAGATAGGAGAGAAATTTCATGGGGAGGGGAAAAATATGCCACCCTCCATGTGCAAATTGTCAAAAAAGAAGAACATCAAAACAGACAAGATCAGCCACCCCATGTGACTCCAAATTTGGCGCTCCACTCTCACATGTGAGTCAAATCAATAATAGTAACCTCTTGTCTCTTCCTCTATGTGCACACAAGATTTCAAAACAAATTTCAATCAACTTTTGACTCTTTCCAGACATGAAAATCAATGGGCCACCCTAAGAATGAGCCCCATATCTTGTTCATATGAAAGCAAGCACATGTGAATTACTAAAGACAAGAGGATGTCTTTTAGTGAGATGCTACGCCCCACTCTTTCAAAATGATTTTTTTGCTATGAAATTCTCTGTGGGCCATGCCACATCACTCAAATTCCACCTCAACACTATGTCACATCACCATACACAAATCACTGTAAATAGTAACCATGAATAGCGTCTATACAAATAGTGTTTTGTGAATAGTAATCTTAATCCAATGATAAACACGGTGTCAGCTCATGAAGATCAGGTAAACCTTGCAATCCATGTTGTAACCAAATGGTGGCCAAAACAATTAACACTTACTAAGGAGGAACGGGAAGGTCGTGTTGTTTTACTTGGTCAGTCTGAGATTAAGTCTAAGAAGTTGAATTCATAAGTTAGAGCTCAAGTTTCAATGATGGTAGATACCAGTTTGGTTCCCAAGATGCATGGAATTCCACACCATGAAGTGAAGGGATATTGACCAAGAGGAAGGATAGGATGGCAGTGACAGCTCTAAGGAAGAAGAGACTTCGACGGGGCATCATATAAACCATCATTAAAGATTGAAGCTACAATGAACATACAACTATATGAAGGGTAATGTAATGCTGGAAAATTGAACTAGGTATATTATCGTGTACACCAAGTGAGTGAGAAGGATAAGATTTAGTTTCCTTGGTTAAAGTTGTTTGGTCATATTTTAATATGGTGGGAGTGTTGTTGGTATGTGAAGTTAGTTTTCTGTTTCGAGCGTTAATAGTGCAATTATACTATGCAACATTGTTGTACTGAACAGTTGTACTATGTGAGTGTAATATCCCCTCCACTAAATCATTGATCACAATTGAGAAGAGAGCATTGCTATTTTACTAAGCTAATCGCCATGGAAGGAGCTGCCAATTAATAAGCAAATCGCCCTTGGATGGTGTGCTTACCACAACAATTACATATTACAAACAATAGTCATTAAAGTCATTAACAACATTATTAATTAATTAATTAATTAGTCATTAAGCATTTATTTAACGAATGGTCACAATCCTTGGAGAAGACATGTCGTTTGAATAGGAAGAGATAAAAGTATTTATACTCGGCGAATTGATGAGAAGGAAATCATTCAATCATATTCATTTAAACATTCAATTTGTACAAGCATCATACTTTACAACCACTTTTAAGGACGAAATCCTTTAATTGTGTAATTTGATTGCAAGGATGAAAACGTTTGTAATCATTATATAAGGACGAAACCCATTGAGGATTTATATTTTATTATCAATACAATTACATTGTTATTATTTAAATTATTATTCAAGTACAAGTTTACATTTCTAAAATAATATTTCAAGGAATTTTCGAGCAAACCAAATTCTTGTATAATATTTTGATTAGGAATATTACAGTGGTATCATAGCTCTCTACCCTGCTAGTCTATGGAACGAAAACTTCATGCAAAGTGAGGATAAGGAAATCCGATATTATTTGAAAAATAAAACTAAAGGTTCCGATCAGCAAAAGAAAGAAACTAAAAAGGGAGACGAAAGGGTAAATATGGAAGAGAGGAACCGAGATGATAAACGAATGGATAGGTCTATCCAAGGTCAAAAACAACTGACTACTACAATGACTCAATTAGCTCTCACAATACAAACTATGACAAATACTAAATATCAAAATGGTGAAAATAGCCACTCTAATATTAACTATAATCAAATTCCACCAAAAACAACCATGAGTTCTTCAAATAGACCTTTTTAGTGTAAATTTATTTCAAGAAACAAATCGATTATGGAAGAAGAAACCCAAACTTCATTGGGAGAGGACCTTACATCTTGTTTTTAAGAATATTGAGACCTTTTAAATGAAATACAAAGGGAAGTGCCACTCGCAAAATTTATGGAAATGAAAAGCCATCAAAGTGGTACCAAAATAGAACATAGACCCCAAAATACTTTGAGATCTGTAGCAGGCATTGGGTAAATTGACTTGTCGACTTTTGATGGCTCTAACAAATGCACTGCACGGACATGGATAGAAAAATTGGATACATATTTATCTCTCCAACCTATAATAAAAGAAGAAGCGATCAAATTCACAACCCTTTATCTTGAAAGAACAACTCATGAATGGTGGTATCATGGGTGGATTCCACAACGGCATGATCTCATTAAATCATACGATGAATTTACAAAGAGATTGATTGAAAGGCTCGATAGAATTAACTCCGAAATTCATTTTCAGAAATTGGTCCTATTAAAACAAAATAGCAACGTGGAAGACTATGTGGCGGAGTTTCAGAGACTTGTCGTTATGGTTCCAAACATCACTGAAAGAAGGCTCATAGTATTGTTCATGGAAGGATTGACTTAACCACTCAAGGGGCTGGTCAAAGCCTTTAGTCTCTCCTCCCTCCAAGAAACAATCAAAAAGGCATTCAATTTGGAGACATCAATGCCAAGAAATAAAACAATACCATTTATACCGCTGAGAATAACCAATATCGAGCAGCCACAGACCATGCCTTCAAGGCAACAAGGGACAACACCATATAGCCAACAAAGAAAACCATTTCAATCAAGGGGCTTCCAACCAAGGGATCCACCTAAAGCAGGTAAAGAGACGGAAACAAAAAATGAGCTAAGGAAGAAAAACTTATGCTTCAGTTGTAAGGACCTTTGGGTAGCAGGTCACCATTGTTTGGGAAAGGGCCAAGTCCATTACATCGAAGTTGTCTCTAATGGTGAACCGGATGACAAAGAAGTTGAAGTTGAAGAAACAATACATGAACCAAAACAAGTGTGACAGACATTGGCAAGTACCCTTGCGACTTTATCAGAAGCTCCGAGATACCATCCTTTTAGAGTAAGAGGGAGTCTACAAAGGCAAAAAATCACCGTGCTGGTAGATAGTGGAGCCACCCACAATTTCATTGATGGAAGGATTGGTAACCAAAAAGGGTTTGAACGCCGAAGAATTTCAAGGTTTTAAGGTGACAATTGTTGATGGTTTACCATTCCATGCATCAAAAAATTCAACAACTCCATTTCACATTGGGAAGACATCAAATAATGATGATTTCTATGCCATAGGCATTGGTGAAATAGATTTGGTGTTAGGTGTTCAATGGCTACATTCCTTGAGGGAATTTACCCAAAACTATCAAACCATGGAATTAAAATTTAAAGTAGATGGGAAAGAAGTGGTGCTTCAATGTATGGCTAATGGAGCCTCCAAAGTGATTACAGCCAAGAGGATGGAAAGAACATTCAGGAAAGACGAAGTTTCATGAACAACACAGTTTTATGAGCTCTGCAAAATCAAAGCTGCAAAGACATCATGACGATGTTCAGCCCATAATTAATAAACATGCTAAGGTTTTTGAGAATAATCCACATGGGTTGCCCCCAGACAAAGGGTTTCAGCATATTATTGAGTTAGAAACCAGTACCAAGCCGATAATTATCACACCATACAGCCAACCTAGAATCTATAAAGAAGAGATTGAAAAGGCTATCAAAGAATTGCTAGAAATGGGGCATATTAGACCAAGTTCAAGCCCTTTTGCTTCATCCGTAGTCCTAGTCAAGAAGAAAGATGGCACATTAAGAATGTGCATAGTCTACCGAAAATTGAATAAAAAGACTATTAAGAATAAATATCCGATACCACAAATTGAACTAATTGATGAGCTCCATGGGGCTATTTTCTTTTTCAAAATCAATTTAAAATCAAGATATCATCAAATCCAAATGCGAGACAAAGATGTTCAGAAAACGACATTCAAATGTCATTATGGATATTTTGAGTTCTTGGTTATGCCTTTCAGATTGACCAACGCTCCAACCACCTTTCAGTCTTGCATGAACCACATATTCAATAAGCATTTGCGAAACTTTGTTTTGGTTTTCTTCAATGATATATTGATATATAGTATGTCATGGGAGGAACACTTGAAACATTTAGATAGTGTCAAAACTATTGGAGCAACAATCACTTTTTGTGAAAATGTCTAAATGCAAATTCGAAATGTTGGAGATTTTATACTTGGGGCATGTCATCAATAGGCAGGGATTGCCCGTTGATCAAGAAAAAATACAAGCTATATTAGATTGGCCTCCACCTACTACCATGACTCAATTAAGAGGGTTCTTGGAGTTATGCACTTATTATCGAAGGTTCATTAAAGGGTTCTCTCGAATAGCTTTCCCTTTGACTAATTTGACAAAAAGGGGAGCCTCTCATTAGTCGGACATTGTTAAATCAACATTTGAAAAACTTAAACAAGAAATGAGTTCATGTCCATTTTTGAGTTTCCCAAATTTTTCATTACCCTTTGCGTTGGAATGCGATGCGTCGGGTGAAGGAATAGGTGTTGTTCTAATGCAACAAGGTCATCCAATTGCATTCGAAAGTTGGAAGCTTAAAGAACATGAGTGCAAGTACTCTATATATGACAAAGAGATGTTAGCTATCATGCATGCGTTGGCCATGTTTCGACAATAATTGGTATGTGAAAAATTCGTGGTACAAATAGATCATAATAATCTAAATTTTTTCTTAAGTCAGAAGGATCTGAACCATAGACAGCAAAAATGGGTGAGCAAGGTTCAAACTTTTAATTTCGACATTGAATATGTGAAAGGCAAAAATAATATTGTAGCAAATGCATTATCGAGAAAACCATCTTTGTGCTCCATATCTATGATTGTTGCTGATTGGAAGGCTTTCATAACAACCAAGTGCAAAAAATGAGCTCGCTAATGCGGTCTTAGAAGGAAAGATCAGGGACGAATGTTACAAGGTAGTAGGTCTCATTTTGTATAAAAATAAAATTTTCTTGGTACCAGAATCAAAGATTAAACATAAAATATTAAAAGCTATTCATGATAACCCGTTGGCGAACCACCCAAGCTATTTTAAGACATATAAGCAAGTAAGAGAAATGTTCTTTTGGAAAGGGCTTAAAAGTGAAATTCTTTAAGTACATTCAGAAATGTCCTACTTGCCAACAAAACAGAATAGAGCACAAATTTCTAGCAGGATTGTTTCAGCCCTTGCCCATTCCAACTCAAAAATGAGAAGGTATTTTGATGGATTTTGTTACTGGGCTGCCCGTGGTTTAAGGAAAGCGCTGCCTCTTTGTAGTTGTTGATCGTTTGACAAAGTATTCTCATTTATTTCCGCTCTCCATTAAGTATGATGCCCCCTTAGTAGCTGGAATATTTTTTAAATAAATCTTTAAAATACATGGGCTACCAAAGAACATTGTTAGTGACAGATAGTAAATTTATGAGTTCATTTTGGCAAGAACTCTTTCACCTAGCAGGTACCAAATTGGCACTGAGTAGAAGTTATCCCCAAACAGATGGTCAAATAGAAGCCGTCAAAAAGTGGCTTGAATGGTATCTAAGGAGTTATATTTCAGGGCAACAAAATGCATCAAATGGTTGCATTTAGGAGAATTTTGTTATTATACTTCTTATCACATCTCAATCGAAATGACACCTTTCAAAGCTTTGTATGGGTACAATGCAAAGTATTTTATGGATTTGGTCATTCTTGATAGAACAATTCCGAGAGCTAAAGACTTGATCCAACAAAGTCAAGATATCTTTAGAACTCTCAAGGACAATCTGCAACAAGCACAGAATCAACAAAAGTTGTATGTCAATCAGCATAGAACGGAAAGGACATTTGAAGTAGGGGACATGGTATATTTACGATTGCATCCATATAGGCAATCTTTGATCAAGCAAAGTCAAGCTGAGAAACTCAAACCCCAATTCTATGGTCCATATAAAATCATGAGGAGAGTTGGAGAGGTTGCTTATGAATTGGAATTACCCGAATGTAGCCGAATACATAATGTCTTCCATGTTTTGTGCCTAAAAAGGGTACTTGGACAACATATTACCCATTCTATAGAGCTACCTCCATTAGATGAAGGCGGCAAGTTGATCTTAATACCCGAAGCCATCCTTGAGATCCATGAAAGGAAGTTAAAAAACCGAAGTATCATATAATACTTGATCCATTGGAAAAATTTGTCGGTTGAGGACGCCACATGGGAAGGAGCAACCATTTTAGAGCATCCCAACTCACAATTGCTTGAAGACAAGCAATTTTGGGAAGGGAAGACTGTAAAATCCCCTCCAATAAATCATTGATCACAATTGAGAAGAGAGCGTTGTTATTTTACTAAGCTAATCACCATGGAAGGAGCGCTTACCATAGCAATTATATATTACAAACAGCAGTCATTAACAGCATTATCATTTATTAATTAAGTAATTAGTCATTAAGCATTTATTTAACGAAGGGTCACAATCCTTGGAGAAGACATGTCATTTGAATAGAAAGAGATAAAGATATTTATATTTAGCGAATTGATGAGAAGGAAATCATTCAATCATATACATTCAAACATTCAATTTATACAAGTATCTTATTTACAACCACTTTTAAGGATGAAATCCCTTAATCATGTAATTTGATTGTGAGGATGAAAACCCTTATAATCATCATATCCCAAAGACGAAACCCCTTGAGGATTTATATTTTATTAACAAAATTACATTTTTATTATTTAAAATATTATTCAAGTACAAGTTTACATTTATAAAATAATATTTCAAGGAATTTTCAAGCAAAACAAATTCTTGTACAATATTCTGATTAAGAATAGTACAATGAATGAAATCTAGATGCAAATTATGTTAAGAAAAAACTAAACTCAGTGAGATCTAATCTAAATTCAATCAATCTAAACTAGAGTAACAAATGTAAGAAACTAAAATATAAAATTATAACTAGCAAGTTCCTTCCATTGTTACTTTGAGTTGATTTGCTCTCTCGGATGTAGTTGCTCAATCTTCTCCAAAGCGAGGGAGATTGGTAAACATTTTAATATATGAAATTTCGATGTCTTGGATGTGCTTGGATGGAAAATATGCAACTCCCTTATGAACTCAGAATAATAAATCTGAAATTAAAAAGCTTGTCTAAATTGGAGAAAAAACCTCCAATTTAGAGAATTTGTAAATGGATGTGAACCGTCGATTTTGAGATGAAGATCAAGTGTTGATAATAAAAGGTAAATTTTAATTCATAATAAAAATTTTGAAATAAAAATTATAGTAGAAGACATGCGGGACCTCTAAATAAATATAACATTCATTTAAAAAGAAGATATAATGTAAAATTCATAAGTGGATGTGAGGTGGATTATTAAATTGGAAGAAATCAGATCATTGAATACAATGGGATCAGAAGTGGATTATTAAATTCGAGAAAATCATATAATAGAAGACAATGGGATTAGAGGTGAATTATTAAATTAGATCATGGAAGACAATAGGATTATTAAATTGAAATGGTGGGAGACAGATGAAGTCTTAGAGCATGTAAAGATCATCTTTGAAGCTAAACAACACACAACAAAATGCAAATCTAAGTCATTGTAGCTGGGCTATTGTTTGATGATTTGTCTGATTTTTTATCAACATTAAACTCACTGTGACTTTTTTTTTGCAACTTCCACGATCTTCTCCTTTAACTCAGATATCAATTTGTAAAAACTGAGATGTTCCACAGTTTGTTATAATAAACACAAACACAAAATGACAAACAAATGATACTGTATTTTATTTGCATTTTAATCTTTCTTAATTCCTAACAACTTCAATTGTGTTACTCTCTCATGATCAATCTAGTAAAAGCACAAACATATTCTGCAAACTTCACCTTGCATACCAATTACTACTACAATGCTCTATGCATCTACAATTTGTCCTATGAATAATACAAGTCACTCAACGATTTGGATTGGTGCAATGAACTAGATAAACTGTTGCTCCAGAATTTATTTGACAAATACAAATACTTCTGATATATAAAAGACTTTAGACAATCTTCTAATCACCTTAAAACACTGCTAACTGAAATAGATATGAACAAACTGTTACCTCTGAAAATATTAACAAAATCAATACATTTGTCTCATATTTATAGAGATATTAGAAACATCTAGTGCTTAAGACAATACTGACATATAGTTGTATCAAATATTACTAGTAAGTGTCAACTGCAAATAATGAAAAAATTTCGGTGATAAAGCTACATGTCAGTGAAGATCAGTGGTTGATTGTCAGTGAAAAACACTTAATGGTAGAGAGACTGTAGTGCACTTTAAGCACAAATGAAAGTAATTAGATATTCTAACACTCCCCCTTAATTTCTTCCACTTGTATTGAACAACGATTGCTAAGACAATCCTATCTTCTCTACGTCTAGCTCTTGGCTCTATGTTCGTTGAGTTCTTTTTTTTCTAATTTTTGTTAATAATTGTTCTTATTTTTTTGTACTCACTCCGACGAGTTCTACCACGTTTCTATTGATTGACAAGTCTACAACACTACCTCTAAATGCCCGCCTATGAACAAAGTCGAATGTTTATCACATTTCTTTTCGTTGACGTCAATCTTCTATATAAGAGCTTATTTGGCTTCACATGGTTTAGCCCAACTCCAATGCCCTGTGTGATAAATACGTAAACTGCAATCTGATTTTGATTCTTCATAAACCGGCTTGGTTAGATGGAATGCAGCACATCTTTATCTTAGTCTAAGGTAATTGCCACGCTACAACGGGTTGGAACACTCACGTTCTTTTTAAAAAAACCTCCGCTCCCTCTTTCTCACTGAGATAATGCTTTGATCTGAGACGAAAATAACACTTCTATGACGCCCTTTCTTCAAACTCTTTTCATACTTTGTTCACCGTACACATAAGATACTAAAAAAACTTTTCACATTATAAATTTTGATTTTATTAATCTGACAAGTTTTGACGCTCATTATTTTGTTGTTATTTGTAGTATTTAATACAACTGTATGATAGTATTGTATAAGATATTAAATATTTTTAAAACCTCTATAAATATGAGGAAGATGAATTGAGTTTGTGTATGCGACTTATATTTGCATTTTGTTGTGTATGCTACTCCAAAACATATTAACAAACTCAATACATTTGTCTTATATTTATAAAAATCTTAAAAATATCTAACGTCTAAAACAATATTGTCATACAGTTTTATTAAATACTGCAAATACAAACGAAAAAAGAGCACTCAGACTTATCAAATTAATAAAATCAAAACTTATAGTATGAAAAAAAAATTAATATCTTCATTTACTATAAACAAAATGTGAAAAGAGTTTGAAGAAAGAACGTAACATAAACGTTTACCTTCATCTCAGATCAAATCATTATCTCAGTTAGAAAAGAAGAGTGAAGAACTTTTTTCTTTCAAAGAACGTAAGCATTCCAGTCCGTTGTAGCATGATGATTACCTTAAAATAAGCTAAAGACGCGCTATGCTCCATCCAACCGAACCAACTCATGAGAAACTAAAACCAGACCACAATCTGTATATCCATCACACAGTTCATTGGAGTTGGATTAAACTATGTGAAGTCAAACTAGCTCTTATATAAAAATTTGATGCCAAATAAAAGAGACATGATAAACGTTCGACCATGTTTATAGGCCACACATCCAAAAGCAATGTCACAAATCTGTCAGTCATCAAAAGTGTGGAAAAAGAGCTCACGAGAGTGAGTATAATGAAAAAAATAATAATAGCAGCCGTTAGTAAAAACTAAATAGAAGAAAAAGAACTCCAACATAGAGCTAGAAGCTAGACATGAAAAAATAAAATTGTTTTAACAATAGATGTCCAACACAAATAAAAAAAATTAAGAAAGAGTGTTAAAATATCTAATTACTTCCACTTGCGTCGAAAGTGCACTACAATTTATTCACCATTAACTATCTCCCACCAACAATCCATCACTAACCTCCACTTATAAGTTGTAGTTTTATCACTAAAAAACTTTTATACTTACAATTGATAGTCCACTAACAACAATATTTGATACAATTGCATGACAATATTGTCTTAGGTGTTAGATGTGAGACCTCCATAAATATGAGGTAGATGTATTATATTTGTTAATGTGTTCTGAGACCGCAGATTCTGCTTAGATCTATTCAAGTCAGCAGTGTTAGAAAGCAATTGAAAGATTATTTAAAGCCCTCTATATATCATAAACATTTGTATTTGTCAAATGAACTTTGAAGCAACAACACTGTCAAATTCATTTTATCAATCTGAAACGTTGTGTGACTTGTATTGTTCATAGACAAGATAAGATAAAATATATTAATTCCAACGAATGACCACAAAAATAAGTCAAAGGCACAGCAGGTCACAAACGTGTCGGGAACAAGTAGGAAACCCTAGAGATTTCCAAAAACAAAAGAAAGAAGAATATGTTTCCACATAGCATAGAGCAAACATTTGCATATTCAAAGGTTAAAGAGCAAATTGCATATGCACAGAGCATTCCAACAACTGATACGCAAACAGAAGCTTGCAGAATATGATTGGGTCTGCTAGATTGGCCATGAAAGAGTAACACAATTGCAACTATTAAAAATTCAAAAAAAAAACTAGAATGTAAATAAAATACAATAATATTTGTTTGTCATTTTATTTTTGTGTTTGTTATAGCAAACTGTGAAACATTTCAGTTCTTAAAAATTGATATCAAAACTAAAGGAGAAAATCATGGGAAGCTACTGCCAAATAAAATGTCACAACCCACTCAGTGTTGACAGATAACCAAGCAAATCATATAATAGTAACCCAACTGCAACAATTTAGATCTGCATTTTGTTGTGTATGTTGTTTAGCTTCAAAGATGATCTTCACATGCCCTAAAGCTCCATCTATCCCAAATTGTGCCAAGCTAAGTCACAAGGTTCAAGTTCAAGTTCGACGAGAATAAAATTCGGTTCAAGTTCGCCAATTGATAAAGTTCAAAAAAAATTAGCCATTAAGTTCAAACCATAGAAAAACATAATAAATATATAAAAATAAGTCAAATCAAAATATTAAACACTTCTTGAAAAACTGAGTATTAAAGTTACTTTTTGAAAAATTGTCTCAAAATCTAAAACATGTAATACTAAGTTTTTTTGCTTCATACAAACTATACATCAAAAAGTTTTACATCATCAAAAGCCAAACACTATATGACCTTATAGGCCACTAGCTACATCAAAAAGTTTCATATCGTCAAGCGCATTTTGCTTATCAACATCATCACTAGATTCATCACAAAAAAAGTCAGGGTCATCTTCGTCCTTCAAATCAACTGCAATAGAGTGGGTTGTGAAGAAGATTCTTTAGTCATTTTGTTCATGCATATTCGCAAATTACTGTGAACATAAATAAAATCTGCTAATTTTTTAAACAATACCATGTTTCTTTTTTAAGATTGAATGTGGTCAAAACAACTCCAATTCTTTTCACACACTAATGCACTTGTTCTTTGACTCAAAATTTGAATAGCGAAGTGTTGTAATTCCTTTGCACTTTATCCATAATATTTCCACCATTTGTAACCTTCAAGATGTGGCCTATCGTACTTGGATGCTGTTGTTGCAAATACCCATTCTTGCATTCGAAATGTACTTGTTTGTTTCCTAATTATGAATGCAAGCTCAGGATCTGGAACAACCCTGTCAATGGCTTCATAAAGCCCACTTATGACTTCAGAATCACTCTATCTATATGAAAGAACCTAGGCTCTAGATAGCACGCTGCTGCATGCAAGGGTGTGTGCATCATTTTTCATCTTACATCAATCACATCCCATATTTCTTTGTAGTCACTCTCCACATCATTGAATGTCTTTTGAATGGATTCCTTACAACGGTCCATAGTCTCATAAAACATGTCAAGACAAGAGGTGTCACCATCAACCATGCGAAGCACATCAACAATAAGCTCATATTTTTAGAACTTTACATGCACTTTCTCAAAAGTCGAGGTTTATAATGATTTGTTCTACTTGTTTTTCCTTAGGACTTGTTAAAAGCGCAGATTTTTTCCATTCATTGTAACAAATCACTAACCTTATTCCCATTTTCTCTTCAACAACTCTTTTCAGAGTGATGTAAAAAGAGGCAAATCTTGTTTTACAAGGTCTCAACAATTTTTTATATGCATGTTGTCGTTAAATGCTCAATGTGAGGCAGTGGTTTCTTATAAAATTTGCAATTGTCCTCCCCTTTTGAATCGTTTCATGCAACCATGAAAATTTGGCTAAGTCTTGAAATAGCAAGTTAAGGCAATGTGTTGCACAAAGGCTCCAATAAATCTGTGGATATTTTTCAATAAGCATTTTACCAGCCCCTACACAATTTTTGGCATTATCAATGACAACTTGAACTACATTTTCTTCACCCACTTTAGTAATTGCTTCATCTAAGATTTTGAAAACATAATTTGATGTCTTCTTGTGGTTCATAGTGTCAATGACTTTCAAGAAAAATACATTTTAAGGGCACTACACCAAGATATTGATCAATGGCATTTGACACATGTCAGACCAGCGATCACTCAATATACTACAACTTGTCACACTCCAAGAGGCCTTGATCTCCAAAAGAGTGGTCTTAAACCTCTCAGAGCTAGGTGGAATGTATCATTTGCCAAATTCAACGATTTTCTTGACTGCATTTGTAAATAATAGACTCCTAGCCACGTTGAATGGAATGGCACTTGAATAAAATAAATCTGTCAATGCATCATCCACATCATGCTTCTGAACTGGGTTCCAAATGATAGGAATTATTCCACTTCCACAAGTGTTTGATTGCATAAATGAAGATGGCATGCTTGCAAAAAAACTTTTTGATGTGCTCTTGACAATTTCTTCTTGAATTCTCTGTTTTTTTTGTGCAACAGCGTGCTTTCCAACGAGTGATTGTTCTTCTTTCTCTAATTTCACTTTGATTTCTAGGGTAACATTAACACATGCCTTAACACCCCCACCAAGACCACCCGATCTACCAAATAGGTGGTCCACCACCCTAGTTAAACTCCCAACAAACATTTTTCCACACAGGGTATATTTCACTTCATGCCCTGATCCGATTCTTGACACATGCTTATCTGCCTCAGCGTTTGATTTTTAAGGAGCCATAAGTTTTTCTGCAAATTAAAAAATTAAAATTAAGCTTAAAAGTGAAAATCAAAGTTAAAAATTAAAATAATTATATATTAATATAAATAAAAATAAATGAAAAGCAAACCAAAAATAAAAAATAAATAGAAACAAATTAAAAAATAAAACATATATAATTAAAATAAAAACTAATAATACAAAGTAAACATTAAATTAAATAAAAATAAAATAATAAACAAATAATAAAATAAACTAAAAACAATATAAAAAATGAAATAAAAAATAAATTAAAAAATTAAAATCGATAAAAACAAAATTAACTAAATAAAAACAAAATAAAAAATTAATTATTTTATAAAAAATTAATATAATTAAAATTAAAAAATAAAAACAAAGTAAATGTTAAATTAAAAAAATAAATTTAATGAAAATAAAATAAAAATGAAATAATAAAATAAAAAAAAAATTAATAAAACTTAAATAAAAAAATAGATTATCATTAAATTAAGATTAAAAATAAATAATGAAAAAATTTAACACTGATATAAAAAATAAATAAAAACGAAATGAAATGGTTTAAAAGATTATTAAAACAAAAACAAAATAATAATAAATAAATAAAAAATAATAATAACAAATAAATTAAAAGAATTAAAAGATTATTAAAAATATATATAGTTAAATAAAATATATTTTCTTAACCAAAAAAATTAAATTAAAATGTAAATTAAAAAAGTTTTTAAATATCCATATAAATAAATTTAAAAAATAAAAATAAAATAAAAAATATGACAATTAAAAATTAATTAAATAAACAATACAAAAAATAAATTGTAAGATAAAATGACCCAAAAAAACAAAAAATTAAAATTAAAAACAAAATAAGAAAATTAAAATAAAATAAGATAAAGTAAAAAAATAAATAAATAAAAATGTGTAATAATTAAAAATAAATAGAATTTAAAATAAAGAAAATAAATTAAAAAAACTTATTAAAATATTAAAATTGAAATAATAAATAAATAAAACTTTCAGAAATATTAAAAAACGAAGCTTAAAATGAAAAAAATAAATAAATAAAACTTTCAAAAATATTAATATTGAAAACCGGAAATATTAATATTGAAAACTAAAAGAGAGTTTATTTTTTTTAAATGTAACGCAGATGCCTACCTTTCCCTACCCTTGCCGCTTGTTGCCGCTCCCAGACGCTGAAGGTGGTGGACGGCGTTCCTCTCAACAGTTGTTGCTTGGTTTGTTGATGGCTTTCCTCACTCGTGCAGGGCACAGCGACTTGCTTTGTTGAAATATTCTAGCAGGTTGCAGCGCCTCGGCGCTTTCAAATGGCTCTCGCAAAGACTCTGATACAAGTTTTGACTCGAAATGCAGTCAAAATCATGATTTTTTTGGTGTAGAGTCGAAAGACTGGCATGGTTTAATAGGCAGGTTGCTGGCTTCTTTTCCCGCTCACTGTTCTCCCATGTAGGCTAGTTTTAGGTCGCGCCATCCTTGCATTAAAACTGCCGAACTGACCGAGCGTCATCTAAACAATAAATGTGCCAAACCCCTCGAATTTGATAAAACTTTTTGCTAATGTCATAAAAATCATCGTATTTCAAATTTTTGGGTAGAAATGCGCCGAACCTTGTGACTTAGGTGCCAAGGCGCCTAGTAAATTATTGGCACAACTTCAAAGATGTATATGTATTGTTTGTTTGCAACAACAAATTGTGGAACTTTAGTTCCTACACACTGGTATCAGGTTAGTGGGTACATAAACAGAAGCTTGCTAAATATGTTTGGGATTCTGGTAATTTGGCCATGAGAGTAATACAACTGAAGCTATTAAGAAACGCAATAGTATTTGTTTGTCATTATGTGTTTGTGTTTGCTATAACAAATTATGGATCATTTTTTTCTTACAAATTGGTATTAAAGCTAAAGAAGAAGATCGTGTGAAGTTGTTGCCAAAGAAAAAGTCAGCTAACTCAATGTTGGCAAAAAACCAAACAGATCGTAGAACAGTAGCCCAGCTCCAGCAGCTTAGATCTGCATTTTGTTGTGTATGTTGTTTAGCTTCAAATATGATAAACACCACAATGGCTTCCGTGAAGGGGCAGAGCTTGTTTTGTTCCATAGTTTGTTACTGCTAACAAACAACACAACATGACGATGTGCTACAACGTAAAGAAACAAACATGTAGCACTATATGTTGTGCTATGAACATCGACAAAGCTTCAGCGCTCACAATCTTACTCAGCATAATGGCTTGAGGAATGCATCTGGACAGACTCCGCTACTTCAAAATTCTTTACAAATACCAAACATATTCTAAAGCAGCAAAATCTACTAAAATTCATTTCTCAATACATTGTGTTGAGTAAGATTGTGAGAGTTGAAGCTCTGTCAAAATTCATAGCAACCTGTAGTGTTGCAAGTTTGTTTCTGTAAGTTGTAGCACATCATCATGTGGTGTTATTTGTTTGCAGCAGCAAACTATGGAACCTTAGTTCCTACAAACAAACCAGAGACCTTCAGTGTGTCAAATTGAAACGACTCACAAACAAAAACTTGAACACTGTAGTGGTGCACGTATTTGAAAAAAAATTAAACGGACTGGTGTGAAAGGCTTCGACTTCTAGATCTAGCAATTGTTGGCACCACTAGTTGGAGCCTCAACATACCACATTATAGAGCTTAGTATTCTCCTCCTCGTCACACTTCAATTGCGCACTGAAGCAAACTGCTAGGTGACACAATTCAACCAAAGAAAAAATATCTATATAGCTACTAGTGACCTACAGCATGCTCGCCCTTACCCTCAAACTTATCTCCTCGATTGCCAACTCACGCGAGCTCCCCGAGTTCTCTTTAATTGTTTCTTTATTAGGAGGTCCAGTATCCTTCCAAATAGCAGATAGCGTAGCCTCCACCTCGGCGAACTCTTTTTCCATGTTGGTTGCCAACTTTGTCTCCCACACGAGTTGCCCAATTGTCTCGACGCTTCTGGTGGATGTACTGGGTCCAAGTTTTTCTAACAGTTGGTATTAGAGCTTGGTTAGCTTGGTTTAGTGCAATTTTTTTTGTGAGAAGTAATGAATGTCATGAAGCATGGTTCCCAGATTTTAAGTTGCAAAATTTGATGGTTCCAATTTCGCTCTATGGAAGTTGAAAGTTCAAGCTCTGTTGGTGAAGGACAAATGTGTCTTAGCTCTCAAAGGGGTTGTGTCAAAACCTGCAGCCATGGATCAGATGGATTGGGATGAGAAAGATGCCATGTCAAGGGCTACAATTCAACTATCTCTAGTTGATTCAGTTTTGTTCAATGTTGCAAAGTAGAAAACGGCACATAACTTGTGGAAAAGCTCGAAAAGTTTTATGAGACCAAGTCATTAGCAGACAAGATTGAGTTACGTTGGAAACTATATAACCTGAGGATGCATGACAGTTCATCAGTCACAGATCATCTCAACAATTTCAACACACTGATTAGCAAGTTGGCTTCAATAGAAGTGAAAATCGAAGAGGACAAGGCAGATATTTTATTGTGCTCTTTGCTAGAATCTTGGGATCAACTAGTTATGGCGCTTAGTAACTCAGCACTATAAGGGAAACTAGCCTTTGAAGATGTAGTGACCACAACAATTTCTGAAGAATCAAGGTGGACATCTCAAGTTTCTTCCAATGAAGCTCTTGTTGTAAGGGGTAGAACTGCAAAAAGAGGGAAGACTGAGCATGGAGAGACTAGATCAAAATCCTAAGGGCGTAAATAAGTGAAATGCTAGAACTGTGGAAAATCGGGGCATGTCAAAAAATATTGCAAAGTGTTGAAGGCAAATAAGGAAAATTTTAGCTTGCAGTCATCCGAGGCAAATACAACAAAAGATGGAGCACTGTTGGAAAACGGAGAAGTGTTGTCTGCTAATCTAAGAGGTTCATTGCATCATGTTTGGCTTATTGATTCTGGAACATCTTTTCACATGAGTCCTAACAAGGACTAGTTTTCTTCTTATTGATCATGTGATGGTGATGTGGTTTACATGGGAAATGACAACCCATGTAAAGTTATTGGTGAAGGAAAAGTCAGAATCAAGATGTTTGATGGGACAGCGAGGACTATTTAGCATGTCAGACATGTACCAAGATTGAAGAAAAATTTGTTATCACTTGGAGTGTTCGATGAGCATGGTTACCGATCCAGTGGGAAAAAAAGCTCTCTCAAGATAGCAAAGGGAGCATCGGTGGTTCTCAAGGGAGAAAAGGTTGGCAATCTCTATAAGTTGGTTGGAAAAACTTGTACTAGAGACGCCACAGTGGTGTTGGATGAGGCAATGAAGTCATTGTCAGCATAGCATCAACGGCTAGGCCACATGAGCGAGCGTGGTCTCAAGGTACTACTGGATAGAAACCTTCTCCCAAGAATAATAAAATCACTAGATCTAAATTTTTGTGAACATCATCTATATGAAAAACAAAATAGACTGCATTTTTCTAGATGCACAACCAGAAGCAAAGAAATCTTACAGTTAATTCAATCAGATGTTTGGCAAGCCCCTGTTGCATCTTTAGGGATTCATATTTTGTTACATTTGTACATGATTACTCTCATAAGGTGTGAATATATCTTCTCAAGAAGAAATCTATGTATTTTCTTGTTTTAAGAAGTATAAAGCTCTGGAAGAAAACCAAAAGGGTAAGACAATAAAATGTCTTAGAATAGACAACGGAGGGCAATTTTGTTCAAATGAGTTTAATCAATTTTGCAGTGAGCATGGCATAAAAAGGCAGTTGACAGTTGCTAGAACACAACAAAATGGTGTTGCTGAAATGATGAATCGTACAATCATGGAACAAGCTAGATGTATGTTGAGCACTGCTGGTTTGGAGAAGAAATTTTGGGTGAGGTTGTTTCTACACCCCGTTTTTTTATTAATAGATCACCCACTACAACTCTAGATCTTAAAATCTTTGAAGTATGGATGGGTAAACCTGTTGATAATTCTTTTCTTCGTGTTTTTGGTTATGATGCTTATGTACATATTCCTAAAGAGAAAAGGAATAAGTTGGATGTAAAGTCCACAAAATGTAATTTTCTTAGCTATGCAGATGGTACAAAGGGGTACAGGTTGTGCGATGTTGCTACCCGCAAGTTGGTTATTAGTCGAGATGTCCATTTTAATGAAAAATCAGTGCAAAGAAGCAAAGAACAACAAAGTATAACTATTGTTCCAATAGAGGTGGAAAAGTATGATGTTGATATGGAGGTGCAACATGAAAATTAGCCACATGTCCACAAAAATCGGCAAGATAACAATCAAAATCAAGATGAACAACCACCAAATGAGCCACAAGGTGACACATCACACTTTGTGAGGAGATCCACTAGAGTGACCAGACCACCAAAAATGTATTCTCTTAGTTGTAATTCAACTTATGCATTAGCTATTGAAGCTGGTGAGCCTAGTTCATTTCAAGAGGCATGTGAAGTTGAAGATGCAAGCAAATGGAGAGTTGCCATGGAGGAGGAGATGGAAGCTCGACATAAAAATAAGATGTAGGAGCCAAGGTGTTGATACAAATCGATATATGGTTTGAAACAAGTGCTAAGGTGTTGATACAAGCGATTGATTCCTTCATGATGAGCTTGGGTTTTAACAAATGTGACGCTGATCATTGTGCCTATTTTCAGATGTATGGAGATGGAAATTTCATTATTTTGCTTTTGTACGTTGATGATATGTTGGTAGCAAGTCCCACCATGCAAACGATCATCAAATTAAAAGCTCAGCGTGATAGGGAGTTTGAGGTGAAGGACTTAGGATGTGCAAATTAAATTTTTGGGATGAGGATACAGAACAAGAGGCTATGTTGTCACAAAAGACTTACATGGAAAAGGTTTTGTAGTGCTTCAATATGCAAAATGCACAACCAGTTAGTACCCCATTTTCTGTTCATATTAAAATATCTTCAAAGCAATGCCCTAACACTAAAGTAGATAGGACGCAGATGTCTCATGTACCATACTCATCAGCAGTTGGTAGTTTTGTGGTCGCCATGGTGTGCACCAGACCAAACATTGCATACGTTGTGGGAGTAGCCAATCGTCACATGGTGAACCCAGGGTGTGAGCATTGGACAGTTGTGAGGTGGATTCTCAAGTATGTGAGAGGCACTTTTTATGTTATATGTTACGATGGGAGCAGTCTTCAGATTGATGGATATGTGGATCCAAATTTATAGGAGAAAGTCCACTACAAGTTATGTTTTCTCCTTAGCAGGGACAGTAGTTAGTTCGATCTCAAAGTTGCAGTTAGTGGTGGCCTTGTCTACTACTAAAGCTGAATATATGGCAGTGACGTAGGCTTGTAAGGAGGGGATTTGGTTTCGTAGACTTTTGGGTGAATTGCAGGGGAAGTAAGATAACATGGTGTTACATTGTGACAGCCAAAGTGCTTCGCACTTAGCACAAAACCCAGCATATCATGCCATAACGAAGCATATTGATGTACAATATCATTTTGCATGGATGTGGTGAAAAAGGGACAGAGCTTTTTACCCAAGATTCACATAGATATTAATTCAACAAGTATGCTAATGAGGCCCATCGATAGAGAGAAGATCGTTTGGTGCAGAACTCTAGGTTTGCACATTATTTGACAATAGGCAGCATGAGTATTGCTCTGTAGTAAAGAGGAGTTATTCGCACGTTGAAATCAAACTTCAAGTGGGAGATTGTTGGTATGTGAAGTCAATTTTATGTTTTTAGCATTAATAGTGTAGTTGTACTACACAACATTGTTTTACTGTGTAGCACTATTGTACTGAGTAGTTGTACTACATGAACAGTTGTACTATGTGAACATTTGTACTACAAGCACTATTGTACTACATGAACAACTTTGTACTACGAGTTTCTTCTTTATAAGGAACTCATGAGTTAGGAGTTTTGCAAGAAAGAATAAGCATTACATTTAGTGCAAGAAGAAATCAAATGCAGTTTTGTAGTTGGAGTTAGAGATCGTTCAGCGATTGTTGTAACACTGAGTTATTCCTGATTAATCAAGTACTAAGAGAGACCTTTGCCCCATGGTTTTTCCTAGTACTTTCCCAGGGCTTCCACATTAAATGTGTGTGCTATTTTGTGCTGATTATTTTTGTTTGTTGCTCGCTATTTTATATTTATATAATATCTAATTTTAAGTATTCTTCTTGGTTTGTAGTTTAGCAAGAAATTGGATATGGTGTCTAAATAGGTGTGTTTCATGAAAATAATCAAGTCACAATTATATCCCATTGACTATAAGAAGAAAAAAAACTCGAGAAATAACAATATTACCTCCAAGGGGAAGGATAGAGTGTGCGAGTGTTCGTCTGAATTTTGAAGGCAAGTTATCTTGTTGGGTATCTCACATGATAAACTAGATAGCTGGTGAAGTATCTTGGAGGGCTTCCTAGTCATATTCAAAGGAAAATGCAGATCAAGGGAATAAATAGCATTGGTGAAGCAAGTAAAAGAGATCTCACATTGAATCAAATGGTAAAAAGAAGCATCAAAAGGAAAAACAAGCGAAGGCAAGAAAATTGCAATAGCTGGCCTTCAAAAAAAGAAACATTGTTTACATTGTGATGTGGGTGGTCATTTGGATGAGAAGTGTTGGAAGCTACATGTTGAATAGCGGCCAAAAGATGGAGTAAGACAAAGCCAAAGAGCTAGCAAGCATTTATGATGTGGATGAAAAAGTTTCACCCTCATCATTGAAGCGAACAGTAGCAAATGAACCAACAAAGGTGAGGTGGAGAGTAGGAATCTATTCACATCAAAATCCAAGTGAAGAAACAAAAGGGAAAAGTACTTTTTTAATCTAGTTTACAAAGTAATCTAGTAGCATCAATAAATAGACATGATAAGAGAAATATTTTCCTATAACCATGGTTGAATAAGGGTGCAAATATACAAGTCACTAGGCAATAAAAATTCAAGTTGTAGACTATTAATTTGAATATAATGAAGAGATTAAGTGTGATATTGTGTTTGGAAGTCCTTATTTGTGGACAAGAATGCTTTCCTCATGAGGAAAAACAACTAATATGAATTGATCATGGATGAGTAAATATTTCTTGTCAATGCACATAAAAGGGGAAAACCAATATTTCAAAAGAGAATAAGGCAAAGAAATTAATCATTGCAAGTCAACTTCAAGGAGCTTCAAGTTCAAAGAAGGAAAAGAAGAATCAGTGGACACTATGCTGAAAGGCACATGCCTTGGTTCCCTACACCACTGAGCTTTGCAGCACCAAAAGCCTCCTAAATTAGGGATGTATAATTTAAAATGGATCAATCAATTGAAGAGAGATGCAATTCTCTAGACACTTTGATAGAAGTAGCATAGTTGTTGGAGGGTCTTGAAGGGATAGCACAGCAATTGGTAGCCCTCTCTTAGGGCAACAAACCCCCTTGTGGGTTAGAAATTGTAGTTTTTCTGGCGATTTCATGGTTATTTGTGTCATGTCCCCTTCCAGTTGACATCTTTCAGAGTTGATGATTAGCCTATTATGAGACCCTCGTACGCTGATAGGATGGATAGAGGGTCTTGATGGAACTTGGCTTGGCTTCGACTATCAGAATTTTTCCAGTTGGCTTTCATTCGGCTCTTTCGGACACCATTTACCTGAGTTGCTATTTTTTAGGGGTATTTGATACTCAACGGAGCACCCCTGCTTTGGTCTGGTCATGTGCGGAATCACTCCCTTGTTCACCAGCTTCAGACGGTTCGAGAATCGGATGTGTGGAGAGAGATATTAATATTTAATTGATTTAATTAAATATTAATCGTTTAGAGCTATATTCGAAAGTTATAATATTTTAATATTATGACTTAAGTGTTTTGACTCAAGGGGGCGCTCATTATGAAGGGGGCCGTTTTAATTATATTTTATAATTAAAAATGTGTCTTTAGACTATGGAAAAAAAAATTAAAAGAAAAGTCCAAATTTTTAATTATGAAACCCTAATTAGGGAAATCGCACTTTTTCAAGAATAAAAGGGTTTCTCATTGGGAATCGTGTCATTCATGATTGAAGCCAAATTTTTGCTAAGTATTTTCTTTGAAGACAGAGCCAAGGGTTTCAATATTCAATTTGCATTAGAGAACGTGCAATCTTCAGTGTGTGCAATTCAGAGGTTGTGAAATACCAGTTGATCTATTGCCAGGCAGAGAAATAATTTCATACAGAGGTTATAACAAGGATTTATATCTACAGGATTTTGGTCTGGATATTGTCCAAAAAGAGATCTTCAATATTGGCGCTATTTTTATCAAGATCTGGCACTCAAAAATCAGGGCATACGGTATTTTATTTCTGCTGTACACAGGCCGTATAGTTTTGTACCAGAGCGTACCATCACCAACAAAGGCGTGTTTTTCTTCTGAGGCAAAACGCCTTCTCTTTGACCAGTCTGCCGATTCCAATCATGGCGCCTACACATCTAGCATCTTTCTGGATCATCAGAGGCAAGGAAAAAGGGTTATTTATTGCAGCCATAGCAGCCGTACTAGATCTAAGGTTTTTTTCAAATTGCAGGAACTCAGGTTTTTGAACAATATTTTTATATTATTTTGTATGCATACCAGAGATAGTCTATTGTAATCATCTGAAATGAAAATAAGATCATAGATTAGCCAGTTGGAACAGTATACTGCTATGTATTCATTTATTTGAATTTATATGAATTTATCTTGCAAAATCGCATTCTTCTTTTATTCATGCAAAAACACCAAAAAAAATTCAAAATACACAAAACAGTCCAAAAAAACACAGTTTCAAAAATTAGGGGGAAACAGGGGTTTCTACAGTGGTATCAGAGCTAAACCCTGCCATCCTAAGGGTTTAGCAATCATATGCAGCCACAAGAGTTAAGAACACACAGGTATTACACACGCAGGAGAGCCTTGCTGGAAGGCGACCAGGGTTTAGAACAGCAACCGGTCATCATAGGTGACAGGCGTGAGGGTAGCCCACTCAGGGGCACCAGGAATAATGAAAATCAGGACACCAGAGACTTCTTCCGTGCTATGGTTACAGGACAGCAACAAATGGCGCAATTATTACAGGCACTTACTATTATGGTAGAAAGGATGAACCCACCTGTTAGACAAAATGGGGAACAAGGAGATAACAGGAGTGCTACAGTTAATCAGAGACCACAGTGGACCCTTTCCAGAACAGTTGATAGGCCTACACGTCCTACATTTGTTCAAGAAGAACTAGAAGAAGTTCCAACAAAGAAGGCGGCAGGAGACCCCCTATTTGTAGATGCACTCATCGCTGCAAATGATGAGTGGAAATTATTAGCTCCTCAGGTTCAGGAGAGGATATCTTTTGATTGTTTTGTAAATCAGAGGAGAGAGCATTACAGGTCACATAGACAAGACAGAAGGCCTAGAGGTCAAACCAGTGAGCTGAAGAAGGCTACAGGCAAGCTTTTTTTGACTACGTTTGACGGAAGTGGTAAGATGACAACTCAAGCTTGGATTCATAAGCTTGACACATTTTTGGCATTGAGGCCAATGACAGAGATAGACGCTATCAAATACGCCGCTTTGCACTTGGAGGGAGTAGCACATGATTGGTGGTACCATGGTATGGTAACACCTCAGCATAACCAGGTGACAGAGTACCAGGGCTTCGTGGATAGGTTGGTTGAGAGATTTGACAAGAAAGATCCAGAAGTTTACTTTCGAGATTTGGCACAGTTGAAACAAACAGGCAACTTGGAGTCTTTCATTGGGGATTTTCAGCGGTTGGCAGTCATGGTGCCAAACATTTCAGAGCGTAGATTGATAGTTCTTTTCATCAAGGGCCTATCCGAACCCTTGAGAGGTTGGATCAAAGCCTTTGATCCTCCTTCGTTACAGGAAGCTATGAAGAAGGCGTGTAGTATGGAGATGGTAACCCCATCCAGTAAATTCAACTCCAGAGGTACTTCATTCAGGGACAATAAGAGCTTCAACAGAAATAGAGAAAACCCAGACTTTAACAAAGACATCAGATTTTAAGAATGATTCAAAGGGCAAACCAGCAGCACCACCTTTGAATCGAGAGGCTCTTAACGATCTACGCAAGAAGAAGCTTTGCTTCTACTGCAAAGGTCCCTATGATGCCAATCACGATTGTCCCTTGAGGCCTAAGGGCAAGGCAAATCGAGTGATGTGGGCTTATTATGAGGATTCGGATTCAAAAAATTCCGAACAGCAAGAGAGTTCTGAAGAGTCAGAGGCAGAGGTTTCAGAGCCTAAGGCAGAGGCAGATTCAGAGCTTCAGATTCAAGAGGCATGCCTATCTAGCATTCAGCAAGAGAGTTCATTCAGACTCCGTGGAGTTTTGGCAGGACAGAGGGTCATAACCCTTCTTGACACAGGAGCCAGACATAATTTTATTGATGCTAGATTTGTGGAGAAGCGTGGACTGATTATCGAGGAGTTTGACGACATTAGAGTTAAGGTGGCTGACAGTTACACTCTTAAGTGTGAGCGAATGATTAGAGATCTCCCATTGCGCTTGAACAACTATGAGTTCAAGGCTGATTATTACGTGGTGAACATGGGGGATATAGATTTAGTCTTGGGCATGAAGTGGCTTCATTCCCTTGAGGAAGTCACTCTTCGTCTCAAGGACATGGAGATTCGTTTTGATGTTGATGGAAAGACACATATTCTTAAGGCAATATGGGACAACAACATCAAAACTATTTATTTTCATCGGATGGAGAGGCTCATGCGACACGACATGGTAGAGTGGGCTGCCGAGTGCACATTAGCACCTATATAGGAGGGACAGCAGAAGATTGAGTATCATCCTGACATTCAATAGTTGAGAGTCAAGCATGATAAGGTATGCAGTGATATTCCACCAGGGAGACCTTCAGACAGGGGCATTGAGCACATTATTGAGCTTGAGGAGGGCGATAAGCCCGTTATGATTACTCCTTATCGGCATCCTAAGCGGTTGAAAGATGAGATCAAGAAAACAATCAAGGAGTTACTTGCTATGGGTCACATTCGACCTAGCAAATCACCATTCGCTTCTTCATTTGTTCTGGTGAAGAAGGATGGCACCCTACGCATGTGCATAGACTACAGAGTCCTGAATAAGAGGACTATTAAAAACAGATATCCAATACCTCGTATCGATGAGCTTATTGATGAGCTCCATGGTGCATGCTACTTCACAAAGATAGACTTAAGGTCAAGATATCATCAGATCAGGGTTCGTGAACAGGGCATTGAGAAGACTGCTTTCCGTTGTCATTGTGGACACTATGAATTTGTGGTGATGCCATTTGGGCTCACCAATGCGCCAGCGACATTTCAGTCCACCATCAACAGAGTCTTCCATTCACTGCTGAGGAGATTTGTACTTGTTTTCTTCGATGACATTCTTATATACAGCAGGACTTGGCAGGAGCATTTGGCTCATCTGGAGACCGTGCTCAGTATTTTGGAGAGGGAGTCCTTGTACGCCAAGGAGTCCAAATGTGATTTGGGGATGACTGAATTGTTATACTTAAGTCATATTATCAGTGCAGAGGGAGTGCGGATGAATCCTGAGAAGATTCGCGCTATTATAGACTGGCCTATTCCGGCGAATATTACACAGCTGCGGGGATTTCTAGATTTGTGTGGATTTTATCTTAGATTCGTGAATGGTTATTCACGTCATGCAGCCCTTATGACAGATTTGTTGAAAAAAGGTGCATTTTGTTGGACTCCTGAGGCACAGGAGTGTTTCGTGAGGTTTAAGGAGTTGATGACTACGTGCCCAGTGTTGGCACTACCAGATTTTTCGAAGCCTTTTGAGCTTCAATGCGATGCTTCAGGTGAGGGCATTAGAGCAGTGTTTATGCAGGACAAGCACCCTATTGTGTATGAGAGCCGTAAACTCAGAGGACCAGAGAGGCTCTATAGCATCTACAATAAGGAGATGCTCGCCATAATGCATGCCTTGGCGAAATTTAGGCAATATCTTGTTGGCAACAAATTTTGCATCAAAACTGACCACAACAGCTTGAGGCATTTCTTGGGGCAGCGAGATCTCAATGATCATCAGCAGAAGTGGGTGAGCAAATTGCAAGCATATGACTTTGACATCTCTTTCATCAAGGACACCCAGAATGTAGTAGCCGACGCTCTTTCACGCAGGCCTTATTTGAGTTCTATGGTTCACATTACAGAGGATTGGAGACATGATTGTGGCAAAGTATGCCAAGGATTCATGGGCATCCAGCATTGTTGAGGGATCGACGATTGATACCAGATATACACTTGTGAATGACTTGATCATTTACAAGAATTGGGTTTATTTGATCCCAGAATCAGAGGTGAAGAACATTATCATGCGAGCCTTTCATGATGTACCCACTGCAGGACATCCCAGGTATTTTAAAACCTATAGACAGATTCGAAAGATATTCACATGGAAGGGACTTAAGGCAGATGTTCTTCAGTATGTGCGTGAGTGCCCTGTTTTTTAGCAGAACAAGCAGGAGAACACGTACCCGACAGGATTATTGCAGCCACTTCCAATTCCTGACAGGAAGTGGGAATGCCTGTCGATGGATTTCATTACGGGCTTGCCTAAAACCCAAGGACGAGATTGCATATATGTAGTCGTGGATCGGTTAACGAAGTATGCCCACTTCTTTTCGATTACCACCACTTACACAGCTACACAGGTAGCAGAGGTCTTCTTCCGAGAGGTATTCAGACTGCATGGGTTGCCTCGGAGCATAGTGAGCGACAGGGATAGTCGATTCTTGAGTCATTTCTGGCAGCAGGTGTTCAGACTTTGTGGGACCGAGCTTACGCCGAGCACCAGTTACCACCTGCAGATCAATGGACAGACAGAGATAGTGAATAAATGGGTGGAAGGTTACCTCAGGAACTATATTGCAGGGCAGCAAAAGGCACGGGTCAAGTGGATTCATTTGTGCGAGTATTGCTACAACACAACCTTCCATATGACCATTCAGATGTCCCCTTTTATGGCGTTGTACGGGTATGAGGCGCCGAGTTTTCTGGATTTGCTACTGAGTGACAGTAGAGTGCCGAGTGCTGGGGACTTGTTGCAGGAGAGTCAGGATACTATGAGGGCTCTCAAGGAGAATATTGCCAAGGCACAAAATCAACAAAAGCAGTACGCAGATCAGAAGAGGACAGAGAGATCTTTTGATATGGGTGACATGGTTTATCTTATGCTACAGCCTTACCGTCAGTCTACTCTTAGGAAGAGTGGGGCAGAGAATCTTAAGCCACGTTATTACGGTCCTTTCAGGACCCTGAGGCATGTTGGAGAGATGGCTTATGAGCTAGAGCTTTCGACAGAGAGCAGGGTACACAATGTTTTTCATGTGTCACGCCTCAAGAAGGCATTGGGATACCGTGTGGTACCTTCTACAATTTTACCTCTCTTAGATGATGAGGGAAAGTTGATTTTAGTACCTGAGTCTATCCTGGAGTACAGAGAGAGACAGTTGCGTAGGAGGACTATCAGGGAATATTTGGTAAAATGGAGAGATTTGCCAATGGAGGATGCTACATGGGAGAGCGAAGAAATTTTGCAGCATTCGGAGTTGAGATTGCATGAGGACAAGCAATTTCAGGAGGGGCAGACTGTCATGTCCCCTTCTAGTTGACATCTTTCAGAGTTGATGATTAGCCTATTATGCGACCCTCGTACGCTGATAGAATGGATAGAGGGTCTTGATGGAGCTTGACTTGGCTTCGACTATCAGAATTTTTCTAGTTGGCTTTCGTTCGAGCTCTTTCGGACATCGTTTCCCTGAGTTGCTATTTTTTAGGGGTATTTGATACTCAACGGAGCACTCCTGCTTTGGTCTGGTCATGTGCGGAATCACTCCCTTGTTCGCCAGCTTCAGACGGTTCAAGAATCGGATGTGTGGAGAGAGATATTAATATTTAATTGATTTAATTAAATATTCATCGTTTAGAGCTATATTCGAAAGTTATAATATTTTAATATTATGACTTAAGTGTTTTGACTCAAAGGGGCGCTCATTAGAAGGGGGCCGTTTTAATTATATTTTATAATTAAAAATGTCTTTAGACTATGGGAAAAAAATTAAAAGAAAAGTCTGAATTTTTAATTATGAAACCCTAATTAGGGAAATCGCACTTTTTCAAGAATATAAGGGTTTTTCATTGGGAATCGTGCCATTCATGATTGAAGCCAAATTTTTGCTAAATATTTTCTTTGAAGACAGAGCCAAGGGTTCCAGTATTCAATTTGCATTGGAGAACGTGCAATATTCAGTGTGTGCAATTCAGAGGTTGTGAAATACCAGTTGATCTATTGTCAGGCAGAGAAATAATTTCATACAGAAGTTATCACAGAGATTCACAGAGATTTATATTTACAGGGTTTTGGTCTGAAAATCGTCCAAAAAGAGATCTTCAGTATTGGCGCTATTTTTATCAAGATCTGGCACTCAAAAATCAGGGCGTATGGTATTTTATTGCTGCTGTACACAGGGCGTACAATTTTGTACCAGGCCGTACGATCACCAGCAGGGGCGTGTTTTTATTCTGGGGCAAAACACCTTCTCTTTGACCAGTCTGCCGATTCCAATCAGGGCGCCTACACATCTAGCATCTTTTTGGATCATCAGAAGCAAGAAAAAAGGGTTATTTATTGCAGTCGAACCAACCGTACTAGATCTAAAGTTTTTTTTCAGATTGCAGCAAATCAGGGTTTTGAACAATATTTTTATATTATTTTGTATGCATACCAGAGATAGTCTATTGTAATCATCTAAAATGAAAATAAGATCATAGATTAGCCAGTTGGAAGAGTATACTGCTATGTATTTATTTATTTGAATTTATACGAATTTATCTTGCAAAATCGCATTCTTCTTTTATTCATGCAAAAACACCAAAAAAAATTCAAAATACACAAAACAGTCCAAAAAAACAGTTTCAAAAATCAGGGGGAAACAGGGGTTTCTACAATTTGGATGTCTGATCATATATACCTTGAACAAATATTTTTGTAATACCTTCCAGCCATATAGGTGGTACAAAAATTCAGATGTGGAGGTATTTGGCATGGTTGTATTTTTTTTATTTTTTGGCGAGGGTTTGGGACAATAAAATATTGAAATTTGGATCTAAAATTAGCCTTTTCAGAATTTTGAAATTTTTGTGGTTAGGATTTTAATAAAATTCAAAATTTATATTATTAATTTAAGGATTTGTAGTCAAGTCCGGTTAAGTTTAATTCTATCCTAAAAAGGGACCTTACACCATCTTTTGCAACATGAGGTTGACTGAGTGGACAGCACAAGGTGTCCAAAAAATGTGTCCATACCTCATCTCCACCAACATCCCCACAACCTTGCAATTTTGGCATTATTCGTTACAACTTGGATAACATTTTCAGGTCAAACCACCTCAATGGATTTGATGAGGATGTTGGCAATGAACTCAACATCCTTCACACACCCCTCACAATCAATGGCATTTAAAAACATTGTCCTTTAGGACACATTGCAACCACATTGATCAAATTCCTGTTTTTTGCATCTTTCCATCCATCGAAAACGATGGAGACCCACGTTTCAACCCACGAATCTCTAATTGGCTACAAAGAATCTTTAACATTTTTCTCTCCTTTGTCAATAAAGTGGTGCAGATTTTTTCAAACCCTAGGCCTTTGTAATCTTTGGGTCCTCGTTGATTGCTCTCACCCTTTCTTGCCAATATGGTGTTCGAACCAAATTGAAAGACAATCAATTTGCATATACACATTGTGCACTTTTTTGATCTGCAATCTCCTTGCTCTCACTTTGAAAAGGCCTTTCCAATGGTCCTCTTGTTCTTTTGTTTGGAAGAGAAGCCTCTTTGTGCATGGAGGGTGCTCCCAAAAATGTACGTCTTCCAACGGGCACAACAGGGAAACTGCCAATAGGACTTGGGGAAATAGGTGGCTTCCCTGATCCTTTGCATTTTTTTTGCTAGAGGGTGACTGAGTCTTATGGCATATGTGACATTTTCAACTTCTTGCTCCTTGATGAATTTAAGGATTTTTTGACTATGCAATGGAGAGTTAGTCTTCCCTGTGCAGAATTTGATGTCAAAATCAAGAATGTGACATAAATGGGCTTTCGCCAGAAAGTATGAGCTTGTGAACTGAGAATTACAAATATTGCATTTCCAAACATAGGCCCCACCACCTAAAACTTGGTCTATGAAAATTGTATATTTCCACAGCAATGAGTGTGTCAAGTCCATTTTGTGTTACCTTTGGCCAACGGAGGAAGAACTACAACACATTGTAGTAATCGAATATATCACGAACCCTAGGAATTCAAATGATGAATCACTCACTTATTAGAACGTGGATCGAACCCAGATCCCCAACGCAAGTAAAAAATGACGAACAAGTAACATTGGTTATACAACACTCAGGCTCCTAAAAATCTCCTTCCCTCTAGGGAAAAACATAAGGAGATTGCTTCTATAGTCGAGTTCCAACACAAGCAAAATAAAAATTATGGCATAAGCCACACCCTATAGTCAAAATTAATAAGGGACAAAAATATAATTACCTTTTTTCTTCATCGTATAACAATTGGACAGTGAAAATAGGCATGACTAAAAAGTCTAACCATTTCTCAAAACATGACTTGGAAACCCTTTTATTAGAAAACAAGACCGCCACCTTGTTACCCTTCTTATAAATGTGATATACTTGAAGGATTGCAAGATCTACAACGTGTTCGCAAAAACGTTCATAATGGTCCAACTTGGAGGACTTTCCCTTGTAAGACATTTGACAATATTAAAAGAGCCCCCTTCAATGGATAGGTGAATCATTTTGTTTGCTATTTGCAATCCCCATAAAGCTATTTTAGCCTCTGCAAAATGATTATGATAAACTTTGAGGCTTCCCATATAGGGTGCTACCAAATTCTCTTTACTATCTCTAATAATGTTGCCACCACCTGTTTGTCCTAGGTTACCTTTAGAAACACCATCAAAGTTTAATTTAGCCCTACATGGAAGAAGGTAAATCCATTTCACTAATTTTCTGTCAACCTCATTTTCTACAGCAACACTACCATCTATTTTGCAAGATTCCAATTTAAAGCTATCCTAGCTTCACATTCTTTTATCTTTTCTTTTTTATTGTTTTTAATCACAAAGAAATTCTCTAGAAATACATCAACAAAAAGAGCACAACCACAAGTTGCGATGAAAGATTTGATTAGTGCGAAAAACCGTCGAATGGTGAAAAAACCCTCAATCTAGTATTAAGAAGCTTACAATAATGAATTCCAAGTATAATAGCATGTAGAAGCTTAGGAAAAAAATGGCCTTAGGCCAAGAGATAAAGAGCAAGACTTAAAACAACAAGAATGAATTGTGCATTAAAATTGTTAAGAAAAGAGAGAGGAAGACTCTTTTAATAGAGCAAGAAGAAGAGAAAGGGAGTTACAAAGAATCTCGTGATTACCTTACAAATTTCTTTTGTGTGTGTCAAGTGTCCTATTACCTTAAAAAGTGAAAGGAAGTGTGTGCCAAGTGGAGGCAGAATTTAACTCCCAAATCTTAAAAGGGAACAAAGAGGTGAGTGACACCTCATGGAATCCAAATTTATGTGAATTTATAATTCACATAAATAAAAATTTCACATACACTTTAAGACTTAGTAGAAACCTAAAACCCTATAGGAAAGACACAAATTAAGGTTAATTCTCTAACACTCCCCCTTAAGCTTAAATTGGAGTTAAAAAAAATGGAGATACCATTTTACAAATAGTGAAGGGAATTGAAATCACATTAATCTACCTCTTTATAGAAACTTCTTTCAAAAAGAATTACAATGAAGTCAGAAAGAAAGAAGAGAAAGTGCCGCCAAAAATCGCAAGGAAAAAAATGTGATCACCAACAATTTCCAAAAATCATCTTTGGACAATGTGGTCGATCTACAATAGAACAAAAACTAATAAGAATGATCCACAAACCTATAAAGCAAACAAACTGACATCAATCTTTCAAATTAAATAATCGTTATGTCAAAAATATAATCTATATATATTATATAATAAAAGTAAATGTACACAAAAGACAAATCGAACAAAGACAACTTTCATCAAAAAGTGCGATACGTTGCATGAAAAGAAGTTAGTCATCATAATCAAAGCATATATCCTATATAATAAAAAGCAAAGAATGCAAAAAGAAATTTGGATAATCAAAATAGAGACAAATAGACATGTCACTTGTAAATAATATTTTGTGTGAAGTATTAGAAGAATAATCGTAAGAAGACATCAAAGTCTATAAAAGATTCATCAGTTTTACGAATCCAAATAAATTTATCTTTATAGGTTAGAGATTTAGTTATTTTTTAACAATGCAAAGGGTCATGCATAGATTAACCATAAGATTTGCATGAATGTAATTTCCAACATTTATATATGTGATGTCTGCGTTTTCCACAATGCGCACAAACTTTAACAATTTTAACCAAGACTTGAACATTAGAAGTAGTATAATCAAAATAAATTGCATTGTAAGTCTTTTGATGTGGAGGGCAAGATTCTGAATTTACATTATAAATAGATGAATCATCAAAACCGAGACCTTTATAATTTGCATTAAAAAGAGGCAAAATAAATTCGAGTATACCAGTTGTGCAATTACCAAATCCACCACCTAAATAGTCCAAAGTGTTCTTGATTTTTAAACCAGAATTGGTAAGAGAAGTGTTCAAAGAAGTTTGAGTTAATTTTGAAACATAAAGAAATCCATCATCATTAGAAGAAGACGCAATTTGTTTATTGAAAGCATCCAAGAAAGATTGCATAGTTTGCATTTGTGCAATAAAAGAGAATTGTAAAGCATTTAATGTTTATTTTGATATGCATTTTATTCTTTAAGAGCAGTTATTTCAGCATTTTAAATAGTTAGCTTTAAAACCGAAAAAATGACCAATTTAAGACCAATGAGAGGAAACAAGATAAATGTCACTATCATTGAAAAAAATCAATGACAAGAAATATTAATTGATCTATCGAACATTTGAAAATATTCATCGTAAGAAAAAATGCTTCGATCAAAATTTTTTTTTCCTTTCCTATAGGTTTATAGACTTTTCCTAACTCTTAATTATGTGTGTATTTAATATATTTATAGATACATTTTTTCTATCATTTTTACGTGTCACCTCTTTAGTCCACTTGTTGGACTTGGAGTTACTTGCACGTAACTCCTCTTCCCCACTCGACACACATTTCCCTCCACTCTTTAAGGGAATAGACCACAAGTCGCACGCATAAAGAAGGCTTGTAAAGTAATCATGGGAATCCTTGTAACTCCCATTTTTTCCTTCTTGCTCTGTTAAAAAACTTCCTCTCCTCATTTTTTCACTAGAAACTTGTAGCTTTCTCTTCTTCTCAAATTGCTCTTCCTTCTACAGTTGCAATTGTGGAGATTTTTGGTGACAAGCTTTCTTATAAGATCACATGGATTATTCTCTGATACATTTGGTTTCCCACTTTAAAATTTTGGTCTCAACATTGTGGCTTGATCTCTTCAAGGTGATGTTATTCTTTTGCAATCATTTGCTCATTTATTTCAAGGTTTAAATTGATCTTTGACAACATTTTTGTCATGGTATGAAAGCGTTGGTTATTTTAACGTTGTTAGTGAGTTGTACAAACCTTTCTTGGAGGAATTTCATTTTTTTCCGTCTCCATGTTTGCCCTCTAACCTTCATTTTGTAGGTTTCTCTCCTTTAAGACTTAATTAAAGGTTTTTTTAGTGTAAGCTATTATTTAATAGGCTTTTCTTGCTTATTTTTTGCTTCCTCAAAGCCTAATTCAATTTGAAAACAATTTCATCTTCATGGTTTTTTTTTAATTCTGAGCATAGTCCTTTTTCATTGGTCTAACGCTTTCTATGTTCCTTTGAATACGTAATACTTATTCATGTACATGCACATTCTTTTGTCCTTGTAGTTTTGTATTGCCTTTGGTTATTCTTTGGATTGAATCTATTCCCTCTTTCCTTTGCATGTGAGTAGTCTTGTTTCCACATAAGATTCCAGCTAATATTTTTGGTATTTCTGCTATTTTTTTTATCTCTGTCAGCTGTTTTCTTTGTGGCATAGTCTCTCAGTAGGTTAACGCTTTATGTAATCAATATTCTTTCATATCTAAGTCTTCTCTTTACATGTTTAAGTTTGATTCTTATTTGTTTGTGAGTGTGTATTAACTTTATTCTTAACATAGATGCTTCTTTCACCTGCAATTTTGGCAATATTTATAGTATAATTTCAACTTTCTTTAGATATATGAATCGTTTATCATTTACTATCTAAATTGTGCTTAGTTTCCTTTGTTATCTGGTTGGTGATACATTCAATAAACCTTCCATTTTGATTTTATAGAACTTCAAATATATCTAATAACGTTTGGATCTAATCCATATGATTGATCTTGATTATCAAAACCTCTTATTCTTATAAGTGTATCGTGTAATCTGAAACACGACTTAACCATTTGCTAACTGCGCTTTTTTATGCAGGAATAATATTTCATTTTTCTGCATTTTTTCCATTATGTTTTGACATATGCGCTCAGTTAAGTTAACTCTTCTTTGATTTGTTATTCTAATCAAGTTCTGAGTTTTGTAGTCGTGTGTAAGAGCGTAACTCTTTTCTATTTCTTATCCTGGTTTGCCAAGCCATGATTTCTTGAGGTGTAATGCCTCTTTGTTTTGATCTTCATGTTTTCTTATTCAATTCTAGTTTTATTACTTCTTTCTACTTTCAATTTGTTTGCAATGGCAAGGTGTGGCTTGAGGACATGGCATCCCTCTAAGAGCTTCTTGACGAGGCAAAGTTTTTCTCATTTAACAATCTGTAAGGGATTTGGAAAAAAAAAAATCCTGAGCATTACCAATGCCTTACCTAAATCGTTGCTATAGAATCTAACATGCTTAAAGCATTTTTTTAATATTTTTGAAACATTTTTTAAGCTAGTTTCTCATTATAGATGAACATAATTTTGAAGCTTTTGTCTTCATATCATTTTGTAACTTTAAAGCTTTTGTGTTTTTGGAATGTTTTAACTGATTTCAATTTCTTTCCTATTTTTCAGTGGCAGTTATCTAAGTTTCCTTTCTGCCCTGTTTGGCCATTCCTAATTGGCATTATAATTAAACATTAATTCTTGTTTCTTTTTTGCATTAAAAGAATCTTTTTCAATCTTAATGTCAAAATATGTAGATAAAAGCTCCACATAGAAGTTAATCATTTTTAATTCATGGTAAATTCCTTTTTTTATTATATAATAAATTGTAATGTCCCCTTTTTAGCAAGTATCAAAGTTGGAGGTTTAGCTTATCATAAGGTCCTCGCAGGCTAATAATGGTGTTTAGAGGGCCCAGTGTTGGAGTTGGCTAGTTCTCTAGTTGGCAGTGTTTTCGATCTCTAGTGTATTTAGAAACGGTGTTATGCAAGGTGTTCTGGCTCCATTTTATATACTTACTATAATTAGTAAGTATATAAAACAGTCCAAACACCCTGAATAACACCGCCTCCGAATACACCAAAAATCAAAAACACTACCACCAACACTGGGCCTTCTAAACACCATTATTAGCCTACGAAGACCCGATGATAAGTTAAACCTCCAACTCTGATGCTCACTCAAAAAGAGGACATTACAGTCCGCCCAACCTGAAATTGCTTGTCCCCAAGCAATCGCAACTGAATATAAAACACCATCACAAGAGGCCCAAGGGAAGAACAGCAAAATGACCCACATGTCAACAAGTGACTCTCACTACACCAGAAATAACACACAAACCAAGGTCAACAACTGTACCATGTGTCACATAAGTATGATCACCAGGGAGAAGCAACCTATAGAGTGCCCAACAATATAACCATTGTATCCACTGGGAAAAAATTAAACTATGCTCAACATCACGATAGGTAACTACCCAACGTAGGGCAATCTACTAGTCATAAAAACAATGCAAACTATCCCTGGATCCCAAACCCTAAATGGAAGTCTGTCAGGCATAACATCCTCTGCTAACCTCCAATGGATGTGATAACTATCCACCGTAGGTGTTGGAAGATATGTAACTACTCCTCCCAAGTTGAGAAGATGATATAACTCTCCACCATCAATGTTATGAAGACCAAACAAGCCATCATGCCTACTAACACTGCAACCTCTCTGAAGCCAAGTCTCCATTGGAAATTTTTGAGTCAAAGAAGTTGCAAACTTTGTTTGGTACACATCAGCATGATGAAAATCTGATCTTTGACCCTGCAGGGAATCCTCTGAATATAACTGAGTCAGAGATCCGCAAACTCTAGTTCCATCTTCTGTAGATGGCAAATCTTCATCTCACAAAGGATGGTATAAATCCCGAGCCAATCCACGCCTACACATCATCAAGTCATCAATATGTGGACTAAAGGAAAAATGATGAGCACTCCTCACTATGCAATCAAGATAAAAAGCTCCTGCCTCTATCAATGGTTGTCGATCAAAACCAGCTGCATGGGATGAAATTTTTGATTTGCTCCCAAGTGAGAGAAACAAATCAACATGAGGAACAATCTCCCCACTAGATGACGCCCTGGATACCTCCTGTGAAAAAGATGGAACAACGTTGTGATCAGTCACAACTTTTTGCATCACCGGAAATGGGACTATCCTCAGGAACCCCAGGTGTAACACATTGCTATTTGCTAAACTCATCCAACGTACTCATCCCATCTGTGTCACATACACCTGTAAGTGAAATGGATGTTGCCACATCCTCATTATGCACCTTATCACAATCCGTGGATGTATGCTCATCACCAACTGTTGCTCTAGATGTCTGAACTGTAACTGTAAGTGATGAAGACTGCACTAAGCTCAACTCCACGGTAAGTTCATCAATCCATGACTTAGACTCTTGAAGGGCCAATTGAGTGCTCTTCAACGAGTCCATGGTAACCTCAAGCTCATAAGTGAGCTCATCAACCTCCTCTTTCCCTTTAAACGCATCATAACAGATCCCATCCCACTTGAGAAGATAATCTCTATCAGATGGTAACAGTAGGTAATTATTTTTCATTACCCCCAACGCATCTCTAAGTGCATGAAACTCTGAAAGGAAAAGTCCATTATTATAGTGCTCTTCTGTTTCAAGAGTACCCCAACAATAATTTGCTAACCACTATCGAGCAACATCAAAATGTTCTAATGCTGTAGAAATCATGCTTCCGTTCACCTTCAACTGCCCTACTAAGTGAGAAGACCCCTGTGACAAATCATTTCCACACAAATTTTTTGATTTGATATCAGCACTATGATAAGAGGCTAAATCACCATTACTTCCTCTACCAAAATAGATGCATGCACATCTGAAAAACTATCTACGGATCCATCATCCTTAAGTAAATTTTTTGTTTTATTCACATCTTCCTTGGACTGATTTGCATAATCAGATTTGTTGTGGCATGAATCCACAACACACTTTGCATCATTAATACCCACATTGAGTATCAACATTGGACAACCCCACACAATCATCATCCTCATGTGTAATCGCTATTATCTCATGCCAATGCAAAGACATCTGATTGCTGCTACAAAAATCAGAACTGTTATGGCTTGGATTCTCCATGCATTCCTCATTTCCAACACTCATATCTTGAGTGGCAACATTGGGAGATCCTTCAACCTCCTCTTCACGTGCCATAACAACTATCTCATGGTTACGCTCAACAATATGACTACTGTCATAAAAATCAGAATTGTTATCAGGGCTGCTAACAAGTTCTTGAGTGCTGAAAGTAGCATCAAGGGATTCTGTCAACTTACTATCAAGATGTATGGTATTCTCATCATCATCCACTCCAAATTGTAACCCCTTTTCTTGCACCTGCTCCTCAACGAACAAGTAAGGCCTTAGCTTACCCTCACATTGTTCGAAAACATCATGTATCAAATCATAAGCAGCTGTAGATAACTTTTGTTCTTGCTTTCGAACAGCGAACAGAAAGGATAAGATAGGCTAAGAGATGCCATCACTATCATTAATAATGAAAACCATGATAGCCCTCATGTGGTTCTAGATAGATTTGTCATGCCTCTCACTGACGGAATCCAAAAAAAGATGGAACATCCCCAAAACAAGATCATTACAATCATAATCGATCATGACAATGCACAATCTGACATGTGCCATCAACTTAAGGATTTTGATCTTCCTTCCAAAAGTAGGACTACTGATATCACTTATCCCAACGAAACTATCAACAATCAGTTGCAATATTTCCCTCATTGTGCCAACATTACAAGGAACCCGAGGAGCTGTGATCCTTATAATTTGACTAATGCAAAGGACAATAGTGAGCCTAATCTCATTGTCTCTGTGTTTGAAAAACTTATGCTCACCCAAGGAAGTCATTGCCGACGTCATAGCAATCTGCGACAATGAAGAAGGTGACTGCTCAACAAAACTTAAGCATTCTTCCAGTGTTCTCAACATGACCAAAGTATCATACCCAAATTTAGGTTGACTACCAAGTTTGATACCCTGTTCATAGAGAACTCTAGCCAACCACTTCTTATCACCTGATACTATTTCATTGTCACTGCTTGAACCCATAATTTAAATCTAGTCACTCAAATGTTGACAAACGTGAGTTCACTGAGTATATAATTTAAACCCCAACATAGGATGGCAAGACGCCGCTCTGATACCACTGAAATGTTCCACCCCAAGTGGACACTTGCAAACTAAAATTTCTGCTTTGTTTGATTGTTTGTTTAATTATAAGTTTATGATTTTGAAATATTTTAAAGAAATGCTAGGTACTGTATGAAATTACATATAGTAAACACAACAAGAAACGTTGAAACAAATATTAGAATGATTTAAATTTTGATTTATTATTGTTTTGCAAATACAATATATTCAATTCAAATCTTAAAATGCTTGAAAAAACACTAACTCCATATCCGAATAATGCAAGAACAGCAAGTACAAGTCTGAAACTTATAACAGCGAGCTACTAAACCCTTGGAGATAGACACCAAACTTCCAATATTGGTTTTTCTACTATATATCTTTTTCTAACCCATGATCAAATCGCCCACATTAAAGTTGGAATGGCACGTATAACCTAGACGCTTTAGCCTAGAATCCACACACCCCAGCTAAAAAACGAATACGATCTGTAAATTAAAAGCTTGTATGGCCTCTAAAAATCCACGTGCCAAAAAAAAAAAAGCACAATCTAGCAATAATGATGATCAAGTAAGTTTGTCTTCAACTAATGTTCAAACCCTTGAAGTTTTGATGAAGCAATGCCAAAACCAAGCACTATTACTGTAACGAATCACTATAGCACAAATACTGTAGCGCGGCACTATTCACGTCACTGTAATAGCTAACAATAACCTCTGATTTGCACGTCATATGTTTATAAAATCTGGTGTTAATCTCTTTTTTAATGCACAATGTGACTTCTAAATTAAAGCCACTCAATTAGCAAACCTCATATGATCTTTCACACCCTCGAAAAACTCGATTCAAAGAGAATATACGTTCTCGAAGATCGTTTGCAGCTGAAACCCCTAGTTTCCACTTCCAAAATGCCAAAGCACAAGCCAAGTTGAATGAATGATTCATAATCAATGAAAAATTCTAAAATATTTTTTTATAAAATTCAATCTATATTTGACTTCATCTCATTTAATTTACTTTTTAATTTTATTTTTTCTTTTTCCTCTTTTTTGGTGCACAACTTAATAAAATAAAGTATACTTATTAATTTATTATATAATAAATTGTAATGTCCCATTTTTAAGCGAGCATTAGAGATGGAGGTTTAGCCTATCATCGGGTCCTCGTAGGCTAATAATGGTGTTTAGAAGACTCAGTGTTGGAGTTAGTTCTCCAATTAGCAATTGACAACGTTTTTATCTCCAGATCTTTGGTGTATTCAAAGTGAATGTTATTCAGGGTGTTCTATTTTATATACTTACTATTTATGGTAAGTCAGTCGTATGATAGAAGCCAACTTTACTATTTTTAGTAAGGGACCCTAGTGAGCAGAGAATCCAATGGACCTCTTAATGCAAACAGAATTGATTTATGGGGTTAATTTATGGAGTTATAATATTATAATTATTATTAAAATCATACTTTAATAATAATTAAATATAAAATGAATATCATTAATGATAATTAATGACTTTATAATATATGATTTCACTTAAGTCATAAAATCATTATTATAGATCATAAAAAGAGACAGACTTTATTTAAAAGGGGGATTTAAATGCTTTTAATGTATATTTTATAATAAGTGTTAAAGTGTTATCTTAAAGGGGAGATAAAAGTGATTAATAAGTATATTTTATGAAGTGCAACAAAAAAGAGAAAAGAAAATTAAATTAAATGAGATAAAGTCAAATGCAAATTGAATGTTATAAAAAGGCATTTTGAAATTTTGCATTGATTATGGATCATTCATTCAACTTGGCTTGTGCTTTGGCATTTTGAAAATAAAAACCAGGGTTTTCAGCTGCAAACAATCTTAGAGAGCGTAGCTTCTCTTTGAATCGAGCTTTTGGAAGGTGTGAAAGATCATCTAAGGTTTGTTAATTGGATGGCTTTAATTCAAAAGTCATAGTGTGCATTTAAAAAAAGATTAACACTAAATTTTGTAAGGGTTTGATATGTGAATCAAAAGTTATTGTTAGTTGCTATAGCGACGTGAACAATGTCACACTACAGTACCCGCGCTACAGTGATTCACTACAGTAATATAACTTAGTTATGGCATTGTTTTATCAAAAATTCAATGGTTTAAATATTAGTTGAAGATAAACTTACCTGATCATCATTATTGTTGGATTGTGCCTTCTCTATTTGGCACGTGGGTTTTTAGATGTTATACAAGCCTTTAATCTGTAAGCAGTATTCTTCTTTTGACTAGAGCGTGTGGATTCTAAGCCAAAGCGCCTAAGTTATTGGTGCTTTTCCAACTTTATTGTGAGCGATTTGATAATGGGTGGTTGTTAGAAAAAAAATATATGGTGGAGAAACCAAATATTGGAAGCTTGGTGTCTATCTCTAAAAATTTATTAGCTTGTTATAAGTTTCAGCGCTGCACTTGTTGTCATTGCATTATGGGAGTATAGAGTTAGTGTTTCCTCAAGCATTTTAAAATTTGAATTGAATATATTGTATTTGCAAAACAATAATAAAATAAATTTTAAATCATTCTAGTAGTTGTTTTTGCATTTTTTATTGTGTTTATTATATACAGTTTCATACAATACCTAGCATTTCTTTAAAATATTTCAAAAACATAAACTCAGAATTGAACAATCAAACAAGATAGAAATTTTAGTTTGCAAGTGTTCACTTGGGGTGGGACATTTCATAAATTGAGTTTTCATTTTAAAACTCGACAAGATTGCAATTCTCCATGTCATTTGCATTTTTACCTTAAATCTTTTTATGATTAAGCTTAAAAAAGGCATCTTTGTCTTTAATGATGATTTATGTCATAATGTGTTTTCCCTTCACGTGGAATTAAATATTAGTCATTATTAAAGAATCTTATCTTGATTGTTTTGTTTTGTTTTAAAAAATAAATAAATCAAAAGCTCCTTTTCTTAATAAGCTTATGTTTTTTTATTCACAACACAAACAATCAAATCCCAAATAAAATAGACTCGTTAAGCATGGTGCTTTGATGTGGACTTACACTCTTTAGACAAATGTTTTTGTTTTTATCAAATGACACAATAATTTTTTAATTTTAAAACAAGAAAGTTTTTTTTATTGAAGTTCATCTTTTTTAAAGCTCTCGGGTTTGATTTTTTGGTGTGGAATGCTTTTGCATCAACTTCCTCTTAAAAATGAAGAAATTATTGTCCTCAAACATGAAATTCAATGTCAAAAAGACACTATTATTACTTTGCAAAACTTATTTACTAATCATGCAGAGAAAATGCAATTGTGTATTAATGTTCTAAATGATAAATTTGCATCTTTTGCTAATGTTAATAGCTCTAATATTGATGAAACTCATTGTGCATCTCAAACACCTACAACTTCTTTAAATGCTTCTTCTACCAACCTCAGCATAAAAATTATGAACATTATGAATTACTCGGGTAGTGGACTTGGTAAATGCGAAACAAATTTACTCAAACCTATTTTACCTAAACCTAATGCAAATTGTAAACGTCTTAATTTTACTAATTCACTTGTTTCTAATGCAAATTCAAAATCTTATCGTTCTTCATATCGAAGGACTTATAATGCAACTTCTTCTGATTATAATATGTGGAATGCTCATGCTTTGATTAAAACTGTTAAAACTTGTGTACATTGTGAAAAACATTAGCATCATATATCTAAATGTTAGAAATTGTACCCATATAAATCTTGTAGTAAATCCACGCATGATACTTTGCATTGTTAGAAAACGACTAAATTTGCTACTTCTAAGGATACAACTGTTTGAATTCATAAAAAAAAATCTTCTAGAGACTTTGATGTCTTATTGCAATAATTATCTTAATGTTTTTCATGCAGAATATCTTTTGCAAGTGATACATCCTCTATCTCTATATTGATTATTTAAATATATTTTTGCATACTTTTTTTTATTGCATAGGATATATGCTTTGATTATGTTGACTAACTTTTTTTGTACTAGATATCGCACTTTATTATGAAAGTTGTTATTATTCTATTTGCTTAGTTTTACTATTACGTTTTGTATGTAGATTGTATTTTTTGGCATATTAATTATTTAACTTAAAAGATTGATGTTACCTTGTTTGTCTTGCAGGTTTTGTGGATCACTAATTTTTTTGTCTTTATTCTATTACAGATCAACTACATTGTCTGAAGATGATTCTTATAGATTCTTGATGATCATACTTTCATCTTTATGCCTTTTGACGACCTCTTTTTTTTTCTCTCAATTTTTTGTAATTTCTCTAAAAAAAGTTTTTATTAAGGGGGAGTCATATAATTTCAACTCTCTTCTTTGTTTGCAAAAGGTTTTCTCCACATTTGTAACCCCAAATCAAGTTTAAGGGAGTGTTAAAAAATTAATTTTAATTTGGGCCTTTCTTATAGGTTTATAGACTTTTCATAAATTTAATGGTGTGTATTTAGTGTATTTGTAAATACACTTTATTTCTACCCTTTTGAGGTGTTGCTCACCTCTTTAATCCACTTATTGGACTTAAAATTACTTGCATGTAACTCCCCTTCCCTACTTAGCACTCACTTCCCTCCACTCTCTAAGGGAATAGCCTACAAGTGATACACACAAAAGAAGCTTGTAAGGTCATCATGAGATTCTTTGTAACTCTCATTTTTTTCTTGCTCTATAAAAGAGCCTTTATCTCCTCATTTCCTCATTAAAAATTTGTAGCTCTCTTTCTTCTCAATTTGCTCTTTTTTTTTATGAAAATGTTTAGAATCTTAAATTAGTTTAGATTTTTACTAATTTAAAGTAATCTATTTTGATTTAATCTAATTTAGCTAGTTTTTAAATTTTCTATCAAAAAAACTAAGTTATGCTTTCACTTTGTCATTGTGTGTAGGTTAATTGATAATGGCTTTTGAATCTGCCTCTACCTCAGGGTCAACCCCATCCATATCTGCGGATTTGTAGGCACTCGTCCAGCAAGAGCTAGAGATCATGTTTGAAAAATATGCATATGAAGGACCAGAACCTTATTCAATCTATTGTATTAGATGTAAAAATGTATATCGCGGAGGCATCAATCGCTTTAAATACCACCTTGCTGGTATCCTTCAACGTGATGTTAAAGGTTGCATAAACACCAAGAAAAAAATAAAAAAACAAATGCATGCCATACTTGCAACTGCAGAAAAAAAATGTGCAAAGGCGAAGACAAAAGCGGCAATGCAAGCAGCGATAGCTTCTTCTCATAATGCTCCAATCAACCTTGAGTCAAATGATGATGTAGCAAGCATAGTGGGCTCTCTTCGTAGTCCACATGTGCGAAGACAACCGTTGCAATCTACCACCACCTCGATCCCTTCATCTACCTCTAGTAGAGCACCAGGTTCAGCGTCTACAGGTTCACGCATGCATGATTTTTTTGTGTCTAAAAACACCCTTGGTGCACAACCTTCTTTAGAAGCAACTGGATGGAATAGGGAAGTGCATGAGCAAACAGAGATTGCTTGTGCGTATTTTTGGTACTTCAATATCCCTTTCTTTCAATGTAACAAACTCACCTTACTGACATAATTTGGTGACCACATTGATAGTTGCAAGAAAGGCTAAAAGACACCTCGCAAAGATTTGAGTGAGGTTAGTTTATGTTCTTTAATTTATGTTTTTTAAGTTGAATTTATGATTAATTTAAGCTATTTTATTGTTTACAAATTAAAATTTGTACTTAATTTCACTTTGTACTTGTCGGTTGTGTTGACAATTTTTCCCCAAAGGAAAGAACAAATTTATCCAAGGATGTTGAAGGGTTCATTCATTTGCCAAAGGGTCATTTTATCGGCCAAGAAACCAATTGCAATTTTTTCGAAGAAAAACAGAAGACCACGAAAGAAAGAGTCCATTATAAGAATCTCGAAGGGTAGGGTACCCTTCGGAAGGGTCATTTTCAACAATCCTGAAGGGCACCTACCCTTCGAGAAGGTACAGGAGCAAATTCAGAGCTTTGCAAAAACCCAGGTGACCATTGCAATTTTTCCGAAGGGCACAGAGGGAGAGCCACAAGCCCTTGCAGAGGGCACTTGGTCGGCGACAGAACCACGATGACTTTTCCGAAGGGCACATTTCGAAGGCCGAAGAGTAAGGGCACAGAGGGAGAGCCACAAGCCCTTGCAGAGGGCACTTGGTCAACGGCAGGGCCTCTGTGCATTTTTCAAAGGGCAATTTTTTCGAAGACAAGTGAAAAAGGTTGAAAAGCAAAGGGGATATGAAGGAATTCCTTCGGACAAAAAGTCCGAAGAAATTCGGCCGCCAAACAAGGAGGCCCCGACTAAAGACAAAAGCCCGTGGAGAAAAGGCACAAGCAAAGGAAATCAAAAAGCTTCGAAAAAGAGCAAAGGACAAGAACATAATTTCTTCGGACTTTTTGTCTGAAGGAATTCTTTTGGACAAAAGTCCGAAGAAATTCGGAAGACACAAGAAGGAAGACCAAACAAAGTCCAAAGCCAAGAAGGAGAAAACCCGACAAACAAAATCCGAAGCCAAAAAGCGAAGAAACAAAGGAAAGATATCCTTCGGACTTTTGTCCGAAGGATTAATTTGGGGAAAAGCCCGCGGAAATTCAAATGACTGACGCAGTCAGGACAATTCAAGTGGACAATTTGTCCGACGGAAGTTACCACAGGAAAGTCTGAAGACAGGCCTAAAGATTTAAGTCGGGACAACCAGAAATCCGAAAGTAATGGAAGTTGACTGTGCAAAAGAGGATAGAAAATAGATAATCCGACGAAGAGTTCAAAATAGAATATCTGAGGAAATATAGATTAATACATCCGAATATAGAATCTCACCAAAAATAGACATGAACACGCAGACCAGAACAGGGTAAAATACATGCAAGCGGGGCTATTTTCGAGCACCGATCGGAACTTCAATCCACTGTTTATTGAAGACCTGCTCATCTCTAAATCAACGCACGCATCCTAGAGTCCAACTTAGCGTCAACCGAAGTTCCAAATTCGAATGTCGAGTTGACTGTTCCAGATTTAGAGTTGACTAATTATTAAACGTCGTATCAACTAGGAGCTTTCCATGCGAGGGAGAATGATCTATTCGACCAACTCAGTTTGCCAAACAGTCAACTCAACTGATCCCTTCGTCCAACTCAGCTTATCAAACGGCCAACTCAACGTTTTCAACGTTCCAATTCGGCATCAAGCAGCTCACGTAGAGTTCTAAAATTAACATTGGCATGGATTTCCATGCAAAAAGAGGTGGGCGGTTCATAACAAAGACAAGTTCACTTCCTCAAGCCCAAGAAACTTCATGCAAAGACAAAAGAAAACATATTTTATTGAAAGGCCAAGTCAGCCTTGAGTTAACCTAAGTGAATCTTTCTCTTCAAATTTTTTACGCCAATCTTTAGCTTTTTGTAATTCTCTATAAAATGGCTTTCAGCATTGATTAAAAATCATCCAATCTATCTTGGTTAGACCAAACTCTACCATTGGTGAGTTGTGTAACCTCTTCGATCAATAGAAGGACTGTACTTTCAAATTTCAAGCGTTGGCATAGTGTATATTTCATTCAGCAATTTGCATAAATGGTAGATTTCTCTCCCTTCCCAAATTTTGGTTCATACCTAGTTGCAAGATTATCCTTGTGCAGGTCATGTTAAAGTGTTCCTTATGTCTTTTGCTAAAACTGTAAGTGGATGTTAGGTCGCTGCAAAGTGTCTTTTATCATACCTCTCTCCATCGTTTTCCCTCATATTTTGGTCATTAGATCAAACCTCTCTATGAAATATTTATACATAAGTGATTGATTGAAATCATAGGTCTTCATTTTCTCTTGTTCCTTCAGTGTTCAAGGTTCCAAGTTGAGTGGATCAAAATTCTGGTATATCACCCCCTTTAGGTAGGATTTTTCCTTTAAGTTTTCCTTCTCCCTTTTCTACAGTAGTCCACAGCATAGAGTAGAGATCCTAATTGATACATCATACAGGAACCAGCCTTCTCTGGAGGTTCTCACCATTGAGGCACCCACCCTTGTGAAAAGATCCCATTGTTTCAGCCGGATAGAGCACTGGGCATTTCGTGCACATCTTCGAATCAAAGCGCAGCTCCAAGTTGACAACAGATTGCTTACTAGTGCAACTGAAAGGGCAAGGGTAGTGATAGAAGAACAAAGAGAAGAATGGCAAAAATATGGCTGCACTATTCTCTCTGATAGATGGACGGATAGTAAAAACCATACCATCATTAATTTTTTTGGTTTCTTGCAAAGATGAGGTGGTGTTCTTGAAATCCGTGGATGCCTCCAACATAGTAAAAAATACAGAAAATTTGTCTAAAATGTTGGAGCAAGTGTGCATGGAAGTTAGGATTGAAAATGTAGTGCAAATCATAACTGACAATACAACAACATATGTGGCAGCAGAAAGAATCCTCCAAGATAAACACAACACAATTTTTTGGACACCATGTGCTGCCCATGACCTTGACCTTTTTTTTGGAGGACATAAACAAATTAGATTGGGTCACACCGATTGTAAAGGATGGAAGGAGGATCACTAAATTTATCTACAATCACCCTTGGGTTCTTCACTTGATGAGGGAGCACACCCAAGGGAGAGAATTGATGAGATCCGGTGTGACATGGTTTGCAATGGTTTTCTTAACGTTGCAAAGCATTCTTGGTGCATTGACGGCTTTGAAACAAATGTTTGTGAGTCAAGCATGGCTAGACTCAATTTATTCAAAGAAGTCGAAAGAAAATAGAGTTTCAAGCATTCTCTTCGACGTCCTCTTTTCACAAAGAGCTACGAAGATTGTGAAGGTAACTTCAAAACTTTGAATCTAAATTCAAATTGAATATTTTTTTTAATGTCTTTCATTGTAAATTTGTAAATTGTAACTCTAATCTTTTTTGCATTTTTAAATTTATATTGTAGGTGTTGGCACCCTTGGTTAGAGTTCTTCGTTTGGCAAGATGGGGATAAAACTCCAATGGGGTATCTTTATGAGGCCATGGTTAAGGCCAAGGATGCTATTAGAAATTATTATAAGAGGGACCGCCTTAAGTTTTATCCTATTTGGGAGATTATTGACAGAAGATGGAACCATCAACTCCACCAACCCATCCATGCAACAGGTTACTTAAACTCCTGTTTCTTCCATTCAGGCACCTATGCAGATCCTTACATAACTTGTAAAAACAATGAAATAATGCAGGAAACAAAAGAGAATGCACATTACACAATTTTAACATGCGAAAACCTTTGTGAGGTAAACCCACAAAGCTTATTCCATTATTTGAGAAATATTTATAGATTATGTAAATTCCTTCTTCGCTTCATGTGTATCGTAAAGAAATACATTTTAACATGATATCATACAAGCATGTCAATCATACATATGAAATGACAATGTCTATCTAAACCTTAATTTGACTAAAGTTTTCAAATAACATATGATCTCAAGAATTATTCAAATTCATACACACTACTTGATCTAATTACCTTCATCTGGCATTGGTGGGAGAGGTTATGGAGGGCCTCACTACTTGCATTCAAAAGATGACATCCACGACTGAGGAGGCAGACCTCATTGTTAATGAATTGCAAGCACTCTTCTCTTTAGACCTGGCAAAGAGAGAAATAACAAATCAGCCACCAGGTATAAAATTTGAAATTTACAAGTTACAAGTTACAAAAATTTATAATTACAAGTTACAAGTTTCTAACTTTTTTTTTCTATAGATGTTTGGAGGACAAATTGAGGTGGAAAAACCCCAAATCTTCAAAAATTTGCCCTCTGTGTCTTATGTCAACATTGTAGTTCGTCCAATTGTGAGCACAATTGGAGATTGTTTGAGGCCATCCCCACAAAGTAGAGGAACAAACTAGCTCAAAAATGCCTCAATGACATTGTCTATGTGCAATATAATCTTCGATTGTGCACAAAAAAGGTAGAGAAAATATCAGATGATCTAATTGATTTGGATGAGATAGATTCATATAGTGATTGGACAAGGTGGGAGAAGCCTCCATTGTTTTTCGAGGATGACATTTATGATTTAGAGCGACAGGCAATGGAGGAGGGGGGTGGATTTGCATTCTTATTAGATGACCCTGAGGAGTCACTCTCAGTACGACCACCAACAACTACAGCAAGATTTACATCCAAGATGGAGGTAGAGAATACACAGGCACAGCAAGAGCAGAGTCCTACGACTAGACCCTCTAACGATCCCCTACTGAGATCTAAACATGAGAAGAGGATGTGAATTTGTAAAAACTGAAATATATTAATGTTTATGTAGTATTTACTTTCAGTTTTACAAAAACAATTTGCTATTTTCATTTTGTTTCAGACTATCATATCAGCGCATTGAGCATTTTACATGAGGATGCCATTTTATATCTAATTTTCTTTCAAATCAATCAAATATAGCGTGTTTCTTCTATGTACTTATTTATTGACTCATTGGATGCATCTCATTTTTGAATTTTACAAAAAAATGCATTTTTAATGATGTTTAAACAATTTTTTAAGTTGCCGAGTTTTTTTCGAACCAAGTTTTTCGGGCTTGCCGAGTACTTGCAAATGGGGAGTTTTCCAACTGTGCTCGAGATGACGACATATGTCCAAGTGATTGTGGACAATAAACGGATTTGATATAATGATCGTAGCTTAACATGATTTAACGGATTCGAGTGATCCGAAGGGGTCAGGATAGGGATTGGTTGGTAGTAGTAGCCAAGCGATCCTTGAGCACCAATAGGTGACCAAGTGTTGCCTACATAGTCTAAAGAGACCTCAGGACAATGTAGTTCTGACTCAGGATGTTGGATTAGGAGCGGGGTAATGGAAGGCCAAACTTTGGGAAATGATTAAAACGACTTGGGGATAGAGAATAATGATTAGGAACGTGATTAAATGTGATGACAGGACGTATAAAGGGATATGGGTGTCAGATTTAGTTAGTTGGGTAGGAAGATCGTGTTAACGGGGTCTAAATGGGGTGAAGGGGGTAAAAGAATAGGGTTATTGGGGGGTAAAATGGAAAAGTGGGGTGTAAAAAGAATCATTTTCACTCTTTTGTGATTTGAGCTCCAGATAGAAGAAATATGGATCGCATCCCATGAATGTCATAATGGAAGGCCAAACTTTGGGAAATGATTAAAACAACTTGGGGATAGAGAATAATGATTAGGAACATGATTAAATGTGATGACGGGACGTATAAAGGGATATATGTGTTAGATTTAGTTAGTTGGGTAGGAAGATAGGGTTAACGGGGTCTAAACGAGGTGAAAGGGGTAAAAGAATAGGGTTATTAGGGGGTAAAATGGAAAAGTTGGGTGTAAAAAGAGTCATTTTCACTCTTTTGTGATTTGAGCTCCAGATAGAAGAAATATGGATCGCATCCCATGATTGGCTCACCGTGGAGAGAGAGTCTGGGAGTATCAGAGACCAGCAGACGTAGGACTACTGGTGAGTACCCCATCTGTGCTTAGTCGTGTTTGCCATTAATACGTTAATTTCTTACATTTATGAGAGGTACAAATGAATAATGCAAAATTGCAATTGGGGGTACTGCCCCCAATTGCGATTTTGCAACTGCAAGAGGTGCAAATGCCCTCGCACGCTGTGGTTTTGCAAAATTGCATGTGGTGAATTGCGATTTTGCAATAGTGCAACGAGTGATCTACGATATTGCAACACCGCATAAGGAAATATGTGATCTTGTAAAACTGCAACACTGCAAGTATCGATATGCGGCTTTGAAAAAACTGTGGACTAGGGTTAAGGGGTAGATGCGATTTTTATGAAAATTAATTTGAGGGGTTAACTAGGTAAGGGGATGCGTGAATAGGTAAGTTAGATAGGTGGATGGTTAGGGATGGGTTAGATAAAAAGATTAATGGAAATTAATAAGTTAGATGGATGGGTTAGATAGGAAGAGTAGGGTAGACCAAATTGGTGGGCGGGATAGGTAAGATTGGTAGAATAGGTAGTGATTGATAGATTGCATTGAGTAGGACAGGTAAATAGGATAAGTTGAATAGGCTAGATTGATAAGTTAGTAGTGATCGAGGGTTAATAGGTTATTTGTGGTGCAAGAGGATTTGAGAGTATTAGTTCCCAGATTATGGCGACCGTTGGTACTTCATGAGATGCATAGGTTGACGCCAGTAGATTATGGACACCTGAAGATCACTTGCCTATATTATATTGCGACGATGCCAATTATTTAGATAGACAAGGCTCTCATCACAACATTAGTGGAGCGGTGGTACTCTAAAACCAACACATTCCACTTTGTGACATGAGAGATGATCGTGACTTTGAAGGACGTGTTGCGCATCTTTCAACTGTCAATGAGAGGGGATTTGATCTACTGGCAGTCACAGGGACTAGGTGTTATTGTGTAGAGATTATGTGGGCATCTATAGGTCGGGGTGCGAGACGTGCAAATAGATATCGACAGTGCTTTTAGGGATGAGTCGATTGATAGAGTGATCTTGGTTTTTATGTCTCTTGTCACTAGCTTACTATTGCCAGACAAGAGTGGTTAGTGGTTTCACTTGGGGCTGGGGGATGTAGTTGATGATATGGTTCAAGACTACCGTGTATTCCCCTGGGGTCTTATAGTACTGGGCCATTTGTACAAGTAGTTGCACATGGGTGCCTACAGAGGGGCAGCTAGCTTTGGTCCTTCATTGTTGCTTCAAATTTAGAGATGGGAGCACATGGCTATTGAGAGATCATTGGGTACACGTGGAGACAAAGACCCTGATCATCCCCAAGTCTTTGGTTGGTATATTATTTTAGAGGTACAAAGGGCACACACAGAAGATATGTGGTTCTACAAACAGGGTTTAGATAGTTTGAGAGTTGATCAGATCACATGGATGCCCTATCGACAGGTCAAGTGGGGATGGGCGGAGGATGCGAACGTCATGAGGTTTATGCTGATAAAGTCCTACTTGACTAGGCATCGAGACTATATTATTGAGTGATATCGTACTGACAGGGTTTAGAGACAGTTTGGACGGGAACAGGACATCCCAAGGGAGCACTTATTTTCTAGGAGCAACAAAAAGAGACCCTAGTGGAGATGGACAATGGATAGCGTAGTAACGAGGGTGGATTATGCTAGCATTGCTTGTGTATGAGATTACCAGACATATTTGGTAGATACAAGAGTTACAACAACATATATAGGGTGGTGGCTTCAGAGACAACCCTAGAGATTATTGTGACCGTCTTAGGGATTGAGGAGAGGAGCGATACAGAGGCTAGTGCAGGCACAGGTCCATTTGAGGAGGCGACAGGCTCAGAGATCACAGCCCAAGGCTCAGGATGGGCAAGATAGATAGGATCGACAGGATGGGGGTGATCAAGCGTAGATGATCATTAACGGTGGGGATCATGGAGTTAGAGAGGGAGACCAGATAGTGAGAGGAGTAGACCTAGGGGTAGCAGGGCCCTCCAGGCCACTTATAAGTGTGCCAACGCTTGCTCCATAGTGAATCTCAAAACTATGAGTACCTGAACGTACTGGAGAATTCGTTTAGTTGCTTTTCAGTCTAGTTCATGTAGTTTTTGCATGAATCTAGAGGCCATGTCCACTACATATGAAATATCAGGTCTAGAGTGCATAAGGTAGTTGAGATTGCCAACAAGTTGATATGAGGTAGCATCAACCAAAAGAGATGGACAATCAGCCTCAAGCTTCACACCAAATAGAAAAAGAGTCAGAGTTGGCTAAAAGTCAACAATGTTAAACCTTGCAAGCAAATCAAGAGCATATATGGATTATGCAATAGTGATTCCAGAGCCAAAAGAAGAAATTTCAATACCAATGAAGTAGCGCAACAAGTCCAAGTCAGTCATTGAGAACCTGTTAGACAAAGCAGTTTTCATCGTTGTAATGGTAGATGAAAAACTCTGTGATCAATAGGTCATCCACATAGAGAATCAAAATCAATAGTGAATCATCCTATAGTAAAATATAGACATTTGGACCAGATTGACATGGTGAATCCAATCAAAAGAAGAAAGGATTCCATCTTGGCACACCAATCTCGAGGAGTTTATTTGAGGCCATACATTTTCGAAGTTTGCAAACCAAAGAGGAATCTTCAACAAGTCCTTGTAGTTGCTCCATGTATATTTCGTCTTTGAGATCACCTTGAAGAAAGACACTTTTCACATCCATTTGATGAACATCCCAACGATGTGCTTTGGCATTAGCGAGAGTGAGTCGGATTGAGTTCATTTTGGCAACTAGGGCGAACGTCTTGGTATAGTCAATGCCAAGGACCTGAGAAAAACTCTTTGCTATCAAACGTGCTTTGAACTTACGTACAAATCCATCTATTGTAAATTTTGTTTCGGTAGATGCACTTACATCGAACAAGTTTTCTTCCCTTAGGAAGTGCGACTAAATCCCATGTGTTGTTCTTCTGCAAAGAACTATACTCCTCTTCCATAGCAGTAGCCCACTAAGGAGTGCCTGATATCTTGCGAAATGACTGGATCAGAAGCAGATGCAATGAAAACATGTGGGACATCTTGGAATTATGAACAGATTTCCCTGTTTGATGGATCTCCAACCCATTAGCCGACACCCTGCAATGTTTGTCTAGTCCAAAGAGGACCAGTGCTCAAAGAGTTAGGAGATTATTCATCCTCTGAAGATATTCTGCAAGGAGGTGAATCCTCATCACTACTCTCATCGTCAGAACTAAAAGAAGAATTTATATCATCAAGGTGCTGATCAGATGAATTTGAATTGTCAAAATTGTCGATCAAATCTCAGTGCGTCTAAGGGGGAGAGGTGTCGAGTGTGGAGTCCGAAGGACCCTCTAAAAAATAAACATTTATCTCAATGAACAACTCACAAGTGTTGGGATGGAGAACCCTGTATCCCTTAACACCCTCAAGATATCCAACGAAGATGCAAGATTGACTCTGAGGTTCCATTGCCTTACATTTTTTCTTTGGAATGTGAGCCATAACAAAATATTCAAACACTCGAAAGTGATCTACTATGGGTTTCTGACTGCTCCAAGCTTCAAAAAGAGTGACTCCTTTTCAATGCCTCATGAGAAACACAATTCTGAATATAACAAACAGAGTTGATGGCCTCGACTCAATACTGAGGTGCAAGAGACTTGGAGTGTATCATACAATTGGTCATTTCTTTCAAGGCCCTGTTCTTGCACTCTGCAACATCATTATGTTGTGGACTATATAAAACTATACACTACAGTTCAATCCTCTCTGATGTATAGAACTGTTCAAAACGGTTACTAACATACAACTATTGTCGGTGCGCAAAATCTTTATGGTTTTACTAGACATTTTTTTCTACAAGCGCCTTGAAGACCTGAAAATGTTCAAAAACCTCTGATTTCTATTTAAGAAAACACACCCGAGTGTAACTTGAATAATCATCGATGAAAGTCAGGTTGTACTTTGTCCTGTTGAATGAAGGTTTTGAAAATGGACCAACAATTTTATTATGGACAAGCTACAATATTTGTGTAGCTCTTCATGGTTTGCCCTTGTTATACTTCTCCTCAAGATGCTTACCAAGTATGCAACTTTGGCAAACACCGTAAGAAAACTTGATTCGTGATAACCCTGAAACCATCTTTTGATGTCTAAGTTGTTCCAAGTGGTGATAGTCGAGATGGTCGAATCACTCATGGCATAATTTACTCACCACATTTGAATGAGTGAGCAAGCTAGTAGAGGGTTGATCAAGAGCAAATATAAGAAAGTATACAATCTGGACCAGTGATTTGCTTTTCCAAATGCAACAACGAAGTAACTATCTCCTTACCTTATAACCACAAAATTGGGTGTGAACTCAACTTTCATTGCCCGAACCCATGTGAATGATCCAATAAATAGATAGGAGATAGGTGGATAATGAGAGAACACATAGAACATCATGAAATGTCTCATCATTCACTTCAATAGAACCACTCCCACTAACTTTTGCGGAAGTAGTGTCACTCAACAAGATGGAAGGCATAGAACAAGGCACTAAGGACGAGAACATGTCCTGTGATGAACTCATGTGGTGCAATGTGTGAGAAACAATAACCCATCCAGAAGGTTGGGATTCAACTGCAAGAAGTGCTTTGTCCTTATCTTTGCTTTTCTTACTGTCTTTGGCCTTAAAAGATTCCTGTGCTAATGAACTCTAATTAAAGCATTTAGGGACACTGATGTTGAGCTTCTTGAACATCTTTGTCAGTTGGTCAATCTGTTTCTTTATACATTTGGACTCATCATGTCCAACTTTTTTCAGTAGCTACATGTGAGTCACTCTTTCGTAGGTATCCTGTCTGAAGAGGAATCTTTTGATGCTTTTGACTTAGCATCAAATTTCTAATCCTTTCTTTCCTCTAGGTCCTTGTTCTATTTCTTCGCCTTGCTATCAGAAGCCTTTTGCTTGCCATGATTCACAATTAAGGCATGAGATTTCGAGGACTTCAAAGTGTCCATTTGAATAAGCTTGTCTTGCTCCTAAATCAAGTCAACATGAAAATCATCCAAGGATGGCATGGTCCATGTAACTCCAATGACACGCTTCGTGGCGTGAAAGGTAGAAACGAAGATAGAATAGATGGAACCGAATTTAACAAGGATGAAAAGAATCAGTTGACCATCCTTTTTATCAATGTCGCACAGTTTCCACCATGGTTGGAAAACTCGCCATTTGCAAGTACTCGGCAAGCCCAAAAAACTTGATTTAGAAAAAACTCGGCCACTTAAAAAATTGCTTAAACTTAACTAAAAACGCATTTTTTTTTGCAAAATTCAAAGATAAGATGCATCCAATGAGTCAATAAATGAGTACATAGAAGAAACACATTGTATTTGATTGATTTGAAAAAATATTAGATACAAAATGGCATCCTCATGTAGAATGCTCAACGCGCTGATATGATAGTCTAAAACAAAATGAAAATAACAAATTGTTTTTGTAAAATTGAAAGTAAATACTACATACACAATATATTTCAGTTTTTACAAATTCACATCTTCATCTTCCCATGTCTAGATCTCAGTAGGGGACCAGGAGAGGGTCTAATCGTAAAGCTCTGCTCTTGTTGTCCCTGTGGCTTCTTTACCTCCATCCTGGATGTAGATCATGCTACAGTGACTGGTGGTGGCACTAGCAATGATTTCTTCTCAGGGTCATCCTCAATGTCATCCAATGAAAATGCAAATCCACCCCCTCCTCCATTGTCTGTCAATCTAAATCATATGCCATCCTCGAAAAACAATAGAGGTTGTTCCCCCCACCCTGTCCAATCACTATATGGATCTATCTCATCCAAATCAATTGGATCATCTGATATTTCTTCTACCTTTTTTGTGCACAATTGAAGATTATATTGCACATAGACAAAATCATTGAGGCATTTTTGAGTTAGTTTGTTCTTCTTTCTGTGGATAGCCTCAAACAAGCTCTAAATCGTGGATGTCATTAACAATGAGGTTTGCCTCCTCAATCGTGGATGTCATCCTCTAAATGCAAGTAGTGAGACCTTCCATAACCTCTCTAGTAGAATCTACATAGGTACTTGAATGGAAGAAGCGGGAGTTCAAGAAGTACCATGTTGCATGGATGGGTTGGTGGAGTTGATGTTTTCACCTCTTGTCAATAATCTCCCAAATAAGATCAAGCTTGAGGCAGTCCCCCTTATAATAATTTATAATAGCCTCCTTGGCCCTATCCATGGCCTCATAAAGATACCCCATTGGAGTTTTATCCCCATCCACCAAGCAGAGAACTCTAAGAGTTACAATTTACAAATTTACAATGAAAGACATTAAAAAAAATATTCAATTTGAATTTAAATTCAAAGTTTTGAAGTTACCTTCACAATCTCCATAGCTCTTTATGCAAAGAGGACGTCGAAGAGAATGCTTAAAACTCTATTTCCTTATGGCTTCTTCAAATAAGTTGAGTCGAGCCATGCTTGACTCACAAACATTTGTTTCAAAACCGTCAATGCACCAATAATGCTTTGCAATGTTAAGAAAACTATTGCAGACCTTGTCACACCAGGTCTCACCAATTCTCTCCTTTGAGTGTGCTCCGTCATCAAGTGAAGAACCCAAAGGTGATTGTAGATAAATTTAGTGATCCTCCTTCAATCCTCTACAATTGGGGTTACCCAATCTAATTTGTCTATGTCCTCCAAAAGAAGATCAAGGACATGGGCAACACATGGTGTCCAAAAAATTGTGTGGTGTTCATCTTAAAGGATTCTCCCTGCTGCCACATATGTTGTTGCATTGTCAGTTATGATTTGCACCACATTTTCAATCGCAACCTCCATGCACACTTGTTCCAACATTTTAGCTAAATTTTCTACATTTTTTACTATGTTGGAGGCATCCATGGATTTCAAGAACACCATCTCATCTTTGCAAAAAACCAAAAAAAATTAATGATGGTACGATTTTTTCCATCCGTCCACCCATCAGAAAGAATCGTGCAGCCATATTTTTGTCATTCTTCTCTTTGTTTTATCGCTACCCTTGCCCTTTCAGTTGCACTAGTAAGCAACCTACAAATACAAAGTGAAATTAAATACACAATTTTAATTTGTAAACAAAAAAATAGCTTAAATTAATTATAAATTAAACTTAAAAAACATAAATTAAAGAACATAAACTAACCTCCTCAAATCTTTGCGAGAAGGCGTTTGTAGCCTTTCCCTGCAACTATCAATGCGGTCACCAAATTGTGCCAATAAGATGAGCTTGCCACATTGAAAGGGATGTTGAGTACCAAAAATCTATACAAGCAACGTCTCCCTACTTATGCACCTCCCTATTCCACCCAGTTGTCTTTAAAGAAAGTTGTTCACTAGATGTGTTTCTAGGCACAAAAAAATCACGCATGCATGAACTCGTAGGTGTTGATCTTGGTGCTCTACTAGAGATAGATGAAACGATCGAGGTGGTGGTGGGTTGCAATGGTTGCCTTCGCACACGTGGACCACAAAGAGAGCCCACTATACCTGCTACATCATCATCTGACTCAAAGTTGACTAGAGCACCTTGAAAAGAAGCTATGACTGCTTGCATTACCACTTTTGCCTTCGCTCTTTGCACCTTTTTTTCTTCTGCAACTTCAAGTATGACATGCAGTTGTCTTTTTATTTTCTCCTTGATGTTTATGCAACTCTTAGCATCACGTTGAGGGATATCAGCAAGGTGGTATTTGAAGTGATTGATGCCTCCACAGTATACATTTTTACATCTAATACAATACACTGAATAAAATTCTGGTACTTCATATGCATATTTCTAAGCAAGATCTCTAGCTCCTGCTAGACGAGTGCCTACAAATCACGTCGGCATGGATGGCGTTGAGTCTGAAACAAAAGCGGATTCAGAAGCCATTATCAATTAACCTACACACAATGACAAAGTGAAAACACAACTTGTTAGTTTTTCGATAGAAAAGTTAAAAACAAACTAAATTAGATTAAATCAAAATAGATTACTTTAAATTAGTAAAAATCTAAACTAATCTAAGATTCTAAACCTTTTCCTTAAAAAAAAATGGATTAAAAATAGAAAATAATAAACTAAGTTTTTAAAATTAAAAAAAAATCAAAATATTACTTTAAATTAGCAAAAAAATTAAGCTAATCTAAGATTGTAAACATGTTTTCAACAAAAAAAAGGATTCAAAATTTAAAAAATAAGGTTTGAAGAAAATGTCAAAAAAATGAAAAAATCAATAAAATATTTAGAAAAATCAAAAAAATGTGTCAAAATTTTTTGTTTTGATGAATATAAATCTTCTTTTCAACAATATAAATGTATTTAAATCTTTTTTACAGTATATTCATGATGTTTTTTAAACATAGAATCAACAAAAATGAAAAAAAAATTAAAAAAAATGAAAGAACAAGAAAAATCAAAAAACCTACCTAGAAATCCAATTTGCGTTTGAAATCCGATGAAAATTTCCTTCAAATCTCATCTCCTCCATGCAAAATCACTAAAAAATGGTGCAAAATAGTTTGGAGTGGGTTTTTGGTCAAGCAAGAGTGAACAGAAAAAAAAACAAAATGAAAAGCCCTTTTTGCCGTCCACGGGCTTTATACCCAGATCGCGCAAGTTTTTGGCGAGTTTTGGCGATTTTTTGATGAGTTTTTCCCTACTAGTTCTTGCATGAAATACTCATTTAAAAAAAAAACTCACGACTTTTTGACGAGTTTTCCAACTATGGTCTCAGAAATCTTCGTCTTATCGCATACATCCACTTGCCTCGCTCCTTAGCATTGGTCCTTTACCAAGGACTCATCCTACAAGGCTAATTATTGTTGCTCTGATGCGTTCCCTCTTGGGACTAGTCTTACAACTACAACCTTATCCCCTCGCATTTCCGCTAGGGGTATCTTATTGTAGCTCAAGTACCCGAGGCATCCCAAACCCTCATTGGCTTGATTTTATACTCACCTTGTAGATATCTTTTCAAGTGACCATCCGGCTCATACCTCCCCTTCGAGGGGGTATCATGCAATTTCATTTACTAAATTACGCAATAATTGTTTTTTGAAAGACCATTACTCCCCATTTAGTCACTCGCAATGCCCTTTCAAAGAAGAAAAAAATGTATACACCTAAATTCAATCGCCTTATCGCACTAATTTCACTTATTTAATCTCGTAACCATAATCCTAACCAATTAATTAAATCTCGGTCCCTATCATATACCCCATGCAACTTACCAAAATTTATACACTCCTATGACAAATTAATCCCCCCATTATCCCACTAAACATCATTTTTAACTACTAATCCTACCTTATTAATTAGCCACTGGCCCACTTGCCAATTAAAAATACATATATATTCCAACTACCCTCCTAGCCAACTTATCCCTCGACTTTCCTACACCCCTATGAGCCTTAAACCTCCCTAAACCCCTAACTAATCCCTATGATCCCATAATCTAATCTAGAAGCCTCTAGCTCTAGAGACTTCTCTAACTCTTTAATATAGAGAATTTTAACTGAATTAAAAAATTATCTAAAACCTCCTCCATCAACTTATAAATAGTTATGCTTGGAGCATTGTTGAATTAATTAGAAACCCCATAAGCCATTCTTACATCCATGTACTAGTTATCCTAAGCACTCATACTCTCTTGCATCCAATCTAACATCCAAAGAAACCATTATATCCATCTTGAACCCATTATGAAGCAATTCATAATCCAGTCAAATAGTATTAAAAAATTCGTTTGAACATCTAGGAGGGGAGCTAATAAGAACAAGGTGATGGTAAAAAGTCATTTCTAATTGTTGATTGTTCCTATATTTCTCTCCCTTTGATGTTATTGTAATTTTGAGTTAAAATTGTTAATTTTAGTATTTTAGATCCATAGCTCAAAAATACAATCATACATTCATCAATAAATGTCAGAAAAATAAAAACATTTACAAATTGAAAGTGTCTACATTGGTCCACACAAATCAGAGTGAACAATCTTAAATAGATATTTGCTCCGACTAACTTGTCAACTGAGAATGACTCTCTGTTTCGTTTTTTCAAAATACACCCTTCACATACTCTGTAATTTTTCTATCAGTTGCATACATTTTACCATCGTTTTTCTATATAAAAACTTTAAACCACCAAAATTCAAATATGTCAGTAAATTCTCATTTTTTATTTTTAACCAGAAATTGTTTATTGAATATATCTTGTTAAATTAAATGTGGAAAAACTAAAAATATTGTTGAAGGGTGAGCTTAAACAAATTTTGACCTCAAATTTGGTTATAACCTCAAATAAAACATTCGATTACTGGTCATTTGAAATTTAACTACCACTTGATTTCTTAAAAAATCTGTATATAATTATATATTCATTATTTTTTAAAGACACTATAACTCTTCTAAACAAATTGTCTTATGATTATCAAATTATGTTTTAAACCAAGAACATAAAATCTAGAATGATTCTTTTTTCCCCCTTAGTTAAAATATTGACATTCTATTTTCCCATGACTCACTTTATTATTATTGTCCAAAATAATCTCTAATTTTACTGACTTGTTCAAATTTGAAAACATTTTAAATTGTCTATTATGTAAATACTACAATCTGAATTTAGAAACCATATATCTTTTAAATTTTTCTTAACAATATTGCATATCAAAAACATATTATCTTGAATTTGAGTTTATCAATAAAATTTTACACTTTGTTTATTAAAATCAAATTGTCTATTTCTACATTCATATGCATAATGACCATACTTTTTACAGTAATAACATTGAACTTGAAATTTGTCATACATTTAATTCGCAGATTAATAATGACTTGGATTTTCATTGATGTTGCTACCATTTGAATGTGTTGGACTAATTTCTCCACCTCTTGTTAAAAAATTTCCTCTATCTTTAAAGTGAAGTACTCTTACTCTACCATAACTAATAGAAACTTGTGATTTGAAAGCATGCTTCAAAAAATTAGAAGAGCAACTAAACATATTATCATGAAAAATTAGAGATGCATAAAGATCTACAGAAAACTGCGAAAAAAAATTCCCTTTTATAACTACAACACTAAACTCAACCTTTGTGGATAGGTTCCTCAATATTTTGTCTATTATTCTTGTCTTAAAAAATCTCACTATGACCCCTGATTTATTTATTTAGGCCAATAACTTGAATAAAAAATAAATTTAAAATTCAGTGTTTCATAAACATAATTTCAAAATATGTTCGCAGATTTGTAAATTTATAATTTTTACCTTACCCATACCTTAATAAGTAGTTTGGATGATGTCTCATATTTAATTTGATTTTGTTGTTGCAACATTTGGGAAGACGCTTTCATGTATTGCCCGAAAGATTTAAAAAAAAGTATTTAAATTATTTTCATGTTATCAATAAACAAATATTTCTTTGTCTGTGATAATGCATTGTATATTGTTAGATTAGCAAGTTCATTAATTATCTACAAGCTCTCATATATCTTGAAAACTAAATAAAACCATCATTTTATTTAACTAATACTTATAATTTATATTAATAAATTGAAGAATTTAGAAATTAGTAAAACTTCTGTCAGAATAGTATATTATTGTTGACTCAATTTGAAAGAAGTTTTTATGTCTATTGAAAGAAGAAATAGATATGTCAAACTTAACTTAAAAAAGGTGTTAAAACAAAGTAAAACAACAAACTAAACTTGAGTATAAAAAATAATAACAAACACAACTTTATGAAAAATACATTTTCTATTAAACTCTACAAACATTTTTGCTTTTTGATTCATTTACAATTCTTCACACTTATCGACTATATTTTCTTCAGTTGTTTGTCTTTCATTTATAAATGAAAGTGAATACAACATATTTATAACAATTATATGTTTTATCCACAAAATTTCTCTTATTCCACTGACATGTAATATCATTATTCTATTACCACAAAGTCTCAATAACATTATATTTCTCAAATATACAATTATATATCTTATTTACATTCCAATAACTTGTTTTATGCTCAATTAACATCTATTACCTTATTTTATTACTTTACTTACATACTTTAATACCACATAATATTTCACTATGATTTGTCATCTAATTACTAACATCATTTTAATACGCATTATTGAGTTTTATAAAACACTAACATTATTTTAATATTTCAATCACACATACTCCATCCTAGTTGGGACAAGATTATATTGTAGCCCCCCTTAAACTTGATTATGCATCTAAAATATTTCAATCACACACTCCATCCTAGTTGGGACAAGATTATATTGTAGCCCCCCTTAAACTTGATTATGCATCTTGATGACACCCAAACAATCTTTCAAATGTTTAAAACCTTATTTTCCTAACGACTTGACAAAGATGCTGGCATACTGATTTTCAAATCTAAAGAACTCTAAATATATCTCTCAATTGTTGACTAATTATTTAATAAAATATAATCTTTGATCCCACTATGATTATGTATGAGTAAAATATTAAAATAATGTTAGTGTTTCATAATGCATGATCGTGAGTATTGAAATGATATAAATGATAAATCATAGTAAAATATTATGTGATATTAAATATGTGACTATAGTTATAAAATAAATAATGAATGTGAATGGAACATAAAAAGAAATATAAGTGAGAGAATTATATAAATGAGAAATAAAATGTTAGTAGAATTTTATGTAATAATAAAATAATGATACTGCATGATAATGGATCATAAAGATAATTTTGTCGTTAAAACATAAAATTATTATATGTATTTACTTTCATTTATAAGGGAAAGGCGAGCAAGTGAAAAAAAAGAGTCAAAAAGTGTGAAGAATTGTAAGTAAAATAAAACAAACAAGTGCTTGTAAATTTTAATAAAAAGCTTATTTTGCATAAAGCTTTATATGTTTGTTATTTTACTAAAGTATAATTTATTGTTTTATTTTGTTTTAAACACACATTCTCTAAGTTAGATTTATCATCTCTCTCTTTCAAATTGATATCAAAAAAAAAATTTAAATTTGTATGAAAACCAACAATGACATTTTCTTCTAACATAAGTCTTACTAATCCTCAAATATCTCATTTTACTAGAAAGAATTATGAGTATTAGTCAATCACAATGACGATTTTGTTTAATTCTCAATATATATGAGAGCTTGTAAAAAATCGCTTTCATAAACCTATTAATGCAACATACAATGTATTATCTCAGACAACGAAAGACTTGTTCAAAGATAACTGATAAAACATTCAAAAACTCTCTTCTACATCTTTCAAACAATGCATGTGTCTTCCCAAAAGTTACATTAGCAACAAAATCAAAGCAAGCATGGGACATTCTCGAAACTACATATCAAAATATGGCTAAGATAAAAATTATAAAATTATAAATATTGAGAAGAGATTTTAAGACTATGTTTATGAAAGACTCAGACTCTGTAGATTTATTATTTGCTCAAATTATTAGTGTAATTAACCAAATTAAATCCCTTGGAGAGACTCTTGATGATAAGACAATAGTTTAAAAAAATTGAAGAGCCTACCAACAAAATTTGAGTCTATTTTGTGACTATAAAAGAAAAATCTCACATTTTTTAATAAATGAACTTCATGCATCTCTAATTTGTCATGAGCATAGGTTAAGATGTTTTAATTATTCTTTGAAGCGTGATTTCATCAAATCACAAATTTTTATTAGTCATAGTAGAAGAGGAAGATCTAACTTCAGAGGAGATAAAAGAATCAGTCCAACACATTTAAGTGGTAGCAACACTAACCAAAATCTAGTCTCAATATGACAATTATTAAGTTCAATATTATTACTACAAAAAATATTATCATTATGTATATGAATGTAGAAAAATAAATTTTGATTTCAATAAACATATTACAAAAAAATTTAAAGAAAATCAAAATCAAGATAGTATATTTTTAGTATGTCATTTTGTCAAAAAAAATTTAAAAGATGTACAGTGTTTAAATTCAAACTGTAGTAATCACATAACATTCAATTTACAAATGTTTTCAAATTTGGACAAGTAGATAAAATCAAATATTACTTTCGACAATAATAAAATAATGTCAATAATATAAAAAAAATGTCAATATCTTAACTGACAATAAAGAGAAAATGATTATCCCAGATATTTATTATGCTCCTAGTTTAAAACAATTTGATGAGCATTGAACTTATTCAGAAGAGTTATAAAATGTTTTTCAAAAATAATAAATATATAATTATGAAAAAAATTTCAAAAAATCTATTACTAGTTAATGACTAGCAACCAAATTTTTTTTTTAAATTGGAACCCTATTTAATGTCAGAATTTGCTTAAGTTCATCCTTCAACAACCCTTTCAATTTCCCCACATTCAATCCAACAATATATAGTTCAACAAACAACTTTCTAATCATAAATAAAAGATGAAAATTGACATTGACATTTGTGATTTAGACACTTGAATTTTGATGGTCTAAATTTATTACATATGAAAATTATGCTACAAGATATGTCATTGATAGAAAAATCAGTGTATGAAAGGTGCATTTTTTAAAAACAGAGTAGAGAGTCATTCCTAGTTGCCAAGTCAGTTAAAACAAAAACCCCATAAGAGATTATTCACTCCGATTTGTGTAGACAAATGCAGACATTCAATTGGTGGATTTTTTTTTGACATTTATTGATGATTATAGTGGAAAGACGTGGGTGTGTTTTTTGAAATATAAGTTTGATATTTTTAAGTTTTTTCAGAAATTCAAAACTTTAGTTGAGAAACAAAACATGCACTATATCAAAGTTCTAAGAACAGACAGAGGTGATGAATATATATAAATTATTTTTCTAAATTTTTATAGAGATCATCGAATCCACATGCAATTTACAAACCAGATACACCTCAAAAAAATGGAGTGGCAGAGAGAATTGAACAATTATGGAAATGGCGCAAAGTATGTTGAAGGCCAAACATTTGCCAAATGAGTATTAGGCATAGGCTATAACATGCGCAATTTACATAATGAATAGATATCCAACCAAGAATGTCAAGAACATGATTTTGCAGGGAGCATGGAGTGGAAAAAACATAGGTTTATATGCACATCCTAGTTGAATTGAGAAAGAAACAGTTGAATTGAGAAAGAAATTAGATAACAAAGGATAAATATGCATCTTAGAATAAAGTAAAGACACAAAAGCTTACAAGTTGTATAATCCAATATTTAGAAAGGTAATAATCAATAATGTGCAGTTCACAGAAGAAGCAGCATGGGATGGAAGTTTGGAGAAAACAATGAGTATTGCAGTAGGTTTACTTTAAAATGATGTTGAAGTTTTAACTCCAATAGGTATTCCTTCTATGGTACCTCCTTCCACGCCCACCTAAACTCAACAAAGTGGTCCACAACTGACACCTTCATCATATATAAGGACATCACGAATTCAAGCAAGAAGTCCATCAAGTGAACAACAAATGCCACAACTTACAACTGAAACAACACCTTCTACAACAAATATTTAAGGTGTCGAATTGTCAAATTCGAATTATTTGAGTTATACTTCAAACACAGGTTTAAAGTATCATAGAACAAGAAGACTGAATGATATCTATAGTCAAATTGAAAGTGAGCATATTGTTGATTTATTTTCTCTTTTTGCTTTGATTTCACAATCAGTTGATCAAGTGCATTTAGAAGAAGCAATTAAAGATGAAAATTGGGCACAAACCATGGATGAAGAGATTGATGTTATAGAGAAGAATCATACATGGGATTTAGTGGATCTTTCAAACGGAAAAGATATCAAAGTAAAGTGGGTCTATAAGACCAAGTTTAATGCAGAGAGAGATGTGCAGTAACACAAGGCAAGACTAATAGCAAAAGTTTTATCATAACAACTTGAAGTTGACTACAATGAAACATTTGCTCCAGCAGCCCATCTAGACACAATAAGATTAGTATTGGTTATAGCAGCTCAGAACAAGTGGCCAGTATATCAAATAGATATAAAGTTGTATTTCTGAATGATTTCCTAGAAGGAGAAGTGTATGTGCCGCAGCCACCAGGGTATGAGGTCTTTGGTCATGAAGACAAGGTCTACAAACTCAAGAAAGTGCTCTATGGACTCAAGCAAGCTCCTATAGCATGGTATAACAAAATTGATTATTATCTTTTACAAGATGGCTTCAGTAGGTGTAACAATGAGTTTACATTGTATACAAAGATTAATGAACGAGGTAAAATTCTAATTGTATGTCTGCATATTGATTTGAAATTCACAGATAACATGTCAATTGATTTATTCAAGGGAACTATGAAGAAAGAATTTGAAATAACCAATTTAAGTTATATGAAGTCTTTTCTTTGGATTGTGGTGAATCAATCTAAAAATGGCATATTCATTTCTCAAGCCAAATAGACCAAGGATATTTTGAAAAGGTTAAAGATAATAAATTGTAAGCCAACACCAACACCAGTCGTAATGGGTTTGAAGGTAAGCAAGGACGACAAAGGGTCTTATGTTGATCCAACACTGTATAAAAGAATGGTTGGTAGTCTTCTATATTTGTCAACGACTAAGCTAGATATATTGTATGGTGTAAGCCTTATTTCAAGGTTCATGGAGTCTCCAAAAGACTCTCCATGACAAACAAGAAAACAAATATTAAAATATGTTTCAAGTACAAAATATTTTGACATTTTAGATGCATCTTCTAAAGATTTCAAACTAGGCATTGATAACACGAAAAGTACATCAAGTTATGTTTTTTCAATTTGGAATAGGTGTAGTATCATGGGCATCCAAGAAACAAACAATTATCACTCTCCCATCAACATAAGTAGAATATGTAACAACAGGAGCAACATGTCTAGCAATTTGGATGAGAATGATTCTAGTAGAGAGAAGTAAACATATAGACACCAAATATCATTTCATTAGAGGATTAGTCAACAAAACAGAGATTTATTTGAAGTTTCGCATATCCAAAGATCAATATGCAGACATATTCACCAAACCATTAGGAAAATAAGGCTTTAAGTATTTTGAGAGATTGTTTCAGTGTCATCAAGATGTGGAGTCAAGCTTAAGGGGGAGTGTTCAAATATAGTCTTGACCCCACTATGATTGAGTATGTATGAATGAAATATTAAAAAAATGTTAGCGCTTCATAAAGCATGATAGTGGATATTGAAATGATGTTAGTAAGTAGATGACAAATCATAGTGAAATATTAGGTGGTATTAAAATATGTGAATGGAGTCATAAAACATGGCAATGGATGTGAGTGGAGCATAAAGCAAGTTAGTGGAATGTAAGTTGAAGACATAAGTATGTAAGTGAGAAATAAAATATGTTGTTGAAACTTTGGGTGATAATACCGATGATATGTGGGTGAGTTGGTAAAATGACTTGGTTGTTTTCAACACCACCAAAGTTCAAATCTCAGTATAGTATCAGAGGTCGGATGTGGCCGATCATTGGTATGCTTGGGCCGGTTGTGATCGATTGTTGGTATTCTTAGACCGATTGTGGTTGATCATTAGTATTCTTGGGTCAATTGTGGTTGTTGATGGTATTCTCGGATCAGTTGTGGTTGTTTGTTGGTATTCTCGACTGGTTGTGTCCATTGTTGGTAAATTTGGTACTTCTGATAGATAATCACTTGAGGATTTGGGCCCTCGATTGTGTTCCAGACCGGTTGGAGCTCCGGTCAAAAGCGAATACCTATCTAAAAAAAATGATAGTACATTTCAGTGGATCATACGAGGAATCATGTTGATGAAGCATATAATTGTTTTAAAAATGTATTCACCCTCATTTGTAAGAAGGCAAACAAGTGAATAAAATGGAGTCAAAAAGTGAAAGAAATTGTAAGTGAAACAAAGCGCACAAGTACTTGTAGATTTTAATAGAAAGTCTATTTTGTGTAAGGTTATGTGTGTTTGTTATTTTCTTCTATACTCAAGTATAATTTCTTGTTGTAGCACATATTCTCTAAGTTATATTTACCACTGTAATGTTCCTTTTTGAAAAAAAATTAGGTTTTGATTTTTATATTTAATTATAAAAATTTATATTAAGGTCTACTCTAACACATGCAACACATAACACTAAAAACTCAAATCCTAGTCTTTACTCCAATCAACAAACACATGAAATAATGTTGAATACAAGGTCACAGCCTAAAGATACAAGCAGTAATGATGGAACAACATCAACAAATAAAGGTCAATAAGTTATTACAACAAGCCCTAGCTATAGAAATTCACAGATATTTTTAAGCTAGTTGATCGAGTGGGAAAGCTTAGGTAATCATAATGAAGATTCAAACGAATTATCATAGAGTTTCCCATTAATGGGGATCCTGTCCATGATAGAGAAAATGTATACAAATTTTAACAATTATTGCCCATCTAGGTTTTCGTCGAATAAAAAGACAAACTACTATGTGTGTTTGGATTAACAACTCATTAGTTTATGTACATATATGCATACAAACATTCATGCATAGTACCTACATAGATACATGTATACCTGCATACCTTTGTCAAATAAACAACTAAAGAAACTACTTCATGGACTTGAATTAATTTTTCAATACAACACATTTTAAAGTTGTTGCCCTCCTTACCCTGCATGGCTTAGGCAAATTAATCAAATCAAGGCTCAGGAATTTTGCCAGGAAAACTCCACCATCCAGCAGATACTGCAAAAGAAAGTACACTTTGGCCCAAAAAAATATAATCTGGTAAATACCATTTTTTATATGATTAAGCAAAGCTTATATCTAGACTCTGCATTTAGTTTATTATGTGTCTAAGTCTACATGATGTTTTATACAGATTTATCTTCATCGTCCACTTGTGTATCATGTTTTTCAATTAAAACATGTCACTGATGCAATTGCATCCAAGGTGTAAAAGTAATATTACATCAACCAAAAATATTAGCGATGTGTTTGTGGATTAGTCGGTCCTTTCATTGTTTTGGAATGGTAAAATTTGATCGAAAGGACATCAGCACTGCCAACACTTCAAGGGCATCAAGTACATCAAAGAGTATCAATTCCATTCAGCAACATGGTGTTCCAACTGTATTAGTTAAGTGATTCGACTATCACTAACATTCAGGGAGTGGGTGCGTTTGTTGAACTAAAAGTGTTATGTTTTGGAACTGAAGCAAAAGGTCATGAAGAATACCTACAGAGTAGAATTTGGTTGCAAATTGTTTCTCCTTGAAATGTTACACACTTTCAAAAAGATAGTATCTCAATTCTAGTTTGTATGCAAAATATATAGCCTCCGAAAGATGGTGTATTTCAAAGTGTGAAGAAATGTCAAGGCGGTTTTGCAAGGCTTAAGTGGCAGTTTTGTAACTGTTAGATTTCATTAAAAGGCATTTTTGAAACCACCACTCTACATTAACTAGAATTTCCCCTGGGAGGAATGTCAAAAGCAAGTAATTACCGAAAATGATGAATTGTCAGTTGTTAAGCATTTTCAAGATGCTTGGAAGTTCAAAGAGCCACTCCAAGAGTCAAAGAAAGATTTGAAACAATCAAGGGAGTAGCTTCAAACGAGAAGAGAGAGATTTGGAAGGAGAGTTCTCCAAGAAAACAAGTGATCGTCGAATGAGTGAGAAGACCATTGAGGCATTGAACTAGAATGTACCTTCTTCATGTAATGTTTTCAAAAGCCAATGTGTCAAGTGTGTGAAGTGTGCAATCAAATCTCTATAACATTGTCTTTGAATTCAATGAATAGTGTATTTTAAATTTCAAGTCCGAGTATGGTGTTTGCGTTAGTGTGTCCATGGGAGAATATAACTGTGGGTTGGAGAGTAAGGTAACCATTAATTTGGCCTTTCATTCTTGTCTACATAATTTGGTATCAGAGCAAAGTTGCTCCTTGTTGGGATAAGTTTGTGAGGATATAGTGGGTTCGTGAGAGGTGTGACAAAAGTCCTGCAATAGCAGAGAGATATGTGAAGAGTAGAAATGGCACATAGACAAGTACCTCCAAAAAGAGGAAAAAGAGCACCAAGAGTAGTAGAATTGGCCGAGATGTTGAGAAGATTCCAAGTGAGATTGGATGCAATGGAGACTACCGTAATCTCATCAGTTTGGGTATTCGGTTCATTGAAAAAAAAAAAAAATCAACTAGGTATTGTATGTTGTTGCCTAGTATATTTATTAGTTGCTCCTAAGTGCAATAATCAAAAAATTGCATAGGTTATTGGTTTATTTTGAAAAGGATATTATATTAAAAATCAAAATTCAGAAAACTCCTTAAAAGGGACATTACAGTAATAATTCTTAGATGGAATCACCTTAGAAAGAGAGGGTTTTTGTCCTCAAATCCAACAATGGAAACCAAGAGGGTTTTCATCCTTCATATCTCTACACTCCAAGGGTTTTCGTCCTAGAAAGATATTGAACAAGAAATGTTTAAGTTCTGAAAAGGTGTGTTTGATTTCAATAATAATGGATGAATGAATTGTTTACAATGAAAGATATTTATAGCATTTTGAAAGCAGGGAGATAGTGGAGTGTGTAGCAAGCCATAGTGGAATAATGACACCATCAACTCATAGTAGCCATAGTGGAATAATGACACCATCCACTCGTAGTGGAGTATGCACTCACAATTAGTGAGGTGTGCACTCAATCATAGTGGAGTGTGCACCAGCTCATAGTGGAGTGTGCACTCAGAGGCCACTTTTAACTTTTACCCTTTTTTCTTTTATTTACATTTTTTCTCTTTTCTCACCCTTTTTTTTTATTTCTAATAATATTAAAGTAATATTAAGTTGTAATTTCAAAGTCAGTCACTTAGACAACTTAAAATATTAACTTTATTATTTTTACATTACTTGAAAAAGAGGTCATGACATATTCTTTGTTATGGTCTCAAAGATTTTGGTTTATAGATGAATTAGTATGATTTCTGCTTTTGGCATATTGGTATACTAATGGTTTAAATAAGAATGAAAGGATCTCTTTATTTCTCTTACTCTGTGTCGCTTGTCTCACGTACATGGCAACTATGCTACTCGCATTGCCATCACTATACAGTGCTACCTTGTCTACAGCGACTGCACTGTGATAACATATAGCCATTGCTATAGTTGCTCTTCTACATTCCTAAGAATTGTTCATTGACAATGTTGTAGGTTGTGTTAGGATGTTGCTAAAGGAAGTTTTTGAGTTCGTTGTTATGGATAAAAGTGGAAGTTGTTGACAATTAGTAATTGGAAGTTATTTGTAGGTTGATGCTTATTTTTCCCTCACAGCCATTGAGCCGAATGGTGTAACAACCTTCCTAACAACTTAGGGACAATTTATATTCCTCCTCTATTCGTTTCCTTTTTGCGTGTAATTTGTTATTTTTAGCTTCAAATAAGGATTATGTTGTAATGTTGTTTTAGTCATAATTCTTTTTCTTATTTATTTAAGATGGAGATTTTAAAGACTTTAGGATTAGTCCAAAAGTCAATCATAAATTTGTAGTCAATCATATATAGAGAGAGAGAGAACTAGTAAACCCACCACATTTGCATTGGATTGTAAACCCATTATGCAGCCACAAAAAAGAATGTATCTATCCATAATAAAAATTGTCAACACTGAACTACAAAAACTGTTGGATATTGGTTTCATTTATCCCTTTTTTGACAGCTAGCAGATCTCCTCTCTCAACATTGTCCCTGTTGACCATTTTGGTCCTGTAGGCCAAAATTGGTCTCATTTCTTTCCCTGCTGTTCTAAGCCGTCAATCTTAGATGTATTCCCCCTACTGCAATTGTGCCATTTCCCTTTGTAGTAGCCCAGTTCTGTAAAGAGACAAGTGACTCGAGCTTTGTAGATGTTTTGGTTTGTTCCGGAGGTTTATTTCGTTGTGGGCAGCGAGTTTTCACAAGCCTTTTGGCAAAGGAATGGGTCAACTTCAAAGAGATAAAAGCCTTTTACAAAGCTCCAAGGATGGAGTGCCCTTGCGGAGGGCAACCAGGTACGAATTGGACCGTTCCAGCAGGCTGCGGAGGGCAAAGAGTTTTCCTTTGAAAAAATGACACCGCAAAAGGCCGAAAGGTAAGTCTTCCTTCAAAGAAAATCGCATTGAAAAGACAAGGAAATACAAAGGAAGAATCAATGGATGAATTCCTTCAGACAAAATGCCCAAAGGAATTCCTTCGGACATTTTGTCCGAAGAATTTCACAAGCAAAAAAATCCACGGCAAAAAAGCAAAGGTCCTTCGGACAAAATGTCTGAAGGAAAATACAAAGAAAGGGCCAAGGCTTTGAAAAAAAGATTTCCTTTCCTTCGGACAAAATGTCCAAAGGAATTAAGAAGACCAAGGCAGCCCGAAGGAACCCGAAGGGCAAGTGCCCTTGCAGAGGACTCTCCGCTGCCAAAAAGAGACCCTCTCCTCTCTTCCGAAGGGACACCTTCCCTTCGCGAAGGTTCAATGCAAAAGGCTGAAGGAATTGCAAAGGGCCGAAGGAATACAAAAGGCCGAAGAAATTGCCAAAGGGGTGATGGGCCCGAGAACATCAATTTCAAGGCAATGAACTAGCCGTTGGCTTTCAAATGGCGACGGGCCTGCGAACGTCAAATTTACGATGATGAAATAGCCGTTTGGTTTTCGAATAGTGACAGACCCACAAACGTCAATTTTGATGGGATGCGTCGTCCGTTGAGGACAAGCCAAAGGGCTAATGCCTTCACGACAAGTGGCCCGAAAGAGCTCGAATGGCGCAGGCCCGATGAAATTCAAAGGGGCATAAGACCCAAGGGAAACTCAGTAACCCGCCGAGAAAGGAGTCCGAAGAGCCAGCAAAAGACAAAAAGATACCCCGAGAGCCAAGTTGCTAGGAAAGAGACAAAAACAGTGAAAGCGCGACCACGCACACATAAGTCAAGCGCAGAAGAGAATAGAATAGCCCAAATGGCCAAAGAAGCGTCGACACAAGAAGTTATTGTTGCAGGTGAAACAATCTCCACCAAGTGTTTATCAAGAGCGCGAGCATTCAATGGCGCACCCTGTTTTTCTTCGTTTGAGCATGGATGAGCGGACAGTCGCGTAAGTCTTCATAAAGAGGAGCAACGTTGCCATTCAAACGATCAAGCAACCCATGCTTTTGAAAAGACATTTAATATGATTTAAACGCAAAAGCTTGGGACTACCGCAGCATGGCTCCTTGAGCGAACTTCCTCTTTCCAAGGCATTCAATGCAGCATGGGTTGCTTGTTCTGGAAGGCGCCATAAATCTTTCTCTTTATGCTATATATATTGTAACCTCTCAAGAGAGGAAGATATCTCTCATTTTGTAAGGCGAAGCCCTGCCAAAATTCACCTTTGATCAATAAGAATGTGTTTTACCTCTATCTGACTGGTTATGTTTTTGAGTATGTCTGTGTATCAATCATGTGTTCAGTCATGTTTCCATGATGTTTTCACAAGTTTGACACCAACATACCTGGGATAGACAAAGCACCATTTCTGCAAGTTAACAAGAAGTGTTGTATCTGGAGCGCAGAGACAAAAAAGGGTTATCAGACAGTGTGTTTTTTACAACCCCTGTGGTAAGTTCATTTTCTGTGTGTCTTCATTAAACCTATTGTTAAAGCTCCCTACGGTTTGATATTTTCATCAGATAAAGTGTATGTTTGCCCTCTTTTGGTCTGAAGTGTGAATAACTAAGTAGATCAAAATTGTTTGGTGCATCAGCACTTAAATTAATTTCTATTTTGGTTATCCTTCTCCCTTTTCACCCCCCATTATTAGCAATAGTAGTGAAAAGCCTCAGAGATACATCAAAGGGAGCTAGCCCTTATCTAGATATTCTCCCCTCAATATTGCCAGACCCACAACAAGAGGGGAGTCTCCATTGTGTCGCGTGGAAGAGAGAAGCTCAGTCTTCTTTCAAGGGTGCAATCCACAGCGTCAACAGTTCCCAAAAAGGGTGGGAAATGAGACAATTGTGTGGATTATTGAGAACTCAACACTACTACTCGAAGGGACCACTTTCTTTCTTTCTCTCTCTAGGAAGAAACATTTTTTTTCCTCGATGATTTCAATGGTTAGAATCAAATCAAAATTGCACCTAAAAATCAAGACAAAACTACCTTCACGTGCCCATAGATATGAGAAAAAAAAATTGTGATAGTGAGGACACGCTTTTAAAAGAAGTGAAGTGGAATCTTCTAGAAAGGCATAAATAAGATTAGGTGGGGTGTTGAGGGTTAGGGAATGAGTGACTAGGTGCATGAAAGATAAAACCATTGGAGGGTGGTGAATAAAGTGAAAAACTATGAAAAGTGAGAATTGGAACTATTTATGTGATAGGCTAATATTAGCGATAATAAAAGGGCTAAGTAGGTGACCCTGGTATTGGTACAAGAACTGCTACAAGGTTCGGGTATGCCAATATGGCTTTTTTTTGGCTTGGATATATTTTTGATATGGCCGTACAAATATATATATATTATATATATATATAGCCAACTCTACCAAATTAACATAATATGTATATAAAGAAAACAAAATAAGTTAAATAACCACAAAACATATTGATAATTCAATGCCAAATGTCATGATATTCAGAGATAGAACTTCAATTAGCCTTAGAACAAGTACATGGTGCAACTGTTATAATATATGGACAAAAATCAAGACAAATCAACATATTCAATATACTCATATTGGTCTTCAGTGTCTTCATCAAGAACATCATCATGTAGTTCATTAATACCACAAGCAGTAGCAGTGCCACTCCCACTAGCTCTACACAAGTCATGTGAAGACCCTACTAGCTTTACGTCCAACAATAAAAGGTAGGCAATGGACGCATCCAAGTCAGTAGTGTCTCCTTGGCACCAAATGGGTGATTGTTGTTGTTTTATTTTGACAAAATGAGTGTGAAAGATTTTTTGAGGGTTTCCCCGTACTTTCTTATATTTTTAATTGTTTTTCGAAGGTCCATAGTTGAGTTTTTGTCAAGTGAAAACAAAAATAAAAAACAAAAGAACCATTTTGGCCTTCAATACCAATCAGATGTGCCCAGTATACTGTTGGGCAGCTGCGTATACTCCTAGATTCATCTCGGGATAGACCCAAACGTATCCACAGCTGTGTATCTAGTGGCTATTGAACCTGTACCGGTACTCAAGCATACCATGTCATTACCTACACCACTGGTAGCAGTATCTGATAACATAGTAAAAGGGCTAAAGTGGACAATCGTATCTATATACTAGCATAAAATTCACTAAGGAAGCAAAGGATGGTTGAATACCACTTGATGACATTTTATTTAGGACAAATTATGTTTTATTGCCTTTTTCAAGTATGCTAGAAACAAGCACATATCGATTTCTACTCACAGGGCAAATTCCTTCATCACCCGTCAGAAAAAGCAAGTGACATCAATACTCTTGCCACTAGAGCCATAAGAATTTTAGATGAACATATTTAGTAAATTGATGTATGTCTTTAATTAAATTAAAACATGAAAGGATTTAAGCATCCTACATAACATGGTTTTTCAGCTTCTGGCTATTCATACTGACGTTATCTGGGAGGTCTTTGCACTCACCTTCCGTGATTGTGTTTGATATCCACGATAGTATCGTTAACCAATATAAGTAGAAAATTAGATAAATATATCTATAAAAAGGAATTCCAAAAACATATTTAAGGTTTCTTTGCATGCATTATAAGCAGCTAGAAAATCAAATATAAAACAAAGATATATTCATTAAATGAAACAAGTATATATTCATTAAATAAAACAAATAAATGAATTGGAATATGGCTAAGTTGGACATTGGAAAAATTAGTTCATTTCATACCGCGCTAGCCCAAAAAAGCTTTGCTTGGCAGTTAAAATCTGATGGCAAGGGTGCCCTAGTGCCTCTTTTTTTGTTTCTTGGGAGGTATAATATAATCTTGTATATATTCCTTCATATAAAATAGTATGCATATATGATAAATGAATGTAATTATAATTTGAGTGTATGTCAGCTGTCATGATATGCAAATATTTGGGATGTGTCCGGTATTTTAAGTACTTAGATAGTTGATACATACGAATTTGTATTTAATCCATTGACATATGTATCCAGGAAACAGGGTTAATGAAGGTTGTATTTCTATTAGATTGTTCAAAGTTTCAAACAATGGGGAAAGACACGAGAAAATGAAATGTTTTTACATGCATGTATTTTTGAAGAACGATGAGAATGAATCTCCGGTTTTGTGATGCTCCAAAATTGAGTACTCTGAATGTTTATCCTTGAGTTCTGTTATGTTGTTTATTTATTCACACACTTTGTTTGGTAAAATAACTGAAGAATAAACATTGGTTAAAATTCAGATCCCTTTGAGAATGAATATATTAATTTGCACACACTGGAAAAGACTAAAACATCGTTAGGATGCCTTTGGTAGGAGTCAAAGTATCACTAACATATTGAATTTTCTCAAAATCGCATATTGAATGCTATAGGTTGGCAATACAAAGGAATTCTAAATAACATCCCGGTTTTTGAGTTTCCAAAGATGCAAAGTACAAAACATACATTGCCTACTTCTGCCTTGATCCATGTATTTCCTTCGTGGTTGAGATAAATGCATTTCTAAATTTGTTCCTCATAACACTTCCTAGTTACCATTTTACCTTTACTGGTATGACGAGAGTGACTTGTGCTGGAAATTGAGGATAACTTTGCCTCTTCTTCTGAATACAGATTTTTCTGTTCAACTTAAATCAATATTAACCCCCTTTTTATCTTTTATGTATTTTTCATATCTGCCTTTAAGCAACCTCAATTTCTATAGAAACTGTTTTATCCATCTATGTGCTGTGTTGTAGGAATTGCACGCCCCCCGCACCCCCCCCCCCAAGTTTCACGTCTCGGCACGCCTCAGGTACCGGTATGTCCCGAGTACCTGTCGGAGACGTCCCGGAGGCATCCAGAAAGGTACCGACAAGGAGAAACAATGGAAGTCAACAAAAAAAATTTAAAAATGTAAATCCAGTCCGAACCCAACAGTATATAAATAAAATAAACATTTAAGTATAAGTACTTATACTTTAAGTTATATTTTATTTATATACTTTCAGGGTGTTTGAGAGGGGTTTCGGACCGCTAGGAGCTATAATGCAAATTCTAGGTTTTGGAGGATCCTATCATATTTCAGAGTTAGTCAGATTCCAGGGTTTCAGGGTTTCAAACTTAGCCATATTTCAAGGTTTCAAGGAGACATCATAGGAGGTATGACGGCTGCATGAAGGGATGTATGTGTGATAGATTAGTATGAGAATATCTCTCACAAAGTGCCACAAGCCGATCCCACCCCATTCCCTGTGCACCCCTTAAGGCATGCACTCTGTGAGATTCAATGCACCGATGAGCCCTTGTGAGAGAAAATGTCAGTAAATGATAAAGTTGAAAAATAATGGGAGTGGCATTCATGATTTTGTGGGCAATCGAGATGATTTATTCTAGATTTGAATGTACATTTTGTCTTTGAAGTAATGAATGAATGAATATTATATATTTTTAAGTGTTTTATCATTTATAGACAAATATTTTCATACTATGTAGTTTCAAGTGTTTTACTAAAAAAATGAGTAATATATATATATATATATATATACCCACGACGTATCCAAATCAAGGTTTTTGAAAAATGGCATACCCGCGTACCCGAGACGTCCCCGTACCCGTACCCAAACAACAGTCTGTGTGATATGAGAGTAAGTTCACCTTTGTTGACAACATTAAACCATGGTTTCATTCTTCATTCTTCATTCCCCTGAAAATATATCCAGGAGTGAGATCCAAAATGTTGGTTAAAAAAAAAAAAATTGACATAGAGGAATCCCGAAGAATATTAAACATTAAACCAGTTGCTGCTTGCAAACAAAGTCACTCAACGTGACTTTTATGTTGCTCCATTAAATTATGAAAATCAGAACTATTTATGGTACATGAAAATAAATACAAAGAAAACACAATTGAGCTTATCATTAAAAAATAAGTCCATTGCTATAAGAGACTGAATAGACGTCCAAAAATATTGCATTACATACCATAATGTACAACAGGATCTACACCAGGCTCTTTCAAAAAGTTGATTGCTGGGACAGACTCCACTCCAAGCCTGTTATAACTTATAAGGGAACATGTGTAAGAAAGCGTACAACAGACTATACTGGCCTTTCTAACTGCATACATCTACACTCAAAACCACAGAATCAATGAATAACTGATGTAACAAAAATAGACAAGTATTCACAAGGAATAAAAACTCAAATATGTTCGAAGTCACAATTTGTCAAAAGCCTGATTTATCCAGTGTAGAATGGATCTAATATTTGCTAGAGAAAAATTACAAGTTCAGTGGAAACTCAGTAACTAATTTTTAGAAGGGTTGTTCTAGACATCAACCATTAATGCAGAATTCTGAACCAACTCAACATTCTAATGCAAAGAATGCCATATATATCAAAAAAATTCAATGGTAGGATCTTAAGGCCAACTGCAAAATGGAGCCATTAAGATGAGCCATCATTTGTACAAATGTGGCACTACAACTAATTACACATTGCACGCAAGAAGATTGGCAGCACTTCTTGGATCTTATATTTGCATGTTTGATTTAAGGATACCAAAAATAAATCACTATAAAAAAACATGATTCTTATAACATAAAACAATGTGTCCAGGTATAAATTGCACTTAAAACAAAGCAATGGAGGTTTCAATCTACGGAATCACCTGCTAGAATGGAGGCACAGGCAGCCTGCACACACCCCCTACAAACTAAATTGTTATAAAGGTTTCATTTATTATTTAAGTTTGTTTTAGGCTGGTTTTTAATAAAGTTTCTTAATTTTCAATTCCTTTTCCTTTCATATTTTTAAGCTAGTTGATGGGGTGGGAAAGCTTAGGTAATCATAATGAAGATTCAGATGAATTGTCATAGAGTATCTTCTCCATGATAGAGAGAATGTATAGTTTGTTTAGCAATTATCACCCATCTAGGTTTTCGTCGAATGAGAAACACAGAGAACTAAACAAACACCTACTGTGTGTTTGGATTAACAACACATTAATCTATGTACATATATGCATACAAACATGCATGCATAGTACCTACATAGATACACGTATACCTACATACTTGTGTCAAATAAACAACTAAAGAACTACTTCATGGACTTGAATTAGTTTTTCAATACAACACATTTTGGAGTTGCTGCCCTCCTTAACCTGCATGGCTTAGGCAAATCAAACAGATCAAGGCTCGGGAATTTTGCCAGGAGAACTCCGCCATCTGACAGATTCTGCAGAAGAAAGTACACTTCGGTCCCAAAAAAAAATAATCTGGTAAATACCATTTTATTTATATGATTAAGCACGGTTTATATCTAGGCTCTGCATTCAATTTATTATGTGTCTAAGTCTAAATGATGTTTTATACAGATTTATCTTCATGGTCCACTTGTGTATCATGTTTTTCAATTAAAACATGTCATTGATGCACCTGCATCCAAAGTCTATAAGTAATCTTGCATCAACCAAAAATATTAGCGGTGTGTTTGTGTGAATTAGTCGGTCCTTTCATTGTTTGGGCATGGTAGAATTTGATCCAAGGGACATCAGCACTCCAACACTTCAAGGGCATCAAGTACATCAAAGAGTATCAATTTCATTTAGCAACATGGTTCCAACTATAATAGTTAAGTGATTCGACTATCACTAACATTCAAGGAAGTGGGTGCATCCGTTGAAGAACTACGTGTGTTAGGTTTTGGAGCTGAAGCAAAAGGGCATGAAGAATACCTCCAAAGTATAATTTGATTGCAGATTGATTCTCCTTAAAATGTTGCACACTTTCAAAAAAATAGTATCTCAATTCGAGTTTGTATGCAAAAAATATAGCCTCCAAAAGATGGTGTATTTCAAATTGGGAAGAAATGTCAGAGCAGTTTTGTAAGGCTTACATGGCAGTTTCGTAACCTCTGGACTGCATTAAAGGACAGTTTTGAAACCACCGCTCTACATTAAGTAGGGTTTTGCCCCGAGGAATGTAAAAAGTAACTACTGAGAATGATGAATTGTCAATTGCTAAGCATTTTCAAGATGCTTGCATGTTCGGAGAGCCACTCCAAGAGTCAAAGAAAGATTCAAAACAGTCAGGGGAGTAGCTTCAAACGAGAACAGAGAGATTTGGAAGGGGAGTTCTCCAAGAAAACAAGTGACCATGGAGAGACTGAGAAGTCCATTGAGGGATTGAACTAGAATGTATCTTCTTCATGTAATGTTTTCATAAGCCAATGTGTCAAGTGTGTGAGGGAGTGTGCAATCAAATCTCTATAACATTGTCTTTATATTCAATGAAGAGTGTTTTTTAAATTTCAACTCTGAGTATGGTGTTTGGGTTAGTGTGTCCATGAGCAACTATAGCTCTAGGTTGGGGAGTAAGGTAACCATTAATTTGGCCTCTCATTCTTGTCTAAATCATTTGGTATCAGACCAAAGTTGTTCCTTGTTGGGATGAGTTTGTGAGGCTATAGTGGGTTTGTTGCAGGTGTGAGAAAAGTCTTGCAATTGCAAAGAGTTGTGTGAGGAGTAGAAATGGCTCATAGACGAGTATGTCTTGGAAGAAGAAGAGCACCAAGAGTAGTAGAATTCGCAGAAATGCTGAGAGGAATCTGTAATGTCTTCAAAATTCACCCACAATCAAAATCTCAGCAGTCAAACTCCACTTCTCACAATTGCACAGCAGCCAAGAAGGAATAACAAACGCAATCAACAACCAGTTCAAGAACTCAACAAACACAAGGTAAATAAAATGCAATCAGCCAATACAAGGGCAACGAATCACAGCAATGCATGGACAATACACTTTGGTTTAAGCGTTCCTATTAAAAGAGTAATTATCATCAGTGATTATTCACAATCGTTGATATTAAATTAATTCAGTCGGCCTTCATTAAATGAATAATCACCACTCTTGGGAAAGACAACGTTTGATGGAGAGATTATGACATTTATATTCATTCATTGAAGTGGGAAAAAGGCATTCATCCAATTATGTATTAAATATAACTTGTATAAGCAGTCGCTTTACAATGGCTTTTAAGGACATAAACTCTTAATTGCGTAACCCAAATACAAGGATGAAAATCTTTGTTATCAAACCCAAGGACAAAACCTCTTGTGGTGTAATTTTGTAATATTCGAAATCCATATTCAGAGATAAACAATTAATTCCATTTGACTTTATTATTAATTAAATTATTATTTTATAAAATATTATTTTAAAAAGGAATTTCGAGAAAACCAAATTAATGTAAAATATTCCAATTTGGAATATTATAGTGGTATCTGCGCTGTTTTTCTTGTTAGCTCGTGAACCATGGGGTCACTACATAAGGAAATTACGGACATTTTCGAGTCGTACAATGTCCTTTCAGCAGAGATTCGAAAAGAAATCTCTTTTTCAGACTTTTTGGAGTTGAAAGAGTCATGGAATGGAAACAGACACTATGAGGCAGACGAGTTCGTGAATCATAATTATGGCAGCTCAAAATATGAAGAGAAATTCAATTTTCAAGAGGTCTTAGAAGAAATAAACTATGATGAATATCATTCAAATTATGGACAAAAAACAGAATTACAGGCAACCAGTACGATTAAGCAAAGTGAAAAATCCTTGGAGATTCTAGGTGCCTCACGCTCAAAAGATGAAGAGAAGACCCTTTCTCTTGGAAAGAAATCAAGGGAAACTTGTGACAAGTTTCCTAACAAAGACGCTGACAAGGAGTTATCTCTAACAAAAACAAATGATGCTAGTTATATTAACTCCAGAGACTCTGATAGTGTCGTGACGACCTCGAGAAAAAGAAACCTTGACGCATGTAACATGGCACCAATAATTATAGATGAAATAAACGAATCAAAAGGCTTACCAGGAAAACAATTACCCATGCCATTTTGTTCTGATTCAGATATCCATATGCCTGGAAATAAGAAGTTTGTTGTTCGTCTTCTGACTGGAGATATGAGCTTGAGACCAGAAGCCTCTTGCCTTATTATGACAACAGAGATTTTAAGGTCTATGCTCTTCAAAGGAGCAAACATTATCCATAACATTGAATGGGTTATATTTGATAAAGTGCATTATGTAAATGATGTTGAGCGAGGAATTGTTTGGAAGGAGATTATTATAATGCTTTCAAGATATATCAATATCATACTTTTCCCTGCAATGGTACCAAACACATTAGAGTTTGCAGATTGGATTGAACGAACTCAGAAGAAAAAAATGTCACAAAAACAACGCGGAGGCCTATGCCACTTGAACACTATCTGTAGCACTCAAGGGAGCTCCTTAAACTTTGTGAGAGAAAAAGAAGACCCATTTGAAAATAGAAAGGAACGACAACATAATTAAGTGAAATATGGTCCATATGTGACACCAGAGGACGTTGTGGCTATCTATACCACTTCAAGGTAGTGGCTCGAATTAAGAAAGTTTTCTCACATTCCTTTTCCACCTTTGTCATATATACTAAGCTATCAATATTGGCACTTGAGCAGTTGAAGGAGTCTTACAGCATTTCAGTACAATTAAATCAATGACAAAAAGAGTTATGTCTTTTTGAACAGACATATGACAATCCTCATGAGGCTTTATCACGTATTAAACGTCACCTGCTTACTTAATGCTCCTTCAAAAAGGTGGGAATTGTGTTTATGGACTTATACAGTTCTCTGATTCCTGTTTATGAAATCAAACATTTGGAAAAAATTACAAATACATATCTTCATCAGTATCTCTAGTATATAGGCAACAACCACCATCTCTATCCAAACATGGAGACGTGGCATCCAACAAAATTGTAATTCCAATATTTTGCACAGACTAAAGCACGCATTGTTGCTGTTTTCTTATGTGTTGATAACAAAAACATTAAAGTGTTTGAGAATAGTATTAGACAGATCCTCATGTCATTGGGATTAACAACAAAAGGAGAATTGTGGGTTCATACTCTACTAATAGTTTATTCACATCTATTTGGTGAAGAATTAAAATTATTAAATGAACAATCGTCACGTTTCGACATCACCCTTTCCCATATAATACAAATAATAAGTCTTCCAACAAAGGAAATTAAAAAATCTTGTGGACAGGATCGATGGGAAGAGGTAACAAAGGTTACCACTGCGTTTAAACGTGCTTTAATTGTAAATCCAACGTCCTTGGTGCAGAACTAGGGGCATGAGTTTCGAAAGTGGTTTGGAGTGGAAAGACTCACTGCCATAGTAGTACATGGAAGATTCTCAACAATTGAGGCAAAGGAACATTTCATTGATTTTAAAACTCACAATGTGAATCCTCTCTTAATTACATCTTTTGAACTATTTCAAAAACATTCTGATATAATAGCATCTTCGAAACTCCGCCTTCTTGTATGTGATGAGGCACACAGACTTAAAAACTGTGTATGGAATAAGACTATTGATGCTCTATTAGCTCTGAATTGTCCTCGGAGAATTTTATTGACGAGGACTCCTATGCAAAATCATTTAAATGAATTATGTGCCTTCTTGTATGTGATGAGGCACACAAACTTAAAAACTGTGTATGGAATAAGACTATTGATGCTCTAATAGCTCTGAATTGTCCTCGGAGAATTTTATTAACGAGGACTACTATGCAAAATCATTTAAATGAATTATGTGCAAAGATTGATTTTGCAAATTCGAACTTTCTTGGTCCTCTATCTGCATTCAAACGATTACACACTAAACCCATTGAACGAAGTTGTGACCACAATACAAGTATGAAGGAAGAGGATTTTGGGCAAGAAGAACATTGGATTTACAAACAATGATACAATTTTGTATTCTATGCTGCAGTACCTCAATAAACAAGAAATAGCTACCATCAAAAACAAAGTATATTCTTTTCTACAGAATTCGACCATCTCAGATTTCACTATATTTGGAAATTTTCAAGTTTAAGGTTGTAATAGATGTGATACAATTAGTGAATTCCTCTTTTAGCATTCTGCAATTAATTTGTTTATTTCGGAAGTTGTGTAATCATCCTAAACTTTTGGATAATAGTTTATTTCAATAAATGAGTAGTAAGCAAGCTTCTAGTATTGTAGAAGATTCAATAGATACTACTGGAATAGGAAGATGGCACCAGCAGAAATTGTAATATCCATTTGAACCTGGAGATAGCTGATCATCAGGAAAACTTCAGTGTCTAGCTTCATTGTTCTCTAGTGTTTTTCGATTATCCTCTAATACAAAGGATAGGGTGGTCATAGTTTCCAATTTAACTGAGATTCTTGATATCATTCTGCTTTTGTGTGATCATCGGTGTGGGCAATGGCTACATCTAGATGGAATAAGAGTCACTTCTTCTAGGCAACAATTGGTTGATTATTTTAACAATAAGTTGAGGAACAAGTTATTATTCTTACTTTTATTTGACCCGGACTGGAATCCAGCGATTGACAAGTCCGACTATGCGAACTATGTGGGATTAACACAATTACAACCCAATCATGTGTTGGATATGATATTATATCATTGAAGAGGAAGATATTAGTTCAAACACAGGTTGGAACAGTTGGAGGACTGAATGCGAAAAATGAGAGACTCAAGTATGATATTGAGAAGTTGAGAAGAAATACAAAGAAAGAAAAAATAGAACCCTCATTTTTAATACAATTGTTTGTGGACAAGCAATTTGAGGAAGGAAGGTCTGTAATATCCTCAAAATTCACCCACAATCAAAATCGCAACAGTCAAACTCCACTTCTCACAATTGCACAGCAGTCAAGAAGGAATAACAACGCAATCTATAGCCAGTTCAAGAACTCAACAAACACAAGGCAAATAAAACGCAGTCAGCCAATACAAGGGCAACAAATCGCAGCAATACATGGACAATACACTTTGATTTAAGCATTCCTATTAAAGGAGTAATTATCATCATTAATTATACACAATCGTTGATGTTAAATTAATTTAGTCAGCCTTCATTAAACAAATAGTCACCACTCTTGGGAAAGACAACATTTGATGGAGAGGCTATGACATTTATATTCATTCATTGAAGTGGGAAAAAGGCATTCATCCAATTATGTATTAAATATATAACTTGTATAAGCAGTTGCTTTACAATGGCTTTTAAGGATGTAACCCCTTAATTGCATAACCCAGATACAAGAACGAAAATCCTTGTTATCGAACCCAAGGATGAAACCTCTTGTGGTGTAATTTTGTAATATTTGAAATCCGTATTCAGAGATAAACAATTAATCCAATTTGACTTTATTATTATTTAAATTATTAATTCATAAAATATTATTTTAAAAAAGAATTCCAAGAAAACCAAATTAATGTAAAATATTCCGATTTATAATATTACAGAATCCAAGTGAGATTGGATGCAATGGAGACTACACAACATAGGGGAACTACGATTGTTGTAGATGTGAGTGAAGATGAAGTGGAACCCCAAAAGTTCAATTTGAAGATTTGGTATATGAACCATAGGAGAGATTATTGAAGGCTGTGCCAAGATGGGAGGAAAGACAAGGTTGGACACCCCTAACTATTCAAAGAGTTTGTGACCTGAATGGATATGGAGAAGTACTTTGACTAGAGTCAATGTATACCCCTAAGAGAGTGAAGTTTGCCTGGACAAAGTTGAAGGGACATGCATCCTTATGTTGGGATCACATGCAACTAAAAAAGAAGAGAAAAGAAAGACGATATCAAGACTTGGGGAAGGAGTGTTGCAAAGTTGAAAGGTAAGTTTTTACCTTCTAATTATCCCCTGAATTTGTTCAAGAAATTGCAATATTTAGGGTAAAATGAGATGTGTGTAAGGGATAACACGGAGGAGTTTTACAAGATCTCCATTAGGGTTGGTCATGTTGTTAATGATCAAGAGAAGATAGCTAGCTATGTAAATGGTTGAGGTTGAGCATACAAGATGACTTTAGGATGGTTAAGTTGCAATCCGTAGAGGAAGGCTATCAATGTCATTGAAGGTGGAGGATACGATGTTAAGACGACAACAACAAACAACAAAAGCTAGAAGCAACGTGGTGGAGGATGGAGACATACAAGGATAGGACAACTCTTATCCATGTGGAGAAAATAAAGATAAAGATGAGATAAGATAAGATAAATATATTAATGTCCGACAAATGACCACAAAAATAGGTCAAAGGGATTGAAAAGTACAAAAGGTGTCGAAACAAAGCGAGAAAACCAAACAGTTTCCCATATAGAACACAAAGCAGAAAGAGAAATAGTACAATAAAGAGAAACACAAAAAAGAACCCCAACCAAATGGAGAGGTGGGATAGTACAATATGAGTGAAGAGCCAGAAGTAATGAGAAAGGTCCATCAAGGAGTGGACCCAACTCTCCTAACATCTAAGGCCGCTGAAAAGAAGCTCAAAATAGATGGATAACTAGTGTAATAGGAGGTGGAGTGGTTGGTTTGTCCCGTGTGTTGTTGTCTGGAGGGAGTAGCTCGCCATGATGATCTGGTGGATCTAGTTTGACTCCTAGGGCTGGGACTAGAATGGTTATGTCGATGACATCTCAGGGAGTTGTGAATGGTCCCCCGGATCCGTACTGATCTGAAGTGTGAAGTTGTGTTGATGTCAGTCTGGCGCTTAGTGCATCTCCTAGAAGGAAGCACCATAAAGAAGGAAGTAATCCATTGGATAGACTTTGATCTAGTGGGGCCCTGAATCGTGAGCTCATGAAGCCTAAGTTCCTCCTGCATATATAGAGCTAGACATCACAAGTCTTCATATCTAAAGAAGATAGAGAGAGTCTAGGTCTCCCTAAAAATGCAATGGATCCTCCCTCTAATCTCGTAGTAGATGGGGCAACGGAAGATATGGTGTCCTTCCCTCTCGGCCTCTTGAAGGCTACAAAGCCGATAGATCCTGTCTGCACGTTCCATCTAGTGATCCGTCTCAATCCGAAGCCTATGGGAAGCCACTCTGAATTGTCTAAGGAGAGCATGCATCCAATGGCGAAAATTGTACTGAGGATGGACAATAAGCCCATCCCTATCTAAGTTTAGAACTCAAAGGGGGAGGTTAGATATAAATCTAGATCCAAAAGTTCCTCCCACAAATTAATTAAATAATTTACTGAAAACTCCTAATTAAAGATTTTCTTACTTAATTCATTCTCGTAATAAAATCTTTAATAATTCTCCAATAACTTCTACCCCTTTCTCTTTCTTTTCTTTTTCCAGAAAAAGCAAAGTAAATCCAATATCTAGAGTAAGTTTATGGCCAAGGGTGGAAATGTAAGAGTAACAATTACTCTGGAATGTACTAGTTGTATCCAGCATAGTGTTGATAAAAAATCCCCAAGTATCTCCTGATATACGACTCAAAAAAATCGCCATAATACTCCTATTCGAAGTGCTTCGCATAAAAAGCCATCTTTGGGGCATAACCCCCCACAAGGGTTAACCCAAGTGGTATGAATAAACTGTCTGTAAATATCCTCCTTGATAATCATGTTCATCTCATGACTGATAGGTAGAAGGTGGCTCAGAGTGTCCAAGGAATATTGAAATGGACGGAGACGGTCCATCCTAATCCCCACATAACCTAAGAGATCCAAGACCCCAGTGTACCAACAACGAGCCCAGCCAGAAGGGTCGGAACAGGCAATAGCCTCTAAAAAATGATAAGCTAAGTACGGGTATCTGTCACGCCCATTCGTGGAGTCGATGAAGCTTCGGATGCGATGCAAGAAAGAGATCAAATGAAATATAATCTCTAGACTAAAGGGACGGGTCCCAAACTCTACAAGGATGATATGCTGGGGAATAGTCTGTTTGCACCTGATAATGTAGCAGAGAAGTGTTTGGACTCTCTCAGTCAAAAGCCCAATCAGACTCGAGCAAAGAGGGTCCCCAAACCATGGACCCATACAGAACAATGGGCCTGATAAGGGTGTCCATGAGGGACATCTTGGAAGAGATGTCCTGAAAATGGTGTCTAAAACACTGTCTCTCAAGGTGGGCTAAAGACCTGTACCCTTTATTGATTTGAGGCTAGAGGCCCTGTCTGAGACTAAAGCGGGATCCAGAAAAATGCACCCCTAATAAATATAGGTGATGGTGATCTCAATCTCCTCCCCTCTAAAGAAGAAAATGAAGAGTTGGACATGTCATGGGATGGTGAATGTGTTTAATCTCAAGAAATGAAGATGAATGGACATTTCATGTAGATTGTTATGAATGAGAAGTGTATTGGAGTGGAAGCCAAGGAGCAAGAGAGAGGTCATGGTACCAATCAACAATGTGTGGTAAGAAAATGAGAAAGTTATTTTGAAAGGTTCAAATGCAACTACGAAACAAGGAGTGAACTTCACCGTGAAGAGAAAGGGCTTGAAAGCATCAAGGAAGCAAGAGGAGACATGGCAAAGAAGGCATATTTTCAGAACTAGTTGCAAACAATAGGTAAGTGTTGTAAAATATATAGATGATAGTGGGAGTACGGATAATCTAGTGTCCGTTGAAGTCATAGATTAGCTATATTTGAAGCGTACACCACACCCCAAGCCATATAAGATGTCTTGCTATTAGAAGGGAGTGAAATTACAATATCAAAATAATGTGTAGTGGATGTAAAAATAGGTTCATATCAAGATAGTGTTATGTGTCATGTTATTCTACTGGATGGATGCCATATGTGTTGGGAAAACAATGGCAGTTTGACAATAAGTTAAGTATGACAGAAAGAACAACATAGTTTTAGTTGAGATGAATGGACAGAGGTGGAGCCTACATCCATTGAAGGAAGAGAGTGGAGTCATGAAGCACCAAAGCCATTTGATTTTGCTAAATACAAGAAAAGAAGCTCTAGTAAAGGAGGAGAACGATTAGGTATTTGCAGGTTATGATGCAACTAAGTTTGTGGATGAAGAGGCAAGAGAAATGAAGACATGTTTCTACAAGCATCAAAGACACATGAAGAAAGAGAGATGTTAGAAGACAATGTTCAGAAATAGTTGATAGAGGTTAATCCAGAGAGCATTTGGACAAGAAAAGATGAAGTGTCACCCATGTGTCATAGAGGAAAAAAATGAGATGGAACAGCTGATGTTGTTATCAACACATGCATGTGTAGAGGAGAATGAGATTGCAGCAGAGATTTAATTGAAAGAATAACATCACAAAATTGCAACGAGTAAAGAAAAAGATGAAGAGAAATTATAAGGATTAGTTGGGACAGCATTTGAAAAGGAGATGGACCCACTTTATGATGACATATTGATGACACAGATAGGAGATGAAGATGTTGTTGCAGCAGAGGTAGTAGAGTTGTTTAAAATTGCAATGAGGGCAACAAGAGAGGATGACATGAAGACTATCCTATAGGTGGCAATGGAGACTATGGGTGATTTGAGTTCTTTGACAAGAAAGCTATTAAGGAAGAAGTAACATAAGAGGTGTACTCTTGGAATGGGGTATGTGAAAATAGTGTTGAAGACACTTGGTGGAGATGGACGGATAGTCGTGGACAAAATCCTAAAAGATGATGGAAAAGGTGAACGAAAGCTAATTGGAGAAGGTGGATGGACTAAGCCCAACCAATGGGCCGGGTGAAGAGAATGGTAATCAAAGCTAGGAGAAGAAGGACAGTCTATGGTTCAGCAAATAGCTGGAAAAATAGGAAGAAACAAAATAGTAAACATCGTAGGTACCTAACAAGGTGGAAGGGAACATAGTGGCAATTAGCCAAATAAGTGGTTCTATCACTCATCCTACTTTTGTGATCAAGAGCTCACAAATTTTCTACCTCAAGTATATGATGTAGGATCATCCAAGGGGTACAAGCAATCTTGCATCAACCAAAAATATTAGGGGTGTGTTCATGTAGACTAGGCAGTCATTTCTTTGTTTTGGCATAATAGATGATGATCCAAGGGAAGCATCAACACTCCAACACTTCAAAGCGGTATAAGAAATCTTGATCAACCAAATGTTAAGAAAAAATATCCAAATTATGTGAGAAATAAATTTATAAGAGATTACGTGGAAACCAAATAACCAAATAACAAGAGATTACATGGAAACTTTGCAATGTGCAAGGAAAAACTACGAGACAATGGTAGCTTTCAAAATTCTATTAATATCAACAAAACCTCCAAGCATACAAGCTTGTTACAAAGCAAAACTTACTTCCAAGCTTATGGAAGGATACAAAATACAAAGGGGAGTATCCTACCTTTATAGCATTTACAAGAGAGATGAGAGAGAAACAAGGGTGGCCCCAAAAATGCGCCCCACTCCTAGTGAGTGCTATAATGCTCAATAGGGAAAGTTGTACTCCACATGTGCAAAGTCCAAAAGACAGTAGAATTACTTTAGACAAAGTACCACCAACTCCATGTGATTATTTGTCCTTGTCTTCCACTTAACCACAAAAGCCAAAAGATGCTAAATCATCTTTCTGACTTTAACCAAGCACTTGAATCATGGAGCCTCCACCTAGAATTGTGCCCTACATGCCACCTCAACATGAATAGTCATTGCCACCTCACCATAGTGAATAGTGTCTACCACTTCATCGCATGAATAGTGTCTACCACTTCATCGCATGAATAGTGTTTGCCACCTCATCACATCCACTTGAAGTCAATATTCAAAATTTAATACACTTGAGTATTCTATCATCTAGTTGCCATCAATGTCCAAGTCTTTCTTTATCATGTGTTTCCAAGGACTGCTGAAGTTGCACACAACTTCAGCTTGTCTCTTGACAATGATTTTGTCATCATATCAGTTGGATTGTCTTGAGTAGATATATTCTCTAGTTGCACCTATCCGTGTTCTAAGACTTGCCTTATGAAATGATATCGCAAATCTATGTGTTTAGTTCTTGAATGGAAGGTTGCATTCTTAGCCAAATGAATTGCACTTTGGTTGTCACAAAACAAATTTAAATTGTCTTGTTTTGCTCCTAGCTCTCCCATTAACCTTTGTAGCCAAATAAATTCTTTGCAAGCTTCATTTGTTGCAATGTATTTAGCTTCAATTGTCGACAACGCAAAGCCTTCTGAAATCTAGATATCCAGCTTATGGCAGCCCTTGCAAAACTAAATATATATCCTATGGTAGATATTCTACCATCTAAATCTGCTATGTTTGCGTCTACATAACCAACTATCATTTTTTTTGTATTGCCAGAGCAAAATGTGTGATTTACAATTCCCTTAATATACCGTAAAATCCATTTTACAACAGCACAATGTTCTTTTCCTGGATTTGACATGTAACAGCGTACCACTCCCACTGCATGTGCAATATCTAGGCTTGTGCATACCATTGCATACATCAAACTTCCAACAGCAGAAGAATAGGGAACTTTTGACAAAGCATATGCCTCTTTATCATTTTTAGGACACATTTCAACACTTAATTTGAAGTGAACAGCCAACGATATACTTACAGGTTTTGCATCATGCATGTCAAACCTTTCCAATACCTTTTCAAAGTAGTTTTTCTATGAAGGCCATCATTTTCTGCTCCTTTCTCTGCGGATTTTCATGCCCAAGATTTGTCTTGCTGGTCCTAAATCCTTCATTGAAAAAACACTAGCAAGTTGCTTCTTCAATCTTTTAATTTCTGTTAAATCAGGACCAACAACCAACATGTCATCAACAAAATAATTATAAAACTGTCATTCTCAATCTTTTTGATGTATACACAGTGATCAGTTTCACTCCTTGCAACCCATGCTTTATCATAAAAGCATCAAACTTGTTTTACCGTTGCCTTGGAGCTTGCTTCAAGCCATAAAGACTTTTCTTCAATCTACAAACCAAGTTCTCTTTGCCTTGAACTTCATACCCTTCAGGGTGTTTCATGCATATTTCTTCATCCAAGTCACCATAAAGAAAAGTAATTTTTACATCTAATTGTTCTATCTCTAAATCCATAGTAGTTACCAATCCTAACACAGCTCTAATAGATGTTAATTTAACAACAGGTGAAAAGATTTCATTGAAATCAATACCTTCCTTCTGTGCATAGCCCTTCACCACCATCCTTGCTTTGTATCCAGTTACACCTAGATTTCCTTCATGTTTCAATCTATATACCCATTTGTTTGCAAGGGCTTTCCTTCCTTTTGGAAGTGGCATGAGCTCCAAAGTTTGATTTTCTAGCAACGAGTTCATTTCCTCATCCATTGTTGTTATCCATTTCATGATGTCCTTAACATTGCAAGCTCACCCTCATCAATAACACAAGGTAATGAAGGAGAATACCTATCAGGTTGTCTTTGTTGCCTAGTAGACCTTCTTAACCAATTTGACGGGGTGGCAGGTCGTTGTTGCTCCTCATTTTCTTCCTCACCTTCAGGCTATGCTTGTTGGTCATGCTGTAAAGGTTGTTGATTTAGTATAGCAGTATGTTCTAGTGTTCTATCTTCACTTGAAATATCTATATAAAGTATTTTCAGTGTTTCAGGCTTTGTTGATTCTTTTTTAAACATGTTTCCTTTGAAAACAACATCTCTGCTTCGCACCACCTTATGAGCAATTGGATCCCAAAGTCCATAACCTCTTTCACCATCTCCATAGCCCAAAAAAATGCACTTTGTTGATTTGACATCCAATTTGGACCTATTCTCCTTAGGAACATGCACATATGCAACACAACCAAATATTTTAAGTGTTCATATGAAATTGGTTTACCTATCCAAATTTTCTCCAGAATGCCACCATCTAGTGCTATTGTAGGTGATCTATTGATTAAATAGCACGTTGTATTTACAGCTTCCGCCCAGAAGTGTTTCTCCAAACCTGCAATTGACATCATACTTCGAACACGTTCCATAATTGTTCTATTCATTCTTTCAGCTACAACATTTTGTTGTGGGGTATGAGACACTTTTTTTCTCTCTTTATTCCCTTCTTGCTACAGTAGTCCTCAAACCTTTTTGAACAGAATTCTCCCTCATTATCAATTCTAAGGCATTTAATTTTTCTTTCCTTTTTGATTTTCTACAAATGCCTTGAACTTCTTGAATGTTTCAAACACATCACTTTTGTGTTTCAATGGATAAATCCACAATTTCTTAGATGCATCATCAATAAACTAACAAAGTATGATGCACCACCAAGATATTTAACAAGAACATTACTAAAAATATCAGCATGCACTAAATCTAATACATTATATTTCTTCTTATTGTTGTTTCTCAGAAGTTTTACTCTTTTCTATTTTCCAAACACACAATGTTCACAAAAATCTAAATTTACAGCTTTCAAACCAGGAAGTAAATTACAATCAGAAAGTACATTTAAACCTTTCTCACTCATGTGGCCAAGTCTTTGATGCCACGGTTGTAAGAACCTCTTCTAGATTCTATCGGAAAAAATCACAAATTCTCAGATTTTATAGTGCAGACATTTCGTCAAACACCTTGCATTTTTGTCCAATAACTGAATTTTCTGAGTGACTTTGGTGTTGTCAGCTTGTTAATAAGTTTAGACAATGCTTCATACATAATATATATCACTAAAGACAAATATAATGAAATGACATTATGGCAAACAGTTTGGCAGCCTTGTCTTATAGAAGGAAAATGAATACATTCACACCCAAATTGTTTTTATAAATCAAAAATCACAGAAATAAGAATATCTTCAACATATTCCACATACATACAAAAAAAAGAATTTCAAATCATAGCAATGTTGCTCCCTTGTCAAGAGAGACGCCTAACTCCAATCCACATCCAAAGCTTACGTAAGCTCATACAAGAAGTTGCGACCCAACAAGGAGCAATATAAGGTAAGAGACAGCGCTTATTTCTCACGCACCCATTAGTCTTCCCTCCTTTATATACTTGCGCACCCTTGATGATATTTGATAGGAATTGTGATGGTATTATGAGGAGCTAGGACTGTTATGAGATAGGTTGCGAACCTTTAAGAATAGCTACGACTATTCAATCTTAAGATTTAACATTTCCTCACATTCACCATAATAAACAAGCATTGGAATATTAAAGGGTTTTTAAACCCTCCAAAGTATAAGCAATATAAAATTCTCCAATTTGTGTAAATTCTTCAATGATATCTTACAAATTTGTATTTGCTTGCAAATCAATAAATTTGTCAAATAAATTCCTCGAAAGCAAACACAAAACCCTCTGTAAATGATTTATCTTTCCGCACACCAAAACTCCGAACTCTACAACAATCTGCACACAAATCTGGGAATATCTCTATAAACCCAAAACCTGCAACTAACAACTGAATACCTGGAACTCTGCTAAACAATAACCAATATAGTATTTCGAACTCGCAACAATCTACACACAAATCTGGGAATATCTCTGTACACCCAAAACCCGCAACTGACAACCAAATACTTGAGACTCTGCAAAACAATAACCAATACTATAGAATTAAAACGACACATGCATTTAGCACAAAGGCAATCTTTGTATGAAATTGCTCCAATCTTCTACATTCAGCACAAGTGTGATCTCTGTATGAAATCACCACAACTAGCTAGGGTGGATCTTTCACCACCAAAACCAATAATTTCTAGAGGGTTTTCGTCCTCAAAAAATTAGGAGAACATAGGGTCTTTCTCACATGAACAATTATCTGAATACAATATTCAAGAATATCTTTTAAAATGAGCTCAACTCCTTTTAAAGACAATTTTAGGGCGACAATAGGGAAAAAAAATTAATTTCACTTTTCCTTTAATTTCCTCATAAAAATAATCTTTTTTAATTGCACACTTTATGGCTCCCTTGCCTAGCGTCCAATTTTATGTGAGCATCAAAAAAAAAAATCTCTCACCTTTCCAATGAGCTATTACACTTAAGTTATCTTTTTAATATCCCAACTTTAGATAACTAGAGCAAATAATTGATTGAATGACTTAAATATTTCACCCAATTTATGGAAAGTCCCAAAATGATGCAAATTGCAATTTGACCATAACAACATGATCTTGAAGGTTTGGGATGATGATTGATGCCAACTGGGTGACTTACTATAAAAAGACATGCTCTCCAAGAACTCTGGAGAACACCCCAAGAGTCTGAAAACACTTCTGAACGTGTCATAGCGATCCTTAATGCCAACTGAGCTCAATGCCACAAAAAGAAACCTACAAATACTGAACCTGTGTCCTCCAAGAAGTTTGGAGTTCTCCCCAACACACCTAGAAGCTTATGGGAAAACTCAAAATCTGGCCAAAACCTCATGAAACAATATTGCATAAAAATGGAGACATTACAACAATTCTGCTTGGTCCTTTGCATCTACAACTCCCACTACTCCGATTTCAGCTTTAGCTAATAAAGCATACAATGAACCTGTCTTTCTTCCTTTGGTAGTTATTAGTGCACCTTTGAAAGTTTTCCATGCTCCTCTTCCAAAGTTGGTTGTGCAGCCAACACAATCCAGTTGTCCTACTGAAATTAAGTTCTTCCTTATTTCTAGAATATGACGAACATTTCTTAACATCCACTCTTTGTCATCTTCTATCTTCAACCTTATGTCCTCACATCCAACTATTTGGCAGGTATGATCATCCCCCAAATATATTGTACCACATGCCCCAGATTGGTATTTGATGAACCAATCTCTATGTGGGGTTACATGAAAAGAAGCCCCTGAATCTACAATCTAGCCTTTTGACAAAGAATCATCAACATTTGTAAGAAAAACCATATCAAAACTAGACGTAAACATTACCTTCCCATCAAAGTTATCAGCAATATTTGCTTCATGGGACTATTGTCCCTATTGGCTCCCGCCTTTCTTCAAAAATCGAGAGTCCTTTTTCACATGGCCCATCTTGCCTTGGTCTTTCGTGCCCAAATTTGGATCTGGCCTTAGATCTCCCTTGTTGGTTCCTACCATGTTTTCTCCCTCTTTCAACAATTGTTAGTGCCTCACTAGATGACACTACCTGTGAGGACTTCCTTCTTAGCTCTTCACTCAACCGCATACCAACTACATCATCAAAATTTAATGTACTACTTGATGTTGTATTATTGATTGCAACAGTGAGATTTTTCCAATTGTCTGGAAGCAAAAACAGCAAAAAATTTGCTTTCATCTCATCTTCCAAATTCATCTTTATGAATAAAAGTTGGATCATCCCCTGTTAAACTCATTCAGGTGCTCAGCAACTGAGATCCCCTCCGTCATCTTGAGACTATATAACTTTTTCATCAAAACCACTTTGTTTGACGTGTTTTTCTCATACAGGGTATGGAGCTTATTCCACAACCCTTTAGCTGTAGCCTCCGATGAAACATTAAACAACACGGACTTGGCTAGACATAGGCGTATAGTAGACATAGCCTTTTTGTCTAACTTATTCCAATCTTCATCCGTCATTGATGCAGGTTTCTTTAACAAGCCCTCAATGGCTAGGTCTTTGATCCTTTTGCACTAATAGATCTCGATCTGCGACTTCCATAATGAGAAGTTTTGTCCATTAAACTTTTCCATCTCGTGCAACAATCCATCCGTTAGACCCATTCTAACCGTTGTTCCACTCAAAATAAACAATCCACAATAACCTGGAGCTCTGATACCAGTTGTTAGGAAAAAACATCCAAACTGTGTGAGAAATAAATGCAGAATAAAGCAAGCTACACAACAATATATTTGGAATAACTAGATAACAAGAGATTACGTGGAAACCTTGCAATGTGTAAGGAAAAAACACGAGGCAATGGCAACTTCCAGGCTTCGATTAGTATCAGCAAAACCTCCAAGCATACAAGCTTGTTACAAAGCAAAACTTGCTTCCAAGCTTACACGGATACAAAATACAAAGGGAGTATCAAGCCTTTATAGCATTTACAAGAGAGGAGAGATATGAGAGAAACAAGGGTGGCCCAAAATATGCGCCCCTCTCCTAGTGAGTGCTCTAGTGCTCAATATGGAAAGTTGTCCCCCCCATGTGCAAGGCCCAAAAGGTAGTGGAATTACTTTAGACAAAGTTACCACCCCCTCCATGTGATTATTTATCTCTGTCTTCCACTTAACCACAAAGGTCAAAATATGCTAAATCATCTTTCTAACTTTAACAAAGTACTTGAATCATGAAGCCTCCACCTAGAACTACGCACCACATGCCACCTTGGCATGAATAGTCACTGCCACCTCACCACAGTGAATAGTGTCTACCACCTCATCACATGAATAGTGACTTCACTTCCTAACACCAAAAATATTAGGGTGTGATTGTGTGGACTAGGTCGTACTTTCGTTGTTTTGGCATGATACAAGTTGATCCAAGGGAAGCATCAACACTCCAACGCTTCAAAGGCATCAAGGACATCAAATAGTATCAATTTCAGTCAACAACATGATTCCAATTGTATTGATTGGGCCATTAGATTGTCACTAGAATTCAAGAGGCCAATGCTTCCGTTGAAGTCTTAAAAGTTATAGGTCTTGCAGAGGTAGAATTTGTTTGCAAATTTGGATTCTCATGGAAAAATTATCTATTGATATAAAAATGACATCTTATTTTGAATTCGTATGCAAGTATGGCTTCCAGAAGTTTGACAGGTTTTGCACTATGACGAAATCGTGGAGCAACTTTTGAGAGGCTAAAATAGCAGATTCATAACTGTCTGTCTTCATTTGGGGCGGTTTTGCAACCATTGAAGCAATTTTGAAACTATCAAGGCAATTTTATAACCGCCACGACAATTACACAACTGCCACTCTGCACTAAGGGATGGGTGGTTTTGCAACCACCGAGGCAATTTCGTAACTGTCGGTTTGTATTAAGGGGCAGTTTTGCAACCAAAGTAGTTTCAAAACTATCAGGGCAGTTTCGTAACTACCACAGAGGTTATGCAACCACCGCTCAACATCAAGCGACAGTTTCACCTGCAAGGAATGTAAAAGAAAAGTAACTGCCCTTAATGATGAATTGTCAATTGTTGATTATTTTCAAGATGCTTGGGAGTTCGCAGAGGGACTCCAAGAATCAAAAATTCAAAGAAAGATCCAAAATCGTCAAGGGAGGAGAGACGGACTTTGAAAGAGAGTTCTTCAAGAAAAGAAATGAGTGTGAAGAGAATGAGAAGTACATTGAGGGATTACACTGGGATGTATCTTCTCCATGTAATGTTTTCATAAGCCACTAAGGCAAGTGTGTGATAATTTTTTTGTAAAATTGTCTTTGAATTCAATGAAGAGTGTGATTTAAGTTTCAAGTTCGAGTATAGTGTTTGGGTGAGTATGTCCATGGGTAAGTGTAAGTCTAGGCTCGGAAGTAAGGCAACCATTAATTTGGCTCCCTCATTCTTGTCTCCAATAGTCATCCTCATCTTTGTTTAATATTAAAATGGCAAGATTGTAGACTATATGATCGAAGTGAATATGGTCAATTTTGCATGATGTCCCATGTCTTTAAGTTAGAGATTTGTAACACATCTTGATGTCTACAATTTTTTTAAATTCATCATCCTTAATAATACAAGGTCTAACTTTTCCAATCAAAAAGAATGTCCTAGACATATCCATTGATCAATTATATTAAGACCATTCGGTATTATAATTTTCAAAGCTTGTGGAGCGACAATCTAACATAAAACACATCCCAATTGCATATGGGCTAAAATCTTATTTTGGAATTATATAGAAAATGCTATAGTTTAGATATACAAATAAATTTTGGAATACAAAAATCCTCTTTGTGCCAACCACATGTTTGACACTTCATATCTTCAACCTATATTTACACTACACTTTAATGAAAAAATAAATTTGGTTTTCATATAAATTTATTATTTTTTCAATATAATTGATAAGAAAATAAGAAAGGAGATTAAGGATTTGGGAAAGGAAAATGGAGAATATGGCATCGAGGGTCAGGTAGAAAAAGATCAAAGATGGAAGCAAAAGGAAATAATAAGTGAACATAACTAGGTGATAGAATGGGGATGGAAAGCCCTAGGAATCCCAGAAGAATGGCAGGCATGCACAATGTAAGGAGATTCTCAAGAAAAAATTGTAAAATGAATAATATGAAATGAGAGGCTCTATGAAATAAATGTGGAAAGCAATGAAACGAAGCAAGAACTAGCAAACAAGGGCGATATTTTCGAAGGATTCAAAATGGCAAAAGAAACCCCATTGCAAGTGATTGTGGATGAATTGATAGAACCAAAGGTAATATCTATAACTAGCAAAGCCGGAATTAGAAAATTCATAGGTTAATGACTTACTGTAAACAAATTGTGTACATGGATGGAGGAAAATTGGGGAACAAGTGTAGAATCAAGATTCAAGGAAAAGGGATTCTTCGTAGCCACATTTGAGAGTTCGTAGGATAGAGGATAGGGCTTGCTAGTGAGAGCCTTGGTTTATGAATAATGCAAGATTGTATTTACAGCCATAGACACCAAAAATTGATCAGGTTAAGTGAATGATGACAAAATCACCTATGGGTTAGGTTATTTAGATTACCATCAGAAATGTGGAATGACTTGATTTTAGAAAATATTGGAAATCTTATTGGAAAGTTTTTTAGCATAGGTGTTACCACTAGGAAAGACTTTGTAGCCACCTATGCATAGATTTGTGTTAAAATAGATCTCTCCAAAACTATTACAACAATAATATTAAAATTTCAAATACTTGAGAACCTGGCATTAGGAACTAGGTTATGATCATGTGCCCTTAAGGTGCCATCTTTTATAAAATTAATTCATGGATTGTATTATATCATTACATAAAGCTTGTATTATAATCAAGCAAATAGTACAACATGAGGTCTTTCTATAATTACAAGAACAAACTACTAAAATAACTTTAGTTGTTGCACACTAATGCAACCACCTAACAACATGCTACTAATATGCTAACAATCTACCATTCATATGCTAACAATTTACTAGCAATATTTAATATATCTAATACCCCACCCCAATGACTAAATCGGATACAATCTAAATAATTTAGACATTAGATAGATAATATGCTCATTTAAAATCCACGGCTCAAAGATTCTAATTAAGTCTAGACATAAACTTAATGAATGGGTAACTTTTCTACCAATGTAGCAAATATCACCAATTGTCCCTATGGTCATCATTCCATCTCACCAACATACATGGGTAAGTAAAAGCTACAACCTTTGAATAAAGTAGGAAGGGATGTTAGATATTGGGTTCACTTAGTTGTGATTTCCAAGTGCAATATTTGGTGACCTATCTTGAAAACTAGCTTCTTCATTTGTTTGTTGAGGTAGTTAATCTCAACAACAAAATACCTCATCATGTTGAGATAGCTAATCTAAATATAACTAATTGATTGTAATTCCAAGACTAAACAACAATAAATTGTCATGATATATTGTTCAGAGTTTGCTATTTTTTTATGTAAATATGCAAAAGACACAATGACTAATGGTATACCACCATGCTATGAAGTGAATCAGTATTGTCGTGAGTTAAGAATCATTTGTCTTAAATTAACATATCTTGAATTCAGTCATATACATTGGTTGTTGGAGCCTGGGGAATTAATGGCATCAAATTTTTGTGTGAATCATGTTGGGGCAACAAACCCACTTCCTAGTGGATGATTCTATTCCACCAACTTTGTAATTGAGTATTTAGCATATCCGCTCAATGCTTTTGTATATCAGCAATTTTTTATAACTTCTCATTTGAACAGAACAAATGTTGCAATAATGAGATATATTCCTAATAGCATCATTAATGTTTGTAACCAAACTGTTTGGTCTACTCGAAGATGCTATGTGCAGTTATTGGCAGATTTCTTTAATAATATGAATTTGCACAATCTTGTTGAGCCTCTTGGCCATATCACAGATCCCTGGTTATGGAGGCAACTAGATCCAATTTTCTACTTTGACATTTAATAAACGGACAGTGATGTTCAATCTGATCAACTTGATCCTGAAAAATCAATCTGATTATGACTCCGATCTTACCCTGAGTAGAACTAGCTCTGAAGTTGTAATGGATCAAGATCAAGTTGTTTCAGACATTCAGTCTCATATTCATCATAGCCCTATGTCTGCCCATACAATGATTTTTCAAACAAAGATTAACAACAAAAGAGTAGTGGGCATTTCCTGCCAGTTAAGGTAAAAGAAACTTCAGTCATTGTGTACATCACTTGTATTTACATGGTTAGTGACAGGAAAAGTTGTGGCCTAAGTGGGACTCTCTAGTCCAGTATAGTTATATGGCACACTATGAGACCTAATGCTGACAGCAAGCCTGGTGGACAATAGTCCCTACTGACTATGCAAGCCTTGATACTGGTTGTCATTATGATTAAAGTTGATATGATGTAAAGCTCAAATCTTCTTTCACTGGTGCAGGCATCCATCACTAAGACCAAGTCTTGTTGTTTGTCATTGTCATTTGTTTTAGTTTGTTAGTTTGTCAGACGCCTTTAGATAGTGGGCATCTTTGCTTTGTTCCTATCCAAGTTTGGTGGGAGGCTTTTGTAAATGTGTGTTACCATTCCCACTCATGTCAGTGTAACAAAAATATGTTTTAGGAGTGATTTGACTCATCCCGCTCCCCTTCATGCCTTGAGTTCCCTATATAAGGAACTTAGATGGTTGAAAGAAGGCAATCTTCAAAGTCCTTGAAAAAGTGAGCACTGCCCTACCAACTGAGAGTCGAGTCTATAATAAGTTTGTTATATTAATGCAAAACCTAAAGAAATCCCTGCCCATGCAGAGTTTGCTTAATATATTTTTTATTGTCGTCATCAATATCTGTGTCTCTACAACTTTAATCCCATTATGATCTTGCCTTGCACCAGTGAGTGGTCTTGGCAACCAAAACGGAAGAGAGAAACACAATGCAAGGTTTTAGAGGCCATAAAGCTTCTTGCTTAGTTCTACGCAAGCAAAAGATATGGGACTTTCATAAGTGTCTTACGTTGTTTTATGAGTTACAATGCGCACCCACACCTAGAAATTGTAACCCTGTTATCATTTACTTAGTTGAGTAATTCTTAATGTTCCTTGAAAGAATTCGTCAAGGTAGGCGCTTCCCTCAAGTAACCTCATTTCGCAACTCCAACAACAAAATCCAATATCAACACTTCAAAAAGGAATGTTCGCCACTAAGCATCTATTTTTGTGCATATTCCTCTAATGAGTAATAACGCACGACTTTCATTGATAGTTTTTTTCTTCTTTAATGTTCAATCATGGACTCTTTACAACAATTAGGCCAAGCTTAAGGGCCATACAGTCCAATAGCACCAAGGTTTATAGCATAGTATGTTTATAATGCAGGTTTCAAACTTATTCCATTTTTATAGAGTTAATATTAAGGAAAATAACCAACTCAAGTATTTAATATTAAACTATAATAGTCTCTTAATATTAATCTTGTTATAATGTCGATAGCCATCCTACAATGGCAGCCAGGGGGTGATGGTGGGTTGTAATGTCTGTAAGTGCATAAAAATCAATGGACAACCTTAAATTTGATATTAATTTGATCATCATAATTCAGTTTTTCTTAAAATTGCAATATCTTTGGCATAAAATGAAGTTTGGAGAATTTTTATTCCCAAAAATATATTTTCAATTCCAACATAGTGGTGTACTAGATTGATAGTCAACCAAAAAAAAATTACAGAGAAAGTGATAAAGTTAAGAGTTATATCTGTCAACTCTTTTCAAATAAATGTATTTAAGATATTTATACAAGTTATAGTTTAAACCATATATTCTCTACGATTGCAACTTACTCCTACCAGCAATCATTACTTCTACCCACATAACAACTTACAAGCATATATATAAATCAAACATTTTGAAATATAAGTGTATCAGGTCAAAAATAAGTATGATGGAAATTTTCCTAATTGAGACTATTTATTGGCCATCAGCCATGTCAATTTATAAATGCATATACCAGAGTCTCAATTATTGGCCATCAGCCATGTCAATTTATAAATGCATATACCAATGCCTATGGTGTTTGAAGTCTTTAAAAAGTTCATACCTTCTAATGAATAAGGATGCAGTCTCATGGAAGGGGCTTGGACTATTACCTTTCATGGACTACTATTTTTAATGTGAGATTGGTCCCATGAATTAAAAAAATACATATATATTGATAAAATGAATTATTTTTATAGATTACGAGCCCCAAATTTTTTGGTAGTAAACTTTCAGCTACCGGTAAGGCTGACAGTTTCCCTATCAAACGAAGGGACCTTTGGTCTACATGGCACATTTTAGTTGAGATTCTAAATTCCAGTAAATATCTCAACCATTTATTTACATATAAATGTTTACTTAAAATTTCTTATCAGGGAAGAATTAAAAATGGATCTCATCATTAAACTGGAATAAACACTTAAATTTTCTAAACAACCCCCACTGACAAATTTTAGCAAGCCACCCCCACCCGCTCCATTAAGCATCACATCGTGGCCGCCATAAATTAAAAAAAGAAACAAACATTAACCCATTTTCCTTTTCTCATTTATTTTCATACATTACTATAAGAATAGAGGAAAGGAAATAACTTGCCTGGTATAGTAGTTACAAAAATAGTACGGATAAGCACACTCTATATCTTCATGACCGAACAACCAAAGAAGGCAAGGTCCAACAGCCCCTCCAAACCCTTAAATAACCACAGAAAATCATTTTTTTCATGGTAGAACGTCTGCATAATGATTTATATTGTCATGTTTAGTAGCGACTGAACTTCTTCTCGTGAACTCTGGCCTCCTTGCTCTGTCAGGCCTCGACCTCCTTGAAAACCTTGGTGCGGCCGTTCAGCGTTTGCTTGAGTTGCGCGGGAGCCTCGGAGCAGAAATCGGGCAGAGAGTGGGAAAGATCCACGCGGAGGTCAAGGGGAAGCTCAACTCCCTGCTTTAAAATCGCGTTCTTGTCCATGGATTTCGAAGTGCTGGGAAACTATGGCATTTCTCACCTTGAAACCGTTACTGTAACAACGCCTTTTTTTGATACTTCGAAACTTGTTGACACCACCCATTGACAAATTTCTCCCCGGTTGAGGCCAAGTATTTGGAGCTTCATTCCTTTCCCCAAGAATGACATCCCCGCTCTTCCTTTGATTTCAATCCCCCAAAAAACATTGGTTTTCCTGGCTGCGCATTAATCGCCATCTTTAACACAGAGCACGGACCACCTTCCAACGCTGCCGACTTCTCTCACTCCTTTTAATTTTATTTTTTAATTGGAAAGCCCCTCTATATTTATAAAACAAGATATGCTACAATATTAATCATACAAAAAAATTGGAAAAGTCATATCCCACGAACAAAATCATATCGAGAGAAAAAAAATACTTCAGGTTAGAAAAGTGGTCAGAAAATGATCGCACCCACAGAGAATCACATTACATCAATTGTTTGACAACGAAGCAGAGAGAGCAAGGTACAAATAACAGTGAAGAAAACAATTAAACAGTTGTAGCAAACATGGATGTCGAGAGACGCAGAGGAGACGATGGATCTTAAAGCGTACCACCCCATCCTCCTCTCTTCTTTTTTTTAAAGACTACACTCAAAAACGCATGGTTTATCAAGTGAGTTGTAGTTCAATGGTGAGAATGATTGTGTAAAAGGCACTACCTAACCATCCATTAAGGTACAGATCTCAAAGATATAAAAAAGATATGAGGTTGAGTTCGTGTCCTTGACAAATTTGACGAAATGGATATTTCTCAGTGCTTAGTACTGAATCGAAAAAGTATTTTGTACACTTAATCCGTATAAAGAGAGAGTTTCAATCAAAAAAAAATGCATGGTAAAACTTGAGTCTTGTTTTTTTAATAGAAAAAAATGGATATAGTACACATAAAGCAACTAAAAGCATGTATTTAAGGCCCTCTCATTCGCATGTATTGAAGTGCTCAAAATATAGGTAAAAATATTCATAATAATTGCACCAATAATGTGTTTTAGCAAGGCATATAGTGGTTAGAACCTATTTTTGTATTGAAAATTATTTGTGGATAAAAAGTTGTAATATAAATAAATTCAGGGAATAGTGCATGTTACAAATGAACTAATTATGATTAGTTAGACCCAAATATTATTGGTTAAGGTGAGAGTTATAGTAATCTTACTTTTGCAGGGACTAATAAGATGTTTTTAAGTTTTTATAGTTTATCAATTTGTTAAAAATTAAATTCGAATGTAACATGCATCTAGTTTAAAATTAAAAAAACTAAGCAATGTTAACTCGAAATGGGATAAATGAAATTATACATGTATTGATGTTACATCTAGTTTCGCTCTACAAATTATTTAAACATTATATTGTAGATTATGAGATTTATGATTTTTAGTTTTGATTTTATATCTTATCTAGATATATACATATTGTATGATTAACAGTTTTATGATTTGTTTTGTGATCAGTATATGTTTAAATAATTGTTACATATGTCATACTATATTTTATCATCATGATGACTGATTTCATTTGTCGATTATTTACATTCAGTGGTTTATTTATGGTTATATATTGATGATTATTATGATTTCAAACCAATTATATGTTTATTTGATTGAGGTGGTCGCAAAATTGCCCTGCCCTCATAGGCAGTACAGAGGGAGAGTATCATCGAAGAGGGGGTGCAGATGCCAACATTATGTGTTGAGAGAACTCTGATGAACCCGTGCACACTCCACATCTAGTTGTTTGACCTAAATAAATATTTTTTACATTGGTTGTTCAACAATAGATCAGTCTTATTTGCATTAATGAGTTTTGTACTTGTTGCAGTTTGCATATGTATGTTACACCTCTTTTACAACCTATTGTGTCGTGTTAATCTTCATTTAATTGTATTTGGGAATGGCATGAGTCTATTGGTCTAGTTTGATTGTTTATGCATCTCAATTTAGTGATCACATTATGCTTTTTGCGACATAGCATAAGAATGTTATTGACCTTGTTAGATTGCTAAATTGATCTCGCTTAATTGTTTGATCATCATTCCTTGTTGGTAGCATAAGTGAAGAGTAAATACACCCCGAAAAAATTGAGTTAAATGGATTTCAAAGATTTAGATGTTATATGTATTTACATCCTTGAGCATTTACATTACAAAGTTGAAAGGCAATAAAGTTAGGATTTATTTTGAGACTTAATATTATGATGGTCATATGCCATGAAGTAAAAAGTAAACAAAGTTAGGGTTTTTATTTTGTCTGGTTGCTATGATTAGGGAGTTGACCTCACCATTTGGAATAATGAGGGTTTTTACATCCACCATGCCAGATACAGAGCACTTGACTGTAAGATTAACATAAAAGGAATGGAGTGGTGTTTTGATGAAGGCAAACTACATGATGAGAAACTTACAAAGTTTTAAGGGAGTGAACTGGTCATGCAGAACATACATGGATGAGGGGAAAAGAATAAGAAAGAAGGTGAGAAAGAAAAGAGAGGACATGACGAAGAGGAGAAGGAGATTTGAGGTCAACAAGAAGAAGAAAGAAACTTCTATGTCACTCATCTAAATGACACCCATCCAGGATCAAGTCAGTTTAATCTTGATTTTATCATTTTACATTTTGTTTGAAAATTTATATTTACAAAAGAAAAACAATCCTTTGATATGGGATTTGTATATTATATTCAAATAAGAAAAATAGTAGTTTTGATAAAATAAATTAAGGCTTTAAGTACATAGACTGGGGATGGAACTAAGTTCAATCCGTAGGCCTATATACATAATGTCAAGCCTATATGAGCCTTTATCAGAAGGAAATTTGAGTACTTGGGTGGGATGAGCTTAAAATTTATAACCTTTATTGGTTGAGTATTTATTTTGACAAAAGATGTCTTAGAAATCATGTAAGTGGAAATACAAATTTGTGTATGGTTTTATTTTATTAGTATTATAGTATTGGGCGAGATCCATAGTTGAAGGAAACTAGATAAGATTGATGTAGGCTTATGTTTGTCCTTGGAACTTAAGTGATCCATCATCGTTCAGAAATCTACATAAACCAATTATATATATACATTTACGTTGTGTAATACTTGTTTTGGTTCATCAATGTCCTGGATTTAAGAATCAGTTTACATATTATAAACTCAATGTGTGTGTGTGTGTGTGTTATGTGTGTATGTGTGCGCACTTGCAAATCCTATAGTTGTTTACATATACATACATACATTACACGAAAGAATGAAATTTGTACCTATATATGTACATACTTGAGAGAAATAAATTTGCACGTATTCATGAATATAACAGAGCATTTGGTATAGTTGAAAGTAATAATAAGAGTATTGAGTCATATATGTATATGAGAAAACGTAAAGTTGTGAGTTACCATTTGGATTAAGGAACTATTTTCAAGAATATTAAACTGAATATAAACTACTTTTCTTTGGGATGACTGTGAGCAATTGTAGGATATGATACCCAGTTATATATGCAATTCATAATCATTCAACATAAGAGATATTAGACTCAAACTTGGAGATAGAAATAGTCCTTGGAATCATGTTATATTTGTTTATACATATAATAATGTTATCTTCACCTATGAATGAGAATATATAGAAAGCTTATACTATAATGTAAAAATCAAGCATAATGCAATCTTCTCATGGACAATAGTGTGCAACTGTAGGTTATAATTCTAAGTATGAAATACATGAACATATATATGTTCATTGATATGGAAGATTGTCCATGTGTTGTAAGAATTTGTAAAGGATCTTATGAGTAACTTTTGCATGTTATATGCATGTATTTTATTACTGGAATGACACCTTATTATATGGGATATGTCTTGTCTTAAAACATCTATAAGCTGTGACTTTATGATAGTTACAATAGGATATTTATGTATGTATTTATATATTTCAAAACAAAGTAAAGACTCGTCCCTTGTCAAAGTGTGGAAGAGATGTAGGATACAAAATGGAAAGTTCTAAGTTCTTTTATTGTGAGTTAATAAGGTTGATTGTCCATAGAATATATGATGAGAGTGAACTTATGTATCTTATTATACATATTCAGATTTTGTAGTATTTGTAATGACCCTTATATAAATGTGAATAAATGGACAGATCTGGTTATTAAGTATGAACAAGCTAAGACCTTGATATTATTAAGATTTTCCCATACAATAGAACATGATGTAACAAATAAAGAAATGGCGTATAAAGGAAACTTATAAACTTAATTATGTTATTCGTTATTATGAGATGCATAGGTTATCATGTTGACTGAGTGTTGTCATCAGTTATACATACTTATATATGTGAATTGTGATTGAAATAGATGTTGAGAAGAAACTTATAATGATTTGATACTTATTATAGTATCCTATAGGTATCTGTACTAAATACAATTTATTGATAAACCTACAAAATCACTATTGTGGTCATGTGAATGGAAACATTGAGATTCATGATTTATGATTGCTAGCATCATATAATATTGTTTGAGTTGAGTGTATGTTGAAGATTGTATTATTCTGCTTTGAATCTTTATATGAGAATTACTAGACTATTTTTTTTGATAACAAGGGATAGTTATATGAGTATACCAATATGAAAATCATATACATATTCCCTGATATCACCTGACAGTCATGATTCAGTAGTAGAGAGTTTTGTGTAAGTGGATTTGCCTTAGATTTTTAAAACCAATTTCTATAATGAAAACTTTGGTCAAAGTAATGTTATAGCCAAAACATTGTCATTACACTGTACTTTTTAGTTTACATGTGTGTGTTGATGTCATTTAGATAGAGGATTGGATTCCATGGTTTATGTGATTTTTGTGTGTATTAGTGAATGTACACACATAGATTTTGGTTGATTTCTTGATATCCACATTGTTCTTATCTACCCCTTTGTGAAGGCTCAGTGGAGAGGTGTGTGGGAGACCATTGGTCTATGGTTAGAGGTCAAGGATTTAGATGATGCTCTCCATATGTAAGTTATTTCAACAATTTGAGATCATACTCGGGTTAATTTATGAATCATTGAGTTGCTTGTGAATCTCTTTTGTACAATTGTACCTAATGTATTGTATTTTTGACTTTGCACTAAAATGTAATATGTTATACATTATTATTGGATGCATATTTAACATAGTAGTGACAGTGAGACTTGTAATTAATTTAGAATATTATGATACTAATGTTTGTAGGCTTATGTATCACTAAAATGTGAATTATATCAGAGTTTTATTGTGCTTGAATCTTTCCACTTTACATTTAATATGAGATATTCATCTTGAAATCTGATTTAGACTATTTGGAAACTAAATGAATTATATTGTTAGTTAGTGGGTTATTACATTTATGCAATTAATACTTTAGGTGTATTTAGTAGCCAAATAGTAATCTTAAAGATAGTTAAAGATGATTTTATAAGTATATCTCTTGTATTTCAAAAAAATAAAAATAAAAATAATATTTTTTGTGTAACTATTAATTATTCAAGTGAGGTTATAACAATTGAACTAAATGTGGCAATAATAACTATATTCCAAAGTGATTATGACAATGGTTGAAATTTAAAGAATCTACATTCAAAAGTATTGGACAATTGTTGATGGCTTCTAAACCTCCAACATCAATGCATGACCATCTGTGAGATGGAGGTGGAGTTATTAATGTAATAAAGGATAAAACTCATCTTGTTTAACTTAGGAGATAAATGTCGTATTTAAGTTTTCTCCCAATTCGCATATTAATTAAAAATTAGCATAATTTAATTGAATAAAAATTAGAACAAATTTACCATTATGTGTAATATATATAATTGAATATTAGTTTACTCAAATTTTAAATGCTACTCTACTTCTATCTACATTTATCCTTTCACTTCTTTTTCTAAGCCATGAAAACTACCCATAACACAGATTTCTATGTGTTTTTAAGTGCCAAATATGCCTAGTAAGCACTTTTCAAACACCATTGTGCAGAGTCAAATCAGGTCCAATTGACTTAAAATTTAACATGGTGGTATCCAAGTGTAATAATAATATACAGGGAAAATTTGTGCATAAAATTCACTCTTACCTGCAAACTGTATAGCCACAAAAATTGGCTTTTGAGCTGATTTTATACTTGGCCAATTTTCTAAGTTTCTAGTTGTTAAATCTGCCCAGAAAACACTTTTGATTCTTATTTGTGCAGGGGTAAATGAAGTATAAATTCCATGAAAATTGGAATTATTTTACCCTAATATCATGAGAAGGTAATGCACTTGGTTTCACAGTTATGTGAGTCTTATGTGAAAAGTTTAATGGTGCAAAGTAGCCCTTCTAAGAAGATTTATAACTTCGCCAACTTTTTTTCTCTGAAAACACTCAGAGGGCAGGTCACAAGGGTTATTTTAATCATTTAAAAAAAAAAAAAAAACCCTTTTGAGCATATTTTCAACGTCTTTTCATTGATATAAGATATGATGGGTTTTACTCATATCTTATGATGCGATTTTCCATTTTTCCATGTTATGAAGGTGTTGATGCGACTATGCGACCACGTATTGGTTTTTTAACCATATATTTTGATCCATAGATCCATTTTCAATGACATTTATTTAATTATAAATATGAATTCTCCCTCTTTATTATTATATTGATTTCTAATTGGAGAAGTGTAAAATTAAATTGGTCAATATTACAGTTAGAGTAGTTTTTTGATTTGACAAATCTATGGACTTTAATGCAAAGACGACTACTGACACTGAGCATCATTCTAAAAAATTCAGAGCATGGACATGTATTCACTTCTCAAAACATATCTCAATTATTCCATAAATCATTATTGAATATTATAATTGCCCCAATAGTGGGTGAGATGGAGTAATGACCATGAGCTCTCTGATTGCCTCTATAAGCAGGTAAATTTATCATTGTAAAGGGGGAATTTTTTAGCACAGATCTACTATAAAAAATTTTCCCTCCAGGGGCACCTCTATTGGCTAAACCTTGTATTTTAATTAAAATTGAGTTCACCTCCCTTATTTATTCTTGTATTATATGTGTTATTTGTGTTTGTTGATCTTTGTTTATGGATAATGTTTGCCCCTCTCATTATTGTCCATTCCCAACACCTCTGTGTAGAAATTGAAACTCACTTATAGGTCATATTCTATGTGCACTCAGGTTTATTTAGGCATTATCTATTGATAACCTTCATCCCTCTCAATGCAATGATGTGTTCCTATGCTTCCATAGAAAATAATTATGCATTTAGAGTATCCTTGGTGGAGTCTATGTGATATTGTCTCATTCTCAAAAAAATTAGTGTGTTCATTAGGGTAGTAAGAGCACTCGATCTATTCATGATGCATCACCTTTTATTTATTTTTTCACTTTTTTACCTTTTCCCTCAAAAGCTTAGGTTTAGATTCGTGATAGATTTATCTTTCTGCTCTTTAGGTCCGCATGTTGATCTTAAATCGATGTGCCTAGAATAGAAAGAATCTAACCTACTCTGAAGGTTCATGCCAAGGGGTGCAAAGGTCCCACAACCTCGGGGATGTTCCCATTATCTCACTAAACTAATTCTTCCAATTTAGTGGGTGCACAGTTCGAGCGATAACATGTATCAAAGTTAAGGCTCAAACTATTAGACTTAATGAGTCCGCTAACATATTCTTATTATTCATATTCAGAAATAAGAATGTCGCATCAAAGGCTAAATGATGAGAGTACATCGAATCTTAATAATTCTAACCCTCTAGTTAATCTGAATCAGTTTGTTGTTGAACAAGCTACTAAGCTTGATCAAATACTCACAACCATGAATGAGACCAGAGACTGTATAGTTGCTCTTCAACAAGAAGTTCATGGTCATGTTGAGAAGAACAATTAGAATGAACCTAAAGAACATCCTATTGAGCAAGAAGTTCCTTAGGAGCCTAGGCAAGAGGAAACACCTCAAGATACAAGAGCATGTGTTGTTGGTGAGCTTGTTCAAGACATGAAGAAGGTAAATCCACCCAAGTTTGATAGAACCATTTTGGGAGATGAATTTTAAGCATGGCTCACTGAGATGGAATAGTATTTAGAGATTTAAAATTACTTTGAGGTTAATAAGGCAATTTTGGGGAGATCACCAATTGGTTGGTGAAATAACTACATTGTGGGAAAATAAGAAATTAGAGATGAACCTTAACTCTACCACCACCATGTGGGAATAGTTTATGACATTGTTTAGATCATGATGGTTACATCAATTCTATTTTGATTAAAAGCTAACATATTTTCAAATTCTAAATCAGGGAGACCTTTTAGTGAATGAGTACTGAGAATAATTCACTAAGCTCCTAAAGTACATTCTATAGTATCATGTAGATGAGAGGTTTCACATCAGAAAATTCATTATGGGATTAAAACCCCAAATTGGGTGTGAAGTGGATGTGCATGGGCCATCCACTATAGATATGGTATTCAAAAAAGGTAGTTAAATAAGACCAAAAGCTGAAGTTACTCACTCAAGTCAGAGAGAAATTTAATAAAAAGTTTAGAGGTCCCAAAATGTCTTTCAAAAAGAATAATTAGAAGAGGAGTGGAAAATCTAAAAACTAATTCATGAGTCAGAATGCCAAGTTTAGCAATGATTCAGGGAACAAGAACTAGGTAATGGTTTCAAAGGAGGTTTCAGAGAGCATCAAAAATCTAAAAAGAAAGGACCACCTAGTGGATGATTCATCTATGGAGGTGATCATTATGTTAGGGAATTCACTTAGGCTAAATCAGATGGTAAGAACAAGGGTTCTGCTCTATGGCAGGGATCTTTTCAACAGAGGAATTATGTAACTATTGACAATCATCAAGCTGAGCTTCAGGCTTCTCCTATTGAGTTATTAGGTACTTTTTTTGGTCAACCATTTTTAATTTTGAGTGACACTAGAGCTATTGAATTTTATTGCTCTTGATATTCTTAGCAAGTTATCTAATAAAGTTGGTATTAGGGAAAATGCATGGTCAATTCAATACGAGAATAAATCCAAGATTAAAGTCAACAAATATTTGGTCGAAGCCAAGATCAGACTACTAGAATTCACTATGGTAGTGGATTTGTTTGCAACTCCTTTGGGGTCATATGACGTGATCCTTAGCTCAACATAAAGATAAGGCAAATTGTCTACTTAAAAGGGTTGAATGTTTGGATGATTTGGGTAGCAAAACCCAAATTCAGGGAGCAATGAGAGAGCTTAAGTTGAGGTAAATTTATACAATTCAGTGGAAGAAAGGTTAGAGGAGGGTGTCAAGTATTTATTATAAAAAAAAATGAGATGGAGGAATCAAAGGATCTTTCTATTAAAGATTATCATTTTCTCCATGATTTTTTAGATGTTTTTTTCTGAATAATTGTTAGGTTTACCTCCTAAGAGATAATTTGATTTCTCTATCAACATTATTCTAGGTTTTGAATTGTAGTCTAAACCCCCCTACAAAATGATGACAACTAAGTTAGTGGAGTTGAAGGCTAAAATTTAAGAGCTATTGTCTAAAGGGTTGATTCGACCAAGTGTGTCACCATGGGGTGCACTAGTGGTGTTCATTAAGAATAAGGATAGAACCTTTCATCTGTGTATTTATTACAAGATGTTGAATAAGGTAATGATTAAAAATAGGCATCCTTTACCTTGCATTTATGATATTTTTGATCAAATGATTGGAACATTAGTTTTCTCAAAGATTGATCATCGAGTAGGATACCATAATTTGAGGATTCGTGAGGAAGACATTCTAAAAATAGCCTTCAAAATTGGATATGGGCATTATGATTTTATGATTCTTAATTTGGGCTAACAAATACGCTTACAATATTTATGAATCTCATGAACAGTGTGTTTAGAGATTATCTAGATTGTTTTGTGTTATTCTTTTTGATAGAGTTATGTAAACTTATCCAAGATCTTTCCAAGAGCTCACTACCATAATAGAATCCATTAATGCATTTCACACACAACTAAATAAATAATCTATTACTTACAAATAGATTATATAATGCAAAGTCTGTATAACTCCATCTCCCTATCTCACTTCCTCTTAAATGCACAACATAAGTGCATCATATACAGGAGTAAGAGGAGACTGGGGAACAAACAGGTGGCCCTACCAATAGGTGAGTGGATTGGCCATTATCCCCCACTAAGAACTAAGTGTCTTGGCCATTTTCCCCCATGAAGGGGTGAGAAGGACCCATCGTGCATTAAGAACATGTGCACACAAGAGTGGGATCTAATGACATGTGCAAATAATTAGGAGCCCAAGTAAGCTTAAAGTGAATAAGTGTGAAAGGATCCCAAAGGTAAAATTGGTTTGGGTGAGAACCCTTTTCACACCAATACCCCCTAAGTGCAACTTAGGAGGAAAGCAAACTAAAAACATGCAAAAATAATGTGCGCTAGCTACAAGGCATAATGAGGTACCCATCTACAAAATTATCCCCTCGAGCATAAGAGAGAAGGATAAAACCCATAGGAAAAAAATCTCATCCATAAGAGGATGGAATAAAGTCATAAACTCTCTTTGAATCAATGTTGAAGCCGAGTGTCCTTGTGGATGCCAATCCATCTTATCAGAATGCATGGATGTCAAGTCTTTATAACCACCAAGTGATGTAGGAAATGGTGTTGAATATATGCATCACTCAAATGAAACATTGAATGCCAAAGAAATGGGTAGTGAAATGAAACTAAGGAAGCATTTCCTGAACACCCCCCTCAATGCTGAATTGGGAGAAGGTAATAAAGCATGTCTCTACTGATGTAGCTGGTAACAGTGATGACAAGGTCATCAAGCTATGAAGGACTTCAAGGTGCAATGGATCTATAATGTGGTCAGATACACTACCCCACAAACTAAATCAAAATCCAAAAGAATGCCAAAAAGTACATAAACCAAGAGACATATGAACCTATGCAACCACTACTCAACATCACCTTGTGAATACTGGTTCAAGCCATAATAGCTCTAAAACTGTCAAAGACTTTCAATAGGTGATAGAGATGCCGAAGATACAACCAAGGAATATACATATAAAGTATATGTCAATGAGACATGAAATGGTTCTTAGATGGGTTTTCACATACAAGTGCCTGATAAGATACCCATTTACAATGGAAGAGTAATTTTTTTATCATGAGAAAAAATTTAAAAAAATCAAGGCTCTATGAAATGGGCATTGATATGTGTCCATTGAAGAATGCAGATGCTAAGAAATGGACCTAAAGGAGACACAAACTTTGCAATAGTGCATTGAATGGAGGATGGTCTAGTAGAATGTGAACATGATGGATGAAATTGACAAAGCCAATAGGGCATGTAGACTAAGCAAGAACAATGATGTAAAAAAATACAAGTTTTTCTATGAGGGGGTATGACCAGCTGTTAGATTAAACCTCACCTGTCAAGCTTCATCAATGAAATTATGGGTCATAGAGTGCAGTGGTACTGGTCACCATGGGTAACTAAAAGAGCTGGCCATGTGTGTAATTTATTTTTTGTGTTGTTAAAAAATTGTCAAAAAAACTCAAAGTGAAATTTTATTTTTTTGTTAGAGAAAAAACTGCAAAAAAAATTCAAGGTGCAATTTATTTTTATCATGGGAAAAAAATCTGTAAAAAAAACTTGAGGTGTCAAAAAATGACAACCTATAAAGCTCATATAAAGGATGTCAGTGTTAGCTAAAAATGTATCCAATATAATACAAAGTGAAATAGTGGCATAAGCAGTACAATACAGGCCAAGAAGGAGCAATGTGGACCATATCTCATGCTAATAAGATGTCGATCACAACCAAAAATGCATCCAACATTGTGATGAAAGAGCAAAGAAGGAGAAAAATATTTTGTTTGCTTATGGGGAGGTTTGGCTACCTACCAAACCAAGCCTCATCCTTTGGTCTTTGACACTCAAGATCTAAAAGGTTATAAAACAATAATTAATCCCCCTTATATCTCCACATTACAAAATATTGTTTTTACAAAAAAATAATCAAAAATTTCCAATGAAATATATTGTTTTAAATTAAAAACAATAAAAGAAAATCTCCACACATAATAACCACCATAAAAGGAATATCTCCTTTTACTATTATCTCCAATAAGTCAATTTGTCTCCCATGTGAGAAACAATAAAGCCCCCATCTAGAAAGCATTTAGAAAAAATAAGGGTCCCTCTAATAATAAACTCTCCACCTTTAATAATGAATACTCCCCACTAGCAAAAAATACCACCATATAAAAAATATCTCCACTTTAAACTTTAATAAGTGGTTTAAAAAAATTAAAAAAATGTTTGTTTGCAGGCTCAATGTGATAATTCAACCAAAAATCTTGAGATGGGTGGTGAGGGGCATTAGATAGTGGAGGAGAGGCAGTGATGGGAGTTGTGGATGGTGATGGAAGATGCTAGCAGGTCAAATAACGTAGGGTCTAATGGCTCATTGGCTATAACATTGAAATTGCTCTTGTAATCAGGCTAAGGATGTAATTTTAATCAAACCAGGAGGATGTCAACTAGTGATAAATGTCAAGAGAGGTTGTGTTATAGTAGCACAAAATGCCTTACTATTTGTGAGTTAGATATGAACAAGACAAAGACTTGATCAATAAGAAGATGCAACGAAGATCAGACTACTATGAATGTAAGTACCAGTCACAACTAGTTCCCTTGACATGTCATCTTGATATCATTACCATTAACAAGCTAGAGATAACAAATAGATTGGGAAAACAAGTACGGTGGGGAGAAATCCTCCACCTCCCAATCATAAGACTTAATTGCAATCACTCTAATCTAGACATGTTGATTTTCTTAAGGATGACAAGATACTGACTTCAAAAAGTTGCTTCTCAATAGTAATATGCATCATTACATCCTAACAATGATTGTGAATGTGTTGTCTTTGATGTCAAATTTGTGAAAAAAAGAGCAAGATCTTTCTTTAAGCCACTGCTCTTTATGCCAAGGCATGACATCTTGAGAATTTATTTGACTAGATCTTGCATGTAGGCATGTTCATCTTCCTTCTAAACGAACCAAAACTTATAAATCTACAACAATGTGACAATGGGAGATAAGGAGAAGATCACTACTAGAAAATAAGATCCATGATCCAAAAGATAACAACATCAACTCAAAACTTCGATCATACTAAGAAAAAATCTGTATAATTGGATTTGGCCAATGCTAAATACAAACTAAGCCAAAAAACATCTCAAGAAGGCTTTAACAAATTAAGAAACTAGGAGAAATATGGCTCATGCATAGAAAAGTATGACCAAATTTGGGGATATGGGATGAGTAATGACTATTTGGAAGAGCTTTGATACCATGATAGAGTTATGAAATCTCATCCACGATCTCTCCAAGAGATCATTACCATAATATAGCTTAATGCATTTCACACATAGTTAAGTAAATAATCTATTACTCATAAACATATTATACAATGTAAAGTCCTTAAACTCCATCTCCCTCTATGACTTCCTCTTGATTGCACGACATAAGTGCATCATATATAGAAGTAAGAGGAGAGTGGGGAATAAACAGGTGGCCCTCCCATTAGGTGAGTGGCTTGGCCATTATCTCGCATTGAGGACTAAGTGGATTAGCCATTATCCCCCACTGAGGGGTGACAAAGACCCACCCTACACTAAGAACATGTGTACATAAGATTAAGAGCTAATCACATGTGCAAATAATTAGGAACCCAAGTAAGCTTAAAGCTGATAAGTTTGAAAGGAACCCAAAGATAAAATTGAACCCTTTTCATACCAACACTTTTTAGACGATATCCTCATATATTCACAATTTGAGGAGGAACATTTAGAGAATTTTAAGTTGGTTCTGGAGTGGTTACGGAAGCACAAGATTTTTGGGAAGCTATCAAAGTGTTCATTCTTTCAAAATAGGTACAATACCTTGGGCACATTATATCTGCAGAAAGAATATTTGTGGATCCTTCGAAGATTAAAGTCGTTAAGGAATGGGCAATACCGAAAAACATCCATGAAGTTAGGAGTTTTATGGGTTTGGAAGGGTATTATAGGAAGTTTGTTATAAACTTTTATGAGATTTAAAATTTGATTACTTCTCGTCAGTGGAAAAATTGAAAGTTTGTGTGGTTAGTGAAGTGAGAGGAAGCTTTTCAGGAGTTGAAAAAAAGACTCACCTCAGCACTAGCGCTGAGAGTTCCCAATCCAAATGGTCAATTCTCAATGATAACCGATGCTTCATGAGATGGCATTGGAGGAGTTCTCTTGTAAGAAGGTTCCATTATATCTTATTAACCAAAAATTTGAAATCGTACAAGGTAAATTATGCCCTACATTATCTAAAATTGGCTGTAGTTGTTCATGACTCACAAGTTTGGAGGCATTATCTATTGAGAAAATTGTTTGAGCTCAAGATTGATAAATTGGGACTCAAGTATATCTTCACCCAGCATGACCTGAATGCACATTAGAGATTATGGTTATTAGAGTTCTTATCAGATTATGACCTTGATATTAATTACATTAAAAGCAGGGCAAATAGGGTTGTGGATGCCCTTAATCGTCAAAGGTATATAACAACTTTAGCTACTATCAGGAACATTTTCCATGATCAAGGGTTTAAATTCTCTCTAGGATGTGAATTTTATGATTAGGTAAAGCTAGCATTGGCTCAAAATGTCTAGTATCCTAAGTTTGAGGGATTCAAATTCAAAAATGATAGTTTGTTAAGGTACAAAAGATGGATTTATTTACTAGATAAGGAGAATTTAAGGAGTGTAGTACTTAGGAAACTACACAATACTCCTTATTTAGGGCATCTAGGTGTGACTAAGCTCTTAGTAGAGTTAAGGTTGTTATATTTTTAGAAAGGAATTAAGAAAGATGTAGCTAACTTTATTTCATGATGCTTATAGTATCAGCGAGTTAACGTTGAGCATGTGTATCCCATTGAGTTGATATACCCACATTCTGTCTTAGAATGGAAGTGACAGGTCATTAGCATGGAATTTGTCTAAGGGTTATTGATGTCTCAGAATCGATGTGATATGATTTTGGTGGTTGTTGACAAACTCACCAAAGTAGCTTATGTCATTACTAGTAACATTTGAGATGATGCACCTATGCTTGCAAAAAGATTTTTAAAATAAGTGTATAGGTTGCATAGGTTTTCAAAAAATACTATTTCAAATAGGGACCGAAAAATGACTTATAGATTTTGGTTGACTCTCAATTCAAATTTAGATACTCAGTTAAACTTTAGTACAATATACCATCCAAAAATAGATGGACAAATAGAGAGGGTTAATCAGGTGTTAGAATATCTTTTAAGGAAGTATTTCATGGATCAACAGTTCATGTGGGAATATTTCCTTCCATTGGTTGAGTTTACCTACACTAAATCATACCAATCAATGTTGAAAATGGCTCTATTTGAGGCATTGTATGGAAGAAGGTGTAGAACACCAATCAACTCGGATAGGTTGGAAGATAGGGTAGTCTTTGAGCCATATATGCTTCATGAAATGGAAGACTAGGTTAAGTTAATAAGGCAAAGTTTGTGTTGTCAATCAGACTTTCACCCCTGTGAAGGTAGTTTTAGGTTTCACAATCTTCTCAAACATGGAAAAAATCCTAGATTGTGGATGACCTAATCAATGGATTGAATCTCTATACTATAAGAGCTAGCTCCCTTTAGTGTATCAATTAGGATCTTTGCTCTATGCTACAAACTGCCAAGAAAAGAGAGAGAAAATTGATTGGAAATTCTATCTAATGATGGTGATACACCTATATTTTTTAATTGATCCACTTAATTTCAGCTCCTAAGAACATTAATTTATACAAGAAAAGCGCTGAACTGTCAACTCCAGTTGACCAATATGCATAAGTATTTCATGAAAATGTTTTATATTGTGATCCAAGCTTGAGGGAAATGAAAGAATAAGCTTGAATTAAGGCACTAACCAGCCACTTATATCCACTATAAACTCAACCAAGAGACATCAAACGTAGAACATGACTTGCATAAACTAATCAACTATGTTGCTAGGTATGAATCAAGACTTGACAAGGAAAACAATTTATATCACTTATGTAAATCAATGACATGAATACACTATACCAACATTTTGTAAAATAAAAATAGTCTTTCTATTAATCTAAAAAAAAGTTACAAACTCAGTCATTGACAAAATTTGATCTTTGCAAAAGAGGGATACAATTCAAGGCTGAAAAGCCAACTTATATATAAAATGTATAGCAGCCAAGAGGTTGGCATTGAAAATAGAAGAAGACAACTCCCACTTTAGCCCAAGTCTAATTTGTGTTATCATAGCCTTCTAAATTTTGTCTTTTTCCTAGCATGAAAACTCTTTGGCATTGAAAATGGACGGTGGGCTCAATCTTGGACTAATCTACCTCATACATGAAATCTAGGCCAATCTTGGATGTCTTAACTCAAGCTTGAACCAATTTGAAGCTGATTTGGAACAAGAGAAGTCCTCCTTTGCATGAAAATAATGAGTGGATATGGCACTTGTCATCTAGTCAACTACAGCTCAAGACTAGTCAACCTCTAATGGTCTTCACTTGAACTGTTGGAACGTTTGAAAGGCTCATAACAAACGAGAGTGCATGCATGAAATCTCTTGTTAAGCTCTCCAATGTTAAACTCCTTGAGTCCTTCATGCAAATGAGTCTCTATTTTAGAACTGAGGGCGTCATGTTTGAAATAATTATACATCTTGGATGTGTCTACTCTTGCTTTGGGCCTCTTTGCATGTTGGAGAACACGTTAATCTATTTATTGGCTATTTTTGTTTCTTCATTTTTGTGCATATATTCCTTCTGTTTGTCTGAGTCTTTTTCATGGACTTTTCTTCTACATATATTTGTCTCGAGTTTATTCTTTCAAGCTTATCTTTTCAAGCCTATATTATTTTGTATTTCCTTCAGACAAAAAGTTTGAAAGAAATGTATGTCTTCGAGTTTTTATCTTTTCATTTTCCTGTGGACAAATTGTCCACAGGAATTATTTCTCATCTTTATCATTACCCACAAGTAAATATTAAAAAAGAATTCTTTTAGACTTTTTTCCCATGTCAATTTCCTTCATAAACTTCCTTCGGACAAAAAGTCGGAAGGAATTCATTCCTTCTGGCTCGCCTTTTTCCATAGTACATATACCCTTCATCATTGTTACTAGTGACCCTTCGAGTTATTTGAGACTTCCCTTCAAGATTTTTGAAAAGCCCTTTGGATTTCTGTTAAGTCCTTTTTTTTTGAAAATACCCTTCAACAACTTGAAAAGCTCCTTTTCTTTGTAAACTTCCTTCGGATAAAAAGTCTGAAGGAATCCCTTCTTTTGAATTTCCCTTCGAGATTTAAAATGTCCCTTGTTTGAAATAAAATGACCCTTTAGAATTCCCAAGTGGACCTTTCTGTTAGGGACTCTAACCCTTCAGACTTTTCTAAATGGTCCTTCGGCCTTTCTGTTAAGTCCTTTTCTGAAAGGTACAAACACTTCAGATTTTTTATTTTGAACTTTCTCGAAGGGAATATACCTTTTAGTATTTTTATAATTTATCCTTTTTTGAAGGGATTCTACCCTTCAAAATTCCTTACGAAGTGACTTTCTCAAAGGGCACATACCCTTCGGAAAAAATGAAATAGTCAACACAGATCCCTTGAAAAGTCCTCAAAATTATCCCTCAGGATTTTGAAATTGCCTTCTTTTGAAAGGCACATACCCTTTGGCTTTCAGAGAATGCCTTATCAGATTTTTGAAACTGCCCTTCAAACTTTTTGACAAGCCCTTCAGGTTTCTTGTAAATGGATTTCTCGAAAGAATGAGTAAGCTTTCCGGAGAAATTCTTTCAGATAATTTGTCTGAAGGAATCCCTTTAGATTTTTTGAAAAGTCCCTATGTTTCTTTCAATCATTTCCTTTGGATAAAAAGTCTGAAGGAATTCTATCTTTGACTTCTCCTTCTAAAATGGACAATTCCTTCAGACAAAAAGTTTGAAAGAATTATAGTATAGGAATTATTACAAATTGCCCTTCGGGCTTTTGGAAAAGACTTTACCGAAAGAATAAATTCTTCAATCAGCTTGTAAGAAAAACTTGAAGTCTTCTTCCTTGAGAACCTGAAGTCTTTTTCCTTGAGAATTTGAAGTCTTTTTCCTGTAGAGTTTTGAATGGTAGGGGTTACAATTTGACATTTGGGGTCAAAATTGTCAACAGGTTGGCTGAAGTTAATGATAGAAAAAAGAACTACATTGTTCTAAAAAGAATAGTAAGACAATTTTTAGTTGGAGACAAAGTATTTTAGTGGGTTAAACCACAAAAAAGCTTGATAAAATCCAGAAAATCAGCCAAATTATCTCCTAGATATGTGGGACCTTTCGAAGCCTTAAAAGTTGTCAATCATGTGTCATACAAGGTTGATTTGCCACCATATTTAGCACCCATCCATAATTTTTTCCATGGTCCTATCTTAAAAAGTATGTTGCTAATCCTTCTCATGTGTTGGATTGGAATGGTTTATAGGTTCTGGGTCTTAGGGTGGTCATAGTAGAAGCAATCAGAATTATTGACACTAGCAAACTTAGTTTGTGTAATAGAGAAGTGTCATAGTGCAAGGTCCAATGGGACCAATATTTTGAAGATAGTGCTACTTGGGAAGATTATGAATAGTTTCATAAGTTATTTCCTCATTTGTTTACTTAGTAATTCGTTGATATTATGTTTTACTTTATGTTAAACAGTATTTTATTTCATAACTATTATTTAAATAAGTATCATTAGCACGATGACCAATTTTGGGGGGCAAGATGTTACATCTCAATTTTCTTTCAAACATATTACTACTAATTATGTGATTAAAAATGGGCTTAGTTGATGTGTTAAGTAACTAAAATTAGTTATATATTGATTATGAATAGTGTTTATTGCTTATGATCATGATTGTTAACTATTAGTTAATTGGTTGTGTCATGTATGGTACATTTTAATCATGATTAAGTAGTATATTTTATTACAATAATTATTATGTTCTTTTACATGATATGGTCTACCCACTGTTCATTTATACTGAAGTGGATGCAAAATGGATTCCACCCTCCAAACTATGATCGAGGGAGGGTATCATTGAAGAGGATGATACAAATGCAGACCTAGGAGGAGGTAGAAAAAGGAAACATGAAACCCAACACACACCACATATAGTAGAATTGTTTGATAATTACTAGTTGATTAATATTGCTTGCAACATGCTTTTAGGTTATTAATGTGTTTTTAGCATGTGGAATTATTATGTTTGCATATTGTCTAACCTAGAAGCATGTTTGCATATATGATATCGAGATTCTTATATATTGATCATACTCTATTGAATACATTTATGTGCCATATGACTTGGAAAAGTGTATCAAATGTTTGCTTACGTAAAATGAAATATTTACTAAGTTTACTTATGTATTAGTAGTTGTCATAACATGTGTTTTTGGAAGTCTCAGATTGATATTGTTTTGTTTCAAAGTTTGATTCTATTGTCTTGACATGAATTTCATTTTGTCTATTAATAATTAGTTCAGACCATGTAATAATATTATGCTATATTGATAAACATGTTGATTATAAAATATATTACTTATTGTAAGGTATTCGAATATAACCATAGGACCTATCTTCATTCATTGGAATCTATTATATAATCAAAATGAACTTGTTGTTGTATTAAAAAGGTTTTTAACCTTAGGCATTATTTAAAGTTTGTAAGTGTTTTGAATATCTAGTTCAAAGTCTTTTGCCAAGGCATATGAATGTTGCATGGTCGATGATTAAAATTAGACCACAATTGTTTTAATGAAGTCATTGGGTGTTTAAATCAAGTCTTATGTGTTGTTCCCAAAATCCGTCACTCATTTTTGGGGACAACATACCAACTATTTTGGTCCTACAAGCTAAAATTCTCTCTTCGCTTCTCAAAAAAATGTTCTGAGCATCCAAGTTATTCAATTATTCAAGCTTTTTCAGTTAAGGGATTCGCAAGTTCAACAACTTCAACAGGCGAGCTCTCACAAAGAAACAAGTTCCCAACACTTAGGCAATTTTAAGGTTGGTTCAACACAGAGGTTCAACCAAAAGATCCATCGACAGGTTTCAATCAAAAGATTGAACCATTGAACCTTGAACCAACAGGTTCAAAAGTTCAATGGGTTCAAAGTTCAATGACATCGACAGACTTAAAAAGAGTTAAGCGCTTTGGCAAGTTCAAAGTTAAGTGGCTTCAAAGGACTTAAAGAAAAGAATGCTTTGAAGAATAAAGATTTAACCCGTTGAACTGTTGAACCTTGAACCAAAATGGTTCAAAGGTTCAAGGTTTAACGAGTTCAATAATGGATCGAAGAGTTGGTTCAATCGAATGGTTCCAAGCGGGTGGTTCAAGTGGTCAATTGGATGAGCAAAACATAGTATTGAACCATTGAACCGTTGAACCATTGTTGGTTCAATCAGAAGGTTTAAAGGAGTCTCCCAAAGCCTAAAGGACAAGTGCCCTTGCGGATGGCAAGGAATAAAAGGAACAAAAGGATATCTTTTGGAAAGATTTTTTGCGGCAAGACTTCACAAGAGAAATACTTTAGGCAAAATGTCTGAAGGAATTCCTTCGAACATTTTGTTTGAAGGAATGTTCAAAGGCTCGATAGAAAGCAGCAAAATCAGAGGAAAGATTTCCTTCGAACAAAATGTTCGAAGGATTTCTTTCGGACATTTTGTCTAAAGGATTTGAAGAACAAGGCCGCCCAAATGACCCCGAAGGGTAGGTACCCTTGTGGAGAACTCTCGATGACCAAGGAATGGACCATTCTCAAGGCCCAAAGGGACACCTTTCCTTCGAGGAGTTTGAAAGACTTAGAAAAACAAAAGATTCAAAGAACAAAGAATGAACCAACGAACTGATTGAACCTAGAACCAAAAGAGTTCAAAGTTCAACAGTTTAACGAGTTCAATAGAAAAGAAAAGGATCCAAAAACTTTGAAGAAACAAAGGATTCCAAGGAAGAGAATGAACTGTTGAACTTTGAACTAAAATGGTTCAAAGGTCACAGGTTCAAAGGTTCAAAGAAGCTTTGAGCGAAGGAAGGAAGCGGAAGATTCCAGAGACTAGTTCGAAGAGATGGTTCAATCGAAGAAGAAAAGAAGCGATTGAACCAAGGAACCAATAGGACCACCCCGGACTTTTAGACCATTAAACCAATGAACTCTCAAAGGTTCAAGGTTCAAAGTGGATTAAGTGACCAACGACCGATGACATCCCCGTGGAAGTCAAATTTAGGGTAATGAAATATCCATTAATTTTCAAATGTGGCTCGACCCTGAGAACAAACTCAGCGCCCAACTGAAGAGGGAGCTAAAAGAGCCAACAAAAAGGGAAAAGATAGCTTGAGAGCTCAAATCATGCAAAAGAAACAAAATATGACAAGGAAAGAAAGACCAAAAATATATATGCAGGAGTTATTTCCAGTAGGTGAAATAGTCCACCAAGTAGACATCTGAGCTCTCAAACATTAAAAGGCGCGGTCCATTTTTCTCCCTTTGAATAAAATTAAGTAAACAGTCGCGTACATATCTGGAGACCGATCAGACGACCAATGCCTAGGAGAAGACATTCGAGATGTTTTTGTACATTAAAAGTCAAGGCCAATGCCCTGTTTCAGCATGGCTCCTTTGACAGAACTAAAAATACATTCAAGGTATTGAATGTAGTATGGGCCTTTCCATGAAACAAAGCACCAAGTATTTCTTGGCACTATATATTGTAATCTCTTATTTTATGGAAGAGAGATCTTTTTGTCATCAAAAGTAAAACTCTGCCCAAATTGAAAGGCAATTACTGAGACTTTGAGCTCAGATTGTTAATCATATTTTTTTATTTGAATAAAAAAGCAAGTGACCTTTCAGACTTTGTGCTGGAATAGCTTGTGTTGTTGAGGAAATTGCTCTTATGTCTGTTTCCTGAATGCATTCTTATCCATTTAATTAAATAAGAAGAATTAGTGGAAGTAATCAGGAAGGTGTCCTAAAGCCGACTGTGGAGAGACTTTGTGCTGCCACAATTGTCTTTAGTTTGTCTATTTTTTGTTTCTATGTGAAGGACCTTGGGATGACTTTGTGATTCCATTGTCCTTCATATTTCACTCTTTGGGTAGTTGAGGTGCAAACTTTGTGCTACACCTCATTTTGTTGGTTACTACACCCTGTCACATTTACTTATTTATTACTTCTTACTTTTCAAAAAAAATTCCTATTGTTTGTTGCAGACCACTTCTGAAAGAAGAGAAGTGCCTTCAGTGATTTTGCCAAGATTCTCTCTTTGACCTATGAACATCATCTCTGAAAAAAGAGAGATGGATGGTGTTATCCTACCCTTGAGTGTTATTTTTTGTTTATATATATAGTAAATAGAACCTCATATTTATAGGGAACCTCCCCTTGATGAGAGGAGAGATTTGTCCCCCTTTGATGTGGTAAACCTGCACATTTGGCCGACCAATCTCTTTATGATATGGTTGAAACAACCTATTTTTTCCATCAGTTAGCTGGTGACAAAACATTCACCCAACAGTTTTTGGTGACTCCGTTGGAGAATGACAAGCAATTTGAAGCCTCAAGCTTCGAACTGAAGCAATCCCTATTCTCATCCATTTAAGTCTTACACTATAGCAGCTCCATAGTATACAAGAAGCTAGAAATCTCAAGGTATTGTTGACCCCATTTTTGAGTTGGTGCAGCAAAACAATTTTGATTTATTTCCTCCACAGCCTCACCTCCAACGAACTAGAAGTTTTCCTCCTACAAAAGTCATGTCTCTATTACCAGGTAAAGCATCTATTTCTGCTATTAGCAGAGCTTTTTCAATACATACCCCTCAAGCATTTGTTATTCCTCCCTTCAGTAATCACATAATGGCAGTTCAAGGCCTCTAGGTTAACTCTTTTGGTCCACTCAATTTAACTCCACCTCTACATAAGCTAACATGCAGTTCAAGGAAGAATTTCATTGAATTCTTTGGTGATGGAAGAGTTTATCCTGATGAACATATCGTAGCCTTCAACATAGCCTGTAGCATGATAAGTGTGGAGTATGAAGACATAGTAGTCAAGCTGTTTGTAGAAACATTACAAGGTGCTACTTCAGACTGGTTTGACCCCTTGTAGGCTCGATCAATGATTGACTGGAACACTCTCAAGGCCAAATTTGAAGCCAGGTTCAAGCCTGCAGAAGATGCGCATACCCTGCTGGCCCAACTCAAACAGATGAAGAAGGAGCCTCATAAACCAATGAGAGACTTCATTGCCAAATTTGACAAGTTGAGGAACATGATTCCTACAATTGCTCAACCAATAGCTGAGAATCTCAAATGCTTCTTCATCAACTCTCAACTCTCTAAAGTAAGTTTTTTGTTGAGACATGCTGGCCACATAGACCTTGCTGCAGCACAAGATTTAGCTGCTGAGGTAGAAGATGATCTCATCTTGGTGGGAAAGATAAAGAGAGATCCTAATAGAGTTAAATCTTCTTCATCCTCTGAATATCCATTTACAGGCACCACTGATCCTATGGTGTAAAAGCTGGCAAATGAGTTGCTAGCTCTTAGAAAGCAAATGGCGCAAGGGATGTCTTATGCTCCTTCATACCGAGATATACCAAGGAGGACATTCTCCAATCAATTGTATCAAGACAATGCTGCCAGAAATCAAGGGAAGCCAAATCGTTTTCCTCCCCCATAGGGGAAACTTGCCATTGAAGTAGCACCAGCCAACTCAGCAATTAGATATCTCAAAATAGAATTTGATTTCTCCTTTCAGCTTGAGTTGAACCAAGAAGATGACGCTAATATCTTCATAGAGGGAGAAGAAGAATTAGCTGGCGACTCCAATATTAGTTTCTTGAATATTCAAGATGAACTTAGAAGTAAAGATGAAGCGTTTGATGGATCATACGCTGTATTCACCCGATCTTAGAACCAGTCATCCTAGTAAACTAATAAGAAAAAAATAGAGGAGCGAGCTTAGCTTGCAATTTCAATTGCCAAATGAAGAACTTCTTTGCCTTTCTAGCCAAAGGACTCAGTGAGTAATAAAAAAGTAAGTAACTCAAGTACGCCTTAACCTTCAAATTTAATTTCACAGATCAGTCCCCCCCTAAAAACCAAAAGCACGAACAACCTTTTCCTGTTCCTAATTTATTTCAGACATTTGACATAGTCAACCATGTCCAAAAAACTAAAATTTGAATGTTTGAATTTGAATTTTTGAAATCCAACCCTGAACAGTTGGATAAGTTGGTTCAATGTGTAAAGAATAAAACCATCCTTGCAAGACCAACTACTCTAAAGGTGACTCCCACATCCATCCCAAACAACCTTGTCATTACTCCTCCAGCTGCCTCTAAGAAGACAGAACCATTTTATGTCTCCTTGCTGATAAATTGACACCAGCTGAACAATTATATCGTAGACTCAAGTGCGTCTGATAATGTCATGCATATAAAAGTAGCTGAATCTCTTGGTCTCACACTAACCAAGACATTTGAGAGATGTTTATCCATGGAGAACAAATAAGTGTCATTGCTAAGATAAATCAAGGATGCCCAATTTGCATTTGCGGCATTCCCAAACAAGAGAATTAAGATGACAGTCTTGGTGGCCAATGTCCCAGCCTCATATGACATTCTTCTTGGGCAAAATTTTTGCAAGAATGTTGGTGGTGAGTTGAGTATGGACCTATCTGAAGCAAGGATCTCAGTTAAAGACGTCATACAAAGATTGCTTCTTGAGAAAGAGGCAAAATACGTTATCACTCAAACATCAGTGCTTGAAGCTCAAATTATGTTTTAAGTCTTCAGGCATGGATGATTACTTATTATCTATGGAGGAGGTTCATGTGGTGTCTGATGAAATTCCTAAATGTGACAATCTGACAATTGATTCAAACCAAATAACAGAAGAATTGGTAAGACATAGTGCAAGCCCAGAAGAATCCTCCCCTATAATTAAGAGAAATATGAGGAAAAATCAATTTTTGATGATGTTTGGATCCTAGAATTCGATGGAAGCTATTCTTCCACCAGTTTTGGAGTTGAAATTATTCTAATATCTCTTCAAAGAGATATTTTTCCTTCTTCATACAAATTGCAATTTAGTAACACCAACAACACTATCGAGTACGAATCTCTATTACTCAAGTTGAAGGCTACTAAAGACAGGAGCGTCAAACTCATTCACACCAAAAGAGATGTTGGGCTAGTGGTTTGCCAGGTGAGGGACCTATACCAAACCAAAAATGAGAGATTACGCCATTATTGCAATCTAGTTTGGGATCAAATTTAAAAGCTTTGATGCTTTCAGCATCTCTGCAGTACCCAGGGAGTTCAATGACCAAGTTGATGCATTAGCTATTTCTACAACTATTTTGGTTTCCCACCTAAATTTTAAGGGAGATAAGTACACTATCGAACTGGTCTTTTGACCAAGTGTCTCTGACAATGCTAATCATTGGCAAGTGTTCAATGGTGACAACCAAATCATCACCTTTCTGGAACAAAAAGACAGCTTTGAACAACTTCACTTTGAAGGCAGTGAACCTCAAAAACTTGAATCAGCCCCTGAAACAAATTCAGACGCAGGTGAAGAATTCCTACAGCTAAAAGGGAATAAAATTATCAAAGAACTATTTTTTTGAGAAACTGTTTAACAAGCACGACAAGTTCATCAAATAGCAACAAATGGATTCAAGCTCCTCCCATGAGTTTGATCAGATAAATTTGAGTACTAAGGAAAATCCCAAGATGGTGAACATTGGGAAGTGCTACAATCTTGAGAAAAGGTTCAAGTTTACTACTCTGCTTTGCCAGTACATGGATGTTTTGGCATACTCATATGATGATCTAAAGTCGCTCAAGCCTGAAAAAATTCACCATGAAATTCCTCTTAAGAGTGATTCGGTGCCTTATAAGAAAAAATCCAGGTAGTACAATCCAAAGATATCTAGCATTATTCTGTCTAAAATATAGAAAATGGTGAATTCTAGGATAATTTTCCCAGTCCATCATTCCACATGGATTGCAAACATGGTCCCTGTGAGAAAAAAGAATGGCAAAATTCATCTTTGTGCAGATTTCAAAAACTTGAATCAATCTTTCTTAAAGGATAATTACCCTCTGCCCATCATGGATCAAGTCCTTCAGACAGTAACTGTTTCAGAGATGTTATCAATGCTGGACAGCTTCTCGAGGTATAATTAAGTGGAAGTTGACAAAGCAGACCAGCATAAGATTGTCTTCACCATGCCTTAGGGCACCTTTGCATATCGAAGAATGTCATTCAATGTGATAAATGCTGGTGCCACTTTTTAGAGAGTAATGGACCTTACTTTCAAAGATGAAATGGGTAAGTTCATTGTAGTGTACCTTGATGATTTAACAGTCTTTTTCAAGCATCTTCTTGATCACCTACATCATTTGTAATAAGTGCTGGAACGATGTCGCCAGAATGGCATTTCTCTAAATCCCAAGAAGTCTATATTGGGGGTAACAAAAGGGAAACTTCTCAGACACATTGTATCTAGAGAAGGCATAAAGATTGACTCAAAAAGAGTCAAATCCATCCAAGAGCTTACTCTGCCCGCAATTAAAACCACAGTTCACTCTTTCTTCTAAAAGGTGATTTTTTTACGAAAGTTTATCCCCAAGTTTGTAGAGAAGACTCGCCACATTGTGGACATGATGAAGGAAAAGGCCACTTTCAGCTAGACTGAAGAAAGCAAATTAACATTTTGAGACATCATGATAGCTATCGCCCATGCCCCAATTCTAGTTTGTCAAGATTATACTAAAAATTTCACAATGTACAGTTATGCTTTCGAGCACACACTTTCAGTAATTTTAGTTCAATAGAACAAAGAAGGTGTGGAATCTCTCATATCTTTTATGAGATTCCCTCTCAAAGCTCATGAACTAAAATATTCAAATCTAGAGAAGCATGCTTATGCAGTGGTAAAGGCAGTAAATCACTTCCATTTCTACATCATGAATTCACATGTTATTGCCTTGGTTCTTGATACAACAGTTAAATCCATATTAACCCAGTAGGAGTTTGGAACCAAAAGGGTTAATTAGATTGCTAAAATCGAGGAGTTTGATCTTGTTATCAAACCAATGAAGCTTGTGCAGGGAAGGGGTCTCTGCCAATTGATTGCTGATAACAAATCAGAAGAAACAGGGCATGAAAAAATAGAAGTAGAAGACACACCAACAATCTTCTTTGTCACCACCATGAATGAGTGGTATTTAAACATTGCTCATTTCCTTTCCTATTGTGAGTGTTCTGCTCACTTGTCTCGTAAAAAAAAGAGGACTATCAAGTTAAAAGCTGCCAATTTTGTCCTTTGGGACAACGACTTGTATAAGAGGAACCTCGATGGAGTGTTCCTTCATTGCATGGATAAAGAGTAGCAGAACCAACTTTTGGAGTCTTTCCTTAATCTAGCCTGTGGAAGACATTTTTTGCACCTGTAACTACTCATAAGATTTTGCGAGCCAGGTATTACTGGCCTACTCTGTTTTAAGATGCATATAAATGGGTATGAAAATGTGAACTGTGCCAACAGTTCGTTGGAAGACCCAAGTTAGTTGCTTTACCTCTTAAACTAGCGGTAATAAAAGAGCCATTTCACTAATGGAGAATTGATTTCATTGGTGCTGTAAACCTATCTTCAAGCACTAAACATGATTATGTCCTGACAGCCACAGATTACTTCACCAAATGGGTGGAAGCTATTCCAGCCAAGCATGCTACTTCGAAAGTAGTATGTAGTTTCCTAAAAAAAACATCATTTCTAGGTTTGGGGTCTCAACCAAGATTGTGATAGATAATGCAACCTATTTCTCTTCCCATGAGATTACTTAGTTCTATTTTTATTATGGGATTACCCTCTCCCACTCCTCTGATTATTTTCTACAAGGGAATGGCCAAGCATAATCGAGTAACAAGAACCTGGTGACCATCATCAGAAAGCTGGTGGATGACAACCAACGAATCTAGCATAAAACATTATTTAATGCTTTATGGGTAGACATAATTACGCTCAAGAGGGCAATAGGTATGCCATATTTCTAACTTTTTTATGGTTTCAATGCAAAGATACCAATCACCATGGAATTGCCAGCACTAAAATTGGCAAAGGCAGTCGAAGATCAGATATATGAAAGCTCCATCGACAAGAGGATCATGTGCTTGATTGAGCTAAATGAGCAACGAACTATGGTGGTGGACCGAATTATTGTGCATCAAAGTCTAGTGAAGAAATTCTTCGAGCAAAAAGCAAAAGCTCGTAATTTTTAGATTGGTGATCAAGTTCTGTTATGGGACAAGAGAATGTTAAGTTGTGGAGCTAAAAACTTCACCAAAGAGGCTAATCATCAAGTTACTGAGTGCAACCAGTAACCGACATCGGTAGAAGTGCTGACGTCAGTTAGGCAGGGCCTGAGGATCGACCGACGTCGATCAGTAGCAGACTGATAGCAACCGATGTCGGTCACCTGTGTGCTTGCATGCTTTTGCATAAATTTCCAAAACACATTTCCAGATTTAGAAGCGTCTAATTCAAGTAGTCCGAGAATGTTTGCATGTTAAGGCTAGTTTGAGTCTTGAGTCTGTTTTTCTAATTATTGTAATTAGGAAGTCTTATTATTGTATGCATGGGATCCTATTTAAGAGACCCATAAACATGGATTTTAATTAAGGCAAGTAAATCATTGAAGCAAGAAGCAAGGTCAAGGAGATCTACCTAGGTCAAGGAGATTAGCTGAAGCATTCAAGGGAGGGGATAGCAACTCAGGTTGTTGAGTTGGTTGTGTTGAGCAAGGGAGAGAGGGAAGAAGTCCTTGAGGTGTGGCAAGCCTTAGAGGTGGAAGAAGAAGTGGCATCTTCTTTATTGTAGTTCTTCAAGAGTATTTAATACAAGATTGTGTATTGTCTCTAATATTCTGTGATGTTTCAAGTTTCAAGTTACTTTATCATTCTGGTATAATTTTGTGTTTAATTGCTCACAAAAAAAGTAATCAATTGTGCTTCTACGTTCCTGACAAAGTGGTATCAGAGCTAAGGTTGCAGGAAGTAGGTTATTGTTTGATTACAGGTTACTCACAGGGGTTTTCTGATTGAGTGGGAGTTCAACAATGGCAGAAGAAAGTAGGCTACGAATGGAGAAGTTTAATGGCAAAAATTATCAACATTAGAGGATGTAGATAGAGGATTATCTTTATCAGAAAGATTTGTACTTACCGTTGGGTGGGGTTGCATGCAAGCCTACAGATATGAAGGATGAAGAATGGAACATTCTTGATCAAAAGGCTCTAGGATCTATAATGTTTAGCCTTGCATCGCCTGTGATTTTTAGCCTATCACAGTATAAGACAACGAAAGAACTGATAAAATCTTTGGCTAATCTATATGAAAAGCCCTCGGCTTCAAATAAGGTATTTCTTATGAAGCAGCTCTTTACTTTGCAAATGCAGGAAGGTGGATCTGTATATAACCATCTTAGTGATTTCCATGGTTTGGTAAACCAGTTAAGTTCAGTCAATATTGTTTTTGATGATGAAATAAAGGCTCTCTTGATTTTGTGTTCATTACCTAAAAGTTGGGAGAGTTTGGTAATGGCGGTAACACTGTGTCTGCTTCTAAAATATTAAAAGTTGATGATGTTGTTAGTGTAATCTTGAATGAAGATACTCGCAGGAAAAGCACAAGTGAATCATCACGGAATGCTCTGAACGTTGAGAGCAGGAGAAGGTAGAGAGAGAAGATCGAGCAAGGAAAATCAAGGTCGAAGATGGAAAGGGGATCCAAGTCCAGAAGTGGAGGTGTCACCTGCTGGTATTGTGGAAAGAAAGGACACACAAAGAAAGAGTGTTGGTTGAGAGATAAAGAGAATCAACATGTAGGTAAGGAAGATGCAGATGTTGTAGGTATTGTGGCACATGATGCTCTCATACTTTCTTTAGATAGTCAGATTGAATCATGGATTTTAGATTCTGGTTCTTCTTTTCATGCATCCCCAAACATAGATTTGTTCTATGAGTATGTCCAGGGAGACTTTGGAGTGCTTTATTTAGGAGATGAAATGCCTTGTCAAATGGTTGGCAAAGGGAAAGTGCGGTTGGAATTGCAGACAGGCAACACATGGGTGTTGAAAGAGGTTATGCATGTCCCAGTCCTGAAGCAGAGTTTGGTTTTTTTAGGAAAGTTGGGTGATGAGGGATGCACAGTAACCCTCACAACATATTCTTGGAACATCACCAAGGGAGCACTTGTTTTATCAAGAGATAAGAAAGTAGGTACGCTTTACCTATCTACTTGTATTACTAATTCTTCTTTTGATTTATCTACTTCAGCTGTAGATTCAGAGTTGTGGCTTAATAGGCTTGGTCACATGAATAATAAGGAGGAGATGCATGTTCTGAAATCAAAAGGTATGAGTTTAGATTTGAAAAGCATAGGTCAAGTTAATTGTAGAAAGAGGAAATTTGATGCTTTTGACAAGAACAGGGAAGCCTTGGTATTTATGGAGGAGATGAAGGACAGAGATCAGTCACAGAGACTGAATAATTCTGTGCAGGGCAGTATGGATAGGGGTTTGATCCAAGATGAGCTCGCAGATGAAAAATTCATCACTTATAGGAATACACAGACACCGATGTCAGTCAAATGGGACCGACATCGGCCAGACAGATACCGACATCGGTCTTGTGCAGACCAGCAGGGTCGGTAGAGTCGGGCAGGAGAAGCCTGACGTCGGTCAGCAAGAACCGACGTCGATAGAAGGGACACCGGGGTCGACCAGGGAAACGACGTCGATAGTCAGGGTCAGTGCAGGGAACTGACATCGATCGGGTGCAGATTGGGAGATGGCCGAAATCAGTTACTAGAATGAATGTTGGGCAGACAGCGAGCTATCAACAAGTCTCAAACGCTCATGTAGAGGTCAAAAAGGGTAAGTGAACCTTATATTTGTTGTTCACCTTCTTTATTATTGCTTACTGATGGTTGAGAACCAGGAAGATGTGTAGAAGCAATGTAGGTAGAATCCAAAAATAGTGGGAGCATGGCATGAATTCTTCAGAAAAGAACCAAGCAGGAGATTCGGTAGATTTGTCAGCTGGGAGAGAGCACTGGGAGATGAGTGGATTCCCTTCTTAGAGAAGAGAGTGGATGGATAAGTGAGACAGAAGGCCAAGGTGTATGGTCTTGAGTAAGCTGCAGAACAATGGAGGTTTGATCATTGTGTTTGTCTTTACCAGTTGGATGATATTAGCTACATTATCTTGTTACTATATTGTGTGATTGTTGCAGGGTTATACATACAAAGAGTTGCCAAATTAAAGGTAAAGTTAGTTCAGAGGTGTGTCATAAAGAATCTAGGAGCAGCAAGATTCTTTGGCATAAGTATGAGACATGGAAGATCACAGATTGGTTTTGTCTCAAGTTGGAGCTGATGTGAAGGAGGTGTTGGATGCATAACCGGTATGCACACCAAAGGCAAGACAGTTTAAGCATAGCTTAGAACAGGGTTCGAAATCACATAAGGTCTGGTATAGACCTGAGTTTTCCCAAGCAGTGGGAGTTGTCAGAAGGTTCAGAAGTGGCAGTGGACATTGGATGACAGGTATGGCATCACAGGATGTGTGGTGGTTGGTCTTCAAAATTGAGGTTGAAGATGGAGGTCCCTGAGATGATTAGTGGAGGATGTTGTACAGATGCAGTTGTTTATCTCCAAGTGGGAGATTGTTAAGTTATGGAGCTAAAAACTTCACCAAGGAAGCTAATCATCAAGTTACTGAGTGCAACCAATAACCGGCATCGACAGAAGTGCCGACGTCGGTCGGGTAGGGGCTGAGGATCGGCCGACGTCGGTCAGTAGCAGACTGACAACAACCGACGTCGGTCACCTGTGTGCTTGCATGCTTTTGCATGAATTTCTAGAACACGTTTTCAGATTTAGAAGCGTCTAATTCAAGTAGTTTGAGAGTGTTTGCATGTTAAGGCTAGTTTGAGTCTTGAGTTTGTTTGTCTAATTATTATAATTAGGGAGTCTAATTATTGTATGCATGGGATCCTATTTAAGAGACCCATAAGCATGGATTGTAATTAAGGCAAGTAAATAATTGAAGCAAGGTCAAGGAGATCTACAGGTGTAAGGTCAAGGAGATCAACTGAAGCATTCAAGGGAGGGGATAGCAACTCAGGTTGTTGAGTTGGTTGTGTTGAGCAAGGGAGAGAGAGAAGAAGTCCTTGAGGTGTGGCAAGCCTTAGAGGTGGAAGAAGAAGTGGCATCTTCTTTATTGTAGTTCTTCAAGAGTATTTAATACAAGATTATGTATTGTCTCTCATATTCTGTGTTGTTTCAAGTTTCTAGTTACTTAATCATTCTGGTATAATTTTGTGTTTAATTGCTATTAGAAAAGTAATCAATTGTGCTTCTACGTTCCTGACAGAGAAGAGAACCAAAGGGAATGCATGGGAAATTTGATTCCCTTTGGAGAGGTCCATTTGTTATTCATCATCTCAATGGTGAAAATAGTTTTTTGCTGAAGTATCAAGACAACATGCCCTTTTCACAACCTCACAGTGGGCAGCATCTAAAGCACTTCAATCCTTGAAGTATTAGGTGACATCAATTGTACATATGTATATTTGTATAGTCTTTAGCTCTGTTTTGTGTTGTTCAATTTCATTTTTCAACACCTTTCTTTTTTAGGTAGCATGGCTCTGTATCCCAATGGCATACTTGAGGGCACTAGAGATTCTGGTTTTTACTCCCTTCAATTACTTTTACAATCGATGGAAGTTCTCCAACTGGAGCCAACTGTTGTTCTCAAAATCTGTCACTCATTTTTGGGGACAACATATCAATTATTTTGGTCTTGTAGGCCAAAATTCTCTCTTCCCTTCTCAAAAAAATGTTTTAAGCATCCAAGTTCTTTAATTATTCAAGCTTTTTCAGCTAAGGGATTCGCAGGTTCAACAGATTCAACAACTTTAACATGCGAGCTCTCACAAAGAAACAAGTTTCCAATACTTAGGCAATTTCAAGGTTGGTTCAACGTCGAGATTCAACCAAAAGATCCGTAGAAAAGGTTCAATCAAAAGATTGAACCATTGAACCTTGAACCAATAGGTTCAAAGGTTCAACGGGTTCAAAGTTCAACGACATCGGTAGACTTAAAAAGAGTTAAACACTTTTGCAAGTTCAAAGTTAAGTGGGTTCAAAGGACTTAAAGAAAAGAAGGCTTCGAAGATGAAAGATTTAACCCATTGAACCTTGAACCAAAATGGTTCAGAGGTTCAAGGTTCAATGAGTTCAATAAAGGTTTGAAGATTTGGTTCAATCGAATGGTTCCAAGCGGTTGGTTCAAGCGGTCAATTGAATGAGCAGAAATAAGTATTGAATCATCGACCCGTTAAACCATTGTTGGTTCAATCGAAAGGTTTAAAGGAGTCTCCCAAACCTTGAAGGACAAGTGCCCTTGCGGAGGGTAGGGAATAAAAGGAACAAAAGGATATCTTTTGGAAAGATTTTTCATGTCAAGACTTCACAAGAGAAATCTTTCAAGTAAAATGGCCGAAGGAATTCCTTCTGACATTTTGTTCGAAGGAATGTTCAAAGGCCCAAAAAAAAGTGGCAAAAGTAGAGGAAAGATTTCCTTCAAACAAAATGTTCGAAGGATTTCTTTCAGACATTTTGTTTGAAGGATTTGAAGAACAAGGCCACCTGAAGGACCCTGAAGGACAGGTACCCTTGCGGGGGACTCTTGGCGACCAAGAAATGAACCATTCTCAAGGCCCAAAGGGACACCTTCCCTTTGAGGGGTTTGAAAGACTTAGAAAAAAAGGATTCAAAGAATAAAGAATGAACCGATTGAACCTAGAACCAAAAGAGTTCAAAATTTAACAGTTTAACGAGTTCAACAAAAAAGAAAAGGATCCAGAAAATTTGAAGAAATAAAGGATTCTAAGGAAGAGAATGAACCATTGAAATTTGAACCAAAATGGTTCAAAGTTCAAAGGTTCAAAGAATCTTCGAGCGAAGGAAAGAAGCGGAAGATTCCAGAGACCAGTTCAAAGAGATGGTTCAATCGAAGAAGAAAGGAAGCGATTGAACCAAAGAGTTGAGAGGACCATCTCGAACTGTTAGACCATTGAACCAATGAACTCTCAAAGGTTCAAGGTTCAAAGTGGTTCAAGCGACCAGTGACTGATGATGTCCCCAAAAATGTCAAATTTAGGGTAATGAAATATCTATTGATTTTTAAATGTGGCGCGACCCTGAGAATAAACTCAGTGACCAACTGAAGAGGGATCTGAAAGAGCCAACATAAAGGGGAAAGATAGGCCAAGAGATTAGATCATGAGGAAGAGACAAAATATGACAAGAAAAGAAAGACCAAAAATATATGTGCAAGAGTTATTTCTAGTAAGTGGAACAATCCACCAAGTAGACATCTGAGCTCTTAAACATTAAAAGGCGTGGCCCATTTTTCTCTCTTTGAATAAAAGCAAGTGGACAGTCACATACATATCTGAAGACCGACTAGATGACCCATGCCTAGGAGAAGACATTCGAGATGTTTTTGTACACCAAAAGTCAAGGCCAATGCTTTGTTTCAACATGGCTCCTTTGACAGATTTGAAAATGCATTCAAGGCATTGAATGCAGTATGGGCCTTTCCATGAAACAAAGCACTAAGTCTTTCTTGGCGCTATATATTGTAATCTTTTATTTTATGTAAGGGAGATTTTTTTGTCATCGAAAGCAAAACTCTGTCCAAATTGAAAGGCGATTACTGAGACTTTGAGCTCAGATTGTTAATCATATTTATTTATTTGAATGAGAAAGCAAGTGACCTTTCAGACTTTGTGCTGGAATAGCTTGTGTTGTTGAGGAAATTATTTTTATGTCATTTTTTTGAATGCATTCTTGTCCATTTGATTAAATAAGAAGAATTAGTGGAAGTAATCAGGAAGGTGTCTTAAAGCTGACTGTGGAGAGACTTTATACTACCACAATTATCTTTAGTTTGTATATTTTCTATTTCTATGTAAAGGATCTTGGGATGACTTTGTGCCCCCATTGTCCTTCGTATTTCACTCTTTGGGCAGTTGATGTGCAGACTTTGTGCTACACCTCATTCTGTTGGTTACTATGCCCTGTCACATTTGCTTATCTGTTACTTGTTACTTTTCAAAAATAATTCTTGTTGTTTGTTGCGGACCACTTCTGAAAGAAGAGAAGTGCCTTCAGTAATTTCATCAAGATTTTTCCTTTGACCTGTGAACATCATCTCTAAAAAAAGAGAGATGGATGGTTTTATCCTACCCTTGTGTGTTATTTTTTGTTTATATATATAGTATATAGAACCTCATATTTATAGGGAACCTCCCCTTGATGAGAGGAGAGATTTGTCCCCTTTTGATGTGGTAAACCTACACATTTGGCCAACCAATCTCCTTATGCTTTGGTTGAAACAACCTATTTTGTCCATCAGTTAGTTGGTGACAAAATATTGACCCAACAGTTTTTGGTGACTCCACTGGTGAATGACAAGCAATTTGAAGCCTCAAGCTTGAAACTGAAGCAGTCCTCGTTCTTATCCATTCAAGTCTTACACTCTGGCAACTCCACAATATACAAGAAGCTAGAGATCTCAAGGTATTTTTGACCTTATTTTTGAGTTGGTGCATTAGAATAATTTTGATTTGTTTCCTCCACAACCTCTCCTCCAATGAATTAGGAGTTTTCCTCCTACAAAATTCACATCTCTATTACTAGGTAAAGCATTTATTTTTGATGTTAGTAGAGCTTTGTCAATACATACCCCTCAAGCATTTGTTATCCCTCCCTTTAGTAGTCAAATAATGGCAGTTCAAGGCCCCTAGGGTAACTCTTTTGGTCCACTCAATTTAACTCCATCTCTACATGAGCTACCACATAGTTAAAGGAAGAATTTTACCAAGTTATTTGGTGATGGGAGAGTTCATCCTGATGAACATATCGCAGCCTTCAACATAGCTTGTGGCATGATAGGTGTGGAGTATGAAGACGTAACAGTCAGACTATTTGTAAAAACATTACAAGGTACTATTGCAGACTGGTTCTACCACCTGCAGGCTCAGTCAGTGACTGATTGGAACACTCTCACAGTCAAATTTGAAGCCAGGTTCAAGCCTATAGAAAATGTGCATGCCCTACTGGCCCAGCTCACATAGATGCAAAAGGAGCCTCACGAACCAATGAGAGACTTCATTGCCAAATTTGACAATTTGAAGAACATGATTCCTATAATTACTCAGCCAATAGCTGAGAATCTCAAATATTTTTTCATCAACTCTCAGCTACCTGAAGTAAGTTTTCTACTGAGACGTGCTAGCCACATAGACCGTGCTGCAGCGCAAGATTTAGCTACTGAGATAGAAGATGATCTCATCTTGGTGGAGAAGATAAGGAGAGATCCTAATAGAGGTAAATCTTCTTCATCCTCTGAATATCCATCTACAGGCACCACTGATTTTATGGTGCAAAAGTTGGCAAATGAGTTGCTAGCTCTCAAAAATCAAATGACACAAGGGATGTCTTCTAGTCTTTCGTACCGAGATATACCAAGGAGGACATTCCCCAATCAGTTGTATCAAGGCAATGCTACCAAAAATCAAGGAAAGCTAAATCGTCTTCCTCCCCTATAGGTGAAGCTTGCCATTGAAGTAACACCAACCAACTCAGCAGTTGGATATCTCAAAATAGAATCTGATTTCTCTTTCTATCTTGAGTTGAACTAAGAAAATGACGCTAATCTCTTCACAGAGGGAGAAGAAGAATTATCTGGTGACTCCAACATTAGTATTCTGAATTACCAGATTGAACCCAGAAGTAAAGGTGAAGCATTTGATGGATCATATGATGTATTCACCCGGTCATAGAACCAATCAGCCCAATAAATTGATAATAAAAAAATAGAAGAGCGAGCTCAGCCTGCAATTTTGATTTCCAAACGAGGGACTTCTTTGCCTTTCTATCCAAAGGACCCAGTGAGTAATAAAAAAGTAAGTACCTCAAGTACGCCTTCACCTTCAACTTTTATTTCGTAGATCAGTCTTTCCCCCCTAAAAACCAAAAGGATGAACTATCTTTCCCTATTCTTAATTTATTTCAGACATTTGACATAGTCGACCATGTCAAGAAAACTAAAATTCAAATGTCTAAATTTGAATTCCTGAAATCCAACCTTAAACAGTTAGATAAGTTGGTTCAATGTGTAAAGAATGAAACCATCTCTGCAAGACCAACTGCTCTAAAGGTGACTCTCACATCCATCCCAAACAACCTTTTCATTACTCCTCCAGCTGCCCCTGGGAAGACAGAGCCATTTTATGTCTCCTTGCTGATAAATAGACACCTACTGAATAATTGTATCATATACTTAGGTGCGTCTGATAATGTCATGCCTGCAAAAGTAGCTGAATCTCTTGGTCTCACACTGACTAAGACATTTGAGATATGTTTCTCCATGGAGAACAAACAAGTGCCACTGCTAGGACAAATGAAAGATGCCCAATTTGTATTTGTGGCATTCCCAAATAAGGGAATTAAGATGACAGTCCTGGTGGCCAACATCTCAGCTTCATATGGCATTCTTTTTGGGTGAAATTTCTATAAGGATGTTGGTGGCAAGTTGAGTATGGACCTATTTGAAGCAAAGATCCCGATCAAATGCGTCATACAAAGATTGCTTCCTAAGACAGAGGCAAAATATGTTGTCACTAAAACATCAACGCCTAAAGCTCAAATTTTGTTTGAGTCTTCAGGCATGGGTAATTACTTCTTATTCACAGAGGAGGTTCATGTGGTGTTTGATAAATTTTTTGAATGTGATAGCCTGACAATCGATTCAGACCAAGCAACAAAAGAATTGGCAAGACACAATGCAAGCTTAGAAGAATCCTCCCCTCTAATTAAGGAAAAATTTGAGAAAAAATTAGTTTCTAATGATGTCTAGATCCTGGAATTTGATGGTAGTTGTTCTTCCACCGGTTCTGGAGCTAAAATTATTCTAAGATTTCAAGGAGATATTTTTGCTTCTTCATACAAATTGTAGTTTAGCAACACTAACAACACTATCGAGTAAGAATCTTTGTTACTCAGGTTGAAGGCTGCTCAAGACAGGGGAGTCAAACTCCTTCACACCAAAGGAGATGCTGAGCTAGTGGTTTTCCAGGTCAGAAACCTGTACCAAATTAAAAATGAGAGATTCACCATTACCACAATCTAGTTTGGGATCAAATTAAAAGCTTTGATGCTTTCAGTATCTCTACAGTACCCAGGGAGTTCAATGACCGAGCTGATGCATTAGCTATTTCTGTAACTCTTTTAGTTTTCCACCTAGATTTTAAGGGAGACAAGCACACTATCAAACTAGTCTTTCGACCAAGTGTGCCTGACAATGCCAATCATTGGCAAGTGTTCAGTGGTGACAACCAAATCATCGCCTTTTTGGAAGAGAAAGACAGATTTAAACAACTTCACTTCAAAGGCAGTGAACCTCAAAAACTTGAATCAGCCCCTGAAATAGATTCAGACGCAAGTGAAGAATTCCTATAGCTAAAAGGTAATAAAATTCTCAAAGGACTGGTTTCCCTTGAGAAACTATTTGAAAAGCACGACAGGTTCATCAAACAGCAACAAATGGATTCAAGCTCCTCCCAGGAGTTTGATCAGATAAATTTGGGTACTAAAGAAAATTCCAAGATGGTGAACATTGAAAAGTGCTACACTCTAGAGGAGAGGTTCAAGTTTACTACTCTACTCCACAAGTACATAGATGTTTTGGCATACTCCTATGATGATCTGAAGTCGCTCAGCCTTGAAGAAATTTGCCATGAAATTCCCCTCAAGAGTGATTCAGTGCCTTATAAGCAAAAATCTAGGTAGTACAAACCAAAGATATCAGGCACTATTCTATCTAAAATATAGAAAATGCTGAATGCTAGGATAATTTTCCCAATCCATCATTCCACATGGATTGCAAACATAGTTTCTGTGACAAAAAAGAATGGCAAAATTCACCTCTATGTGTATTTTAGAAACTTGAATCAATCCTCCCTAAAAGATAATTACCCTCTGCCCATCATGGATCAAGTCCTTCAGACAATAACTCGATCAGAAATGTTATCAATGCTGGATGGCTTTTTGAAGTATAATTAAGTGAAAGTTGGTGAAGTAGACCAACATAAGACTGCCTTCACCATGCCTTGGGGCACCTTTGCATATCGAAGAATGGCATTCGATTTGATAAATGTTGGTGCCACTTTTTAGAGAGTAATGGACATTGCTTTCAAAAATAAAATGGGTAAGTTCATTGTGGTGTATCTTGATGATTTAACAGTATTTTCCAAGCATTTTCTTGATCACCTACATCATTTACAACAAGTACTAGAATGATGTCGCTAGAATGGCGTTTCTATAAATCCCAAGAAGTTTATATTTGGGGTAACAGAAGGGAAACTTCTCAGACACATTGTATCTAGAGAAGGCATAAAGATTGACTCAAAAAGAGTCAAATCCATCTAGGAGCTTACTCTGCCCACAAGTAAGACCGCAGTTCACTCTTTCTTCAGAAAGATGAATTTTTTATGAAGGTTCATCCTCAAGTTTGTAGAGAAGACTCGTCACATTATGGACATGATGAGGGGAAAGGCCACTTTCAGCTGAATTGAAGAAGACAAATTGGCATTTTGAGACATCAAGACAACTATCATCCACATCCTAACTCTAGTTTGTCCAGATTATACCAAAGATTTCACAATGTATAGTTATGCTTCTGAGCACACACTTTCAGCATTTGTGGTTCAACAGAACAAAGAAGGTGTGGAATCTCTCATATCTTTTATGAGCTATCCTCTCAAAGCTCATGAACTAAAATATTCAAATCTAGAGAAGCATGCTTATACAATGGTAAAGGCAGTAAAGCACTTTCATTTTTACATCTTGAATTCACACGTTATAGCCTTGGTTCTTGATACTACAATCAAATCCATATTAACCCAGCAAGAGTTTGGAACCAAAAGGGTCAATTGGATTGCTAAAATTTAAGAGTTTGATCTCATTATCAAACTAATGAAGCCTGTGTAGGGAAGGGGTCTCTGCCAATTGATTGCTGATAACAGACCAGAAGAAACAAGGCATGAAGAAACAGAAGTGGAAGACACGCCAACAGTCCTCTTTGTCACCACCACGAATGAGTTGTATTCACACATTGCTCATTTTCTTACTTATGGTGAGTGTCTTGCTCACCTATGTCGTAAAAAAAAGAGGACTATCAAGTTAAAAGCTACCAATTTTGTCCTTTGGGACAACGGCTTGTATAAGAGGAACCTCGATGGAGTGTTCTTTCGCTGGATGGATAAAGAGCAATAGAACCAACTTTTGGAGTCCTTTTATAATCTGGCCTATGTAGGATTTTTTTTGCACTTATAAAAACTCATAAGATTCTGCCAGCCAGGTATTACTGGCTTACTCTATTTTAAGATGCATACAAATGGGTACGAAGATGTGAACTGTGCCAACAACGCATTGGAAGACCCAAGTTAGTTGCTTTACCTCTTAAACTAGTGGTGATGAAAGAGCCATTTCAACAATGGGGAATTGATTATATTGGTGCTTTAAACCCATCTTCAAGTGATAGACATGATTATGTCCTCACAGCCATAGATTACTTCACCAAATGGGTGGCAACTATTCCAGCCAAGCATGCTACTTCAGAAGTAGAATGCAATTTTCTCAAAAAAAACATCATTTTCAGATTTGGGGTCCCAACTAAGATTGTGACATATAATGTAGCTTGTTTATCTTCCCATGAGATTACTCAATTCTATTTTTATTATGGGATTACCCTCTTCCTCTCCTCTGATTATTTTCCACAAGGGAATGGCCAAGCAGAATCGAGCAACAAGAATCTAGTGACCATCATCAGAAAGCTGGTAAATGACAACCAACGAACCTGCCATAAAGCATTATTTGATGCTTTATGAGCAAACAAAATTATGCTCAAGAGGGCAATATGTATGTCACCTTTCCAACTTCTGTATGGTCTAAATGCAGAGATACCAATCACCTTGGAATTGCCAGCACTAAAATTGGCAAAGGCAGTCAAAGTTCAGACATACAAAAGATCTATCGATAAGAGGATCATGTGCTTGACTGAGCTAAATGACCAGTAAATTATGGTGGTGGATCGAATTGCTGTGCATCAAAGCCTGGTGAAGAAGCTCTTCGACCAAAAAGCAAAAGCCCATAATTTTTAGATTGGTGATCAAGTTCTGTTATGGGACAAGAAAAGAGAACCAAAGGGAATGCATGGGAAGTTTGATTCCCTTTGGAGAGGTCTATTTGCTATTCATCAGCTCAATGGTGAAAATAATTTCTTACTGAAGTATCAAGATGGCACGCCCTTTTCACTACCTCATAGTGGGTAGCATTTGAAGCACTTCAATCCTCAAAGTATCAGGTGAGATCATTTATACATATGTATATTTGTATAGTCTTTAGCTCTATTTTGTGTTATTCATTTTCATTTTTTAGCACATTTATTTTTTGGGTAGCATGGCTCCGCAGCCCAATGGCATACTTGAAGGCATTAGAGATTCTAGTTTCTACTCCCTTCAATTATTTTTACAATCGATGGAAGTTCCCCAACTGGAGCCATCTGTTGTTTCCAAAATCTGTCACTCATTTTTGGGGACAACATATCAACTATTTTTCTCCTGTAGTCCAAAATTCTCTCTTCCCTTCTTAAAAAAATGTTCTGAGCATCTAAGTTATTCAATTATCCAAGATTTTTTAGCTAAGGGATTCATAGGTTCAATAGGTTTAACAACTTCAATAGGCGAGCTCTCACAAAGAAACAAGTTCCCAACACTTAGGCAATTTCAAGGTTGGTTCAGCGTCAAGGTTCAACCAAAAGATCCATCAGCAGGCTTTAATCAAAAGATTGAACCATTTAACCTTGAAGCAATAGGTTTAATGGGTTCAAAGTTCAATGACATCGGCATACTTAAAAAGAGTTAAGCGTTTCGGTAAGTTCAAAGTTAAGTGGCTTCAAAGGACTTAAAGAAAAGAAGGCTTCGAAGAAGAAAGATTTAACCCATTGAACCTTGAACCAAAATGGTTCAAAGGTTCAAGGTTCAACGAGTTCAATAAAGGTTTGAAGAGTTGGTTCAATCGAATGGTTCCAAGCGGTTGGTTTAAGCGGTCAATTGGATGAACATAACACAATATTGAATCGTTGAACTGTTGAACCATTATTGGTTCAATCGGTCGATTCAATCAAAAGGTTCAGAGGAGTCTCCCAAAGCCTGAAGGACAAGTGCCCTTGTGGAGGGCAGAGAACAAAAGGATATCTTTCAAAAAGATTTTTCGCGACAAGACTTCACAAGAAAAATCCTTCGAGCAAAATGTCTGAAAGAATTCCTTCAGACATTTTGTCTGAAGGAATGTTCAAGGGCCTAACAAAAAGTGGCAAAAGCAGAGGAAATATTTCCTTCAGACAAAATGTCCAAAGGATTTCCTTTGGACATTTTGTCTGAAAGATTTGAAGAACAAGGCTGCCTGAAGGACCCCAAAGGGCAGGTACCCTTGCGGGGGACTCTCGACGACCAAGAAGTGGACCATTCTCAAGGCCCGAAGGGATACCTTCCCTTTGGGGAGTTCAAAAGACTTAGAAAAATAAAGGATTCAAATAATAAAGAATGAACCAATGAACCTAGAACCAAAAAAGTTCAAAGTTCAACGTTTTAACGAGTTCAACATAAAAGAAAAGGATCCAGAAACTTAAAAAAATAAAGGATTCTAAGGAGGAGAATGAACCCTTAAACTTTGAACCCAAATGGTTCAAAGTTCAAAGGTTCAAAGAAGCTTCGAGCGAAGGAAGGAAGTGGAAGATTCCAGAGACCAGTTCGAGGAAATGGTTCAATCGAAGAAGAAAGGAAGCGATTGAATCAAGGAGCTGATAGGACCACCCTGAACCGTTGGACCATTGAACCAATGAAATATCAAATGTTCAAAGGTTTAAAGTTCAAAGTGGTTCAAGCGACCAGCGATTGATGACATCCTCACAAACGTCAAATTTAGGGTAATGAAATATCTATTGATTTTCAAATGTGGCGTGAACTTGAGAACAAACTCAGTGACCAGCTGAAGAGGGATCCGAAAGAGCCAGCAGAAAGGGAAAAGATAGACTAAGAGCTTAGATCACAAGGAAGAGATAAAATGTGACAAAGAAAGAAAGACTATAAATATCTGTGCAGGGGTTATTTTTAGTTGGTGGAACAATCCACCAAGTAGACATCTGAGCCCACAAACATTAAAAGGTGCATCCCATTTTTCTCCCTTTGAATAAAAGTGAGTGGATAGTCACATACATATCTAGAGACAGACTAGATGACCCATGCCCAAGAGAAGACATTTGAGATGTTTCAGTACACCAAAAGTCAAGGCCAATACCTTGTTTCAACATGTCTCCTTTGACATAACTGAATATGCAGTCAAGGCATTGAATGCAGTATGGGCCTTTCCATGAAACAAAGTGCCAAGCTTTCTTGGCGCTATTGATTCGGGCAACAATTTAGGTGACCATTCAGGTGATAGTTAATTCCTTAAATTCTAAATTGTTTTAAATCCTCACCCATTATGTCCTCGAGCTCTGTATTGTTTTAAATCTTGGAAGTCAAATTGTCGGTGATAGTTATTTCCTTGAATGTTGTATTGTCTTAAATCTTCACCTGTTAATTCTTCGAGCCACTCAATCTCTCACAAGATTGGTGACCTTCCACATCCTCCCCATGCTTTCAAAATATGTATAAATGAAGAGGTAACCCGAAATGGGGGGGTAGACATCTCTTCCCAGAGATAAGCTTATATTTGTATTGCGATCTTGAGTAATACTACATCTCTTCTCAGAGAATTCATTGTTACTATGTTATTTCTATGCTATTAAAATATTTATGAACCAAAACTTTTGAGTTTTGGATCAGTGGTATCAGAGCAGTTTGTCTTGAGAGTGTATGATCCTAAGGATGAGGTCAGGATATAGGGAACTTGGGTGGGAAGCAACAGAGCTTCCAAAATTTCCACCTGTTTGCCCCAAATGACTTCAAATGACAGACGACACCGAGATATCCAATCCTTTGAAGGAAATGGTAAATGAAGCCCTCCAATGGCAATAAGCGTAGATGCTGCAACAATTTGCTCAAATTCTTCAAACACTTTTGATGGAAAATTTTGGCTCCACAGCTAGTCTTGGCTCCTCATCTAGGGAACTTCCTTTTAGTGCCCCAACACCCTTCAAGGTTCAGGGAATTTTCGATATTCTCACATTTGAAGGCAAAATTAATGCTGATGTAGTAGAAAATTGTTTGGATCAACTGTCTTCCTATTTCTCTGTAAATAAGTTCACTGATGGAGAAAAATTCACTTTTGCTCTTTTGAAATCATCATTGCCCGTGAAAAACTAGTGGGAAGTGTACAAAAAGAGGTTCAGTATAGATATCATTGGCATTGGGGTGGAACCTACCTGGAATGATTTTATGGAAGTAGTAAAAGAAGAATACTATCCCATCGGAGCATATGATGATCTGTACATACAGTGGCAACAACTTCACCAAGGCAAGGATTAATCTGTTCAAGATTACACAGACACTTTTCAATCTTTGTCTGCAAGATTAGGCATTCAAGAAAGTGAGAAACATAAGACTCTCAAATATCATGGTGGACTACAATGGTACATACGGGGGGAAATGAAACTCTTCAATTTGGAAACCCTCGGTGAGGCATATAAATTTGCAGTGAAGATTGAATAGAAGTATGGCAGAAAGAATATGAAGAGTCAACCCTCAAAATGAAAAAGTGATAAGGAAGGTCAAACAAGAGGCCAAAATTAAAATCAGAAGGAGTTTCAAGATAAGAAATCCCAGAAGGGGAAGGCTGGAAAATGGTGTGATCACCACAAAACTAGAAATAACTCCAAAGAAGAATGTCGAACCATCAAGTCACTGCTCTCTAAGTCACAATACTCGACATCCACTACTCTGCCTCATACACAACCCACAATCGAAGAGGACGAAGAAGAAATTGTAGATGTTGAGCTTGACACCATCGTCGCCTCATCACAGACTTGTGAGGAAAGACCAGATGACCAAGAAAGATTGTTTCACTTCAAATTATGGGTAAAAGGTAAGCCTCTACATTTCATTCTTGATAGTGGGAGTCAAAATAATTTAATCTTTGCTAAAGTTGTGAAAAGTCTAAATCTATCCATGAAACCTCATCCAAAGCCCTATAGTATTGGATGGTTGATCCCAAGGAGAGACCTTCGTGTCACCCATCAGTATAATCTTTCATATGCTATAAAACCATTCCAAGATAAAGCCTTGTGTGATGTGGTCAATCTAGATGTTTGTGATGTACTCCTTGGTCAGTCATTCATGTATGAGTGACATGGCATCTATGAATCATGAACCCGAAGGATCACCCTCACTCTTGGAACATGGCGTTATAGGCTACCAAAGGTACCACCTCCCACATTTGTCTCCCTGATTAGTGCTAAGAAATGCAAGAGATTAGTGGAGAAGACAAAGCAATTTGTTCTCATGGTGGTCAAACCACAGAAATCCAAGGAGGCTGATGTTGCAGTCCTGACTACACAATCGACACAACAACAAAAGCAGATAGGATGAATCACAAGAGAATATGATGACTTATTCAAGTCTCCCACAAGAGTTCCACTGCATTTCCAGGTAAAACATTCTATCGATTTGATCCCATGATCACCTTTCCCTAACAGTCATGTGTATTGCAGATCAGTTTTGGAGAATGATGAGATAAAAAGATAGATTCAAGATTGATCCAAAGGGGTCACATTAGACCAAGCTCTTCACGTTGTGGTAGCCCAATTATCTTGGCACTGAAGAATGATGGAACATGGAGGCTTTGCATTAACTATCGAGCCCTGAATAAAATCTCTATGAGGAATCGCTACCCTCTCCCCAAGATCGATGACCTGCTGGACCAGCTCCGTGGTGCAAAGTTATTCACCAAAATTGATCTCAAATTTGGTTATCACCAAATTCCCATCGATCCCATTGATGTCTGGAAGACTACAGTCAAATCTAAGGAGGGGCTCTTTGAATGGTTGGTTAGGCCTTTTGGCTTAACTAACGCACATGCAACCTTCATGAGGATGATGGATGACATCCTATGACCCTTCACTAACTCATTCGTGGTTGTCTATTTAGATGACATACTCATCTATAGCAAAACATGGGAAGAACATTTGTAACATGTTCGTAAGGTGCTTCAAATTCTTCAGGAGCACAAGTTGTATGCAAATCTTGACAAATGCACATTCAAAATGACAACAATTCAGTACCTCAAGTACGTTGTGAATGAGGAAGGGGTCCATGTTGATCCAGAACAGATTTGGGTTATTCGAGAATGGCCCACACCAAGGACCCTCACAGAGCTTCGTAGTTTTTTGGGTCTTGCAAATTTCTACTGCAGGTTTGTTCTTGGATTTTCACATGTTGCTTGGTCACTAACCCAAGTGACTAAAGGAGGAGCTAAAGCTACATTTCAGTGGGGTGAAATATAAAAAAGGGCATTTGAGAATTTGAAGAACAGACTCTGCTCAACCCCCGTTCTTGCCTTGCTAGATTTGCATCAACCGTTTGAGTTGATGAAGATGCATCTGAATATGCCATGGGAGCTGTCATCATGCAACATGGCCATCTTATTGCATACCATAATGAAACTTTCACTGATACAGTCAGGAAATATCCAACATATGATAAGGAGCTCTATGCTATTGTGCAATCCTACAAACACTGAAAACACTACATCTTGGGGAAAGAGATGGTCATCCACACTAACCACAGACCATTGGAATTTATCCAAACACAAAGCAAACTATGAAATGAGAGGCACCAAAAGTGGGCCACGTATCTTTAGAAATTCCACCTGATAATCAAACATAAAAAGGGGAGCTCAAATACATCTAGAGATTGTCTTAGCCACCCACCAATTACTACACTCACAATAGTTCTTGACCTGTGTAGATATGAGACTGCCACTTGGGGTGCTCTGTATGAAGCAGATCCTACCTTTGCTGATACATATCAAGCACTCCAAAAAGGTGAACATGTTTCTAACTTCTATTTGCAAGATAATGTCCTCTGTCATATGGGGCACATCTGTGTTCCTATTGCAGAGCAACAAAAGATGATATGGGAAGCACACTTCAGTAGGACAGCTAGACACTTTGGTATCGAAAAGACATTGGCAGTTCTTAAAAAACACTTCTACTAACCCCATATGCAAAAAGATGTGGAAAGATATCTCAAATCTTGCACCCCATGTGCAATAGCCAAGCCAAAAAATAAGAAGCAAGGATTGTACAAGCCATTGCCAGAACCAACCAGGCCTTGGGAATCCGTCTCAATGGATTTTCTCTCAATTTTGCCCACTTCCAAACATGGCAAGGACTGTATTTTTTTGGTTGTTGATCATTTTTCAAAAATGGCTATCATGCTTGCTTGTAAGAAAAATATATATGCTGGGGAAACTGCTCAACTATATTTTAGTCATGTATGGCTCCATTTTAGTCTCCCCAAGTCCATTGTCTCAGATTAAGATAGCAGGTTCCTGAGCATCTTCTGGTCTACTATATGGAAGATGATGGATGCTAAGCTGATGAAGTCCACAGGCTTCCATCCATAGACTGATGGTCAGATAGAGGTGGTAAACCACTTGATTGTTCACATGATTCAGATGTATCACTCCAAACATCCACGCACATGGGATGAGGGAATTCCTTTCATACAACATGGATACAATCGGGTGTTGCATATCTTAACCAAGCATAGTCCATTTCGAGTATGTTTTGGGTTCCAACCCATGGCACCGATTGATATAGCTATTCCATTTTCCACCATGGATTACACACCTCATGGAAGATTTGAGGTAGCACAAGCAACAAAGTTTATTGAACAAATGCAACACATCCAGTAACAAGTTCATGACATCCTGGAGAAGATGAATCAAAAGTATAAGCAACACCATGACAAACATAGGATTACACACTATTTTGTTGTGGGTAACAAGGTTTGGTTATGGCTTCAAAAGGAATGGCTTGCAAGCCCACACAGAAAGATTTAGCCTCTGCGATATGGTCCATACACCATCACCAAAAAGGTTGCAAAAAATGCTTTTGAGTTAAACCTACCAGCCTACCTTGGTTTACATCCAATATTCAATGTGGAGCTCCTCAAAACATATCACCCACCTCTATTGGACACTTCAGTTGTGGCAAAACAACTAGACATTGATGAGCTTGATCCACATAGTTTTGCTCCAGTAGAAGAGGATCAAATTGTGGATAATTGAATGAAGACAACAAGAGGACACTTTATTCTGCTTTATCGAGTGGTTAAAAGAGGCCAGCTTAGCCACTAAGGTGAGTGGCTCATAGAGAATCAAATCAAGACACAACTACCACACTTGACAGAGACTATTGATGCAATGGGGACCATTACTTTTCAAGGAGGGAGGAATGATCTGGCCAGCAATTTAGGTGACCATTCAGGTGACAGTTAATTCCTCGAATTATGTATTATTTTAAATCCTCACCCATTATATCCTCGAGATTTGTATTGTTTTAAATCTTCGAAGTCAAATTGTTGGTGACAATTATTTCCTCGAATGCTATATTGTCTTAAATTTTCACCCGTTAATTCCTCGAGCCACTCAATCTCTCATGAGATTGGTGACCTTCCACATCCTCCCCATGCTTTCAAAATATGTATAAATGAAGAGGTAACCTGAAATGGGGGGGTAGACATCTCTTCTTAGAGATAAGCATATATTTGTATTGTGATCTTGAGTAATACTACATATCTTCTTAGAGAATTCATTGTTACTGTGTTATTTCTATGCTATTGAAATATTTATCAACTAGAATTTCTGAGTTTTGGATCATCTATATATTATAATCTCTTATTTTATGCAAGGGAGATCTTTTTGTCATCGAAAACAAAACTCTGCCCAAATTGAAAGGTGATTACTGAGACTTTGAGCTTAGATTATTAATCATATTTCTTTATTTGAATGAGAAAGCAAGTGACCTTTCAGACTTTGTGCTAAAATAGCTTGTTTTGTTGAGAAAATTGTTCTTATGTCTGTTTCCTGAATGCATTCTTGCCCATTTAATTAAATAAGTAGAATTAGTGGAAGTAATCAGGAAGGTGTCCTAAAGCTGACTATGGAGAGAATTTGTGCTGACACAATTGTCTTTAGTTTGTCTATTTTTTGTTTCTATGTAAAGGACCTTGGGACGACTTTGTGCCCCCATTGTCCTTCGTATTTCACTCTTTGGGTAGTTGAGGTGCAGACTTTGTGCTACACCTCATTCTACTGGTTATTATGCCCTATCACATTTGCTTATCTATTACTTGTTACTTTCTAGAAAAAATTCTTGTTGTTTGTTGCAGACCACTTCTGAAAGAAGAGAAGTGCCTTTAATGATTTCACCAAGATTTCCCCTTTGACCTGTGAACATCATCTCTGAAAAAAGAGAGATGGATGGTGTTATCCTACCCTTGAGTGTTATTTTTTGTTTATATATATAGTATATAGAACCTCATATTTATAGGGAACCTCCCCTTGATGAGAGGAGATATTTGTACCCCTTTGATGTGGTAAACCTGCACATTTGGTTGACCAATCTCCTTATGCTGTGGTTGAAACAACCTATTTTGTCCATCAGTTAGCTGGTGACAAAATATTCACCCAAAATTTTTTGATAGTCAACTTAAGATTAAAACCTGTATAAGAAATAATGCATTGTGTATGAATTTTATTCTCATATAAACCCTAAATCATATAAATTGTTCCATTTTAAATGGATGTTGTTGATTTGAACAAAGTTTGTGTTTTATTAAACTAGTATGAATATTAAGGTTAAGTTGTTTCAAATGGGATTATTTGATTATTGAAGCAAGAGTATTTGATTTAGACTTGTAGTTACGGTTCAAGTAATAATGTTTACAATTTTTGGGGTTTGTAATGTTTGAAAAAGATCAGTGTGTATTATAAATGTGGATTGTAGATGCATGCAAGGTCAATCAAGTTTTTAGTTATTCATTTGACTAAATTAAAAGGGGTTCGCTAGCATTAATACTTGTGATTATTTAGTGTTTTAGTTAAGTTAAAGGACTGGTTATTCATACCCATGCCTATAGCTATTAATTAGTCACAGTTATGTTAAAATGGTATTTTATACCAATATAAATATCAAATCAAATTATTTTATAAGGCTGTATTTTTTTTAAAAAAAATTATTACATTTTATGACCGTATCATATATATGTATGTATGTAAATTGATGGAGTCAACAGTCTATAGAGATTAAAATCCCAAAGTTCTAATAACATTTGATGTGGCCTCTAACCACATAATGGATTCAACAATCCATAGACTTCACAAAGTCATATAAACACAACATAAATTCAATACTTTCTCATTCAATCTCTCACAATTACAAAATCTTTCAAAAAAGCATTACAACTCAAAGGGATATGCCACCAATGCATGGCATTACACACTCTCAATACTTGGCCAACATGCCAATGACACTCCTTAAAGACTTCAGACTAAGCCTAACTCATGAAACTCAACTCATTCCCAACCTAGCATATGAAAACTAAGCAAGAAACAATTATACATAAAAAAATATGAGGGAAAAACAACAAGGGACAAAGGGGGACCAAAATTCATCCCAATCCTTCACACGAAGGGAATCTTGTTAAGAGACAAGGCGTACCCCAAGATAATCCATTCCAAATGCTTCATGTGGTCATCTTTGACCATGTACAAAGCATCTTTGGAAAGTTGCCACCACCTTCAAGCAAGGTCACACAGATAAAGTAGATTCTAATATGAAATAGTGATTCATGTCTCCCCACTTAGCACAAGCTTCCAAAAGGGGTAGGTTTGCATTTATACCACTCTTTTCATGCCCCACATTAAAAAATTTACCCATGCCACCTAAGCACTGAAGAATATTTTTGTGGACACCTCACTAGAATGAATAGTGTTTGCCATATCATCAATGAATAGTACATGTGAATAGTGATGCATGAATAGTATTTTTCCCACTACATCATTCTCCTTCAATTGAAATTAACTCAACTCTCATGATTTGCACACCACTCTATTTTTGGGCGATGCAAGATTCCCTAACCCTTGGATGCTCCTGCATCAGACACCTGAGGTAGATAATGTGATTTTTTTATCACATAGATGGGGTAAGTGGTAGAACCATTCTTTTGGTCATGAGGTGTAATGACCACATCATCCTGGGTAAGTGGTAGAACCATTCTTTTGGTCATGAGATGTATGCATGTATGTATGTATGTGTTTGAATTCTATAAGATTTGTTTTTTTTTTCTTTACTAAAAGCCTATATGGATGAAGGTATTATTTTACATGATCTAAAAGTGAAATAGTTCTTAAACTTTATATAGTTGATTTAAAATCAAATAATTGTATGATGTTGTTATTAAAAAAAATGGATTGATAGAAGACACTTTAGTGATAAGTAAGCATGTAAAGGACTTGTGTAACAAGATAAATACTACTTGTTAAGTTGAACAAAAGTTTTTGATAGTCGATTTAAGAATAAAACCTGTACAAGAATTAATGCATTGTGTATGAATTGTATTCCCATATAAACCTTTAATCATACAAATTGTTCCATTTTAAATGGATGTTGTAAAATTGAACAAAGTCTATGTTTTATTAATTTGGTATATGAATATTAAGGTTAAGTTGTTTCATATGGGATTATTTGATTATTGAAGCAAGAGTATTTGATTTAAACTTGTAGTTTACAGTTCCAATAATAATGTTTGCAATTTATAGGGTTTATAATGTTTGAAAAAGATTTGTGTGTATTATAAATGTAGACTGTAGATGCATGAAAGGTCAAATAAGTTTTTAGTTATTCATTTGAATAAATTAAAAGGGGTTCGTTAGCATTACTACTTGGGATTATTTAGTGTTTTAGTTAAGTTAAAGGAACATCAATTCATATATGTGCCTATAGCTATTAATTAGTCATGGTTATGTTAAGATTGTATTTTGTACCAGTATAAATATCAAATCAGATGATTTTATAAGGCTTTAATTTTTAAAAAAAATTATTACATTTTATAACCGTATAATGTGTGTGTGTGTGGATTCTGTAAGAGTTGTTTTTCTATTCTTTACTAAAAGCCTATATGGATGAAGGTATTGTTTTACATGATTTGAAAGTGAAATAATTTTTGAAAGTTATATGGTTGATTTAAAATCAAACAATTATATGATGTTGTTATTAAAATGAAAATGGATTAATATAAGACATTTTAGTGATAAGTAAGCATGTAAAGGACTTGTGTAACAAGATAGATACTGCTTGTTGAAATTTGTACTAAAAATGATTGTCATACAATCTATTGTTATGAAGTTTATGATTTGTATCTTAATAATAAAGATGTTTAAGATGGATTTTAGGTACATGGTTTCCTAGTATTTATGAATGTTATGGCATTTTGTATGGGAATCTATATGTTGAGTCTGTTGATTTTAATATTAACTATGTATATATAGTTTTGATATTACTAACACTAAATAAAGGAGTGAGATAGACTTCATTGACTTACTTGGTGTCACTAACAGTTATAATTGATGAAATCCATTTGAGTAGTGTGTGTGAAATTGATTGATCTTGGAGATCTAAAAACTATATGAAAAACTTTAGCCAAAGTAGTGTTTATGGTTTGAACATTATCATTTCACCTGTTTGATTTAGTTTGTATATATTGCATGATATCATGTTATACTATTTTTCTATATGGTATGTTGTATATAATAGTTATCTTATAGCACATGGATTTCTAGTTGACTTTATCAATTTATGCACTATCACTATTTGCTCATCTGTGAAGGGAGGGCCATTCCCTTGTTGGGAGATTGTGAAGGGGATCAATGGTCCATGGTTGGTGTGGAAAATCACTTGGATGATACACTCACTTCCTTTCCAACATTTAACTAATAGAGGTTTCACTTAGATTATTTTTAGATATTAATGAGTTCATAATGACTCACATGTTTTGTGGAACATTATATTATTGTAATATAATTATTCAGATATTTATTGTTGTATAGTTTTAATATCTGATGTAAATTATAACATAACATTATTTGGATGTATCTTATTTTTACTTATTGAATTTACTTAATCAATAGTGGTTGAATTATTATTATGGATATTTATTGTTTTATATATGTTGTTTTTATGAAATCAAATCAACATGCCTAATCCTGATCACTAGCTAGATGAATCAACAAATGAAACTTGTGGTTGAAATTTAAATTATTTAAAATGATGCATTTAGTTAGGGATCAATAATGATGTTTTAATTCTGAAGTTGAGTTAAAAAAAAATTAACCTAACTCTAGTTAATCCTGAGGGGTTGTTTCATTTATCTTCCAACTTATCAATTTTCAACCATTAGATATGATTTTTAAAAATTTGACATGATGGTTTTATAAAAGTAAATCTCAAAAACAAAATGACATCAATCTATTGGAGAAACACCAAGGCAAACATCATAATTTTATTCATCAACTATTAGACTATAACTAAAAGGATTTAAGTGAGGTGAATTGTTTTTCTAATGGAAGGTCAAGTAGTTGAATCCCAAAAGCACCCATCAAGGGCTGTATATATATATATATATATATATATATATATATATATATATATATATATATATATATATATATATATATATATATATATATATCAATTTCCGTTTCATGGTTAATACTATTGTAGACATAGTTATTGTAAATTTAACGTAATTTGTATGATAATATTAATAATAAGTAAATTATAAAATATATAGAAAATTTGTTTGGTTATGCCTAGTAATTAATAAAGAAAATCCATGTTTCTAGTTTATATTAGAAATTATTTACAGACTAAATGTATTGAAGTATTATGAATCAATCAAAATAAAAGAGATGGATTATGAGAATTTCATTCAAATGGTTTCAAAGTAAAAAAATATCTATCCTAAATTTTCATGAATATAACATAAGATATGTACATTTAGTGTTATTATTGTCCATGTGTAGGGTTTGCAATACTTTTTATCACCCATTGTCTTCAAGATGTTGAACTTAAAAAATGTAGGCTTATGATGGTAGTGTGAAATGATCGTTAGTGGACAAAGTTATTCCTTTTAGAGCCCTAATGTGAAGACTATATAAAAAGTCAAAAGATAAAAAAAGAGGTTAGTTGAGAACCGTAGCACACAATTACAAAGTTTAATTTTTCGTTAATGTGAAATCAAAACTAAATTGAAAGCACACAAACTAAACCTAAGTTTATGTCCTCTAATCGAGCAAGATGAAAGAGCATACAATTCAAATAAGGAACACACATGGAATTATTATACCTTCTTGTAGTCTCATTTCCAAATTGTGTGATGTGCTCATAATTATAGTGCCAAGGCTTTGATCAACGTTTTGTAGTCACTCCAACAACATCTCGCCTTACACTATGGATGCTTGAATGAGAAATTGGTGTGGACGATTTAAGCTTAGTAGAATATTGGGTAGAATATACCTATCATAAATCAGCTTGTTGGAATGAAAGGAGTGCCTCTCAATTTAAAGATTTCTTCTTGGAATGTAGACTATTGATCTCAACTCAAGATGTGTGATTGAGAGTGAATCCTCAAAGGGAAGATGGAGCATTGAATGCCAAAGGGTGGAGTGTTTAAGGTGAGTACTTTGCATTTGATTTAAGGTACCTTGAATTTGGATTTGTCATAGAATTTCCTTGCACACTATCCCAATTTCATTCAATTCAACTTTGGAAGGAGGATGATTTTATGAATTTTAAATTTTCCACTTTTTGGGTGATGTAAGAAATTATAGAATTTCTTGATTTTAAATAATAATGACATGTGCATTCCACGTAACCTTCAAAATTAGGGTAAATTTAATTAGCTTAATCAAATAATTTAGCTAATTTAATTTAATTTAATGTAATTATCATGTTGTGGTTCCATTTGTAATGTTTCATTTTGTTCACTTGTTTGCTTTAGTGTTGTTGAGGTGTTATTTACAAATAAGATACCAAATTTGGGACCTTGTTAGTAAATTGGACAATTTGATTTAGTGTATTTCCCAAATCAGGGATGCATCATGATGATCCTAGATTAAATCGATAATTGTGCAGGTGATTTGATTTAATTAACAAAATTTGGTTAAATTTGCACATTATTGCAGAAGTCGTTTTGATTACAATTTCAACATGAAAGTGATGCAAATGAAGTGTCTACATTTTCCACCTATTTTAGAGGATGTTTGAGACACAAATAAAGTAACTAATTTTCAAATAATGAGAAAACCAATAAAATTGGCATGTAAAGATACCCCAAAAGATTTGATCACAATTTGATAATTCTTCAATATTACTAAAAGACAAGTTCACAATGATGCCCAAATGGTACTTGACATCTCATAGATTTGTTAGGTTGTGGAGCTAAAAGCTTCACTGATGCAAACAGGGAAGGACGTAGATGGAGGTTGCTGACTGTCACAGACACCGACGTCGGTTTGATCAGCCGACGTCGACAGGATAGTAAAGGAAAGAAATCGACGTCGGTCAGTAGTCGGCCAACGTCGGTCACCTCCAGGTAGACAGGGACCGACGTCGATCGCCTGTGTGGTTTTGAACTGTGAGTTTTATGGGCAATTAGTTAACGAACCAAGTGTTTGCATGAAGAGAGCCAAATTTAGACTGAGAGCTGCGGATCTAATTATTGTAGTTAGATGTCTAATTATTGTTTGGATGAGATCTATATAATAAACTCATGGATTGTATTGTAAATTTGTGCTAGAGAGTAAGAGAGAAAAATATAAGCTCCTTCAGAGAGAAGAGAGCATGGTGTGTTCCTCCTAGTGCCACAGTACCAAGTGTGGATGCTAGATTGGAGAATCAGCAGGGTTCTTTATGTATGTATGATCTTGGTCATCAGGAGTGCATGGCTATGATAGGAGATCTACATGGTAAGTAAGATCATTGATCTGTAGGTATATGTGTGTGCAAGGTCAAGGTTCACAGGGGTGTAGAACCAGATTGATTTGTAGGTGTGCAAGATCAGATAGGACAGCAACACAATAGGGAGCAAGATTAGGCAGGATCTACTTGGAGTACAGGTGTGTACGCAGAGAGCAAAGAGGAAGGCAAGGGAGATCCTTCCATAAGTGGGATCAGTTGGGTTACAGGTTGTTGCAATTTAGGGGAGATCTACTTGAAGTACAATTGTGTACTTGTGGAGTGCGTGGAGCACTGGAGTATTGGCAGTGAAGGATACTGGCTAGTGGAGGTGAACACCAACTCTGTATTTGAGTTGGGTGTTGGGATCATAGGAGAGAGAACTCAAGATTGAGAATTACTATTCACTTGAGGTGTGGGAAACCTCTGAGAGGTGTGGAAAAGAAGTGGCATCTTCTTTATTGTATTCTTTTTTTGTAAGAGTTTTAATACAAGTTGTGTATTGTCTCTCATATCATGTGTTATTTCTGAATTCTAGTTACTTGAGTATTCTGGTTATTTCCACATAATAAGTTGCTTAGTAATCAATTGGTGTGCTTCCATAAATTCCCAATAAGGGCGGTGGTAGAGTTCTTGGTTGGGTGTTCTAACAAAGTGGTATCAGAGCTGAGGTTGCAGGAAGCGGTTTTGTATGATTACAGGTCACTCTCAGGGGTTTCTGATTGAGTGGGAAAAGAGCAAGGCAGAAGGGAGTAAGCTAAGAATGGAGGAATTGAAAAGCACAGATGATATCTTATGGTGTTATGGAAAGAAAGAGCAAGTAAAGATAAATTGCAGGTCAACTGAAGATCAGCATGAAGGAACTGAAGAAGCAGATATTGCAGGTGGCGTTGTACAGGTTGCTCTGGTATGTTTCTTGGATAAAGTAGAATATTATTTTATAGATTATGTTGCCTCTTTCCATGCAGCCCCAAGAAGAGGGGTTGGAGAGCCTTGCCAAAGAATTGGCAAAGGGGAAGTGAAGTTGAAATTGCAGGCGGCCAACATGCGGGTGTTGAAGGAGGTCATGCAGGTCCCAGTCTTGGAGTTAAGGCTAATTTCTTAAGGAAAGTTGGGTGATGAGAGATGCACAAGAACTCTCACAATGGATGCACTTGAATTAACTGGTGGTAAGAAAGCAGGTACCCTTTATCTACTTGCTTGTATTACTGATTCTTCTTTTATTGCGGAGACGTGGCTTTATAGGCTTGGCCACATGAGCAGGAAGGAGATGGATGTTTTTAAGAGGAAGACTGATATATTTGACAGGCTTAAGAACTGGAAAGCCTTGTTGTTTATGGAGGAGATGGCAGATAGAGATCAGTGGAGAAGGCTGGTTACTTCTGAGTAGGGCAGGTTAGACATGGATTTGATTCAAAGGAAGCTTGCGGGTAAAAATTCATCACTCACAGAAAAACACAGGGACCAATGTCAGTCAGGAGGAACCAGCGTCGAACAGACAGGTACCGATGTCGGTCATGTGCAGACTGAAGTCGGTGATGTCGGGTAGGGTAAGCCCAACGTCGGTCAGGAGGACCGATGTCGGTAATAGGTAAGACCAACATCGGTCATAAGGACCGACGTCGACAACAGGGACACTGACATCGACAGGTCAGTAGTCAGGACAGGAACAAGGAAACCGACATCGGTCGGATGCAGACTGTGTGGTGACCGAGGTCGGTCACTGTAACGAATTTTGGGTGGACAGCAAGCTGTCAAGGAGTCTCAAATGCCCATATGGAGGACTAAAATGGTAAGTAAGCCTCAAATTCGTTGTTCCTCTTTTTTATACTCATTGCTCACTGCAGAGCAGGAAAGATCCAGGAAATAGTGGGAGCATGGCATGATGAGAATGCAGAACCAAGCGAGAGATTTGGTAGAGTTGCCAGCCGGTATGAAAGTACAAAGACGAATGGATACCTTAGTTGAAGAATAGAGAGAACAGACACGTGAGATGGAAGGCCAGGTCATATGGTCTTGAAGAAGCTGTGGGACAGTGGTACAGGGTTGACATGTGGAGGACAAAGCATGGCTTTAGTCAATGTCAGGGTAACTACTTTGGGTTACTTTACCAGGGGGTGATGATAGCTACATCATTTTGTTGTTGTATGGTGTGTGTTTGCATGCAGGGGTACACATACAGGTTTCTTTTCTGAGCTAAAGGTAAAGTTAGTTTAGAAGCATGTTAGGAGGAATTTGGAGTAGTGAAATTCTTTGACATGAGTGTGTTCTAGAGGCATGGAGATCACAGGTTGATTATGTCTCAAGAGGATTGTGTGAAGACAGTGAGCACGTCAGATTGGTTGGATAGCAGGGTCCTGATTCACATGATGAGGTTAAGCACATGAGTACTAGACCTGGGTTTCCCATTCAGTGGGAGTTGTCAGAAAGTATGGAGCCGATTCGGGAAAAAAGCACTGGAGGGCAGTTCAGTGGATTCTCAGGTATCTGAGATGGACTAGTAGCAGGTATACATGTGATACAGGGTCAGGTTCTTTTCTACATGTGTTTGTAGATGTGGATGCGGCAGGTTACTTGGATGACAAAGAGGTTCACCACGGGTTGTGTGGTGGTTGGTCTTCAGGATTCATCTTGAAGAGGGATACAAGCCAGGAAATAGATTAGACAGAGTACAGGTATAGGTACAGGTGCAGCTATTTATCTCCAAGTGGGAGATTGTTAGGTTGTGGAGCTAAAAGCTTCACTGATGCAAACAGGGAAGGAGGTAGATGGAGGTTGTTGAGTGTCACAGACACCGGCGTCGGTCTGATCAACCGACGTCGGCAGGATAGTAAAGGAAAGAAACTGACGTCGGTCAGTAGTCGGCCGACGTAGGTCACCTCCAGGTAGACAGGGACCGACGTCGGTCGCCTGTGTGGTTCTGGACTACGAGTTTTATGGGTAGTTAGTTAACGAACCAAGTGTTTGCATGAAGAGAGCCAAATTTAGACTGAGAGCTGCAGATCTAATTATTGTAGTTAGATGTCTAATTATTGTTTGGATGAGATCTATATAATAGACTCATGGATTGTATTATAAATTTGTGCTAGAGAGTAAGAGAGCAAAATATAAGCTCCTTCAGAGAGAAGAGAGCATGGCGTGTTCCTCTTAGTGCCATAGTACCAAGTGTGGGTGTTGGATTGGAGAATCAATAGGGTTCTTCATGTATGTATGATCTTGGTCATCAGGAGTGCATGGCTACGATAAGAGATCTACATGGTAAGTAAGATCATTGATCTACAGATATATGTGTGTGCAAGGTCAAGGTTCACAGGGGTGTAGAACCAGATTGATTTGCAGGTGTGCAAGATCAGATAAGACAGCAACACAACAGGGAGCAGGATCAGGCAAGATCTACTTGGAGTACAGGTGTGTACGCAGAGAGCAAAGAGGAAGGCAAGGGAGATCCTTCCATAAGTGGGATCAATTGGGTTGCAGGTTGTTGCAATTTAGGGGAGATCTACTTGAAGTACAATTGTGTACTTGTGGAGTGCGTGGAGCACTGGAGTACTGATAGTGAAAGATACTGGCTAGTGGAGGTGAACACCAACTCTGTATTTGAGTTGGGTGTTGGGACCGTAGGAGAGAGAACTCAAGATTGAGAATTATTGTTCACTTGAGGTGTGGGAAACCTCTGAGAGGTGTGGAGAAGAAGTGGCATCTTCTTTATTGTATTCTTTTTCTGTAAGAGTTTTAATACAAGTTGTGTATTGTCTCTCATATCATGTGTTATTTCTGAATTCTAGTTACTTGAGTATTTTGGTTATTTTCGCATAATAAGTTGCTTAGTAATCAATTGGTGTGCTTCCATAAATTCCCAATAAGGGCGGTGGTAGAGTTCTTGGTTGGGTGTTCTAACAAAGTGGTATCAGAGCTGAGGTTGTAGGAAGCGGTTTTGTATGATTACAGGTCACTCTCAAGGGTTTCTGATTGAGTGGGAAAAGAGCAACGCAGAAGGGAGTAAGCTAAGAATGGAGGAATTGAAAAGCACAGATGATATCTTACGATGTTATGAAAAAAAAGAGCAAGTAAAGATAAATTGCAGGTCAACTGAAGATCAGCATGAAGGAACTAAAGAAGCGGATGTTGCAGGTGGCATTGCACAGGTTGCTTTGGTATGTTTCTTGGATAAAGTAGAATATTATTTTATAGATTCTATTGCCTCTTTCCATGCAGCCCCAAGAAGAGGGGTTGGAGAGCCTTGTCAAAGAATTGGCAAAGGGGAAGTGAAGTTGAAATTGCAGGCGGCCAACATGTGGGTGTTGAAGGAGGTCATGCAGGTCCCAGTCTTGGAGTTAAGGCTAATTTCTTCAGGGAAGTTGGGTGATGAGAGATGCACAAGAACTCTCACAGCGGATGCACTTGAATTAGCTAGTGGTAAGAAATCAGGTACCCTTTATCTACTTGCTTATATTACTGATTCTTCTTTTATTGCGGAGACATGGCTTTATAGGCTTGGCCACATGAGCAGGAAGGAGATGGATGTTCTTAAGAGGAAGACTGATATATTTGACAGGCTTAAGAACTGGAAAGCCTTGGTGTTTATGGAGGAGATGGCAGACAGAGATCAGTGGAGAAGGCTGGTTACTTCTGAGCAGGGTAGGTTAGACATGGATTTGATTCAAAGGAAGCTTGCGGGTAAAAATTCATCACTCACAGAAAAACACAGGGACCGATGTCGGTTAGGAGGAACCAGCGTCGAACAGACAGGTATCGATGTCGGTCATGTGCAGACTGAAGTCGGTGATGTCAGGTAGGGTAAGCCCAACGTCGATCAAGAGGACCGATGTCGGCAATAGGTAAGACCAACATCGGTCATAAGGACCGACGTCGGCAATAGGGACACTGACGTCGGCAGGTCGGTAGTCAGGACAGGCACAAGGAAACAAACGTCGGTTGGATGCAGACTGTGTGGTGATCGAGGTCGGTCACTGTAACGAATTTTGGGTGGAGAGCAAGCTGTCAAGGAGTCTCAAATGCCCATATGGAGGACTGAAATGGTAAGCCTGAAATTCGTTGTTCCTCTTTTTTATACTCATTGCTCACTGCAGAGTAGGAAAGATCCAGGAAATAGTGGGAGCATGGCATGATGAGAATGCAAAACCAAGCGAGAGATTTGGTAGAGTTGCCAGCCAGTATGAAAGTACAAAGACGAATGGATACCTTAGTTGAAGAATAGAGAGAACGGACACGTGAGACGGAAGGCCAGGTCATATGGTCTTGAAGAAGCTATGGGATAGTGGTACAGGGTTGATAGGTGGAGGACAAAGCATGGCTTTAGTTAATGTCAGGGTAACTATTGTGGGTTACTTTACCAGGTGGGTGATGATAGCTACATTATTCTGTTAATGTATGGTGTGTGTTTGCATGCAGGGGTACACATACAGGTTTCTTTTCTGAGCTAAAGGTAAAGTTAGTTTAGAAGCATGTCAGGAGGAATTTGGAGCAGTGAAATTCTTTGACATGAGTGTGTTCTAGAGGCATGGAGATCACAGGTTAATTATGTCTCTAGAGGATTGTGTGAAGACGGTGAGCACGTCAGATTGGTTGGACAGCAGGGTCCTGATTCACATGATGAGGTTAAGTACATGAGTACTATACCTGGGTTTCCCATTCAGTGGGAGTTGTCAGAAAGTATGGAGCCGATTCGGGAAAGAAGCACTGGAGGGCAGTTCAGTGGATTCTCAGGTATCTGAGATGGACTAGTAGTAGGTATACATGTGATACAGGGTCAGGTTCTTTTCTACATGTGTTTGTAGATGCGGATGCGACAGGTTACTTGGATGACAAGGAGGTTCACCACGGGTTGTGTGGTGGTTGGTCTTCAGGATTCATCTTGAAGAGGGATACAAGCCAGGAAATAAATTAGATAGAGTACATGTACAGGTACAGGTGCAGCTGTTTATCTCCAAGTGGGAAATTGTTAGGTTGTGGAGCTAAAAGCTGCACTGATGCAAACAGGGAAGGAGGTAGATGGAGGTTGTTGAGTGTCACAGACACCGGCGTCGGTCTGATCAACCGACGTCGGCAGGATAGTAAAGGAAAGAAACTGACGTCAGTCAGTAGTCGGCCGACGTTGGTCACCTCCAGGTAGACAAGGACTGACGTTGGTCGCCTGTGTGGTTCTGAACTGTGAGTTTTACAGGCAGTTAGTTAACGAACCAAGTGTTTGCATGAAGAGAGCCAAATTTAGATTGAGAGCTGCGGATCTAATTATTGTAGTTAGATGTCTAATTATTGTTTGGATGAGATATATATAATAGACTCATGGATTGTATTGTAAATTTGTGCTAGAGAGTAAGAGAGCAAAACATAAGCTCCTTTAGAGAGAAGAGAGCATGGTGTGTTCCTCTTAGTGCCACAGTACCAAGTGTGGGTGTTGGATTGGAGAATCAGCAGGGTTCTTCATGTATGTATGATCTTGGTCATCAGGAGTGCATGGCTACGATAAGAGATCTACATGGTAAGTAAGATCATTGATCTGCAGGTATATGTGTGTGCAAGGTCAAGGTTCACAGGGGTGTAGAACCAGATTGATTTGCAGGTGTGCAAGATCAGATAAGACCGTAACACAACAGGGAGCAGGATCAGGCAGGATCTACTTGGAGTACATGTGTGTACGTAGAGAGCAAAGAGGAAGGCAAGGGAGATCCTTCCATAAGTGGGATCAATTGGGTTGCTGGTTGTTGCAATTCAGGGGAGATCTACTTGAAGTACAATTGTGTACTTGTGGAGTGCGTGGAGCACTGGAGTACTGACAGTGAAGGATACTGGCTAGTGGAGGTGAACACCAACTCTGTATTTGAGTTGGGTGTTGGGACCGTAGGAGAGAGAACTCAAGATTGAGAATTATTGTTCACTTGAGGTGTGGGAAACCTCTGAGAGGTGTGGAGAAGAAGTGACATCTTCTTTATTGTATTCTTTTTCTGTAAGAGTTTTAATACAAGTTGTGTATTGTCTCTCATATCATGTGTTATTTTTGAATTCTAGTTACTTGAGTATTCTGGTTATTTCCGCATAATAAGTTGCTTAATAATCAATTGGTGTGCTTCCATAAATTCCCAATAAGGGCAGTGGTAGAGTTCTTGGTTGGGTGTTCTAACAAGATTCCCCCTAAAGGGAGTGTATAGAATATAATTTTGATGGATGGGCCTTTGAAAGGAGGAAAATGAAATGTATAGCAATATAAGAGACTAAGAAATGAAGAAAATGGGTGAAAATAGGATGAAAAATAGGAAAAGGGAGTTAAAAATAAGCCGCTTAGAAGAAAGATACATGCTTTTAGGGGGTAATTTTATTGAAATAAGGACTATAGATATAACCATGGGGGGTGAAAATATTTTATTTCCACCCTCCCCCCTCTTAATTCCATTACTCTGGATTTGTGCTTGAGTGTTGCAACTTTGATGGCTCGGATTTTGCACCATAGAGACCTTGGAGAGCGAGCAAGAGAGTACCGTTGACCAAGAGGGAGCGGACCATTGGTAAGTGAATTTTATTTTGAAAATTTTGGATTTTAGCATCATTAATGCTAGCTCCAAGTAGGTGGTCTAGCGATTTTTTTAATTTTTGAAGAACTTAAAAATGGTGAAAATGCCTTTAAATAACAAAGTTACTATTGATAATGTCTAAAACAAGATGAAATTGACAAAATCACTAAAATTAGACAAATATCCAAAATAAGAGAGATATCACTAAAATAGATAAATAAAAATTTGAGGTTATAAATCACCTAATCAATGGAAGTATTTTGTAAAACGATGACAACATGAAGGAAAATAATGAAATAACCATGTAAAGTTTAAAATCACCAAAAAGATGAGAAATCAACCTTTCAAACGATGATAATATGAAGAAAAATGAAAAAACTCCTAGGAAAATGATGAAATTTCTAGTTTGAATGAAATTGATGAAATGGCCAACAATAATGATGAGAAACCCTTGTTAAACAACAAGATCATCTAGGAAAGTGGTGAAATTGCCAAAGTGATAAATGCACTTAGTTTTGATCAGGTGTGCATCTAAGTTGAAACCTGATTTTTTGCCTTAGATGATCAAATTCATGTTCTTGGTGTAAAAATGATGATTTGATTCATTGATGAGGTATCAATTAAATTTGTAAATTGACTAAATGTGTTGACATCACTTGTTTGCACGAGTGGATCTAGGTCATTATAGCATGAGATTGACGATCACACATTTTTTGAGCACCATGATTATGGAGAGAGAGGTTTATGGGCCTAATTGAGGCCATTGGATTACTATACATGGATCGGATGTTGGTGATCAGAGTGGATAAAACCTATTTGAATGCATTATGCAAGTGATGGCACTCAGAGGTTAACATGTTCCATCTTCTTACTAGAGAGTCTATCATGACTTTTGAGGATGTATGGTAGATTTTATGTATCCCAATTTGAGGACAGTCCTTGTATTGGTTAGCATAGGGATGAATGGCAATGTTAGAGTCATTACTTAGGGAGATTGATGTAGTCCTTAGAGATGGATTAGTTGATATTGATGTTTTAGAGGCAGAGCCCAAGATAGAAAGAGAGCCTATCATGTTTATGGCCATTGTCAATGACATATTACTACCTAACAAGAGTGGTCATTTTTTTCATATGGGACTAGGAGTAGTTTTTTGGGACGTATGATGACACCACCATATTTTCTTGGGGTCCCATAGTTTTAGCATAGTTGTATAGAGAGCTACGCATGATGGCCTATTGATGTGGTCAGAGTATTAGATAATCTACTTTGATCTAGGTATGGGCCTGGGAACACAACTATTATGCATATAGTAGGACAAAGACAACATTGAAGCCTAAATGAATCTCTAGCTTAGGATGCCATTTGGCAGGTGGAGGATGATTAGGCATCGAGGATACCTCAGGTTTTATTGTTGAGGCATAGATGAGTTGAAAGATGTAAATTTTGTATGGAGAACATATATGCAAATATAATTCTTATGGCTAAAGGATGGACATGTTACAAGGTTCATGATTATTCCTTGTTATATTATAGGTCATCACGTGTTCACGTTTGAGAGATGTGACCCTGAATAAGTGTAATAATAGTTCAAGATGCAGTAAGATGTATTAAATGGGCCTTAATATTTTACTCATGTAGCCTATAAGATCAATGAGTGGGGTCCTCCCATCCTTAAAGAAAAGGTAGTTCCTAATTTTGTGATGGTGTAGTCAGTAGTATGGGCATATGTCAGTGGGGTGACAGATGTAGCTGTTACAAGGGCTTATGTAGCATGGTGGGCCTAACATATGTCGATCAAATTGATGAGTTAACCATGGCCTATAACACAGGATCCTTGCCAGCAAGGAGGTGATTTATACACATGATAGTAGTACCAGTGTAGGGGGATGGGGATGGAGGATCGAGATAGGTCCTAGTTCATAGATAAGTGCCAATTCAAGTGCAGACTCTTTTATAGGTACATGCCCGTTTATAGGTACATGATTCAATATAGTAGGCTATACACATGGATGTGGATTTAGGAGGAGATGATAATGAAGGATAGGTGTTTGGTCATGTCAGGGATGGGGGATAGTCACCTAGATATAATTGGAATAGGGGACAATCCCTAGGGTGGAACATAGGTTAGAGCAATAGAGGGCCAATTAGGCATGTTAGGGTGCATGATGAGGAGGGGTAGGTGTTACCACATATTATTGAGATTTTTGATATGCATAAGTATGTTAGTTTATATCCTTGATAGTTGATGATGATGACCACATTGGCCAGCATTATTTATGATCTCTACCTAGATAGTGATATAGAGGACATTAGGGTAGAAACTATAGATTTGGCTAGGCTATCAGGGCCTACTATATTGTAGTATATTAGGCCACTGTTGATGGATTACAGTAGGAGATATAGGCTAGATTATCTGAGATCTCAAGAATTGAGGGTGAGGTGGCCCCACACTATAGACATAGATTGATGCATTGAGGGTTGAGGTGATACAAATGAATTTTTTTAGGTGTAGTTGACTATAACCTATATATATGTTTAAAGACTCTATATGGAACATGATCAGGCTCAAGGTATAATGATAAATCAGGGCCTTGTTAAGGCCCTCTCAGACAACATGCATGTGAAGGATGATACTAGATAGTACAGGAGTCTATATGAGTCAATTGTACCATAGGGACATAAAACACCCACCTTTATAGAATATAACAGTCAGAGGTAAAATCAATCATTGAGCTCACATCATACATCCACTTCACATAACCCAATGGTAAAACATCCTCCACAATCGACAGTGACGTCCACCAAAACACACATCACTTCATGGCATAGTGTATACTTTCTAAGAGGACATGCCTCAAAGGATCCCATTATCCGATGATTAGAGTCATATTTAATGTGATATTAGTAGTTAGAGGTCAAGTCAATCATCAAGGTCACATCGTACATCCACCTCACAATGATCAGTGGCATAACATCCTCCACAGTTGACAGTGATGGGTCTACCATAGCATACACCACCTCATGGCACAAGTCAAAGTTTCTAGGAGGATAGGCCATAGAGGAGCCAATCTACAGATGATCAGAGTCATAATTGATGTCATATTATAGCTCCACATTTTTTATTATGAGATGTACACATATTCAGGATGTATATACATTATTTTGTGATATATATGTGGATACTCATTTGGATATATGGTGTATATGGACTCTTGATATCATTTTGATGTACATGTGATGCTCTTTTTTATTTTTTTTGATACATGATGTAAATTTGATATGACATTAATGGTTTGATATGATGTAAATCTGATGTTTATAACAAATGTGATGTGTTGTTATTCATTTATTGCTAATATTATGATGTGATTTGATTTGATGTTTTGATATTGATCATGATGTAGAATACAAATGACTTGCTCTTATATGCTCGTTTATAAAATGATGTCATGTTTTAGCATATGTATATAGTGTGAGGATTGTCTTTGTTGTGATCATGGAAAATGTGAAGATGTTTAGATTAGGCATGTTAGCGCACTTAGCCATGAGATAATAAGGGGATGTTTTATTTTTTTTCAACATTGTATATATCTTTACCCACTTGATTTTTAATTTCACACATGACATTATGAATCATAATTATTAAATGAATCATGATAAAACTATTGCCACGTGTGCAGGGACTACTTAAATACAGAGGTGTAATCAACATGCATCACAATATAAAAGATCATGACAATATCGTTAACATAATTGCACTAACCCAAAACTTATTAATAAAAAAACACAAATAAGTAATCAAACAAACATTTACTCACACATACATTCTAAAAACAATCATCAATAAGAATATATCATTACATGTAGTGTAGTACACATCATGTGTTGTTTGGCCCCTAAGTATTAAACTCGACTTAAGTAAAATATTGGAATTGTTAGGACTCATCAAAATAGACAAGGGGAAATGAAAAGAGGTGTGATGGTGGCCAATTTGATCTCAAATACTCCATGTATTTGAGAAAGTGTTGCTTACATAGTCTATGTGGACCTCAGGTGGTTGTAATTCTCCCAAGATGGGAGGAATGGAAAAGTGATGATGCTAATTAGGATGATAAGGATTAGATAAGGGTTTCCCACCTAAGAAATTTGGTAAATGACATGGGGGTAATGAAAATGATGATGCCACCCAAAACAAAGCCAAGATGAAAGTCCAATGGTGAACATGATGGAAGATTGTACAAATATTTTGTGGCTTTACATCTCTTTTTGGGACTTTTAGATTTTTTTTTTTAAAGATTTTATTTATTGTAATTTTTAGGATTTTTGGAATTTTATATTATTTTTTGGGTTTTTTTTTGGAATTATATATGTATGGGATTATTTTTAATAAGGATGTATAAAGGGAAACCATCCAACAAAGGAAAATCAACTCTAGCAATCATTCAATCAATAAATCAAGGACTGAAGAGAGCAATACGGGATGTGGAAAAAAGGAAATGACAGAGATAAAATAAGCTCTCTAAGGAATACAAGTTAAAAAAACCACACTCATATCCCTTTGATATCCTACTGCCATGTTGCCACCACATTCTACCCATGCCAAATCTATTGATTCTACCTGTAAAACCTATGAGATCCTAACATGAGATTGGGATATGATTTGGATTGGATTATGAATGGAAAAGGGGTGAAAAATAAAGTGAAAGGTCCTAATAAGGGGTGCTCATAGGCAATGCTTTGACTAGTCAAGCGTAAAAATGCTTGAGATGTATGATATTCATGGGCTACTTAGGCTCTTGCCTTTCTGTTGTTGCCAACCTGTATGTTCCAGAACCATACTTAGCTATAATAATATACAGAACCAACCAATTAGGCTCAAACTGACCCTTATTTTCTCAATCCGCTTTAGTGTTTCACTAATCTTCATTAAGTATAATATCACCAACTTTAAACTCTCTATAAATGATGCACTTATCATAGCTACAACATAGCTGATTTTGATATTTGTTAAGGTGTGGAGCTAAAAGCTTCACCAAATGAGCAGATTGCAAGGTTGCTAGAACTACACAGTCACCGGCGTTAGTTAGGAGCGATTGATATCGGTCAGGAGTCGACTGGGAGCTGTTGGCATCGGTCATGGATCGGCCGACGTCGGTCACAGGTAGACAGGCAAGGACCGACGTCGGTCACCTGTGCATCTAGAATCTATTTTCGTGGATAGAACAGAATGTTTGCATGATTAGTATAACTGTTGGTGTTGAGTCTGAGTTTTTATTTTAAGTAGAACTATTTTAAGCCTTAGATTAGGAGGTATATCTGATGGTTGTAATTGCATTGCTCATGATCCCTAAAGTTATATATTGGGGATAGATCTTCATAGCTTATTTTATTGTATTGTATTGTACAAGTAGAGGAACAATACAAAATTGTATATGTGAATCAATCCAGGTTGTTGGAGTTGATTGTAATTGAGAGAGAGAACTCTTGATGGAAAGAGATCTGTACATGTGAGAGAGGTGTGGAAGAAAAGAAGTTTTTTCAATTGTAATTCTTTCTGTAAAGAGTTTAATACAAGTTTTTAGGGTGGTTTCTTGTATCTCTTGTTCTTTGCTATTTCTGATTCTAGTTACTTATCATTCTGATTTAATTCTGTATTTAGTTACTTTCACATAGTAATCAAGATTGTTGGTTGATCCCCAACAAGTGGTATCAAAGCATTTATGTTCTAGGTGCCTGACAAAGTGGTATCAGAGCTCAGGTTAAATAACAGGTGTTTCAGATCTGGTTAGTGTGTATTGATTACAAAGTACTCACAGGGATTTTTGTTTGAGTGGGAGAAAGCAATGGCAGAAAAAAGTAAACTGAGAATGGAGAAGTTTAATGGCAAGAATTACCAATTATGGAGAATGCAGATAGAAGATTATCTGTATCAAAAAGATCTATACTTACCGTTAGGTGGGATTACAAAGAAGCCCATAGACATGGAAGATGAAGAATGAGAAGTTCTTGATAGAAAGGCTCTTGGATCTATAAGATTGAGTCTAGCATCTACTGTGATATCTAATTTATCACAGGCAAAGTCAATGGTAGAGTTAATAACTACTTTAGCAAATTTATATAAAAAACCCTCAGCTTCAAATAAGGTATATCTTATGAAGTAGTTATTTAATTTGCAAATGTAGGAAGGTGGATCTGTATCTAATCATCTAAATGATTTCCATGGAATTGTAAATCAATTAAATTCAATCAAAATAGTGTTTGATGATGAAATTAAAGCTCTATTAATCTTATGCTCATTACCTGAATGTTGGTATAGCTTGGTAATGGCAGTTAGTAATACTGCATCTGCTTCAAATATTTTAAAAGTAGATGATGTTGTTAGTGTAATCTTGAATGAAGAAATTCACAGGAAAAACATAGAGGAAACATCAGGGAACGCTTTAAGTTTTGAGAGCAGGGGAAGGCAAAAAGAGAAGAGCAAGAAAGGGAGATCAAGGTCTAAGTCAAAGATGAGAGGTAGATCCAAATCCAGAAATGGCAGGAGGATAGCCTGCTGGAATTATGGAAAGATAGGGCACATAAGCAAAGATTGTTGGTCAAAGCCTAAAGAGGACAATCAACATGAAGGTAAAGAAGAAGCAAAAGTTGCAGGTATAGTTGCCCAAGATGCTCTTATATTCTCTTTGCATAATAGTATAGAATATTGGGTTTTAGATTCTGGTGCCTCTTTTCATGCTACCCCCAATAGAGAATATTTTAGTGACTATGTCCATGGAGATTTTAGAATAGTTTATTTAGGGGATGATGAGCCTTGTAAAATGATTGGAAAAGGAAAAGTGCAGCTGAAGATGCAGAATGGCAACACATGGGTGTTGAGAGATGTCATGCATGTACCCAACTTGAAGAGGAATTTGATTTCTGTAGAAAAGTTAGGGGATGAGGGTTGTACAGTAACTCTCACAACTAAATTTTGGAAGGTTACCAAGGGTGCACTTGTATTGGCCAGAGGTAAGAGAGTAGGTACTCTCTATTTATGTAATTGTATTACTAACAATTTTCTTTCTGTATTATCTACTTCAGATGTAGATGCAAAGTTGTGGCATCACAGGGTTGGCCACATGAGTGAGAAGGAAATGTCCATTCTTAAGTCAAAAGGTATGCTTTCTGATTTGAAAAACATAGATCTAGATTTTTGTGAGTACTATATTTTTGAGAAACAGAAGAGAGTGAGTTTTCTCAAGACTGGGTCAACAAAGAAGAAGCACAAGTTGGAGCTTGTTCACACAGACGTGTGGGGACCAGCTCAGGTTGCTTCTATTGGAGGATCACAGTACTATGTTTCTATCATAGATGATGATACAAAAAAGGTATGGGTCTATTGTATTAAGAAGAAATCTGATGTATTTGACACTTTTAAGATTTGGAAAGCTATGGTTGAGAATGAAACAGGCAAGAGATTGAAGTGCCTTAAATCTGACAATGGTGGTGAGTTCTGCAGCCACAAGTTCAACTGGTATTGTTATATGCATGGAATATGCAGGCAAAAAATGGTTCCAAAGACACCTCAGTAAAATGGAGTTACTAAAAGGATGAACAAAACTATAATGGAGCATGCACGGTGTATGAGATTACATGCTGGTTTGCCCTTAGAGTTTTGGGCAGAAGCTGTGGATACTACAATTTACCTGATTAACAGAAGACCCTCTACAGCACTGGATGGTGGAATTCCAGAAGAGGCATGGATAGGTAAAAAGGTAGATCTCTCATTTCTCAAAGTTTTTGGTTGTGAAGCTTTTGTGCACATTGATAAAGAAAATAGAAAGAAGCTGAATGCTAAGTCTATGAGGAGCACATTTATTGGTTATGGCTCTGGAGATTTTGGATTTATGTTTTGGAATCTAGGAACGAACAAAATAATTAGGAGCTGTGATGTTGTTTTCAATCAAAAAGTGATGTATAGTGATCAACTCAAGAAGCTAAAGAATTCTGAGCAGGGCCATGAATAATTGGACGAGGTGACGGTCCAAAATGAGCTCACAAAAAAGAATAATCACAGATAGAAAAATACAGGAATCGATGTCGGTAATATAGGAACCGATGTCGGTCAGACAGTGATCGACATCGGTCATGAAAGAACCAAGGTCAGTCATGTGGAATCGACGTCGGCCAGTAACAGGCCTGGAGGTGACTGAGGTTAGTCACTGTCAGAGAATTTGGGCAGACAGCGTGTTGTGAATGAGTCTCAGATGCCCATCAGGAGGTCAAAAAGGGTAAGTAAACCTCCAATTTGATATTCCCCTTTATTATTCTATTTATTGCTTACTGATGGTGGAGAACTAGAGAGTTTTGAAGAAGCAATACAGGTAGAATCCAAGAATCAGTGGGAGCGTGGCATGGTTGAGAAAATGGATTCCTTGAAACATAACCAAACGTGGGATTTGGTTGAATTGCCAGCAGGAAAAAAGACACTAAAGAACAGATGGATCTATAGATTGAAAGAAGGTGAGAATGGACATATGAGATATAAGGCCAGGTTGGTAGTGAAAAGATTTGCACAGAAACTAGGTATTGACTTTGGTGAGATTTTTTCTCTTGTAGTTAAAATGACTTCTATACGGACTGTATTGTCTTTAGTTGCTATTGAAGATTTGCATCTTGAGTAGCTTGATGTTAAGACAACGTTTTTTCATAGAGATTTGGATGAGGAAATATATATGGATCAGCCAGAAGAATTTGAGGTCAAAGGTAAGGAGAAACTAGTGTGCAAATTGAAGAAAAGCTTGTATGGTCTCAAGTAAGCTCCTAGACAGTGGTATTTGAGATTTGACAGGTTTATGACTGAGCATAGCTATAGTAGATGTCAATCTAACCATTGTGTGTATTTTAAAAGATTGGATAATGGTAGATATATTATTTTATTGTTGTATGTAGATGATATGCTGGTTGCAGGATCACACATGCAAGATATCTCTGAGCTTAAGATGAAATTAGTTCACACATTTGCCATGAAGTATTTGGGAGCAGCAAAGAAAATCCTTGGCATGAGTATTAAGAGAGACAAAAAAACACATTGATTTTGTCTCAAGAGGATTATGTGATCAAGGTGTTGAAACAGTTCAATATGCAGGATGCAAAACCGGTAAGCACACCTATGGCTGGACACTTCAAGTTGAGTAAAGAACAGTGTCCTAATTCACATGATGAGATAGAGTACATGAAGAAAGTTTCATATGCTTTCGCAGTTGGGAGCTTAATGTATGCAATGGTATGTATTAGACCGGATATTGCCCAAGTAGTGGGAGTTGTAAGTAAGTATATGGCCAATTCAGGGAAGGAGCATTGGAAAGCAGTTCAGTGGATCCTTAGATATCTGAGAGGGACCAGTAGTAGGCACTTGTGCTATGGTGGGTCAAATATTTCTCTACATGGATATGTAGATTTAGATATGGCAGGTGATTTGGATGGCAGAAGAAGCACCACATGATATGTTTTCACTGTTGGTGGAACGGCGGTTAGCTGGATTTCAAAGTTGCAGAAGGTTGTTGCCTTGTCAACTAAAGAAGTAGAATATATTATAGTCACAAAGGCTAGAAAAGAGATGATATGGATGACACGGTTCATAGAAAAGCTAGGAAAGGAGCAAAAGAGTTGCAGATTGTATAGTGACAGTCAGAGTGCAATTCATATGGCTAAGAATTCAACGTTTTACTCAAGAACCAAGCATATACAGCTTAGGTACCACTTCATTAGACAGGTATTGGAGGATGGTGAGTTGAAGTTGGAGAAGATCCATACAGATAGGAACCCTGCGGATATGCTAACCAAGCCGGTAACAAAGGATAAGTTGAATCTTCATTCAACTTTTGTTGGTCTTCATGATTGAGTTTGAAGATGGAAGAGCTAGAAGACGTTGTTGTACAGGTACTGTTGCAACTGTTTATCTCCAAGTGGGAGATTGTTAAGATGTGGAGCTAAAAGCTTCACCAAATGAGCAGATTGCAAGGTTGTTGGACTTACACAGTCACCGATGTCGGTTAGGAGTCAACTGGGAGATGTCAGAGTCGGTCATGGATCAGCTGACGTCGGTCAGAGGCAGACAGGCAGGGACCGATGTCGGTCACCTGTGCATCCAGAATCTATTTTCGTGGTCAGAACAGAATGTTTACATGATTAGTATAACTGTTGGTGTTGAGTCGGAGTTTCTATTTTAAGTAAAACTATTTTAAGCCTTAGATTAGGAGGTATATTTGATGGTTATAATTGCATTGCTCATGATCCCTAAAGTTATATATTGGGGATAGATCTTCATAGCTTATTGTATTGTACAAGTAGAAGAACAATACAAAATTGTATATGTGAATCAATCCAGGTTGTTGGAGTTGATTGTAATTGAGAGAGAGAACTCTTGAGGGAAAGAGATCTGTACATCTGAGAGAGGTGTGGAAGAAAATAAGTTTTTTCAATTGTAATTCTTTTTGTAAAGAGTTTAATACAAGTTTTCAGGGTAGTTTCTTGTATCTCTTGTTCTTTGCTATTTCTGATTCTAGTTACTTATCATTATGATTTAATTCCGTATTTAGTTGCTTTCACATAGTAATCAAGATTGTTGGTTGATCCCCAACAAGTGGTATCAGAGCATTTATGTTCTAGGTGCCTGACAATATTAAGATGGTTTAATGCGACTAGTTGTTTTTCATCTAAGATTTCTAGCATTTGTAACCAGGCTACTCTATAATAGTCATCATATAATAAAGATATATAATAATAATATAATATATGCAATGATAATTATATAATATAATATAATATTATAATATTAATGAATATTATTATAATATATTATTATTTTATTCAATCCAAAACAAGATACAAGGCAAGAGCCACAAGCTCAATAAAAAGGAGAACCGTCAACAAACCAAACAACAACACTACATAGTTTTGTCTTCCAATAAGACTCTCTCCAAAATCCCTAGATAATTAGAAGGTAACTCATTCCTATCACTGATATCCCAACCATCCCCTTTCTCCGAGGCCCACTTCGCCAAGCAGTCAGCCACGCTATTCCATTCTCTAGGGATGTGACAGAAAGAGATAGATTCCAAGGAGTTGCAAACACTTAAAATCTATCTGACCATAGAAGATAAATGCCAAGTAACACCATCCAATCTCTGGTTGTTCAACATATCCACAACAATTTGAGAGTCAGACTCACAGATAATCCTCCTCCAGCCAAGAGAACAACCTTGCTCAACAACAAACTTAATAGCAAGGGCCTCCATCAGATTATTAGATTAATACCCTTTGTAGATAGAGAAGCAAAAAACAACATCCCCATCTTTACTTCTACCAATACCCCCAATACCAACATGCCCAGGATTTCCACGAGAAGATCCATCAGTATTAATCTTTAGGACCCCTTCTAGAGCAGGCGCCCACTTCCCATCACGATAGACCCGTTTCTTGACATGTCGGGGCATAATACCAGTAGTGCAACCCCTACTATTAACACCTAGGCTTAGATCTCACACAAACACAACATCCCTAGGATCAATACTTTCAGATATATCACATTTAGCATAACTAGTATCCTGAAGTCTAATGATAATATTCATCCACAGTTGACCACTATCTAATTTGGAATCACAAAAAACTCTGCAGTTCCATTCTAGCCAAAGGTTCCAAAGAATGAAAATGGGCCCAATGCTCCAAGCCACCTGGAGAAAAGGCGTCTTTGTAGGAGGCCTGCCTAGGCTCTCCCAAAACTCAATAAGAGAGGAAGCATGAATGCAAACATGATGCCAAGCCTCCCACCATCTGTGCCAATTCTCATGAGAAAAGAGGCAATGAAAGAACAAGTGGGAAGAGCATTCTTCACTGCACAAACAAAGAAAACAAATGGAAGGTCCCTGAAACCCTCGTTTGTGAAGATTCTCCCAAGTGAGACATTTTCTCTGAGCAACCGACCATAAAAAGAAGTTACACTTGGGCTAAGAAAATTTGTTCCAAACCTTCCTCCACCAGGGCACCTCAGTAGGACCATGTAAATTCCTATCAAGCACAATGTAACCTTGAGCAACAGTATAATTACCTTTTGGGCTAGGACTCCAAGCCAACTTGTCCCTCTCATTCAGAGAGTTGCAAAGCCTGCCCTCCAAGACCTTACACAAAATAGCATGATCCTCATCAGAACTACCCACAGGCCACTCCTGTGGATCCTTCCAGCAAAACACCTCAAGTTGACCAATGCACTTAACTATTTTAAAATTCTCCACCTTAATCCAACTAGCATCAGAGAGCATCTGGCAAAGAGGTAGAAGCTGAGGGAGACTAGAGAGAATGGGAGGGTGACCATCCCAAGAGTCCAACCAAAAAAGAGCATCAAAGCCCTTATTACATATCCAGAAGAGCCCCTTCTGAATAAGTTGAGCTCCTTTCTTAAGAGTCCCAAATGCAAGAACCTTTGCCCAATAGAGCAATCCACGACACATCCTGGCTCTCAACCCCAGGAACATACTTGAAAGCAAGAATTTTGGCCCAATCCTGATCCTGGTTGTTGCACCATCTCTAGTACAGCTTAGTTACCAGAGCTGTAACCACAAGAGCCATAGACCTAATGCCAAGGCCCCCAACATGCTTCGGCATACAGACAAATTCCCACTTGACTAAACTCCACTTTGAGGAAAGGAGGTTACCCGACCAAAGGAATTGCCAGGAAAGAGCATTAAAATCCCTCACAAAGGAGGCAGGAGGAATCTGCACACAACACCTTCAAATAGGGAGAAATTGCACCACAACTTTTATGAGGATCACTCTACCAATAGAAGAGAGCCATCTGTAAGTCCAATGACTAACCTTACTCTAGAACTTATCAAAAATACCCTACCAATAATCTCTATGCTGAGGTCTTAGAGCCAAAGGAATCCCTAGGTACATCAAGGGAAGAATGCCAATTTGGAATCTAAGAATCCTGGCAATCCTATTATGGATGAGTCAAGGAGTATTAAAGAAATAAATGGAAGATTTATCATCATTAATACTCTGACCAAAAGCTTTCAAGTAGATGTCTAAAGTTCTCCTGAAGTTCACTGCCTCACTAATTCTAGCCAAGCCCATCAGTCCAGTATCATCCACAAATTGAAGATGGGAACTGTTGACCAATTTTTGCTCGCAGGCAAAATTTTAGTCACCTTCTTCACCTGCTATTTAATGCCAGTCCTTTTCGTGTTCAGCAAGTTCATAGAGTTCTTTTCATGCCCTGGTTCAGTGGTTCGACTACCCTTGGTTCAAAGGGTTCATCGTTCGGTTCAAACACCTTAGTTCATTATGTGTTGAACCTTTGTACCGCTGAATCATTGAACCAAAATTTTGGTTCAATGGTCTAGGTTCAATGTACTTGGTTCAACGACAAAAGGTTCAACCGAATGGTTCAAAGGCTTGGTTCAACAGTTCAAGTTCAATGGCTCAGTTAGGTCTCCCGATTCAAAGGGTAGGCCCGTCATCGAAGGACAGTCAATAGTCAAAAGCCCCTTTCGGAGGGTAGGCATTTCAAGTAAAGGCTCAACTTTTAATAAAGGCAAAGGGCATTCGACATGGTTTAAATATAAAGGCAAGCCGCGAAGAGACTAAGGAAGCCCGACGCGAAAAACATTAAGGCTCGACAACATTCTGGAGTGCCCAAAGAAAAGCCAAAGGACTCGATGACGGCCGCAAGGCCATCAAATTTAAAAGAAAAGAATAGCCATTGGGTTTTAAATCTGGAAGGCGCTAACATGAAAAAGGAAAAAGAAACTAGAATGTAGCGACCCGCCAAGGAGTTTGCCTAAAGGGCCAAATAGCCAGAATAGACAAAGAAGACAAAGACAAATTGACAAAGTGACAGATAAGGAGAATGACATGGCACAGAAGTGACAAGGCAGCCCAAGTGGCAAATGGAAGACAATTTATTTCTTGATAGTCCCCAAATGGCGCAAACAACAAGCAACATGACCCGTGCTTTGGAAAGGGGACAAATTTCAGTTTGTTGACAGAAAAGAGGCGCGATCCACGCTTCCACATTAAAGCTTGAATGCCAAAGTCAAATTTGGTGATTATATAGCATGGTTCCAGCAGGCTTCGTCTAAGACGATGACAACACAATAGTGTTTCCTCTTTCCAATGGGACGCGATAGGCCAACTTGTCAAAGAAGCGCCAAGTTTCTTTCTCCTTTCTTCTATATATTATAACTTCTCATTTTTTAGAGGGATTGATTCTTCCACTTTTGCTAAGGCACAACCCTGGTAAAATTTCACTTGAATCAAGTAAAATGCAGTTTTACCTCCATTTGGATAGATGTTTCAGAGTATGCCTTGAGTGTTTGTCTGTGTCCAGTCATTGTTTCTTGATGCTCTCATAGGTTCAACACCAGCAAACCTATCATATACAAGGCACCATTTCTGCAGTTGAAAGGAGAAGAGCTGACATTTGAGAAGACCAAAATAGAAAGAGTTACTTACAATGTGTATTTCACAGCACCTTAGTGATTTTCTGTCTCTTGTGTTTTCATGAAAGCCTCCCTGCCAGTCTTTTGTAGCTTGGTCTTTTCTACCAAGTGTGTAGAGTATGTTTGTATTTATCTGGTTCTGAGAGTGGATGTGTGAAGGTCGACCCTTGTTTTTTGGTGCATCACCTCTTTTAGAGTAGGTTTGTTTTTCCTGCATTCTCTTTCTCCCTTTTCATCCCCCCTTTATATGTGTGTGTGTGTGTGTGTGTGTGTGTGTGTGTGTGTGTGTGTATGTTAGCACTTGCGGGAAACAACACGATGCATCAAAGGGAGCTAACCCTTATTTAGAGACTCTCCTTTCCTGCTTCGTCATCCCACAAGTGAGAGAGCAGTTTCCATGTTGTGAGGAGAGGGCAGGAACTTGTTTTCCTGTCACTAGATGCACTTTCTTGTGTCAACAGTTTTGGCATGCCCAGTGGGACCACAAGTTTTTAATCAGTAAAGTTGCATGGTTAGTCACTGATCCTGTTATAGCAGAGGAGCCACCAATACAGCACCGTGTGCGTCAATAGTTCTGGCACGCCTGGTGGGACCATAAGTTTTTAATCAATAAATTTGTAGGGTTAGTCGCTGATCTTGTTACAATAGAGGAACCAACAATATAGCACTATGCATGTCAAAAGTTTTGGCACGCCCAGTGGGACCAACTGGGACATGTTTTATCCAAAGAATTGAAGAATTTTTGGTGTGTTCTTCAATCGACCAACCTTTGGAGGCTTTTGCATCAATGCCAATGGTGAATCTAAGTTAAATCTACTGGTTAAGCATCCTGGTGCCATCATAAATCTACTTTCTTTATGTATAATCCCTTTGCATAGAATCATGGGCCTTGTATTCCTTCACATGATTATGATCAGACTCAAAATCTTTATGGCATCGCCTCAAGCAGCTCTCCTAATTGCCCTGCAACTATAAGGGAAGTGGCATTAGAATTTGAGAGGCAGATAATGGAGATCAACAGAGAGGAGGAGCAATACAGATATCAGCATGAGCTAATGTATAAAGAAGAGTGTTTGTTTAGGCAAGCACAGGCCTTGCAATCCATAGAAGAGGAGGTAACAAAATAGAGAAATCCATCTTTTCAAGGTAGCCAGCCTTGTGCACCCCCTCATATTTTGAAAAAAGCCCCCTCTTTGGCACCAAATCCTTTCTATCACATTGCACTTGCTCACTCTAGCTTACCAAATGCATATGTTCCCAATCCCATGCGCTTGGCTTTCCAATATCAAAGGGCATCAGAGCAAACCCCCATGGAGATCAATCTTTCCAATCCTTTATATTGTGAATCTTCCATTGGGGAGAATACCACCAGTCAGCACGTCCCTCTTCTAAAGTCTCCTCCAACGCACCAACAATGTTTTCCTTGCATTCCCCAACCTCCCCAAGTCCTTCAGCATAATGTGCAGATTCTGAGTTGGAGGAAGGAATGCCAGGAACCAACTCTGAGCTTTGGAGAGGATCGTGCTCATGACCTCCAAGAAAGACTCTTTCAAGACAACCTAGCCAAGTAAATTAAAGATTTAGAGGCCAGGATGAAGCTGCTTCTTGAAAGAGAGTCAAAACTTCTGGACCTTGTGGAGGAGCCCCAGGGCCTTGTGGAAAACAAAGTTGCTACTTGTTCGCAGGAGCAAAATTCTAATTCAGAATTCTTAACTTGGGAGGAAATAATAGAATCATGGGGCAGGAAAGAGGAAGAGCAAAAATTTTCTCAAAGCCTTGAAAAAGCTGAAGCTGCACTTGCTCATGATAATGCTGGAAATCTCTAGGAGAAGCTCTTCCAAGAAGATCTGGCCAAGAGAATAGCAGAGTTGGAATCCAAAGAGAAATTCCTCAGCCAATGTGTGGTGGACGGTTTAGACCAAATAGCACATTCCATGCCTGAACACACCCCACCTACACATTTTCAAGAGAGTTATCAGGCAGTGCCTAATATTGATGAAGTGTTGATCAAGTGGAGAGGGGAGAATCATTCGATTCTAGCTCAAGGACTGCCTCCTCTTCCACATGTTTTTGCCACTTCACAACTTTTCAAGGAAGAACCTATCTTGCAGGAGGCAAGTGAGGAGCAAAAGATTCAATCTGTAGTCTTTCAAGAAGCTGTCATGAGTGATAATGAAGAAGAAATCATCATTGATGCTCCTTGTGAAGACCTTATCGGCAATGGAGAAGATGCAGGTCTTGCATATATGCAGATGTTCCAGTAATTCAAAGAGGAACAAATGCATGGTGAGCTCTCTTTCCCCTTGTTCAATGAACTTCCTTACTATTTCGATGATGAGGTCGACTACATTAAAGAGCCTGAGTTAGAGGAAAATCAGGAGGATATTTTTGAACATCTAGAGGTCCTGATTTTTGAGGAGGGAAAGGAGAGGTCTGTCTTCCAGGAGGAATGCCTTGAAGAAGTAAGCTTCAAACAAAGAGGTGATGTTTTATGGGATGAGCAATCAGTTTGTGATTCCATTTCAGACATCACCATAGTCACCCTTTTTCAAGAAGGCCAAGAGGAAGCAGAGGATGAGTCTGACAGAGCCTGCAATGAAGCAGAAGGAAACGAGTCGGACCATGATACATTACAGAGGAATTGTGCAGGTCAAGGGGCTTATGGTGATGAGTCAACAACCATTGATTTCTTGGTGAAGAACACTAATTTGAAGGACCAAAATTTAATAGGCCTCTAGGGACAAGCAGAATATATATACATTAGAGGCATGTTTGAATCTGATCCACTCGGTTTCCAGCCAAACCAGGTGACAGGCAGGAGGAGCAAGTCACCAAATCTCATTTTCCTTCAGCTACTTGCTTGCCACCATAAGTCTTCTTGCCAAGAAGGAGACTTAAGAAATTTTCCTTTCAATCCAGGAGGGAGGCAGTTATTCCTGGTTAGCTGTATATAGTAGTTTATTTTTCAGTTGTTTCCCTGTTTTCACTAAGTGCAGTTTGCACAGGTAGTGTTTTTTAGCCTTGTGTGTTTCCCTTTGCGTGTGGGGTAAAGATTCATGTTTGATTCTCGAATCTTTCAGGCTGTTAATAATTCTTTCATAGATGCATTTGACTCTGCGCCCAATGGATTTTAAGGCAACTAGATTCTAAGCATAACAGGGATGCTTCCCCGTGAGTCACCAATTGTTGACCAATTTTCACTCGCAGGCAAAATTTTGATCACCTTCTTCACTTGCTATTTAATGTCAGTCATTTTTGAGTTCAACAAGTTCATAGAGTTCTTTTCATGACCTGGTTTAGTGGTTCGACCACCCTTGGTTCAAAGGGTTCATCGTTCGGTTCAAACACCTTAGTTCATTATGTGTTGAACCTTCGTACCACTGAATGGTTGAACCAAAATTTTGGTTCAACGGTCTAGGTTCAACGACAAAAGGTTCAACTGAATTGTTCAAAGGCTTGGTTCAACAGTTCAAGTTCAATGGCTCGATTCGGTCTCCCGATTCAAAGGGTAGGCCCTTCGCCAAAGGACAGTCAACAGTCAAAAGCCCCTTTCAGAGGGCAGGTGTTTCAAGTAAAGGCTCAGATTTTAATAAAGGCAAAGGGCATTCAGCATGGTTTAAATATAAAGGCAAGTCGCGAAGAGACTAAATAAGCTTGACGCAAAAAACATTAAGGCCCGACAGTGTTTTGAAGTGCCTGAAGAAAAACCAATGGACCCGATGACGGTCGCGAGGCCATCAAATTTAAAAGAAAAGAATAGCCGTTGGGTTTTAAATCTGGTAGGCGCTAACATGGAAAAGGAAAAAGAAGCTAGAATGTAGTGACCCACCAAGGAGTTCGCCTAAAGGGCCAAACAACCAGAAGAGACAAAGAAGACAAAGACAAATTGACAAAGTGACAGACAAGGAGAATGACATGGCGCAGAAGTGATAAGGCAGTCCAAGTGGCGAATGGGAGGCGATTTATTACCTAATAGTCCCCAAATGGTGCTAACAACAAGCAACATGACCTGTGCTTTGGAAAGGGGACAAATTTCAATTTGTTGGTAGAAAAGAGGCACGATCCACGTTTCCACATTAAAGCTCAAATGCCAAAGTGAAATTTGGCGATTATACAACATGGTTCCAGCAGGCTTCTTCTAGGACGATGACAACACAACAGTATTTCCTCTTTCTAATGGGATACGACAGGCCAACTTGTCAAAGAAGCGCCAAGTTTCTTTCTCCTTTCTTCTATATATTATAACTTCTCATTTTTGAGATGGATCGGTTCTTCCACTTTTGCTAAGGCACAACCCTGGCAAAATTTCACCTGAATCAAATAAAATGCAGTTTTACCTCCATTTGGATATATGTTTTAGAGGATGCCTTGAGTGTTTGTCTGTGTCCAGTCATTGTTTCTTGATGCTCTCATAGGTTCAACACCAGCAAACCTGTCATCTACAAGGCACCATTTCTGCAGCTGAAAGGAGAAGAGCTGACATTTGAGAAGACCAGAATAGAAAGAGTTACTTACAGTGTGCATTTCATAGCACCTCAGTGATTTTTTGTCTCCTGTGTTTTCATGAAAGCCTCCCTGCCAGTCTTTTGTAGCTTGGTCTTTTCTGCCAAGTGTGTAGAGTATGTATATATTTGTCTGGTTCTGAGAGTGGATGTGTGAAGGTCAACCCTTGTTTTTTGGTGCATCACCTCTTTTAGAGTAAGTTTGTTTTTCTTGCATTCTCTTTCTCCCTTTTCATCCCCCACTTTTTACATATATATATATATATATATATATATATATATATATATATATATATATATATATATATATATATATATATATATGTATGTTAGCACTTGCTAGAAACAACACGATGCATCAAAGGGAGCTAGCCCTTATCTAGAGACTCTCCTCTCCTGCTTCACCATCCCACAGGCAAGAGAGGAGTTTCCATGTTGCGAGGAGAGGGGAGGAACTTATTTTCCTGTCACTGGGTGCACTTTCCTGCGTCAACAAGAACAAGGAGGGAGATCATTGTTGTAGCTCCCGCCGTGAATAACACCTTGCCGCACCTAAGATTTAATAAATCTACTAAGACCCTCCACCATGATAATGAGAAGATAAGGGGATAGAGCGTCCCATTGTTGAAGTCTTTGAGAAGCACTAAACCAATCTAATGATTCCCCATTGATAGGAACAGAGAAGGAGGATGAGGTTACACAACTGAGAACCCAGCTCACCCATTCCTCTTTAAAGCCAAAGGCCAAGAGGATATTCTAAAGGAACTCCCAGCTCACTCAATCATAAGCTTTAACCATGTCAAGCTTAAAGAACATCACCTTCTCCTTAGAGGAAGCCATAGAGTGAATAATCTCTGTAGCAATCACGACACCATCCAAAATTTGTGTCCCTTCCACAAAACCTCCCTGCTCAGCAGAAATCAAAGCACCAAGGAGAGGTTTGAGTCTCTTAGTAATCAACTTAGAGATGATCTTGTAGACAACATTGCATAAAGCAACAGGCCTGAAATGATCCATCTGATTAGCCCCCTTTTTCTTACGTATGAGAGCTAGAAAAGTAGAATTTAAAGACTTAAGCATTTGTTTGTTCCTAAGAGATTCCTGAACCACCTCAAGGAGATTAGACTTTATTATTTCCCAAAATTCTTGGAAGAACTCAATTGGAAACCCATTTGGGCTAGGAGCTTTATCTTTTTTCATACTAAACACAACTTTCTCTAATTCAGGTAACAAGATTAGACGCAAAAGAGCCATGTTCATCTCATCTGAGACCAAGCAAGGAATACAATCCAAAATAGCCCTTTCCTCAGATCTAGCAGCAATATCCTCCCTAGTAAAAAGATTAGAAAAATAGTTGACAGCTTCCCTGGAAATTTCACCATAGGACAAGAGTTGAGTCCCATCACTCAAGACAAGAGTGGAAATAGAGTTCCCCTACCTATGGGCCTTAACCGAGTTATGAAAAAAAACCATGTTCCTATCCCTTTCCTGAATCCAATCAATACGAGATTTTTGCTTCCAAAAAATCTCCTCCCAAAGCTCCCACTCTTCTAAGCCCCTAAGGGCAAAGGACTCAGCATTTAAAAGGTCAACGGACAACCCATGGTCCCGAATCTAACGAGTGACACTATCCAGCTTGGACTGAGCAACAAGCTTCTGAGCATGCAGGTTCCCAAAATATTGTTTATTCCACCTCTTAAGCCTATACTTCACATGTTGAAGCTGTTTACTAAAAGTGTAAATGGCCCTCCCATGGGCAGGAAGCCCTACGTACCACCAGTACATCACAAGATCCTAAAGAGATTGATCTCGTAACCACATCAATTGAAATTTGAAAGAAGGATGTTTAGTGACCCATAAGAGGAGACACAGAGTTTGATAGGCCAGTGGTCAGATCCCCTCCAATCCAAGATTTTAGAACTGGTAGTCCACCTACTGCTCATCTAATAACAGGAAACCAAAAATCTATCGAGCCGTTCTGAGATAGCCTCATCACCACACCTCCTATTAGTCCAATTAAAGACTCCATTGCTTGGATTCACGTCAACGAGGTTAAGGAAACCAATATTATCTCTGAGCAAAAGAGAAGAAGGATCAAGCTTGGCTAGCCCTCCTCATTTTTCATCCATACTAATAATAGCGTTAAAGTCACCAACCAAAATCCATGGGAGAAACGGGTCCAGAGAATGGACAAAATTGATATGATCCCATAGATGTGTCTTACCTGGAAGATCAGTAGGAGCATAAATATTGGAGAAAAGACATCTTTCGCCACTTTCAAAATTATAGGCAACCATAGAGATGGAAGACCGGCTAGAAACCCACCATAAGGGGGAGACTTTCCTCAGGTTCCAGAAGCAAGCCACCTCCCTAGAATTGCCCAATGCCCCCACCCCTTGCCAATAACCTTGGGGCTAGATACACAAAGCACAATTATTCAAACCATCCACTGTAAGCTTGGTTTCCTGCATAAAGACCACATTCAGAGCCTGAGACTCGATTAATCTGTGAACAGCCTTTTCTCTAGGGATGTTGTTCAACCCCCTTACATTCCATGATAAAATAATCATTTAGGGGGGTGGGAGAAGTGGGAATCAATGGGTTTCACAGACCCAAACCCAACCAAAGTATCACCCATAATCTTAACCTTCTCTTGATCAGTATTCCTTCTATTCCTTGACTGTTTATCTAGAGGCCCTAAGGCAAGAGGAGCCTTAGCACCCTTCACAGGATCTTCAAATCCCTTCATAACTTAGGGACAAGGAGCCAACCCAGCAGTACCCACCAAAATTTGTGACTCCTAGATGCCACCAATATTCTAAACTTGAGGAGGCAAGTCCAAAGCTAGCTGACAGACTTGTTGAACCCCTAACCATAAAATCAGCTCCTCCTTCATTGCTTCCACCTCCTGAATATCTACCTAACCCTTAACCCCAGAAAAAAGCTCAACTGTGATACCCTCTTCTTGGACTATGCTATCTAGAACCTCAAACCTATTAAATGTGCCATCATTTTGTCTATCACTCTAAGATCTCTTCTTGCCTTTGCCTTTATTACAAGATTTAACGGGGATAAATCCCTCCTTATCAACAGGGCCATCAGACACCAGAGCTTTCCCCTTGTCCATCCTAGGAGGTTCAGAGGCAGACAAGGGGGAAGATTTTAGTCTAGGACAACTGCGGTGTAGATGACCATATTCATGGAAAATTCTGCATTTGAATGGAAGGGTTTCATAATCTAGTTGTTGGATCTAGGTGGAAGAACCCATGCAAATTTCCATAGAGTCGGGTAAAGGATTATTCAAATCAACTTTGACACAAATACGAGCAAAAGATATTACCTTACGCTCTTGAGTCTGTGAAGATGATCCAACAGGTTTCCCAAGAAGAAAAGAGATTGAGTGGAGGATATCTTCCCTCCAAAATTCCAACGAAAAGCTCGACAAATGAACCCACACAGGCACTCGCAAAGGGATCTCTTCAGCAGATTTGAAGCCCATATGCCAAGGCTTGATGAAGAGCCCAACCTAGTTAAAGAAATAAGGGCCACCTTCAAAAGCCCTATTCTTGTCTAACATACTTGAAACAATAACCAAGAAATAGTTATTAGCTGCTAAAATAATCTCCATATCTCCTTTAGGGCTCCAAACCCGATGTGCCCAGGATTCCCACATAGGAAGAGAAAGATGAAGGCCCAAAAATTTGCAAATGAGAGCATTCTTACACCAGTAATCAACATCCTCTGAAACTTGCTCAAGTTGAATAACCAAAACCGGTCTATCTTCCAATCTCTCCAAACATCCATTTACTTTTTAAATTCGAAATGACCTTTTTGATGAGGAGGTATCCTCTCCAAAAAGAGGAAACTCAGTCTGATCCTTGTTGCTAGCATGCATCAAAGAGGATGGATCTACCATCTCCAAATCCAGGGAAGAAGTAAGAACCTGATTCTCTATGGCTATACAAGCTCAAGCACCAATCAGAAGAGGGATAGAGGCAAGGCAGTTGGCCCAAATGCCCAAGCCACCACGCACCCCCTGTCCAAGATATCCATGCTCTATACAATGGCCTGAAAAGTTCCTAGCCACAGAAAGGAGGAGATCAGACCCCTATCCAACCCCCGCCAGACCCCTAAAAACACAGAACCCCCCCATGCGCATAAAATGGCCACCACCGCGTTCAGACAACAGGTGAAGCAAGCTAGGGCACGTGATCCCTAGCGCGCACCTAAGCTTTGTGAAATGCCATCTTCCAAGAATATCACTTTTAACATCTAAAAAATGTCAATAATTATTTATTACATATATTAATATTAATAATATAATATAATATATCAATATTATTGATATATTAAATATTATATTATTATTATAATATAGAAATAATTTATAATATTACATTATGTTATAGTAATATTATATTTATTATTATGCATAAGTGATTAAAAAGGCAATGGAGAGAGGAGGCGGGATTTTTTTTAAACAAAGATTTAGAGAGGGAGAAAGGTGATGGGGATGAATAATATCAGTAGGAATGAGTCAACGTCATTGTGGGGCCTTTGGTTAGTAAAGTTAATGATGTGGATAGGCTCGATCGAATACAAGAGGGACTCTTAGATAAACAAGTTAGAGAAAGGCCTAGTAAGTAGACAAGCAAAGATTTGAAGGTGGTTCTTCAAGGTAAGTTTTCTTGGGCCTCCAGACTCAAATAAAAAAATTTAGATCAAAGATAAATCCTACCAAGTGAAGCACTCCCAATAAATAAATATTCTAAGGGTTTTCACATCAAAGGACTTGATTCTTTGATACAAAGAGCATCATCTAGAATGGAGTGTGAGCTCATTAGAAAATTCTTAGGTGCTAGACACAACATTGATGATTTTAGCTATTGGGCCATAAGGAAATGGAATCCTAAAGGACATATGTAAATTTATACTATGACTAATGGATTCTTCTTGATGTTTTAGAATATTAAGGAGGATTGTACCTATATTTTAGTTGGAGGCCCTTAGTTTTTAGGATGAGTTAGCTTATTTGTGAAGAAATGGTAGACTAGTTTTAATCCAAAAAAGGAACACATAAATGTAATGCTAGTCTATGTCATATTACTAAGTCTCCTTATTGAACTATGGGATGAGGATCTTTTGATTAGTGTGACAAAGACATTTGGTTATTTGATTGCCTTTGATGTTGCTATGAAGGCTAGATCAAGATTTGTTTATGCTCGATTCTATGCCAATGCCTTTGTAGATTGAGAACTTCCCTCTTTAGTTTTCCTGCATACATCAAAAGGGGAAAGGTGCCAAATAATAGAGTATGAAAACTGTATTTTACTTTACTATAAATGTACAAGATTGGGTCATAATTCAAAGTTATGTCCATTTGGGTCAAAGCTCAAATCCTACCAAACATTCAAAAAGGATAGGCCAATTTGGCAAAAAAAGCTATGGAGAAATCATATAATAACGCGACAAAGGGAAATGAGTGAAGTGTTGATCAAAACAAGAAGGATGATAACAATGTGTCTAAAGGAAAGAAGGGTGAAATTTACATCTCAAAAGTTTTGGAAGGATTTGGGAAAATAATATCAGGAAATGAGGGATCAGTTTTAGAAGAAATTGGTAATAATTTGGTGAAATCTTTCCTAAAAGCTCCAAATGAATGCCTAAATTTTGTTGAGAAGCTTGATAATTATTGTGGAAGATAGTCCAATTCTTATCTTCTAGATCAGATCTAAGGATGAACATTCAATACTTGTCCCATATCGAGGATATATCAGGGAAGATATTTTGGTGATAGAGGAACCCTAAGCCTTGGAATGGGGTTCTTTTGAAGTGGTTAGTTTTACGAAAACCACATCTATATAATCTCAATTTAAATATCATTGATCCAAAAATAAGTTTGACTGTATGCTATCTTTGGAAGAAGAGTCTCTGTTGGACCTAATTTTAGGAGTAGAAAAGGAGGTAGATGCTTGTTTGGTCAATGTGAAAACTTAGGAGACCGAAGGAATATTATTTCCTTTTTCCCCTAATAAATTAGTTGCAATTGTGGGAGAGAAAAATGGGTTGGATCTGATGGTGAAATCCCAAAAATAGGAAGATAAGGGAAAAGGAATAGATACTCCTTCAATGGTAACTAGAAAAGGGGGAAAGGCCTTAACTTCTCCTTTAAAAGCTAGTAGACTTACCAAGAAGGAAACTCTTTAAAAGTTGACAAAAGGGGATATAGCAATTTTTTTTTATAAATATGTTCTTCCCTTTAAAGGGGGAAAAACCTCTAAAAGAGAAACAAATGAAGGTGCTATCTTGGAACATTAGAGCGATGAGTAGTTCCATCAAACACCTAATCTTTAGGGACCTTAGAATCAGTCATAATCTAGATGTTTTAGTAATTCAAGAATCAAAATTGGATGAGAGAGATTTTGAGGAGAAGAAATCTATAATTTAGAAAGAAGCAAATGGAATTTGTAGTAGTTATATTGTTTCTTTAGGAGGTCTTATCACATTTTGGAATGGTAAGTATATTGACGGATAAATTCTCAGTAAGTCCAAGCATCATTTAGCGGTAATTTTTTCTGACAAGGAGGATGGTTTTATGTGAAGTTTCTCAAATGTATATGCACAAATTCTATTTTATCTATAAGAAATTTGTGGGAGTAATTAATCAATTTTAGAAATAATAGCAAGGACTTTCCTTGGGTGTTAATGGGAGAATTCAGTACACCATTGTATCATGGGTAGAAAAAAGGAGGAAGTCAAGCTCAATCGGATAGCATGGATGACCTGGCTCTCTTCATATCAGAATGTGGCCTTATTGATGTTGATTTAATAGGACCCCCATTCACTTGGTTGAATAGAAGACAGGGTGAAAATTTAATTCAAGTTAGGCTTGACAAGGCACTAATATCTTCATATTGGATTTCTAGAAAGGATATTTTGCCAGATTCGATCCCTATATTAGGATCTAACCATGATCCATTGAAACTAATTTTTGAAGAAAAATAAAGAAGCCCTTTCCAGATGGAGCACATGTGGTTCAAGCATCTGAAGATAAATCATAGGATTAATGAATGGTGGGATGTCATTATAGATGGCTCAACTATGTTTCGCCTGGTTATTAAATTGAAGATAATCAAGAAAAAAATGAGAATGGAATAATTTTTTTTTAGAAAAATTTTCATACAAAAGAAATATTTGAGAGAAAAACTATCCAAGTTAGAGGATTTAACAACCTTGAATGGATATTGTTGACCATGTCTTTGTCCTGTAGGCCAAAAAATTGGTCTCCCTTCCTTCCTTACTATAGTGATCAGTGAGTCTTTGATGTGTTCACCTTTCTAAAATTGTGCCTTTTCCATTTGTAGTAGACCTATTTTTATAAAGAGCCAAGTGACTTGAGTCTTGTAGATGTTTGAATTGATCTGAAGGCTTACTTCGCTTCAGCAAATCACCTTGGACAAGCCCTTTTGGCAAAGGAATGGGCCAACTTCAAAGAGATATAAGTCTTTCACAAATCTCTAAAGGTCAAGTGGAGGGCAGGCAGGTGACAAATCAGACCATTCAAGTAGGCTCTGAAGGGAAACTTTGGACCCAAAGTGCCCTTGCAGAGGGTAGAGAGCACCTTTAAAAGAGAGCAAGTTAGAGGGTTCGAAGGGGAGTTTTCCTTTGGAAAAGTGACAAGACAAAAGACAGGATTTCTTTGAACTTTTTGTTCGAAGAAAATCCATGGAGAAACCAAGGCAAATTCCTTTAGACAAATGCCCAAAGGATTTCCTTCAGATTTTTGTCCAAAGGAATTTACAAAGAAAAGGCCAAGATTGTGAAGGCAAGATTTCCTTCGAGCAAAATGTTTGAAGGAATTCCTTCAGACATTTTGTCTGAAGCAATTGATAAAACAAGGGATCCTAAAGGGCAAGTGCCCTTGAGAGGGACTCTTGACTACCGAAAAGGACCCTCTCCTCTTTTCCAAAAGATCGCCTTCCATTCGGGAGGGTTCATTTTATAAAAGGTCGAAGGAATTACCAAAGTGATGACAGGCTCGAGCTCGTCAACTTTAACATGGTGAACTAGCCGTTGGAGGTTCAAACATTCAGTGATGTGCGTGCAAACATCAAATTCAAGGCAAAAAAATAGCCATTGACTTTTAAATGGTGAGAGGCCCGTAAACGTCAATTTTGATGGGATGCATCAACCATTGAAGGTAAGCCAAAGAGACAGTTCCTTCGGATAAGAGGCCAAAGAATTTCTTTTAGGCATTTTTGCCTGAAAGAACTCATGATAAGTGCCTGAAGGAAACTCAATGACCTACTGACAAAGGAGCCTGAAGAGCTAGGAAAAGAGGAAAGATAGCCCTAAGGGCCAAAGAGCCAGGAAAGGATAAAAGCCAAGTGCAAGGATGGATAAAATAGTCCAGGTGGCACATAAAGCATCGATAGAAGGAGTTATTGTTGTAGATGAAATAGTATCTGCCAAGTGGCCATCAAGGGGAGTGCAAGCATTCAAGAGAGTGGCCTATTTTTATTCATTAAGTGTTAATGAGTAGATAGTTGCATAAGTTTCATAAAGAAGCATCCTTGTCATTTAAGCAAAAAAATAACCCATGATTTTTTCAAGAACATTTAAGATGGTTTAAGCTGCAAAGTCAATACCTGTGACATCTATAACATGGTTCTTTCAAGATGTTTCTGGAAGGATGACACTAGCATGAGTAAATTCCTCTTTCCTAGGTGTTCGATATAGTATGGGCCTCTTGTTCTTGAAGGTGCCAAGAAGTCTTTCTCTTCATGCTATATATTGTAACCTCTCAGCTGAGAAATGTATCTCTCACTTGTGTAAGGTGAAGCCCTACCAAATTTTACCTTTGAATCAATAGAATGAATTTTACCTCTATCTAACTGGTTATGCTTTTGAATAAATCTATGTATCAACTTTGTGTTTATTCACTTTAGCTTGATGCTTTCATAGCTTAACACCAACAAATCTAGTATACCCAAGACCATCTCTACAGGTTAACAGGTAGTGCCCAAGTTGGAGCATAGAGACAGAAAAATATTTATTTGATAGTGTGCCTATAACACTTATGGTAAGCTCTTTTTTTGTATCTTCATTAAGTTCCCTATTAAAAAACCCCTACAGCTTGGTCTTTTGTTCAGATGAAGTGTCTATTTGCCCTTTTGGTTTAAAGTGTTGATATAGATGAGTATATCAAAATCATTTGGTGCATCACCATTTAGATAGGTTTTATTTTGGTTATATCCTTCTCCCTTTTCACCCTCCCATTATCGATAGTAGTAGTTAAGGATCATCAAAGGGAGCTAGCCCTTATCTAGAGATTATTTTCTCAGTTTTTCTAGGCCCACAGCTAGAGGAAAGTCTCCATTATGCCACGTGGAAGAGAGAAGCTGAGCATTCTTTCAAGGGTGCAATTCATTGCATCAATAGTTTTTGGCATGCCCGATGGGACCATTTTTAACGCTCAGAGAAGTTTTAGTATTAGTGCTGATCTTGTTGCTGTAAGAGTGAACAATTAACCCAACATCTGGTGACTTTATTATCAAGTTTTCAGTCTCTGGTCAGAGATCATCTAGGCATCCCATGCCTAAGGTCACAATAAGATCTTTTGCTAAGGGTGTCCCTTTCAAAAATTTTGAGCTACCCTTAAACTCAGCAAAGCAACTAAGGTTTGAGAGGACTCATCCCTATATAGAAAACAAATTTCCCAGACCTGCCATAAAATATACTTACATAAGAAGGCCCCAGTTGAACCCTGTCATCGCCATGGCTTTATCTTTTGTAGTCTTCCATGGTCAAAGCCCTTTAAACATTTTGCATTATGACCCAATCCCAAAGATAGCCCTTAAGAGCATTCCACCTTTTAATAGAGAGCGGTCTATTACTGCTATTGAGCATATCAGGAATATATCCAACCTCTGTAACATTCATAATGTTATTGAAGAGAATATAGCCATCAGGTTGCTGGAATTGTCTTTTAAAGGTAAAGTTCTAAACTAGTATGAGACTTTGCCTATGAATTCAATCGGCACATGGAATGAATTAGGCAGTCTCTTGAAAAATAGATTTGGGGAGAAGAGTGATCATCTCTCTCTTGCTGAGCAATTAACCACCATGAAAAGAGCCCCACATGAATTTATGTAGGATTTCAATACCAGGTTTCAAGCCCTGGGACAAAATCCGCATTTTAGTGAGGCTGACTCCAAGCTATGCTTTCCTCTATTACTTGAAAGCTTTGAACAATGATGTTGTTGTCATGATATAGTTTATGGGAGGACAAGTGTTACCAGTTGCTTATGAAATAGCCATAGCCACCAAAAATTGTCTGTTACAAGCAGGGAAGATAGCCCCTAGACCTCATATGCTGCTCTTTCCTGAATTGCCACCCCTAGTTCAGAGGACTACACCCACCTTAGCTCTTCTACCTGGTGTAGAAAAGCTGACTACTACCTTGCCCAATGACTACATGAAGTTAAGAGCTTGTTACAAAGTGTGACCAATGAATTAGTGGTTTTTAAAAGGCAACAAGCTCAAAAATATCAGTTAAATCAGGGATACCAATAGTTTGGACAAACAAATAGACCCCCTTTTCAAAATTATAATCAAGGATAGGGTTAGTTTTCACAAGCCAGACCATATCAAGGTTATAATCTAGGCAGTCCTTCATCGTCCAAAGCTCTTGTTCCCACTCAAAATAATCTGGTACAAGAATAACCCAATTTCCCACCCCTTGGATATTGTCAAAAATAGATTTCTTATACAAATGAGTTGCCAAATCAATATGTAAACATGCAATACAATCAAACAGCCCAGTTCCCAAGTTTTGAGGCATCAATATAACCTATAATGGACAACAGGCAGGCTCAGTTTGATTCCACTCTCATGAACCACCTGGAAGGAGAATTCTATGCAGTAAATTATGTGGGTAGTATGAACAACCAGGGTGACTATGTTGCATCCAATACTAGGTCCAAAAAGAGAGCTATGGAGGAAGCACAAGCAGCTGCTCAAATGTCTGCACCATCTTCCTCATCACAAGTGAACCTAAATTTCCCAAATTATAAGCCATCAGTTGCACCATTAGCTCCTTAGCTTGCACCTCAGTCTGCAAGTGCCCCTAAAAAAATTCAAAAGGGAGCAACCCTCAGATCAATATGGTAGACCAAATGAAGAAGCTGCACATGAATATCTCTTTGTGGGGTTCATTAGCAATGTCAGGACAAAAGGACATACTCTAGAAAGAATTACACGGGCTGAATGAACAAGCCATCCCAGCAAAGGTCGATAATGTGTTGATTATGAATGGACACCCTTCCATGCAGGACAAGCAAAGAAGGATGAAAAGGTTTGCCATTTCTACCTATCCTTATTCATAAGAGATTTCTTGGTACACAATTTCATCATTGATGGTGGGGAAAGCACCTCAGTAATGTTCAAATGTATAGTGGATAAGCTAGGACTTAAATACGAGGAGATGACCAAGGGAGTTCTACAGTTTGATGGATCAATAGCTAAGATAGTAGGAGTGGTGAGAGGCTTGAATCTAACGCTGCACACTTGTCCAACCTTCTTAGTCCCCAATGATGTGGTAGTGGTGGATGTTCCTCCCTACTTTGCTTTCTGCTTATCCAGGGATTTCATGTCTAAGATAGGCAGGTACTTAGCATCAAACTGGTCTTACACAGTTTTTAGAACCAAATATATAATTAAAGTTAAGATTGAGTTAGATCCCATCCACAGAGATCATCTAGATCTATATTCACTCAAGGCAACAAATGTCAGCTACACCATTATTGACGAGGAAGAATTATAGATGGACCAATCTCCACCTTATTCCCTTGAAGGAGTTGCTGACCTACTCTTGGATGTGTGGGGAAGTGATAATTTAGAATATGACCCATATAAGTTCATCAAAGAGGCAGGTCTTGGAATTTAATGCATGCATGAAGAGGGTACTTTTGTGACAAATTTGATGAAGGAAAACTAAGAGCTTAAGAAGAAAATTGGGAGCTGGTGGTGGAGTGGTGTTAATTTCATCCTCAAAGGAGAGATACTTCTCAACTTTTAGATTCCAATTCTCTTGCACTTGCAATATTCCAGAATATGAGTCTCTCATTCATGATTTGGAGTGGGTAAGGAAAAGAGGAATTAAAGAACTTCAAGTTTTTAGAGATAGTGATTTAATCATAAATCAGGTGAGAGGCAAAAATTTGACCAAGAATTCCTTGCTTAAGTCTTACAAGAATAGGGTGTGGGACCTAGTGGAGAGTTTCCTTGCTTTCAACATTAATTCCATTCTAAAAGAATAGAATAAGCAAGCAAACAGGCTAGCAGTAGTTGGTGCTCAGTTCAAAATTCCCAAGGAAATAGGCTGAGACAATAGTCTGTGCCATTTAAAAGTGGTAATTAGACCCTTTGTGCCTGATAATGTCACCAATTGGTAGGTGTTTGACAGTGATCAGTAGATAGCACTCTTCTTACAAGAGGAGGTTGAGTTTGATTCTAGGAATCAAGCCAAGCTGCAGTAACAGAACAATGACTAGATTATTCAGTTGAAGAACAACAAACTTTCCAAAGGTTTGGTCACTCTCAAAAGCATCTTCAATGAGGATCACTAACTAAAAAATGACAAAGTAAGCATCACACCCAAGAAATAAAACTATGAAAGAGTTGAAATATTCAAGATAGGCTACTTGCACTTGGGAAGGTATGCACAAATGATGAGAGACATTCTTTCATTTTGCTATGCCAAGAGTTCACCAATGTTTTTGCTTGGGAGTATAACGACTTGAAGGGTTTTGACCCAAGCTTGGCCAAACACACTATTGAGCTGGAAGAAGGAGCCAAACCCATCAAACAAAAATAAAGGCCTATCAATCTAAAAATTGAACCTCTCATGCAGAAGGAACTTACCAAGCTGATTGAGTCCAAAATTATATTTCATATCAAACACTCCTCTTGGCTGGCCAATCTAGTCCCTGTTAAGAAAAAAATGGAGAGATCAGACTATGCATTGATTTTAGAGACCTCAATAAAGTCTCTCTAAAATATCACTATCCTCTCCCAAGTATGGAGCAGATCCTCTAAATGGTGACAGACAATGAACATTTCTCCATCCTAAATGGGTATTTAGGGTACAATTAGATTCTAGTGCAAGACTATGATCAGTACAAGACAACCTTCACTACCAAGTGGGGAACTTTTGCTTATAGAAAAATGCCATTTGGATTTTCAAATGCTGGAGCCACCTTTCAACAAGCCATGGACATGGCTTTCTAGGGCCTGACAAATAATATTGTAATGGTCTATCTTGATGATGTGACAGTGTTCTCTATGGATGTGGGCTAACATCTAAAACACCTGAGGCAAATCTTTGAAAGGTGTAAAGAGTTTGGTATCTCTCTCAACCCAAATAAATGTGTGTTTGATGTCCATGAAGGTAAACTCCTTGGCCATGTTGTCTCAAAGGGGGCCTTGACTATTGATCCAAAAAGAGTCTGTGCCATCCTAGCACTATCCTCACCTAAGCACAAGAAAGGTATGTAAAGCTTCTTTGGTAGAATAACTTTTATTAGGAGATTTATTCTTAATTTTTCTAAGATAGTCAAGCCACTGACTTCCATGTTGAAGAAAGATGAGAAGTTTACATGGACATCACAAAGGAAGGATAGTTTTGAAGGGATTAATCAAGAATTGCCTAGGCTCCCACCTTGATTATTCTTGACTTTACCAAGGATTTCAACCTTTAAACCTTTAGAAATGAAGAGGTAATCTCCAGCATGCTCACTCAAGAAAATATTGAAAACCTTGAACAACCTCTCACATTCTTTAGCAAAGGTCTAGAAGGTTTTGAAACTAGGTACACTTATGTTGAAAAGCAAGTGCTTGTAGTCATATGAAGCCTAAAAAAATTTAGACATATGTTGTCAAACAACAAGGTTCATGTCATGGTGCCACATCCCAGTGTCAAAGATTTCTTGATTAGCTATGATCTAAATGAAAAGAGAGTAGGATAGATCACTAAGGTTATGGAATATGATGTGAATATCAAAACCACCAAGCTGGTAAGGGGAAAAGGTTGTGTGAACACCTCACTACAGACCTTAAACAACAGAAAGAGAGCATTTTGCTAATCCATGATAAAGTTAAAATAGAGGAACCAACAGTCATGAAGGACTGAGCATAAGACATGACACATTTCCTTCTCATCGGGGAGTGCCCCTAGGGCCTTGATAGGACTAAGAGGAGATATTTCAGAGTCCAATCTCTTCCTTATGTCTTGATTGATGGGGTGCTATTTAGAAGGGATTTTTTAGGAGTACTCTTGAAATGCATAAACTCAAGTCAGGTCGATAGGGTATTATTTGAGTTTCATGATGGGCCAGCTAGTGGTCACTTCGCTCTTAAGCCTACAACTACAATGATTATGAGGTGTTTAACTTACTGTTTGGGGTAAAAGCTTCATGTTGATTCTTTAATCTCTTAGAGTTGTTGTTAGCCCTTCAAGCTATATTCTGACTTTGTACCCAATGAACTTGTAAGCCACTGGTTTTCTTAAGCATAACATGCATGCTTCCCCTAGGAATCACCAAATTTATTGACCATTTTTTGGTCCTACAGACTAAAAAATTGATCTCCCTTCTTTCCTTGCTGTCCTGAACAACCAGTCTTTGATGTATTTACCTTACTACAATTGTGCCTTTTCCCTTTGTAGTAGACCTATTTCTATAAATATCCAAGTGACCTGAGTCTTGTAGATATTTGGGTTGATTTGGAGGCTTACTTCGCTTCAGCAAATCACCTTGGACAAGCCCTTTTAGTAAAGGAATGTCTAACTTCAAAGAGATATAAGTCTTTCACAAATATATGAAGGTCAAGTACCCTTGCAGAGGGCAGGTAGGTGACAAATCAGATCATTCAAGTAGGCTCTGAAGGGCAACTTTGGACCCAAAGTGCCCTTGCGCAGGGCAAAGAGTCCCTTTGAAAGAGAGTAAGGCAGAGGGCCCGAAGGGGAGTTTTCCTTTGCAAAAGTGACAAGGTAAAAGATAAAGGATTTCTTCAAACTTTTTGTCTGAAGAAAATCCATAGAGAAACCAAGGTAAATTCCTTTGGACAAATGCTCGAATAATTTCCTTTAGACTTTTATCTAAAGGAATTTACAAAGAAAAGGCTGAGACTTTGAAGGCAAGATTTCCTTTGGGCAAAATGTCTAAAGGAATTCCTTCAGACATTTTGTTCAAAGGAATTGAGAAGACAAGGGACCCTATAGGGAAAGTGCCCTTGTGGGGGACTCTCGACTGCTGAAAAGGGACCCTCTCCTCTTTTATGAAAGAACACCTTCCCTTCGGGAGGGTTCATTTTGCAAAAGGCTGAAGGAATTACCAAAGTGATGACGGGCCTGAGCACGTCAACTTTAACATGGTGAAATAGCCGTTGGAGGTTCAAACATCTAGTGACATGCGTTTGAATGTCAAATTCAAGGAAGCAAAATAACCATTAGGTTTCAAATGGTGACAGGATCACAAACATCAATTTTGATGGGATGTGTTTGCCATTGAAGAGAATCCAAAGAGACAATTCCTTTGGACAAGTAGCCAAAGGATTTCTTTCAGGCATTTTTGCCTGCAAGAACTCATGATAAGTGTTGAAGGAAACTCAATGACCCACCGATAAAGGAGCCTGAAGAGCCAAAAAAAGAAGAAAGATATCCCCGAGGACTGAAGAACTAGGAAAGGACAAAAGCCAACTACAGGGATGGTTAGAATAGTCCAGGTGGCACAAAAAGCATCAACAGAAGGAGTTATTATTGCAGATGAAATAATATCTACCAATTGGTCATCAAGGGGAGCACAAGCATTCAATAGAGTGGCCCATTTTTATTCATTTAAGCGTTAATGAGCAGATAGTTGCATAAATTTCATAAAGAGGTGGCCTTGTCATTCAAGTAATAAAGCAACCCATGTTTTTTGTAGGAACATTTAAGATGGTTTAAGTTGCAAAGTCAATCCCTGTGACATCTACACCATAGTTCTTTCAGGATGTTTCTAGAAGGATGACACCATCATGAGAAAATTCCTCTTTCCTAGGTGTTCGATATAGTATGGACCTCTTTTTATTGAAGGCACCAAAAAGTCTTTGTCTTCATGCTATATATTGTAACCTCTCAACTGAGAAATGTATCTCTCACTTGTGTAAGGCGAAGCCCTGCCAAATTTTACCTTTGAATCAATAGAATGCATTTTACCTCTATCTGACTAGTTATGCTTTTGAATACATCTGTGTATCAATTCTATGTTTAGTCACTTCAGCTTGATGCTTTCATAGGTTGACACCAACTTATCTAGTATGCCCAAGACCATTTTTGTAGGTTAACAAGAAGAGCCCAAGTTAGAGCATAGAGATAGAAGAATAGTTATCTGACAGTGTGCCTACAACACCTATGGTAAGCTCTTTTTTTTGTATCTTCATTAAGCCCCCTATTAAAGAAACCCTACAGCCTGGTCTTTTGTTCAGATGAAGTGTCTATTCGCTCTTTTGGTCTTAAGCATTGATATAGCTAAGTAGATCAAAATCATTTGGTGCATCACCGTTTAGATAGGTTCTATTTTAGTTATATCCTTCTCCCTTTTCACTCCCCCCATTATCAACAATAGTAGTTAAGGACCATCAAAGATGCATCAAAGGGAGCTAGCCCTTATCTATAAATTCTTTCATCAATTTTGCCAGGCCCTCGACAAGAGGAAAGTCTCTATTGTGCCATGTGGAAGAGAGAAGCCGAGCTTTCTTTCAATGGTGAAATCCACTGTGTCAACATATATGATTCCCAAAGCAGTTTAAAGGAAAGTCAATTAATTTGTGAATATCATTAAGTACTTTGTGCATATCATGAAGTAGTTTCAATCGAAGAGTGCTTATGGAGGCATAAATTTAGAGAAAATTGGTTAAAAGAAGGAGATAAAAATACCAAATTTTTCCATATGACAACTTTGAAACATAGAGCACACAATAGAATCAGTCATATCATAAATTTAGAAGGGGTTCTTTGCTTTGATAAGAATTTCAGAAAGAAAGAAAGTGTAATTTTTTTTAAGAAATTATTTTTAGATAATCCCAGAAGGAATGTAAAGATGGAACAAGAGTTGTTACATGAAATCCTGAATCTCATCACTCATGAAGATACTCTTATCCTTATAGGCCCTACTTTAATTGATGAAGTGAAGTCAATTTTTTTTAATTAAACAAGGATAAGGCTCCAGGACTAGATGGATATCCCATTGCTTTCTTTTATATTTTTTGTGATATCATAGAAAAAGATGTGGTAGATGTAGTAAATAAATTTATCTCTTTAGGGCAGATTTTGAAAAAGATGACTAATACTTTCATTGTGATAATTCTTAAAGAAGAGGGAGCTTCTAACTTGATGATTTCCATCCCATTAACCTTTACAATGCAATTTATAAGATATTAACAAAGGTTCTTTCCTTAAGAATGAAACCTTTATTAGATAAAATTATCGGCTACTAGTAGGGAGGTTTTGTTCTTGGTAGACAAATTCAAGATGGTGTCATAGTAGTCAATGAAACCATTCATTCCATGGAAAAAACAATGAAGATGGTATGGTGTTAAAACTAAATATGAACAAATCTTATGATAGGATTGATTGGTTCTTTTTGGATAAGGTGCTTCTACATTTTTATTTTCAAGATAGGTTTAAACAACTAATTAGGTCATGCATATCCACATTTATATTCTTTATGATTATGAATGGAGTCCCATTAGGATTTTTTGGAAGCAAAAGGGGAATTAGGTAAAAAATAGATACTTGTTGGTAACTATTAGAGAAGATGAGATAAAGGGGTTCAGATCTACACACAATGTTGAGCTAGCTCTTCACCAATAGTTCGTTGATGACATCATTATTCTAGCAGAGGCATTTGTTAGGGAGGATAGAGAATTGAAAATGATAATTTTAAATGATGAATTAGCCTCTCACTAGAAAATTAGATTTGAGAAAAGTTCATTGTTTTTTTCAACACCCTTTTGGTGAGGCAAAATAGAATAACTGTTATTTTGGGATGTTAAATCAAAGAATTACCCTCATCATAACTAGGATTTGAGTTTAAGGAGATTAAACTAAATGAATCAGGCTCTTATTTCTAAATTGGCCTAAAGATTCATCACTAGTATGACTTATTGGTCAAGAATTCTTCAGGCTTAGTATTTGGAATCAAGGGAGGTGCTTAGCTTCATAGAAGATGAGCAATTTATTGAAGGATTATTTTTTGGAATTTCTTGACTTCCAACAAAGAGAATATCATTAGAGGAAGTGAATGGAAAATAGGTAAAAAATAATAAGTTAATTTTTAGGAAGATATATCCATTTATTAGATATATCACTCATATATACAGAACCTTGGGCTCAAATTAGATTTGAGATTTAGCATATTCATGGGAGCAAAGTCTATGAATATGTTAAGAACTTGATATTCAATATATGCAAAAATACCCTTAAGGTAGGGAAACACCATATAATACTCCTTTAGGAAGGAATAACTCCACAATGTCTCTTCGAGGGGACAACCTCCAATATCCTCTTACAATAGAAGACACAATGCTTACTTGATATCTTTACCATGATAATCATCTCCTATATATATACATCTATCTAACCCATGGATGGATAACCTCCTAATCCCAATGTAGGCCGACCATCACCCAATGTACTAATTCCACAAGTTACTCTATTATCCTAATATATTGTACCCATATAACTAACTAAAGGGATGTGTGCCACATGTCAACATCTCCATCAACCCATATATATCAACATATCATATCCCTAGGTACCTAGCATTACTTACCTCTTTCACATGTTTCATGCCTGAAACATAGGAAGAAACCAAATAATGAGTGTGCTTCAAATCATGGCACACTTGTCTCCAATCTCGATCATCTAACCATCCATATGCGATCTTGGTAGGTGATATCTCTCCAAGCTTGTGTCCAAAATCCATTGTGCTCCTCTAATTTCGTTCATGATCATAATTATACTGCTTTGGTGACCAAGCATAATTATTCCTCTTTTTATTCTATGTACCATATTCCGTTGTGCTACTTTGATTCCAACCATGACCATAGTAGGTATTCTTCCATGAATAGTCATAGTGATTTCTCCATTCATTCCATGTGCCATAGTATTTTTTCTTTGGATTCCATGCATATCTAAAATGATTGCAAATTTGATTTCCTGTATAGACAAAATGATTGTTGTTATGACACTTCCTCATCTGGTTCCATGATTGTTTCCTCTCATAATGATGTGGGTGTCTATATACCTCAACCTTTTCCAATACTTTGACATTATCCACCTTTACTTCTACCTCTTCTACCTTTTCCTTCTTTGTCTCTTGAGTAGATGAAGTGTTCATTTGTAGTGTGTCTTTATCTATATCATTTAAATATTTATCATGATCTTCATCACCTATTTTAATCTCATCCTCATGATCTACCTGGATTGTTATTGGTGCCTTTTTCACTATGATATCTTGTAAAGTGATCTTCTTTTTCTTATACCAAAACTTCATGAAATTTTTTTCAACATTAATATTCATTGTTCCCAAAGTATCTAACCATGGATATCCAAGAACTATATCCACATCATCCATATCCAAAGCATAAAAATATGAATGCAAAACATATTTTTCCATAATGAGCTTAAGATCTTCAAACATTGAAATATTCTTACCATCTACTTGAACCTCTTTGATATTATTTGCTTGAAGATGTAGATGCTTGGACACATTCATGTTGATGAAGTTATACTTACTGGTAGGGTTTATGGACACAATAACCCTTTTCTTTTGAATGCATCCATGAAATTGAAAAATTGACTCAGATTTTTTTGGAGCCAAATAATTTGAACCTTTATCATCCAATTCTTTTTATTCTTCTTCATTTGCTTCTTCTACTACTTTTTCTTCTTGTTCTTCTATTTCTTCTTCTTATATTTCTATTTCTTCTTCTTCTACTGCTTCTTCTTTTTCTACTTCTTTTTTTATAGCCCAACGATCTAAAAAGATCTGTTCCATTTCTTTCCATGAAGAAAACCTTTCTATACAGCTCAATTGATCAAATCAATGTAGTGCAGGCCTAGACAAAAAAGGAAGTAATCATCTTTGCCCAAAAATTTTTGTAAAATAATTCTCCAAAAGGAGCCACCATTATTTAGCATCAATATCATCTTCCCCTTAAAATGTTTGCAACTCCATGATCCACAAAAAAAATTAAGGTTCATGAAACCCTAAAATGTCAAAATTGATCCATAAAATTGCAACAAATCACTTCAAACAACTCAAAAAATTCTAAAATTTTGACTGTGATTCTCTTATATCTGCTTACATCTCCAGTAAAAATTTTGAATAAAAATTCCCTATATTTTGAAAGATATAGTGAAATTATTATAAAAACTAAAATAACAATAACTCCCTCAAAACGAATTAAAAAATCTCAATTTTTTTACTGTGACTTATTTGAAATATTTTCCATATCTAGTAAAACATTTGTGGAAAAATTCGTAACCAATCAAAAGTTATTGATTATTCAAAAAGAACTAGGGTTTCACTCCACAAATTGCCCAAATCGAAGCTTTGATACCACTATTAAGAACTTGATATTCAATATATACAGAAATACCCTTAAGCTAGAGAAAAACCATATAATACTCCTTTAGGAAGGAATAACTTCACAATGTCTCGAGGGGACAACCTCCAAGATCCTCTTACAGTAGAAGACTCAATGCTTACTTGATATCTTTACCATGATAATCATCTCTTATATATATACATCTATATAACCCATGGATGGATAACCTCCTAATCCCAATGTAGGTCAACCATTACCCAATGTACTAATTCCACAAGTTACTCTATTATCCTAATATATTGTACCCATATAACTAAGGGGATGTGTGCCACATGTCGGCATCTCCATCAACCCATATACATCAATATATCATATCCCTAGGTACATAGCAGAATATTTTTAAATCAATGAGGGTATTACATGTTGGGAATCATTAAATAGTGACATGATCCCTAAAGATGCCAAAGACATTCTATAGGATCGAATGGCTTTGGTAAATTCTTATCATATTCCACAATTGGTAAAAGAAGATGAATTTATATGGAAAGATTATGTTAGGTTGTGGAGCTAAAAGCTTCACTGATGCAAACAGGGGAGGAGGTTGCTGAGTGTCACAGACACCGGCATCGATCAGGCCAATCGACATCGACAGGAAGAAGATAGAAGAGCAACCAGCATCGGTCAGCAGTCGACCGACGTCGCTCACCTCCAAGCAGACAGGGACTGACGTCGGTCGCTTGTGCGGTTCAGAACTGCGAGTTTTACAGACAGTTAGTTAACGAACCAAGTGTTTGCATGTCAAGAGCCAATTTTAGACTTGAAGCTGTGGATCTAATTATTGTAATTAGATGTCTAATTATTGTTTGGATGAGATCTATATAATAGACTCATGGGTTGTATTTTAAAAGTGTTCTAGAGAGTAAGAGAGCAAATATTAGCTCCTTCTGAGTGAAGAGAGCAAGGTGTGTTCCTCCTAGTTCCACAGTAGTACCAAGTGTGGGTGCTGGTTTGGAGAATCAGAAGGATTTTTCATGTATGTATGATCTTGGTTAGCAAGTGTGCATGGCTACGTTAGGAGATCTACATGGGTAAGTAAGATCATTGATCTGCAGGTGTATGTGTGTGCATGGTCTAGGTTTGCAGGTGTGCAGAACCAGGTTGATCTGCAATGGCAGCAGAGTCAAGCTGACAGCAACACAACAAGGAGCAGGATCAGGTAGGATCTACTTGGAGTACAGTGTGTACTCAGAGAGCAAAGAGAAAGGCAAGGTAGTTCCTTCTGAAGTAAGATCATTTAGGGTGCAGGTTGTTACAGTTCATGGGAGATCTACTTGGAGTGTGTTGTGCACTCAGTTGAGTATGTGTATATACTCAGTGTACTGGCAGTAGTGGATACTGAGTAGTTGGAGGTGAACACCAACTCTGTGTTTGAGTTGTGTGTTGGGACCGTAGGAGAGAGAACTCAAGATTGAGAATTATTGTACACTTGAGGTGTGGGAAGCCTCTAAGAGGTGTGGAGAAGAAGTGGCATCTTATTTATTGTATTCTTTTTCTAGATGAGTATTAATACAAGTTGTGTATTGTCTCTCATATTCTGTGTTATTTTTGAATTCTAGTTACTTGTGTATTCTAGTATATTTCTGCATGATAAGTTGCTTGGTAATCAATTGTGTGCTTCCATAAATTCCCAATAAAGGCGGTAGTAGAGCTTTTGGTTGGGTGCCTAACAAAGTGGTATCAGAGCTAAGGTTGCAGGGAGCAGTTTTGTGTTTGATTACAGGTCACTCTCAAAGGTTTCTGATTGAGTGGGAGTAGACCAATGGCAGAAAAAAGTAAGCTAAGAATGGAGGAATTGAAAAGCACAGATGATCACTTACGGTGTTATGGAAAGAAAGAGCAGGTAAAGAAATTTTTTTGGTTTGTGAAAGATCATCATGAAGGAACTGAAGAAGCAAATGTTGCAGGTGATGTGGCACAGGATGCTCTTGTATGTCTCTTGGATAAAGTAGAATCTTGTTTTATATATTCTGTTGCCTCTTTCCATGCAGTCCGAAATAGAGTATCTTTTTATGGTAAGGTCTTTGGAGACTTTGGAAAGATTTATTTAGGGGCTAGTGTGCCTTGCCAAAGAATTGGCAAAGGGGAAGTGAAGCTGAAATTACAGGTGGCCAACACATGGGTGTTGAAGGAGGTCATGCAGGTCCCAGTTCTGAAGATAAAGCTAATTTTTTCAAGAAAGTTGGGTGATGAAAGATGCACAAGAACTCTCACAGCGGATGCACTTGAATTAGCTGGTGGTAAGAAAGCAGGTACCCTTTATCTACTTGCTTATATTACTGATTCTTCTTTTGTTGTGGAGACATGGCTTTGTAGGCTTGGTCACATGAGCAAGAAGGAGATGCATGTTCTTAAGAGGAAGTCAGATGTGTTTGACAGGCTTAAAAATTGGAAAGCCTTGGTGTTTATGGAGGAGATGGCAGACAGAGATCAGTGGAGAAGGCTGAGTAACTCTGAACAGAGCAATTTGGATAGGGATTTGATTCAAAGAAAGCTCGTGGGTAAAAAGTCATCACTCACAGTAAAACATAGGTATCGGCGTCAGTCAGGAGGAACCAACGTCGAACAGACAAGTGCTGATGTCGATCATGTGCAGACTGGAGCAGGTGATGTCAGGCAGGGTAAGACTGACATCAGTCAGAAGGACCGATGTCAGTGGCAGTAAGACCGATGTCAGTTAGGAGGACTGACATCAACAATAGGGAGACACTGACGTCGACAGGGTCGGTAGTCAGGACAGGCGCATGGAACTGACATCGATTGGATGCAGACTATGTGGTGATCGAGGTCAGTCACTGTAACAAATTTTGGGCAGACAGCAAGCTATCAAGGAGACTCAAATGCCCATATGGAGGACTAAAAGGGTAAGTAAGCCTCAAATTCATTATTTCTCTTCTTTATACTCATTGCTCACTGCAGAGCAGGAAGGATACAGGAAACAGTGGGAGCATGGTAGGAATATGATGCAGAACCAAGCGAGAGATTTGGTAGGGTTTCCAGCCAGAAGAAAGCACTGAGATGAATGGATACCTTAGTTAAAGAATAGAGAGAATGGATACGTGAGATGGAAGGCCAGGTCATATGGTCTTGAGGAAGCTGCAGGACAGTGGTACAGGTTTGACAGGGGGATGACAAAGCAGTGCTTTAATCAATGTCAGTGTAACCATTGTGTTTGTCTTACCAGGTGGATGATGGTCGCAACATTATTCTGTTACTGTATGTGGATGGTATGCTAGCTGAAGATTCAGACATACAGGGTTTTGCTAAGCTAAAGGTAAGGTTAGTTCAGTGGTTTGTCATGAAGAATTTGGAGCAGCAAAATTCTTTGGCATGAGTGGGTTCTAGAGACATGGAGATCACATGTTGATTTTATCTCCAGATGATTGTGTGAAGCTGGTGAGCACGCCAATGGGTTGGACAGTTCTATGAGCAGTGTTTTGATTCACATGATGAGGTTAAGTACATGCGTACTTGACCTGGGTTTCCCAAGCAGTGGGAGCTGTCAAAAAGTTTGGATCCGATTAGCACTAATGCAAACAGGGGAGGAGGTTGTTGAGTGTCATAGACACCGACGTCGGTCAGGCCAACCGACGTGGCAGTGTACAGATAGACAGAAGAGCAACCGACGTTGGTCAGAAGTCGGCTGACGTCGGTCACCTCCAGGCAGACAGGGATCGACGTCGGTCACCTGTGCGGTTTAGAACTGTGAGTTTTATGGATAGTTAGTTAACGAACTGAGTGTTTGCATGTTAAGAGCCAATTTTAGACTTGAAGCTGTGGATCTAATTATTGTAATTAGATGTCTAATTATTGTTTGGATGAGATCTATATAATAGACTCATGGGCTGTATTGTAAAGTGTGCTAGAGAGTAAGAGAGCAAATATTAGCTCCTTCAGAGAGAAGAGAGCAAGGTGTGTTCCTCCTAGTTCCACAGTAGTACCAAGTGTGGGTGCTGGTTTGGAGAATCAAATGATTCTTCATGTATGTATGATCTTGGTCAGTAGGTGTGCATGGCTACGTTAGGAGATCTGCATGGGTAAGTAAGATCATTGATCTGTAGGTGTATGTGTGTGCATGGTCTAGGTTTGCAGGTGTGCAGAACCAGGTTGATCTGTAGGTGGCAGTAGAGTCAAGGTGACAGCAACACAATAGGGAGCAAGATCAGGTAGGATCTACTTGGAGTACAGTGTGTACTTAGATAAGAGCAAAGAGGAAGGCAAGGTAGTTCCTTCTAAAGTAAGATCATTTGGGGTGCAGGTTGTTGCAGTTCATGGGAGATCTACTTGGAGTGTGTTGTGCACTCAGTTGAGTATGTGTATATACTCAGTGTACTGGTAGTAGTGGATACTGACTAGTTGGAGGTGAACACCAACTCTGTGTTTGAGTTGTGTGTTGGGACCGTAAGGAGAGAGAACTTTGATTGAGAATTACTATGTACACTTGAGGTGTGGGAAGCCTCTGAGAGGTGTGGAGAAGAAGTGGCATCTTCTTTATTGTATTCTTTTTCTGGATGAGTATTAATACAATTGTGTATTGTCTCTCATATTCTGTGTTATTTCTGAATTCTAGTTACTTGTGTATTCTGGTATATTTTTGCATATTAAGTTGCTTGGTAATCAATTGTGTGCTTCCATAAATTCCCAATAAAGGCGGTGGTAGAGCTTTTGGTTGGGTGCCTAACTAGAAGAATTCCCATGGATAAATATTTGGGATAAGAATATTATACCCAAATTGAATTTATTTTTATGGCTTTCTATGCAAAATAAGATTCTAATGATTGATAATATTAGGAAAAGAGGTATGGGTTTGATAAATATATGCTTTCTTTATAAGATTGACAAGGAGTTGCATGTAGTGGAGGGTGTAGAGGCAAAGAGCAAGGAGGTGGAGGGCGTAGAGGCAGAGAGCAAGGAGGTGGAGGGGAGGTGGTTTAGTAAATATTGTGGATGATAGAGTAGGAGGATTCCAAATTGGGTGACACCAATAGTGGAGTTAAAAGTTGTTTCCAGGAATGCAGAACCTGTAGCAAGGTTCATGTAGACAAAACCTACAAAAGAAATATACAATAATAAAAATAACCTCTCCCCAAAAAATTAAAAAAGACCCCAACAATTTTTTGGGTCACTCTAAGGTCTTTATGAATAAAATGCCCTTGAAAAAATTACAAACACTATAAAAACAATCGACAGTCTCAATTTTTGATTTTTTTTAGAAATTTCAAAACAACTACAAGCACCCCTCACATGAAAAAACCACTTCGAAAAATAATTACAAATCTTTACAAGTTTATAGTTTTACTTTGAGTTTTAGGCCTTTTTAGACACATTGGGAGAACAACAATCACCCAAAAATGCTCTTAGAGTTCGCCTCCCCTAAAAATACACCTAAAATAATAGTAAGATTAAGCCAAAAATAATTTTTATACCATTCATAGATTGTAATAACACTAAAACATGTCCTATTGGCCACATAATCGATGTTAATTGGGACACTAACCCACACTAAGGCAATATGATAACATAATGATACATTTCAAATTATTGGACAAATATTACAAACAAACCTCATTATTGAAGTGGGGGAGATCCCCTTCTTTTATAGAGAAGGGGTGGGATTATTTTAGTGATAAAGGTTGCCTAATTTGACCAACCTCTTTAATGAAGTGGTTGGGCAACTTTTTCACATGTGCTAGCCACTAATGAAATTATGTCGGGCACTAGATGAAAAAGAATTAAGAGATTAACTTAACCTATGTAAATTAATATAACTAGGGTCAAACCTAAATCAAGATTACCCTAGGTGAAATGATAATGCTCATTTTACTCCAACAAATTACGCTTACAAAAGAAAATTGCTAATATTCTCAACTCTAGGGACTTTATCAAAGTTGTTTTGATTGAATATACACATCGCGAAATTATATCTAAGTAGTGTTAGGTTTTTTAAAATAATAATTGTTGAATATAACTTCCATTATAGTTTTTGCCTACGCTTTGCCCTGCCAAACTTGTAAAGACTACATTCATCAAAATTGTTGAATTAGTGCAAAAAAATATCACTCATGTGAATTGACACCTGAAACCAAAGTTTAGGCAAGAATAATTATATATCATTGTAACATCCCCACTAAGATCTACCTAGAATAGTGTGATTTTGTTTTTTAAAATTAATCTACGTATTATTTTATTCAATTTCACCATGAGAATGTAATTAATGATCCAAGTCTAACATACCAAACATGTTAACTTATAAAATAACATGTAACATTTATCTATCACTGATCACTATCTTTGATGAATCAAAACATAACTAAATATAGAAAGTAATTATAGATTTTCAGTCATGACTGGTACAAACATACAACCACTACTATCAATATATAATGAGTAAATAATTACATCTCATCAGGGATAATGTTTTAAAAATGTTAAATACAAGATACAAGATACAAGATACAAGATACAAGGCTCCACAAAGCAAGAGTTCCCAAACTCCAATATCTATGATAGTCTCAAGTGTAGTCTCCAAAGAAGTACTATTGTGGGGAGGAAGAGCATCATCTGAGTGCCTTTACATACCAAACATAGACCATCATCAGTCCCCCATACAATCCCTCATCAGGGAATGGTCCTCCCTTCACGGATTAATGGATCGTGATGATACGTGAATCTAGAAAGACAAGCTAGTACCCGTGTGTTGTATAATTTCTAAGAATGTGAAGTGTACCATAAAAAAATCCATTCTAACATGATATCTCACAAATATATAAATCATACATACTAAATGACAATGTCTAACTAACATTACTTTGGCTAAAACTTTCAATAGTTATTGATCTCTAAGATCAATCAAATTCATACACACGACTTGATTAGATTACCTTCATCTAGCATTGGTGACACTAGTAAGCTAGTAAAGTCCATCTCACTACTTAGTATAAGAAATATGAGATTTGGTTAATATAAATATAACTAATAGGTTTATATATATTACTTCCTATTAGCAAGCATAAAAATATGCTAAACATAAGAATAACCAAAATGCACACATTCAATTCGTCAAATGTTAAATGAATCTCCACTATATTATTTGTCACATAAATAATAAGCATAACTAGTATAGTTCATACCATTCGGTTATAATCTATATTTAGACTGCATACTCTGTTTACAATATATTCTATGACAAGCACTAATATCACAGTCCATCATTTCATGTACACTCTACTCAATTTAAAACATCCAATCATAATAATTTCAGAGAATCAAATAACTCATAAACCAATTTATACCTCGCATGAACATAATCTTTCATTTAACCAACTTATTACATTTATAGGATATTGTATTCATATGGTTATAGTTTCCTATCTCTCATAATCTTATGACTCATTTTAACAATCCATTAAACTATAGATATAGGCATATGACCCAATATACCTCTATATGTTATATTTTTATATGAATACTTAAGTCCATATATAAATATATTTCCTATATATATACCCATGTACATATTAATTATATTCATAATATGTTTTGCATATAAGTACTTAACAATATATAAATACTATATATAAAGGTCAACAATCATTTATAATTCTATCCAAAGACTTTAAATGACTTCAACAATCATTATGACTCTCCTATACACAAAATACATTGATGATCAATTATAATATATTAATATTCCTAGAATATTAATGAACAGAGTATTATATTCAATATTATTTATCCACCAAATCACCATCATACAAACACTCACACTGTTTATATTACTTCGTTATTTTTGGATGATGTGTATTCACACAATTGTATATCTTCTCATTGTTTGAATTGCACAGTTTGACTTTATCTAAAACAATTCTCTAACCTACATAATTTGTTATACACCATACATAGTTCGTTATAACTTATATATATATAGCTATTCATTCATAAATCTACTCCAATCATGAATCCAATCATTCGTTATACCTTATATATATACAAGTTACATCAATTTATAGTTCATGTTATTACTACAACTTTACCTATATAAGGTATATATAACACGTATATAATGGTAGCATATTGATATGAAATCATCTACTATAAAGTATATATATTAAGTGAATGATACATTAACAATTAAGCGAATGATACATGAATTATCCTATTTGTATGATACAAAATCATCTTCTATACCTTATTGTTAACAATTCGTTGTATATATCAGAAATTCGCTATATTTACATAGTCCTATATTTCATGTATTGGATACAATTAACACCAGTTCATACATATATCTATTTCACTATTTTTAGCACATAATATATATAAATATCATTGTTTTCGATGTTCTTATGCATATATACATTGTTTTTCATATTTATATAGTCCGCTCTACATCATACTTAAATCGACATACACTGTATATGATTTGTTTTATGTTATTTTAACATTTTACAAGTAATTTTCCATTATAAATTGTATAATATATAGATCACCCTATTTACATAGGTCATCATATATACTACTTATAGCTATATACCTACTGTATATTCTTTACACGTAATCACTATATATATTATACATTCTTTAGTGTATATATACCTACAAATCGCTATGTTGAATGTTTTTATGCACAATTCACTATATTCCTATATAGTTTCAGTTTGTAAAATAAGAATACTCTCAACATGGTTTTATACAACAAGTTTGTATATTGTCCATCCACTCAGTCATACATTTTATTTAACAGATGTATATACTCAACCATATAATTTATATATCATATATATATATATTCAATCGTATGATTTATATAGTAGATGTATATACTCAGTCATACATTTTATATAATAGATATGTACAATTAGCTTCACATAAATTATTTACTACGATTTGGAGAGCAAAGGTGCCATATATATATATATTCACAATTTCTAAATGTTAAAAGCACTCCGTCTATAAGAATTCAATCATTCATCAAAGTTTCTCAGTCTATTTGTCATTAGTTTCAATATTCATGATTCACACAGTTCGTTGTTTTAACTCACTTTACATACACAATTTCAAACTTGTAAAATCTCAAGGTTTAATTTGCAAACACACTTAGTTCACTGGTTAAATGTAGTTCAACACCAAATGAACACATATTTTTTCTGAGTCTAAAACCAATAAAATAACTAACCTTAGCGCCCAAATGCAACCAGAAGCTCCACACCTTCCTTTCCTATATTCCAATTCTTCTTGTCTCTCTGTTTGCTTAGCTCTTCTTCTCTACTATGCATTGCTCTTCTCCTTCTCCCATTTTCTCTTCTTATCCTATACCGCACCTCTTCCTTTTTTATTTTTTCTATTTTTGTAAAAAAATTTAAGTCACCAATATTTCTTTCCTTTAAAGCTCACCATTCTTTTTCTTTCTCTAATGCAAGTTTTAATATTTTGTTTTATTTATATTATATCCTTTTGTGTTTTCTTCTGCTTTTCCTTATTTTTTTTTCTAATTATGATACAATATAATCCAATTGTTAATTATAACACAATCAATTATAATACAATATAATACTATTGCTTTATCTGTTATGAACTTAGAAATGATAACATCATGATTTTAGTAGTAACCTGTAATGTCCCTTTCCAAGCAAAAGACAAAAACACAACCATTAAGGAGGGTGCAATGATTAGAATCACCCCTCTTGAGGGGAGCACCACATTTAATAAAAAATAAAACTTACATAGGTAGGTCGACCCACCTAAACACCAAGGGACACCACCATTGGGAAAAGACATTAGAAGGTTATTTATGAAGGAAAGATGGTAGAAGAAGAGCAGATTGAAAAATAAGATTTTATTCTATAAATACACCAAGTTAAGCAACAACTCTAAAAATGGACTTGAGGATGAAAACCCTCATTTACAATTAGACCCAAGGATAAAAACCATTGAGGCCAAGTGGGTAACTTCATTCAAAAGTTACACTTGTGCTTCAATTTAAATATTTGACTATTTTTATTCAAAATATTTGTCTAAGATAAAAATCAAGAATTCAGTATTTGAAATAAAAAATTTGTTATATTTGATTTATTTTTATAAGTTCATAAAAAAGTGGTATTAATATCATTGATTTTGGATTTGATGCATTGATATTTTCACCAAATTTTTATGAACTTATAAAAATAAATCAAATATAACAAATTTCTGATTTCAAATATTGAATTATTGATTTCTATCTTAGACAAATATTATGAATAAAAATAGTCAAGGATTCAAAGTAAAGCAAAAGTGTAACTCCTTAATGAAGTTACCCACAAGGCCTCACGGATTTTCGTCCTTGAATCTAATTGTAAATGAGGGCTTTCATCCTCAAGTCCATTTATAAAGCTACTACTCAACTTGGTGTATTGAATAAAATCTTATTTTTCCAATCTGCCCTTCCTCCACCATCTTTCCTTCATAAATACCCTTCTAATGTCTTTTTCCAAGGAAAGTGATGTCCCAAAGGGTGGCTTCTCTTGGTGTTTAAGTGGGTCAGCCTACCTATGTAAGTTTTATTTTTTATTAAATATGGCTCTCCCCTCAAGAGGGGTGATTCTAATTGCTATGCCCTCCTTAATGGTTGTGCCCTTGTCTTATGCTTGGAAAGAGATATTACATAACCATACTAATATATAAAGTCTATTATATCCTTTTATCCAAAATGGTAAATCAGACATCTATTAAACCAATCACCATAGTATTATAAAAACATAATCATTGTGTTATTATTATGTTATATAGACTCCCTATGTCTTTTGTTATCTTCATATATCAAGGCATATATTGATATTCTCTAATATCATATGATAACAAGTTAATATTTTAAAATATTGCAAAGACATTATGGTTATTATATATACCTTAGTAACCTGATACTATTCACATAGATTTATGTTCTTGTAAACATTAACAATCATGATAAAAGCACATAGTAACATTATACATCCAAATCTACTTATAACAACCACAACACAATCACATGAAGTTAATTCTACATAAGCATTAAACTGAGCTAACACACAACTAATGATGCATAAAAAATTATCTTAATGTAGACAACATAAAAAATGTACTAGTGTTAACCATTCAAACTATATATATAATGAGAGTCATTAATATGTTGTGTACATGGGTTCTATCTATTCCTCTGTCATCCCCCAACACCTCCATCTACATCACCCTCTCAGATGATGCTCTCCCTTCATCATGCTCTAAGAGATGAATATTTATTATGTCAAACTCATGACAAGAAGGTAGTTAGTCTGTGACATCATGACATATATCATAAAATACTACTGAAATAACAAATCAACATGATCACAATATAAGAATATATAATACAACTAACTCATATTAATGCAATCATAAAATCAAAGAAATATACAACTATCCCATAACAATATATGACTTACAACTTAATCAAATAATAATCAAATCAAAATTCCAACCATAAAAATCTAAGGATATCAAGTAAATTTACTTAGTGATAAATCGATATGTAAAATCCTTCCCTCTAAAGCTAGTCACCATCCCGATGACATTTATTCAAACATAAATTTTGAATTAAAAACATTATTTAGTAGGAAAAATAATATAATATAAAGTATCAAATCAAGCAAATAAATGTATAAATTGCCTGTAGAAATCATCATAGTCCTCCTAAGTAACACTATCCTTAGAATATTAGTCCCACAAGACCTTGCACCATGACATCTCTCTATTATGTAAATGAAGTTTACGAGTGTCAATTACTCTGGTTAGTTATACCATGACCACCCTAGGATCCAGAACCTATAAAACATTCTAATCCAACACATGTGAAGGATCAAGGATATACTTTTTAAGATAAGAAACATGGAAGACATTATGCAATAGATCTAGGGTTGGTAGCAATGCAAGCTTATACGCTATATGATTGACCACTAATATTAGGGTCCCACATATCTCGGTGAAATTTTTACATACTTCCTAAATTTAATCGATCTCTTTTATGGCTTAACTCATAAGAACACTTTATCACCAACTAAAAACTACCTATTTATTCTCTTCAAATCAACATAATTATTTTGCCTATCATTAGCCTTAGCCAATATCTACTTAATTAATCTGACTTGATTTTCCATTTCTAAAAGCATCCCAAGTCCAAAGACTACCCTATCTTCTAATCTATCTCAACTGATTGGTGTCCTATACCTTCTTTCATATAATGTTTCAAATGATGCCATCTTCAAAGTTGATTGGTATGAGTTATTGTAAGCAAACTCAACCAATGAAAGATAATCTTCCCACTTGAACTATTGATATATGTAATACATATGAAGAAGATCCTCTAACACCTGATTAACTCATTCATTCTAACCATCAATCTCTTGATGATATGCAATGCTAAAGTTTAGTTGTGTACCCAAAGCTGAATTTAGAATTAACCAAAACCTAGAAGTCATCTTTGGATCACAATCCAAAATGATCTTATCTAAAAATCCATGCAACTAGTACACTTCATTTACAAACCTCTTCACAAGATTAAGTGCATCATCTATCAATTTTCTTGGTATAAAATGAGCCACCTTGGTTAGCTTATTAACTACAACAAAGATCATGGCATGCCTATTTCATGAAAATGGTAACCCTTGGAAAAAGAGGTGCCATTTCCATTTCGATATGTCATGTGGATATAATAATCCATCTAGGTGTACATGTTCAACTTTTACTCACTAACATTCCAAACAACATGACACAAATTCCACTACATCTTTCTTCATTCCCTTCCATTAAAAAAGTGGTCTAAGCTCTGCCATAGCCTTGGTTGCTCCTGGATTTCCTAAATATGGAGCATTGTGTAGTTCCTTTAGCACTGTGCTCCTCAAATTCTCCCTATCTAGCACATACATCCTTCCATTATATCAAAAAAGTCCGTCATTCTCTAATATGAATCTTTTATACTTAGGATTTTGAGAATTCTCAGATAACACTTCCCTAGCTTCATTGTAGAATTCATCTCCTAGTGAGAATTTGATCACTTGATCCCTAAAAATACTCTTGATAGTAGGCATGACTGCTATGTACCTCCTATAACTAAGGACATTAACTACTCTATGTTCCTTGTCTTTGATATAGTTGATATCAAAATCATAAGCAAACAAGAACTCTAGTAGTGTCTTTGATGAGCATTTAGATTCAATTGGGTGAAGATGTACTTGAGTCCCAAGTTATCAGTCTTGAAATCAAAAAAGTTTTTCCAACAAATAATGTTGTCAAACTTGTAAAGCATGCACAATTATTGCAAGTTATAGGTTGTGAGGGGCATAGTTCACCTCATAAAGCTTCAAATTCCTTGATTCGTAAGCTACCACTGTACCATCATGCATAAGGACTTCTCCAAGTCCATCTCTTGCTACATCTTTGATCACAAAAAATTGACCATTGAGATTAAGAACTCTTAACATTGGTGCTGAAGTAAGTCATCTTTTCAATTCCTGAAAAGCTACTTCATACTTATCTAACCAAATAAAGCTTTGGTTCTTATGCTACAAAGAGGTAATTAGATTAGCTATCCTAGAAAAATTTGGAATGAACTTCTTGTAATAACCCATTAATCCCATAAAAATCTTTACCTCGTGCACATTCTTTGATGATCATCACTCCATAATGGATTTTATCTTTGCTGGATCTACTGAAATACCATCCATAGAGATAATATGCCCCAGATATTGCACTCTCTCCTAAAAAATGAGCACTTAGACAATTTTCCATACAACTTGTGCTTTTGTAACCATTGCAGAACCAATTGTAGATGTTGAAGATGTTCATTATTATGCAGAGTATATAAGAATATCATCAAAAAAGACTAAAACAAAATGATCTAGATTATCTCTGAACACACTATTCATGAGATTCATAAACATTGTCAAAACATTTATCAACCCAAATGGTAACATTGTGAACTCATAGTTCCCATAACGAGTTCTAAATGTTGTCTTTGGAATATCATCATCCCTTATCCTCCACCAATCTATCCTACTCTACGATCAATCTTATAAAATATCATTTCCCTTCACATTTGATAAAACATATCATCTATACAAGGTAACATATACCTATTTTTGGTAATTGCCTTATTAAACATTCTATAATCTATGTAAAGTTAAAGAGTACATCCTTCTTCTTGATGAAGACAACTGGTACACCCCATGGTGACACAATTGGTCTAATCAACCCCTTTGATAATAATTCTTGGAGTTGAGTCTTCAAATCAATCAATTCAGTGGTTATCATCCTATATGGTGCTTTATAATATGGATCCAATCTAGGTATGATATCAATAGAGAAATCAAACTCACGTTTAGGAGGCAATCCAGACAATTCCTTTGGAAACACATAATGAAAATTCTTAAGGAATAGATAATCTCCAAGGGATGGCTCCTTAGATTCCTCCATTTCATTTATCTTGATGATAAATGCTTGGCATCCTTTTCCTTGAGCCTTCTTGAGTTGTATTATAGAAATCTGCCTAAGCCTAAACTTTCTCTTCTCACCCTAAATTTGTGTTTGATTCCTAAAAACATCCAAACACTCAACCTTATTCAGGTAGTAGTCAACTTTGGCCTTATGCTTTGCAAGCTAGTTGACTCCTAGGATCACATCATATGATGATAGTAGTGCTACATAAATATCTACTACTATTGTGAATTTAGGCAACCCAATCTTTGCTTCAAGTAAACACTTGTCAACTTTGACATTTGAATGATTCCCATACTGTACCGACCATGTATTTGCCATTACCCTAGCTCTTGTAGATAACTTACTAAGATTTTTAGGAGCTATTAAACATTTTGTGGACCTTGTATCTATCACAATACAAATTATATGTTCAAATAAAATGCCTGATAGTTCTATGGGTGAAGCTTGGAATTCAACTTACCAATTATCAACTATCACATGAATATGTTACTGAAAAGTTCCTTGTTGAGGAGTAACACATTTATTTTTTGACTTATTCTAGGTACACTCATAATCATAATGTCACCTCCACAAATTAAACAACCTCTAGGTGGTCTTTTTCTGTCAGCCTATTAGTTTCCCTTGAAACTACCTTTGAAACCATTGCTTGGTTTCTTGTTACTTGAACCATTGTTGAATCTAGCATTTTGTTTTTTGAACTGACTCCTTGAGTCTCCACTCCTCTGTTTCTAGTTATTATTTTTGAAATTTGGTTTATAACTTTCAAACTTTTTCTTAAACTTATCCTTGGCCTGAGTAAGGGATTTCAACTTCTATTCCTGCTTTGCTGCCTTCTCTAAGACTTGGTCCATGGTATATGGTCCATGGACATCCATCTCTTCACTAATCTAGAGTTTTTATCCCATGATAAAATTCCTAATTTTGAACCTCTCATCTACCTGGTACTGAGGTACATACTTCAAAAGTTTGGTGAACTGCTCCCAATACTTATTCACCAATAAGTCTCCTTGCTTTAGATTCTATAAATTTGTAAGCTTCTGGTCAAAGTATAGTTATGGAAGCCACTATGTTTTGATTAATGTCACAAATTTCTCCCATGTAATTACTTCCTCAGCAGGATGATCTTTAGGTACATCTTGATGTAATTTTTTTTCATAGCCTTGAACTTCCTATTCCAGGGCTAAAATTCAATCCTTGATTTCATTCATGGATGTGATAACTTGATTTAACTTTGTTGCTTATTTCATGATAAATCAATTAAGATCAAATGGAGGGTTATTATCATTGACAATTTAAGGACCCTTTCTGGATACTCTAGCTTTCACCATTCTCCTTTTTGGTAAATATAAATATACAAAAATGTAAGTGGACTCATTAGGTCCTAGAGTTTGAGTTGTAGCTCTGATACTACATGTAACATCCCCATGTGATCTACCTAGAATAATGTGATTTAAAATATAAATAAATTAGTGATCTAATTCTAACATACCAAGCATGATAACTTATAAAATAACATGTAACGTTTATCTATCATTGATCACTATCATCTGATGAATCAAAATATAACTAAATATATAAAGTAATTACATATTTCTAACCACAAGTAGTATAAATATACAACCACTATTGTCAATGTAAAATGAGTAAATAATTACATTTCATCAGGTATAATGTTTCAATAATAATAAATACAAACATAAAATAAAGATACAAGGCTCCATGAAGAAAGAGTTCTTGAACTCTAGTATCTATGGTAATCTCAAGTGTAGTCTCCAAAATATAATTAAATATAGAAAGTAATTACATATTTCTAACCACAAGTAGTATAAATATACAACCACTATTGTCAATGTAAAATGAGTAAATAATTACATTTCATCAGGTATAATGTTTCAATAATAATAAATACAAACATAAAATAAAGATACAAGGCTCCATGAAGCAAGAGTTCTTGAACTCTAGTATCTATGGTAATCTCAAGTGTAGTCTCCAAATAAGTATTATTGTGGAGAGGGAGAACATCATATAAGTGTTTTTTCAAACCACAGAACATCAATCCTCTGCACTATAATTCATTAGGGAATGGCTCTTCCTTCATGGATGAGTAAATAGTGATGGTGCAGGAATCCAGAGAGACAAGCTAGTACTCATTGTTGTATGATTTATAAGAACATGAAGTGTACCATAAAGAAATCCATTCTAACATGATATCTCACAAATATGTAAATCATACATATGAAGTGATAATGTATGTTACGAGAAAGTTGTCAATGATATAGATAATCTCTAAATACACTATTCATGAGATTCATAAACATTGTCAGAGCATTTATCAACCCAAATGGTAACACTATGAATTTGTAGTGCCCATAACAAGTTCTAAACATTATCTTTGGAATATCCTCATCCCTTATCCTTAAATGATGAGTTACTACTCTAAGATCAATCTTAGAAAATATTGTTTCCCCTCACATTTTATCGAAAAGATCATCTATACGAGGCAATAGATACCTATTTCTGATAGTTTCCTTATTCAACATTTTACAATCTATGCAAAGCCAAAGAGTACCATCCTTTTTGATGAAGACAATTGGTGCATCCTATGGTGACACACTTGACTTGATTAATCCCTTTGACAAAAATTCTTATAGTTCTTAGAGTTGAGCCTCTAATTCAACCAATTCAGTAGTTGTCATCCTATATGGTGCTTTAGACTATGGTTCTGATCCAAGTATGATATTGATAGAGAAATCAAACTCATGTTTAGGAGGTAATCTTGGTAATTCTTATGAAAACACATCATGAAAATTCCTAAGGAATGGATAATATTCAAGGGATGGTTCTTTAGATTCCTCCATTTCATTTATCTTGACGATAAATGCTTGACATCCTTTTTCTTGAGCCTTCTTGAGTGGCATTGCATAAATCTACCTAAGCCTCAACTTTCTTTTCTCACCCTAAATTTGTGTCTGATTCCCAGAATCATCTAGACACTCGACATTATTTAGGTAATAGTCAACCTTGACCTTATGATTCACAAGCCAGTTGACTCCTAAGATCACATCATATGATCCTAATGGTACTATATAAAGTTTCACTACTATTGTGAATTTAAGTAACTTAATCTTTGCTTCAACTAAACACTTGTCAACTTTAACTTTTGATTCATTCCCATATTGTACCAACCATGTATTTTCAATTACTCCAACTCTTCTAGATAACTTACTAAGCATTGTAGAGCTATAAAACATTCTATAGCCCCTGTATCTATCAAAATAGAAATTGGATGTTCAAAAAAATACTTAATAGTTCTAAGGGTGAAGCTTGGAATTCAGCTTGTTGATTATCAATTGTCACATGAATACATTGCTGAAAAGTTCCCTATTGAGGAGTAACACCTTTGTTCTTTGACTTATCCTAGGTGCACTCATGAGCATAATGGCCACCTACACAAATGAAGCAACATTCAGGACGTCATTTCCTGTCAGCCTGTTGGTTTCTCTTAAAATCACCTTTGAAACCATTGCCTAGTTTTTTGTCACCTGAATCATTATTAAATCTAGCATTTTAATTTTTGAACTGAATCTTAGAGTCTCCACTCCTCTACTTTTATTTCTTATATTTGAAAGTTGGTTTAGAACTTCCAAACATTTTATTAAAATTATTCTTAGCCTAAGCAAGGGATTTTAACTTTTGTTCCCGTTTTACTACCTTCTCGAAGACCTAGTCCATGATAGATGGTCCATGGACATCAATCTCTCCACCAATATGGGGTTTTAATCCCATGATAAAATTCCTAATTTTAAACCTCTCATCTTCCTGGTACTGAGGTACATACTTCATAAGTTTGGTGAACTGCTCCCAATACTCATTCACTGATAAGTATCCTTAATTTAGATTATATAAGCTTCTGGTCAAAGTATAGGTATGAAAGTCATCATGATCTGAACAATGTCACAAACTACTCCCATGTAGTGGTGGTCGAAGCAAGATTCATTACCAACTTATTATTGACCCACCATGTAGTTGCTTCACTAGCTAAATAGTAAGCTCCCCAAACTTCTTTAGTGACCTTGGATTAGTTTTGAGTCTCAAAATACTTCTCCATCTTAGTCAACCATGCTTCAGTTCTATCACCCAAAATAATTCCATCAAATTTAGGTGGGTTCATCTTTTTCATATCTCTAGTGAAATCCATAGCTACCTGAGCTCTCACATCTTGAGGGTTTTTCTGTTCAGCAGGATGCTCTTTAGGTACATCATGATGTACTTCCTCTTCATGACCATGAAATTCTTATTCTAAGGGTGAAATTTAGTCCTTGGTTTTATTCATGGCTATGAGAGTTTGGTATAAATTTGCGGCTTACTCTATGACAAATTGATTAGGATCAAATGGAGGGTTATTCTTATTGAAATTTGAAGGACCCTCTCCAGATAATCTAAATTTTATCATTCTCCTTCCTGGTAAATATATGGATAAAAAAATGTTAGTGGACTCATTAGGTCTTAGACTTCAAGCCATGACTCTAATACCACATATAACATCCCCAATGGGATCTACCTAGAATAACATGCTACATATTCTTTTATTATATTTCACTACAAGAATATAATTAGAGATTCAAGTCTAAAACACCAAGCATGTTAACCTATAAATTAATATGTAAATTTTATTTGTCACTGTTCATTATCATCTGATGAATCAGAACATAATTGAATTTAGAAAATAATTACAGATTTCTAACCACGATTGGTATAAACATATAACCACTGATATCAATGTTTGTGAGCGAATAATTACATCTCATCTGGGATAATGTTTCATTAATAATAAATATAAATACAAGATACAAGGTTCCACAGAGCAAGAGTTCCTGAACTCCAATATCTATGACAATCTCAAGTGTATTCTCCAAATAAGTACTATTGTGGGAGAGAGAGCATCATCCAAGTGATTTTTTACACCAACCATAGGCCATTGATCACCTACAGAATCCCTCATTAGGTAATGGTCCTCCCTTCATGGATAAGTAGATAGTGACAATGTAGGAATCCAGAGAGACAAGCTAGTACCTATGTGTTGTATGATTTCTAAGAATATGAAGTGTACCATAAAGAAATCCATTCTAGCATGATATCACACAAACATGTAAATCATACATATGATATGACAATGTATGTTATAGATAGTTGTATATCACTTATCCCATAACAACATATGACTTACAGATTAATCAAATAACAATGAAATCAAATTTCCAACCATAAAAATCCATGGATATCAAGTAAATTTGCTTAGTGAAAACTAGAATGTAACACTCATCATTATTTTTTCATGTTATAATGAAACCAAAAAGTTAAGATAACAATCTTAAAATTTCTTAGGTCCTACATTTTGGCATTAGTCAAGATAATAGTAGTATAATTTTTTAGGTCCCTCAATCTAAAATTAGTGAAGATAATTACACTAAAATTTAACAAGTCCTTTAGTCTAAAATTAATCTTGAATACATGACAATAACCAAAGGTTTTGGGAAAACAAATATCTCAATGTAGATGCATGAAAACATAACCAAAGGGAAAAAAAATTCTATAAAATCATTCAATTGAATACCTGCAGAGACTCCTTGAGCTTGAGGATATTGAGAACTGCAACATCTCTATTGGATCAATTACTAAAATTAATAGTACTGGTTGGTCTTTGATAAAGTTGTGCATCATGGCTGTGAGATTGTTTTTAATCTCCTTGTTGCTACATTTACCATATACAAGATGCTAGATGTTGGATTAATTATGATCCAAAGTTTATTATTTTATTTTAATTTATGTCTTGGTTAGTTCACTAAAATTGGCTTCATCCTGTAACCACCTGTAAAAATTTTATAAGCTTTTACCCTATTTGTAAATATTATTATGAAATAATATATTATATAATTTTATGTGAAATGCTCTTGTAACAATGTAAATTTTGAATTATTCTCCTATAATTGGGGCCAACAGTTATATCAGATCCTGAAAGGAGAAAGCTATGCCAAGTTTTGAAGGAGGAATATGTGAAAATATTGAAGAACAAAGTACGGTGTTATAAAATAAAGTGCACCTTAAAGTCCAAGGTTGGTGTAATTATTTTACAAGGTAAATTGATTCCAAAATAAACTTATTACAGGAAGAATATATTGATAGATTTTGTTTTAATTAAATATTTTATATCTATTGAGACCTTGAGCACAATCAACCAAACTAAGACTTTGGGAATTTGGGAGGAATGATTATAGCTTTGCCACCGTCCATTTGAGAAAAGATAAAAGGAGTATGCAGTGGAAAAATTTGATCTCTATTTTTTTAAAATTTGGGAATTTGTACAGCCTCCTACTACTACATAAAGTCTGAACTATATTTTAATTGATACAGCCTGTAGTTTGTCTTTGAGACAAATATACAAATATTTATAAAGAAATGGCACTACAATAGGTTGGACAATGTTGAGTTCTCTAAGAATATTATTAGTGTTTGGTCAAGGAGCAATATCTTTCTCTGTGCTCTCTATTTCATATTACAGTTTGCTATGTAAAATACATAGGGATCAACATAATTGGTGGACTTTCAACTGCAATGAATTAGAGGTAATAGTTCTCTTTGATACTATTTGTATATCATCAAATTTTTTATTCAAATTCATTCCCCATAAACATGTATAATGCACTTATATGATGGACTTTTTTTTCTTAAAAAATTCAATAATTTGCAAAAGTACACCAATCAACAGAGCTATAGCTTGTTGAAGTAATAATGGCATCTCTATGAGTATAATACATGACTAATAAAATATTATCTTCCTAAAGTCTAATGTTTTGATATAGTTTGAGAAAATTTAAGGTTTACCCTAGGTCCCACAAGGAAGAATGAGAGTCTATATTTTTTACATGCGAGTGAAAAGAGGGTAAATTAATTTCACATGCAAAGATAAAACATTACTGTACATATATTTATTTTTTATTTTACATTCACAAAACCTATAGTATATGTAATAGTTTTCCCTTATATTCCAAAATAACTTGAAGAGGAGTTGGTTGAACTTTTTTATCAGTCACTTGTAATAGGAAAGGTTAAGAGTTCAAAACCTCCAAAGCTAGTCATCTTTTTGGTTGCATTCGACATTGAGAGCATTGTATTGTGATATTTTTTTGACCCATCATTCTTTTATGAAAGGTAGTCCTGTGACTAGTCAAACTATAGGTTTTTGGATATTTAAAACATAACAAAATGATTTAATTTGTATTTCAAAACTTTCATATATGGTTTTTGTAACCAATCTATTTAATGATGTACAAAGGTGTATTTTTAGTAGAAACTGACACCTTCGACATGAAAATTCTCATAATGCCACCTCTTGTTTGTGTTATAAAAAAATACACCATCCATTACATGTCCCAAGATATTTTTGGTTGACACCATTTAAGTAACAACTGGAGGTTAGAGGATCCATTGGAGGTTGGAGGATAATTGTCCTCTGTAATTAGCTATTTACTTGGAGTTTGGGTTCAATGCTTGAATGGTAAATTTTGGCTTGTGTTCTTACTTTTAGTTCTATTTTTAGCTTTCTATATATGATATTCATGACATAGAGTGGATAGAGTTAATTGTTTTTATTTATTTTGATGTACGACTTCTCACCTGATAAGGAGAGAATATTTAGGCATTGGTTGGACTTCAATTAGTCATCAGTGATAGTACGAGTTGATAGGGGTTGCTAGGACCAACAGTGTTATGTAAAGGTCATCAATGTTTGTTGGGCATTATGAAGACGTGCTATACAGAGTATGGGTTTGTCACTTGGATGAGTTCTTATGTGGAACCTTATGTGGGTCGATGTAGTTGGACATGCCATATCATGTTCTACTATAGTATGGTACGATGATCACCAAGGATGAGCAGGTCTTGATTGTGTTCATCAGCCTTCTTTTGCCATAATTCACAGGGGTGGGCTTCTTTATAGAGTGAGATTAGTTTTTGGTCAGTGACAAAGCTATAGTTCACCACTTGCAGTTGCGACATAGATCCTTTGATGACTTTAGAGTTATTGCTCCAAATATTTCATACCACTTTGGATCAAAGTGAAGTTTGTTGGATTAATTATGATCCAAAGTTTATTAATTTATTTTAATTTATGTCTTGATTGGTTCATGGAAATTAGTTACATCCTATAACCACTCGTAAAAACTTTATAAGCTTTTATCCTATTTGTAAATATTATTCCAATACAATACAATATATTATTTTATGTGAAATGCTCTCTCAACACTATAAATTCTAAATTATTCTCTTGGAATTGGGGCCAACACTAGAGCTAAGATGAAACCCTACATGCTTTTTTGTAATTAAATTTTATACCAAAGAAAATATGTTGTGAAGAAGTAATAGTAATAATTATTTGATAAAGAAAACAAATTCAAAACCTTTGATTTAGAATTAAAATAAATTGTAATATGCTTCAAATTTGTATTTTATACCTACAAAGTGTAAATATGGTTATATGGCCATCAAATTTAGCCTCAACACCCATTTACTAACACTATTTCCCCAATTTTATCTATGGCAAATCCTTCCTCTTTGAGCAAGATCTCAACATTATAAACAATAGAAGGATTAAAAAAAGGGATACTCTTTCACTAGAAAATTTGATGGAATTATTAGGTTGAAACATAGATAAATAAGCAAAACTACCTCTAGAAAAAATATGGAGAAATCAGATAATGACCCAACAAAGGGAAAGGAGTCAAGTGTTGATCAAAACAAGAAGGATGATAACAATGTATCTAGAGTTAATAAGGATGAAATTTACATCTCAAAAGCTTTGGAAGGATTTGGGAAAATAATATTAGGAAAAGAGGGACCAATTTTAGAATAAATTGATGATAATTTGGTGAAATCTTTCCCAAAATATCTGAATGAATGCCTGAACTTGGCTAAGAATCTTGCTAGTCCTATTATTATGGAAGACAGTCCAAGTCTTATCTTACAAAGTAGATCTAAGGATGAACATTCAAGACTTATCCCATATCAAGGAGGATATATTAAGGAAGGTGTTTTGGTGATAGAAGAACCCTACTCCTTGGAATGGGGTTTTTCTAAAGTGGTTAGTTTTACAAAAACCACATCTATATATCCTCAATTTAAATCTCCTTAATCCCAAAATAAGTTTGATTGTCTGCTATATTTGGAAGAAGATTCTTCACCAAACCTATTTTTAGGAGTAAAAAAGAAGGTAGACACCTATTTGGTCAATGTGAAAAGTCAGGGGACTCAAGCAAAATTATTTCCTTTTTCCCCTAACAAATCAGTTATAGTCGAGGGAGAGATAAATGGGCTGGATCTGATGGTGAAATCTCCAAAATATGAAGATAAGGGAAAAGGAATAGATACTCCTTCGATGGTAACCAGAAAAGGGGGAAAGGCCTTAACTTCTCCTTCAAAAACATGTTGACTTACCAAGAAGGAATCTCTTATAAAGTTGACAGAAGGGGATGTAGCAGATGTTTTTCAAACCATTATTCCCTTTAAAGGGGGGAAGGCCTCTAAAAAAAGAGATAAATGAAGGTGCTATCTTGGAACATTAAAGGGATGAGTAGTTCCATCAAACACCTAATCTTTAAAGACCTTAGAATCAGTCATAATCCAGATGTTGGGGCAATTCAAGAATCAAAATTGTATGAGAGAGTTTTTAAGGAGAAGAATTTATAATGTGGAAAGAGGCAAATGGAATTTGTATTAGTTATATTGTTGCTTTAGGAGGTCTTATCACATTTTTGAATGGTAATTTATTGATGGGCAACTTCTTAGTAAGTTCAAGCATCATTTAGCAGTAATTTTTTCTAACAAGGAGGATGGGTTTATGTGAATTTTCTCAATTCTATATGCCCCAAATTCTAGTGTATCCAGAATAAATTTGTGGGAGGAATTGATCAATTTTATAAAGAATAGCAAGGACTTTCCTTGGGTGCTAGTGGGAGACTTCATTACACAATTTTATCATGGGGAGAAAAAGGAGGAAGTCAAGCTCATTCAAATAGCATGGATGACCTGGCTCTCTTCATATTAGATTGTGGCCTTTGTGATGTCGATTAAAGAGGACCCCAATTCACTTGGTTAAATAGAAGGTTGGGTGAAAATTTGATTCAAGTTAGGCTTGACAGGGCACTAATATCTTTAGATTGGATTTATAGAAAGGATTTTTCACTGGATTCAATCCCTAGAATAAGATTTGACCATAATCCATTGAAACTGATTTTTGAAGAAAATTATAGAAAACAAATAATACCTTTTTGGATGGAGTACATGTGGTTCAAACATCCAAAGATAAAGGATAGGATTAATGAATGGTGGGATGTCATTATAGATGGCTCAGTTATGTTTTGCCTGGTTACTAAATTGAAGATAATCAAGAAAAAAAAAATGAGAATGGAATAAAATTATTTTTGGAAAAATATTTATATAAAAAAATTTGAGAGAAGAACTATCCAAGTTAGAGGATTTAATAGCCTTGAATGGATATGATTCCCAAACTAGTTTAAAGGAAAAACAATTAATTTGCAAATATCACGAAGTAGTTTCAATGGAAGAGTGCTTATGGAAGCATAAATTTAGAGCAAATTGGCTAAAATAAGGGGATAAAAATACCAAATTTTTCCATATGACAACTTTGAAAAATAGAACACATAATTAAATTAGGCATATCAAAAATTTAGAAGGGGTTCTTTAATCTAATAAGAATTTCATTAAGAAAGAAGTGTAATTTTTTTTAAGAACTTGTTTGCAGATAATCCCAGAAGGAATGTAAGGATGGAATAAGAGTTGTTGCATGAAATCATGAATCTCGTCACTCATGAAGATAATCTTAGCCTTATAGGCCCTGCTTCAATTGATGAAGTGAAGTCATCAATTTTTCTATTAAACAAGGACAAAGCTCTAGGAATAAATGGATATCCCATTGCTTTCTTTTATATTTTTTGGGATATCATAGAAACAGATGTGGTGGATGCAGTAAATGAATTTATCTCTTCAGGGAAGACTTTGAAAGAGATGATTAATACTTTCATTGTGCTAATTCCTAAAAAAAAGGGAGCTTCTAACTTTTCTTATTTCCATCCCATTAACCTTTATATTGTAATTTATAAGATATTCACAAAGGTTCTGTATTTAATAATGCAACCTTTATTGGATAAAATTTTTGGCTACCAGTAGGGAGGTTTTGTTCTTGGTAGACAAATTAAAAATGACATCATATTAGTCCATGAAACCATTCATTCCATGGACAAAAGCAATCAAGCTGGTATGGTGTTAAAATTAAATGTGAAAAAAGCTTATGATAAGCTTGATTAGTTATTTTTGGACAAGGTTCTTCTGTAGTTTGGTTTTCAAGACAGGTTTAGACAACTAATCAGGTCATGCATATCCACAGTTATGTTCTCTATGCTTGTGAATAGAGTCCCATAAATATTTTTTGGAATCAAAAGGGGAACTAGGTAGGGATACCTTCTATCTCCCTTCCTCTTCATCATAATGACATAATCCCTAAGTAGATCCTTGTTGGAAACTATTATAGAAGATGAGATAAAGGGGTTCAGATCTGCACATAATGTTGAGCTAGCTCTTCTCCAATAGTTCATTGATGACACCATTATTCTTGTAGAGGCATCTGTTAGGGAGGCTAGAGAAATGAAAAGGATCATTTTAAATTATGGAGTAGCCTCTCTCTAGAAATTTAGTTTTGATAAAAGTTCATTGTTTTTTTCAACACTCCTTTGGTGAGGCAAAATAGTATAATTGTTATTTTGGGATGTCAAATAAAAGAATTACCCTCCTCATAACTGGGCTTTGAGTTTAAGGAGATTAAACTAGATGGATCAGGCTCTAATTTATAAATTGGCCTGGAGATTCATCACTAGTATGACTTATTGGTCAAGAATTCTTTAGGCTAAGTATTTAGAATCTAGGGAGGTGCTTAGCTTCTTGGAAGATGAGCAATTTATCAGAGGACACTGTTTCTATAATTTCTTGACTTCCAACAAAGAGACTATCGTTAAAGGAAGTAAATGGAAAATAGGTAATAGATAACAAGTTAATTTTTAGGAAGATATATGGTTATTATATACACGATTCATATTTATAGAACCTTAGCTCAAATTGGATTTGATATTTAGCTTATTCATGGGAGCAAAGTCCATGAATATTTTGAAATCAATGAGGGTGTTACATGGTAGAAATCAACGAATAGTGATAGGATCCCTGAAGAGGCCAAGGGCATTCTAGAGGATCTAATGGATTTGGTAAATTCTTATCATGTTCCACAGTTGGTAAAAGAAGATGAATTTATATGGAAAGATTCTTTTGGTGGAAAGTACAATGTCAGTTCAGGGTACACGTTGATTTCACAAGCCCCCATAGAAGTCCCACATATAAAGATTTGGGATAAGAATCTTATCCCCAAATTGAATTTTTTTTATGGCTTTCTATGTAAAATAAGATTTTAACGATTGATAATCTTAGGAAAAGAGGTATGAGTTTGATAAATAGATGCTTTCTTTGTAAGATTGATAGTGAGTCAGTTTCCCATCTGCTAATTGATTGTCCCTTCATGTTTGAAGTTTGGAGCTTCTTTTTGGAATTGTTTTTAGTAAATTGGGTTCGTCTACACTCAATTTTAGAACTATGGTTGGCTTGGATTCCTCCCTTCCATAATTAAATTATTGAAAAAGTATGACATTTTTCATTTCCTCATATTTATTGGGGTATATGGAAGGAAAGGAACAACAATATTTTTAGAGGTAAGGAACTACCAAGTAAAGTAGTAGCTAAGGAGATTCAGGTCAGAATTATAGAAAACTTAAGGTCTATGCCCTCAATAAAACCCAAAGGAATGAATGAAGAGTAGAAAATCTTTGCCAATAACTGGGAGATTGAAGTGTAAAGTGGGAGTATTAAGGATCCCAAAGTTGAAGCCGACAAATTTGTCAAATGCAGGGCCCCTTGTCTGGGATGGGTAAAACTTAATTTTGATGGAGTTTCCAAAGGAAACCCATGATAATCAAGTGGAGGTGGAATTTTAAGGGATGATAAAGGAAAATTTATAGTTGCATATGTGGGTGGTATGGTCACTTAGACTAACAATTGGGTAGAAGCCTTAGCATCCTTATGGGGTCTACGAGTAGCTAAAGAGCTAATGATAAATAGGATTGTTATTGCACGTGATTCACTTAACATAATCAATTATTTGTATAAGAAGAATGTGACTAGTTGTAGCATAAAACATATCATTGAAGAAGCCAACATGTTAATTGAATATTTCCAAGAAGTTGCCATTCAACATGTGTATAGAGATGGGAATCATATAGCTGATTGGTTTATAAATGAAGGGGTGGTGCTTTAAGCTACGAGGAGGTGGACCTTTAAGGAAGATTTATCTGCTTTAATATGTCAAAGAATAGACATGGAAGATTCCTCAATAAATGGATAAATGGTGGCCTTTTCTAATCATTTAGTTTTACTTGTTATAATGTAGGGATTTACAACATAATCATGAAATGGGTGTGTAGAAAGGTGTGGTTCATTATTGCTAATTGGAAGAAAAAGAGGTTTGACTTGTGTGAACCAAGTGTGCAGGTTAAAGTGTCTCGATTAATTGATGTATATGAAAAATAAATAGGTGAAGGAAGCAATATTTTATAGTCAAATCTCATAGAACACAACTTTATTACAATGGTGAGAGGCAAACTGAGGAAGATTGAGCCAATTATGGATGATCATCTGGAGGAAAATGGTGAAGTGTGGGATCTTTTGTAGATAGGGGGCATGGTATATTTCATGCAAAGAGTGTAAGGGTATGATAAACATATTTTAGAGGAATTTGTAAATGCATGGAACAACATAGAGGTGGTTTTTAATGGAGTATTAGTGGAGTTAATAGAGGAGTTGATTGCTTAGGTGACCGGACTCAAAATGAAGGTTATAAAAATCTTCAAGATGGGTAAAAATTTAAAGGAAGAAAAAAACAAGTTTCTACAACAAGGGGAAGTGTTACACCAACTGCATTATGGTTTTTACTGGGAGAAATTCCTCAAAAGTACAAACAAATGGATATGGACCTAAAAAAGAGCATTCATAGTTGGGAGGAGGCCTTGGGTGGCCATAATTCCTAGTTGTATTCTGGTGGTTTTTAGGTTATTTTTTGGTTGATCCTATTTTTTTACTCTCTTTAGTAGACCTTATTGTTTATTTGGGCATGGTTGGCCTGGTTTGCATGTTTCTTGTATAGGGTTGGGTCCCTAGTTCTAAAAACCCAGTTTTACCCTTAATAAAAAATATTATATTTTTTATTACTTTATAAAAACTTCTTATAAATGAAATGATGCAACAATTGAGGGAGCTCGTACATGTTTAAAATTTAGGTCACACATAGTACCAGGGTGAATAGTTTGATGACACATAGCTCACCATGGTGAACATGTGGTAGCTGCTAAAGTTTGTAACATAGTTTTACAAGTGGTGTTCTTTACATCTTCTTTCATCATATCTCTGTGTATTTCTCAATACTCATGTACACATATCAATGGCCAGGGTTTGATAATTTCATAATTTCTCAACATTTTGAAGGATTAAAAGCTTGGGATTTATGGCTTCCATAGTCCATAGTTACTTTCTAAGGTTCAAATGAGTGTAAAGAAGAAAAAAATCATTGAAGAATTTTAAGGTTAATATCTAACTCAAACTCGGTATGTCATTTTAAGATAAAATTCCATATGTAATGAAATTTTATGGTTTAGATTGTTTGATAGATATTGGTGTTGATTGCTCTCTTGCCAAGAAACTTGTTATTCCAATAGATGTATGGAATCCCAGTTATCACACTTTAAGCTTTAATGGAAAAAAGGCTATATTTTAATTCTCTACTGAAGTCCCCATGCAGATAGGTGAACACATTATTTTGTCTAATTTTATACATAATGACATGTAAGACTTTGACATGTTGATAGGTTCATATAATCTTAATCACTAGCTTTTGGGAAGGCCGTGTTTGAATTTATATTATGATCTAATTTCATTTTGTTTTTTTAGGTTTGTGATGGATCTATACTCCTAGAAGACTCCACAACACAAAAGTTTGCAGTTCCTAACAATCATTTTGCTAGAGGTTTTAAGGTGATAAACAATATAAAAGTCAAAGTGGAGGCAACTTGTAGAGGATTCAAGGCCTTTCTCAGCTTGGAGTAACTTATACAAAAATAACATTGAGTAGATCACATTGAATTTCAAGGCCAAAATTGACAAGAAATCAATTATTTCAATAGGATCCTTCAGTTGTTAGCATGTCTTTATTGTGTGATGGAAAGTGACATCACAACATCAAAAATATATTGTGATGAGGCCCAATGTTTTCTATGCCAACATGGCATCTCTAATCATCGAGGCTAATCAATGATAATGTGAAAGTTGGTCATTGATAGGATCAACATATTAAGATGCTAAGACAAATCTTGGCTACATTTTGCCAATATACAAAAGAGACACACCATTCATTGATTCATCAACTAACATGATTTTAACGTAGATTTGGCATATACTTTATGTTGAGAGGTATATACTCTCAGTCCATGGCAATAAATGCCTTTGGCATAATACATACATACATACATACATACATACATACATACATATATACACATATATACATACACACACACACACACATATATAGTGTTTTAGTGAAGGGAAATTTACATTTTGAACTAATTTAAAATAAAAGTTTGAAATATATTTTAAAAATGTTTTTGAATTGATTTAATGTTTTTTAATATGTTATAAATGTGTTATACATTGAAAATATAATAATTACAAATTTTACATGTCATAGTGTGTTTCACTATTTTACAATATTAACAATCATTGTGATATGGCTTTAGTGCATGTTGTTCAAAGGAATAATATAAAAGATAGTATAGTGGATTCATTTATCACAATATTTTTTGTCTGAAAATATGATGTTTGGACTTATACAATATCATTATTTAGAAAGTTAATAGTGATGTAACTCATTAGATATCCACGTAGCAAATAATTTGCACAAGTTATTTGAAATCAACTTAGTATTCTTTAGAGCTAGGTTTTAAAAATAGTGTTTATAGGATCAAGTGTTCATGTGATATCCCTTATATCATAGAAATAAGGAGGTCCATCAGGATAAGGATTAAAGAGCATGTTGTTGATATGTGATTAGATAAGAAAGATAATTCAGCATTTAGTGAGCACCCCTGCAAACTAAACATTAAAAATGCCAAGCATCTACCATGGAGAATCATTATAAGATAGGAAAACACACTCATAACTTGAATAGGGATGAAGGCTTAGAATTAAGTCATGTTTACACGCTGATCATTAGTATGTTAAAAAAACCTTTAAAATAAGAAGTGGGTGTTCAATGAGTTAAGGGTAACTATTAGAATATTTAATAAAAATTGTAATAACTACTTTTATATTTAATGATTTTACAAGTCTAGTGTGATTAATTAGACATCAAATATTTTACTATAATTATTTATCGAAAAAGTTTGAGTATATTATTATAATATATATTTTTTTATGATAATAAATTTTAAGTTGTGATCCAAAATGTTGATAAAAATATTCACATTTTTTTCCAAAAAATTCTTTTCTCACTTTATATGCACTCTGAAAAGCATAAAATATGTAATTAAAACTCTTTATTGTTACTAATACTACTATAGTGAGCATTCACTTTATTCTGTAGGTGGATATGTGTCGGTGGACAAAAGATATTTGCTTATTTTGTAGGCATCAGATTATGTGTTTACCTTTGAGTGAGTTTGGATTCAAGAGCCATAGTAAGCTTCTATTATATTGTCTTTTTTTGATAATCAATCATGGGGATGTATATTTTTTTATGAGTGTTTTGCATAGACTGAAGGATTGTCTTGTTTGTAAGGTTTGGGTAATCCCTCATTATATTATCAAAATTGTCACCTTAATTAGTAATGAATACTTTAATTGAGAAATCTAAATTTAAAATTTGACATTATAATAACAAGGGTTAATCATATTATCAAGTTTAAGAAGAATGTAGGACTATGCCTTTTTTTTAATGTAATAGGATCGGTTGTTCAGTCAACGTCGTTAACTTCTCTATCAATCAACAAAAACAACACAACAAATGTGTAAAGCAAAGCAACATTAGAAAAATAATAATAATTCGATTAAGGATAAATGTGATGGACACATTGTGTCAGAGTTATCATTTCAGCAACTTTAACATTGGAAACAATTTAAAGATGAAAAATATATATTTTTAGGTACAATAAATACTAAATTTCCCCATGAATTTAGTCACATGGCTTAAGTTTAACCAATAGACATAAAATAAAGTAGTTTTTTTTCTTATTTTTATAACATATATATTAGAAAGCTAATATTGAAACCTAAGAATATGAAAAAATGTTTTGTTTCTATTGGTTTCACAATATTCAATGCAAAATAATAGATCTAAGTGATTGCAATAAACACCTACCCAACAAGTACTAATAAGGTATAATTTAGAACATACTATTAAATATAAGTTGGATAACTATTAAATAATTTGTGCACATATATAAATGATTTATTATGTACTTTTTGGCATTGTAAAGAAGGTGATTCAAGGAAAAGTTAATACACATGTTCATCACTTACAAGTTATTTCAATTGCTAAGGCCCATACTGTTTTCAAAATAAATTGATTAACCTGTATGCCAAGTGTAGAAGTTCTCCAAATAAAAGTGTGGTATGGACATCCATCACAACATTAGTGAAAGGGGATTGTTTTCATAGTGCCTCAAATGTCTTATCCTCCAAAAACCCATGACCCACACCTAAACTCTGCTCCTTATTGCAGGTTCATGATTTAAAATTCCATCAATATTTTTTTATACATCTTAATTTCCAATCAACAATCAATTTAAACCCATCACAGCCCCTCCATGGGGTTCAAACCCATCTCATAAGTACATTTAAAAAATCATCGGTAAAAAAAAACAAAAAATTCAATTTAAATGTCATAGTTGAAGTATTAATTTTTTCAATAAATGACAAAAAGGGCTATTTCATTAAATAATCATCAAATAGTTGTTGTTGTTGGTAGCTTATCATCGTGTCAGGTATCTGTGGACCATATTGGTAAATCGTGAATACAAGTGTGCCAACCTTGACATGGTGAAGGGATTGGGATTTCAAAGGATATGATCTTATGTGGCATTATGCATACAATTTTGAACCCAACATGTGTTTTAAATGATGGGGGAGAAATTACAACAAATCCATACACATAGTCATTATCATCCATCATTTCATAATTTCCTTGTTTCATTTAAGCATGACAACTAAGATTGATTTTTTATTATATTATTTATTGCACTACAAATAAACACACCGACTGAGTTGTTCAACATTAAGTCCTCAAAATGAAAATCCTTCTAAAGGAGATTTGGCATTTTATTGTGGAAATACATTTTGTTTTTATTATGAAAAGGCATTGGACTCCTACATTCAAAATCATTTTAGACTATATCAAAGTCGCTTCAATCTCATTACAATATTTAAATAATCTTTTAAGAAACCTTAAATCATAAGTTCAATAATCTATTACATGGCCATTTATTTTATGTTTTTTTTTTAATTGAAAGTTTGTAGGTGCATAAACAACATAAAATCTTCAGTAGAATAGCAAATCTGAAGCTTTGTTTCCTCTTAAGTGAATCTTCATTGTATATTTTTGTCACTTATTTATATTATATAAGCATGCACTGTTCAATTAAATGAGCAATTTGGCAATGTAGATTATTTTCCTTGTTTTATGATAATCACTGAATTTTAGGTTAATTTATTTTATTTCATGATCAACCACATGGCCATGATAATGACAAAGGCACATAATAGAGTAAAGTCTAGGGATGTTGACGAGTTGCCAAGTGGAAAAATGGGACCACTAAAGATAATAGCCCAGTGAAGGAAAAGGAATGCGAAGCCTAGAGAGAGCTACATGGTAGCGATGGTGTTAGATGATGAAGAAACTAAGTTGGATGGCTTGTCTAGCTATCAAAGCTGTCAAAAGTATCAAGATGACTACATGTCAAATTCAGGGGGCATAGTCAAAATTTAGTTAGTTTCTCACCAACTAAAAGGCCCATAAGTGATAGATTTTAGGCTATTCAAGTGATGAATCGATCGAAGATATCTGGAAATAAAACTAAGGATGATTTTTTCATTTAATCAATCCCTAAGATTGAATGTAAAGTAGTCAGTATGGTGTGAATAATCACATGGCATGCACATGATAGGAAAACAAAAGAGGTAATAGCATGAAAGGCAAATTTTAGCCTTAAAGAGGCATTGTATCTAAAGTTGCAAGAGCATGGCCAAGTTGTCATGTCTATCAGAGCCTAACTTCCATCTCCAATCACATCAATGATTTCTGTAACCTCCCCTTCTCTTATGATAGACATTTAATACCTACTTATCATTGTACCATCTTTCATTACATATTTTTTGAAAATGGGTTAACCCATTTGTTTTATGCTCACTTCCATGATATCCCAATATTTCATTTACTTTTGGGCTTACCAAGGCTGATTTCAAGATTGCACTCTTTTCTATGGTGCAATTTTAAGAGTCTTTAGGCATCTTGGTCATTGGGTTCTCGTCTTTAGTGGCTAACTATATGCTTTCTTGTGATAGTCATCTTTAACACCCATCATTTACTCTTTATGAATCCATATGGAGGAGGAAAATAAAAAAATCTAAAATATTTAAAATCCATATCATAAGAAAATAAAATGTTAAAAGGAAATTTATATCTTAAAATTTAGATCGAACCAAAATATGTGAACTTTTTAGCACATCTCTTCTTTTAGTCTAAGCTCAAACTCCACAGGTGGCCTCATGATAGATCCAATGTCCATTGGGGAGTGGTAGGTTATTAGACTAGGGTAGTAGGTCTCATTACTTCATTATCTATCTATATCTTCTTACATTATAGTGCCGCCTACTGTCTCACATAAGTACCTAACCTTTGCAGTAGATCAACAACTCTGTAAGGGGCCTTGAGGAGTGGGAAACACATTGTGGGAAGGTAAGATCCTTTTATTTTTCATGCATGATAAATTAAATGGGATATATTTATGCTTCACTAGTTATCCTAAGCTTATGTTTAATAGGTAGGGTTCTACAGGGCCATTGATGTTGAAAACTCTTAGTCTTGAAAACATGATTAGAGTATCTTGTTTTTGGAAAAGACCATGTCTTCACCTTGGTGATGCCCTCCTTTCCCTCCCTCTATTTTACCCATTGATAGGCAAGGCTATTTATAAATCTCTCATATATTCTTTACTTCATGTTCTCCATCATTTTCAAACATGGTAGAATTATGGCAGTTCTAGCTTTTCCATCTTTAGAATAGAAACTACATCTCTGAGTTGTTTCAAGATGCTCTCTTGGTAATTGCCTTATCTTTATAGAATTTATCTTAGTTATGTTTGAGTTTTTTATTCACCTTTCGCATGCCATTTGGTTCATTTCTCCCATTCATGTTCTCATGTTTCACCTTTTTGTAGGCCATTTGGTCTCATTTCAACCTTTTTCACATCTTTGTTTGAGTTTGGTTTTTGACTTCTCTTACATTGATGTTTTTACTATCATGCAGTAGTTCTTTGTGTCCTTTTTTTTGATTTGGATTGTCACTTATCTTACTTTGGATACATTTTTAAAATTCATCTTATCTTATTTTGGATACATTTATATTTTTTTTGGTCATATGTAGCCTTGGTGTTTCAAATTACCCATTTCCCTTTATCTTTGTTTTATCTAATTCCTTGTATCTCTTGGTTCTAACCTAGACTTATTGATCTTGTCTTGATAATTTTACAAGTATTTTAATAATTTATGAGAGTTTTTCATTTCGCATCCATTTATTGACATCTTGCTTATGTGCACATTGATTTTATCCATTTTTAGCCTTTTATCATTATGGTTTCTCAAATGTAGTTACTATACCTTCCAAGATTAAGACTATGATATTTGTGTGCATCATTTATGTGAAAAAATAGGTCAAGGTATGCATATGGTACTTTCAATTATTCATCTATCAGTATTCCTTTGAGCATTTTTTCAGCTAAACTCTTTTATGTCACTATGTATTTATCCCAAAACACAATCTCACATTACCCTATTATGACAATTGATAATATTTGGGTGCGACATATTTATACACATGATATTTTTGAATCTATCACTTTACTGACACTTTCTGTTACTGAGTCTTGTCAACACATCAATCTCCCTGAGTGCATGCCTTAAAGGGTGTACCAAAAATAGGGTGGGATTGACTCATGGTACTTTGCGAGAGATATTTGCATATTATTCTATCTTACCTTCATTACTATTAATTTGAACTCCTTTAAGTCTCCTTATATCTTATCTCTTTGTCTAGTTTATATTCAAACTTACTAGTTTCTCTATATCTTAATGTATCAACTAAGACAATACAATATCTTTCATATTTATCTTCCCTGACTGGTATAGTTATGAATCTATATTTTATATATTGTACTATATCATCTTGGAAATTATAATACTGTGCCAGCCAATATTCTTCTAACTATATCTTCTTGAATGATATTATTGACTTAGAGTTCAGGGTTAGTTTTGAGTATTGTTTGTAGGAGTTAAAGGTAGAATCTTATCTTGGAGGTATAGTCTTGTTAAGGTATTTGAATCTCAATAGGATAATTTAAACTGAGGAGACACACTTGGCCTTTGGACTCCCCAATTAAGGATACCTAGGCTTACATCTTATCATTTCAAGTCTTCAACCTACAACATCTCTTGCAAAGTGCCACTTAAGCTAGAAGGTTGAGATTGAAGTGTCGATGACTCCATCGAAAGGTTAGTATCTCTAATTCTAGTCACTTCATTTATTTACTTAGTATAATAAATATTTCTTGATTAATAGTATTATAAATATATGTGTTCATCCTTGTTTATGCTCTTCACTATACCAAATAAGTTGGTATAGTTATATGGTTGCTTAGACTTTCCATTTATCATCTTAAGTTGTATATACTTCCACTTGGTTGACAATTACACCAATCACCTTATTATTAGTTTGGCTCATCATCTCCTTACATGTGGTATCCTTTTTATATCCTTGATACATCCCTTTATAATCACTTATCTGCATTGAGCCTTAGTGAGAATTATAACTCATATCACAGTCTTCGGCTTTCTAACCCTTTCCTCTTGACATTTGAGGGTAGATTACCTTTTGATAAGTTTATGGTTACTTTAGGTTCTTACCCAATCATCCAAGTATACACAAGCTCTATTATTATGAGCTTATTCGAGTCCTAGTATATTGAGAGAAAAAGGATAGTTCAATGTCATTCTAGCATGTGCATACATATTATTTGTGTAATTTGGTGTAGTCTCATTATCTTCATAGTATTATTAATGGTTGGGTTATTTGTAACTCTTATATGCTTTGGGTAACTGCTTAAAATTAAGATTGAGTAATATGCCAACAATTTAGATATTTTTAAAGTGTGTTTAGAAATACGGTTTGGATGAGATTATATGTATCCTATTATATCACAACATTTTGGTTCCATTTATAGGACTCAATCTGCTTAGATTATAAATATTTTATAGGATGTGTATCAGTGCACACCATTTTGAAATTGAAGAACTAAAGATATAAGTCTAAAAAAATTGCACACGAGTTAGGTTAAGAACATGTTGGATAAGAATGATGAATCTGTAAATAATAATGGAGGGATAGGAAGCTCTTGTGGTTAGTGGTATTCTGAGTGAGATGGGCAAAGACTGCATTGGTATGTGAAGATTAGGGAAAACATGATAAGTACTCTGGATCCTAGGAAAAAGGGAGGACTAACTAGCTATATTTTGTGAAGATTCAAGGAGGAAGGGAAGGAGACATGATTAATTTGTGCAAAGGAGAGATGCATTTAAGTAAGGAAAGAGGAATATGCAATATATAAACCCTAAGTGAATAACTACTAGAGGAAGAATGGATTCCATAAGAATATGTAGAATGTGCAAAAGAACAATCAATTTTGAAACTATTTAGATTCGAAACCCATGTATAATTTGATAATTTAAGGGAAATTTTGATAATAGTGGATGTGATTGAGATTTTATATTTCAAAAGTGATAATTATAGGGTAAGACAATTAACACTTGGTAAAATCATATGTGGGAGAGAGAAGGTGATAGAGGAAACAATGGTGAATAAATAAATAAGAAGCTCAATTTCAATTATGAGTGTGGCAAGGGGTACTAATATTTTAGAGATGAATACTATAATAATCCCAATGATGACCACACAAGCCCAAATTTTGGGAGGTGTAGGTCCAATTATGACAAGTGGAATGGTGATTGGGGTGATTTTACCAATGAATAATGAACAAACAAGTATTCCAAGAACACAATGGCAGAAAAATTTTAATGAGAAAGAGGTAAGGCTGTCATAATATTGGTATGGAAGATGCCTTGGATCACATTCATAGATGTGCGATCAATTGACGGGGAAAAAAATTACATCATTAGATATAAATCCAAACTAATTCGCAACCATGATGTATAAAAGGGAACATACTTGGTACAAGAATTATGACCCTAACAAAGAAGTGGTAGGTTGTAGGCACCCTTTTTGAAGGAAGTCCACATTATTGAGTTTGAGAAATAAAGTATTTCAAAATTGATGAATATCACGCAAGACCCTATTGAGAGTGCATAGGAATATGATGCACGATTCAAGACCCTTATGCCTAAGATTTCATATCATATACATCCATTGAAATTCACAATGGTTTGTGGTTAGTTAGTAATATTGTTCCAAATACATTTGGAAATGAAAACCTTCACCGATGAAAATGAATCATTCAAGGTTGTGATCAAGTTGAAAGTTGTAGGTGGAATGGGCACATGTATCAAGATGTTTTTTAATGCAAAAATTTAAAACATGGCAACCCAACTACATACACTTATTATGAATACTACACATGAAAATAAGAGTGACTTTGGTGCACAAAATGTGAGGTCAAAAGACACACTAAGAGGTATTTCATATGGAGGAAATTACATGTAATCAGGATAGTTTGTGAACTATCTAGAGATGATCATGATACAGTAAATTTTCATCTTGTTCAATGCGAAAAATAAGCCAAGATCTGGTATTGGTTCAAGGTCTGTGAAATAGACATCCATGATACATTATATTAAAAATAAATTGATGAGATGAGAGAGGCAAGGGAATTTAGAATAATGAAGGAAACAACATCCCATAAAAAAAGTACCTAGGTTAAGCATAATATATGAATCAATGGGGGTTTGAGGGAACCCTAAAAGGGTATGATTAATCCCAAGAAAGATTCAATCAAAACCAAGGCAAATAACCAAGGACTATAAATGTATGATCGAGGAAGATATTTCAGAAGGAGAGGAGGTGGGAGACATTATGGTGGCCAATTCCTAGGGTCTTGTTTCATGTGTGGAGCCCTAACCATTATCAAAGTCACTACATGAAATTTACAACTTATGTGCATTGTTATAAAGGGAACCAAATGGAGGATTGTCTCAATTTAATCTAGAATATTTTGCAAAAGGATAAGGCCAATTAGGAAAGGATGATAATAATTGTGAAACAAAATACTCAAGGGATGTATGTGTATAAATAATGGAAGAAACCACAATTAAATATCACCACACGTAGTGGAGTAGACATGCATGTGCATGAATGTTCATAAATGGATATAAGGACACACAATCCTCAAGAGAAGGTAACCTAGTATCTAGATGCACTACTTCAAATGTTGATTTTGTATCAAGAAAAGGATATAATTGGGGGCCTACATGGTGAAATTTAAACAACACAAGAGTTAGAAACCAAGATAAGGGAGAGCCATCAACAAGGGTCAAGTGTGAAGGAGATATAAGAACTAACACACATTTTATCCATATTAAAACATGAAGGCATGATGCTTTCATTAAATACATGGATTAAAAAAAGTATGGGGGACGTGTGAAGAGAATAAACAAGGAGGTTGGTCATGCAAATAATGTTGGGTATGACTAAGAACTCATCACTAATGCCAAGATCAAAGAATGGGAACTAAAAATATTTTAGTAGATATAGATGTATAGGTGAATATGTTGACCAAGGATAGATTTAAAAGGATGGGAAATCCAAAGCTATATCTTATAACAAATTTTCTATTCATGGCCAATAAAACTCACTTGAAATTAATAAGGGTAAGGTGCAATGCTTGACATTATGCAGATGAAATTTGTTACATAATTTGAAGTAGTCAAATTCATTAAAGTAGATAATTACCCAACACCCATAGGGAGGTCATGGTGTTATGAAAACCAACCAAACATGTGCTTTAAGTAGTGCTACATGAGTTTTTATAATGGGGATCAGAGTGTGGTGAATCCACTAGATAATGAGCATGGACCTGCATATGTGGAAAGTGTCAATGTATACAAAGAAATAAATAATATCTATAATATTATTGCATAGGGAAAATAATATTTAGACCCACATGAAGATGGGAGGTTGAGTTCGAAAAGTGGTGTATTGTTGTGTGAGATATAATGGGCATGTTATGTGAGAGATGGGTCTAGGTGATTTTTAAAAATGTGTAGGAGTCCAAAGGTCTCTTGTGAAATCCATAAGCAATGATTTGGTAAGATGTAACACACCAAGGATAAAAATTCAACCAATACCATGGGTCATGATGGGATGGGTCTTCTAAGTCACAAAATTATATAAGAGGGTGCTTTGGGTAATAAAGGAAATACTACGTAAGTTACAAGGGTTTGATGTATAAAAGTGCTGTAGAGTATGTTATAGATTTAGAGGTTGTCTACCATTAGAATGAGAAAGAAGGATAGTGTTGGTTCACACATTGAAAAATATAGATTTACAATGGTGGAAAACATATGCACCACACCCATCAAATTGGGGCAGTATAAAATAGGAAAATTTCACAAAACTTGAAAGTAGAAATGAAAAAGGGGTTTACCACGATATACAGAGGATATTGAACCCAAGGGAACACATCAAAACATGTGAAAATATGGATAAAATTCAAGTTTAAACCTCCCCTATGGTTGTGAATACATACAATCTATAATATGCTAAATATTTAGCACACACATGGTACATTTTGAGCTAGACATGAAGAGAAACAAAAAAATTGGAAACAATGAAGCAAGAGTTCATGTAGACTTGTAGGTTTCATGCAATTAGATCAGAAGTTTGGGAGCCTTTGAAAGCCATGGATGAGTCTATTTATAGAAATGATGGTAAAATGGAAGATAGAGCCAATGAGATGTATGAAAAAGATGGGTATATAATGAAACACTTATTCCAAGAAGGAAGGGAAAGTGTAATGACAGAGGAGGTACCCACAAGCGATGATGAGTTATATTTAGTTCTCAAAAACTTATGAAAATTCTATAGGGTTGTATAAGATAAAGACACAGAGGATGATGAGGTTAGTCATTGGAACATCACCACCTCCATGAGGGAAACAATAGTGGAAATTGAAAAAATGAACGGGGGAAAATATTTCAATCAACCCTTGTGCACAAAGGAGGTCAATATTGGAATAAAAAAGGATCCATGTATAATAACAATTACAGATTATTGGATAAATGACGTTATTATATGCATTGCCAAGATACTCAAGGAATTTTGAAACTTATTCCTTAGTAAATATAACGAGATGAAGTAAGCTCACCATTCATAGGGAAAATGAAAATTAATCTATGCTAAGGAGTACATCTAGTAAAAAAGAGATCGTATAAAATGAATCCTAACTTATATGCATGAGTTAAGGAGGAAATCAATAAACTACTTGAAGCAAGAGTTATTTACCTAGTCGAAAAGTTTGACTGGAAAAACCTGATAGTTATAAGCATTAAAAAGGCTGTTTTTTTTTTTGGAATATGGGTGGACATTAGGATGTTAAACAATATGTGTGTCCAGAATCTATTTCGTACCTCGTTTACATATAGGTGTTAGAAGGAGTGACCGAGCAAGAAATTTATACCTTCACTAATGTATTTTAAGGTTGTCATTAGGTCCAAATCATGAAATAAGAGAAGGCAAAGATTACATTTGCTAAGAAGTGGGTATATTTTGCATACAAGTTATGTCGTTCGAATTGAAAAATGAACTAATGGTATTTTTGCACATTGTAGTAAAGACATTAAAATATTTTATTCACAATTTTCTCTAAGTATACTTGGATATGGACCATTTATGGGTTACTAAAATATCATTCACATAATTTATGCCTTTGTTTAAAAGGTGCAGAAAATTGAAGATATCACTAAATTACAAAAAAGGACATTTGTAGTACCATTCAAGACATTGTAGTGTCATGTAATTTGTAAAGAAGGCCATATTGTAATACCTACTTGATATCAGAGTAATATAAAAATTAGAAGGACCATGCAATCAAAATGATGTTTACACATTTTTAAGACATCATGGGTATTATCAGAAGTTTATTAAAGGATATGCACCCACAATTTGGTCATTGGAAGAGATTTTGAATAAAAATGGCCCATTTATATGGACACATAAACAACAAGAATCATTTGAGATAATTAAATAGAAAATTACAAACAAACCACTAGTTTTTTAAGTGCTTGTGTTCACACTAACTAGGTGTTTAGGATATTTCCTAACTAGCTAGATTTGAGCCTTGCTCACACTCGTGAGGTAAGTTTGATTTGAGATTTTATTATTATTATTGTTGGATTGATAACCTTGTACACTTACAAAATTGAGTTGTGCACTTATAAAATTGAGTTGTGCACTTATTCAGGCAATCCATTTATTTTGAGTGGTGCATAAAGACCAAGTGATTGTGCAACAAACTCCCCCATCTATTTATATGGGACTCCCTACTGTACTAAATATTGAAATACACACATAGAATATAGACTTATATTGTGCATGATCTGTGTGTCGATGTATAACGGCTTTGCATGTTCAATTGTGGTAATGGATTGTGTTTGAAGCACAATCACTAAGGGGGGGTGAATCAATGAGCACTTAAAACTTTCTTCTAACTCTTGAGTTTGTTAGTCAAGAATAAATGCAAAATCCATAGAGCAATCAAACCACAATAGAGAACATAAAGACATAACACATGATATAGGTGGGAAACCCTTAAAGGGAAGAAAACCCACATTGATCACTACATGGACTACATGTCCTAAATTAGATATGGAATGAGTCAAAAATATTATTGAGCACCAACTTAGCTTGAGGCACCAACCCCAAATAATTAAGTACCAACTTGACAAAAATATTTAGCAAGCACCCTCTTGCTAAGAAGCACCAACTCCTTGATTTTTAGATACCAATCTATAGGAGGCTTCGACCACCTTTGCTAGGCACCAAGTTAGCTATTTTAGATCATCTACCTTTCTTAGCTACTTCTATCAACAAATGATGATATAATTCTATTTTCTTTGCTTATCAATCTCAGATTCATTCTATTGTTTTTTTGCTTATCAATCAAATAGAAACATTAGGCTCTCTTTCTTTGCTCTTTATTTTCAAAGACTATATCCTCTTTACCTTCTCTACTCATCTCTTTTAGTAAATTCTATATACTCTAGGGTTAATATTCCTATGAATCATTTGATGATTTCATACTTATGCCTCTCTAGCCATCTGTTCCTCAATAGACCTTTGCTCTTCTCCTTAGCGATTTTATATAATCATCATTCTTTTTCCATGTTTTAAAAAGACAATTTGATCTTGCTTATATACAAGATAGTGATCAAATACTTTTTGAAAGTCGACCCAAAAAAACTCTATAGTTGGCTATATAATGATTTATTCTCTTTTAAAAACATAATCCACATTAGCTTATATAAAATCTCACTCACATAGGTCAACGTGAGTTAAATGAGGCTGAAATAGACCAAGAAATCATTAGAATACATTTATAAATAATTTTCGAACAAGTTCGTAGAAGTTTTGTTGATGCTTGTAGTAGTCTTGATGCAATTCATAACAGTTTTGATGCAATCCATAATATACTTGATACAGTTCAAAGAAAACTTGATGCAATTTGTAGCAAACCTAATGCAGTTTATAACAAACCTGATGTAGTTTGTAGCAAACCTGATGTAGTCTTTAGCATGCCTGATACAGTCCATAGCTACTCACCCAATAGCTCTAGACACGATCTAGTTCTCCATAATCCTTAGATCACCTTCTTTCACACAATAACTTATTCAATGGTCTTTAATCTAAATAAATTTTATAGTCTATATTTGTGTCTCTATATGATGTAAAATATAGATAACAAGTCTCTTGGCCAATCATCTACTTCATCAAAAACAACTTTCATGGTAAGCTACAAACTCAGTCAGTAGCTATAAACTCTGCACAAACTATGGACTCTTATTAGTAGAAATTCCTTAACATCAATGACCATATTCCATACTGAATAGCAAACCCTTTGACATCAATGATAATGTCTTAATAAGCTCCCCCTTTGTCATTGATGGCAAACCTTTACAAGCTGATGACCTGAGTAGATTTTATCATTTAATGAACATACCTTTACACTAGAACTTTACCTTGGTTTAATCTTTTCCCTATCATTTATTCACCAAAGGAAATTAGACATTAATTACACAACTTGATATTTCTCTCCCTTATACAACTATCTCTAATGATGCACTATTTCTCCCTGAATATAGTCATCTTGCTAATTCTCCCCCTTTGACATCAATGGCAAAGGGTTGCACAACCTGCAATCTATTTGATCCCCGCTATTATGTACTCAGCTTCAGTTGTGGACAAGGAAACTAATGGTTGTTTCTTACTCAACTATGACACAAGACTCTTTTCAAGAAAGAATGCACCACTACTTGTGTTCTTTTTGTCATCAATGCTACCTACCCAATCTGTATCAGTATATACAATTAAAGTGAAATCCTTACCTTTTGAGTACCACAAACCAAAGTTTGTAGTACCTTTAAGATATCTAAATATCCTCTTAATTGCTTTTAAGTGTGTCTCTTTTGGTTTTGCCTAAAAAATGTATACTAGACCTACTCTCTACATAATATTAGGTCTTAATGCAGTAGTATACAATAGACTTCCAATCATAGATCTATACAAGGTATAATTGACTTTTGATGACTTATCTTCTTGACTCAACTTGCAACTTGTTGTCATTAGAGTACTTAGTGATTCATAGTCTTCCATATAAAACTTCTTCAACATTTCCTTAATGTACTTATCTTGAGAGATGAAGATTTCATTATTTGAATGAACTACTTGCAATCAAGAAAAAATGATAGTTACCCTAACATAGACATCTTCAATTATTACTGTATTTTTTTGGAACTCCTTAGACATCGTGTCATTGTCACTGCCAAAGATAATATCATCAACGTACACAAATATAATTAATTGATGCTCACCTTATATTTTGATGTAAAGGTTTCTATCAACAAAACCTCTCTTGAAACCTTGATCAAGCAAGTATCTGTCAAGTCTTGCATACCATGCTCTAGGGGTTTGCTTTAGCCCATATAATGCTTTCTTCAGTCTATAGACATAGTCCTTATTTCCTGACAAATAGAAACCTCCAAGTTTCTCTATATACAATTATTCTTCTAAATTTCCATTGATAAATATAGACTTAACATCCATATGATATATCTTGAAATTATTAAAACTAACATATGCTAAAAATAGTCTTATGGATTTCACTCTTACCACAGGTGAAAAAGTTTCTTCAAAGTCAACACCTTCTACTTGAGCATAGCCTTTACATACTAGCCTTGGTTTTTTTCTCGTGACCTGACCATCTTCATTCAATTTGTTCCTAAAAACTCATTTGGTTCTAATGACATTCTTGTCCTTAGGTCTAGGAATAAGTTCCCAAGTCTCATTTTTCTCAGTCTGATTGAGCTCTTCCTTTATAGCATATGCTTATCACTTTTGGATTTTGAAAAAGTTTTTGGTTCTATATTTGAAAATATAGAGAAGTTTACATTTTTTGATGTATTCATAAACCTTTTCCTAGTTTGCACTCTAACATCAATATCACCGTGATTTGACTTTCTACATGGATTTTATGAATGAATCTCGATGTTGCCCTTGTATCTTTTCATTCTTATTCTTCTTGACTTTTTTTTGCTACTTCTTCTTCTTATAATGTTTTTTATTCTTCCTTGAGGTCAAGATCTCTTACATGAACTCTTAGTTGTGTGCTAACCTTCTTAGATCTGGTTTCATCCACTCTCACATGTGTACTCTAAAAAATCTTTTGGAGTCTCTTGTTGTAGCATCTATATGCAGGACTAGCTAAAGAATATCCAAGAAAGATGCCTTCATCATCCCTTGAATCAAATTTTATTAGATCCTCTTCATCTCTGTTGATGAAACACATGATTCCAAACACTCTAAAGTATTCCACTGAATCTGGTCTACCTTTCCATAGTTCATAGGGGGTCTAATTGTTGTTTATTCTAATTTGACCTTTATTTAGAATGTATACTGTTATGTTTACAACCTCTCTCTAAAATCTATCAAAAAATTTGGACTCATTTAACATTATCCCAGCCATTTCCTAAACAATCATGTTCTTCCTTTCTACCACACTATTCTGTTGTGGTATCCTTGCAGCTAAAAACTATCTCTTGATTCCATGTTCCTTAAAAAAGTCATCAAACTCATTTGACCAAAATTTTCTTCCTCTATTAGATCTTAGACACTCGAATTTTAAGTCCATCTCATTCTCAACTAGAAACTTGAAAGTCTTGAACTTATCTAGAGCCTCATATTTCTCCTTCCAAAAATTAACCCAATTCATTCTAGTGTAATCATCAATAAGAAGCATGAAGTAATTTTCACCTTAAATAATTTAAATTCTAGTTGGACCATATAGATCTGTATGATTCAAATCTAAAGGTTTTATAGTTAAATATTCTTTGTCTTGAACCTTTTTCTTGTTTGTTTTCCATGTTTGCATGCCTTACACAACATGTTTGCAGGCTTATTTATCTTAGGTATGTTCCTAACTAATTTCTTAGTACTTATCTAAACTAAGTTGTCAAAGTTTAGATGTCCCATTCTTTTGTGCCAAATCCATCACTCATCCAATAGACTCATAAAACATATAAATTATTTGCAAACCTGTCAGCATTTGCTAACAATCTCCCTGAACTTGCTTTTCTTATTTCACATCCTTCAGCATGAAAAGTTAGAGTATGTCTTTGATTGCACATTTGACTAACACTCAAAAAATTATGCTTAAGTCTTTTTACATATAACACATTCTTAGTTTTAGTTTTCCATTAACAAGACTTAGTATTCCCTTAACAACAATATTAGTTATTGTATTGTCCCCAAACTTGGCTGTACCTTCACTAGTCTTCTTGAAAGATATAAATTTATTCTTGTCAATTGTCATATGGCTTGAACAACCACTATCAATGTACCATTTCAAACTCTCATCTTGAATGTGAAAAGTAGTTTGTGCTAACATGGATTCTTCATCCTTTTTACCATCATTTTCTTGCTCTTTTTAAAATATTTTCAAAGGTTCTAACTTCTTATCAATTTGAACATACACATTCCTATTTTGACTAGGGGTTTTGTATAACCCAAGCTATAAAATCTTAAAATATGTCTAATTCTATTACAGTTGTAAAAAATCACATTGTTTCTATTGATATTTGACCCTTGGAAAAATGAATTTGAGAATCTTTTTGAAAATCCATGACTTCATATCACTTCTCAATGCATGATTGTTTCTAGAATTTGATCTACAATCTACAACTCTATGTCTAAATTGATTAAAAGAAAAATAGTAGCCATAGAAGGAATTTATGTACATTATTGCATTCGATTGCCTGATAGGAAATGATCTCTCAAGATTTTTGAAAGGCATATTGACACTTTTGTTATCTTTGAGAGGAGCGATAATCTTCTTGACCTGTCCTGACCTCTGATTGTCATTCACAATCTCAAATTCCTTGAGAGCATCAACATATGTCTTTGGCTTACTAATAGTCTGCTCTTCCTTGCTACTCTTTTGATCATCCATGTATCCAAGACCTATTTTGATGAGAGGTGACCTTTTACTGTTCAATATGTCATCAAGAATTCCACTGCTCTTTTCAAACTTTTGTGACAATTTTTCAATTTGACTATGAATTGTTCCAAATCTGACTTCAATGAACCTATCTCAAATTTGTACTTATTGCACTCTCCTTAGATTATAGACTTGAATTTGCTACATCTAACTGAGTCTTGACATTGTTGACAACCTCCTCAGCTCCCTTAGTACTCTTAGTTATCTTAGTTTCCAAAATACACATATGTTCTTCATGAATTTTGACTAGAGACTTCAAATTTTGGTTTTTCTTTCTTTGACTCTTTAATTCATCTAGTGCACTAATAAGTCCTACCTCAAAATCAACCACAGCTTCTTCTTCATGCACTTCTTCATCATCCATGAAGACTTGTTATTTTGAACTATTCCCATCTTTAACTTAAATGGGCATGAACAAAGTTTCATCATTTCTATGGTCTGAACTGCAATCATCACTATCTAAAATATTTTTATTATTGACTTCAGAAGAGCTGCTATCTTCTTTAGAATATAGACTCTTTTTTTTATTGAATAATTTTTTCTTATAGTCACCTTGCTTGAAATTTTTCTTGCTCTTGTCATACTTGTTAGACTTGCTATTCTCTTTATCATGTTTTTCATCATGATCATGTTTTTCTTTTTGAGGACACTTGGCAACAAAATGACCAATCCTGCCACAATTAAGACATTTGAATTATAGCTTGCCTTTGTACCTACCTGAACCTTTTCTCAATTTTCTCACAAATAAGGCTTCAATTTTATCTTCATCAACATCAGTATCACTATCAATCTCAACCTTTTTTATTTGTGTTTTCTTTGCAACCTTGAAGGCTCCTTCCCTTTTGGAATATCTTCCATCATCAATCCTAATCTCATAGAAAGTAAGTATTCCGTGAAGCTCATCCATTTGTAACTTGTCTAAGTCTTTTACTTCTTCAACTGCTGAACCTTTAAGTCAAATATTGGGGTCCAATATCTTAGAACCTTCTGAACAACATTTGACTCATCAACATTTTCTCGAAGACCTTTGATTATGTTGACTACTTCATCAACTCTAAAAAGATATGCTACAATATTCTCCTTTTTCCTTCATCTTTAGACTTTCAAATTGTCTTCTATGGGTTTGAAGCTTTACCAATTTTACCTTGGTGTCACCTACATAGATGAGTTGAAACTCATCCAAAATTTCCTTAGCTGACTCACACTGCTTCACCTTGACAAACTTAGATTTTTTCAATCCACACAATATAGCATGCATAGCCTTTGAATTGTTCTCACTTTCTTTCTTTCCTACAACATCGGTTGGAGGAGTTTAAGGGATAATATACCCATCTACAACTGACTGTCAAATGTCAAACCCAAGAGCCATCAAATAGGTATTCATCCTAATGATCCAAAAGGCATAATTGATTTCAATGAACAAAAGGGCCTTCTTTGTTGAAAACCCTTCTTGTACTTGATGACTAGACATTGTGCTTCTTAAGATCTAGGTTCTAGCTGTCAACCTGACCTTGAAGGACCTACTCTGATACCAATTGTTGGAAACACAACCACTGAGAGGTGAATCAGTGAGCTCTTAAAACATTCTTCTAACTCTTTAGTTTCTTAGTTAAGTATCAATGCAAAATGCATAGAGCAATCAAACTACAACAGAGAACATAAAGACATAACACATGATATAGGTGGAAAACCCTTAAAGGGAAGAGAACCCAAATTGATCACTACATGGACTACATGTCTAAAATCAGATATGAAATGAGTCAAAAAGATTGTTGAGCACCAAATTAGCTTGAGGCACCAACCCAAATTGTCAAGCACCCACTTCTAGGAAGCACCAACTCCTTGATTTGTAGATACCAATGTACAGGAGGCTTCAACCCCTTTTATCAAGCACCCAGCTACTTCAGATCATCCACCTTTCTCAGTGCTTCTATCAACAAATGATGATAAAATTCTGCTTTCTATCGATCTCAGATTCATTCTATTATTTTTCTATTTGTCAATCAAATAGACACATTAAGCTCTCTTTCTTTGCTCTTTATTTTCAAAGATTCTATCCTCTCTACCTTTTCTACTCATTTCTTTAGCTAATTTTGTATACTCTAGGGTTAATCTTCCTATGAATCATTCAATGATTTCATACTCACGCCACTTTGGCCATTCATTCCTCAAGATACCTCTATTCTGCTCCTTAGCAATTTTATATAATCATCCTTATTTTTCCATGTTTTAAAAATATAATTTGATCTTGCTTATATACAAGACAATGATCAACGACTTCTTGAAAGTCGGCCAAACACAACTCTATGGTCAATTATATAATGATTTATTCTCTTTTGAAAACATAATTCACATTAACCTATATAAATTCTCACTCACATAGGTCAGCCTAAGTGAAACAAGGCTATAATAGACCAAGCAATCATTAGAATACATTTATAAATAATTTCTGAACAAGTCCATAACGGTTCTATTGAAGTTTGTAGTAGTCTTATTGCAGTTCATAGTAGCTCTAATGTAATCTGTAACAAATTTGATGCAGTTCATAACAAACCTAATGTAGTTTGTAGCAAACCTGGTGTAGTCCATAACATTCCTGATACAGTTTGTAGCTGCTCACCCAGTAGCTCCAGACATGATCTTATTCTCCATAATCCTTAGATCACCTTCCTTCACACTTAACAACTTATTCAATGGTCTTTAGTTTAAATCAATCCTTCAGTCTATTTTTGTGTCTCTATATGATGTAAAATATAGATAACAAGTCTCTTGGCCAATCGTCTACTTAAAAAAAAAACAACTTTCATGGCAAACTATAGACTCAGTCAGTAGCTACAGACTCTATAGAAACTACAGACTCTTATCAACAAAAATTCCTTGATATCAATGACCAATATTCTTTACTGAATAACAAACCCTTTGACATCAATGACAACATCTCAATAGATTGATCCTGGCATTAAATTTTTTATAGATAACTCTTCAAGCAACCATTGCTCAATGATTCATATTATGTAAATCAACTAATATTCATAGATTATTCGAAGAAAGTTTTTTGAAGAATTATGGTATTGTCTTTGTTTGTTGACGACGCATCTCTTTTGGCATGTTTTTGATCAGTTCTATGTCAGGCCTTACCACCAGTATTGGGATTTCATTTGGTTTGGTCTTTGAATGTAGTCTACTTTAGGTCAACCTCCAAATTAAACTTTGGCAACATTAATTAGATAATTGTTCTGTTTATTGTATTTATTTGATCAACTTACAACATTGCATGTATCTGATCTATGAATTTAAGCATTATTTTGATAGACTTTGCATTGGGGTTTTCTGTAACCTGACATTGACTTTAGATTGAAGACATTATGAAGATTTATGTTGGTTAATCAAAATTAGCATCAATCAACTTAAGCATTGTAGGATCAACATTTTTTGGTTTAGAAAATCTCATAACCCTCATCATTGATCATCCTTACTATCCCCCATCAACCAAAGGATTTTGTTTGTTTAGAAGCTTTGACAATTGGGATTGGATTTGAGTGTTATGGTGAAGATATGCATTGGTTTCATTTGCCTTTTGAATAGGTTATACAATTGTGTGTTGGCATTGGATCTCTATGTTGCATCCTCTTTGCATATGGATCGAACATTCTCCATTAGAAATTGATTTCATTTGTGAAGGATATGATTTGTTTATTTAAGGTGGATTTTGATTGCATTTTAAGAAGTATGGGGCTCAATTTTTTATTTGCTCATCCTGCAGCCATACCAGCGACTCCTCTAACCACTTGCTTCCACTACCAGCCTACCTCCTTCACTCTTATGGACTTACTACCACTGCCATCATCCTCTGTCCTCATCGACTCCTCATCCACTATTGACCAAGCCTTTAAAGGTTTGCATTTTTTAAATCAAATTGCTTTAGGTAAAGCATATCTAGCAATTTGTGTAATTCCTCACCAAAGTGATGCTTAGCCAAAGTGGAGTATAAATTTAACTAAAACACTAACTTCTTGGAGGTCAAAAGGTTGAGACTCCCTCTCTCTATATTCTACAAAGGGATTAATTTATTTTAAAAGGGGTGAATATATTTGCGAGGGAGGATTTATTTCATTAAGAGGTAGTGTATATTTGAAGGGGAGGGGGGAACCAGTGAATATTTTAGTGGTGGAAGTTTTTTAAGTGGGTTTTTATTTGTATTAACGGGCACCTGTTTTCATTATGACAAGCCTTATTATCGCAATAGGCGACCATTTTTAAACAAAATTTGCTTACATTTTAGCCTCTTCAAAGGTCGTGGAAGCTTTAATGTGTGTGGGAGCATGCCAAGGGTGCTTCCCCTTGACCTTGTTTGGCATTGATGCCCCTAAACAACCACTTCCCATCTCTAAATTATAATCAACTACGAATATACTATCGATGGTACCTGATGTTCATAATGTGAGGGGTGTTTTTCATCTTGATGAGCGTTTAGTTTAGGTTCATTTTTGCCTCTATTTTGCCTTCTGTAATATCTTCTTTTCTATCACTTTAAGAAGTGAACAAGAAGCTAATGAAACAAAATTCAATTTTGTGCTCCCTCATTCTCAACAGGGGCTCCCTCAATCATTCAATTAAGAAAAATTGCTAGCCTACAACATCAAATTGATACATTGGACATACTTTCCCATGATCCTAGTACACCTTTAGTCATTGCTCCTATACCTATTGACAATGATTTTTCATTATCTAAGCATGTTATTGTATCCACTGCTCATATTCCTAATTATAGTACACATCTACTTGATGCACATTTTGACTATGACCTACCAGATCATGTGCAATCCATTGTTACTATTTCTCCTATAATGCTTATTGCTATTGCATAGTTCATATATCCCATTACAATTCACCTACATATTTGTTTGGTTCTTTTGAGAAACACACTAATGCCTTCGATTCTTGCATACTCCATTTTATGGGTCATCTTGGTGGAGATCTTGATATGCATTCACACGGCATTGTTGTTCCCATCTAGCTTGTTATCTAGAATTCAAGCTACGACATTGGTTATGATACATATGTTGCATCTTCCTCAGGATCACTTGATGACAACTTAACTCCAATTATTTTTAGCTCTTCTCTTCATGAGGACATTGAGCTCCAAATGAGTTTTGCTACAACTTCACTTAGGCTTGAGAGCCTTGAGACCATTGAGATTGTTCCTGTTAGGCTTGATTCTCCTAACACACTACCAAATGTTTTTTCACATGCTCTACTTGTGCACTTCACACTGGTTGTAACATCTCCTTCCTTACATATTCATAAGGATGGACGTTAGATTAGTTTTGGTGGTTTTATAAACATTGATTGAGAGGGAACTACAGGCATGCCCCCTCCAATTTTTAGATTTTTAGTTTGCACTTCACTCTTACCCTTTGTAGCTCCCTTGGTGATTGTGATGTATTTTTGGTAGTTTTAGATCAACTTTCTTGCTTTCTTCTTGAGAGGTGTATTGCATTTGTATTTTCAGCATTTTTTGCATGTTGACAGCTTCCTTTAGCTTTGTGGTGGAGATCGTTTTCCTTCTGAAGAGTAGCTAGTCTGATGAAGACCAATGTTAGCTTGCTAGTGTTCGAGTAGTGGGATTTCCCCACCCATACATATATTTTGAGTAACTACACCCATTTTAGCATTATGGGAGGGGCGATGAGGGGTGGGCCAAGGGGGGTGGTTGGGCGGGTGAGAAGGGCGAAGGGGGGTTGTGTACACATACTACTTTAGGTGTTGTGTTCTTTGTTAGCCGTTGGTGCACCATATCTTCTATTTTAGACAAAGGTTTCTGGTTAATAAAACTTCTACGAGTTGTGGATTCAAACTTGACAATGTTTTATTGTCTGACATCCCTAACACTTGTCAGCGCTTCAAAACTAGCTTCAAATCACTCTTTCCACTAGATATTTTGTGACTTTTGAGTCCATTGGGTGCACTTGTATTTGATGGGATTCATTCCATCCAATGCATCTAATTCAACATTGTCTATGAGTTTTGAGTAGTGCTTCTTAGGACACCTTGTAACATGACTTCTCTCTCCACTTTCACAGTCATTTTGATATTTTTTTGGGTACCTTATGGAGACACATTTCATCCTTGATAACTCTTCTTTCTTAGTTATGCGATCAATTTTTTTACAAATTGAGTTTCATATAGAGTACCGATTCTTATTTGACTTGGTAGGTACAATGACTTGACATCTATTTATTCCAGTAAGATGGATTGTGTAATGTCCCCTTTTTAGCGTGATCTTGTTTTATGATGATTAGACTATTATGCGACCTTCGTAGGCTGATAGGATGGATAGAGGGTCATGATGGAGCTTGGCTTGTCTTCGACTAGCAGAATTTTTCTAGATGGCATTCGTTCAGGCTTTTTTGGACACATTGGCTTGAGCTCTTAGTTTTTAGAGATATTTGACATGCAACGAGGCACCCTTGTTTTGGTATGGTCATGTGCGAAATCACTCCCTGGTTCACCAGCTTTAGACGATTCGAGGATTAGACATGTATTGAGGGAGATATTAATATTTGATTGATTTAATTAAATATTAATTATTTAGCATATTTTAATTATGAAACCCTAATTCTTAGTTATGAAACCCTAATTAGGGCAAGCACACCTTTTTAAGGATATAAGGGTTTCTTATTGGAGGGAGGCCATATTGAATTATGATTATTGATATTGAAGAATTTTGCTAAGTATTTTCTGAGAAGACATAGCCAAGGGTTCTAGTATTCCAGTTGCATTGGAGAACGTCCACTCTTCAGTGTGTGCAATTTAGAGGTTGTGAGATATCAGCTGATCTATTGCTAGTTTGAGGGATAGCTTCATACAGAAGTTGTCATAGAGATTTACAGGTATTTATTTCATTAGGGTTTGATTCAGAGATTACCCAAATATAGATCTTTCGTATTAGCCCATATTTCTTCAAATCAGGGTCCAACATACAGGCCGCACTATATTCTAGTTGCTTCTATACGGGATCCGTATAGATCCGTGTAAATTCGTACCATTCTGCAGCAAGTTGGACAACGCCGCAAGAAGATCAAAGACTGACATTGGCATCCAAGAGACCGACATCGACTGACTTCATACTGACGTCGACAGAGTAGACCGACTGACAGAGACTGACGTCGGCAGTATATCGACCGACGATGATAGTATAACCGACGTCGGCGACTGTGTTTTGACACAGAAACCCATGTCGTACCAGATTCAGAGTTATTTTTAGATTTGCAGAAAGACCAGTTTTTTTAGACAATATTTTATATGTGTGCAAGAGATCTTTATTGTAATCATCTGAAGTGAATAAGAAGATCAGAATTTAGCCAGTTAAGAGATTATACTGCTATTCATTTATTTATTTGAATATATTCAAATTTATCTTGCAAAAATCGCATCTTTATTCATACAAAAACATCAAAAAAATAGAATACACAAAACAATCCAAAAACATTTAGTTTCAGAGATCAGGGAAATCAGGATTTCTACAGTGGTATCAGAGCTAAATCCTGCCATCCTGAGGGTTTAGTAATCTCATGCAGCCACAAGAGTTGGGACCACATAGGTACAACACACGCAGTAGAGCCTTGCTTGAAGGTACCCAAGTGTTAGAACAACAGCCAATCACCATGAGTGACAGGTGTGAGGGTAGCCCACCTAGGGGCCACAGACATAATGATGATCAGGACACCAGAGAATTCTTTCGTGTGATGATTACAGGCCAGCAACAGATGACGCAGGCACTACAAGCACTTACTACTATGGTAGAGAGGATGAACCCACCTATTAGATAGAATGGGGAATAAGGAGATAATAGGAGTGCTACTGTTAATCAGAAACCACTACTGACTCATTCTAGGATTGTTGATAGGCCTACACGTCCTACATTTATTCAGGATGAACCAGAAGAAGCTCCAACAGAGGAGGCACCAGGAGATTCCCTATTTGCAGATGCCCTCATGGATGCAAATGATGAGTGGGACTTATTAGCTCCTTAGGTTTGGGAGAGGATGTCCTTTGATCATTTTGTTAATCATAGGTGAGAGCACTACATATCAATTAGACAGGACAGGAGGCCTAGAGGTCAACTTAGTGAGCTGAAGAAGGCTACTGGCAAGCTTTCTTTGACCACTTTTGATGGGAGTGGTAAGATGACAGCTCAAGCTTGGATTCATAAGCTTGACACATTTTTGGCATTGAGGTCAATGACAGAGATAGAGGCCATCAAATACGCCACTTTGCACTTGGAGGGAGTAGCACATGATTGGTGGTACCATGATACAGTAACACTTCAACATAACCAGGTGACAGAGTACCAGGACTTTGTGGAGAGGTTGGTTGAGCGGTTTGACAAGAAAGATCCCGAGGTTTACTTTCAAGATCTGGCACAGTTGAAACAAATAAGCAACTTGGAGTCCTTCATTGGTGATTTTTAGAGATTGGCAGTCATGGTGCCAAACATTTCAGAGCGTAGATTGGTAGTTCTCTTCATCGAGGGCCTATCCAAACCCTTGAGAGGTTGGATCAAATCCTTTGATCCTCCTTCGTTGCAGGTAGCTATGAAGAAGGCACGTAGTATGGAGATGACAACCCCATCCAGTAAATTTAACTCCAGGGGCACTTCTTCATTCAGGGACAATAAGGGCTCCAACGGAGATAGAGAGGGATCAGATTTCAACAAAGATAAATTAGGTGTTAAAAATGATTCAAAGGCCAATCCAGCAGCACCACCTTTGGATCGAGAGGCTCTTAACGATCTACGCAGGAAGAAGCTTTGCTTCTACTGCAAAGGTCCGTATGATGCCAATCACGATTGTCCTTTGAGGCCTAAGGGCAAGGCAAATCGTGTGATGTGGGCTTTTTATGAGGATTCAGAATCAAAAGATTTTGAATAGTAGGAGAGTTCTAAGGAGTTAGAGGCAGAGGCTTCAGAGCCTAAGGCAGAGGCAGATTCAAAGCTTCAGATATAGGAGGCATGCCTATCCAACATTCAGCTGGATGGTTCATTCAGACTCCGTGGAGTTTTGGCAGGACAGAGGGTCATAACTCTTCTTGACATAGGAGCCACACATAATTTTATTGATGCTAGATTTGTGGAGAAGCGTAGACTCACTACCGAGGATTTTGAGGGCATTAGAGTTAAGGTAGCCGACGGTTACACTCTTAGGTGTGAGTGGATGATTAGAGACCTCCCATTGCGCTTGAACAGCTATGAGTTCAAGGCTGATTATTATGTGGTGAACATGGGGGATATAGACTTAGTCTTGGGCATGAAGTGGCTTCATTCCCTTGAGGAAGTCACTCTTCGTCCTAAGGACATGGAGGTCCGTTTTGATGTTGATGGGAAGGCACATATTCTTAAGGCCATACAGGGCAACAACATCAAAAATATGTTTTTTCATCAGATGGAAAGGCTCACACGACACGATATGGTAGAGTGGGCTGCGGACTGCACTTTGGCACCAATACAGGAGAGACAGGTGGATGAGCTTTGTCTTGAGGTGAGTTCAGTTCAGGAGTTAGCACATGTTGATGATGATATGAGTATGTCTAGCATTCACACTTCGAATTCAGAGATTGTAGAAGAGTCCCAGGATCTGATTATTGTAGACGACACCCAAGAGATTGTAGTGGGTACAGGAGACATGTGCATACAGTCAGTTGGTATTGTTCACACTATTCAGGTGAGGAGTTTACTTGAGTTGCCAGTTGATTTTCGTTCATGGATTGGATGTTGGGATCCCTGTCTTGGTACTTGGGATGATTTGACGTCATGGGAGGAGAGTTATGATAGACATGGCATGGTGATAGGTGCTGGGATTGACAGTTTGTTGGTGCATGACTTAGAGCAGGAGTTGATGGCAAGCAGACTTGGTTTGTGTTGTTGCTATCTAACATGTGATGTCTCTTCATTATCAGTGATGTCAGTTGTTTGGGTGTTGAGTGCAGTGTCTCAGTTGCTGATTTATGTACTGTTGATGCTGATGATTGGTGACATGAGGGACATTACACAACTTTTTCCTTGGGATCCAGGTGGAGTGATGTTAACTTTGTTGTTGAGATTGCTTGGGGACAAACAATTTCAGGGAGGGCGGATTGTAATGTCCCCTTTATAGCGTGATCTTGTTTTATGATGATTAGCCTATTATGCGACCTTCATAGGCTGATAAGATGGATAGAGGGTCATGATGAAGCTTGGCTTGGCTTCGACTAGCAAAATTTTTCCAGATGGCATTCGTTCAAGTTTTTTCAGACACATTGGCTTGAGCTCCTAGTTTTTAGGGATATTTAACATGCAGCGGGGCACCCTTGTTTTGGTATGGTCATGTGCGGAATCACTCCCTGGTTCACCAGCTTCAGACGATTCGAGGATCGAACATGTATTGAGGGAGATATTAATATTTGATTGATTTAATTAAATATTAATTATTTAGCATATTTTAATTATGAAACCCTAATTCTTAGTTATGAAACCCTAATTAGGGCAAGCACACCTTTTTGAGGATATAAGGGTTTCTTATTGGAGGGAGGCCATATTGAATTATGATTATTGATTATTGATATTGAAGAATTTTGCTAAGTATTTTCTAAGAAGATTGAGCCAAGGGTTCCAGTATTCCAGTTGCATTGGAGAACGTCCACTCTTCAGTGTGTGCAATTCAGAGGTTGTGAGATATCAGCTGATCTATTGCCAATTCGAGAGATAACTTCATACAGAAGTTGTCACAGAGATTTACAGGTATTTATTTCATTAGGGTTTGATTCAGAGATTGCCCAGATATAGATCTTTCGCATTAGCCCATATTTTTTCAGATCAGGGTCCAGCATACAGGCCGTACTATATTCTATTTGCTTATGTACGGGATCTGTACAGATCCGTGCAAATTCGCACTGTTCTGCAGCAGGCTGGACAATGCCGCAGGAAGATCAGAGACCGACATCGGCATCCAGGAGACCGACATCGGCCGACTTCATACCGACGTCGACAGAGTAGACCGATCGACGGAGACCGACGTCGGTAGTATATCGACTGACGATGGCAGTATAACCGACGTCGGCGATTGTGTTTTGACACAGAAACCCACGCCGTACCAGATTCAGAGTTATTTTCAGATTTGTAGAAAGACCAGGTTTTTTTAGACAATATTTTATATTATTTTATGTGTGCAAGAGATCTTTATTGTAATCATCTGAAGTGAATAAGAAGATCGGAATTTAGCCAGTTAAGAGATTATATTGCTATTCATTTATTTATTTGAATCTATTCAAATTTATCTTGCAAAAATCGCATCTTTATTCATACGAAAACATCAAAAAAATCAGAATACACAAAACAATTCAAAAACATTCAGTTTCAGAGATCAAGGAAACCGGGGTTTCTACAGATTGGTTACCATATAGACACTTAGTATTCATTGTGCATTTGCACATGGGTACCTGATTAGGCCTAATTGTTGGGACTCAACAATATCTTTGCTCCCCCTTTTCTCACTACCTATTCCGCGCGTAAGGGAGGGGGTTGGAGTATTCATGTTCACACTAGCTAGGTGTTCAAGATAATTCTTAACCAACTAGGTTTGAGCCTTCTTCACATCATTTGTGAGGTAAGTTTGATATCGAAATTTATTATTATTCTTGTTGAATTGATAACCTTGTGCATGTACAAAACTGATTTGTGCACTTATTTAAGTAATCCCCCTCTTTTGAGTTATGCACAACTACCAAGTGGTTGTTGTGCACCAAACTCTCCCATCTATTTATACAAGACTCCTTGTTGTACTAAACTTTTAAATACACACATGGAATAAAGACTTATACTATGCATGATCTTTGTGTGTGTGGATACATGTGTAATGAATTTACATGTTCAATTGTGATGATGGCCCAGTGGAGTGATTCTCACATGAGAGTTTCACTTAAAACAATAATCAAAACATCAAAATGATCTACAGATTACACACAAACATATTATTATTATTATGCAAACTAATTTCAAGAGCTTGCACATATCTTACACAATAACTTATACAAATATTTAAATTTTAATATATTCTTCATCTTACTGTACCAAAAACTGAAATTATTGTCTTTAAAGATAAAAATTAGACTATCAGAGAGACTATTTACACTAATAACTTCCATTATAAATTTGTACAATCAAGCACAAATAGACAAAACAACACTCGAGAGGTATCTCAACACAGATACTCCCCCTTTGCCTCGTAAGAAGTGAGACCCCAGACACCCCCAAAAAAATCTATTTTTTATTATTTTACAATAAAATTACTGATAAAACATTTGACATGTTTTGTATGAGTGGCAGAATGGCAGTTGGGTCCATACAAGCACAACAAAGGGAGGGTAAGATTGATCGACCTATTTTTCGAGAGAAGGAAGTTGCCCAAAGTTGAGATGAATTGTAGGACTATCGAGAGAGAATCATTGGCCATGGTATCTGTATTAAAAAAAGCCAATCGTACATGGATGGGTTTGTCGTTGGACAGTGATATTTAAAAAAATTAATTCTCAGTCATAGCAGAACCTAGAAGGTTGAATGTCGGGACAACTTATCACCTATAAATGTAGGGGAGGATGCGTGTTCTATTACAGGTGGCACGTCGAAAACACAATTGTACATGATCTAGTCTTTCCCACAGGAAATGACAGTCAACAACATTATTGACGTCTTGAATGACTTTTGAAGTGTGGATGATCAAACAAAAAGAAACAATTAGTTTTGGGGATGTTGTACAAATTGGGTAGAGATGAAGTTATATATTTGGTTTATTGATCAAGTTTTATAATAGAAGATGAATGTTTTGATGTTTCACTTCTTGATATTTTAGAGTGTTTGGTCTCGTGGATGTCATTAAAATCTTTCATTTATTTATACATAAATGTGTGTTGGAACATGAATGTGTAGGGTTATTACATGAGTACTATGATGGCATGTTATGAATACATTACACAAGAGAAGCAATAATGCGAAAAGATATTAATGTCTACTCTTTGGTCGCTGGTAATGCACATACACAAAATAATGCCATCAAAACACAATATTTTTCAATAGGTGGGTAAACCTAATCGAACGTATGAGAGGCCATTAATCTCCATTACTTCCCAAGAACTATTTGTGAAGTGGGTAATTGATTTGGTAGGACCAATAAATTTTGCTATGAAGGGAAGTGAGGCTTGTTACATCATAACTTCCACTGACTATTTGATTCATTGGACTAAGGCAACACTAACTACGAATTGTAGCATAAAGACCACTAAAAATCCTTATGGGAAAACATAATTTCTAAGTTTAGGTGGCCACTACATTTGACAAGTCATATGGAAAGATTTTTTTTAAAGAAAAACAATATAATTTTTATTAGAAGAATTTATGGTTGTGTACCATAAGACAAATCTATAGGGAAAGAGTTTGGGGATTGCAAAATAACCAAGTGATCAGAAAAGGAGGAGGAAGGATCGCTAGAGGAGGAAACTGAATTTTCAAAACATGAATGAAGAGATAATGCCATATGAAGCACAAGAATGGATTAGAAATTATAGTAATGAGTCTTGCCAAAAAGAAAATAATCTCAGAAATGGGACCATAGAAGATGCATATTAATGCCTTCAGAAATTACTACAAGATCACAATAGCTTAAGTAAGAATTATGTGGATAATTCTTGGATTTGGCACCAAAAATATCAGTGTTTAGATATATTAGATAGGGGTACAGAAAATATACACAGGGTAAAAGATGCTTTTGGCATGGTATTAAATAGCATGAATCTTTTCGGTAGGAACTTATAGAGGAAGTTTGTTGGAGTGACTCTAAAAAATGGTTCTCTATTTGTAATGTCCCCTTCTCGAGCATGATCTATCCAGTGACCATTGGCCTATTCCTGAGACCCGTAGGCTACTCGAAAGGTAAAATGAGGGTTTCTTGTTTTTGAAGGATGCGCTTGCTTGAGGTTGGTTGATTCAATGGTGGATTCTTTCTGGGTTTTCAGAGAGCTTCGCAGTGATATGTTCTTTTTGGCATTCTGAGCATCTTCAGGAATTTACTATTTTTAGTAAATTCTATTTCTAGCAGTGGTCTTGTTGATTTCGGCACGGTTGGCTTTCCATGTCAGTTTGATCTATCGGCTTACTCAATTTTGGGCTTTGGGGCACAAATGGAGAGATAAGTTGAATTATTTTAATAAAGTCATGTTTTAATGTTATATTTTAACATTGACTTTCCCCTTGGCCTAGCTACTTCACTTTAAGTTGTTTAAAAAAAGGTGTTCTTTATGGGGTGGGCGCCTCATTAAAAGAATTAATTATAATTCTTGTTGAATATTTAATCCAAGCTTAATTTGGACGCCACCTATTGGAGGATAGAGTTTCTAGAAGGGTCAAACAGAAATTATAAAAGGAAGCCTTGGGTCCTCACTTGGATCATCTTGAACTACATGAATGTTATGCTGCCGGATTGGCTTGGGATTGCTTCGAAGAATGAAAGCCTCCTAGCTTGGCATTGCTTCTCGCTTGAAAGATAACGACTAGTGGTGAGATCATATAGTTTGATTGTTTTGTATGCAAGATTTGTGCATGGTATTCAGTGTGTGTTTTATAGATCAGTTTATGAGAAATTTAGGGTTTTTTTATTCAATACAGCATGCTGTGTTTTGTTCACAAATTAAAAAAAACTAAAAATTTCATTGTGGGTATTGGCTAATCCTATTTGTTGGTAATGGGCGCCCCTATTCTGTAATTTGTGGAATTTTTGATGACTGCTGTGAATTTTGAAAGCAAATCACCCCCCTTGCTGGACTATACTTGTTGTGTGGACATTGGGATTTGTGCAAAAATTGTATAGAAACTTTTGGGTTTGTTTTGTGTTCCAATATTGGGCGCCTTGATCATTAGGGTCTTTTGTGCTTCATTTCATGTCTTTTAGATGAGTTGTGTGAGAGATATGTCCATTTTAGTATGATTTCAGGTGGCTGGCTTGACATTTGAAAGTGCGAAATTGGACAGACCAGAATCTTGAATCAATCTTTTGAAGAGAAGAAATCGGTTTCAGAATTTCCATTCAAGCAAGGAAAATGCTCTGTTACAATGCTCTTTGAATGGTTTTAATGCTATGCTCTTGGCAAGGTAATTCTCTATCATATTGTAAGCTGGCAGTAGTACTGACAACAGATCTTAAGTTTGTTTAATCTTGATTTATAATGCTGATCATCTATTCTGAAACTGCATTGTAATACTTTACATCTCCGTCATATGGTAGCTTCCATATCCTTCCGGGTTGGAAAGCACATTCTTGACGTTGAGTATTTTAGCATTCTTGCTTATTTCCTCTCAAAGCATTTTAATAAGTAGCGCTCCGCCATATGGTCGCCTCAACTCCATACTGGATTGGGTAGCATATACTTGGTGTTGAGTTTCTTTAAGTATTGTAATTTTTATTACTCCACTATATGGTCGCCTCAACTCCATTTCGGATTGGGTAGCACATACTTGGTGTTGAGTTCTCTTTCAGCACTTGTAGTAGAAGACCCTCTGACCATATGCTCGCCATCATCGGTGCCATTCTTCGTTAGAGTTCATTCCAGTTCTGTTTCTGCATTTAGATCCTCTGACCAATGCTCACACCTTGGCCTCTTTGGAACCTTGGTGTACATTCTGGTTAGAGTTACTTCAGCATCGTTTGGGTTATAGACTAACTCTAACTATTGTGTATTGCCCTGCTGATTGCAATTGGAAATTATTTTAAAAAAAAAAAAAAAATTGGCTCAGATTATTTCACTATTGCTCAACAAGTGTGGGCATCACTCTACAACCATATGATTGGTCCACAACTATAGAGAATTATATCTTGATTTGTGATATGAAGTTGTAATTGAAGGGTATTCAATACAAAGACAAGAAACTTTGTGAGATCGTAAATGATTTTTCAAGGCGTGCCCCCGAATAGATATGCAAGGTTAAGGATGAAAAAAAATGACTCTACACAAGGTCCAAGAAAAGCTAAAATGAGAGTTTAAGAAACATTGCTCGGAGGGCTAGGTCATATAGGACCTTAAATAAATAATACAAAAACATGAGTATAGGTGTTATATTATGAACACTTATTTTCAGAGACGATGAATCATATGACGTTAAGGTTTGGTAAAAAATACAAGACTAGATAGTTCGTGGAAGGACTACACACATGAATTTGGTATTCCATTGCCTAAACAAATATTTATAACAACGAAGAAGTTGTAGATGTTACGATCACGATAAAAAATATTTAAGATCCAGGTGATTCTTCCTTTAATAATGCCAAAACAAACAACAAACTAGATGATGCACTAAAAAGGATGGGTAAAATCCAAGAGACTAGTAAGTAAAATTTGGAAAGTGTTGTTTGGATTATGGACAAGAAGGGAATCATCGAAATGATTGTCCTAAGAGGTGTGGATACAAACCAACAACATCTCAAAATATCCAAAAAACATTTCAACATTTGAAGAATATAGGGACACCATACATCATATTGTCACTTGATAAAATGATATGAAAGGCAACCTTAGAGCATATGTTGTAGTTTTTGTAGATCATCAATACACAATGAAAAAATTACCAAGCATTATAAGACATGAATGATGATATTACAAGAAATGTCTTTATTGTGCTATTTTAAGGGAAATGGGTTTTAGGTCAAACACACTACACTAAACTACATAAACAAGGTTGCAATTTAGATATGAATAGTTTATAACAAAGCAACAGTAAACATAGACTTAATTCAAGGAATTGAAGTTAATTAAATGCTTAGAATTTGGTAAGGAGAGTTCATAGAGAAATACCTAATTATGACTTCCCTATGTGGTGTTAGACCCTGAAAATAAGACCAAAAACAACACTAGAGAAAACCCAAAAATTTGAAGTTGATATGAAAACTTGCATAAAACAACTAGGATCAAACTTTGGCTCAAAAAGGAGTTTGCAAGACCATAAAAATTGGGAAGTAGTTATAAGGGGCTTACCTCAGTCAAATAGTTATTCTTAAACAAGTTGGCAATCAACAATCATGCAATCCAACAAGAAATCCAATGTAGTATGAAGATCTTGACCCTTATTCCTATTTTGCAAGTAACTAGTAGATTCTATATGCTCTTTCACTACTCTTAAATTCAACTTTTGGTACATGAGGCACTGCCCTAGCAATTTAATTATGTTTTTATGATACAATAGATGGTGTAGAAATAAAATTAAAGTCTATCCTTGGATTTGAGTTTCAATCCTTTCGTGTCTTGAATGCATTAGCATTCGTGTGTACTTAGACTTGAATTTAAGTTAAGACCTTATTTGTGTACAAGATGACTATCAAAAGGCAGGAAAGAAAACAAGGCACAATAATTCAAACATATAGGGACTAAGGTTCAAGGGACCCCAAAAAAATGGATGACCAAGATCGAGCGAGTTTGATCCTAGTTAGGGAGATCAAGAAGCCACAAAATAGTGTTTTGGACATTTTGGGAGCATCCGAGGCCGTACTAAGGAATACAAATAATAAATTTGTAGGTTTTCAAGCATTTTGGGTTGAATGGAGATATTATCATTGAGCCAAAATGAACCAAAAGTAAAGTTGTAAGACACCATAATGTAAGGAAAGACAATACAACACCCAAAAAATGGGTAAACGCTCTAATAAGAGTCTAATATGAACCAATTATCCATATTCACATAAACACACTCATATCATAGTCTTGTACCAAAATTACCATAGAATGCCACACTTTAATGTGTGTGTGTGTGTACATATCGAAGTAAAATAATCACGTGTACCTGGGATGGCGTGAAAAATAAATTACTGCCAAAATCTATATAAGTGTTACTTGAAGTTAATATTGGGTATGATAATGAATTGAAAGTCAAGAGGAGGAGAGAGGTTACTTTATCATAGAGTCCAGCTCTGTGACTTGTAAAATAAAATAAACCTTGTCTCTTCGCAATCTGTGCAAGCATCCTAAGGTTCCTAGAATGAGCATCAATGCTTTTGTGTCTGAAGTGTGACAATTTGGAGTACCTGTTATTGACATAAAATATATTACTTGGTATAGATAGTTTATGGGTTTCATTAAGAGCTTGGTTAGAGCCAATATTATGTAAAGGTTAGTATTGATCTAATTTCTTAGTGATTTATGCAAAGAAGAATATTGAAGTAGGTCTACTCTTATATATATATATATATATATATATATATAACACAATTGTTTCCTAATATATCTTCTTTATTCATATATCATAAACATTCATTACAATCCATATAGACTCTTCAATTTATACCTCTACTCTCACACTTACAATATCTCTTTATCACTTATCTTACTATTATTATGTTCTCAATATATCTCTCCATGTGTTAATATCTCTATCTTCACCTATCTTACATGTTTTACAATAATGCAATATAAATACCAACTTGATACCTATACCTAATCAATAGACATGTCTTATAGGAAATGCCTCTTCTTCATGTAGTGTTTCTTGTGTTGTGAAGTGTTGTAGCATGCCATGTGGCTCGGGAAGGTTGAATACTTGGTTTCGTCAATCTAGAGATGTATTCTACTACTATAGTAAGGATGGAGTTTTTGTGGTGATCTTCGATGTAATTTATCTTTTTGCTAAAGAAACATGTAAACACTTGCAAACAAAATGGGACTATTCGTGAGTAGATCAATGTCTATATAAATCGATACCCAAGAAACTATTGAAATCACTAGGTAAAAAAAAAAAATAGGAACGGGTACATTATGGGTGCACTTTCCACTTTTCAAGGCCCACCTATGGTATGTGGTAGTGCTTATCACCCAAAGTAATGATGAATCTCTTAGGAATAGCCTCATAAACACCATGACACATCCATATGTAGGTATGTTAGAGATGCACATCATAGACATCTGAGGGTTATATGTCATAAACCACCTCATCCTTGAATGGTTTGATACACTAGGGCAAGTAACTTTATAGACTCATGTGGATGTCTACCATTTTAAAACCATCCAATAAAGTACATCTGGGAATAAGATGTTGTTGGATTTAGTCTCTTGATTGCTTTGACAAAAATCAAAATCTTCTGACTCATACTATCTATGATGAAGGGTAGAGACTTCCCATCCACCCTACATCTATGAATGGAATATACAATCCTCGACCTCTTGGGGTGGAGATGCCAATCATGCAATGGTGATAATGGAGTATGGATATGAATCCATGATTTGCTTCCCTTCTAATGCACACATAGAGTTGCCATAACAAATGTAGAGTCCTTTTTTTGTATTTGGCTCTTGCGACATCACTAAAAGACTTTCCTTATATGTTCAACACTCTTAGGTGTTGTATTTTCTCTATTGAGATGATAAGTAACCACATTTAGAAGTGGAAATAAATACCCAAAAATGGACAAATAGCCAAATTTTGCTTAAAGTTGCTATTTTAATAGTGCCTTTTGTCAAGGTCATATCTCCTTACTCGTTGATGCAAATTTGAAATCACAATGTGTGTTGGTAATGTCATCAAGTAAATTATACGTACCCTGAAAATTATTTGAGACATCCAACTAAAGGTTCAATACCAAAGTTTGCATCGAAGGGCTATAAAAAGTAAAACAAAATAATGTAGAGAAATTTGAAAAACAATTTTTTGAAAAGTTTTGGAATTCTGCTATGAATAACCATTTACATCAATGCATCTACCAAAAACCATGGGGATTTGTGCTTGTATTTCATGTTTGTCCTTTCTACTACTAAGAATAATTTTGAGTGTGTTTTATGAAGGTTGATTTCTTCTAAAAGATGACTTTTCTTGAGTCATGCCCAAAACCACCTTTGTATAAAATACTTCCAAACCTTATTTTCACATGTTGGGTACACTATGGATTCCTAATCATTAAGAGTCCAAATTTATCAACACCGTTTGAACAATGATTTGTGTTCATGAATAAACTTTCATGCATTGCTAGCCAATGACTTCTTAACTAATATTTCCTTTAAATACTTGAGGCTTCCATGGTGATTAAATTGTTGATTGTGTGCTGCAAAGATCACCATGTAGTTTCTATTTCCTTTGTTTTGTGTCACCAAAATAGTTGTTGCCACCACAAGTGGTTTACCAAGGAGCATATGTAGCAAATGTTTCTTCACTTTCTTACAATCAATGCATTGAGGTTGATTACATTTCAAAGGGTGACAAATGATTTTGACACAAATTCTTCAATAACACCAAATTATGTTTCATCATTTCAACATTAATTATAATATGTTGTTTGAGCCAAAACTAGTCTAGAATCAAAAACATTTCAAAGGTAGACCAATGACCAACACAAGTTCTTTGATATCACAAAAGTTCAATTCACCATTTCATATCAATTCTAGCATACCTATTGTGCCAAAATCACCCTAGCACCAAAAAATTATTTGTAACAAATCTTATCCAAGTCAAACCTACCATTTTAATTGGTGCCAATGCCTTGCCAATTCTAAATCAACACTAATTATAAATTCAATATAAAAATTGATTAAAATCTATATTGTTTCATCTTCATGTTCGCATTTCCTAGAAAGTATAAATTGATATAGATAAAGTAGTTTAAAGTCTCTTAAAATCCTTTCAAGCAATTGTTGACGCTGTGGATTGGACCCTCTGAAAGGATACTTAGCTCCTTTCCTCCACGTGGCACAATGGAAACATTTCTCTTGCTGTGGGTGGCAAACTTGAGGGATGGATCTCTAGATTAGGGGCTAGCTCCCCTTCATGCACCTTGAGGCCCTGTATTTCCTACTGCTAACAATGAAGGGGGGTGAAAAGAGAGAGAGAAACTAAAAAACAGAGCCTAACTAATGTGGTGATGCACCAAACTGGTTGTTCTACTCAGCGTTTACCTACACTTTACACCAAAGAGAAGCCAACAGACACTTCATTCGAATGAGAAACTGATTGCATCAATGTTTCAACAAGGGATCATGTGAAGGTATAGGGAGGAAGAAACTACCAGAGGTGTTCCAAAAGACACACTGTTGGACACCCTGTTCATATGCGCTTATGCTTTGAGGTGGACACTTCTTGTTGACCTGCAGAAAATGAGTCACAATACACTAGACATGCTAGTATAAAACTATGGCAGAATTAAAGAAAATGACTGAACATAAGATGATACCATAGACATATGCAAAGTGCCAGCTCAAATGGAGGTAAAACGCTTCTTTTAATTCAAGGTAAATTTCTTCAGGGCTTCACCATACAATGTTGAGAGATCCTTCTCTAAAAGGGATGTTACAATTATATAGAGAACTTAGGAAAATAGATCATTGACCAGTCAAGGGAAAGAAACCCATGCTGTATTAATCACTCCTACAGCGACCATAAGCCCATACTGCTACTGTCTCTTCTTAAATGTGTCTAGGAAAGCCATACTGTAGGTGCTTAAGTCATTGCTTTTGATGTCCGGGCTTGGAAGAGCATGGGTTACTTCTCCTAACAACTGACAAGGCCATCCCAAAGGTATGTTGACCAGACCATGCTCTCTTCAATGCTGAGCGCAATTGGCTGTTCATTAATGGCAACAAGAAAACACAAGGCACTCCTCTTCAATGCTCGCAACCAATTCCTTTATTGGTTTTTGATGGGGAGTATTTCACCTAAGTATTCAATTCTCTTGTTGACGGCTCATGTGCCACTTGCCTTGGTCTGGTCCATCCTTGGGTCTGCGCTTTGACTTGCTACACCACTTGGAGCATTTTGAGCTTTTGTCCCATGTGCACTGCCCATGTTCTGGGTTACCCGCTTCGCTTTCTCCTTCCTTGCTATTTTTTCCCTTTTCGTGGTAATTCAAGCTTTCGACGCTTATGAATTTCCCCCGGGCTCCTTTCTTTGGCGGGTCGCTGAGTTGTTCCTCGGGCTCTCGAGCTTTTGAATTCCTTCGGACATTTTATCCGAAGGGATTCTTCCTTTTATGAGTTTGCACTTTTGGACTTTCCTTGGTGGACCTTCGGGCTTTCTGCCCTTCATTTCTTTAGACAAAATGTCCAAAGGAATTCTTTCGGACATTTTGTCCGAAATAATTATTCTTTGATTACTTCCCAACGGCTAGCTCACCACTTTGAATTTGAGGTTTGTGGGACTGTCACCAAATATTTGAATCCCAACGGCTAGCTTACTGCCCTGAATTTGACGTTTGCGGGCCTATCACCCCCTTCGGCGATTCCTTTGGCTTTTTGCGAACAAACTTTTCCAAAGGGAAAGTGACCCTTCGAAAAAATTGAAAAGGTCCTCTCTTTTCAAAGCCAAATGCCCTCCGCAAGGACATCTACCCTTTGGACTTTTGTTTTCCGAATTCTTTCGAACTCTCTTTAGCTGTCGAATTTTTTCGGACAAACTGTTCGAAAGAATTCCTTCTGATATTTTGTCCGAAAGAATTCTCTTGAGTTTTCCTCCTTGGATTTCCTTCGGACAAAATGTCTAAAGGAATTCTTTCTTTACCCTGTCAACTTTTCTGAAGGGCAAGTCCTTTTTAGGCTTTCTGTCTTGCCCCTTTGTTTCGACCTGTTGCCCTCTGCAAGGGCAATTCGAGCCCAAAGTTACCCTTCGGGTTTTTTGCAAAGGTCCATTTTGTTCATTCCTTGCCCCCCGCAAGGGCTCCTTGGCCTCCAAGTCACTTTTCGAAAGAATTGTAAAGGTCCATTTGCTGCCTAAGTGCCCTCTGAAAGGGCACCTACCCTTCGGACTTTTTGCAAATGATCCTTCGACCTTTTGAACTTGGTCCATTTTGCCAATCAACAGTCCTCCGAAGTAACATACTTGTCTTGTTAAGCATCCGAGACCAAAATGAGTTTCAAGTCGACTCTTCCCTCCCAGGCCCGAAAGCATTTGGCAAGCAAAAGAGGAAAACACTTAATTTTTTAATGAAAAATGCCCTGACAGAGAAAATTTGCACAAGGCATATGAGGGATGCACTAGCCAGAACTTGGATCGAAAGACTCTTGCAATAAAAAGAAGAGGGGTGCCCAAATTTTTGGCATGCAAGACCAAAAATTGGTCACAACAATTTGACTCTTTTAAGTAATTCCACTCTTTAAATCATAGAGAATACATGCACCCACAAAAGCTATTTCATAACTACCTTTAATTTTATTAAACATAATTGATAAATTTGGCACATACAAGCCCCTCTTATTAACCATAGCATCTTTCATATATCTCCTAAGATTATGATCACCTTTTACTCAACCATTAGTGTAACATTTTCTTTTTTATTTGTTGTATTTCTCAAACCATAACTAGCTAAGTGAGGGAGCAAATCAATTTTGTCCTTATTATTATGAAGGTAAAAATGATAAAACATTATGTTAAAATCTTGTCTTAACTCAATGTTATTAAAGATTTTGGGAGTTCCTTATATTTTGGCACTCTTTGTATGTACTTGTGGATGGTATCACTTATACACCATCTTTTGATTTTTTCCTTGTTTTTTTTATGACAGTTAAACATGGGATTTGGAAGCCCTCACAACTAGACTGGCACCACTATTGACAACCAATTGAAACAACACCACCCAATACCAATCAAACAAACACAACTGGCCTATCTTTGGGCAAGTCAAATGTAGACAACCGATTGTGAGTTGAGCAATGATAACCAACGAGTTCCTTTTAAAACTTAAACCCAAGTTTGCATGACAATGAGCCCCTTTTGCCAACCCATATAATTATCCCTACATTTTTAGTTTTGCCTAGGTTGATAATACTTTTCTTTTACATATCACACTTTGAATGGACGTTTTACTCAAATCATTACTTAACCTCAATCATTAATATCGGTGGTCTTAAAAATTTAGGATATCAATATCTAATGCTTTTTATCTTTTCTAGCATTCGTAAGATGTTTTTTTATCCATTCCGCACATTTTGGTATCTATATTATCATAATGATACCACAACAAGTTCTCCATACCATTTCCATTTTGCTTTGGAACCCATACTATCATGGGCCCTACAAACATGTGTCCAATTGCTCAATATAGTGATTTGAGCCCAGATTACCTCGGTCTTAATTGTGACAACACTAAGCCTTATTAGTCGATCACACCCACTTCACCACTTAATCATAGTTAAGGATAGATATTATAAATGATATTTTGAACTAAAACATAATCTCCTCAAATATTTTTCACTACATTATATAAGGTTTACCTCAATTCATCACTTACAACAGTAAATTAACCAAAAAAACTACACTAAATTCATTTAAATTATATAAAATTTATCATTTATTCAACCAATTAAATAATAATTAATAATATGATTACAAACTTCAAAAAAGTTTGTAGACTCATTATTAGATGGTGAAAGACCCAATATATTCATGTTCTACTAAAACCAATGATACAAGGAAATGATAAGTTAATTTGTGTCTCTTTACATGATGTTAATATGAACAACATATAATCTAAAAATTGAGTTACTCAACTAATTACACTAACAATAGAAGGTTACCTGAATAAAGGATATATTTTACATTAGTGGAGCATATATTTCTTGTATTACCCCAAATTAAAAAAAAAAAAAAAAAAAAACAAAAACAAAAACACCAATAACTTGAAAGAAACTTTGGTCAAGGGTTTCATTTTGGATTTTATTCGAAAATGTGACTCAACTAAATATATTTACTAAATATCATGGCTAATGCTATGAGCACCACTTAATAAGACCATTAGAAGCTTTCATAAAGGCTTTCCAATTAAAAAATACATAAACTTTTTCCGTGTCCACCTTTAGCACCGTTAGAGGACTGTGTTAAAGACAAGTCACTAGAACAAAATTATATCCTTGATGACTTCATTCTAGAAGACTGTGTTAAACATATGTTATATAAATTCATGCCATATTTTGTTTCATACTTTCTCCAAGTTCCAGCTTAGAGATTCACCCCATCATGTAAAGCAATTCTCTCATAAACAATTTTAGTTTTATTCTATTAGTAAGGGATTTAGGCCCAACAAATAAATAGCAACATTTTGTGTTTGAGTTTTTTTCTCTCGTATTTTTTGGGTATAGCCTATCTTACAAACATATTCAAATTTCAATAAAGAACCAATCCAAATCTAAACTTGATATTTTGTATATAAAATACAGAACAAATACCTATTAAATAAAAAATACTAATCTATAACTATAACTTCATTGAGTAGATTTATCCCAAACAAATTTTCCCCAAAGACACTAGTCTTAACAATAAATTGCATAAATAATGATAATATCAGTTATTTGATAATCATATAAAGCACATATTTCCAAATCCTACTCCAAACAAATGCCCAACTTGTGATATATCTGCAAACTATCACTTACATGTTTGTTGCTAGTTGCAACTACCCTACTACTTATCAATTAACATGATAATCAATGTTCATTACCAATATAAATTGCAATAACACTACAATGTCTTATATTAGAACATAATTTTCATTAACGTTATCTAAACTATTAGCTTACATTTTTAATTAATTTTGCAATTCAACATTGAATAGAATGGCAGGGAAAAAAAAAATCACAGCAATGGCAATTGAATTGGGAATTTCCAAATGAGACATGCAAATTCCACAAATACAAACACTTTCTTGGTTGCTCTCTTCCCAACCCCTTGCCAAATTAATATAGGCAAAATAGAAGAGAGAAACACCCATGCGGCCAAAATTGAAACTAAATATTTTTGTTGCATGCATCACCTTTCCACTGTGGTAAATTTATAGTAGCTTCTTCACATATTTGTATGGAACATAAAACATGGAACACAACCATTCTGCTCATTTTTCTGATTCTGAGTCTGTTGAATCTGTTTCAATGGCTTGATATGCATTTGGCGGCACTTCATCTGTAATAGATCGATGTGGTTCATGCACATCAGTTCCCGGTCCCACACTATTCCTCTACAGGAAACAACAGTCATGTTATAACAACTTATTTGATGTCTTCATTCCTGTTACTTTTGTAATTGGTAAGCTGTCATGTAAAAAATGTTATAGGCATTAAATACATCTTCCTTTTGCTTCTAGGAGGAATACACTATCCATTTGACATTTTCTAGAACATTTGCTTGAATATGCATCTCAGTTACATTAATAATTTTGCCAATTTGTTATTTTGTTTTATTGTATGGAATACTCTAGTATTTTTTTACCTTTTTCCATTAAAAAGAACCATTTTGGCCAGATATTTATTTTTCCCCATATGTTTAACAGGTTCAACTAGAAACATATTTAAAGAATACACAACAAGATAATGATCATATTTGGCATATGCTATTATAATGCAACTATTAAGTAGAACAATAACAACTGTTTACTCTTACATGCTGTTTAGACAATAGAAACATGCACATTGCCAAAATATAGAACAAAAAATGCAAAGCAGCTACTCTGTCCACTAGAGATAAATGTTATTTTCGTGGAGCTAGCCAAGAATACAGAATGTGTGCTATCAATGCAAGCTCTCGAAAAAATTCTTCAACTAGGCTGCCAACCATTTGTTATCAAGTAGGCATTATTTACAAGAAGATAATAGTAATTCACATCCTTGCAACCTTACCGTAACAATTAATGCATATTTATACACTCATGACTCAAATGATTCCCATGCCGCAAAAAGATTAATGAATTTAGATATCACAAGGTACAAATATGCTATCATGTAAGATACTAATGTGATCCAATTTTCAAATGAGTAAAAAGCCATTATTCTTCGTCTCTTTTGCAATTGGTATAATACTATAATATTATGTAAAACATTTCGTATTTATTATATACATCTACTTTATGGTATTTACTATTAGAAAAGGCCATCCATTCAACTTTAAGTAGAAGACCCGAATGAAAAAAATCTCAATCATATCCAAAGCTGGCCTGCTGTATAATTGTTTCTTTCCATGTTTAGGTTAATCTCATAGCTGTCTTTAGACCTGTGCTATATTTAGTCTGTTGACTTCAGCGATATGTGTTGGAATTATTATTAGCTCTTGTTGTTTAGCACTTGGCTGGGAATGTAAATCCTGTTTTCAATAGCGTTCCAAGTGCTGAGCTATATGGCTGCTCATAATTTTAATACAAATATTTGAACCTTTTCCATTGTGCTGAAAAATATATATTCATTTTTTGTGATGTGGAATACTCTACTGTTTTTTTCCTTCCAGAAGACAGATCAGTGTCTGATACCATAATCTTTAAATGTTTTTTCTTCGTAGCTTCTGAAGGTTCAGCATATTTAGAAACGTAGCAGTTGTTAGGAAATAATAATACAGTGGTCATAAAAGTCGTGTATTTTAGTTTTAAAAATACCATGACATAGATAATAGAAAATAAAAGACCTTTACTTGAGGTGTTATTTATATAATGTCAATAATACTTATTTATTTAATGTAACGATGTACCATATTTAATTGGGGAATAGACGTTGACCCCTTTATGGTTAAGAAAAGTTGTATGAGTTATTCATCTCTCTCCTCTCTGTATTCATCATTTTCTGATCTGAAGATGACTCTCAGATAAAACATTACAGCCACATATTTCTCTCTTCAATATTTGTTTTGTGTATCGAGTTCTTGCAAAATTCATTTATGGTATTAGAGCCTACAAGCTAGGAGCGCCAAACACCAAAGTGTGGCTTCAGTGGGGTGTCATAAGAAAGAAAACTACTAAAAAGGATCCAGTAATCACAATGCGCCGTTAACTGTGGTAATGCATCCCAGCATGCACATAAAAAATCCTAGGTTCAAGTCCTAACTAATCCATGGAAAATGACAGCATTATCAAAGTTATAATCAAGTATGTGAGCACTCTAGCTCCTCATCTGCCATTGATCCAATCACATTGAGAAAATTTGTATTACCACCTTCAAACTCAAACAAACACAAACACGAAATGGATCCAATCAAGTTCAAAAAAATTGTACTACTATCTTCAAACTCAGAAAAACACACCACACTCAAAATCAACAAGTTTCAAGGCAAAATTGACAAGGGAGAAAAAGTGTGAATCTATGACAGTCATACACATAACGAATTGAACCGCTACTAATCTGGGGAATGGACAGACCCCCAAAAACTCCATGACAGGTTCAGCAGGTCAGATAGGATCAACTGGATGAATTTAGCTTCTATTGAATTTGTCATCCTTTAATTGGACAAATATGACACATTTGGCACATGCTGAATATGTCTGAATGCAGCAAACAAAATGGGGCTACATAATGGCCAAGACAGGCGACTTATCAACTCAGCTTCTCTCCAAAGTGAGCCAAGTTAGAAGCTGATGAATTTGACACCACCATTTTTTTCATGACGAATTTGGCTAGGGCCGACTATGAAAAAGAAACATACTGCCCAAATGGAAGGCCATTTGTTCACTTGCCTAATTGTTGAGTTTCATCTTCTGCAGGGGTGTCAACGATTATCTATTATACATCTGTAAGCCTAAATATGCACATGGGGTCATCTAGTAGGCATATAGAGTTGCAAGTCCTTGTAGGGAGTGTGTATCAGAGTTATCAGTTCAAAGGTGTGCATTGCAGAGTAAGATAATGGAGGTCATTAAGGAAGTATTCTTGCCCCACATTGATACCATGATGCTTCATAGTTGAACCAATTTTCTTTGACATTCGCAATTGGTGGTTTGAAGAGAATGGCACAATCCATCTGTTGCTGGCATTTTTTCCTATAATGGGTTTCTCCAGGTTAACCTTTTTGTGTTGTGGCGATGTTCTCATTGTAGTTTCTTTCTTTCAAGCCTTCTTGTTCATTTTTTTGATGCTTATTTCATTTTGAGTACAATGAATATTGATCAAACACTGTTAAGCTGAGTTCATCAGCACAATACTTGGAACAAGATATAATGCATTTGATTTCAGTCACACAATTGTAATCCGTTTAGGTGAATTTCTCATTGGAGTTTCCAAGATAATTATGGATCATTTTGATTTCAAAGCTTTGTTTTGTTGCTTCGATCGTGTGGGTTTCTTTATTTCAGATTTATGCCCTTTGACCTAGTTGGCAAAAGAACTAGCTAAAGGTAAATTACTTCCATTACAACAAGACATTTCTTGAAGGAAGTGTAACCAATAAGAAAGAAGCAGCAATGAGCATCATGAAGAGAATGTGCATCAAGGGAGGTTTCTGAAGTTGAAAGCCAATATTGCATCACACAATTAATGGATAAACTTGAAAAGATGTAATGACCCTTACTAATAGGATCACTAAAAACACTGGTATTGTACTAGGGAATTTCGTCAAACACTTCTACGAATATCAAAATTTATATTGCACTAGTAATTTTGTCAAACATGTCATAGAATATTGCACTGTAATTTCGTCAAACAGTTTGTAACCAGTCTAATTGACTTAGTTCAATAGAAATTATTGAATTCTGAAAAAAAATTACAGTCCTTTCACATAAAATATTTACAGCTATTTTCAACCTTACAATTGAACAAAATAAATATGCTAACAGCCTAATATATAAACCAGAAAAATTGGAACCTGTTCGCTGCCCCTGAACTGACCAGCCGCTGTAGAGTGTGGCGCAGGCACAGTCCGTACAGTACTGTACGGCACAGTCCGTATGGTACGGACGGGCTCTCCTTGCCTTTAAAAACCAAGCGCCCGGGTCCCTGGATGTCGCCGCTCAGCTGGGCGCCCTCCACAAAATTTTCCAAAAATTAAATCGCCCTTCTAGGATGAATCGCTGATATGTTGGGAAGAATTCCCTGCTGGTACGGATTTGCAGGTACAGGCCGTACCTGTACGGGCTACCACAAAATAAGTTGATGCTAAACTTGCCCCCACCACTGGATTTCAAACTGGTAAATCTGAACCTGAATGCTTGGCATGAAATAGCTGAATGCTATCTCCAATGTGCAACCCTTCAGAAGATCTCTCACTTTCTCAGTTATGCAAATCGCTTGAGAGGTATCGTTCTCAAGGATTAATCAGGTATTTGCAGACTCTGAAGTCATACAAATACTCAAGAAGATGCAATGATCAATAAAATGAATTGGATGCCAAATACTAGACCCATAGGGTCTATTTATGCACTTTTCGGAACTTCCAAGAGTTTCCGTAATACATCATACAAAACTTGTTATACTTTTTAAATAAAAAGTAATTTTATAAAAATAAAAATAAAAGTGCATTAAAATATAACAAATTTGGCCTCCATAATAAAATATACTATCTCCCGAAGCATTGTGAGCCATCGAATCGCAATCATGACCCTCTCACCACCTTCATCTGCCTACGAGAGTCAAGAATAGGCAAATCCACGTAGGATGTCAAGTCGCACTAGAGAGGGGACATGACAAAAGATGGAGACATTGATGGAGGATCTAAATAGCAAGTTTGGGATCTCTTGTGCCACTCAAAGCAAGATTAGGAGACAAGAGAGAAGCATCCCAAAGGAAAAGAGCAGCAGCCCCAAGGAAGCTCAAGAAATGTCCCATCTCAACCACCCTACAAAACAGAAGCCAAAGTGAACATTGCACCATTTGAAAGTGAGATGGATGCAGACAAGTTTAGAAATTGGCTTGCGCAGCTTGAGGTACATTTTAGTCTTCATCAAGTAAGTTAAGAACAGAAAAAATCTTTTAGATGCCTTAAGCTTTCTAGTCGTACTTGGTGCGAAAGCTATACTCATTCCATTTTATTGAAGAAATTACCATTAGTAACTAAGTGGGATGGTATTAAGATACTAGTCAAATATTTGAAATAAAGAACAACACGAGACTAGATGGCAATATTAAAGGCACAGACAAGGACAAAATGTGCAGGATACACCACTGAATTTAGGAGGGAAGCAATCCAATTAGGATTGTGCATGTCATGCCTTGCAAGCTAAAGACCATTGATAGTGCGAAAAATTTCTACATTGAGATAGAAAAATGAAGGGACAACAAGGACCATCCTACATTTCAAATCAACACATTGCATCCAAGCCTAAGGGGAAAGGTAAGGGAACTGCCATTGCCATTTGCAAGAATAAAGATGTTTGGAATCATCGTTATATAGATGGGCACACAGAAGAAAAATACTTGAAGTTGCAGCTAGAATTGTGTTGGTTTTATATACATCCATTAGTAATCCCAACTTGTTATGGTTTCCTTAATCTAAGGGCTTTAGTTCCATTGAGTCACCAAGCTTGGGTGGTGATTCTTGGATGGCATATGTGTACCTACCCCTAGATACATGTGTATGACCCCAAAAGTACATCTTCATCAATGTACTTTGGGCCACTTTAAAGTGGGGTCATGCTTATGATCACTTAAGTTGAACCTAATGAGAGGCTTATAAATATGTTGGGGTTTTCCATCTATCATACATAAGCAATAAGTGAAAAGTAAGCACCTAATGTCTCATGCCTCTCTCGCTCTATCATATTGTTCTACAATGATGCTTATGTATGCTATGCAATGATGGATTAGAGTCGCTAGATGATCATTTTCTCAATAATGTTGGTTAACTTAATCGGGCATATTATCAGTTCTAGCATGGTAATAGAGCATTGGGGTTAACCCTGAGAAGTTTTAAGAAGTGATTTGCAAAGCTAGGAGTGCCGAATCTTCTTGTTAGAATTTGGTGAAAAGCTTCAAGAATCAACTACAACATACATTTTGATTTTTTCCAAACTGCTTACATCGTTAGAAAGGTCTTGAAAAATCATTAGGGGTTTCTTATTTGTGTTTTTCGAAAGATTATGCAAAAATCCCTCTAGCATTAGTTTCAAACATTTTACGAACTATTGTTTACACAAATATCCAAGTGCATTTGATTTCAAAAGAAATTATAAAAGGTAAGTCTATGAAAATTCCAATTACGAAAGGTAAAATTTTATTATCTAAGGTTTGCTTAGACAATTAAAAGTAAGATTTGTTTATGATGAATAATTTTTATTATTTTCCCTTCAACTTTGCCCTAGGTTTTCAAAATTGAAAAATTAAGCTCCTTCCATCATAAATTCAAAATTTGATTTTTTGATTTTTGGAATATTCCTAGGTGTCTAAGTTCGATTTTTTTTACATTTACACCATTGGCTAAATAGTGGTAGGGCACAAGGGCAGTATTCGAGTGGATATTTTACCTGGTGGAGCAGAGATGATTGTTTCCAAGCAATGGCATTGCTGTAGATGGTGGAAAATTCTTTCTTTCACCACCAACAATAGATTTTTAAAACACCACCATCAGTAGTGGCATTGCCTTTGAGTTGTAGAAAGAGAAGAGGATGCTTCGTCAGCTATGGAACCTTCCTTTGCCCCCATCAATTATGTTGTCCACAACACGAACTGTGAAGGGACTTGTGAGAAGGAACCAAAGTGAGCACAATGGGGGTTGATGGAGGCACATATGTGAAGAGAAGTAAGCGCACAACAAAGGTGCAAGTTGAGGTGCATAGGTGAAGCATGGAAGGTGAACTACATAATGGAGTGTGGAAGGACAAAGGAATCATGGGTGGAGAATGAAGATCTTGTGCACACGGTAAGTGGAGAAATGGATAACGAAATGTGATGGTTGATCAGAGGCCAAGTAAGAATCATAGCTCATGGAGGAGAGCTTGCGAAAAGTAGTGCACGAAGGAGTCTTATGCATAACAACAAAGGCAAGAGAAGAAAAAGCAGCCAAAGGCTTTGTCACCTCATGTCATCAAGAAGGGATAGAGCTCAGAAGTGAAGTCAACTTTAGGTTTGTATGTAGCTCACTTGGTCTTCAAACCAAGATCAGGTCTCACTTGAAAGACACATCCTTTTTCAAGTAAGGAAATCATTCACTACCATACATTTGGAATGCAACAAGTGGTAAACAAATGCACAAATGTGTCAAATATTTTAGTGCCAAGTCTCAAACAATGTTTGGCTCATATTTATATTTCCAATGAATGGTTGTCATTATTTTCCATGGACTAGCTAGGACTCGAACCTAGGATCTCCCTTGTGCATGCTTGGGTGCTTTAGCACTTGCGCCACCGGCCCATTTATGACCATTGTGTTTTGGTAGGCTCTTTGTTATGGGTGTAGCTCATTTTCTCTACAATCCCTCGTTGAGCCACACTTTGGTGCTTGAGGCTCCTAGAGTGGCTCTCATACCAAGTTATTTTCCATGGACCAGCTAGGAATTGAACACTAGAATTCCCTTGTGCATGCTTGGTTGCTCTACCACTTGGGCTACTGGCCCATTTATGAGCATGGCTTTTTGGTAGGCTCTTTGTTACGGTTTGGATGCGGTTCATTTTCTCCAAAATTCCCCCTTGAGCCAGACTTTGGTGCTTGGGGCTCCTAGAGTGGCTCTAATACCATGTTCTTTTCCATTGACCAGCCAGGACTCAAACCTAGGACCTCCCTAGTGCATGCTTGGGTGCTCTACCACTTGAGCTTTCGGCTCATTTATGACCGAGTTTTTTTCGTAGGCTCCTTGTTACAGTTCGAGTGTGGCTTATTTTCTCCAATGGTAACAAGGTGGAAATTGGCAATTGGACAAAAGAATAAGGTGCATTTGAATATTTTTGTAATGTTTCCTTTTTCGAATTAAATAAAATGAGATCTTTAGCCTATCCATTATTTTCTGTAGGCAAAAGGGGTTGAAAAAGGGAAATAATTTAATAATAATGTTTTAAGTTGTCCTCAACATCACTTTATTTAGTAACAAGAAAATGACACTTATTCATCATTATTAAGTGGGGCCAAAAAGCATTAATTAATTACATGGCCAAAAAGTAATTATTCTGATGAGGGAAAAAAGGAATATCTAATTAAAAAGTAATTCAAATTAATTTAGGAGTAAGGTGAAATTGGGAAAGTGAGTTTATAAAAAGACAAAGGGCAATCATTGTTCATTATGATTGATCATTCATTTTTGACAATTCACAACTAAATTCAAAATTTTTTCGCTTCTGCTTGAGGACAAAATCCTTCACTGCAGTCGGATCAAAGGACAAAACCCCTCCAATCCACGGGTAATTCCGTATAGGGATTACAATTGAACTCAATAGGTTATTTACAGGGAGTCAAAAAATCAGGTTTTGCAAGAACCTACCATTTATTTTTGGAGGTTGTGAAGTCGCATCAAAAACAAATTCTATAATCAATTTAATAGGGTTTGCCCTAGCTAGGTGTCATCCCCTTTTGCCTTAGTTTCACTGTCCCTACTTGCAAAAATCAGATCACAACTTTTTGGTGCTGGTGGTGTTCTACTGCAAAAAAAAGTTTAGATCCGTATGGATCTGTACCATGGCCGTTCTCTCTCAAACTGGGCAGCATCGTAGCATCTCAGGGCTATCGTACTGAGCTTAGCCGTTTCACTTAAGGTTCAAGGATTTTTATACGTTTCAAGCTGATTCAAGGTTAGGGTTTGGTAAAAAATCGGCATTTGATTTTTTATACTGCAGTACTTTTCCAAAATGGAATAAAAGTTCGAATTTAATTATTGATTATTAATTTGCAACATATTGTCATCTTTGTTTTATAAGATTCCCATCTTGATTAGAATTGCAAAAATATAAAATTCAAAATTTAATATTTAGCCTGAGTGAGATATTGTATTAGAGCCATTTTCTTGCTAACCTGTGAACCATGGGGTCACTACATAAGGATATTATGACCAATTTTGATCTATACAAAACTCTTCCAATGGAGATTCAAACAAAAATCTCTTTTATAGACTTTATGGAGTTGATGGAGTCACAAAATAGAAAAGGGCACTATGAGTAAGTGTAGTCAGATAAAAGGAAGAGAGAGCCAAGGTCCAAACCTCAAAACCCTACTAAGGAGCAAAAGGAATTCTACATGCAAGTTGAAGGTAAGGATCTTTTGTTAGAAAAAGATATTTCATTTACTTCTTAAATTGACTGTCAACAAAAAGTTTGTCTTAATGAAGTGGAGGAACAAATATCGCTTGTTGAATGCAAAATTGTAAAGGATGTTTCAGTACTTTCTAGGGGTATTCCACCAAACACCTCTCTAGATCAGTAAAACCCCATTATGCTCCCAAGCAAAAGACATGAACTATTTGAAAGAAATTCATAGTTCATAATAGTTAACAATCCCAAAGGGGTCCAATATCTCAACTGCAAGCCACATATCAACAATGATAACAACAAAGCATTCAGTGTCAACAAGGTTTGGTCCATGCATGGGAACCACAAAAAGGCATGCCAAAACAATCAATTGTTGTTTTTCAAGATTTTAAAGAGGTTTTTTTGGTTAATGCCAAATTCATGAATTTTCAATATAGAAGAGTTGATGCAAATGTCTCTTAAGGCATTGAAAGGAGAAGTTCATATGAATATCAGAGTACCACAACATAAGCATGGTGGAGTAACTCCAAATGTGGGTATTTGTGCAAAGGGTCATCAACGAGATATGAGGGAAGTAGATGGTGATAGTATCCTTCCATCAAATGTTAGAAAGAACACACTCATGGCAGCTACGAGTCTGATTTTCAGCTTTAATGTTGCTGTCCTCGTCATCACTAGCTTCTACATTACTCCATTTACAACCATACAAGTGGATTTGCAGGGATGTCTAGATGTGGGAAGGAGTAATTTTCAGTTTGGGACTACTAACGGGGAGTTTTCAGCCCTTTCATGCCTTCCCACCACTTCTATAGTGAACATACTGCTGAATGCATCACGGGTTTGTCATTTTTGTAGTTGTTAAATCATCTCTATATTGCTGGTTTTGATAATTTCAATCACTAACAACTGCGATTCTACACATTTGAAGGAAGTTTGCAAATTTTCAAGGTTGATTTGGGATCCTCGCATTTGTAGAACGGTTCACAGATTGCTTGAGGGCAAGTAATTTTGGAAAGCGCAGACTGTAATGTCCCCTTTTTCAAATTAAATAAAATCAGAGGACCCTTAACCTATCTGTTATTTTCTAAAGGCAAAAGGGGAGGAAAACAAAAAATAATTTAATAATAATATTTTAAGTTGTCCTCAACATCAATTTACTTTCTAAAGGCAAAAGGGGAGGAAAAAGGGAAATAATTTAATAATAATATTTAGAGTTGTCCTCAACGTCACTTTATTTAATAACATGAAAATGACACATTATTATTAAGTGGGGCCAAAAAGTATTAATTAATTACATGGCATTTCAACTTCCCTGGAATGGAATTCAAGATTTGGAACAACCTTTTAGAGAATGGGGGAAGCAATTAATGACTGGTCAGAATTTGGAACCAGCTTTATGGAGTAGGATAACTCTTTTACTATGGAATGTATGGAAGGAAAGAAATAGAAAAATCTTTCAATAGGAAAGTAGAGACATCTCATTTGTGTGAGAAAAGATAACAATGAATATTGCGGAATCCATCAAATATAAAGTTAAAATACCTCAGAACATGTCGATGCAATGGGTTAACCTCATAAGAAACTTGCCTCTTACTTTGAGTAATCATCAAATATTTGTTTTTAAATTGAGGAGGAAATCTAAAGTGGAAGGTAAGTGGTCAACCCCTCCATGTGGATTTGGAAAGCTAAATACAGATGGAACTTCTAGTGGAAATCCAAGGAAAGTATGGGTGGAATATGTAGAATTTTTGATGGATCAGTTGTCGTCTTCTTTTCAAAAAGATTGGGCTGTGCAACAAACAATTTGGCTGAAATAATAGCAGTTTATAGAGGTCTACAAGAAGCATTTAAAGTTGGATGGAAAAAGATTCAAGGGGAATCTGATTCTCAACTTGTCATTGGCCTTCTATCCACTTCGTTAATGAATAAGGCCAAGAAATGGCGAATAAAAAATCCAACCGCTGAAGGATACATTTCAAGAGATCCATGTCAACCATGTTCCTTGGCAACAAATAGAGTAGCTGATGCTTTAGCTAACTGGGTGTTGGATAATAGTAACATTGTTTGCTATGGGACCCCATTGGTATGGTGGCCTACAAATTTCCAAGAGGATATCCAGGAGATTTTAGATTTAGATTGACTTAATGGTTATTGTTGATGTGATTAGACTTATTTCTTGTGCCAGAGTTTGGACTAATAGTTTTCACACTTGGCATAGTCAAAGTTGTATTTTTCAATTTCTCTGACATGTATGTATATATATATATATGTAGCTATATATCTATACATATACATAATATACATATATATATGTATATTATGTATATATATAGCTATATATCTATACATATACATAATATACATATATATATATATTATGTATATATATCTATACATACATACATACATATATACATATGTATATTATATATATATTACTATATCTATAGCTATATATCTATACATACATATATATATTTATATCTGTATCCATATATCTATGCATACATACATATATATATATATATATATATATATATATATATATATATTAAAATTAATTATTATTATGAAATTCTAATTACTTTAGGGTTAGGGTGAAATTGGAAAAGTGAGTTTATAAAAGGACAAGGGGGCAATTGTTGTTATGATTGATCATTCATTTTTAACAATTCACGACTAAATATAGAATTCTTTTGCTTCTGCTTGAGAATGAAAACCTTCATTGCAGCTGGATCAGAGGACAAAACCCCTCCAATCCACAAGGGTAATTCTGTACAAGGATTACAGTTGAACAACTCAACAAGTTATTTACAGGAAGTCAAAAAATCAAGGTTTGCAAGGAGCCACCATTTATTTTTAGAGGTTGTGAAGCTGCCGAGTCAAGGAAAAATACCAGAATCAATTTCATATGGTCTTCCCTACATAGGCATCATCCTCTTTTGCCCTAGTTTCGCTGTCTCTACCTGCAAATATCAGATTGCAACTTTTGGGAGCTATTGTTGCTACTTCTGCAAAAAAAAATCTAGATTCGTATGGATCTGTACGACGCCCGTATCTTAGCCGTTTTCTATTAGATTGGGCAACATCATAGCATTTCCGGGCTGTCGTACTATGCTGAGCCGTTTCACCTAAGGTTTCAAGGATTTTTATGCGTTTCAAGCTAATTCTTGGTTAGGGTTTGGTAAAATCAACATTTGGTTTTTTATGCTACTGTACTTTTCTAGAATGGAACAAAAGTTCAAACTTAATTATCAATTATTAATTTGTAGCATATCGTCATCTTTGTTTTATAAAATTCCAATCTTGATTAAAATTGCAAAAATAAAAATTTCAGAATTCAATATTTAGCCTAAGTGAGATATTTCAGTTTTTATTTGCATTTATATTTTGTGTAGAATCTTCTAGGAGCCATATCTTCATTTAAAACTACATTTTGAGCGTGTTTGGAGCATCAAAAAGGTAATTTTGAGCTCTACATTTTGGAATACTAGAATTAGAGAAAATTGTATAGTGTGTTTTAATTAGCCAGTATGGAATCAATTATTAACAAAATTACTAGGAAAATAAGCCACAATGATGAAAGATAGGAGTGCTCATACTATATAAGGTCTAGACATACCCATCAAAGGTGCTCCAAGAGAATTGTTGATGTTGAAGAAAGGTTGGAGAATCTGGGAGGGCCAATGAAGGACATGGATTTCGCAAAAGCCTTAAGCTTACATGACTAAGGCATGTGATACTAATGATGATGAAATCTCCTTGCTTTGTCATAATTAAGTTAAGATGGATGAAAGACTGGGAAGAAAGAATGATTTTGTTGCTAGCATTTTAAAAGAAGAAAAATATATCCATGAGTTGTTAAAAATGGATGAAGAGATTGCTGGATTGAAAAAGCAAAGCAAAGTTTGTGTTGATATGGAAGTTCAAACAAATAATGATCAGCCCTCTATGTATGATGTTACAATGATGATGACACTATTGATGTGTCCCACGTTTTGAATGATGGTTGTACACATCCTCATTATGTGATTGATACTAACAACTCTTAAGATGTTCATATTGTTGATATTTCTCATTAATTCACTTCTCAATTCACCAAATTTGAGAAACACACTGGACACAATGGCTCTAAGGTGATGCGGCAGATGGGAAATACAAGAAGAGGACTTGAAAAGCATAGTCAAAAGATCGCTTGTTAATGTATTTAATTCCCATACACTTTTGTATGATTTTAAGACGCACTTGTAAAATTTATTTGTAATTTGTGGGTAGGCACTAATTGGTGCATACTTATCCACAACCTATTATTAAAGAAGATTATGAATTAAGTAAATACTTAATTGACTTCTATTAATAATAGTTTTATCTTATTCTACTTCTAACTCACCAAAACCATATTATGGATGAGAGTTACTGTTAAATTGATAGAATTAGGCTAGTGCTTTTAATCAAAAGAGATAGCCATGCTACTTGGATGAATCTATGTTACATTGTTTCTAAGCTTTCATATATTTATTATGCATGTATTGTGGGTGTTTGTCTTATGGTAGCTAACATGATTTTAGACCCGATCCAAATAATTTAGTTTGATATTAGAGCTATAGAAGCTTCACCTTGTTCTGGATACAAGTTTAAAGATTAAATATGTAGAATTTCATTATTTTTTCTGCATATTCGACATTCTTTTCAATTTTAAGACCCATAGCTTATTTTTTTCTGCATTTTAGGTTCGAGCCTATATTTAGTGGCTTACTGCAAATAACCATTATTATGCTTTCACCTTGCCCTTATGGGATCATGGTTGATCATAAATTGGTGAATGTAGTGAGGTATTAAGCGTTGAAGCAAATTTATTTTATAAAAATCCCCTAGGTTAGAACTGTGTTCCAATAGTTGTAATAATCACAGGTGTTGTTCTGCACAAAACAGTAATTAGTTTTACTTGATCCATGGTGTGCAGGGTACTGCCCCAATACTCTAACCATTAGACAACATTATAAATGGATTTTTAGCTTTTACATACATCATGGTATATACTAAGTGCCTAGAATTTTTCTTTTTGCTAATAAGAAGCCTCTTGACCATTTGATTTTGTGGTGCACCGGTAAATGATTAGCCTCAAGAAGTTACTCTCTACGTACCACAGAGATGGAATAGTGTGATTGTGGATGGTGGAAACCGTTGTAGTTAGTGCCCTTTGGGCCTTTTCACTATTTATGACTATGGATTCATATCTTAGAAAGCATACATATCAAACATACCTCAACCTAGTATTTCTAAACACAACTTTGGTTACATCAAGTTGCATTGTTGCAATATTCTCTGTTCAACTTCAGTTGCAGGATTTTCTGTCCAGATTTAGTTTCAGTATCTCTATTTGAGGTTCTATTTTTTCAGACAAGAATAGTGAAAGGGCAAAGCAAAGGGCATTATTTTTGGTAGAAATGGGTTTATCAATTTTTTTTGATCCATGTAGGAAGGACACAAACCAACATTTCTGTGTGAATAAAAAAAAAATGGGGGGCAATTGGCCGACTACACCAGTATGATTTTCTAACCAAGACGATCATTTTAGTTGGTATTTCAATTTTTTAGAAAAAAATTTACATATAAATTTATTTTTACCTGCAGTCCTGAAAATGAGTTTTTGGATTTTTTTACCAATAGACTGATTGCACCATTGTGATTTTCTCATTGAGACAAACTTTTAATATGTATTTTCAGAAACATTTTTTTTGCATACAAAATTTTGGACTTTAAATTTTTGTGCTAGCAATGACAGAGAAAAATTTAACCCTCTTAAGTTCCAACTACTTCGGTTGGAAATGATACATTTCCGATGTGCTCCTTAGCAAGGATCTCTACTACATTGCAATGAATAAAGAAGATTCACTTTTAAATGTTGTTAAATGACAAAAATGACAACCGTTTTGATGAGGCCGGAGGCATCTTTGGTCAATCAGTATCCTTTGAATTGAAGTTTCATTTTTATGGCGTCATGGAACCTTATAAAGTTTGGAATACTTGAAGGAACTTATTGGAAAACATAGTAAGATGGGGGCATGCCAACTAAAAAATGAGCTCATTGCTTGATTTATAAACTAGGTGGATATTCCTCTCTAAATTTCACCATGGATCTTACGACTTCTAACAAAATAATGATTGGAATATTATTGTTCTAGGCTATTTATCATGCTAAAATAGAGATAAACTGCAGTAAATGAAATGTACAACATACTACACATGAACATATAGCATATAAATGACCAAAGCTCACAATAAACACGAGTTATCTTGGCAAAACTTGATGTGGAAAAATTTCCAATGGGTGAGGCAATTGTACTCCCCTTCCACTATGTAATGCAAGAAATGTACAAGGTATAGACAAACATGGCCTTCAAGGACAAAATTCTCACTACCAATCTATCCAAAACTTGCACACAATATTGCTTTGCACTTTATCATACACTTCACTGAACTCCAACACAATTGAACCAACCATCTACAGTTAGGAAACAATGAGACAACAAGAACAAAGACTCAAAATTGCAACTTGCAATGTGAATCCATGTTCAAGACTTCTCACTGCATTTTCTAATGTCTTCTGCCTTGCCAAGGTCTATATTTATATGCTCTCAACCTTGGAGTCCACCAAGAAGTTTAAACGAACCGACCATGATAATAAGAAATATTTGCAACTGTTCAACTTCGAGCTTTTTGTATGGTGGCAAAACTGTCAGTGTATGCAAACCTTATGCAATCGCCACTCACACACTGGCAGTTGCATAACCGCCACCCTGCAAAGAGCGGTGGTTTCACTATGTATGAAAAACCTCTTCAATTTAAGAGTTGAAACTTTCTGATTTCATCACTATGAGGATTTTCGGATTACCTCCATATTAACTCTGCCACTATAATATTTTGGTATGATGTTTTGAATATGAAATGTCTTACAATAGTGTCTTAAAAACATGAATTACATACAATTAGATATAGTGGAAACATCTAATATACATGACTAGTATATAACGAGCCAAATTTGGATCATACTGTTGAACACACAATCTACTGAGAGGGGGGCGAATCAGTAGATTAGCTAAAACCTGGTTCTTAGAAATTTTAAACAAGATACTCAAAGTATATGCAAAGTAAAGAACAAAACAAAGATCACACATATACACAAGCCAACTCAACACCAGATTTTAACGTGGAAACCCAAAGGGAATATCCACGGTGAGAAAAGCTTCTAGAAGCTATTGTTCTAATTCAGCCTCACAGAAAAATATCTTACAGACAAACCTCACTGGTTACATTCAAGAGCACCCACTCTAAGGAAGCGTCAACTTCCTAACTGAGCACCAACTCAATTTTTCTGATGGCACCAACCTATCAGAGAAATGAAGCTACAACTTCAAAAATTACATAAGAGATTCATAATGAATCTTGTACACTTTTTTGTTACAAGTCTAGTATGTAACTGCACCTTAGCTGTGTGTTTTCTCGACTTCTCTGCCTTTATCTCTTTGTGTCTGGATATCTTGTACTTTGACACACCTTATTTTCTTTGCCTCTTTCATGCTGTCTGTATGTCTTTTCTTGACACTTTTGAGTTAACACTAATTATTTTTGCAGCGGCAGTAAAAAGACAACACCGTTCAAATGATCTGTTTGTAGCATATATAGACAAATGCATCTTAGGGTTGTCTCTCTATGAAGTGTTCACACTTCAATTTAACCAGTTCAATCTTTTGATCTGTATTCAATGCGACTTTGACTTTGTGTTTCGATTCATGCTTCAAACGGCAACATTCAAATTTCTTTACTGTCTTTGGCATCTACACTTCTATTGCACTTAATTGCGCCGCTTCCTTGATAACTTCTTGTTTGCATTTAATGTGACTCTGACTTCATGTCTCAATTCACGCTTCAAACGACAACGTTCAAATTTATTTACTGTCTTTAGCCTCTGCACTTCTACTGCACTTAACTGCGTCGCTTCCTTGATCACTTCTGGTCTGCATTTAATGTGACTTTGACTTCATGTCTTTATTCATGCTTCAAACGGCAACGTTCAAATGCCTTTACTGTCGTAGGCATCTGCACTTCTACTTAACTGCGCCGCTTCTTCGATCACTTTGATTGAAATATTTCGAGCTCCGTGAAGATATATCGAGTTCAACACCGGTTCCAGTTGTTCGTATATAGACAGTTGGAAGACATTGATTGTGGGCTTTTTAAAATTCCTTTGTCACATCAACTTCCCGTTCCTTTCTTTGTCGGATCTTTTCTTATGACCTTTTGACACCTGTCAAAAGCACGTGCTCTCGGAGGATCATCTGAGTTTACTATCCCATTAACCATCGAGCTCATTTTCTTCTCTTTTTACATCTCGCTACTTTCTATACCTTGGGTTCGCTTCTGCTCCTTTAGATTATCCTCAATATGCTCGATCTTTATCCTTTGTTTTTAGTGTTAAACTTCGGCATGTTGACGTGATCTCATTTTCTTCGGCATCTTTGTAATGCTTTTGCACCATTGATTCTTGTAGACTTGCTCGATCTTTAACATGCCTTGTCCCTTTGAGAATGCCCTATAAGACTTCCACACTTTATCTTCAGCAAAGTTGCAAGTGACCTCTCTTCGGACAATTTGTTGTGGCTTTTTGTCAAGGGCCTTTCGAGACAATTTCCATTGAATTTTTGTCCGAGAGGCATTTCTTCAGACTTTTTGTCCGTAAGCTGCCCTTTGGCTTTTTTGCAAGTGTCCACATGACCTTTGCAACATTCAAAAGATACCCTTCGAACTTTTTGCAAGGGTCCATTTGCCCTTTGGACTTTTTGAAAAGGTCCACTTGTCATTCAGAACTTTTGCAATGGTCCACATACCCTTCAGCATTTTTGAAAAGATCCCTTCGGAGGCTTTGAACGGTCCACTTACCCTTCGGCATTTTTGAAAAGATCCCTTCGGAAGCTTTGAAAGGTCCACTTACCGTTCGGCATTTTTGAAAAGATCCCTTTAGAAGCTTTGAACGGTCCACTTACCCTTCGACATTTTTGAAAAGATCTCTTCGGAAGCTTTGAACGGTCCACTTACCCTTTGGCATTTTGAAAAGATCCCTTCGGAAGCTTTGAACGATCCACTTATCCTTCGGAACTTTTGCAATGGTCCTCATACCCTTCGGACTTTCTGAAAAGATCCCTTCGAAACTTTTGTTCGGGACAATTTCTCCGAATGAATTCTCCAAGACACTTTCTCTGAAAGAATTCCAAGTGGCGCTCATTCCCTTCGAAAACTTTGTTGTGGACAATTTGTCCGACAACTTAGTCAATTTTCCCAAAAGAATTCCCTTAATCAAATCTGCTCAACTCAAGTCTTCTTGACTTAACCCAATTGCCTTTTTTGAGTAAAAGCACTTCACAAATGCGATTTACTCCATGGTTCTGCTCAACTCAACCTTTGGGATTAATGCAAGATCAGTTTCAATCTCAATGACATCAAGGACATTAACCTTTGACATCAATGACAATTCCATGCTATCAACTATCTTCTTGCTCATATTGTCAACACATAACTCCCCAATTTGAGGCTTTTAAGTCCTTGGAAGCTTTAAGAATTTTGTAAGGAAATTTCTACCCAACATTGAAAGATCCTTAATGGATCCCTTCTATTGAACTGCTGTAATTTTTGTATTTTCTTTTGAAATTTGTGTTTTTCTTTGTTTTTGGTTTTTTGATGAATTTTGCAACAAGAAAATAATTGAAATGCAAATGCATAAACAACTTATGGAAATTAAACCTAGGTACAACCAAATCCAAATTCGAATGAGTAGAATTTCTAAATATTTAATCCAATAACTAGCTGATTACAGATTGCCAATAATTCAGGTGGAAGACAATGATAAACAGCCAACCTGAATCACTGAATATACTCTTAAACCCGAAAAGAATGGCGGCCAGCTAATTGACTCCTTGATAGATGCGCTGTTGTGATCAAAAATGGCTGTCAAGTACAGCCGTACGGATTCCAAAAACAGTCAGGTACAACAGTACCAATAGAATCTTCACACTCTGAAGTCGTCCCTTTCTAACTGCTGCGTTCTGTCCAAAACAAAGTCCAGCGCCTTGCCAAGGGAAAATAGAACAAATCTCCACGAACCAGAATAGACACAAACCATTGTGTGGGGGATACGTCCCAACAAGTCAGCGATTGGGGTTTGGCATCCCAATGCTACACGACTCCAAAGCGCACTTCTCCAAAATAAAATAATATGTTAATGAATGCCCATTCCCTTCTTCTAATCGCCTCTTATAGCCTCTTCATACTAGACTGACCCCTAAAAAGTGGACCAAGGAGCGCTTAAGTCATAATTAGAATAATTCCCTTATAAGAGGCCAAGTGCATAGAAAATTGTGCCTTTTTCCATATTAATAGAGATCCGTCCACCGAAAGGTTCTGACTTATGAATGAAATATTTAGGAAAGTCCGAGACCTTTCCAACGAGCTATTACACCCCAGTGCACGCATCCAGATGAGGCCAAAAACCCCTTATAACCCCAAATTGGCTATAAACTTAGCCTTATTTAAATAAAAGACGGAAACTTAAGTAATATAAAAATATAACCCAAGTAACCAATAAATGCCCAACTGACATCACGAACCGACGAAGCAACTTGTCACCTATCTGTGACTGAAGTCGGAAATTAAGGAACCACTGGCAGTCTCATCCCTAAAATCTAGGGATGCTCCTAAAATCTAGGGAACAAGCCCTATCTCTCTGAAACTGAACCCAAAGAGTAAACTCATAGAGTCCCAACCCTGGGCCTGACCATACCTCCTAAAAAGAAGGGATAACCTCCATAAATGTAGGAACTGCCTCCCAAGAACAAGGAATGTCTCCCAACTGATCAATAACTGCCAGAACACCAAGTCCCCAACACTTAATAATCAAATTGGGTCTCTATACAACCCTGTCAACCTACAAGACCGCATAATAGGCTGACTCACATGTCACTGCTAGACTGGGCTAGAGTGGGGACATGACAGTCCTCCCCTCTCGGAGATGCTTGCCCACAAGCAATTGTAATGCTGGATGCTGTAAAATTCTCTCATCCTCCCAGGTGGCATCCTCTATGGGAAGATCTCTCCATCGAACTAAATACTCTCGAATCACCCGTCTCCTCAGTTGCCGTTCCCTTACCTCAAGAATCTCATCAGGAACCAAAATCAATTTACCTTCCTCATCCATAGGAGGTAACTCGGGTGAAACTGTTATATTCTGTCCAAGGGCCCTTTTTAGGCGAGATACATGAAATACATTATGAATTCTGCTGCCTGCCGGTAACTCAATCTCATATGCAACCTCTCCTACTCGTTTGAGCACCCTGTATGGACCATAGAAACGTGGTTTGAGCTTTTCAGCTCCCCCCCTTTTTAAGGGTGCTCTGTCGATATGGTTGTATGCACAGAAAGACCATATCATCCACCTCAAATGCTCTCTCAATCCGGTGTCTGTCAGCGTACATCTTTTTCTGATTTTGGGCCTGCTGTAAATTCTCTCTGAGAGATCTCATGACATCTTGGTTCTCCTGTAACCAATCCTGAGCCAAGGGAACTCTACTGTCGCCAAGTGCCAAATCAGTGAAAGATAATGCCTCATATCCATAGAGAGCTCTGAAAGGCGTCATGCCAATGGACATATGGTGCGAGGTATTATAACAATACTCGCCCAAATACAACCAACGTACCCATGCCTTTTGCTGCCCTGACACATAGTTACGCAAATATCCCTCAACCCACTTGTTGACTATTTCGGTCTGCCCATCCGTTTGAGGGTGGTAACTAGTACTAGGTGTCAACATGGTGCCTGTAAGCCTGAAAAGTTCCTGCCAAAAGGAACTCATGAACCTGCTATCCCTGTCACTCACAATGGTCTTGGGAAGACCGTGGAGTCTAAACACCTCTCTGAAAAATAACTCAGCCACCTGTGATGCTGTAAAATCTAGTGCAATGGGAAAGAAGTGGGCATACTTTGTTAACCTATCCACAACCACATAAATACAATCTTTCCCCTGAACCCGAGGAAGACCTATAATGAAATCCATGGAAATCCCTATCCACTTTTGTTCCGGTATAGGTAAGGGCTGCAATAATCCCGCAGGGTATGTATGCTCCGACTTGTTCTGTTGACAAGTCACACTCCCGAACATGCCTCAAAACATCATCTTTGAGACCCTTCCATGAGAATCTCTCTCGAATCGCCCTATAAGTTTTCACATATCCTGGATGTCCTGCCATAGGAGTATCATGATGAGCCTGCAAAATTTGCTCCTTCAACTGTGAACCTGGAACAAGATAAACCCTGCCTTTGTAGTAGATAATGTCATCTACCACACTATATCTGTCATCCACTACCACACCCTCCATGATCTCACAAGCATACTGATTCTTGGAATACTCAACTAAAAGTTGAGCCTTCCAATCCGCTGAAATCTCGCTCAATGAGCAAAGGGCGGCCAATGAAGGTTTCCTAGAGAGCGCATCAGCCACAATATTATTCTTACCTTTTATGAATTCGATATCGAAGTCATAAGCTTGAATTTTGCTAATCCATTTTCGCTGTCTATCATTGAGCTCCTTCTGATTTAGGAAATATTTCAGACTATTGTGGTCAGTTCTTACCACAAATTTGCTGCCAACAAGATATTGTCTGAACTTGGCCAACGCATGCATGATAGCCAACATTTCCTTGTCATAAGTAGAGTACAACCTTTCATTATTTTGCAACTTTCTACTCTCATAGGCAATAGGATGTTTGTTCTGCATCAACACGGCTCCTATACCCAATCCCAAAGCATCACACTCAAGGACAAATGGCTGCGAAAAATCAGGTAGTGCCAAAATAGGACAAGTGCTCATAACCTCCTTGAGTCTATCAAAGACCCCCTGTGCAAGTTCTGTCCATCTGAAGGCTCCTTTCTTAGTAAGATCTGTCAAAGGTGCTGCCAACTGAGAGAACCCCTTAACAAATCTTCTATAATAAGCACACAACCCAACGAATCCACGTAACTCGGTAATGTTCTGAGGGACGGGCCAATTCTGAATCGCCTGAATCTTCTCCTCATGCACCTTAACCCCATCAACACTGATCACATGTCCCAAATATAGTACTTCCCTCAATCCAAACTCACATTTGGAGAGCTTAGCAAATAGAGACTGGTCCTCCATTATGCTAAGTACCTCCTCAAGATGTCAGAGATGATCCTCCCAAGTATCACTGTAAATTAATATATCATCAAAGAATACTAGAACCGACTTCCTCAACTGCTTGTTGAAGATATGGTTCATACAGGACTGGAAGGTAGCTAGTGCATTGGTAAGGCCAAAAGGCATTACCAGGAACTCATAGTGCCCATAGTGACAACGGAAAGCAGTCTTGTGTACATCCTTTGCTCGTACACGAATCTAATGGTAGCCAGAACGAAGATCAATCTTAGAGAAATATAGAGCCCCATGAAGTTCATCCAACAACTCATCTATGCGCGGAATAGGATATTTGTTTTTGATTGTTTTCTTGTTCAAAGCTCTGTAATCAACACACATCCTTAGAGTCCCATCCTTCTTCTTAACCAACACTACAGAAGAAGCAAAGGGGCTGGAACTAGGCCGAATGAACCCCATATCCAACAATTCATGAATAGTTTTCTCAATTTCATCCTTATAAGCTCTAGGATGACGATATGGAGTAGTAATCACTGGCTTTGCTCCCTCCTCCAACTCTATTCCATGCTCAAAACCCCTATTTGGTGGCACTCCAGGAGGTATATTACCAAATACTCTACCATGACGATCCATCACTGACTGAATGTCCACATGAAACACACGGCCGTCCTGAGGTGTGGGTGTTTTGGGCTTAACCAAACAATGCGTAGCCCATAGTACATCATTATGCCTAAGGATAGCCTCCATCCTACGAGAAGTCACCTCTCTAGGCCCACCATCTGACGCTGCCCTCAAAATCACCTTCTTCCCTCCAGAAAGAAACTCTAATTGCATACGGTGGTGATCAATAATGTAACATCCAATACCCTGTAACCACTGCATGCCCAAAACCACATCATAATCCTCTATAGGAAGCACAGAAAAATCATCAGTCAAAGTATGGTCCCCAATCTGAATACTAAGCTGCGGAATCCGTTTGGTATAACTCAAAATTGCACCATCTGCAACCTTCACTCCAAAACCGCCAAACTCCTCATACTGTAAACCACGCCTCTCAACTAATTTCTGATCAATAAAGTTATGCGTAGCACCTGTGTCTACCAGGCTAGTGACCCGCTTACCCTTAAGTGTACCTTTCAATCTGAAGGCGTGAAACTTAGGATAACTGGAGAGGGTAGCCATGGCTACTTTGGCTGATGCCAAAGGCTCAGGGGTGTCTAACTCCAACTGTGTCTGAACCTGCTCAACATCTTCTGTATTATCCTCAATATCAGTATCAGGAACCTCCTCATCCCCTAACTCAGAAGTTACCTCAATCAAATGAACCTTTCCTTTGCCCATGCAACGGTGTCCTGGTTCCCATGGATCTTTACAGGAAAAACATAACATTTTCCTTCTTAATTCATTCCTCGTCTCCTGATTCTTCCAAGGGATTTTAGATGAAGTCCCTCCTTTGTTTTGTGATGTATTGGCTTTCTGTGTAGGCCGTGAATCTCTAAATGGTTTCTTATCTGCCTGATAAGAAGTGGGAACAATATCCAATCTCAATGTCACCTCGATAGCCTCCTTAAGAGTTGCTGGTTGGAAAGCACGAACCAGGCCCTTAAGTCTGTCCTGTAATCCCTCAATAAATAACATCACGCTCCGTCTCTGAGGCATGTCAGGTACCATGACCGCAATACGCTGAAACTCATTAATATAAGCTTCTGCGTGACCAGTCTGTCTAAGATGAGCCAACTCCCTGTAGTAAAGTTTTGTATCCTTACGGTCAAATCGTGCAATGAGTCGCTCAGTGAACTCAGCATAGGAGTGAACTAAGGCGTGATCTTGGGTGACCAAACCATGGTGCCACCAATCATATGTCACCAGAGCCATTATATGGAGCCAATGTAATCTTCCCAGTAGCTCTATTGAGGTCATGATTCTGCTGCTGTTGTGGCGGTCTATTACCCCGATCTCCCCTGTACCTGGCTGCATCTCTACGCTGTGCACAATACTGAGGAAGAGAAAAGATGTCCCGAACCTCAGGAGGTAGAGCTCTCCACTCAGCTGTGACCGCCAAAACTGACTCCTGAAATCCAACCTCTGGTGGTTCCACCTGCGCTGGCTGTTCTCCTGGTATGAATTGGGGTAGCAATGGCCTATTCGGAGTAGGCGTATGATGGCGATGCCTCCTACTGGACTGAACGGAACTCCCCGCCGAAGAGTGGAAATGATGGCTGCGTTGACTTCCCGCTACTGAAACAGATCTACTCCGCCTGCCTCTATGTCTATCCATCTCCAACCGCTCCAAGGTATCCTGTAATCGGTCTAAGGTCTGAGCAATCCTGGGCTGAGTGGTGATGAGAGTCCTCATCATCTCTCTCTCTACCTCATCTTGATTCCTCTGAGCATCCCTCTGTTCTTCTGCCATAATAGGCTCCTGTTCTGTCCCAAACTCCCGCTCGTACTGAGCTCTTCTGCGTGTATAATATCTATTTAAATCAGCTCTTCTCGGATGCATAGAAAACAATTTCACTGAACCCCTCAGGCTGGCAGGACAAAAGCTCTGATACCACTGAAAGATCCCTGATGGATCCCTTCTATTGAACTGCTGTAATTTTTGTATTTTCTTTTGAAATTTGTGTTTTTCTTTGTTTTTGGTTTTTTGATGAATTTTGCAACAAGAAAATAATTGAAATGCAAATGCATAAACAACTTATGGAAATTAAACCTAGGTACAACCAAATCCAAATTCGAATGAGCAAAATTTCTAAATATTTAATCCAATAACTAGTTGATTACAGATTGCCAATAATTCAGGTGGAAGACAATGATAAACAGCGAACCTGAATCGCTGAATATACTCTTAAACCCGAAAAGAATGGCGGCCAGCTAATTGACTCCTTGATAGATGCGCTGTTGTGATCAAAAATGGCTGTCAAGTACAGCCGTACGGATTCCAGAAACAGTTAGGTACAGCAGTACCAATAGAATCTTCACACTCTGAAGTCATCCCTTTCTAACTGCTGCGTTCTGTCCAAAACAAAGTCCAGCACCTTGCCAAGGGAAAATAGAACAAATCTCCACGAACCATAATAGACACAAACCACTGTGTGGGGGCTACGTCCCAACAGGTCAGCGATTGGGGTTTGGCGTCCCAATGCTACACGCCTCCAAAGCGCACTTCTCCAAAATAAAATAATATGTTAATGAATGCCCATTCCCTTCTTCTAATCGCCTCTTATAGCCTCTTCATACTTAACAGACCCCTAAAAAGTGGACCAAGGAGCGCTTAAGTCATAATTAGAATAATTCCCTTATAAGAGGCCAAGTGCATAGAAAATTGTGCCTTTTTTCATATTAATAGAGATCCGTCCATCGAAAGGTTCTAACTTATGAATGAAATATTTAGGAAAGTCTGAGACCTTTCCAACGAGCTATTACACCCCAGTGCACGCATCCAGATGAGGCCAAAAACCCCTTATAACCCCAAATTGGCTATAAACTTAGCCTTATTTAAATAAAAGACGGAAACTTAGGTAATATTAAAAATATAACCCAAGTAACCAATAAATGCCCAACTGACATCACGAACCGACGAAACAACTTGTCACCTATCTGTGACTGAAGTCGAAAATCAAGGAACCACTGGCAGTCTCATCCCTAAAATCTAGGGATGCTCCTAAAATCTAGGGAACAAGCCCTATCTCTCTGAAATTGAACTCAAAGAGTAAACTCATAGAGTCCCAACCCTGGGCCTAACCATACCTTCTAAAAAGAAGGAATAACCTCCATAAATGTAGGAACTGCCTCTCAAGAACAAGGAATGTCTCCCAACTGATCAATAACTGCCAAAACACCAAGTCCCCAACACTGAATAATCAAACTGGGTCTCTATACAACCCTGTCAACCTACAAGATCCCATAATAGGCTGACTCACATGTCACTGCTAGACTGGGCTAGAGTGGGGACATGACAAACATCTTCTCTGGAATACCCTTTGGCCTTTTTGGGTAGCTAACCTTTTAACCCAACCAACCAATGTTCTTGCGCTCCTCTTCACGTTGTCTTTTCCTTATTTTGCAATATGACATCCTCCTCCAATGCCAACTAACTATCCAAAATGAGGTCTTCAATTGAAGGTAGCAACAATCCTTCATCTTCATTGTCGAACATAGAAGGTTCAAAAAGACGTAAGTTCTCAACAATGACAACTAAATAGATTTTCATATAAGGAGGCAAATCAAGTCCAAAAGTGTTCTTTCCCACTTGTTCCAGAATTTCAAATGGACCATACCTAAGAGGCTTAAGCGTCTTATACTTGCCTTGGAGCCTTTCTATACTTAAATACAATCATACCTTGTCTCCAACAAGGAATCTATGCTCAGCGCTATGCTGATCATGTCATGTTTTGTATTTGGCTTGTGCCTCCTTCAACCTCTCTTACAGTTGGAGGTAAATTTACTGAATGTTCTCAATGAATTCCTTAGTGTTGTGGACCTTAGGATCCAGTTTCCCAATTTCTCATATTTAGTGACCTTAGGGTCCATTTTCTCATTGCTTTTGTATGGCTGTCTCAAAACATCATATGCACATGAAGGTAAGTAGCCAAAAAAAGTTTCAAAAGGAAATTTACTAGTAAAAGAATGCACTGTCTTGTTGCAAGACTGCTGAATATAAACCAAAGTTTTATCCCAAGACTTTAAATGCTTCCTATTGTACCCTCTCAAGAGTTGTACCAATGTTTTGTTCACAACCTTAGTTTGCCCATCAGTTTGTGGGTGAAAAGTGGTAGACTGTTTCAACTTAGTATCCATCTTCTCCTACAATGTGGTCCAAAACTTTCTAAGAAACCTTGAATCCTGATATGAAACAATAGAACTAGGCAAACTAAAATGAACTTACACATTAGTAAAAAACAACTTATCTGCATCACTACATTTGAGGGTCTTCTTAGAAGGAATAAAAATACACATCTTACTAAATCGGTTCACAACCACAAATAGATAGTCATGCCCTTCCCTTGACATAGGCAACCCACCTACAAAATCCATGAAAATGCTTTCCCATGGCCTAGCATAAACCGATAGTGCAATATACAAACCCAACTTCATATTACTAGGCTTACTTGTACTACTTAATACACATCCTCTTGTAAACTTGGCAATATCTACTTGCATATTAGGCCAATAAATATGTCTTTGCAAATGTGCTATAGTCTTTATAACACCAAAATGTTATGTAATTTTTGAAGTATGTGTTTCCCTCATTCGCTGAACTCTTTCCTCGAGCACACAAAACTTACCCAACTTGTAGAGCAATCCATCTTAAAGACAATAATTCTCCTTGGGCTCAAAACCTGCATATTGAAACTTTCTACTTGAAGAAATAGCTCCCCAAAATCTGCATCATGCTCAAGATTCATACATAAAAGGCTCAAGAAAAATTATGGTCTCCATGGCTGAAAGCAAAGGAATTCTAGGTAACATATAAACTCATTTGTTAGTCTCAATTTTCTTATATTTGATAACCAAATGAAATTGTTGCAAAAATCCCATCCACTTAGTGTCTAGTTTGCTGAATTTTAATTTGAGTTTACAAATATTGGAGAGGTTGATGATCCATATGGACAATAGTTTCCTTACCCATGAGATAGTGCTTCCATTCTTGACCAAGTGAGCAAGAGCATACAATTTTGTCATATATACAATAGTTCAAAACTGCACCATGAAATAAACTTGAATGGTAATTTACCGGCATACCTACATGAAATAGAACAACCCCCCTAGCTTAATCATTAGCATCCGTTTCCACCTCAAAGGGCAACTGCAAGTTAGGCAAAGCTTAAACTAGAGCATGGCTAATTTTATGTTTGAACATATCAAATACACTTTGTTGCTTCTTAACCCAAGTAAAAGTTTTGCTACCTACTGTCATGGCATGCAAGGTGCGGCTATGGAAGAAAAGTTCTTGATGAACTTCTTCAAATATTGAATTGCGCCCACAAACCTTCTTGTCTTGGTCACATTGGAAGGTCTTGGCCAATTCATGATGGACTCTACCTTCTTCGGATCAATCCTCAGTTCCCTAAAAAGACAAGTGATTGTTGAGCAAACTCACATTTTTTTTGATTCAACACTACCTTGTTCTCCTTCAAAACTTGCAAAATTTGTTTAAAATGATCAATATGCTCGTCAAAAGTTTCACTAAAATCAAAAATATAATGACAAAGAAATCAATAAATGGCCTCATTACCTCAATCATCAACCGCATGAAGGTAGCTGGTGCATTGCATAGCCCAAAAGGTAAAACCAACCACTCATACAACCCTTGCCTTGTTTTGAATGTTGTTTTCCAAATGGTCTCTTTCTTAATTGGCATTTGGTGATACCCAAATTTTAAATCAAGCTTAGAAAAATACTTGGCATGTTGAAGTTGATTAAGATCATCAATCCGTGGAAGAGGGTACCTATTCTTGATAGTTATCTTGTTAAGTGCTCTATAATCAATACACATTCTCCATGAACCATCTTTCCTAAGTACTAAAACAATAGAACCATGTGAAGTAGTAGGACAAATTACAACTTGATTAATCAAATATTGTAATTGTTGTTTTACCTCATTGGCATCCATCAAGGAATGCCTATATAACTTAAGCTTTAGAAACGGATTTTAAGGTAGTAAATGAATTTCATGCTCAATAGGCCTAACTAGTAGTAACCCTGTAGGCTTATGGAAAGCCTCCTTAAATTATTGCATCAACTCTCCCATATGCTTCTGCTTTTTGTTAATAAACATGCTACAAGAAGTCTTATGTGCAGCCACTTTTTCATCTTGAATATTTCTCAAAAGAAACAAAGTAAATTTCCCACTAGCATTAAGAAGCTTCTTAGCTTCAAAGACACTTACCAAAAAGATGTTAAAATCACCTTTGTAGGCTGAAATGATGTAGCTCTTGTAATCCTTCACCAACAGTATTGGTTGGCTCTCTTCATGAGGATAGCATCCCGGATATACAAATAAGGGCTACCAAACACTACACCACACACATAAAGAGGCACAATATCCATTGTAACTTCATCAATGAATTGTTCATTAATATCAAACTTAACTTTACATTGCTTGGTCACCATGATGTGTACACCTTTCTTTGCCCAACCCAACAAATATGGACTTGGATAATTGTAAGTCAAAAACCCCATTTTGTCTACCAATTCTTTACTTATCAAATTAGCTTGTGAACAAGTATTAAAAAGAGAATTCACTTTTGTTTTCTTCATTTGAAATTTTATATGGAAAAGCTTCGAAATTTCACTCTATTAAGCACTCCTAACCAAACACACCTTTCTATTGATGGAGGTACACAACAAAGTGTCATCCACATTGAAGCTAAAACCAATATTCTCACCTTGGAGAGAGGGCATAGTATTGTTCTTGAACGGATGCAATTTTGGATGGAGCTTCCAACATTGATCCTCAAAATGACTAGCAATATCACATTTCTCACAATGTCTTTTAGTATCCTTATTAGAAATGGAAATAGCATTATACTCACCTTTCCCTTTACCTTTACCCTTTTGCTCAGAGCTGCCTTGTTGCTTAGAAGCATTTTGAGAGGTAGCTGAAGCCTTATTCTTGTCCATATTTAAGTAGTGAGCTTGAGAACAAACATCATCTACATCTGTAGGCTTGGCCAAGAGGATTGGTCTCCTCAAGTGGCTATGAAGTCCGCCCACATACTTCATCAAGATGTCACAATTCGCTATATCTTTGTCATTTGGACAACCTTATTGTGGAACTCACTTGTGTACTCCTACATGCTTTGGCCTTGCTTTTGCCTAAGATATTGCCAATACATGGACCTCTTTTCCTCATAACGAATAGGATATAATTTTTTCTTAATTGGCATCTTAAAATCAACCCACTTAGTAATATGAGGAAGTTTCTTTACAACTAAAGAATGAACATAGCTCTCAAACCAAGTTAAAGCATGATTGATTAACTTTAACCTTGAAAAAAGAAATTTGTTAACTTTCATTAATTTGATGCAAATTGAAATATACCTTAAGTTGGGATAGCTAATGGTCTAGCCTCTCCGCATTCATGTCCCCATCATACGACTGAATTTATTTGCTTTATCCTTGAATGGAGGAGTTTGGTTGGTATTAGACTGCTCTTCCTTCTTTTCATAAGTCTCGGGAGCATTCTCCTTGCTTGCTTTCAACGCCTCCATAGAAACACCAAGCTTCATCATGAGAATCCCACATGATGGACTCCAACCGGTCAAGCTTGCTCAGAGAAAGAGAAATGCTAGTTGCTGCTCCTTTAAGTTTGCAAAATAGCTCTTTTGTTGTTCAAGAATCTTCTTCATTAGTATGGGCCATACTTTTGATCTCTTGTTTCCACTTTCTTGTGGAAATATTTGCTTCAAAGGGAACTATGATACTGTTGAACACACTATCTACTGAGGGGGGGGTGAATCAGTAGATGAGCTAAAACCTGGTTCTTAAACTTTTAAACACGGATACTTAAAGTACATGCAAAGTAAAGAACGAAAACAAAGATAATACACACACATAAAAATGCTCAACACCAGATTTTTACGTGGAAACCTAAAGGGAAAAACCACGGTGAGAAAAGTTGCTAGAAGTTACTGTTCTAATCCAACCTCACAGAAAAGAAGTCTCATAGACAAACTTCATTGGTTACATTCAAGAGCACCCACTCTAAGCATCAGCTTCCTAACTGAGCACCAACTCAATTTTTCTGATGGCACCAACCTATTAGAAGAATGAAGCTGCAACTTCAAAATACAAAAGAGATTCAGAATGGATCTTGTTCACTTTTTTGTTACAAGTCTTGTCTGTAACTGCACCTACACGTGTGCCTTCTCGGCTTATTTGCCTATATCTCTTTGTGTCTGGATATCTTCTGTACTGACACACCTTATTTTCTTTGCTTTTTTACGCTGTTTGCATCTGTCCTCACTCGATAATTTTGAGTTAACACTCTAATTATTATTGCAGCAACAACAAAAGACACTTTCAAAATGTTCTGTTCGTAGCATATATAGACAAATGCATCTTAGGGTTTTCTATCTATAAAGTGTTCACACTTCAACTGTTCTTAACCGGTTCAAGCTTATGAGCTGTATTCAATGTGACTTTGACTTCGTGTCTAGATTCATGCTTCACACGACAACGTTCAAGTTTTTTTACTATCTTTGGCATCCGCACTTCTACTGTTCTTAACTGCGCCGCTTCCTTGCTCAATCTGATCTGCATTCCACGTGACTCTGACTTCGTGTCTTGATTCATGTTTTAAATGGCAACGTTCAAATGCCTTTACTATCTTTGGCATTTGCACTTCTACTGTTCTTAACTGCGTCGCTTCCTCGATCACTTCTGATCTGCATTCCACGTGACTCTGACTTCGTGTCTCATGCTTCAAACGACAATGTTCAAATGCCTTTACTATCTTTGGCATCTGCACTTCTACTTTTCTTAACTGTGCCGCTTCCTCGATCACTTTGATTGAATTATCTTGAGCTCCGTGAAGATATATCGAGTTCATCACCAGTTCCAGCTGTTCCTTTACAGACAATTAGAAGACATTGATTGTGGGCTTTTATTTATTTCGTCACACCAAGTTTGCGTTCTTTTCTTTGTTGGATCTTTCCTTATGACTTTTTGACACTTGTCAAATGCGCGTGCACTCGGACGATCATCTGAGTTTGCTTTTCACCATTGGATCTAATGCACCGATCAGACATGAGCTATTGATATTTTAAAGCAACATTAGTTTTAATTCTTGCTTTGCCATTAACCGTTGAGCTTCTTTTCTTCTCTTTTTGCATCTCGCTGCTTTCTATATCAAGGGTTCACTTCCACTCCTTTCGATTGTCCTTGATATGCTCGATCTTTACCCTTTGTATTGAGCATTAAACTTCGGCATGTTGGCGTGATCTTATTTTCTTCGGCATTCTTATAATGTTCCTTGCAACGTCAATCCTTGAAGACTTGCTCGTTTTTTAACCTTGCTTTAATTCCTTCAGAAGGTTCCTTTATACAAATTGTTGCTGGCCTTTGTGTCTTCGGGACAATTTCCACGGACTTTTTGTCCGAGTCCATTTCTTCCTTAAGTGTCCTCCAATTTTTTCGAAAGAATTCGTCATTGGTTTCTATTTGGAGATGTCCTTCAAAAATCTTTTCTTCGGACTTTTTGTCCGCGTGACATTTCTTCGAACTTTTTGTCCATGTCATTTCTTCGGACTTTTTGTCCGAGACATTTTTTTGAACTTTTTGTCCGCGAGACGACATTTCTTCAGACTTTTTGAACACGTCATTTCTTCGGCTTTTCTGTAAGTGTCCACATACACTTTTGCAATGTTAAAAAGATACCCTTCAGACTTTCTGCAATCTATCATTCGGCTTTTCTACATGTGTCCACATATCCTTTGCAACATTCAAAAGATACCCTTTAGATTTTTTGAAAAGGTCCACTTTGCCTTTAGAACGTTCAAAAGATACCCTTCAAACTTTTTGAAAAGGTCCACTTGCCCTTCAGAGCATTCAAAAGATACCCTTCGGACTTTTTGAAAAGGTTCACTTGCCCTTCGGAACATTCAAAAGATACCCTTTGGACTTTTTGAAAAGGTCCACTTGCCCGAGGACTTGACAATTTTTCTGAAAGAATTGTCCTTGCCATTCTTTCCGAAAGAATTCATTCGAAGAAATTCTTCAAGACTATTCCAGGTTTTCAATTCTCCGTGACTTGTACGATTACCTCTTCTAAGTAAGAGCATTTTACAAACGCGATTTACTCCACAAGTTTGCTCAACTCAACCGTTGGCATTAATGCATGATCAGATTCAATCTCAATGACATCAAGGGCATCAACCTTTGACATCAATGACAATTCCATGTTGCCTTAGATGGGAATGATAACTCTTCAGTCCTCAGTCTGCTTTCTGTATCATCATATCAAAACTGTCAACTCTCTCCTTGCTCAAATTTTCAACAATCTCTCCCTTTGTCATTGATGGCAAAACACCCTCAAGAACAAAAACATCCTCAGAAGTCCCTTCTCATTTTGCTTGCTTATTATTTTGATTTCTTCCCCTTTGACATTAATGACAAAGAGTGTTTGCTAAACCAACAAGACACTGCTACTGAGCTATTCTAATCCTTGGACTGTCTGGATAGAGCATTATGAGAAAAGACTCCCCCTTGGATAATGCACACTGACCTGAACTGTTCCTATGATTCTCCGGGCCTTCATATGCTTCAATCGATCCTGGATATAGCATTGGTCTGAAAGACCAATAAACAATAGATATATCTCTTACATAGATGAGCATAGAAATCTAAATCCAACATACCTTAGTCTGCTCCTTAACATCAAATGACAAACAATGTGTAAGGTACATCGTAGATTGCCTTCACTCTTAATCCAGGAGTTTAATAAAATGCCTGCCATGCTCCCCCTGGAATTCTAGCCTATCACAAGAGTCTAGTGATATGGGGTGGGAGCTACAACTCCCAACTTCTCTCTCAGATACTCAAATTGCTCCTTGGGAAGAGGCTTGGTAAAGATATCTGCAATCTGATCCTTGGTTGGCACATATTCCATTGTGACCTCCTGACTTGCTACCTTTTCTCTCAAAAAATGATATTTTATGGAGATATGTTTGGTTCTGGAATGCATCACTGAATTCTTGGATAGATTTATGGCACTTGAACTATCACAGTAAATAGAGATAGGTGCTTGATATTCTACCTTTATGTCCTTGAGAGTTTGCTTCATCCACAAGACTTGAGTACAGCAAGTAGCTATTGCGACATACTCTGCTTCAGCTGTAGAGAGTGTAATCGATTCTTGCTTCTTGCTCAGCCAAGACACAAGTCTATTACCCCGAAAAAATGCACCACCACTCGTGCTTTTTCTGTCATCCACACTTCCTGCCCAATCAACATCAGTATATGCAACCAAAGTAAGATCCTCGCTAGTTGGGTACCACAACCCATAGTCAATTGTGCTCTTGATGTACTTGAAAATTCTTTTTATAGCATTAACATGTGATTCTTTAGGGGTTGCTTGAAACCGTGCAACCATGCATACTGCTTGCATGATGTTTGGTCTTGATGCCATTAGATACAACAGGGTACCTATCATTGATCTATACAATGTATTATTTACATCAGGAGACTCATCTTCCTTGCCTAGCTTGCAGCCAGTCATCATGGGAGTACCAACTGGTTTGCTGTCCTCCATTCCAAATTTCTTGAGCATCTCCTTCGCATACTTTGCTTGAGATATGAATATCCCTTCATTAGTTTGTGTAATTTGTAAATCAAGGAAGGAGAGTTCTCCCAGCATTGACATTTCAAACTCATTTTGCATTTGCGTGGCAAATTCTTTGCACATGTTACTATCACCACCTCCAAAGATAATATCATCCACATATACAACAACAATTAGTATATGCTCACCTTTTGATTTAAAATACAGATTGCTGTCTGCGCACCCTTTTCTGAAACCTTGTCGTTGCAAGTATTGATCCAATCGTGAATACCATGCTCTAAGTGCCTGTTTCATACCATACAAAGCTTTCTTTAGTTTGCACACATAATTTTCTTCCTCTACTAATTGAAATTATTTTGGTTGTTCAATGTACACTTCCTCTTCTAAATTTCCATTTAGGAATGCTGACTTCACATCCATTTGATATACCTTGAATTTCTTGTGAACAGAGAATGCCAAGAACATTTTAATAGCTTCCAGTCTTGCCACAGAAGCAAATGTTTCTTCGAAATCTATGCCTTTTACTTGTGCATATCCTTTGCACACCAGTCTAGCTTTGTTTCTTATGACTGCTCCATCTTCATTGAGTTTGTTTTTGTAAAGCCACTTAGTTCCTATTACATTCTTGTTCGAGGGTCTCGGAACTAATTCCCAAGTTTTATTCTTTTCAATTTCGCTGAGTTCTTCCATGGTTGTTAGCCAATTTTCATCTTTGTTGGCTTTATTGAAGGTCTTAGGCTCAATTTTTGAAAGTAGAGCAAAGCTTACTTGCTCCTTGTTTATTACAGCTCTTCTCCTAGTCTGAACACCCTCATCTTTGTTGCCAATTATTTGCTCCTTGAGATGTTCTTTTTAAACAAACCTTACAGGTGCCCTTTTACTCTTTTTTTCCTCTTCACTATCTTCTACTTCATTTTTTGCTCATTTTGATTCTTCAATTCTGATCTCTTCATTAGGCTCAACTTGTTTGAATCCTTCTACCTTGACGTTGATGCTTTCAACTATTTTATGAAGCCATATGTTGTAACACACATAGGCTTTGCTGTGAGTGGAATATCCAAGAAAAATTCTTTCATCACATCTTGACTCGAAACTTTTCAGTTTGGCCTCTTTTCTTTTGATGTAGCACTTGCTTCCAAACACTCTGAAATATTTTACGGATGCAGGTTTTCCAAACCACAGTTCATATGAGGTTTTATCACTCTTTACTCTAAGTTGAACTCTGTTTAGGATATATACCGCTGTTTGAACTGCCTATTTCCAATATCCATCAGGGTGTTTTGTCTCTTTCAAAATTGTTCTGGCCATCTTCACAATTTTGTTTTTTCTTTTTACAACCCCATTTTGTTGTGGAGTTCGTGCAGCAGAGTACTGTCTCTTAATCCCATGCTTCTCACAATATTCTATAAACTCATTGGAGGTGAATTCTCCACCTTTGTCTGATCTTAAATATTTGATTTTTCTTCCCATTTCATTCTCAACCATGGCCCTGAAGATCTTGAATCTCTCAAAGGCTTGTGATTTATCTTTCAAGAAGGTTACCCATGTCATCCTCGAGAAGTGATCTACAAATAGCATAAAGTAGTATACACTTTTGGATCCTTTTGTCCTGGTAAGATCACATAAATCTGTATGAACTACTTGTAGGGGTTTTGAGGTCGCATATTCTTTTGTTCCAAATCTGACCCTTGTCTGCTTTCCTAGTTGGCACGCTTTTCATGTGACGTCTGCAGGTTTGACTATTTTGGGCATATGTTTAACACACTTGTTAGAGCTTACTTTGAATAGATTGTCGAAGTTGACGTGACCCATTCTTTTATGCCATAACCAGCTCTCATTGACTTTTCCCATGAGGCAACTTGCATCAATTTCTTCAATCAGGTTGTATATGTCGCTTTCAGTTTTTCTTCCTTGTGCAACAGGGTTTTCAACTCTTTTCAGTTTACAACCTTCAACATTAAATATGATTTCATAACCATTATCACACATCTGACTTACACTTAAAAGATTATGTTTAAGTCCTTTAACATACAGGACGTCATGTGTAGGAAGCTTGCCATCTATGTGCAAGGTTCCTTTCCCTCTAATTCTGACTGCAGTGTTATCACCTAGACTGATAGTTCCTTGCATCTACTTAAACTGGTGAATTTGCTCTTGTCCCCAGTCATACGCTTTGAACAACTGCTATATATGACCCACAAGTTTCGCTCTTTGGCATGGATTGCCGTTTGAGCAATCAAGGATTGATCTTTCACCTTCCACATCTTTTTGGGTCTCTCATTTGCCTTTTTCTTTTCTTTAAAAGTGGCCTTTAAAACTCCATTCTCATTTAAAAACTTGCCTTTGCCTAAGTTGTACTTTCTTGTCATTGCAATGTTAGCTCTACAATACTTAGCTATATGTCCAGAATTATTGCAATTGTAACATATTAAATTTGAATCTATCAAAGGAGCAAATGAATCTCTACTAGCAAAATTAAATCTTTTAGTAAGAAAAACTCTACAATCAATAGCGCTATGACCAAACTGATTACACCTAAAACAATAGCCATAAAAGGAAGGAGCGTACTTGGTCATAACGTTCTCTGATGCAGTATACCGAAAACTTTTACCTTTTTGCTTTTTCAGGTATGCCACTTTGAAGTATCCTTCTGCATCTTTCCTTGGATTAGTCTTTATGTCCTTTCTGGTCTTTGCCTTTGTAGCTTCTTTGTTGTTCATAGCTTTTGCTTCTCCTTTCTTGAAGTTATCATACAAGTTCATTGATGTACAAGCTGAGGATCCTTTTTCTTTATCGTATCCAAGACCTGACTTTTTATTTGAAGGCTTTGCGCATTGATTAGTTCACTAAGAGCTTCTGATCCTTTCGTTAGCTTTAAGCTTTTGTTTAGTTGGTCTCTTGCCTTCTCAAGTTCTTTTCTCAAGGATACTACTGCTTCAAGTCTCATGCATTCGTTGGATTTTGACTGGAGATCCATTTTGACGACTTGTACTATTCTGGTGGCTTCCTCAACTTGAGTTTTTAGTGTCGCAATCATTTGATTAGCCTTTTCAAGCTCCTCATGCCTCTTCTGCATTGAGTTTTCTTTTCTCAAATTTTCGATTCTTCAAGAACACACACCAATTCACCTTCAAGATCAATCTCACCTTCTCCATCACAATCTTCATCTTCATTTTGTTCTTGATTCAAGGAGGTGAATTTTTTTGCCATAAATAGGAACTCATTTCGCTCAGCTAGAAAGGCACAGTCATTCTCATTGTCAGAGCTGTCACTGTTACTTTCTCTTACTGAGTCACTTTCTTCTTTTATATATAACCCCTTTTTGTTCTTGAAGAAGTTTTCTTTCTTAGCATAATGCGGTTTTAATTTTTTGATATTTTTAACTTGCTCGGCGTTGTCCTTATTGAATGGACATTTTGCAGCGAAGTGTCCTACCTTGCCAAAGTTAAAACACTTGAACGAAAGTTTTCATTTATACTTACTTGATCCTCTCTTCAGTTTTCTGACAAAATTTGCTTCTTCACCATCAGTCTCAGAATCGAGCACAGAGGCTTCTTCTTTTGCAAACTTTACTACTTTGAAGGTTGATTCTCTCTTGACCGTGTCTATTTCTCCCATCTTCATTTCGTAGGCTGTAAACGTTCCATGTAGTTCATCCATGGTAAACTTTTCCAAATCTCTCACTTCTTCAATAGCCGAAATTTTGGAGTCGTGTCTTGAAGGAAGGGATCTCAGAACCTTGTTGACAATAGTCGATTCTTCTATTGTTTCTCCAAGTCCTCTTATGGCATTGATAATCTCATCTACACTGAGAAGGTAGTGTTGACATTGTGGATTGCACCCTTGAGAGAAGGCTGCGCTTCTCTCTTCCACATGGCACAATGGAAACTCCTCTCTTGCCTGTGGATCTGGCAAAACTGAGGGGAGAGTCTCTAGATAAGGGCTAGCTCCCTTTGATGCATCTCTGATTTATTCCAGTACATTTGCTAATATATATATATATATATATATATATATATATATATATATATAATGGAGGGGTTGAAAAGAGAGAAAAATATTGAAACAAAACCTAAACTAAGAGAGTGATGCACCAAAAAAGTTTGATCTACTTAGCTTGAGCATACACTTTCCACCAAGAACAAGTTGATGCACACTTCATTTGATATGAGAAATTCCCCTGCATTAGTGAGCTAGGGGTCCTCTGGAGATACAGGGAGGAAGAACTACCAGAGGTGTTCTAAGACACACGATGGCACCCTGTTCACATGCGCCTATACTTTGTTGTAGACACTTTTGGCTAACTTGCAAAATAAGAACTCACAATACACTAGACATGTTGGAATCATTCTGTGAAAGCATAAGGGAAAATGAATTAACACAAGACAAATCCATAGACATGCAAAAGTGCAAGCTCAAATGGAGGCAAAAATGCTTCTTTTTGATTCAAGGTAAATTTCGGCAGGGCTCCGCCTTATAAGCTGAGAGATGCCTTCTTCAAATGAGAGATTACAATATATATAGAGAAAGATAAAGCAAAAGGTGCCCTTTTTTGGAAAAGACTTTGGCGCCCTTTTACAAGTGGTCCATGTGTGTTGAGAGCATTGGAAAGAGGAAGCCGCTTGATAGATAATGCTGTGTCGGCTCCAGTTTTGACTTTAGGCATTTACTATATATTAAACGCCATATGTGAAATCATGGGCCGCGCCGTTTGTCTGTACACAAGACCGCTCCTTCAAGACATTCACGTGGTTTGTTTGCTTATCAATGCAAAGTGGAGAAAAATAGGTCGCGCCGTTCACTGTTTGCGCTCCTTAATGACCACTTGGCGGAGACTGTTTCAATTGCAGGAATAACTCGCCTCCCCCTTGCCATCTGGGCTATTTTGTCCATATTTATAATTTTGTCTCTTCCTGGCTTTGTCCTTTCCTAGAATTTGAGCTCTCGGGGCTTATTGTCCTTTGCTGGCTCCTTGGGCTCTTTCATCAGCAGGTCGCTGAGTTCATTCTTAACTTTTGTCTTTTCCTGGTTTTGTCTTTTCCTCTCTTGACTCCTTCCGACAATCTGAGCCCTCGGGGCTATCTTCTATCAATCTTTGGCTCTTTGGGCTCCCTTCTCGACAGTCTCTTCCTTTTGGCCTTTAGGCCTTTGAATTCCTTCGGGTTCGCGTTCAAGCATTTAAAGGTTAACGGCTATTTTATTGCCATAAAGCTGACATCTTTGAAGACGTCATTTGACGTCCGGATTCCAACGGCTAGTTCATGATGTCCAATTTTGACATCTGCGGGCCCGTCACCCCTTTGAATTCCTTTGGGTTCTTTTTCTTCGGTCTTTCTCCTGAAGTGTTCCTTCGGACTTTCTCTCAAAGGATATCTCTCTCCTTTTCTTCTGTTCGGGCCTTTGTCGTTGAAACCTCTCGAAGGGAAGGTGTCCCTTCGGGGCTTGGGGAAGGTCCTCCTTTTGACAGCCGAGAGTCCCCTGCAAGGGCACTTGCCCTTCGGGGTCCTTCGGGCTGCCTTGGTCTTGAATTCCTTCGGACATTTTGTCCGAAGGAAATCTTCATGTTTTTTCCACTTGGCGACTGTCGGCTTTCCCTTCGGTCGGGATTCCCTTTCGGGCGAATTCCTTCGGACTTTTTGTTTGAAGGATTTGCTTTGTCTTTTACCGCGACACTTTTTTGAAAGGATTTCTTCGGACAAAATGTCCGAAGAAATTCCGAAGAAATTCGGCCTTTGCCTTTTCTTCTATCTTTGCCTTACGAAAATTTCCTTGGTCTTCCTTCCAAAGGGCAAGTCCCTTTTGGGCCTTTTGACCAGCTGCCCTCCGCAAGGGCTAAAACAAACCCAAAGTTACCCTTCGAAGCTTTGTAATGGCCCATCTTGCTCATCATCTGCCCTCCGCAAGGGTTGTTTAACCTTCGGAGATTTGTAAGAGACTTGCTCGAACCAGCCGATTGACCCTGAACTTGAACCCTTTTGATCGACCCTGTACGATTGAACCAACGGTGGTTCAAAGTTCAAGTTCAAAGTTTTTTGGAAAGATCCTGCCGTTGAACCCCGACGTTGAACCATTGAACTAGTTCATCCTTTTGCCGAAAGACCTATGCAAACCAAATTTGAACTGGCTCAGAACAACAGGGGAAGGAGACCGATTTTGCCTTGTAGGGCCAAAATGGTCAACAAAATGGCGATTCCCAGGGGAAGCATGCCTGCTATGCTTAGAAACTAGTAGCCTCAAAGTCCATTGGGCACGGAGTCGAGATGCAGCCTTGAAAGAGTCAGCAACAACCTCGAGAGATCCAAGAATCAATCATGAAGCTTTTACCCCAAACACAAGGAAACACACAAAGCTAAAAAAACACTACCTGTGCAAACAACACTTATGGAAAACAGGGAAAGAAAAACTAAAAGCAAACTACTATGTACAACTAACCAGGTATATTTGCCTCCCTCCTGGATCAAAGGGAAAACTTCTTAAGTCCCCTTCATGGCAAGACAACTTATGATGCCAAACAAGTGGCTGGATAGAATGGAGATTTGGTGACTTGCTCTTCTTGCCTGCCACCTTGATTGGCTCATATCTGAGTGAATTGGGGGCAAACATGCTTCCAACATATATGTATTCATCTTGTTCTTGGAAGCTTGCCTCCTGCTGGTTCTTCATGTTGGTGTGTTTCACCAAGAAATCCATGGCTGCCAGCTTGTCACCATAAGCCCTTTGATATGCATCATGAATTGGCTTGTCCCCTTCTGCTTCATTGAAGAGACTGTCAAATTTATCTTCTGCTTGATCATGGCTTTCTTGAAGAAGGGTGACTGTTGTAATGTCTGAAATGAGATCACAGAATGATTGCTCATCCCACAGAACATCACCTTCTTGTTCAAGGCTCTCTTCTTCAAAGTTTTCGTCAAGATAGACAAGCCTCTCCTTTTCCTGCTCAAAGACTAGAGTCTCTAGCTGTTCAAAGACATCCTCCTGATCCTCCTTCAACTCGGGTTCCATGGCATGGTCATCCTCCTCATCAAAGCAACAAGGAAGTTCATCAAACAAGGGGGGAGAGAGCTCACCATGCTTACCTTCCTCTTCATATTGCTGGAACATCTGCATGTATGCATGACCCGTGTCTTCTCCCTTGTTAATGATGTCTTCAAAAGGAGCATCCATGATGATTTCATCTTCATTATCGCTTATGATAGCCTCTTGGGCAACTGCAAATTGGATCCTCTCTTCTTCACTTGCTTCCTGCAAAACAAGTTCCTCCTTGGGAAGGGATGAAGTAAAAGGCTGATGGTTAAACTCACGTGGAAGAGGAGGCAGTCTTTGAGCCAGAATCGAATGATTCTCCTCCTTCCATTTGGCCAGCACCTAATCTATATCAGATGTGGTTTGATAGCTCTCTTGAAGGAGTGTAGATGGGGTGTGTTCAAATGTAGGATCTTTTGCTTGATCTGAACCGTCCATCACACTTTGGTTGAGGAATCTCATTCTAGACTCCAACTTTGCAATTTTTCTGGCTATATTTTCTTGGAAGAGCCTTTCTTGGAGGTCACAAGCATTATCATGATGAGTAGGAGCAGTTTCATCTTCTTCAAGGTTCCGAGCAAAACCTTTCTCCTCATCCTTTTTGCCCCATGATTCCATTGTTTGCTTCCAACTCATGACCTTGGAATTGGAACTTTTCCCTTGTGAACATGCAACAAATTTATACTCTTCAAGGTCCCAAGCTAGTTCATGATTTTTCCTTTTCCAACTTGGAATCTTGACATCATGTTGAAAGACCTGAGGAGGTTGGGGAAGATTAGGAAGAGACTGTTGATGCACAGGAAGAATTTCTTGAGGAGAGACATGCTGGTTCATGGTATTCCCTTCCAAGGAGGATTCACACTCTAAAGAATTGAGAAGGTTCATTTCCATGAAAGGTTGCTCTAATGCCCTTTGATGCTAGGAATCTAGGCACAAGGGATTAGGAGCAGGAGTGATTCTTGCATCAAATGAGCTAGAGTGAGCAAGTGCTATCTGGTAGAAAGGATTTGGTGCATAAAAGGGGGCTTTCTTTAGAATAGGAGGGGGCATACAACGCTGACTGCCTTGAATGAATGGACTCTTCCATTTTGCTACCTCCTCCACGGATTGCAAGGCCTGAGCTTGCCTAAACAAACACTCCTCTTTGTACATAAGCTCCTGCTGATATCTATACTGCTCATCCAATCTATCTATCTCCATCCCCTGCTTCTCAAATTCCAGTATTACTTCCCTTATTGTTGAAGGGCAACTAGGAGAGCTGTTTGAGGTGATTCCATGAACAACCTGAGCTTGATCAAAACCATATGAAGGAATACAAGGCCCATGATTATGAGCAATGGGATTATACATACGAAAATAAGATTTCTTGATGGCACCTGGACTGCTTAACCAGCTGATTCAACTCGGAGTCGCCATTGGTGTTGATGAAGAAGCCTCCAAAGGCTGGTTATTTGAAGAACACACCAAAATTCTTCAACTCTTTAGACAAAATGTCCCACAATCACCTGATTAAAGGTCATGCTGGATTAGTGGTTCGTTCTTGCTGTAACAGGACCAGCACCAATCCTGAAACTTTTCTGAGTGTTAAAACATTGTCCCACCGGGCGTGCCAAAAACTGTTGACGCTATGGATTGCACCCTTGAGAGAACGCTGGGCTTCTCTCTTCCATGCGGCACAATGGAAACTCCTCTCTTGTCTGTGGGTCTTGAAAAACTGAGGGGAGAGTCTCTAGATAAGGGCTGGCTCCCTTTGATGTATCTTTGATTTATTCCAGTACATTTGCTAATATATATATATATATATATATATATATATATATATATATATATATATATATATAATGGGGGGAGTTGAAAAGAGAGATACTAAAACAAAACCTAAACTAAGAGGGTGATGCACTAAAAAAGTTTGATCTACTTAGCTTGAGCATACACTTTCCACCAAGAACACGTTGATGTACACTTCATTTGATATGAGAAATTCTCCTGCATCAGTGAGCTAGGGGTCCTCTGGAGATTCAGAGAGGAATAACTACTAGAGGTGTTCTAAGACACTATGGCAGCCTGTTCACATGCGCCTATACTTTGCTGTAGACACTTCTGGCTAACCTGAAAAATAAGAACTCAAAATACACTAGACATGCTGGAATCATTTTGTGAAAGCATAAAGGAAAATGACTTAACACAAGACAAAGCCATAGACATATGCAAAAGTGCAAGCTCAAATGGAAGCAAAAATGCTACTTTTTGATTCAAGGTAAATTTTGGCAGGGCTCTGCCTTACAAGCTGAGAGATGCCTTCTGCAAATGAGAGATTACAATATATATAGAGAAATAGAAAGCAAAAGGCACCCCTTTTTGGAAAAGACTTTGGCGCCCTTTTACAAGTGGCCCATGTGCGTTGAGAGCATTGGGAAGAGGAAGCCACTTGATAGATAATGTTGTGTCGGCTCCAGTTTTGACTTTGGGCGTTTAAAATATATTAAATGCCATATGTGAAATCATGGGCCGCGCCATTTGTTTGTAAACAAGACCGCTCCTTCAAGACATTCATGCGATTTGTCTGCTTATCAATGCAAAGTGGAGAAAAACAGGTCACGCCGTTCACTATTTGTGCTCTTTGATGACCACTTGGCGGAGACTGTTTCAACTGCAGGAATAACTTGCCTCCCCTTTGCCACCTGGGCTGTTTTGTCCATATTCATAATGTTGTCTCTTCCTGGCTTTGTCTTTTCCTAGAATTTGAGCTTTTGGGGCTATCTTATTGTCTTTTGCTGGGTCCTTGGGCTCTTTCATCAGCAGGTCGCTGAGTTCATTCTTAACTTTTGTCTTTTCCTCTCTTGACTCCTTCCGGCAATTTGAGCCCTCGGGGCTATCTTCTATCAATCTTTGGCTCTTTGGGCTCCCTTCTTGGCGGTCTCTTCCTTTTGGCCTTTAGGCCTTTGAATTCCTTTGGGTTTGCGCTCAAGCATTTAAAGGTCAACGGCTATTTTATTGCCATAAAGTTGACGTCTTCGGAGACGTCATTTGACGTCCGGATTCCAATGACTAGTTCATAATGTCCAATTTTGACGTCTGAGGGCCCATCACCCATTTGAATTCCTTCGGCTTCATTTTCTTCGGCCTTTCTTCCGAAGTGTTCTTTCGGACTTTCTCTCAAAGGATATCTCTCTTCTTTTCTTCTGTCTGGGCCTTTGTCGTTGAAACCTCCCGAAAGGAAGGTGTCCCTTCGGGGCTTGGGGAAGGTCCTCCTTTCGGCAGCCGAGAGTCCCCCGCAAGGGCACCTGCCCTTCGGGGTCCTTCGGGCTGTCTTGGTCTTGAAATCCTTCGGACAAAATGTCCGAAGGAATTCCTTCGAACATTTTGTCCGAAGGAAATCTTCATGTTTTTTCCGCTTGGCGACTGTCGGCTTTCCCTTCGGTTGGGCTTCTCTTTCGGGCAAAATCCTTCGGACTTTTCCTTTGGACTTTTTGTCCGAAGGATTTGCTGTCTTTTATCGTGGCACTTTCTTCCAAAAGGATTTCTTCAGACAAAATGTCCGAAGGAATTCCTTCGGACATTTTGTCCGAAGAAATTTGGCCTTTGCCTTTTTTTCTATCTTTGCCTTACGAAAATTTACTTGGTCTTCCTTCCGAAGGGCAAGTCCCTTTTGGGCCTTTTGACCAGCTGCCCTCTGCAAAGGCTAAAACAAACCCAAAGTTACCCTTCGGAGCTTTGTAATGGCCCATCTTGCTCATCATCTGCTCTTCGCAAGGGCTGTTTAACCTTCGGAGCTTTGTAAGAGACTCTCTTGACCCAGCCGATTGAACCTGAACTTGAACCCTTTTGATTGAACCAACTGATTGAACCAATGGTGGTTCAAAGTTCAAGTTCAAAGTTTATTTGGAAAGATCCTGCCGTTGAACCCCGACGTGGAACCATTGAACTGGTTCATCTTTTTGCCGAAAGACCTGTGCAAACCAAATTTGAACTGGCTCAGAATAGCAGGGGAAGGAGACCAATTTTGCCCTGCAGGGCCAAAATGGTCAACAGGTAGTCAATTATCTTCTCTTCTTCATTCATCTTCAGGATTTCAAACTGTCCTTTATACGTTTGCAGCTTGGCCTGTTTCATTTTAACATCTCTTTCATAGATACTTTTTAACTTATTCCAAATGTCTTTTGCACTCTGACAGTGCATAACTTTGACAAACTCAGAGTTTGACAACCCACAAAGAATAGCATTCTTAGCTTTGGCGTTGTTCTCATAAGCCTTTTTGGCCACCTGATCAACAGGGGTTACAGCAGGAGCTGTGTAACCATTTACCACTGACATCTATACATCAAACCCTAGGAAAGACAAATATGCTTCCATTCTTATGCTCCAAAAAGCATAGTTAGATCCATCGAATAGAGGAGCTTTGTTTGGTGAAGATCCTTCTTGGCAGGCCATTGTGTTCACCAACCACGATCTCCCTGAGCCGATTACGCTTCTCTTAAGGAATCTATGCTTTGATACCATTTGTTGAACACACTATCTACTGAGACGGGGGGTGAATCAGTAGATGAGCTAAAACTTGGTTCTTAAAAATTTTAAACACGGATACTTAAAGTACATGCAAAGTAAAGAATGAAAACAGAGATAGTACACACACATAAGACTGCTCAACATCAGATTTTTACGTGGAAACCCAAAGGGAAAAACCACGGTGAGAAAAGCTGCTAGAAGTTACTGTTCTAATCCAACGTCACAGAAAAGAAGTCTCACAGAAAAACCTCACTGGTTACATTCAAGAGCACCCACTCTAAGGAACCATCAACTTCCTAACTGAGCACTAAATCAGTTTTCCTGATGGCACCAACCTATCAGAGGAATGAAGCTGCAACTTCAAAATACAAACGAGATTCAGAATGGATCTTGTTCACTTTTTTGTTACAAGTCTTGTATGTAACTGCACCTACACGTTATGTGCCTTCTCGACTTATCTGCCTCTATCTCTGTGTCTGGATATTTTTTGTATTGACACACCTTATTTTCTTTGCCTTTTTACACTGTTTGCATATGTCCTCACTTGACAATTTTGAGTTAACACTCTAATTATTATCGCAGCAACAATAAAAGACACTTTCAAAATGCTCTGTTCGTAGCATATATAGACAAATGCATCTCAGGGTTTTCTATCTATAAAGTGTTCACACTTCAACTATTCTGAACTGGTTCAAGCTTCTGATCTGCATTCAATGTGATTTTGACTTCGTGTCTAGATTCATGCTTCACATGGCAACGTTCAAATTTCTTTACTTTGGCATCTGCACTTCTACTGTTCTTAACTGTGCCGCTTCCTCGATCACTTTTGATCTGCATTCCATGCGACTCTGACTTTGTGTCTCGATTCATGCTTCAAACGGCAACGTTCAAATGCCCTTACTATCTTTGGCATCTGCAATTCTACTGTTCTTAACTGCACCGCTTCCTCGATCACTTCTGATCTGCATTCCATGTGACTCTGACTTCGTGTCTTGATTCATGCTTCAAACAACGTTCAAATGCCTTTACTTTCTTTGGCATCTGCACTTCTACTGTTCTTAACTATGCCGCTTCCTTGATCACTTCGATTGAATTATCTCGAGCTCCGTGAAGATATATCGAGTTCATTACCAGTTCCAGTTGTTCCTTTACAGACAGTTAGAAGACACTGATTGCGAGCTTTTATATCTTTCGTCGCACCAAGTTCACGTTCTTTTCTTTGTTGGATCTTTCCTTATGACCTTTAGACACTTGTCAAATACACATGCACTCGGAGGATCATCTGAGTTTGCTTTGCACCATTGGATCTAACGCACCGATCAGACATGAGCCATTGATCTTTTAAAGCAACATTAGTTTTAGCTCGAGCTTTGCCATTAACCGTCGAGCTTCTTTTCTTCCCTTTTTGCATCTCGTTGCTTTCTATATCAAGGGTTCCCTTTTTGTTGGATTTTTCCTTATGACCTTTTGAAACTTGTCAAATGCGCGTGCACTTAGAGGATCATCTGAGTTTGCTTTGCACCATTGGATCTAATGCACCGATTAGACATGAGCCGTTGATCTTTTAAAGCAACATTAGTTTTAATTCTTGCTTTGCCATTAACCGTTGAGCTTCTTTTCTTTCCTTTTTGCATCTTGTTGCTTTCTATATCAAGGGTTTGCTTCCACTCCTTTCGATTGTCCTCGATATGCTCGATCTTTACCCTTTGTATTGAGCGTTAAACTTCAGCATGTTGGCGTGACTTATTTTCTTCGGCATTCTTGTAACGTTCCTTGCAACGTCGATCCTTGAAGAATTGCTCGTCTTTTAACCTTGCTTTAATTCCTTCAGAAAGTTCCTTTACACAAATTGTTGCGGGCCTTTGTGTCTTCGAGACAATTTCCACAGACTTTTTGTCCAGGTCCATTTCTTAAGTGTCCTCCAATTTCTTCAAAAGAATTCGTCATTGGCTTCTATTCGGAGATGTTCTTCGGAAATCTTTTCTTTGGACTTTTTGTCCGCGTTATTTCTTCAGACTTTTTCTCCGCGAGACATTTATTCAGACTTTTTGTCCGCATCATTTCTTCGAACTTTTTGTCCGAGACATTTCTTCAAACTTTTTGTCCGCGAGACATTTCTTCGAACTTTTTGTCTACGTCATTTCTTCGGCTTTTCTGCAAGTGCCCACATACCTTTTTGCAACGTTCAAAAGATACCCTTTAGACTTTTTGCAATCTATCCTTCGGCTTTTCTGCAAGCGTCCACATACCCTTTGCAATGTTCATAAGATACCCTTTAGACTTTTTGAAAATGTCCACTTGCCCTTCAGAACGTTCAAAAGATACCCTTCGGATTTTTTGAAAAGGTCTACTTGCCCTTCAAAACGTTTAAAAGATACCCTTCAGACTTTTTGAAAAGGTCCACTTGCCCTTCGAAACATTCAAAAAATACCCTTCGGACTTTTTGAAAAGGTCCATTTGCCCAAGGACTTGACAAATTTTCCAACATAATTGCCCTTGCCATTCTTTACGAAAGAATTCCTCCGAAGGAATTCTTCAAGACTATTTTGGGTTTTCAATTCTTCGTGACTTATCCTGATTGCCTCTTCTAAGTAAGAGCATTTCACAAACGCGATTTACTCCACAAGTCTGCTCAACTTAACCTTTGGCATTAATGCATGATCAGATTCAATCTCAATGACATCAAGGGCATCAACCTTTGACATCAATGACAATTCCATGCTGCCTTAGATGGGAATGATAACTCTTCAATCCTTAGACTGCTTTCTGTATCATGATATCAAAACTGTCAACTGTCTCCTTGTTCGAATTTCCAACAGATACCTTGACCACTAGCACTTGTTCTACTGACGAGCATAAACATGCAATGTAATCACAAACACACAAAACCACACAAAGAATTGATACTCAACCCACTCTAATACCAATTTGATCCATAAACTAGGCGGATATTCCACTCTAAACTTCACGAACACAAGTCTTATCTCCTAACTCAATAATCATTGGAAAATGACTATTCCAGGTTATTTATCATGTTAAAACAGAGATAAACAAGTATTGAAAATGAAATGTACAACAATATGCTCATGAATATGAAGTATAAGAATGACCAAAGCTCATAATAAACACAAGTTATCCTAGAGAAACCCAATGTGGGAAAAATTCCAGTGGGTGAGACAACTACATCCCCCTTCCACTATGTAATGCAAAAATGTACAAGGTACTGCCAAGCATAGTCTTCATGTCAATATTATCATTACCACTCTATCAAAAACTGGTAGATAATATTGCTTTGCACTTTATCAGACCCTTCAATGAACTCCAACATCGCTGAACCAACTATCTATAGCTAGGAAACAATGAGACAACAAGAACAAAGACTCAAAATTGCAACTTGCAATGCATATCCAACTTCAAGACTCCTCACTACGTTTTTTAATGTCTTCTTCTTTGCCAAGAATTGTATTTATGCTCTCTCAACCTTGTAGACCGCCAATAAACTTAAACAAACCGACCATGAGACGAAAAGATGTTTACAACTGTTTAACTTCGGGTTTTTTGTGTGATGGTGAAATTGCCGGTATATGCAAACCAGTGATTTTGAAACCACCAAGGTGGTTGCGCAACCGCCACTGTGCAAATCGGCGGTTCCTTTAGTTATGAAAAATCCCTTCAATTAAAGAGTTGAAACTTTCTAACTTCATTGCTATGAAGATGTTTGGATCCCCTATACTGACTTTGCCACTATAACATGTCTGATCTGATGTTTCAAATATAAAATTTCTTACAATAGTGTCTTACAAGCATGAATTACATACAATTGGGTATAGTAGAAACATCTAGTATACATGACTAGTACATTAGAATCCAAATTTGGATCACTGCTCTTAATCTCGACAACTATCCTCGCATTGAGGACCTCATCACTCAAGTCAAGTGCTTGAGGCTTCTACTCTTTGAGATTGGTGAAACCAAGAGTAATGAAAAACTCATTATGACTATTTTGTCTAAATTGAGTCACCTTAGTTTTTGTTTCAAACCACTACACACGACTGTGATCTACATATAAGGCATTGACTTTTGACAAGTTATGCCAACGACTTCAGAGAGAGCAAGAAAAAATGATTTTTATTGGGAAAATCCTACTTGAAGGTTCTAAGCAACAGACATTAGCAGTCAATGATATTAATGCAACATCACAATCCAACTCTGGCAAAGGAAAACGCCTTGCCAAGAAAAAAGGAAAGCAAAGCCCAAGCCTAAGGGCAATCAATTGGATCAACAAAATCCTTCTCCAAGTCCCAACAAAGGCAAAGGGAAAGTAAATGTCAACATCGACCAAGAGTGTTGTAATTGGTGTAATAAACAAGGCCATGCTGAACATCATTGTTTTAAGAAAATGACATACTTAGAAACAAAGATGAAAACAACGCAACTTTCCCCTCTAAGACATGAGCGCAACTCTCAACAACAATAGAATCACTTGTGTTTGAATGGATTCTGGATTCATAAGCCTCTCACCATATTGGCACATGATGGCTTCTATTTAAAAATCTTGGCCAATGCCGCATTACTGAAATTTTTGCAGGCAACTCTAGTCCTCTAGTTGTTGAGGGCAAAAAGACAATTGAGCTGGAGAATGGCGTAATCAACAAAGTTCTCCACATTTTAGACTTGTCTGCAAACCTCCTCTCGATATGTCAGATCACACATTCAGGTGAAGACAAAACCATTGAGTTTACACATCATTAGAAATATAAAAAATTAGTCCGCTATTGTAGCCACTGGCAAGGTTGATCATCCAACACATTGTACAAATTTGACAACTTTGTCTTCACTCAACCTTCACAAGTTATGATTGCACATGCTAATTACTTGAGTAAACTTTGGCATAAGCATTTTGGTCACCTTAAGTTTCAACTATTGCTCATTGCAAGAACTCAACAAGCATCACATGGTTATTGGTTTGCCACAAGTTTCTTTCAAATATGGTGTTTGTCCAACTTGTGGACTTGGAAAGCAACACAAGGATCTATTCCCCAATGGCAAATCCTTGAGGGTAAGTAAAAGATTACAATTGGTTCACAATGATCTTATGACCTTTCCTAGTTTTTCTTTTCAAGAACATAAATAGGTGCTTAGATTCATTGATGAATTCTCTCGTAGAGCTTTGGTCTACTTTCTGAAAAACAAAAGTGAAGTCTTTGAGCACTTCAAAAATTTCAAGGCCCTTGTTGAAAACCTATTAGAGAGAAAATTCAGCATCTCAAATGAGATAATGGAGGAGAGTTTGTTAAGAATTAGATGATTAGCCTCTGTGAACAGATAGGCATTCAACTTCAACATATTGTACCCTACACTCCTCAACAAAATGGGGTCGCTGATCGCAAAAACCGCACACTAAAGGAAATCTCAAGTGCATGGTACATTCCAAAGACTTGCCTTCACAGTATTGGGTAGAGGCAATTCAATGTGCAACCTACATCTAAAATTGCAGTTCCCACTCTGTAGTGCAAAATATGACTCTCGAAAGAAAATGGTCTGGTGTCAAGCTAGATTTTTTTGATTTCTGAGTTTTTAGATGTAATGCATAGGAACACATTCTAAATGAAAAGTGCAAAGCAATGGAAAGGAAGTGCCATCCTTATATCTTTGTCGACAACTATGAAGATGTGAAGGCATATCGTTTTCTTGTTTCAGGCACCACTAAAGTGATTTACCAACAGGATGTATTATTTGATAAACAATCTCAAGGTTTCGTGCCAACATCTACTCCTTTTCCTCCATTACCTTTTGGTGAGTTAGACACAACTTCTGAGGTCTCTTATGAAGAACAAGACAATTTAGATGACACATTCTGAGAGTTACTACTATTCAGATGATGATCTAGAGGGGGGACAACCAGCACCTCCACTGCTAGTGCCAAAAGACATTTAGAATGCACCTGCACAACCAACACAACCTCTACCAAAATGGGTTCACACAATTTGCAACGATGTTGGTGCATTGGTAGGGGATTCAAGAGATTCAAGCATGACGAGCTTGCAACATCCATATGATGTACATTTGGCACAATTGGCAGTGCAATAAGATCTAAAGACTTATCATCAAGCTTCTAAGCATCCTGAATGTCAGACAGTTATGGCAAAATAATAACTTTATTTGAAGAAGAACAAAACTTGAGACTTGGTTCTAGTTTCGAAAGGAAGAAAACTAGTGAGGTGCAAGTGGGTGTACCGCATTCAGTATAAAACACATGGGTCTATTGACAAATACAAACCCGTTTTGTAGCAATTTTTTTTCACAATTGAAGGTGTTGGCTACCATGAAACCTTTGCTCTATTTGCCAAGATGAATTCCATCATGCTAGAACTCTCCTTGGCTACAACACAAGGATGGGCAGTCCATCAAATGGATGTCAAAAGTGCCTTCTTGCATGGAGACTTGTAGGAAGAAATCTACATGTCCCAACTTCCTAGGTCCATAAGCAATGAAAAATCAAGATTTGTGTGCAGATTAAAAAAGTCCTTGTACGGTTTGAAACAGGGTTCTCAAGCTTGGTACGAAAAGATTGACACATTCTTAATCAACTCTGCCTTTACGTAGAGTCCTTCCAACCCTACAATCTACACCAAGAAACTAGACAAGAAACTCTTGATTTTAGTCCTCTATGTTGACGACTTAATCATCATAGAGATTTCCACCAAGCATATTCATTAATTTAAAGCTTGGATAATGAAGTGTTTTGAGATGACTGACTTGGGCTTGTTGCATTTTTTCCTTGGTCTCCAAATTTCATAGTTTGAGAAAGGAATTTTTGTTTAATCAATCTAAGTATGATCAAGACATACTCAACCATTTCAACATGAAACACTGCAAGTCTGCACTGACACCTTATCAATTTGGAGTTAAGATTTTCGCCAAGGGTTCTATTTCGGTTGATGGTACACTCTACAAGAAGGTGGTGGGAAGTCTTTAGTACTTGACTCATACTCATCTTGATCTTTCTTTTGTTGTGAACTTGGTATCACACTACTATCAAGTCCCACATGAAAACCATTGGTAAGCTGCAAAATGCATTCTAAGGTATCTTCACGGTACTACTATGGGATTGACTACAAGTCAAGATGAAAAGCCTCAATTTATGGATACACCTTTGAAGGGAACACATCAATTGTCGGCAACACAGACAGTGATTGGGTAGGAGATCCATATGATCACAAGTCAACTGCAGAATACATCTATTATTTTGGGGGAAGTCCCATGACTTGGCTAAGGTATCTTCACGGTACTACTATGGGATTGACTATAAGTCAAGATGAAAAGCCTCAATTTATGGATACACCTTTGAAGGGAACACATCAATTGTCGGCAACACAGACAATGATTGGGTAGGAGATCCATATGATCAGAAGTCAACTGTAGAATACATCTATTATTTTGGGGGAAGTCCCATGACTTGGTCTTGCAAGAAGTAGAGTACTATTGCTTTGCCTACTGTGGAAGTTGAGTATAATAGAGTTGTCGCTGCTAACTATGAGTCAATTTAGATTTGACACTTGCATTTTGAATTTGGATTTCCACAAATCTAACCTGCACTGCTTTGGTGTGATAATTGAAGTGCTATCCATGTTTCTCACAACCCAATGGAGTACCAATGCACAAAGCACATTGAGATCCACATGCATTATATTTGGCAAATGATACAAGACAAGTTAATTGATCTTAAGTTTTGTCGAACATACGATCAGGTTGCAAACATCTTCACAAAACCCTTGCTTGAGGCCCGATTTGTTCAACTCAGGTAACTTTTGGGAGTAAAGGAAGGGGTCATCAATGGGGGATAGTTTAGTAATTTCTCCATCCTTCCCTTAATCAAAGTACATCTTAAGAGAGGATGTTAGAGTATTTAATTACTCATAAACTATTGTATGGTTTGAAGATGCACTTTTTAATATTTATTTCTAATTCATGGGTAGGCACTAATTGGTGCATACTTATCCACAACCTATTATTTGAAAAGATTATCAATTAAATAAATACTTAATAATAGTTGTCTTATTCTATTTGTAACTACTCATCAAAACCCAACCCTAACCCTAGCCGCCTCTGTAATGACCCTCACTAGTAGGATCACTAAAACACTGATATAGCACTTATGGAATTTTGTCAAACACTTGTTATGATCATCAAAAAGAATAACATTGCCTTCTAGACTTTCGTCAAACAGTTGATGGGATCGCAAAATATATTAATATTGCATTGTATTTTTGACAAACAGTTGGCAATCAATTAAATTATATTGCTGTAAATGTACACAAATTGACTCAGCTCAAAGATTCAATATCAATATATATTTATTCTTGGAAATACAATCCTTTATAATATATGGTGATTTTCAGTCAAAATGGACAAGTAATATTCTAAAAGCCTGATATAAGTATAAGTATGCAAATACTAAATGGAACCTATTGTTGACCAAAGACCCGATCTGTAAGTGATGCCCTGGCTGTACGCTGTCCACTGCTGACTGGAGTAATTTAATATTAATTTTGTCTTCACTGGCAGGTGCACCCAACTCTCCAAATAAGCGCCCAGCTGGTAATAGACGCCTTGCTGTTGTTGCTGAAGTCTTGGTCTGTGAATGCCCTCTTAGCCACTGTCCATACGCTGTCCCAACACTGCTGTCCGTACCCTGCTGCAGGTACAGTCTGTACAGTATGGACTGGTACGGATTTAATTATGTCCACCGATATTAGGGCGCCCAGACTGGGGTAAGCGCCTACCAAAAATATAGAGATAAATCGCCCAACTAGGAGCGCTGTAGAATTTTCCAGAATTGATTCGCTGTCTGCTGGGTAGTCTTCTGCTGTACGGTTTGCAAGTACAGGTCGTACCTGTACGGACTGCAAACCAAAAGTGTGGAATCCTGGGAGTTTCTTCAGATAGGTCGATGATATATTCGCCTCTTCCAAATGGATTCAAAACTGGTTCAACTCACAAACTGAATTTGGATGATCAACATGAAATAGCTGTAGGCTATCTCCAATGTGCAACCCTTCGGAAGATCTCTCACTTCTTCAGTTATGCAAATCACTTGAGAGGTATCGTTCTCAAGGATTAATCTGAAAATTTGCAGACTCTGAAGTCTTACAAATGCTCAAGAAGATTCATAGATCAAAAATAAAACTGGATGCCAAATAATAGACCCATAGGGTCTATTTATGCACTTTTGGAACTTCCAAGAGTTTCCGTAATACATCATATAAAACTTGTTATAATTTTTAAATAAAAAGTAATTTTATGAAAAAAAAAAGTGCACTTAAAATTAAAATATAACATTTTGGCCTCCATAATAATAAAATATAATATCTTCCAGAGCATAGTGAGCCGTCAAATCGCAAACATGACCCTCTCACCACCTTCATCTGCCTACGAGGGTCAGGGATAGGCAAATCTACGTAGAATGTCACGTCGCACTAAAGAGGGGACATGACAGCCTCTCTTATCTATATAAAAACATAGAGGGCTAGTGGATGAAGTCTATTGTGAATAAGAGTTAAAGTTACACTGACAAAATTAGGCCAATGCTTTTAATCAAAAGAGGTAGTTATGTTACTTAGATGAATCTATGTTACTTTGTTTATAAGCTTTTATAGATTTATTTTGAGTTTTTGTTTTATGGTAGCTAGCACAATTTTGGACCCTATCTTGATAATTTAATTTTGTTGAGTACTAATGACAAAGGTTGATAGAGGGCCTATGAAGCTAGATAAGGAAAAATAAGGCATAATGGGGCTTAAGCTATGGTAAAACTAAAAGCTATAGGGCAGAGGCATGTTGGGACCTAGGCTAAGCCATAGACCAAATGATTGGTTGGTTGAGGTCTATCCAGAGATTCTTACTAACAAGCAATATCATTAGCAAACATCTAAAAATATAACATTTGTGCAATTTTGGGTTTATACACTCATCAATTTATAATAAACATTAGTAGAATCTAATAAGAGAGAGTAATTCCATCATATGATCGTCATGGAAATAAAATAGAAAACTTAAAACTACAATATATCATGAGGCCAATAGTTAAACTGCAATTTGCAATGAGGGTGATGAATGAAAATAAATAATTACAAACCTTAATGCAATGGAAATTAGGAGAATCTGATAAGAAAGAGTAATTCCATCATATGATCGTCATGGAAATAAAATAGAAAACAAAAAACTACAATATATCACGAGGCCAATAGTTAAATTTCCAAATTGCAGTGAGGGTGATGAATGAAAACAAATAATTACAAACTTTAATGCAATAGAAATTAGTAGAATCTAATAAGAAAGAGTAATTCCATCATATGATCGTCATGGAAATAAAATAGAAAACTTAAAAACTACAATATATCACGAGGCCAATAGTTACATTCCAATTTTCAGTGAGGCTGATGAATGAAAACAAATAATTACAAACCTTAATGCAATGGAATAAATTGAGCTGTAATCCTATCATCAAATCAAATGGAAAACACATATTCAATCTATACATATTTCTGAATAAATATTAATACAAACATGAGAATGTGTTAAGCACTATTCATCTACACTTTAAACACACAATCTAAGGAACTGTATTCCAGTGACTACTGATTGTGGAATATAAGGAAAAGATCCACGGTAAAAATATGTTCCAGCAACAAGTACAATTTTCAGGATGGTAGAAATTAATTTCACCACTTGAATTGAACGATTGATGGAAGTTGATACCAGCTTGTCTCACTTCTATGCTGGTTATAAATAATAATGGTTTGAATCATTTTTACTTGGATTCTATGAAGGATTTATGGTAAGTTTCATGATTTCTCTGCTATATGTTTGTTTACTAGAGGAATATATATGCAGTGAAAATATGTTCCAGCTTGTTTTCAGGATGGTAGAAATTAATTTCGCCACTTGAATTGAACGATTGATGGAAGTTGATACCAGCTTGTCTCACTTCTATGCTGGTATAAATAGAAATAATTGTGGCTTGAATCATTTTTACTTTGATTCTATGAAGGATTTATGGCAAATTTCATGATTTCTCTGATACATGTTTGTTTACTGGAATTTATCACAGTTAATATCATATATAATTTTATATAAATTAACTCGAGCAATTTTTCACAATTCCAAAAACTTTTCATTTTAATAGTTTTATTTCTCTTGAATTAAGATATTTTCTACAAATTTGATGCAGTCAGGGTTCATTGGAATCAATTGTGACATATTCAATTTACATGGATCCTTCTTTTGTGATTCTCCTCTCTTTACAGCCTATTTGTTCGCTCAAATCTCTTTCTCAAGTACACAACAAGATATTTGAGATTTGACTAATTATACCCTATCATTATCCTTTTTCATGCGCTGACACACTAATATCATCCTTCTTGTATTGTAAAGCTAATAAACAAGGTTGTTGCAGATAGAGCACATGAAGAACTGTTCATCTTGCAAAAGTTTGGATGTTGATGGATATAGTTGAAATTGATGCGATGTCATGTTAATAACTAAATAGTTCCTGTTTTATCCATGGTAGCAAAAGAAGGGAAAAATGGGAAAAACCTACATTACTCATCCCCCCTATAGGGTTTGGATTCGTGTTTTTGGATCCATCTGTGGATTCGACCCGGGTTTGTCTACTAGAGAATTCAGGCGACACCGGGTCGTCCAAGGCAACCTTGAGTCAAATCCGCATGTAAAATCATTTTTTTAAATATTTTTGTCAAAATTTAACATAAAATAACAATTTAAAAAAAATCGTAATGTGAACCCTAAAAGTTAATTTAAATACAAAAACATAAGATAAAAGAATACAAAAACATAAGATAAAAGAACACAAGACAAAAGCAAAAACAGTTACCTCTCATTATGTCATTGCATACTTGCCTCTCTTTGCTCATTTAGGCTTGAAACTTCATCAAACAATATTGTTATTATTTTCCTACACTAGCACAAGTGCCCATTTGCTACCAAGGTGATTGAGGAGCTTCAAAAAAGAATTATCTGTGGATTGAAGGTAAGGTTTTAAATTCTATAATTTTTTTTAATATCATTTTATTTTCAATCTTCACAACTTTTATTCATAGTTGTTTTTATTTTACTTTTGTAATATTGTGTTGCCTTTTAAACTTGCAACTAGAGATGCTACAATGTCAACAAATTCTACCTCCGTGGGCCAACCCCGATTCAAAATCGATCCACAATCACCACTTGGAACTGTGTGACAATGATAAACCAGGTTCTAGTTGGTGCGGGGTATATTTGGAAATGCCATGGTTACAATGATCGATAGGTTAGCTTGTAGAGTCAAGTGAAAGCCTATTTATGTCACATACTTGGCCAGGGCATCAAATCTTGCAAGGGAAAGTATGATAACTGATTCCAGCAACAATTTTTCAATACATCAAGGAGCAGGAAGAAATAGATGCAACTCATGTCATGAAATCAGGTCACCCTTTGTCAAAGAAAGCCAAAGGCTCTAGATCAAGAAAGCCACAAGTTGCCACAACTCCTCGTAGCATTTCCCTAGTTGTGGTCGCAATACATCCACTTTTGGCAACACCTTCCACATATGAAGAAGATTCTCCTTGTAATGTCCCCCTCTAGTACTTGATTAGTATGAGCTTTCCATTAGCCTATTCCAGGGTTCCCGTAGGCTAATTGGGTATGGTTAGGGGACTCGGGTCCTGTGTTGGGCTTTGTGAAGGTTTTTTATGAGTTTTCCTGCGAGAGTTACTACTTTTAGTAGTGGCTATTTTTAGAATTTACTATTTTTAGTAAGTTTTAGTGCTTCTCAGATTGAGACGGTTTGGTGTTTGGACACACTATTTTTAGCAGTTTACTATTTTTAGCAGCTGGTCTTGGCCTCTGTTTCTCCAACAGTTCAGTTCAATATTTCCCGTTATGGCTTTGGTGAGTTCTAAGGGTGATCGAATTAATATTTATTAATCGTCACTTAAGTTCTGTTATAAAGTTACTTTATAACTTAAGTGAGGGTGGTGTGTTCATAAAAGACCCCCTTGACTCATGCCTAGCAAAAAAAAAAAGTGACTTCAAGTTGTTTTTAAAAGCTAAATATTAGCCTCCAAAGTGGACGCCATGTTTGGGGAGGGATAAAAGAAAAAAATAAAAATAAATTCAAAGGGCTCATGAGAGGGGTGTAGCATCTTGGAGAGAAAAGTTGGAATTTGAAATGTGTTGCCCAAATTCCTCCTCATCTTCTATATATACGCACTTTGGGCCTTCATTGGGGGATATTGAATTGGCAACATGACATGATGCTGTTGGATTGTTTCCAGGTTTCCCTTTCCTGTTGGTTGAGGACGAAAACCCTCTTCTAGTTGCTGGTTTCAGTGGTGAAGACCCACCCTCGCTGGTTGGCATTTGAATTAAAGATTGACAGTGGTTTTGGCTTGTTGACCAAGTATTTTGGCAGTGATATAATGAGGATATTTTCAGTATTTTGAGTGGGTTTGGAGCCTTTGGTTTGGTAGATGATTTGCATCTTTTTGGAGTGTGTTAGGAGCTGTTTTGATTCACTTTCAGGGGTCTGATATACCTTCTTTTGAGTTCTGGAAAAGAATATTTTCTGAGTAGCTAGAAACACAAACTGTTTGTAACTGCGTGTGTGGGAAGAGTATCGTTCTGGGTGATGATCCCATGGATTCCTTGCAGCTGGGCATCTCATTTTGAGCCCTCATTGCATTGTTTGGTGAGGGACTGATTTAATAAAGCAGATTGCCCCTCCTAGGGAGCTGTACCATTTCAATGGGCATTGGTCTTGGTCTTAAAATCAGATTCTGCACTTTCAGAGTTTGCAACACGCTGTTGATGGTGTCAATTCACAATAGAATGATGGTCAATACAAAGGAGAAGGCTGGGGTTTGATGGTACTTTCATTTGGTGTCTTTCATGGGGAGTTATATGCATTTTCTGCTCAATGTATGACCACGAAATGTACTTTCTATGACTGTAACCAGGTCTGCTATAAGTTCCTAAAGTCTGATTTCAATTATTGTTCAATGCCAACATGATTTGTAATGGGTTTAATATGATATGATGCAAAGACACGTTCATTTCCTTTCTATGCAAAGATTTCTATGTATGCCACAACATGTTGAATGGAACTTGAAAAAAAACACATTCTGCAATTTCCGTCTTACTCTATAAACCAAAACACACACAAAAAAAAAAAAAAGAACACGAAAAAAAAAACAAAAAACAAAAACAAGTGTGGTTATTACACTCCTCTTTCACACAAAAAACGAAGGGACATTAGAAAGATATTTTCAAACCAAGTATAAGGATATTGTCAATGATTATATCGTGTAATGTGTGTTCGAAAATAAATTGTCCTTTAATGTTGTCAATCACTATATTGGCAGGAAATAGTGAGATCAATCAATGAGACTTCAAAATGGTACAAAAGCTCAGGGTATGAGAAGCTTTGCACCACCCTATTGGCAAGGGAAAAAAAAACATGTTGAGGATTTTTCATAGCTGATTAGGGATTCATGGGCCAAAATGGAGGTTTCCATCACTTCCAATGGATGGGAAGATGTAAGAAATAGGCCTTTAATCAATGTGGTTGCAATGTGCCTAAAGGGGCAATTTTTTTGAAGGTGGTTGACTGCAAGTGCTGAGTGAAAGATGCCCACTTCGTTGCCAACATCATCTTCGAAGCCATTCAGGCGGCCTTAAAATGTTATAGAAATGGATAATGCCAAAAACTGCAAGGCCATGTGGATGTTGGTGGAGGCGAGATATGGGCACATATTTTGAACATCTTGTAATTTCCACTCACTCAACCTCATGCTAAAAAATTTGGACAGCAAAATTGAGCGAATAAAGCAAGAATATGCCAAGGCTAAGGAGATTCAAATGTTAGTCACGAACATCACCTCTCCTATTATCATTGTTGTACAATTTGTTCTTTTATTTATTTATTTGTTGTTACTAGGGTCCTTTTACCCTAGCACTTTCTATTATAATTGTGTGTATTCTCAAGTTCCATCGACCTAGTTTTGATTATTCATAGACATTAAAATAATTTCTCTATCTCAAGCCATTTTCAAATCATTCTTAAATTTGGAGCCACTAAAGGCGAGTGTAACTTTTTTTAGTAATTTTAATCTCTAATTGTAATAATTAATTTTTTTATCATCTATTTAATTTTTTTTAATTTTTAATTTTTAATTTGAAAAACAAAGTAGATGATGTTGTAAGTTATTAACTTTTTAAATCTAGTACTTGTAGGTTTTCATATAGTTTTTTTTTTTATAATTTTCTATTAGTCACATGTGAGGTGTATGGGAGTCCAACAAAGAGCATGCCCAAAGAGTGAAAATGATGATTGGTGGGCTTGTGTAGATTATTTACTGAGTTTCACAGATATCATTATGAGTATGACCCATTTCACTAACATGGATTAGCCATCTTTGAGAGAAATATATGCTGGGATTGACTCAATGATTGAGAAGATAGAGGGCATCATAAATCCAAAAAAACTGATCACAAGGAGAGATTTTTCAAACAATTTCCTCCAATCCTCCTTGATCGGTGGAACGAAATGACTACCCCATGGTCCACTGCATCTCCTTGCCTTTGCATTGACTTCTAGATTTTGTAACACTAAGATCCTTTCTTTGCTAAGGAGGATACTGTTGACCCAATTTTGCCCCTCAGGCAAAATCTCGGTCACCTCCTACACCTGCGTTGCACGGCCAGTCATTTCAGGTTGCGAGGTCCACCTTCAGGTTTCGACAGCTCCGCTTCAGAGCATTGGTTCATCGACCTCGTTCGTTGACGTTCACAGTAGCAAAAGACAGAGTCTTCAAACGTCCACAGGAGAAGAGAGGGAAAAAATGGAGCGTTTAACACTTAGGCAAAAAAGAGGGCAGACAAAATGCAAAGGGCGGCAAAATCGCCGCCCAAAACATGGGCGGGTAAAATGAGACCACCTACACACATGCAAAGGGCGGCAAATTTGCCGCCCACAACACAAAGGAAAAAGAAAAAGGCCATCGACATCGGCCGACGTCGGCAATACTGCCGCCGTCGGCATCTTACATCGGCCGACGTCGGCAGAAATCCTACATGCAGTACATGCAGCGGGCGGCAAATTCGCCGCCCACAACAGAGGGCGGCAAAAATCACTTGCAGTGCACAAGAAAAAACCCGCCTAGCCGCTGGAGGAGAAGACCAGCACGCAAAACGAGGCAACAAGCATGGCCTTGACAGAATTGTGACATCAGCTACAGTGTTTTTTCACTCTTCTCAATTGACTTCTCTTGGCTCTTCTGGTATAAATGCACAGACTTGTTCATTTATCAGGATCTTCTCCAATTTTGTAAAGAGCACAGCTCTGCAAATTCTCCACCTGAATCAATAAAAATACAGTTTTTGCCTCCATCTTGGATTGATTTGCTGTGTATGCCATGAGTATTATTTGTGTTTAGTCATTATCTTCCATGCTTTCACAGGTAATACCAACAAACCAGCTATCTACAGGCGCCGGTTCTGCAGCTGAAAGGAGAAGAGCAATACTTGAGAAGGACAGAACAGAGTAAGTTGCTAGCAAGTGTGCATTCCACAGCACCTCGGTAAACCTCTGTTATGTATTTTCCATTATAGCCTCCCCCTTTTAGTCTTAGCAGCCTGGTTCCTCTACCAGATGTGTAGAGTATACTTGCATTCCACTTGATTCTGAGAGTGGATCTGGAAGGTCAACCTGTTTTTGGTGTATCACCTCTTTTAGAGTAGGTTGTTTGTTCAAGCTTTTTCTCTCTCTCTTTTCATCCCCCCCAGTATATAGCTGTATACCTATATTTTTGCGCTACCTGAAACAAACAAGATACATCATAGGGAACTAGCCCATATCTAGAGACTCCCCTCTCCTGCTTCACCGTCCCACAGGCGAGAGAGGGGTTTCCATGTTGCGGAGAGAGGGCAGGAATCCGTTTTCCTGCCGCAGGGTGCACTTTTCATCGTCAACAGTTTTGGCACGCCCGGTGGGACTCCAAGTTTTTAATCAGAAAAGTTGCAGGGTTATTCGTTGATCCTGTTATAGTAGAGGAACCACCAATACAGCACCGTGCGCGTCAACAGTTTTGGCACGCCCAGTGGGACTGTAATTTTATCAGTTTCCAACGCAGTAGTATTTCAGGATTGATGCTGGTCCTGCTACAGTGATTTTCAAAGATTTCCAGCATCTGGCGACTCCACTGATAAGAGCTCATTGCTTTATTTTAAGATCAGTCACTTAAACTTCTATGCCAAAGGTTACCACAAGGTCAGTTTCAAGAAGGGTCCCCTTTGAGTTCATTGAACTACCTTTAAACTCTGCTAAAAGGCTCAGGTTTGGAAGAACTTGCCCTTATCCACTGGTAAATCCTCCTAGACTTGTTGCTAGGAACACCAACCCAGCTCAGCCACAAATACAACCTGTTCCAGCCATGGCATTGCCTTTTGCAGCTTTTCGTGGTGAAAGCCCCTTAAACCTCCCATGCTATGACCCAATTCCAGGAACAGCTCTAAAGAATGTGCCTTCTTTTGATGGAGTGGGACCTATTACGGTTGTTGAGCATATCAAGAATATTGCCAACCTTTGCAATATTCACAATATAACAGAAGAAAATATTGCCATCAGACTGTTAGCCTTGTCTCTGAAAGGAAAAGCTCTCGACTGGTACGGCACCTTGCCTGTGAATTCCATACATTCCTGGAACGAATTGGGCACCCATTTAACTGATCGTTTTGGAGAAAAAAGTGATGGTCTCTCTCTTGCTGAGCAGCTGACAACTATAAAAAAAGCTCCGCACGACTACATGCAGGACTTCAATACGCGGTTTCAAAAGACTTGGGATAGAATTCCCATCCTGGTAAGGCCGACTCCCAGCTACGCTTTCTTGTACTATCTAAAAGCATTAAATAGTGATATAGCTGTGATGATCCAATCTATGGGGGGACACATACTGCCAGCTGCATATGACATAGCCATTGCGGTCAAAAATTGATTGGTTCAAGCCGGAAAAATCGCCCCTAGGCCTCATATGCCACTTTTTCCAGAACCGCTGCCCTCAATTCAGGTTGTCGCTCCCATAATTGCTCCCCTACCTGTCATTGAGAGGCCAGCTTTGATTCCATGCAATGAATTAAATGAAGTTAAGGGCCTGTTGCAGAGCATGTCAAACGAACTTGTTGCCCTTAAAAGGCAGCAAGCTCAAAGCAACAAGCCAAACCAAAGTTATCAGAATTATGGCCATGCCCCTAGACCCCCCTTTCAAAATTATAACCAAGGTCAGGGGCAGCTCACTACAACTAGGCCTTATCAAAATTATAACTCAGGCCCCCCTTCGTCATCTAAAGCCATGGTGCCTACTCAGAACAATCTAGTGCAGGAGCAGCCAGGCTGTTCGACCATGGGACAAGGTCAAGAGCAAGCTGTCCATACGAATGACATGATGAATTTCTTTCAGAATTCAAAAAATCAGGTTGCTAATTCTTCCTAGTTTTTTGAGTTTTCAACCCAACCCAGCACAAGTAACAATCAAACTCAGCCGGATTCTACCCTGATAAATCACGAAGAGGGCGAGCTCTGTGCAATTAATTATGGAGGTGCTGCAGGCAATCACGCTGATTGCGTTGCGGCCAATACGAGATTTAAAAAAAGAGCAGTTGGAGAAGTGCAAGCTTCCCCTCAAGCAGCAAAGAATCCTCCATCACCCCCTTTTCAGAAGGCCCCAATTCCCAGACAATCGTTTGCACCTCTAGCTCCTCAGTCTACAGCTCCAGTTGGGATCAGCCCAAAGGAAAGTACGAAGGGAATCAGCCCCCAAATTAATATAATTGATCAAATGAAGAAATTGCATGTGAGCATTTCTCTATGGGATTCGTTGTCCCTCCCAAGACAAAGGGACGTTTTGAAGAAAGAATTGCATGAGCTAGATCGCCAGGCCATCCCAACAGACACTAATAACGTCTTAATGACGAATGGGCAGCCTTTTGCTTCAAGTCAGGTAAAGAAAGAAGAAAAGACTCCCCCTTTTTATGTATCTCTGATCATAGGGGATTTCTTAGTACACAATTGCATAATTGATAGCGGGGCCAGCACTTCAGTAATGCCCAAGTGCATTGCTGATAAGATGGGGTTAAAGTACGAAGCCATGAACAAGGGAGTCTTGCAACTAGATGGAACGCCTGCAAAGACAGTCGGGATCTTGAAAGGATTGAGTTTAACATTGCATGCTTGCCTGACATTCTCAATCCCCCAAGATATAGTGGTAGCGGATGTTCCTCCATATTTCGCAATCTGTTTGTCAAGGGACTTTACGTCCAAAATAGGTGGTTATCTAGCAACGAATTGGTCATATCTGGTTTTCAGAACCAAATACGGGACCAAAGTGAAAATCGAATCCGAGCCACTCTACAAGGACCACCTAGAGCTCTATTCACCCAAGGCAGCGAATGTCAGTTACACTATCATTGATCCAGAAGACTCTCAAACGGACCAGTCCTCATCTTCTGCTCTTGAAGGAGTCGCAGATCTACTCTTGGATGAGTGGGGAAGCGATAACTTCGAGCACGATCCTTATAAGTTTATTGAGGAGGCAGACCTTGGTGTCTATTGCTTGCATGAAGAAAGCGCCGTCATGCCCAATATAATGAAAGAGAACAAAGAAGACCTTGGCCTGTGGCAGCTGTACTTCGACGGTTCCAGAAGCAAACTGGGCGCTGGTGGTGGGGCAATGTTAATCTCCCCTTCTAAAGAAAGGTACTTTTTAGCCTTCCGTTTTCAGTTCTCTTGCACATGTAATGTTGCAGAATATGAGTCTTTGATTCATGGACTTGAGTGGGCAAGAAAGAGAGGGATCAGGGAGTTGCAAATCTTGGGGGACAGTGAATTAATAGTGAACCAAATAAGAGGCCTAAACCTGACCAAGAACTCCTTACTGAAGTCTTACAAGCATAGAGTCTGGGATTTGATGGAAGATTTCTTTGCTCTTAACATTACCTCGATCCCCAGAGAACAGAATAAGCAGGCTGACAGGTTGGCAGCTGTTGGTGCCCAATTTGATGTTTCAAAAGAAATAAGCAGGGGTTGTGGTTCGCGCCATTTAAAAGTGGTGGTTCGGCCTTCAATTCCAGACAATGTTACAAATTGGCAGGTCTTCGAAAACGACCAGCAGATAGCTCTTTTCCTGCAAGAGGAAGCCGAGTTTGCAGTCCACAATCAAGCGAAATTGCAGCAGCAATATGGAAATCAGATTGTTCAATTGAAGAACAATAAACTCCCTAAGGGTCTGGTCACACTTGAAAGTATTTTCAATGGAGAGGACCAACTAAGAGATGACAAAGCATGCATCACTACCAAAGAGGAGAATTATGAAAAGGTTGAAATCTTTAAGGACAAGTTGCTGGCACTCGGTAAGGTCTGCACGTTTCAAGAAAGGCAAGCTTTCATTCTGCTGTGTCAGGAGTTCGCTGACGTCTTCGCCTGGAACTATAGCGACTTGAAAAGTTTCGATCCAAGACTCGCCCAGCACACCATTGAATTAGAAGAAGGTGCAAAACCAGTCACACAAAAGCAGAGGCCTGTTAATCCGATGATTAAGCTCCTTATGCAGAAAGAATTGGTCAAGTTGATCGAGTCCGGCATTATTTTTCCGATCAAACATTCCTCATGGTTGGCCAATTTGGTTCCAGTTAGAAAGAAAAATGGGGAGATCAGGCTGTGCGTCGACTTCAGAGACCTTAATAAAGTCTATTTAAAAGATCATTATCCCCTTCCGAACATGGAGCAAATCTTCCAAAAGGTAACTGGTTCCGAACGCTTCTCCCTCCTGGATGGTTATTCGGGATATAATCAGATTCTGGTGCGGGGCTGCGACCAATACAAAACAGCCTTCACCACTAAATGGGGAACATTCGCCTACCAGAAAATGCCTTTCGGGCTATCCAATGCTGGTGCTACTTTCCAGCGAGCCATGGACATGGCTTTCAGTGGTTTGATAAATAAGAACGTGCTGGTGTACCTCGATGATATAACGGTTTTCTCCAAAGAGGCGGGACAACATATGAAGCACCTCAGGCAGATTTTTGAGAGGTGCAGGGAATTTGGCATCTCCCTAAATCCAAAGAAATGTGTATTTGCGGTTCATGAGGGGAAACTTCTTGGCCACATTGTATCCAAGGAAGGTTTGTCTATTGACCCAGAGAGAGTCCGCTCCATTCCGGAGATGTCCCTACCAAAGCACAAGAAAGGCCTGCAGAGTTTCTTTGGCCGTATAAATTTCATTCGGAGGTTCATTCCGAATTTTGCTGAAATAGTTAAACCCCTAACCTCCTTGCTAAGGAAGGGTGAAGAATTCAAGTGGACAACGCCAAGAAATGACAGCTTTGAAGCTATCAAACAGGCTTTGACCCAGGCTCCCGCTCTAATCAGCCCCGACTTCAATAAAGACCTCAATCTTTATACCTTCAGTAATGGAGAAGTAATATCTGCTATGCTTACCCAAGCAAACAGTGATGACCTCGAGCAACCACTCGCCTTCTTCAGCCAAGGGTTAGAGGACTTCGAAATCAGGTACACTTACGTAGAGAAGCAAGTCCTGACAGTGGTGCGCAGCTTGAAGAAATTCAGATATATGTTATCAAATAGCAGGATCCATCTCATGGTTCCACATCTTGGCGTCAAGGATTTCCTGACCAATCGAGATTTAAACGAGAAAAGAGCGGGATGGATCACCAAGGTAATGGAGTACGACATAGACATCAAAATCGCCAAGTTGGTGAGAGAAAGGGGTATGTGTGAACAACTAGCAGCAGATTTGAGACAAAAGGATGAGGACAGCTTGCTGATCCATGACGCAGCCACTGCAGAAGAACCAGCTGTCATAAGAGACTGGACACTGGACGTGAAACGTTTCCTTCTTACGGGCGAATGTCCACAGGGTCTCGATAGGGCCGGAAGAAGGTATTTTAAACTTCAGTCCCTTCCCTATGTTTTGATTGATGGAGTATTATTTAGGAAGGATCTCTCTGGGGTTCTCTTGAGATGCATTGACTCCAGTCAGGGTGACAAGGTATTGGCTGAGTTTCACGATGGGCCAGCAGGCGGCCATTTCGCCCCTAAGACTACAGCGGCAAAAATAATGAGAGCTGGCTATTTTTGGCCCACTCTTTTCAAGGATACCCACGCCTGGGTAAGAAAGTGCCAGAAGTGTGCACTTTTTGACGAAAAACAACGATTGGCTGCCATGCCCCTACAGCCCATTCAAGTTGAACAACCATTCATGCAGTGGGGCCTGGATTTCATAGGGATGATCAATCCTCCCTCTAGCGCTGGACACAAGTGGGTCCTGACTGCTACGGATTATTTCACCAGGTGGGTGGAAGCCATTGCTTTGAAGGAAGCAAATGAAAGCGCAGTCCTAGATTTCTATGAGGACTTAGTGACACGTTTTGGGGTCTCAGCCACTATAATCTCAGATAACGCTTTGGCTTTTCTGGGAACCAAAACTAGTGAATGGGCGCTAAGGTATGGTATATACCTCAGCACTTCGTCAAATTACTACCCGCAGGGAAATAGGCTAGCTGAGTCCACTAACAAAAATTTGATCAGGATTATAAAAAGGACCATGGAAGAAAATCAGAAAACTTGGCATGCCAAGTTGAAAACAGCTCTATGGGCCGATCGAATCACTCCAAAAAGATCAATCGAAAATTCTCCATATACGCTTGTGTATGGAAGGGAAGCAAGGCTTCGTATCTCACTCGAATTGCCAGCATTGGACCTCGCTCATCAACTGCAGCTAGAAGAAGGAAGCAGCATGGAGGTCAGATTGTGTGAACTAATGGAGCTCCAGGAGGTAAGGAATCAGGCCATGGTCTCTATGGTCAGTCGCCAACAACAGGTGAAAGGACATTTTGACAAGAAGTCTTCGTCAAAAAGTTTCGTCGAAGAAGACATTGTCCTAAAATGGGACGAAGATAGAGCTAAGCCCGAAAAACATGCAAAATTTGATGCCCTCTGGAGCGGTCCTTACATCATTACTCAGTGCAAGCAGCATAACGCGTTTCAGCTCTCCAAGTTGGATGGCGAAGAATTGCGTATCCCAGTCAACGGGATACATCTGAAGCATTGCCACTAAATTTTGATTCCGCTGTACATAGTTTCCCTTGTTTTCTTCTCTGTTTTCCCTAAGTGCAGTTTGCACAGTTAGTTGTTTTTAGTCTTGTGTGTTTTCCTTTGCGTGTGGGGGTAAATTCTGTATATTTTGATTTCGAAATCTTTTGAGTTGTTGTGAACTATCTTCAAAGTTACCATCCGACTCCGCACCCAATGGATATGCAAGGCAACTGGGTTCTAAGCATAGCAGGCACGCTTCCCCCGTGAGTCGCCAATTTGTTGACCCAATTTTGCCCCTCAGGCAAAATCTCGGTCACCTCCTACACCTGCGTTGCACGGCCAGTCATTTCAAGTTGCGAGGTCCACCTTCAGGTTTCGACAGCTCCGCTTCAGAGCATTGGTTCATCGACCTCGTTCGTTGACGTTCACGGTAGCAAAAGGCAGAGTCTTCAAATGTCCACAGGAGAAGAGAGGAAAAAAATGGAGCGTTTAACACTTAGGCAAAAAAGAGGGCAAACAAAATGCAGAGGGCGGCAAAATCGCCGCCCAAAACATGGGCGGGTAAAATGAGACCACCTACACACATGCAGAGGGCGGCAAATTTGCCGCCCACAACACAAAGGAAAAAGAAAAAGGCCATCGACATCGGCCGACGTCGGCAATACTGCCGCCGTCGGCATCTTACATCGGCCGACGTCGGCAAAACTGCCGCCGTCGGCAGGTTATCGGCCGACGTCGGCAGAAATCCTACATGCAGTGGGCGGCAAATTCGCCGCCCACAACAGAGGGTGGCAAAAATCACTTGCAGTGCACAAGAAAAAACCCGCCCAGCCGCCGGAAGAGAAGACCAGCACGCAAAACGAGGCAACAAGCATGCCCTTGACAGAATTGTGACATCAGCTACAGTGTTTTTTCACTCTTCTCAATTGACTTCTCTTGGCTCTTCTGGTATAAATGCACAGACTTGTTCATTTATCAGGATCTTCTCCAATTTTGTAAAGAGCACAGCGCTGCAAGTTCTCCACCTGAATCAATAAAAATACAGTTCTTGCCTCCATCTTGGATTGATCATGAGTATTATTTGTGTTTAGTCATTATCTTCCATGCTTTCACAGGTAATACCAACAAACCAGCTATCTACAGGCGCCGGTTCTGCAGTTGAAAGGAGAAGAGCAATACTTGAGAAGGACAGAACAGAGTAAGTCGCTGGCAAGTGTGCATTCCACAACACCTCGGTAAACCTCTATTATGTATTTTCCATTATAGCCTCCCCCTTTTAGTCTTAGCAGCCTGGTTCCTCTACCAGATGTGTAGAGTATACTTGCATTCCACTTGATTCTGAGAGTGGATCTGGAAGGTCAACCTGTTTTTGGTGTATCACCTCTTTTAGAGTAGGTTGTTTGTTCAAGCTTTTTCTCTCTCTTTTCATCCCCCCCAGTATATAGTTGTATACCTATATTTTTGTGCTACCTGAAACAAACAAGATACATCAGAGGGAACTAGCCCATATCTAGAGACTCCCCTCTCCTGCTTCGCCGTCCCACAGGCGAGAGAGGGGTTTCCATGTTGCGGGGAGAGGGCAGGAATCCGTTTTCCTGCCGCAGGGTGCACTTTCCATCGTCAACAGGTACAACTATAAAAGGATGTTGAAGTGGCCAAAATGTATAAGTTGGCATTCTCTAGAATCTTCCCTGATCCGGAGATATAAACCATGGTTATGAGTGAGTTTGGGAGTTTCATTACCTCCCAAAGTGATATAGCCTTGGTGTTCTTCAAGACAAATACAAGAAAGATGCTCATACGTGGTACTTCCATGACCAAGGACCCACACATTTGCAGCCTCTTGCAATCAAGATCTTGTCACAAGTAGGTTTTTTTCAAGTTATTAACTCTTTCTTTTTGTTTTAAAATTTATGTTTGAGATTTAAGTTTTAGCTTTTTACTTTTATAAATTTCAACATAGGTTGTGAATTCACCTTCTTTTGAGCAGAATTGGAGCACATACAGTTCCATCCACTCATAGAAGAGCAACAAGCTGGCAGCAAACAAGGTCGAGTAGTTGGTCTATATACATTCCAAAATGTGCGTAGAAGCCAAAGTACAAGGAAAAGGGCAACAAAGCATTGGGATGTAGATCCATAGGCCGTTGACTTGGATGCTTCCATTTCCCACCATTCATTAGTTGACATTGACACTTCTTTAGTGACACATAGCATATCTAGCAGTGGTGGTGGGAGGGCTAGTCCTTGTGGTTTTAACGAACCATATCACAATGATGATGTTGATGGTTTCGATAAAGAGCAATATGAAAATTAATATTAATTTTGATGTGAAAAATTATAATTTATATTTATGATTATCATGACATTTGACATTTAGTATTTTGTGGTTATTTTGTTTTTATATGCATATTCTATGGTTAATGTCACTTAATTCTTATATACTAGACTATAATTTCTATATTTTTAATTTTTGTATGGTTGTACCCAAGGCAAAAAAAATCACTGTACCAACAAACCTGTACCGAATCTGAATTGGAAAATTAGGAAAAAAAACAAAGTTTTTCATTTTTCTTGCCTCTTGAATAAAGTGTATTTTTTTACACTTCCTTAGATTTGACCAATTATAAAAAATTATACTAAATAAATAAGCCAAAATTTAATATCACGACACACAAATTGGCAACTTAAAAATTTATAATATAACATGAAAGTAGGCTTTATTTTCTTGACACAAAATCTATATATCGTATTTTTCTATAAAAAAACCACTTTAATTTTTTTTTGAATCCTTTTTTTTTTCCTTTTACAAGCATTTCTCCCAAGGTTTATCCAAGTTTACCAAAAACGATAATATGACCAGTTTTTCCCGTATTCTTTCCTTTTTCTTGATTGAATGTATTAAAATGGAAAAATACAATGGTCTCGATATTTATATTGTTAGAAATAAATGACAAGATCTTGCAAAATAACATTGAGACAAGTAAATGAATGTACAAAATAAAAGATATTGCTTCAAAAGTAAGCCACACCATGAGAATGTGAGACGCGAAGTGATAAGCGGGGAAACCAAATCCATGGAAGAAAACCCCACATGCATTAAGAAAGGAAGGCTTACATCAACATTCTCTAAGATAACACCCTACATGAATAAATGAGAAGAAATGAGAGAATAAGAAAGAAGAATGACCTTGAAGAGAGAAGAAAGATATCTCAAGTTGTTCTAGTGTAGAATGAGAGAGGACAAAGCTCATTAAATAAAGCTATAAGGAAAGACGAAATGTCCCTTTCTAGGTATTTTATAAACTCTAATTTTTTTTTTATGGTTCCTTTTTAAAACTAAATATCAAACAAATACTAAAACAACTCACATACAACACTGGTACTGAAAACTCAATTCAAATCTTTATTTTATTGAGTTGAATGCACACAAATATTGATAATGAAGCAATCTGAACAACAATGATAATACTGCAAGGAGAACCTTACATGTATTAATGAAACCCCAGTGTTTATTGTTATTATTCAACAACATATACACTCACAAAGGCTGCATTGAACATCTAGTCAACATTGCAATTGATGGTAGTGTTTAATGTCTACTGTAAATGATTTACAACTGACAATAGAGGGTACATCAGCTGTAGGAGTTGAAACGACAACATACAAAGGTGATCCACACGATGGTGCACAATAGTAAAGGAGTTGTGATTGATGACGGTACAACTACCAGTAGGTGAAATAGCAGCCACACAAGCAACCCATTAATGCCCAATTGCTTTAAATATCCCACGAACTGGAGTCTTGAAATAGTATGACAGTTCCAAGACCAACTAGATATATATATAGGGCGGTCGCCCCTATCTATATATGGCTCTCAAGAACCCTGACCCATTCTCTATCTAGATGGTCGGGGACCCCACGCCCCAGATAGATAGATAAGCCAAAAAACCCTCTGTATCTAATCTATATGGCTTGGGGATAGAGACTAGTTGGTGGTTCTTAGCTAGACAAACAAGCTAGCAAGATCTATCAAGCTAGCAAGTCAACTCACCATATAGATAGCTAGCTAGTCCTAGAGTTGAGGAGTATCTAGTTACCCTATCCCTAGATTGCTTCATGGGTAGAGATTAGCAAGTGGACCTCTATATTGTCTATTGGCAAGTCGGTCTATAGATTGACAAGTTGGTCCTCTATATTGGCCCTATATATATATATATATATATATATTTGTTGGAGAGATTGGTTGGTGGAAGATATATATAGGGTGCAGGCCCATATATATATATATATATATATATATAAAGGCGCCATATATAGATAGGGGATTGGGGAAAGTCAATCCTTGCTAGATATCTATCTAGGGGTAACACGACAGACTCAAAGATGAAATGATAGAAGTGAACAAAGGTACAACAGGTACCCAGGCAACGCCCAATGTGTTACAACACTCTCAATGGGGTACGATGGCCTCTGAACAATAATAAACCCCAATAAATATCTCTATAACCCTCACAAAATTATGGAAATTGATAACTACCTCCAACCCAACTGAAGATTGGAATTAATCTTGACTTGTTAGCGCAATTGTAATACCTAGATGAAATCACCACAAAGGAAATGAGGATTTTCATCCTCAGATCCTGTACACTTGCAGGGTTTTCGTCTTCAAATGGAGAAGTTGAACCAAAAGCTCAAGCTTTGGACTAGGGTTTTAATTTCAATAACGAATGTATAATTATTTTGAGTGCAACTCTTTTATAATTTCATTTTTCCTAGTCAACCTAACCCTAAAAGTATTTAAAACACTTCTAGAGAAAGGCCAAGACTATCTTAAAAGAAATAAACAAAACCTTTATAGATCTAATTCGAAAGGCCTCTGAAGTGGAAGAGATATCAGGTTTTAGGCCTATAACTTTGTGCAATGTCCTCTACAAAATAATTACCAAATTAATGGCAGAAAGATTGAAATTTTTAAGGCATAAGATCATCTCTCCAGAACAAGGAGGATTTGTCTAGGGCAAGCAAATCCATGATGAGATTGTTCTAGCCTAAGAAGCTTGACACTCCATGGATATGCAGAAACATCCTATATTTATCAGGTTGGATCTTTCAAAATCTTATGATAGACTTGACTAGACACTTTTATGTAAAGTTTTGGACCAATTTGGCTTTTCCCAAGGTTGGATCCAGTGGGTTCAAGCATGTTTACTGTTAGTTTCGTATTCAGTAATTGTTAATGGAAATTGTTCGAAGATTTTTGGTGCTTCCCGACGAACTAGGCAAGGTGATCCAATCTCTCCATTCTTATTCATCATATTGGCTAAATGTTTGGGACAATTGATGATTAGGGCACGAAATGACAAAAAGATAGGAGTTATGTTGGATAAAGGAGTAAATCCTTTGACTCATCTACAATTTGTTGATTCTACAATTTTAGGCAGAGCTATGTGCTTGGAATCCTCACAGATGCAAAATATTCTTCAACTTTTATCAAAGCCACTAGACAACTTATTAATCAGGGCAAATCCAAAATTATATTTTTTCATTGCTCTGAGAGACTCGAAGCTTTGATTCTTGATATTTTTAAGTTTAGAAAGGGCTCTCTTTCGATTGTTTATCTGAGGGTACCACTTGCAGCTACTCAATTAAAAGATTGGAATTGGATACTAAGCAAAGTGAAGATGAAATTGCAGAAATGGACAAATAGATGGCTTTCTTCAGGAGGAATAATGACTTTGGTTAAGGCACTCCTTCAAGCCATGCCAATTTATGTCTCCTCTATTCTAAATATCCCTATAGGAATGTGGAAACAGTTGGATTCTCTCTTTCAAAAATTTATTTGGAGTGGAGTTCAGGAGCACAAAAAATGGTCCTTAATCAAATGAGACATTCTTTGCCAACCAAAATTAGAAGAGGGCTTGGGATTTTGTTCCAGTATAAAGTAGAACAAAGCTCTAGCTGCTAAACTTTATGGAGATCATTGGAAAATTCAAATAATCTATGGGCTGTAAATATTTGAGCTCAATATGCTCAAAATAATCCTCATGAGAGAATAATTTGATTGGATCTTCCTTCAAGAGGATCTCCAATTTTGGTAGTTTTGAGAATAGGAGAAGTAATAATAAAGAGTTTTCTTTTTTTTGGATAGTTAATTAGGCCAATCAACCAATCTTTGGACTGATTCTTAGGATGGTCACACACCTATAATCACCCAGTTCCCTGATTTGAAGTCTTTAATGGAAGTTCTTCATAGTAAAGGATGGGACAAAATTGCTCATTACATGTAGGCATTATTGGGAGGTTGGAAATCAATGGGTTCATTATAAGGAGTGACTAGTTCAGCTGGAAGAAGATCAAAAGAGGATAGTAGATTCCATTTTATAGTCAAGATCTTCCTCATGCTCTAAAGCGCTGGATGTAATAGCTTGGAGGACAAATGCTACAAAGAGTTACTTTGTTTCAAATGGATATGCATCCCTGTGCAATCTAAAACCTCTTACTGTTGAACACACAATCTACTGAGAGGGGGGGTGAATCAGTAGATGAGCTAAAACCTGGTTCTTAGAACTTTTAAACAAGATACTCAAAGTATATGCAAAGTAAAGAACAGAACAGAGATCACACACACACACAAGAATGCTTAACACCAGATTTTAACATGAAAACCAGTGGAAAAAATCACGAAGAAAAACACTACTAGAAGCTACTGTTCTAATCTAGCCTCACAAAAAAATGTCTCACAGACAAACCTCACTGGTTACATTCAAGAGCACCCACTCTAACCGTCAACTTTCTAACTGAGCACCAACTCAGTTTTTCTGATGGCACCAACCTATCAGAGAAATGAAGCTACAACTTCAAAAATACAGAAGAGATTCAGAATGAATCTTGTACACTTTTTTGTTACAAGTCTAGTCTGTAACTGCACCTTAGCTGTGTGTCTTCTCGGCTTCTCTGCCTTTATCTCTTTGTGTCTGGATATCTTCTACTTTGACACATTTTTTTTGCCCCTTTCACGCTGTCTGCATATGTCCTCTCTTGACAATTTTGAGTTAACACTCTAATTATTTTTGTAGCAACAATAGAAAGTCAACACCGTTCAAATGTTCTGTTCGTAGAATATATAGACAGAGATGCATCTTAGGGTTGTCTCTCTGTGAAGTGTTCCCACTTCAACTGAATTTAACCGGTTCAAGCTTTTGATTTGTATTCAATGCGACTTTGACTTTGTGTCTCGATTCATGCTTCACTCGGCAACGTTCAAAATTTTCTTTACTATCTTTGGCATCTGCACTTAAATGCGCCGCTTCCTAAATCACTTCTGGTCTGCATTCAATGTGACTCTGTTCGTGTCTCGATTCATGCTTCAAACGAGAACGTTCAAATTTCTTTACTGTCTTTGGCATCTGCACTTCTACTGCACTTAACTGCGTCACTTCCTCAATCAGTCTACATTTAATGTGACTCTGACTTCATGTCTTGATTCATGCTTCACTCGGCAACGTTCAAATGCCTTTACTATTGTAGGCATTTGCACTTCTACTTAACTGCGCCGCTTCTCGATCACCTCGATTGAAATATCTTGAGCTCCGTGAAGATATATCGAGTTCATCACCAGTTCTGATTGTTCCTATACAGACAGTTGGAAGACATTAATTGCAGGATTTTTCAAATTCTTTTGTCGTGTCAAGTTCATGTTTTTTTCTTTGTTGGATTTTTCCCTATGACCTTTTGACCCCTATCAAATGCGCGTGCTCTTGGAGGATCATCTGAGTTTACTTTGCCATTAACCATCGAGCTCCTTTTCTTCCCTTTTTACATCTCTCTACTTTCTATACCATGGGTTCGCTTTCGTGCCTTTAGATTATCCTCAATATGCTTGATCTTTATCCTTTGTTTTTAGCGTTAAACTTTGGCATGTTGACGTGATCTCATTTCTTCGACATTATTTTAATGCTTTTGCACCATTGATCCTTGTAGACTTGCTCAATATTTAACATGCCTTGTCCCTTTGAGAATGCCCTATAAGACTTCCACACTTTATCTTCGGCAAAGTTGCAAGTGACGTCTCTTCGGACAATTTATTGTGGGCTTTTTGTCAAGGCTTTTCGAGACACTTTCTGCGGACTTTTTGTCTGGGAGGCATTTCTTTGGACTTTTTGTCCGTAAGCCATCACTTCAAACTTTTTGTCCGCGTCATTTCTTCAGACTTTTTGTCCGCAAGGCTTCTCTTTGGGCTTTTTGTCCGCAGGCATTTCTTCGGACTTTTTGTTCGCAAGTTGCCCTTCGGCTTTTCTGTAAGTGTCCACATGCCCTTTGCAACGTTCCAAACATACCCTTTGAACTTTTTGCAATCTACCCTTCGGCTTTTCTGCAAGTGTCCACATGTCCTTTGCAACGTTCAAAATATACCCTTCGGACTTTTTGCAATGGTCCACTTGCCCTTCGGACTTTTTGAAAAGGTCCACTTGTCCTTCGAAACTTTTGCAATGGTCCACATACCCGTCGACATTTTTGAAAAGATCCCTTCGAAAGCTTTGAACGATCCACTTACCCTTCGAAATTTTGAAAAGATCCCTTCGGAAGCTTTGAACAGTCCACTTATCCTTCGAAACTTTTGCAACGGTCCACATACCCTTCGGACTTTCTGAAAAGATCCCTTCGGAACTTTTGTTCGAGACAATTTCTCCGAATGAATTCTCCAAGATACTTTCTCTGAAAGAATTCCAAGTGGTGCTCATTTCCTTTGGAAACTTTGTTGCGGACAATTTGTTCGACAACGACTTAGTCAATTTTCCCGAAAGAATTGCCTTTAACATTTTCCTGAAAGAATTCCCTTATTAGCTGCGGGCAGTTTGTCTGAGAAAAAAGTCTTTACCAATATTTCCGAAAGAATTCCTTCAATCAAATCTGCTCAACTCCAGTCTTCTTGACTTATCTTGATTGCCTCTTTTGAGTAAGAGCACTTCACAAACGCGATTTACTCCACAGTTTTGCTCAACTCAACCTTTGGCATTAATGCATGATCAGTTTCAATCTCAATGACATCAAGGACATTAATAAAATATTCCGTGCCAATTTTTTTCAAATTTTCAATTACAATCAACAAAGCAATACACAGTCGTTAAGGTTAGTCTTAAACCAAACAATACTAAAGCAACTCTAACAAGAATGTACACCAGGATTCCGAGGAGGCCAAGGTGTGAGCATTGGTCAGAGGATCTGCTTGCAGGAACAGAACTGCAAGGAACTCTAACCAAGAATGGCACCGATGATGGTGAGCATATGGTTAGAAGATCTACTACTACAAGTACTGAAAGAAACTCAACACCAAGTATGTGCTACCCAATCTAGTATGGAGTTGAGGCGACCATATGGTGGAGTACTAAGAATTAAAATGCTAAAAGAAACTCAACACCAAGTATGTGCTACCCAATCAAGTATGGAGTTGAGGCGACCATATGACGGAGTGCTACGAATTACAATGCTCTGAAGGGAAATAAGCAAGAATGCTGAAATACTCAACGTCAATAATGTGCTTTCCAACCCGAAAGGGAATGGAAGCTACCATATGACGGAGATGTAAAGTATTACAATGCAGTTTTAGAATATAAGATCAGCATTACAATTCATGATTAAGCAAGATTAAAATACTGCTATCAGTACTACTGTCCGCGTACAATATGATAAAGAATTCACCTGCCAAGAGCATAGAATTAGAACCATTCAACGAGCATTTTAATAGAGAATTCTCCTTGCCTAATGGAAATACCGAAACTGATTTCTTCTCTCAAAAAACGGATTCTAGATTCTGGTCTGTTCAGAGCTGCACTTTAAAATGTAAAACCAACAACCTGAGATCACACTAAAATGGACATATCTCTCACACAACCCATCTAATTGACGTGAAACTAAAAGCAAAAGACCCTAATGATTAAGGTGCCCAAGATTGGAACACAAAACAGACCCAAAAGTTTTTATATAATTTATGCACAGATCCCAATGCACACACAGATTGTACAGTCCAGCAAGAGGGGCAATTTGCCTTTTAAAAATCACAACCTTCATTAAAATTTCTACAACTTACAGAAAAGGGGCGCCCTTCACGAACAGAGAGATCTAGACAATACCCATAATGATTTTTTTTCTTTTTTGACTTATGAACAAAAACACAGTCTGCTGTAATGAATATGAAATTCCTGAATTTCTTATAAACTGATCTATAAAACACACACTGACTACAACGCACAAATCCTACATACAAAACAATCAAACTACACTATCTCACCACTAGTCGCTATCTTTCAAGCGAGAAGTAATGCCAAGCTAGGAGGATTTCATTCCTCGAAGCAATCCCAAAGCCAATTCGGCAGCATAACATTCCTGTAGCTAAAGATGATCCAAGTGAAGACCAATGGCTTCTTTTTATAATTTCCGTTTGACCCTTCTAGAAACCCTATCCTCCAATAGGTGGCATCCCACTTTCCCAAGCAAAAATTTGACTTTATATTATAAACTTTATTTCCTCCTTGAAGTTGGCGCCCAACTTAAGCTTGGATTAAATCTTTAATAAGAATTATAATTAATTCCTTCAATGAGGCGCCCACCCCATAAAGAACATCTTTTAAAACAACTTAAAGTGAAGTAACTAGGCCAAGGGGAAAGTCAATGTTAAAATATAACATTAAAACATGACTTAATTAAAATAATTCGACTTATCTCTCCATTTGTGCCCCAAAGCCCAAAATTGAGTAAGCCAATTGATCAAACTGAAATGGAAAACCAACTGTGCCAAAACCAACAGGACCACTGCCAGAAATAGAATTTACTAAAAATAGTAAATTCCTGAAGATGCTTAGAATGCCAGAAAGAACATATCACTGTGAAGCTCTTTGAAAACCCAGAAAGAACCCGCCATCGAATCAACCAACCTCAAGCAAGAGCATCCTTCAAAACAAGAGACCCCAATTTTACCTTTCGAGTAGCCTACGGGTCTCAGGGATAGGCCAACGGTCACTGGAAAGATCATGCTCAAGAAGGGGACATTACAATTAACCTTTGACATCAATGACAATTCCATGCTGCCCTAGATGGAAATGATAATTGTTCAGTCCTCAGATTGCTTTCTGTATCTTGATGTCAAAGTTGTCAACTGTCTCCTTGCTCAGATTTCCAGCACTTACTTTATGGGATATTTTAAAAAAACTATGGTAGGAAAAACTTTGGCCAAAATTTAGCTTCTTTGTCTGGTTGTTATTAAGAAGAATCCTAATAGGGGACAGGCTAATAAAAAGAGGATATAATGGACCCTATAGATGTGCAATGTGCTTGGTTGATGAAGAAACCATTATTCATTCATTTATACAATATCCCTTCGTGATGCAGACATGGCAATATCTCGCTAGCTTATTTCAGATTTCTTGGAATGGAATTCAGTCCCTAGAACAACCTTTTAGAGAATGAGTGAAGCAACTTACGATTGGCCAAAATTTGGAATCCAAACTTATGAGGTGTTGGATTCCTTCACCTGGCTGCGATCCCGAGGACAAATAACTAAACACCATACTATACTTATTCAGAAAACTATGAATATCAAAATGGTGTTTATCCAACTTAACATACAATGAGAAGGTACGAAAGCCAAGCATTTGGCTGCCCCTACTACTTATCCTTTAGGAAATCAACTCTCCATTCTCTTGATTGTGACAATTGTAGGGGCTCCATTTGCAATACCTTGGAGCACTACCACTTTTCCTTAGGATTGGAATTTCAGCTCCATAGTCTGATAATTCTGTTGGAATTCCCTAAGGGAATCTAATTACTGCACCCCTAATATCATATTTGTTTCTCCTATGCCCACAACATAGAAGTCATCACGCATCATGTTTTTGCCAAGTGTAATCTCCAACTGTTAAATTCTCATGGTGCAAGGAATAGTAAACCATCAATTACAATAACATTGAACACATCAAAGTCCTCTATTTTCAAACCTCTTCTAGCTACTAGTCCCTCATCTATGAAATTGTGGGTTGCCCCACTATCAATCAACACTATGAATTTATGACCATGCAAAACTCCACGAACTTTGAAAGGGTGATAACTAGATCCACCATAAAGTGCAACAAGGGTGCCTCCTAAAATAAGTGTGGCAAGAGTGCCTCTCGAACTATCTCCTTCTTCCCTTCTTTCAAGTTCTACTTCTCTTACTTTAATTTCTAGCTCAAGTTCCTTTGCTTCTGACTCATCATCTGATATCACCTCTATGTAATGTACATGACCTTGCCCAAGACATTTGTGTCCAAGCTCCCATGGATCCTTGCAAGAGAAGCACAATTTATTTCTTCTGAGCTCATTTCTAGTCTCTACATCTTTCCATGACCTCAGTGGCAACTCTTTATGCCAAGAAACTCCTTGCTAAAATGGTTTCTTTTGTTGCCCAAAAGCTAACGTCTCTTGCTACCCAATAAGTGGTGTCTTGCTGCTCAACAAGTGTCTTTGAAAATAAATTGTTCTTGGGTGTTGAAGATTCCAAGTTTAAAGCCCTCTTAATAGCTTCTTGCAAAGACAAAGGGTCAAATACTTTTACCAAACCCTTGAATGGTTCAGTTAGTCCTTGTAGAAATAGAACAATAAGTCTCCTTTCTGTCACATCAGGAATCATAACTAATAATCTCTAGAATTCTGCAATATAGCTATCCACAGTTCCATATTGCTTACGCTGAGCTAATTCCCTAAAGTGGATCTCAAGATCTTTTCTATCAAATATCTTTGTCAATCTCTTGCTGAATTCTTCCAGTGGAAATAGATCCATTCCCTTGGGTGATCATACAATGATACCACCACTTATGTGCCACTTCTTCCAAATGAAGGATAAAAAATTTGATTGCCTCTTCTTCATACGTCAGATTCAATGAGAGATAGGTGTTCAGCGTCTATAGCTAAGCCCTGGTAAAACATTTATTGGATTCATCACAAGTAGGAATGGTAATCTTACCCAAACGTTGTTGGATGTTTTTCTGGGGCTGATCATGCTGATTTTTCCTTCCCCTCCTTGTATTATTCTTCATTCTTAGATCACTAAACTGTCAAAAAGTCAATGCTTGTTGTACTGCAAGGTTGAGTCCTTCATATTTTGCATGGAATGCTGCAAAATCATTACCAATGTGATGTTGGGGCTCTACCTCTTATGGGTGTTCTTTTGTAATATTCCCACGCTGTAATACTGCCAAGGAAGAGTCCCACGTTGTACTACTGCCAAGACAAAGATCGCAGCCAAGAAGGGAATCACTATAATTTAATAGAATAGCAGTGCAACAATCAAATAAAAGGAAATCACTGCACTTTATTAAGGAACAACAACACACCACTTCATTAAAGAGATCGCCACACATAGGAACAACATCGATTCATTATGGAGATCACCAACTAGACAATAGTTAGTTACTTATTAACTGTTTAGTTAATATGTTAATAACATTCATTGAAATGGAAGGATGCTACCTTTGAGGAAGTCACACCTTTTCAATGTAAGGTTGAAGGTATAAATAAGGCATTATGGGAATGGAAGGAAAGCATCCAATCATTCATGTATTAAACACTTAACCCGGTACAAGCTTAATACTTTACAATTACAATTGAAGACGAAACCCTTCAAATGTAAACATTGGATACAAGGATGATACCCCTTGTTATCCCAACTCAAAGACGTAAACCATTGAGACTTTTATTGTGATATTCGAGATCTAAAAATTATATAATAAAATTCATTTAATTTAAATAAATTATTTTGAAGTACAAATTCTATATTTATTTTAAAAGAATGGAATTTCAAGGAAATCAAATTCCGTATAATATTCCGGTTTGGGATATTACAGTGGTATCAGTGCTCTCCGTTCTTGCCAACAAGTGAAAAGAATTTCATATGCAAGATAACAATATTTTGTATTACGAAAGAAAAACAAAAATAAAAAAGGCAAGTCAACCAACAAAAAAAATGGAAAACAACAGAGACGAGGATAGAGAAAATTTTCCAAGGCCAAGAACAATTGGCAAATACAGTGGCACAATTGGCCCATACTATGAAAATGATGATGGATTCAAACACACAAAAAGTAGAAACTCTTTTGTGCATGTCGGAGCCCAAACGTAAAACCACTACCACATCATTATACCGGCACCAACGTTCATTCCAAAAGAAGAAATCATAGAAGAAATTCCGAAATCCTTTAATGATGATTTGGTACCCTGTTTCAAGGCTTATCAAGCACTGGCAAAAGGAATCCAAAGGGGAATTTCCCTACAAATTTATATGGCCATGAGGAAAATGGAGGTGTACCCCGACCAGAATATAAACCCAACAATAAACAAAGGGATATGCAATAGGGATTAAGCAAAGTAACACTCTCACCTTTTGACAGTACAAATAAATGTACAGCTAGGGCATGAGTACAAAAACTAGACACATAGCTTTTGTTACGACCAATGATGGAAGAGAAAGCCATAAAATTTGCGACTCTCCATTTGGAAGGTATAGCCCATGAATGGTGGTTTCAGGGATGGGTCACCCAAGGACATAATCTTGTTGATTCAGAGGATGAATTTGCCAAACATTTGATCGAACAAACCCTAAGGTCCATTTTGAAGAATTGGCATTATTAAAAAAAATAATAGTGTGGATGAATACGTAGCAGAATTTCAAAGATTATCAGTAATAGTCTTAGACATGTCTGAAAAAAGGCTCGTAGTGTTATTCACAGAAGGATTAATGGAACCTCTTAAAGGATTGCTCAAAGTTTTTACTCCGTCAACACTCCAAGAAGCCATTAAGAGGGCTTTAGATTTGGAAGCATCAACCTTGAGAGGCAAAAATATGCCACCAACCCAACCTAGGGCACTTGGAAGTGGTCCACCAAGGACTCAATCCTATGAGCAAAAGAGACCGATACAAACAAGTAGCAAAGTACCAAAGTCAAATAAAGGAGTGGAAACACGGAATGAATTAAGAAGAAAAAAATTAGGCTTAACTTGTAAAGACCCATGGACTCCAGGCAATCGCTGTTTGGACAAAGGACAAGTTGTTAGCCTGGATAGTGATACTAAAGACAAAGAGATGAACCTAAATAATGAAACCCAATCACAAATAACGATGCAAGAAACCACGGAGGGAACATGTGCTACTCTCTCAGGAGCACCTTGGTATCATCCATTCAGAGTAAGAGGAACACTGCAAGGACAACGAATTATCATCTTAGTCGATAGTGGGGCCACCCATAATTTTAATGATGAAAAAATGGCTAAAAAAATTGGTTTAAAATTTGAAGAATTTAAGGGATTTCTGGTAACGGTTGCTTATAGATTTACTCTTTCATGCACAAGGAGAATCCCACACTTAAATTTGACTTTAGGAAGACATGAAATTAACGATGACTTCTATGTCATCGATATTGGCGAAACAAACTTGGTTTTGGGAGTTCAATGGTTGCATTCGTTGGGTGAGTTTACACAAAATTATCAGACCATGGAAATTAAGTTCAAATTTGATGGAAGGGATATAGTTTTGAAAGGCATGGCCAATGGTGGTCCTCATATTGTAACAACAAAAACAATGGAGAGAACCTTTAATAAAGGACATGTAACATGGGCAGTACAATGTTTGATCAGCTCCGCACAAGAAGAACACACAATACATCATAATGACAATCAATCCATTATCAAGAAACATGCCAAGGTGTTTGAGAACCTACCACCAGGACTACCCCTAGCCAGAGGTTTCCAACATATCATTGAATTGGAACCTAGAACAAAATCAATAATAATTACACCTTATCGGTATCCAAAGATTTATAAGGATGAGATTGAGAAAGCCATTAAAGAACTCTTAGAGATGGGGCACATTAGGCCAAGTGCCAGTCCATTTGCTTCTTCAATAGTAAGTCATAAAGAAGGATGGGACATTACGAATGTGCATCGATTGTCGAAAGTTAAATAAAAACACTATCAAAAATAAATATCCGATACCCAGGATTGATGAATTAATCAATGAACTTCATGGAGCTACTTTCTTCTTAAAAATTGATTTATGATCCGAGTATCGTTAAATACAAATGAGGGAAGATGTTCAAAAAACAACATTCCGATGCCAATATGCGCATTTCGAATTTGCAGTGATGCCATTTGAACTTACGAATGCTCCAACCACTTTCCAATCTTTCATGAATCACATATTTGGTACGCATCTAAGAAAATTTATTTTGGTTTTCTTTGATGATATTCTAATATATAACAAGATTTGGGAAGAACATTTGCAGCATTTAGACATAATACTTGCCATATTGAAACAACAGTCCCTCTTTGCCAAGATGTCAAAATGTGAATTTAGTATGACGGAAATCCTATACTTAAGACATATAATCAATAATGATGGAGTCCATGCTGATCAAGAAAAGATTCAAGCCATTATGAGTTGGCCTCCTCCCAATAACATGAGATAATTAAGAGGATTCATAGGTCTTTGCATTTATTATAGGCGATATGTTAAAGGATTCTCACAACTAGCATCACCTCTAACCAATTTAACAAAAACATGATCTTTTAGTTGGACAGAGCTTGTCCAATAAACATTTGAACACCTTAAATAAGTAATGAGTTCATGCTCGGTTTTGGCGATGCCGGACTTCTCATTACCCTTTGTATTGGAATGTGATGCGTCAAGAGCAGGTGTTGGTGCGGTTTGAATGTAGAATAAGCATCCCATTGCTTTTAAAAGTCAAAAACTTAAAGAGCATGAGTAAAGGTGCTCAATTTATGATAAAATAATGTTGGCTATTATGCATGCCCTTGCTAAATTCCAGCAATATTTGATATGTGGAAGATTTGTGGTCAAAACCGATCACAATAGCTTGAAATATTTCCTTGAACAATTAGACTTCAATGAAAGATAGCAAAATGGGTTAGTAAGATCCAAGTTTTCAATTTTGACATTGAATATGTTAAAGGACAAAATAATGTAGTGGCCAATGCTTTATCAAGAAGACCACATTTATGCTCCATGGTAGAAATCACGACTGATTGGAGGGCATTCATAACGGTAGAATACATTAAGGATGAGTGGGCCAATGCAATCTTAGAAGGGAAAATTGAAGATGAACGTTATAAAGTAGTAGAGGACCTCATCCTCTACAAAGATAGAATTTTTTTAGAGGCTAGTTCCAAATTTAAACACAAGATCCTAAAGGCTATACATAATGATCCATTAGCAGGTCATCTTGGTTTTGTTAAGACATAAACAATTACAAGATTTTTTTTTGGAAAGAACTTAAAAGCGAAGTCCTTAAATACATTCAAGAATGCTCTATTTGCCAACAAAATAAAATAGAACATAACTTTCCCGTCGGATTGTTGCAACCTTTGTCTATCCCTACTAAAAAATGGGAAAGCATATCTATGAATTTCATTTCGGGATTACCCACAATTCAAGGACAAATCAACTTTTATGTAGTTGTGGACCGATCAACAAAATACGCTCAGTTATTCCCACTTCCCAAGAAGTACGATGGTCCTATGATTGCAGGAATATTTTTTAGAGATGTTTTTAGGGTTAATGGACTACCCATGAATATAGTCAATCACAGGGACACTTGATTCATGAGTGCTTTTTGGCAATAACTTTTTAAATTATCCGATGCTAGATTAACTTCAAGTACGAGTTATCATCTTAAAACCGATGGCCAGACGGAAGGCGTGAATAAATGGATTGAAAGGTACTTATGGAATTATGTCAATGGGCAACAAAATGCATGGGTTAAATGGTTATACTTGGGAGAATTCTGCTATCATATTTCTCTCACTTGTCTATTGGAATCTCACCTTTCAAAGCATTGTATGGATATAATGCTAAAACTTTTGTCGATTTGGTCATTCTGATTAGTAAGGTTCCCAGAGCTAAGGATCTAATACAACAACATCAAGACATCCTAATTACTCTTAAAGATAATCTTCAACATGCCCAAAATCAACAAAAATTGTATGTTGATCAATAGAGAATCGAAAGGACTTTTGAAGTTGGTGATATGGTGTATTTAAGGTTACAACCTTATAGACAATTGTCCCTTAAACAAAGTGGTGTTAAAAAACTCAAGCCTAGCTTTTACGGGCCATACCAAATTATAAGATGAGTGGGAGAGGTGGCATACGAATTGAATTTACTAGGGTATAGCTGCATACATAATGTCTTCCACATGTCTTGCTTAAAACGAGTACTTGTACAACATATTATTCCTTCCATGGAATTACCCCCGATTAATGAAGAAGGTAAATTAATCCTCGTACCAGAGACTATTCTTGATATTCATGAGAGGAAGTTAAGGAATAGAAGTATTAAAGAATATCTAGTTCATTGGAAGAATTTGACAATCGAAGACGCCACATGGGAAGGAGCGACGATTTTAGAGCATCCCAACTTTCAATTGCTTGAGGACAAGCAATTTGAGGAAGGGAGGTCTGTAATATTCCCATGCTATAATACTACCAATAACGAGTCCCACGCTGTACCGCTGCCAAGACAAAGATTGTAGCCAAGAAGGGAATCACTGCAATTTAATAGAACAACAACGCAACAATCAAATTAAGGGAAATCACTGCACTTTATTAAGGAACAACAACACAACAATTCATTAAAGAGATCACCACACATAGGAATACCAACGATTCATTATGGAGATCACCAAATAAATAGTAGTTATTTATTAATTATTTAGTTAATATGTTAATAGCATTCATTAAAATGGAAGGACACTATCCTTGAGGAAGTCACACCTTTTCAATGTAAGGTTGAAGGTATAAATAAGGCATTATAGGAATGGAAGGAAAGCATCCAATCAATCATGTATTAAACACTTAACCTGGTACAAGCTTAATGCTTTACAATTACAATTGAGGACGAAACCCTTCAAACATAAACATTAGATACAAAGACAAAACCCCTTGTCATCCCAACTCAAGGACGTAAACCCTTAAGACTTTTATTATGATACTCAAGATCTGAAAATTACATAATAAAATTAATTTAATTTAAATAAATTATTTTGAAGTACAAATTCTATATTTATTTAAAAATAACGGAATTTCAAGGACATCAAATTTTCGTATAATATTCTGGTTCAGAATATTATATATTTTTACAGAAATTTTGCTCGAAAAGTCTTGGAAGGGGTATTGATTGAGGCCCACTCAATAGCTGAGAAGCTTCCTTCTCCTTGATTTGTCTTATTTTGATTAACAAGAACTTGTACTAACCCTGCCATGGATTCTCTCAATGTCATTTGGATTGTTTTTTCCAAATTTCTCTAATCTCAGCCACTTATTTCTTGCAAATAACTCATTTCATATGTAGGAGTTCTCTGTTCTTTGTCCCCCATGCACTGTGTTTCTTTTTCTGGTGACCGAGCCCTTCTTTTTTCTCTTTGATAATACCCGATTTCGTTTTGATTGGGTTGCATATGATATCAAAATAATATTTTCCCCTATAGGCTAGCAGAATCAATGCTCTAATACCACTAAAATGTCCCTATCAAGGTATTTTATAAATTCTGAATTTTTTTGTGATTCCTTTTCAAAAATAGATATCGAAAAAATACTAAAACAACCCACATACAACACTGGTACTGAAAAACTCATTTGAAATCTTTATTTTATCAAATTGAATGCACACATATACTAATAATGAAACAATTTGAACAATAATGATAAACTGTAAGTAAAACCTTAAATGTATTTATAAAACCCTAGTGTTTATTGTTATTATTCAACAACATATGCACTCACAAAGGCTACGTTGAACATTTGGTCAACATTGTAATTGATGGTAGGGTTTGACACCTGCTGTGAATGATTTATAGCTGACACCAAAGGGTATGTCAATTGCAGGAGTTGAAATGGCAACACACAAAGGTGATCCACACTTACCATGTTGCACAACAATAGAGGAACGGTGATTGATGATGGTACAACTACCAATAGGTGAAACAATAGCCACACAAGCAACCCACTAATGCCCAACTGTCTTAAAAGGTCCATGATTTGAAGTCTTGAATTGGTACAACAGTTCCAAATGGTGCAATAGGCTCAAAAATGAAACAACAAAGGCAGAAGTGCCCAAGCATCTCCCAATGTGTTACAACACTCTCAATGGGGTATGGGGGTCTCTAAACAACAATAAACCCCAATAAATATCTCTATAACCCTCACAAAATTCTGAAAACTAATAACTACCTCGAATCCAAATGAAAAATGGAATTAATCTTGATCTATTAACGCAATTGTAATCCCTGGATGGAATCACCAAGATGGAAAGGAGGGTTTTCATTCTCAGATGGAGAAGTTGAACCAAAAGCTCAAGCTCTGGAATAGGGTTTTGATTTCAATAATGAATAAATAATCCTTTTGAGCCCAGTTCTTTTATAATTTTCTTTTTTTTCCAGTTGCCCTAACCCTAAAAGTATTTAAAACACTTATAGATTAATATTACTTTTTGGCCCACATAATTATAATAATAAATGTCCATTTCCCATGATATCAAATAAAGTAACTTAGAAAGACTTAAAATATTAATATTAATTATTTCCATAAATATTTTGAAAAGGGACATGACAAAAGAGGAGTTACTAAGAAAACTCCATCATAGTTTTGCACATCCTTCTTGATGTGTGCCTACTGTCACTAATCCCGATGAGGTGTGGGGGAAGTATGTGATAAGCGTAGAATGAGTTACTTGTGACAAGAAACTCCAAGATTTCTTTCAAAAGGGACAAAAGAGGTGTGACACCTCATAAAATCCAAATTATGTGAATTAAAAATTCACATGATAAAAAAGCGACAACTAAATTGCCTTAGGATAATAAAGATTAATCTCTAACGCTCCCCCCTCAAGCCTTATTTTGGGTTACAAAATAAGAGAAAACCTTAAACAAAGAAGGAAGTTGACATTGGATAACACTCCCTCTTGATGATGACTTCCTTCCAGAAGAATTACAATATAACAATGATTTGAGAGAAAAATGAAGAGAATAGGTGTCACCAAAAGTTTTGAAAAGACGGAGGTGTGATCACCAACAGTCTCCAAGAATCCTCTTTGGACAAGAAAGTCAATCCGCTTTGAATCAAAGACCAACAAGAAAGGAGATGACAAGAGATGATCCATTGTACTTGCAAAGTACAAAAGCTAACACCATTCTTTGGATTAAGCAAACAAGATATTATAAAAAATAAGATCTACATACATTTAGTGTAATAAAAGTAAATCTAAAGAGTAAACACAACTTCCATAACAAAGTGTGGAATCCTGCAAGGTCAAAAGATATTAGTTCAATACAAAAATCGCTACAATAAAGGCATATTTCTGTGACAACTTACAAAAAAAGTAAGTACAAAAGCAAGGAAATATTTTTTTTAATAAAAAATCAGAAAAAATATATCTATTAATAAAAGATCATAAATGTACAAATTATGCTATGACAAGGTTGGAAACTATTACTCCAACCCTGTGCATTGGACACTAGTGTGATCATAACAACAATAGGCATCATCAAGCCTTAGGTATATTCTAGAGCTAGAATTCGACTAAGTTGATCTTGCACTTTAGACGACTATCATTTCGGTGGAGGACCATAGCACATAATATTGTTGTTATCAAATGCCCAATTTGCCAACCCATTTGCGACTTTATTTTGCTATCGAGGGACATGGTTAAAGTGGCAATCCTCAAAGTTGCTTTTCATCCTTCGAATTCTTTGCACCTCCCTCAAAATCTGCCAATTTCTACCACTTTCCAATGTGACTGGTTAGAAGGTTAGTGATCAATGGAGAATCTGATTCCACCTGAATTCTTCTCCAGCCTAATTTCAATGCTTCTTAAAGACCTTTAACAACTGCCTTAACTTTAGCCAAATTATTAGTAACAATTCCCAACTTTTCTAAAAAGAAGAAAACCATAGAACCACTAGAATCTCTACCTAGTCCCCTATACTTGCATTGCTAGGATTCCCTCTGGATGCACCATCTGTATTCAACTTACCCACCCTAGGATGAGGCTTTATCCATTTGCCTTTAACATGATATTTTCTCCCTAGTGAACAATCCAGCTGAAGATGCCTAGGCATTTCAATATGCAGTCTTTTAAATAAGGTTAGCCATTTTGGAGAAAGATCTTTAGGAATTTGTATTTTATACTTGATGGTTTCAGCTATATTTTTTCTCGTCTTTTCCCAAATAAAAAAAGTATCTCTGCATTCCTATTGAAAAATTATTTTATTCCGCTGTTTCCATAAATTCCATAACAAAGTGTGATCCCACTCCATAATACTTGCAATAGATTCTCGTTTTTTTTAATGTGAAGTCCCCATTCTCTAAACAGTTCTTTCAAATAATGAATACCTGAACACACAATATCAAATAATCTAGCCAAATGCTGCTATAAAATTTAAAATTTAAATTTATTAAAAGTGAGACAAAAAGGATGTTTCGCCTTTTACAAAAGATATTTTACGAGATGCAAATGACAAAATATCAAAATAAGGCGCATCATTGTTCACCAAAACTTTAGGAATCCAAAATTGTTTAAATTTAGAATGAAATATTTTAGTGGTTTTCCAACAATGCAAAAGGTCATGATTTATTTTACTACAAAATGTACAATGATGTAATTTCTAACGTTGAGTAGTATCATCACTGTGTTTACCACAACACTCATAAATCTTACGATTTTTAATGAGAGTATGAACACCAGAAGCCTTATAACCAAAATAAATCTTATAAAATAAATTGACTTAAGATAATAAGGTGAACCCAAATAAAGATTAATCTACAACATATTAAAAAATAAACCATATGTTATAACTAATTCTATTTTATCTGATTATATTTTCTATATTCTTATTTATTATTTAATATTAGTAAAAAACTATATACATTTTTATTTATATCATATAGTAAATCATTGTAATATATATAATGTTTTTTCACCCTTTTTTTTAATTTTAAATTTTATTTCCAATGTATTTTTTCCATATTTCACTTCCATCGTATCGAATACTTTGTACAAAAGTTGCTACATGGGTTTTATCATAGAATGTGGGAGTCTCATACAAATAAGGTTAAGCCTCCTAGCATTTTTAGAAAATATTTACCATATTTAGTGTTGTATTTTTTTGTCATGGTTCTTTCAGTTGCTTGTAGCCATACTTGACATTAATTTTGGTTTTTGAAAAATGCACAATTAACCAAATAAAACTTGGATTGCGAAAATAAATGGTTCAAGGGACAAAATGTTTTGTCCTTTTGGGTAAAACACACCATTTATCTAAATGGTGAGGTTCTGATTTTACCAATCAATAAAGGCACTATATCACAGATTTATTCACATTATAAAATTACATCGTACTAATTTAATGATGTCTGCACATGTCCAAATAATTTTGGCTTTGTAATTTTCAGTTGAGGGAAAACCTGTTCAACACACGTGTTGCCAGTGGCTACGCCATGGTTTATGTACTTTGTATTTCTCTTCAACTAAAATTCAACACAAAAGGATTTGAGATGTTGTAGGATTTGTTTTTCATTGATCTTCATTGACAAAAATGTTGTGATTTGCGCATGGGTTGATCAGGATTTCTAATGGAACAAGATGGTGCCTAGGGCAACCACGTTTCCAATGAAATTGTTGAGGAAAATTTAAACTACTAATATCAAGTTGAATTAACAAATGCTATTTAATTACATGTGATCTTCCTTTCCTATCAGTACGGTTATCAATAACTGGATGGGAATGGTTGAATACAATTTAACAGCGAACTTGCATAAATTTAGAAATTATTAACACTAAGGAGGAATTCAATTAAAAAATTTAGTGACAACATTTTCTAGTTGTGAAAGTAACATTCAGGGGTTTGCCATGTTGATAAAGCTACTATCATAGATGTTATTATGAAGGAATTATTGAACGTATGTAGAAGCAGCTTAAATTTCAATGCAAATACCATAGTTGTCATTGGGAGATAGGTTTGTGGAAGGAACGGCTAAAATTTAAATGACAGCTTGTACCTGCAAGGCTTTTGTTTCTAATGAGCACTTAAATTGTTAACTCTTTTCTTATCAATATCAGTACATCACTTAATAGTAAAATGTCCTAATGATGATCAACAAAACTCTAGAAATAGCCTTGAAAAAATATAGCTGAAAGATCAATTTCCATTCTGCTTTGCCCACTCAAAGTACATGCAATAAATAATTTCATTTAAGTGAGAAAACCATTTCAAAAGACATCTAACTTACCATGCTAGAAAACGTCACACTTTTAATACCTGCTGAAAATGTCCTACAAACTGGGTTATGTAAAAAATAAAGGCAAATCAGTACCTGCTTATTTTTCTTTTTGATCTGATTTTTTCTAAACCAAATGCTGCCCATATACAAAGCAGCTGCCAAGAAGAGGATTGGACCTATCCTTGGGTCTCTCATGTAATCAGATAATCCAGCACCAAAGCCTCTCATTTTTTCTTGCATCTTTCTCCTTGTGCTGTATGCAAAGTTTTGAGTAATCCCAGACCAAGCTGGCTTAGATTCTTCAGGGATGAGATCTGGAGAACTTTTTCTCTACAGTTATAAAAAAGCCATTGCTAATCAATACCAGTTTAGTTAGTAGAGAAGCGAATGCAAATAATAATTTTATTTGAATTTAAAACAGGTTTACCATAATATTTTTCAAGTATATCATTGAAATTTTATCCTTCGCATAGCTTTTACTTCTCTTTAAAATATATCTTACATTCCCTTTGAAATTTCTTGCACAAGCCACATAGATAGATATACGGTAAGAAATTCCTATTAAACACAATTTTTCCAATTAAATCTTGAATTCAATGATATCCCATTTTTTCTTGATTTAATAAGAAACGATTTCATATGTGTTTTCTTTTGAAGTTTTTTTGTCAATTTCTCCCCAATTGTTTCTATTTTTCAAACTTTTCCTGATTAATTTTTCTGTAGTCCTTTCCAATTAATTGTTGCTTGTGATTTTGGTCACATGGCTTATGATGAACTAATTTCCAAGGATAAAAGGAAATATGGTATCATCAAGCTCCCATTGATGATAAACTATAGCTCGAAAATCCGCGACAATGTAGTTAAGAAAAAACAAAGGAGCACTTTGGAGCATATGAGAAATACTACAGCCTTCTGCCAATAAATCGTAGCTCATGAATTTAGTCACTTGGCTTATGATGAAAATACTTAAACAATAATGGGAAATGTGATATGATCGTGCTCTCATTGATGATATATGTCCAGTTTTCTAGGTGAGATTAGAACTCAGAAGTCTAGGACAAGTTAGTTAACACATTTCTTAGCCATGAAGCCTTCGAGAAATGGAGCATGGGAACAAAGGAACAAAGGAAGCATATGCAATGCTGAGACCTTTCTGAAAAAATTAACACGAAACACAGAACCTAGATGTATACTTTCTACTTGGATTGACCATAAGCTCTGATTTCTTTAACCTCTCCCATGCTTCATTGGATTCTCTACTGTAAGTGTAAATAAATAATATTTTATGAGAAGGTCTCCTCAATGCATGCAGCAAACCACAGCAAATGTGATCATGATGTGCAAATTTATGAAAAGGTCTTATATTGGCAGCGACCACTCTCCTGAATATGAGGGCGTTCATAACTATTTATGTATATTATGCATATAAAATTAAACACAAAGATTGGAAAAAATTATAGTTTAATGTCATTTATATATATCCTTGGGCCCTATGTAATTAGAAATGTGATCATGATGTGCACATGTATGAAAAGGTCTTATGGTGGCAGCTGCCAATATCCTAAACGTGAAGGCTTTCATTAATATGTATATAATGCAAATCAAATTAAACACCGAAATTGAAAAAAAATCGTATTTAGATTACATCTATATATCCTTGGGCCCTATGTAATTAAAAAAAAGAGTGCTCTCCTTTGTTGGATGCTTTGGGAAAAATTGACTCTCAATCGTGTATGTAATCTTAGAAAACACTACAAATATGGGGGACTACACTAACATTAGATAAATGCCAAGACTATAGATAGTCTCACTTGATCTAATTATCAAGTGCATAATGGACCTTCAAGTCCTCGGCCTCCGCTCGTTAGTACCTGAAAGCCCTCAACCTATTGAGAGCTTAAGTAACCTTCATCAGCTAAGGACCCAACTGATGAGGCCCAGAAATGACTCACATCTTGCCATGTCCCCTTCTCAAATATGAGAGGTTGAAGATCCTTAGCTTATTTCCTTGTTGTTTCTCATAGGTTAGGGGAAGGAAAAATCAAAGGAAAAATTTTGGTTCTTTTTTTCAAGTTGTAAAAAGGTAATTTTTGGTAAATCTTTTCTAATTTTGACTTGAGAAGGGGGCTTTTTGATCATGGGCTAGTTTAGCCCTTAAGTTAAATAATAAGGCATGTGCTTTTTAAAATATTCAAATATTCCCTCCAAGTGAAACACACCCCTTTTGGAGGGGCCTTTAGATGGAAATGATATAAAAAGGGGAAGGATGTTCATTTTGAGGGGATGTCATTTTTCCCAATTGAAATCTTGAGTTGGAACATGATTTGCTTGACTTGTTTCTGTTGAAGACGAAAAATTTCATCATAAATTTGAAGTTTAAGACAGAAAACCTTAACCTTCAGCGGAGCAACTTTATTTTAGGGGTTGCAAAGGGCAAAATTGATCAGTTTGAGGAGCTTAGACACTATTTTCAGGTGAGGCAAAGCAAGGAAGGGCATCTTGAAGAAGGATGCAGCAGTTGCTAGGCAGCGACCTTGTTTTGGAGTCCAAAAAGGGCAGCAAATTGCTTAAGTAGGTTAGCGAATCAGTTGTGAGGGTGGCGACCCCCCTTGGGGCTTGAAAGTGACTCCTTCAATGCTAAGTTTGAAGGCATAAAAACATTGCTGGTATTTTTATTGAATTTTTCCAGCCTTTTGTTGGTTTGAAAAATCAGATTTGAAGGTATTTTTGTGGGCTGTAATATTTCTGAATTTGTGATGAATATTTGATAATAAAATGTTGCTACTTGTGCCCTAAATTTGTATTTTCAGAATTCTGCAATTTTATGGTTAAGGTTTGGAACAAAAAATTAAAAAATTGCATATATTTGTGTTAATTTTCAGATTTGCATAATATGTCCTAAAGGGACATTACACATCATGCTACTTAGACTTTCCTAAAATAATTGCTTATGATGTTATTCACACTCTTCTGACCTACACTATATTGATATATACACATTATATGAATGATGTATATGCACATTGTTTTGGTTTAAACTAGATATCTTTATATAAATTTGTAAGATTTAATGACATGAATGTTTATGGTATAACTAATGATGAATGGAGAATGCAAAATGCCCAAGATACCCACAACCATAAGAGAAAAAGAATCCATCAAGTTCGTTACCATCTTGTTGCAATTGGTTGTGTGCACCTGTAGCAATTGGTTGTGTGCACCCATAACTATTGCAAGTACAAAGTTCAGACTGTGAGAGTTAGTTGACAGCTGGAGCTAAAAATACTCCACAATTTGTGGGATAGACACGGTTACTTGAATCTAAGAACTGAATGATTGACTCCAATTGAAAAAAATTATTTCCTCCCTCTTACTTTCTGTCTCTCACTTGGTTGTAACGTTATTATTTTGCAACTCTATTATATTATTTTCAGCTTAGTTTACTTTATGGTTGTAACTCCTAGGATTCAGGTTCAATGCAATAAAGCGTTGCCTCCTCTTTCTAAAAGAAAAGTTGCAAGCTATAGAAATAATCTAGAATCCTAATAGAGAATAGAGTAGGAATAATATAAAATTGTTGAAGAAGCTTTGCAATTAGATTGTAGTCCGACCTGCAACATTCCTTTGATGCTTCAGTTGAATCAATAAGAGTTGGTTTGAATAAATTCTATATTAGGCAAGCAAGAGATTCAAGCTCCAGTCCAACTGAGGCAAGATCCACTTGGAAGGACTCAATGATCTGATTTCCCATTAGTTTATTTCTATTGTGTGTGTATTTCATTCTATTTCATTTTTGTGTGTGTACCTTTCAATTACGTGTAGGAAGCTTCCAAACTAGATTAGCATTTAATTTCTTGTCATTTCCTTTTCTGTAATTTACTTTACAATATTTTCATTTCATGCAATTTATTTTCCTATCATTTACTTTTTGTGAGTGTGCTTATTTTTCAGCAAGTGTGAATTAGCATCCTAGTATTCCACATAGTTTAGTGTTGTATATACAGTGTATACTCCTTGCAAGGTTATACGTCCTTAGGTTGACAATTAAAGTGAATGATCATATAGTCTATGTGTTAGGCGGTTGTTTTCTGGTGTATACTCTCACAAGTTGTGGAAAAAATCCTCAAGCTAACATATAGGTTTAGGTTGTATGTTCTCTACATTTTTGGCACCGTTGCTAGGAAAGGAGTCAAATACAAAACTCTTTAAAAACCGGGGATAGATTTTCTGCTTTCTAGATTAAATTTTGTGCTTTTTATAATAAATTTACTGCTTTCTAGATTAAATTTCCCTTCTACACAAGTAGAAATTAGAAATTTCATTGCAAGGAAAAACTAGGGAAGCTCATACTGCAAGTTTTGCCTCTATAGGATATAGCACTAATTGAGAAAAAAACATATTTTTTCCCCCAAAACAAACTAACCCTGTGCAAGTGAACCAATGGCTGAAAAAGCTTTATAGGGAGGTCCAGTCGTAAATATTGATGTAGATTGGACGGAGATTATAGAGTTGTTTGTTGTATATTCAGAAATAGTAGCCCTCAAATCTATGATTTAAAAGCTACAAATAGAAAAATGATGTTTGCAGAAATGCTTGCATTTGTTGATAAGGAACGACTACCTACAACAATTCCTCCTACAAAAAGGTATGTACACATTAATAAGGGTCCTTGCAACATCTTCTCATGCAAAAACACCTAAATCTATTAAAAAGGATAGACTCTACACCTGTGACTACAAAAATAACTACACGCGTTAACAAGGGATGACTGCCTACAAAAAAAGCTCCTATATTAACCTCTGCACTTATATGACAAAATTCTATACATTTGTTGGTACATAAGAGCAACCTGCAGTAATTGGAAACTCTGCACCTGTTGATCGAGAAAATCAACCCGTAGCAATTGGCATTGCGTCTGCTCCTACCCCTAATGGTAGAGAGCTACATGCAACAATTGTTTATGAAAAAAGGCAACCCATAGCAATGGATTCCATCAATAAAGATCTTGGAATTGTTACAAGCAATGAAAATCAAAGAAAAAAAGAGAAATACAGCATCTGGAAGACAATTTAGACAACAAATTACAGAAAAAAAATCTTCTACAATGAAGAATTTGATGGCTGGGGAAGAAGGAAAATGTGTGTTGCTGCTTGACCCCACTGGGAGATGTCACCCCCAAACCTGCCTCCGGTCCCGCGCCTGCCCCCTTTTGATTCCAGAGCCAAAGACAAAATTGATAAAGGAGTTGCATTGACAAAAAAACGAAAATTTTCTGATTCTTCTGCCTCATGGATGCAGTCCAAACGCTCTTATTATTCAACCAATAATGCTACAACCACTTACAAATGTTCCTTCCATGATTGAGCATGAAAGCATGGAGCAAAACTTGAGAAACAGAAGGTTCATGTTGTATGATGAAAGGCAGGAAGAACAGGCTCCTCAAAGACATGTAGCACAGGAATTTTTCATTGTTTATTACCTTGATTGTTGTAGGAAGAAGGCTAAGCATGGATGCCAATATGGTTGGGTAAATGAGAACATCATACACAAGGAGTCATTAGCTGCAATAAAGACTCAAGGAAATGAAGATGGAAGCATGCAGATTTTATTTCCAGTTCAGAAAGAGCCTTGGCCACCAATGCGAGGAAAATTCAAGTAAACCAATGCAAGAAAATTCAGGTAAGCCTATGGCCCTTTGTTATTTCATTCTTATTTTTATAATTGAGCTGTCCATAAATACTATACATCTTATGTTTGGAATTCCATCCCACCTCCACCTCAGCATTTATGAAAAACCATTATAAAAAACATGTCCAATGGATGGAATACCAAGGCTAGTCATGGAAACCACCACCTTGACAGTAACCGTTGACAGCTGGGTTTTCACAACACCTACAACCATAACAAGTTGTGATGTTCGAAAAGTTCAATAACCCAACCTCCCCCTCAAACACTTACAAATCCATACCTAACCTGCACATAACTATAGTGATTAGCTGGCTTAACCAATTTATAATAATGAAATGATAACATTCCCACTTGTTGAATAAACTTAGTAGAGTTCCATCCACACTCGGATTATTGTAGGACGACCCACTTCACTCATAATAAAGGAACCCATCCGAGAAGGTTTATGAGGCCACAATAAACACTCAATTACCAATAAATAATCCAATCCTTGAACTGCATCCATTCATAAGAAAGGTTGTACCACTAAATCCCTTTTTTCACAAAAGTTTGAATCATCCAAGTTTGACTTTGTAAATAGGCTGAAGATTTGTTTGTCTATATTTATATTATTTTAGTGCTATGTATCCACCTATACAAATGTAATCCAAGAGCTATGCTTGAGGACGCCTGGAAGTAAGACTAAAGGTTTTCAAACAATCCAAGTAATTGGACTACTTGCTGATTTTACTCTCGAAAACATGGTTTCTCTCAAACACTCTAAATCATTCAACCTTGTTTTGGATATACACATAGCTGGCTTATTTATCAATATCATCCTTAAGAGCAACCTTATCCAACAAAACAATCGAATAACAAAAGTTCCAAGGCCTTCACCTTAACCTTTCTATCCTCCAAATGGTGGATACACCAATTGTCAAATTTGAGGGTGTTTTAAAATATTTTATTACAGCAATGGATTCATAAGAATAACTTGTAGCTTACATGACACTATAGCTCAAAGACCACTTGGGGAGGCAACCACCAATCTTTGGGGAGACCTAGGTTTGCCACTAACGTTTTATCTAGATATTTATTTCTAACGTAGCAATAAGTTATGCAACTATGTTATTGTTGTGCTCATCTATGTCATTCCAAATTGCTTTCTTTCACCCACTTGTATATCCTTAAAACACCTCACTATTCTCCCACTTCACAAACCCACCATAGCAATTTATCCATTTTTATCATGACTAACACATGATATACATCTGTTATATATGTTTATTGCTATGGTTTAAAGCTTCTGATTTCTAAATAAAATGATTTATAGTGTTAGTCATTTGGTATTACTAATGGTTTAATTTGCTAAGCATAAGCTACCAACCTGCAACCATTGTTGTAGGCCACTTGTAGCAATTGTTGTAGGTCACCTATAGCAACTTTTGCAGGTCACCTGCAATCACTACTATAGATTACTTGTAGCAACTGTTGTAGATTATAGAAATTGTTTTGTAAAGTTGATGCAAATTAAGATAAGGTAATACCAAAACTTGAATAAAATGTAGTTGCCACAACTAATGCATATATGAGTTTAAGATTGAGTAAAGCACTATCTAAATGTCACGTATCACTATGCTCTCACTTGCTTTAATGTCTCTTTCACGTACTGCTTTGTATATTGAAAGGGTGAGCTTCTTCCACATGCCTAGGGTATATAGGATGGGTGAACATATCGAGAAGTGTCATATATCAATCTGGTGGCATGTAGAAAAGGAAACCTATTGGACTAATAAGGAACCAATCCATCGCCCCTTGATAGCAAAATGCTTTCAATTAAAACAGTAGTTGGCACAACACTAACTGGGAAGGATGCCAGGTTAGAATGGTCTAGACACGTTGAGAATACTCTCATCTTCAATGAATTGTGGTTCAACATTTGTAATGGAGTCACACAACCAACTGAACCAACAACAAAAACATAATCACAAACCTAGAAGCCTAAACATTCTACATGCATTGGCCTTGATAACGGCCTCAATTGATGGAAAAGTTTTTTGTCATGTACACAGGGACAACACACCATGGGAAGCACTAAACAAATTAAAGGATTTGTATGATTCCCATTCAAAACTAAAATACATATAATTGGAATTGAAATTATTCAACCTTGAGTTGAAAAATGGCAATGTAATGAGTCTGACTTCAGAAATCTTTGTTGTCAAGTATGATGTCTTCATAAAAGCTCTTCTTCCCAAATCCTTGATCTATTCAAAGTCTTTGCAAGTAAGCGATCAATTGAAGTCATTCTCTTTTGATCAATTGGTTGAAAAAATGGCTGAAAGAGAAAATCCCTTTGGAAGAAAGACTGAAACCATAGGGGAAGTATTTGCTATACTCATAAAAAAAAAAAAAAAATCTTCCAATAAGGTTTTCTCTTCCAACAATGAATGAAATAATAAGAGGCAAAAAAAAAATAGAAGACAAGGTGGATAAACTGGCAGAAACAATGGTCAACATCGTGAAACATCAAATGACAGACAAAAATTGTTTTGTAAATGATGTGGCAGAAAAGGAAGTCATGAGACTCATGAATGCAAAACATCATGTGACAAGATTGAAGCCTATAAAAAACAAAAACAAGCAAATAAGGAAATTAATAAAATCTCAAAACTAGACTCGGCTAGTTTACAAGTGAACATGTGTTTTTTAATCTTTGATGAAGTCAATAATGCCTATCAATGAATTCAACTTGGGATGATACTTGGGTTTGAGATACTGGTGCCACGCAACACATGACTTTCTAAAGGGACATTTTTTAGGAGTTTCATGAAGAAAAATGTGGTCCGGTGTATTTGGTAGACAAAACAAGTCTACCACCTGAAGGAAAAAGGGCAAATTGACTTAAATCACCAATACTTCTAGATTTTAGTCTCCACAATGTCTTATACCTTCCTCAATTGAAACAAAACTTGTTGTCCTTGGTGCTCAATCAACAACAAGGCCACCCATTTTACTGGATGATAGAGAGGTAAAAATCAAAAGAAACTGTTATAATGTTGTCATGATTGGATTTGAAGAAGGAAAGTTGCTGAAACTCAAAGGTAAGCTTTCAATTTCAAGAAATTTTGCTCGTCTCATTGAAAGAGAAATGTCAACAAGTCTTTTATGGCATGCAAGATTTGGGTATAGCAACTATAAAACATTCAAACAATGCAAAAGAATGGTGTTCTAGGTTTGCCAATTTTGCCCAAACAAATTGGAAATTTTGAAACATGCATCTTGGCTAAACACAAAAGAGAATCATTTCAAAAATCAGATTGGAAAGTTACAAGGAAATTGCAGTTGATTCACTTTGATTTGTGTTCTCTACCAATTCTTTCTATTGGTAGTCATAAGTACTTCATGTTGTTCATTGATCATTATAGGAGAATGACTTGAATCTAATTTTTTGAAACAAAAAATAGGAACTTTCGAAACTTTCCAAAAGTTTCAAACAATGGTTGAAAATGAAGCACAATCCCATATTGGGACATTGAGGACTGATAATGGTGGTATATTCAAATCAAAGGTGTTTGAAGTCTATCTCAAGAAAAATGGGATCAATCATTATCCCACAGTTCCTTACACTCAACAAAATAGAGTAGTTGAAAGGATGAACAAAACTATGATAAACATGGTTTAGGCAATGTTGTATCTCAAAGGAATAAATCTACATTTCTGGGCAGAAGCAACTCAAACAACAATATATCTCCGCAACAAGTCACTATCAACAACTCTTTAAATGAAGACTCTATATGAAGTTTGGTGTGGTCATCTTTCTTCAGTGTGACATCTTTGGGTTTTTCGATACACATGCCATGTAATGATTCCAAAGGAGAAAAGGAGCAAGTTGGACTGTAGGAGTCAAAAAATCATCCTTTTGGGTTATGTTTAGAATCCTCAAAGGCTTACAAACGAAGTTTCTCATTGCAGAATATGTTGTCTTGTGTGAAACCACAAAGGACACATCCAACATTGATTGACAATTGAGACGACTTGAGAAGTTTGCAAAATTTGATATTTTCAAGGAGAATAATAGCAAGATTCCAAACAATGAGGGGAGGGAGGGGGGACCTGTTGACCATTTTGGTCCGTAGGCCAAAATGGGTCTCCTTTTCTTTCCCTGCTGTTCTGAGCCATCAATCTTAGATGTATTTCCCCTACTGCAATTGTGCCATTTCCCTTTGTAGTAGATTTGCTTTGTAAAGAGCCAAGTGACTTGAGATTTGTAGATGTTTTGGGTTGATCCAGAGGTTTATTTCGCTCTCGGCAGCTAGTTTTCACAGGCCTTTTGGCAAAGGAATGGGCCAACTTCAAAGAGATATAAGTCTTTTACAAAGCCTCGAGGATAGAGTGCCCTTGCGGAGGGCAGTCAGGTTACAAACTAGACCGTTCCAGCAGGCTGCAGAGGGCAATTGTGGACCCAAAAGTGCCCTTGCGGAGGCAGAGAACACCTTCGGGAAAATGACAAGGCCAAAGGAAAAGTTTCTTTAAAAAAAAAGGAACAAGGCTAAAGGCAAAGGGATTCCTTTGGATTTTCTGTCCGAAGGAAACCCAAGGAAGAATCAATCAAAGGGTGAATTCCTTCGGACATTTTGTCCAAAGGAAATCACAAAGGAAGAACAAGGCAAGATTCCTTTGGACAAAAAGCCCGAAGGAAATTCAAAGGGAAAGACTGAAAGAAAAAGGCCGAAACCTTGAAGGAAAGATTTCCTTCGGACAAAATGTCCAAAAGAATTCCTTCGGCCATTTTGTCCGAAGGAATTAAGAAGACCAAGGCAGCCTGAAGGAATCCGAAGGGCAAGTGCCCTTGCGGGGGACTCTCGGCTGCCAAAAAGGGGACCTTTTCCAAGCTCCGAAGGGACACCTTCCTTTCAGGAAGGAAGAAATACAAAAGGAGCCGAAGAAATTGCCCAAGGGGTGACAGGCCCGAAGACGTCAAATTCAGTGTAGCGAACTAGCCGCTGGAGTTCAAACGTCCGGTGACGGGCCCGAGAATGTCAAAATTAAGGAAGCAGACTAGCCGTTGACTTTCAAATGGCGACGCGCCTGCAAATGTCAAATTTACGGTGATAAAATAGCCGTTTGGTTTTCGAATAGTGACAGGCCCGCAAACGTCAATTTTTACGGGATGCGTTGGCCGTTGAGGAGAAGCCAAAGGACTAATGCCTTCATGACAAGTGGCCCGATGAAATTCAAAGAGGGCATAAAACCCGAGGGAAACTCAGCGACCCACCAAGAAAGGAGCCCGAAGAGCCATCAAAAGACAAAAAGATAGCCCAAGAGCCGAGTTGCCAGGAAAGAGACAAAAAACAGTGAAAGCGCGACCACGCACACATAAGTCAAGCACCAAAGAACAGAATAGCCGAGGTGGCAAAAGAAGTGTCGACATAGGAAGTTATTGCAGCGACCCATGCTTTTGCAGTAACACTTAATACGACCCATGCTTTCGCAGTGATATTAATACGGATTAAGCACCAAAGTTAAGACCTGCGACACCCACAACATGGTTATTTCAGGCCGCTTATAGAAGGATGATATTAGCGTGAGCGATTTTCTTTTTCCAAGGTATTCAACGCAGTATGGGCTGCTTGTTCTGGAAGGCGCCAAAAGTCTTTCTTCTTGCTATATATATATTGTAACCTCCAAGTGAGGAAGAGATCTCTCAGCGTGTATGGCGAAGCCCTGTAGGATTTTACCTTGAATCAAGACATAGCATTTTTACCTCCATTTGAGTTTGCACTTTTGCATGTCTATGGTTTTGTCTTGTATTAAGTCATTTTCTTTCATGCTTTCACAGAATGATTCCAACATGTCTAGTGTATTGTGAGTTCTTTTGCAGGTCAGCAAGAAGTGTCCACAACAGAGTATAGGTGCATGTGAACAGGCTATCATAGTGTGTCCTAGAACACCTCTGGTAGTGCTTCCTCCCCGTATCTCCAGAGGACCCTTTATTGAACACTGATACATAAGAGTTTCTCATGTCAAATGAAGTGTATATCAGCTTGTTCTTGGTGTAAAGTATATGCCAAAACTAAGTAGACTAACCATTTTGGTGCATCATTGCTTTAGTTTAGGTTCTATTTTCAATATTTTCTCTCTTTTCACCCCCCTCCATTGTTAGCAGTAGTAGTAAAAGACCTCAAAGATGCATCAAAAGGAGCTAGCCCTTATCTATAGATTCTCCCCTCAGTTTTGCCAAATCCACACCAAGAGGGGAGTCTCCATTGTGCCGCGTAGAAGAGACAAGCCCAGCCTTCTTTCAAGGGTGCAATCCACAGCATCAACAGGTCCTACAATTGAAAATCAGTTGAATTTGCATTATCTCATGTAATTGAAAATTAAACTCCCTTGGAGTAGAAACTAAAACTTTATCAGAATATGAACATGCTAAAAGATGGAGCTTCAAATCAAAAAAATGAGGCAACAGTTATTTTACAAGAAACAAAAAAATATGTCAAAATGGGGCACATAGACATTGAAAGATGTCAGACCTGATGAAGTTGGAAAACTAACATACAAGTTCCAACAAGAGATTCAAGATAAGCTAGAAAATTTTACCTTGGAAGACCATGGAAAAGAAGAAATCAATACTAGTTTTGATTCAAAACCAACTTCCTTCAAACAAGTTGAAACGATTGATGCATGGAGAAATACAATGAAAATTGGATATGATGTCTTGTTCAAGAATGGAACTTGGGAGTTAGTTGAAACTTGATCCTCCACTCAATTGTAAACCAATTAGTTGCAAGTGGGCCTTTCGAAACAAATACAAAGCAAATGACTTACTTGACAAACACAAAGCAAGGCTTGTCGCAAAGGTATATGCTAAAAAAGAAGGGATAAACCATAAAGAAGCCTTTGCCCAACAACGAAATGGGCTACTATTTGGACTTTGTTGGCTTTAGCATCACAAAACAGATGGAAAGTTCATCAAATAGACGTGACAAATAAATTTGTAAATGGCGATCTCAAAGAAACAGTTTACATGACTCATCCAGAAGGTTTTGCAGTTAACGACAAAGAAAAAAATATGAAAATTAGTGAATTCGTTATATGGATTGAAACAAACCCCAAGAGCATAGTATGAAAAACTCATTGAGCACCTTTTGAGCATGAACTTCAGACGTTTTGAATTTGAAGATGCAACTTTGTTTGTCAAAACAATGGCATATCTAGTAGAATCCTCCTCACAGAAAATAATGAGAGGTACAATGCAAAAGTCAAAACAGAATTGATCAAAGGTTTTGCAATGATAAATTTAGGTTACCTTCATTACTATTTGGATATTGAAGTGATTCAAAAAATAAGTACATTTTCATCACACAACAGAAATACATTAGTGAAATTTTGAGCAAATTTAGAATGACAAATTGTAAACCATTTAATACATCCATGGAACAAAATTTGAAATTGACATCAAATGATACTAGAGAATTTGCAGATTCAAATGATACTACAGAATTTGCAAATGCAACTAAGAATAGACAACTCATTAGACGTCTAATCTATGTAACCACAACTAGACCAAACATTTAATTTGATGTTGGTGTTCTTTTGAGATTCATGCAACAACCTAGAGAAAGTCACTGGGTAGTAGAAAAGAGAGTTCTTTGATATATAAAGGGAACACAAAATTTTGGGACAAAATGCTCTAGAGCAGTGAACTTCAAACTAGTTGAATATTTAGATTTAGACAATGTAGGTGATTTTGAAGATGGGAAATCTACTTCAAATTTCTTGATGAATTTCAGAATTACAATCATCACTTGGAAGTTAAAGAAGCAGTCGATATTAGCAATTTCTTCAGTAGACACTGAATATATGGCAGCTTCAAAGGTAACCAGGGAAATATTATGGCTCAAAAGGATTCTTTTAGATTTGCAAAAACAAGTTTCATCAACACCATTCACAATCAATAACACTTTTGCAATACTAATGGCAAAAAATCCAGTATTTTATGACTAAACCAAGCACATCAACACCAAAATCCATTTGTTTCGACAATATGTGAGAGACGATAGTGTAAAAATGACACATTGTCCAACTGCAGAACAACCAATAGATATCCTAACAAAAGCACTTGGAAAAGAGAAAGTTGGAAAATTCAGAGGCATGCTTGCTCTTATTTTTGGAATTATGTATATTATCCTAGGAATTATTTTTGTCTTCTTGTAGAATCTAAACGATCATCTTGAAGATGAACAAAACAGCCACAAAATTAGCTATTTATAAATATTCATGCATCTTAATTTGTGAATGAATACGATTTTGGTTTGCACCAATTTCATTTTCTATTTTTTGCAGTAATCTATTTACTTTTATGCACTATAGATTAGAAAATCATTAAAAACCTATTCCCAAAGGAAACTAACATTGTAGAGTAAGAGCAGGTGTGTTCAAAAGAAAAATCAGAAGTGAAAGGGAGAAAGATGAGGAGAAGAGAGCTCTGTTAGTTGTATGTAATGAGAAAGAGACCAATTTGGGAGATTCACGCCAAAGAGACTAAATTTTGATGCAAGGTTGGAAGTAGAGGTACATCCGGCTACACAAGCTATCACAAGTAGTATAAGAAGGGTGTTGTAACACTACAACCAACATCGTTTGACAAAGAAAATAGCTCAGACTACAACAAAAAGAGAGCTACCAATGCTAGTGGATCACACTAAAATCAAGAAATGACAAGCAGAGGAAGAACTTGTAACCCCAAAAAGTTCTACACCCTTCCATAGGGTACCTCTTTGGCTGCCCCATACAAAAAAATTAGGAATTCAAGATCTTCCCCCATCACCTATGCTATTATCCAAAAGAGCATACTTATCCCAACCAACCCCACAAAAACCTCTTAAACCAATAAGATTACAAGGGGATCTATCCCCATTGTCTAAAGTCCTATTCAAAAGAGCCTTTTTCCCCAAAAGAAACTTTACCACAAAATCATCCTAAAATTGTAGTCCACTATAAACCATGGTCTATTGGGATTGATTAAGCCTTTGAAAGAAGGATTGAAAGAGACACTGGAAAAGGATCTGTACAAAAAATAATTGTGTTAAGCACAGTCTATTACTGAGAGGGGCAGGGGGCAGGCGAGGGTGAATCAGTAATAGATATCTTTTTCATTTTCTACATAAACAATTATTCCATTTAAGATATGCAATATAATCAAATCAAAACTCACACAACACAAAGTAATAGTGACAAGATTTATATGTGGAAACCCTTTCGAGAGAAAACCACAGAGAAATAGATCTCAATATAAAAATTCATAGGCACCAACCTACAGGAGCACCAACCCCAATACAATTTTGTAAGCACCAACTTACAGGAGCACCAACTCCTTTGCCAAGCACCAACTCAACGAAACTTCGTGAGTACCAACTCTTTTCAACGAAGGCACCAACCCTCTAGATGAAATAACACTTCTATCTCTGACTTGTTGCTCACACAACAGATGATAGGACTTTGCTTCTTCACTCTTTTAGATCCGATCAATTACAATATAGTTTTGTTGCTATATGCCTTTATACTTTGCTTATGCTTCTTTGTTTCAACAACCACTTTTCTTCTCAAATATTTCTGCTCTTCTTTTTTTTCCTTCTCTCTCACACTTATATGATCTTCAATCAAATCAAATGCTTGTAATACTTCCACATCTCTTCTCCTTATATAGCCATTAAAAGATGTCCCATCCAGGAGGTACCTCTTCACCAAGAGATGTGACCGTTGACATTTCCATCGACATTTCTATTAACATTTCTGTCGACATTTTCTTTCACTTCCGACTACAATTCTGTTCACTTTCAACAACATTTCTGTTCACTTCCAGCAACAATTTTGTTCACTTTTGGCAACAATTCCGTTTGACATCAATGACAATTATTCCAACAATCTCCCCCTTTGTCATTGATGGCAACCACATACTGAAACTGCTCCCCCTTGCTGCACTGTCTCTTCTGTCTAAATCCTTCTTTGTTGTAGCTCCCCCTTTCTATGACATCCTCTTTCTGTACTTTTCCCCCTTTGACATCAATGGAAAAGGGTCTATCCAAGAGCTAGTACTTAGCTCCCCCTCAGCGGATGCTTCCCTTCAGTGGCAAGAAGCAAAAGAAATTACTGCCAACTTCTCACGTAGGTACTCAAATGTGTCCTTCGGAAGTGCCTTTGTGAAAATATCTGCTATTTGCTTTGTTGTATTAATGTACTCCAACTTGACTTGCTGATCTAAACCTTGCACTCTCAAAAAATGGTATCTGATTGGAATATGTTTCGTTCTAGAGTGCATCATTGGATTCTTCGAAATACTGATGGTACTGGTGTTGTCACAGTATATGGAGATAGATTGATCATACTTCGCCTTGATATCTTCAAGAGTTTGCTTCATCCAAAGCACCTGAGTGCAACACAGAACTACTGCTATATACTCTGTCTCTGTTGTGAATAGTGAAACTGAATTATGTTTCTTGCTTAGCCAAGATACTAAGCTATCATTGAGGAAAAATGCACCTCCACTTGTACTCTACCTGTCATCTAGGCAACCTGCCCAATCTGAGTTTGTATATTTCACTAAAGGGAAATCTCTCCCTGTAGGATACCGTAATCCATAGTCCAATGTCCCCTTTATATATCTAAATATCCTCTTCACAACTTGTACATGAGTTTCCTTGGGGACTACTTGATATCATGCCACCATGCTTATTGCCTACATGATATCCGACCTAGAAGCCGTTAGATACAGAAGACTGCCAATCATTGATCTATAGAGAGATTGATCTACATTTGGTGATTCCTCATCCTTATCTTGTTTCCTATGGCCATTGGTGTGCTAATAGGTGCACAGTCCTCAAAATTAAACTTCTTCAACATTTCCTTGGCATACTTGGTTTGAGAAATGAAGATTCCCGTATTGGATTGAGAGATTTGTAATCCAAGAAAGATAAGTCTCCAAGCATGGACATCTCAAACTCCTTTTGTATGTCTTCAGTGACTCCCTTCGTCAGCTTCTCACTATTTCCTCTGAATATTATGTCATCAACATAGACAACAACTATCAACTGATGCTCACCTTCAGTTTTGATAAGTTGTCAATGAAACCTTTTTTAAAACCTTGAACTTGCAAATATTTGTCAAGTCTCGCATACCAAGCTCTAGAGGCTTGCTTCAGGCCATACAAGGCTTTCTTCAATCTGCAAACATATCTACTATCATCTGAAAGGAGAAATCCTTTAGGATGCTCAATATATACTTTCTCTTCTAGTTTGTCGTTCAGGAACGCAAACTTCACATCCATCTGATATACCTTGAAAATTTTAAATACCGCATAAGCAAGAAACATTCTGATTGCTTCTAACCTAGCTACTGGAGCAAAAGTTTCTTCAAAGTCAATTCCTTCGATCTGAGCATACCCCTTGCACACTAATCTTGCTTTGTTTTGGGTCACTTGACCATCCTCATTCAATTTGTTTCTATACACCCATTTTGTGCCGATCACATTTTGATTTATAGGTCTTGGCACTAGCTCCCAAGTTTCATTCTTTTCAATCTGGTCCAACTCCTCTTCCATTGCTTTCACCCAATGTTCATCATGTCTAGCTTCTGAAACGTTTCTGGGCTGAATTTTAGATAATAATGAAAAATTTACTTGCTCAGGATTACTTAACAACCTTCTTCTAGTTTGCACTCCAGTATCTAAATTTCCAATAATCTAACTCTCAGCGTGATTTTTCTGGACGAATCAGGGTGGAGCTTTGGTGTCTGTACCTCATCTTCATCCATCTTTTCGACTTCAATGTCTTCTTCAATAATGTTAGGTACTTCTAATGGATTGCTTGCTTTTTGAACTCCAGCTTCATCTACTCTGACACTCGCACTTTCTATCGTCTTTTGAGTCCTCTTGTTATAGCATTTATATGCTTTACTCTTGGAAGAATATCCATGGAATATTCCTTCATCTGCTCTCGAGTGAAATTTTCCCAATTCTTCAGTTCTCTTGATAAAACATTTGCTACCAAATACTTTGAGGTAGCTGACAGAAGCTGGTCTCCCCTTCCATAGCTCATATGGAGTCTTGTCACTGTTGATTCTTAGTTGTCCTCTGTTCAAGATATGTACTGCAGTGTGTACTCCCTCTCTCCAATATTTATCTGGCAGCTTGGATTCATTTAGCATCATTCTTGTCATTTCTTGAACTGTCCTATTTTTTTGTTCTACAACCTCGTTCTGCTATGGGGTTTTTTGGCAGCTAAGTAATGTCTTTTATTCCATGTTCTTCACAATACTCAATTAATTCACTGGACATGAACTCTCCTCCTCGATCAGACCTTAAGCATTTGATTCTCAACCCAATTTCATTTTCAACCAAAACTTTAAATGCTTTGAAATTATTGAATGCTTCAAATTTTTCTTTCAAGAATGTCACTCATGTCATTTGAGTATAATCATCAATTAACAGCATAAAATACCTCTCACCTTGAGTACTTTGTATTTTGGTGGGTCCACATAGATCGGTGTGAATGAGCTCTAGCATCTTGGTGGTAGAATACTCCTTTGTTCTGAAACGTGCTCTGGTCTGCTTTTTGTGCTGACATTGTTTACAAAGCGGGCTTTGTAGTTTTTGGAATGTCTCTTACCGCCTGCTTCTTGCTAATATTCACAACGCTGTCAAAGTTTATGTGCCCCATTCTTCTGTGCCAAAGCCAACTTTCTTCGACCCGACTTAAATAACATTTATCTCCTTTGACATCCACCAACATGTATAAGTTTTTACCTATCCTGTGAGCATCTCCAATCAATTCATCTCTCTTTCTGATTTCACATCTTTCTGCGAAGAACTTGAGTGTGTGTCCTTGGTCACACACTTGGCTCACACTTAAAATATTATGCTCAAGTCCTTCCACATAATACATTTTCGGTTTTAGTTTTACCATTATCCAAGCTAAGCATACCTTTGCCGCAATTTTGGCTGTGGTGTTGTCTCCAAATTTCACCGTACCTCCATTGATCTTCTTTAGTGAGATAAACTTGCTTTTATCTCCTGTCATATGTCTTGAACAACTACTATCAATGAACCAGGACTGTCCCTCATCTCTTGCATGAAGTGTTGTCTGGACGATCATGAAATCTTCAGCTTGCTTTTTCTTCCATGTATTCGATTGATCCCGCTTCTTTATGATTTGAGCCTTGAATGTTTGATCCTTCTTCATTGATTCGAACACACTCCTACAATAGCGAGCTATGTTTCCATAATTGTTACACTTGTAACATACAATAGCTTCTTCATCAAACCTTGATAAGGAAGCAAATGAGTTGTAGCTTCTGTTTGAAGCTCTATGAGTACCCTTGTCTCCGTTCTTGAAATCATTATCCCTAGCTCTCTTCCTGCAATCTAGCTTCTTGTGACCAAAATGGTTACAATAATAGCAATAACCATAAAAGTAATTACCAAACCTGGTTTGATTGGTGTATCTTGGATCAGGTGGTCTTTTGTAGTTTTGTTCTTTTTTGCCTTCTTTGTCGGAGCTGGTCTTCATGTTCTTGGCTTCAGTATAGTTCTTAGTCTTTTCTGTAATTACTTTTACTGGAGGCTCTATGGAAGTTGTAGCCTTTTCTTTCTCCTTTTCATATCCAATGCCTATCTTGTTTGACAGTGATCTTTGACTTCCCAAAATTTCATTTAACACTTGAGTACTTTACTCAAATTTCAATTCATTAACTACTTTATTATTCACCTTTTCAAGATCTCTTTTTAAAGAAGCAATCTCGGATTCATACCTTTTACAATCTTCGCTTTTCTCCTTTAATTGATTTATTAGATCTTCAACTTTCTTAGCTTTTTCAATCTGAGCCTGTAGATCAGCAATCATCTTGTTTGATTCTTATAGGCCTTGTGCCAATCTGGCTTCTGAGTCCTGATTCTCCTTTTCATATTTCTTGATTCGAAGCTTCTGTCTCAAATTCCTTTTCTTGAGAAACTTTATCTCCCCTAAGACATAGATAACTTCTTCCTCCTCTATATTGCTCTTGCTAGTAAAGGCATCTTCTTCTATGGCCATGAATAGAATCTTTGTACTATCGTTGTCTGAGTCACTGACTCCACTTTCTTCGGAAGAGCTAAGATTCCTCTTAGAGTATAGACTCTTCTTTTGTTTCTCGAATTTCTTATCCTTGCTATGCTTGAAATTCTTCTTGTACTTGGATTTACTTTCTTCATCATCGCTATTATCCTTTTTAGGATACTTAGCTGCAAAAAGACCTATCTTACCATAGTTAAAGCATTTGAACGGTAACTTACCTGTGTACTTGCCCGAGCCTTTCTTCAACTTGCAAATGAATAAGGCTTCCTTTTCGTCCTCTTCATCGCTTGAACTATCACTCGGTTTTGGCTCTTTGGCTTTCTCCTTGATGCTTTGAAGGTTGCTTCCTTTTTAGATGGTCTCTCTGATTCTATCCTCATTTCATAAGCAGTGAGAATTTCGTGTAGCTCGTCCATCTGCAGCGTGTCAAGATCTCTCATTTCCTCTATGACAGAGACCTTCACATCAAATCTTAGTGGTAAAGACCTTAGCACCTTTTGGACTATGGTGCACTCCTCTAGGTTTTCTCCAAGTCCTCAAATCACATTCACAATTTCATCAACTCGGAGAAGATAACTTGCAATGATCTCTTCTTCCTTCACTTTAAGACTCTCAAACTGTCTCCTGTGAGTCTGAAGTTTGGCTTGTCTAACCTTGCCATCATCCTCATAGATGGTCTTAAGCTTCTCCCAGATCTCATGTGTTGACTTACATTGCATAATTTTTACAAACTCATATTCAGAAACACTGCACATAATAGCGTTCATTGCCTTAGTGTTGTTTTCGCTAGCCTTCTTTCCAACGAGATCTATTGGTGGTGTTTGTGGCTCTGTGTATCCATTTATAACAAATTGTCAAATGTCAAACCCAAGGGCCATCAGAGATGTCCTCATTCTTATGCTCAAGAAAGCATAATTGGTGTCGTCAAACAATGGTGCCTTATTTGTGGAAAAGCCTTCCTGACCTTGTGAACTAGCCATGTGTGCTTTGCCTAATCTACCTTCCAGCTGTTAAACTATATCTGAAGGAACCCGCTCTGATACCAATTGTTAAGCACATGCTATTACTGAGAGGGGGGGTGAATCAGTAGTAGTTATCTTTTTCACTTTTTACATAAACAATTATTCCACTTAAGATATGCAATATAATCAAATCACAACTCACAACACAAAGTAATAGTGACAAGATTTATACATAGAAACCCTTTCGAGATAAAACCACAGAGAAATAGATCTCAATATAAAAATTCATAGCAACCAACATGCTGGAGCAACAACCCCAATACAATTTTGTAAACACCAACTTACAGAAGCACCAACTCCTCTACCAAGCACCAACTCAGCAAAACTTCATGAGCACCAACTCTTTTGAACGAAGGCACCAACCCTTTGGACGAAATAACACTTCTATCTCTGACTTGTTGCTTACACAACAGATGATAGGACTTTGCTTCTTCACTCTTTTAGATCCGATCAATTACAATAGAGCTTTGTTGTTATATGCCTCTATACTTTGCTTATGCTTCTTTGTTTCAACAACCACTTTTCTTCTCAAATATTTCTTCTCTTCTTTTTTTTCCTTCTGTCTCACACTTATATGATCTTAAATCAAATCGGATGCTTGTAATACTTCCACATCTTCTCTCCCTTATATAGCCGTTAAAGGATGTGTCCCATCCAAGAGGTACCTCTTCACCAAGAGATTTGACCATTGACATTTTCGTTAACATTTCTGTCGACATTTCCGTTCACTTCCATCGACAATTCCGTTCACTTCCTGCAACAATTCCATTTGACATCAATGACAATTATTCCAACAAATTGAAGACTTTAAAGGAGAGTCCTCCAACAATGAACCTTTCACCTTTGAATTCCCTATCAACAACCCAAACAGCGGTTGCCTGCATGAAAAACATACCTCCATCAGCATTGCCTAATTTGCAAGGAATGGCAACTGAAGATCCTGACACATTGCTCTTTGAGTTTGATGCCATGCACTGTAGCTATGACAACTACAATGATTCACAAAGGCTGAAATTGTTCCCAACTGGCCTCAAGGGCACTGCTCCTCATAGGTTCATGGGCTTGGGCAAGGATAGTGTGGATAGTTGGAAGGTTATGGAGTAAACATTTCTTAACAAGTACCAAGAATACTGAGAAGGAAGGGATCCTTGAGGTGATGACATTTTCAGAATGTCACAAAGGGACGATGAGTCATTGGAAGACCACCTAAAAAGATTGCAATTCGGTAGACAAAGGTCTTAACAAAGCAAGATGGATGTTCAATTGTTAACATTGGTGTTTTTAAAAGGCATCTCAGAATATTGCATTGAAGCAAAGGACTTGACTGGAGGTGGGGATGTATCATGACTAACTTATGAAGACATTTGTCCCATTTATCGAAACTATTCAAGATCCATGATGAAGAAGACAAGGAGCAATAGAGCAGTTCCCTCATCAACAAGGCTGCAATTAGAGTAACAAGATTGGAAATTGGAAACGTGCTAGATGGTATGAACATGGACATTATATATCATATGTAAAGTCAGCTTAACACACTCCATGCTACAAGAGAGAGAGAGGAGGCAAAGAAAGCATTAACTATCTACTATCCTACCTGCCACAAGAAAATAAATTGATTGATGTAATGTCCCTCTTTTGGGTTAGCTTCCTTATGAACCCTTAGCTTGGTTTGTTCCCACAAGGCTAAGGGAAAGAAAGAGAAGGGGACGTTGAGGGGGCTAACCTATGAGCAAAAATGTCAAAAGTACTTAAGTACACTAATTTTCGGTTGAGTATGCAGAAAGATACTTTTGATCTAATTTTCACTTAATTAGAGGACCTTTAAGGGTCATGAGAGCCTAAACCCTCAAAAAGGAGTTTTAAAAGATAAAGTTGTTTATGTTTTAAAAGACACATCCCTCCAACTTCGATGCCACACTTGGAGGATGATTATAAAAAGCAATTAAGGATTCATTTGGGAAGGTATGCTGAATATTGATATTGAATCATTGATCAAGTATGTCAAGCTTGTTCATCACATCTTGAGGACGAAAACCTTCATAAGTGTTAAAGTTTTGAGGATGAAAACCTCCATTCCTACTACTTGGGAAGCTCTATTTAAGGGTCGTAGTTGAGCTTCAAAAGTACATGTTTACATGCAAGTATATCTACAAGGGTGTTTTTGGACACTACCTTCACTGAGGAATAATGCAAACCATATAGAAAGCTCATTTTTGGAGAAATTGCAGGTCTTGGAGAGTGGCGATTTGCATTGGGAGCTTGTTTGTGGAGTTTAGAGCCATTTCCTTGGGTGGCGACTTGATTGGGTGGAGAAGAAGACCCCTCTTGAGAAGGTTGCGCTACATGGAGACCCTTGAGGGTTGAAGGAACATTGGCGGATTTAATCTATAGCTAGACATCTTGTCTAGAGGGCTAAGCGAGTGGATTTGAAGGGCTCATTGAAGCCTAAAATATTTCATAATATTTTACATAATTTTCCAGCTTTGGAGACTTGGATTGAGGGCTGGTTTTGAGGTCTTGTGAGGGTTGATACAAGCCAAATAATACCTATAATATTCTGCACATTATTTTAGCTTGGACGACTTGCCCTAAGAGTGTTTGGAAGAGCAATTGGTGATCCATTGGTGAGTTATAACATTCTGATTTATTTCATAATTATTTCTAAAGTGTGGCAAATTAGTTTGAGGAGCTCGCAAACCTTATTGGAGGGCTTTTAGATTCCAAAATCAACGAGGTAAATTCATAGTATTATTTTTGATTTATTGGGTAATAAACCACAAGGGTTGAAGAATATTTGCAGGTTGAAGCAAGGGTTTTCATTATGAAAATTTTGCTATTAATTTCTAAGTTGGGCAATTCACTTGGAGGAAGTGTGACAAGGGTTTTGAGTGTCTTGATTGACTCTAACAATTGAGTAATTATTTTTGCAAATATTGGTGGAATTTATAACCTGTTTTCGGCAAGTTTGGAAAGGTTACAGGTTTGATTTTCTGGGTTATTTAATGCTAATTATTCCTGATTTTGGTGACTTGGCTTGGAAAGAGTTTGATCATGTTTGAGATTCTAACCTTGGCTAATTTCTATTTGATATGCATGCTGGAATTTATCTGAAATTTATCTTCAGTTGTGGAGGGTTTTGAGTAGGATTTGGTGATGAAAAGAGAACATTAAAACCAGCTTGGTGGCGTTGAGGGTTTGGGAGTGGAAACATGCAAATTCAGCTTCCTTCTTCATGCCAGTGAGATCCATTATTGGCTAGCTTCACAAGGTGTTTTTCTAATAATATTTTGAGTGTTTGGAGGTGTGATAATTTCAATTTGGTGGTGCAAATACATCAGTTAGGATTTGTTGGTTTCTATTTTCAGAATTTGGATTTTATTTCAGATTTGTTTAATGGTTGTTGGAAAACCCTCTTTTGCTTTGTTGTTCCAATTTGGGGACATTACAGTGGTATCAGAGTCATATCTTGGTTATTCTATAGGGTGAAGGGTTTGATACATGAGTGGCAATAAAGAGGTGACGTATTACTTAAGGAGTAGCAGGAGCAAAGTAGGGCTTCCACCAGTTGGTTCACTTGAGCAGGATCAAGTCATGGGTGACACGGGACACCAAGAGATAGAGTGAGAGGAGAGATAGGTTAGCTAAGGAGAGGTTTGAGAAGTATTATCAAACTCAAGAAAGGATGACAGCAGTGATGGAGGGGTTTCTTCAATCCCTTAGTGAGATAGGTGGCTAAATTCACTCAATGGAGATAGCGGTGCTTCAAGAAGAAAGCCAGATACACATACACCCCTTTCAAAGAATGGAGCATCCACACACAGGCCCACCTAGCCTACATTTGCTCAGAGGGAGAAGCCCGCATCAACAAAGGAAAGTGTTAACTAGCCCACATGAGGAATTAGAGAGGGAGATGGATGAGTATGTTACCTTAACCACCACAGTTAGAGAGGCTATGACTTTTTGCAAGTTTTCATCTTGGAAACAGGGACAAAGTGGGCCTAGGATCAGTCAGAGGCAGAGGGGCAGCTAGGGAGATCTCCAACATGTGTTGGGAAAGTTATCTCTCTCCACATTTGATGGGTCATAGACGAGCTCAACGAGAGCATGGATTCAGAAGTTGGATACCTTCTTTTCACTTCAACCTATAGTAGAGGGAGAGGCCATTCAGTTCGCCACTTTGCATTTGGAGGGAACAGCCCATGATTGGTGGTATCATGGTTTGATCACACAGGGTAATCAACACATACACTCCTATAAGGGTTTCAACAAGAGGTTGATTGAAAGGTTCGATAGAGTAGATTTGGAACTTCATTTCCGTGATTTGGCTCAATTGAGGCAAAGGGCCTCAGTAGATGATTATGTCACAGAGTTTTAGAGACTTTCAGTCATGGTGACTGATATTTCGGATAGGAGATTGGTCGTGTTCTTTGTAGAGGGCTTGGTTGACTCCCTAAGGGGATTGGTCAAGGCATTTTATCCACCTTCGTTGAGAGAGGCCATTCCGAAGGCCTATGATTTGGAGTCTTCTACTCCAAAGGGCAGATTTCCGCCTATGGGACAATCAAAAAATACCTTTTTTCCACCTACAAGGCAACAAAGAGGTGGCGGTTTGGGGCAGCCAAAGAGTAGCTATGTAGGGCCTCCTAAGGCCAATCATGTGGGTCCGTTGATTAGACCAAACTAACCAGGTTTGGAGCAGCAAAAAGAGCTACCACGTAGTAGCTTTGATGTGAGAAATGAACTAAGAAGGAAAAGTCTTTGCTTCACATGCAAGGACCCTTGGGAGAAGAGCCACAATTGTCATGGCAAGGGACAAGTACACTACATTGAGGTACGTTCTGAAAAGAAAAATGAGGAGGAAGTTAGGACAGCCAACTATGAGGACACCTTGGAGATAGAGGGAGAAAAGGAGTTGAGTGGCACTTTGGCATCACTTTCAAGGGCTCCTAGATATTATCCCTTTAGAGTTAAGTGATCATTGAAGGGTACACCTATCACCATACTTACTGGTAGTGAGGTAACTCACAATTTCATTGATAGAGGATTGGTAGCATCATGTGGGCTACAATCTGTGGAGTCCAAAGGATTTAGAGTCATAATGACTGATGGGTTCACCATCCCTTGTACTACTAAGATTCCAAAGCTGTTGTACTACTAAGATTCCAAAGCTTAGTCTCACTTTGGAAAAGTATGTGGTTGAAGATGATTTTATGTGGTTGGCATAGGGGAGACCAATATGGTCCTTGGTATTCAGTGGTTGCACTCACTTGGTGAGTACACTCAAAACTACCAAACCATGGAGCTTAAATTCAAGGTAGCAGGTAATGAGATTGTTTTGCATGGTTTGAGTGATAGAGAGGCCCATTCTTCTTCTACAAATAGTATGTTGGGAGGATGTTTCATGAGCATGAGGAAGATGGAAAAGAAGCCTGCCCCTAGACATATAATGCAGCCCCTTCATTCCAAATTGGAACCCTCTACAAGACAATTGTTAAGTGTTACAAATTCTGATTTTTATCATACTTATATTAAGAGGGATGAGATGAGAATTGATTGCCATAGGCAACCTAAAATATGCTTTGGGCAGCACCCTATTCCTTCTTGCAAGAGTGGAAATAGTGATGCTATAAGGAAAATAGGACCCCTCTTGAATTTTGAAGGGATTGAAATTACAAGCAGCTGTTCACAAGGTTCGAATAGCAAGAAAAGATGGTCCTTTCACTTACACAAGAATCATAAACATAGCTGGGATCACTTATGGACTCTTTTTGGCATCAAGAACAATTTATTTTGCATATGGCAGCCAAGGGGAAGAGCTGGAAAAAGTTGTATGAAATCTGAATTTTTCGGTTTCAAATTTTACGAGTTAACAAAACAAGTCCAGCCACATAAAAGAGAGAAAAATTGGCACTTTCAAGGCACGCTACAACCCATATTGGGGAAACTTTGTATCAAGGTACATTCTGAAATTTGTCACAGAAGGAAATCTGATTTTGAAGGGCGGGTACAGCAATATGTGGAAGGCCAAAAGTCGGATTTTATGGGCAAATTCCAGCCAAAGGTATATTCTTGAAATGTTCATAAGGAAGCACGTTGTTGACTTAATCAAGCATGGGAGGTACAATTCTATTTTGGGAGTTGGTGGAGGCTTTAGTTTGATCAATTTAATATTCTTCCTAAGCATAAGGGAAGTGATAGAAGGAAGTCAAGGGAATGGCATACCATAGGTTAAGGCACACTCAAGAGGTTGCATTTATGTACCATGTGCACTCAAGGTATGTTGTATGATGAGATCATAGTGACTTATTTCCGAGTTTTGCGAACATCTTGTGAGGATACATTAATCACCATGAGGGACTACATCAAAAGCAAACAAGCAATGCATGTTTAAATTCTTTAGGGATATGAGGAGTTCTTGGGAGATGATCATGACACCTTGAGCCCATGGGGGCAGCCACTTAAATACATCTTTAGCAAGATGGGAGTTTAAGTTGGAGCTTCTTTTCAATGGGAAGCCATTTTAGTGGGTAAGTGCATTATGAAGAATGTGGGGACAGTCCCATGGCTTTTGCAATTGCTTGAGGACAAGCAATTTTGGGTGGGGAGGACTGTAATGTCCCCCTTTTTGGCTTAGCTTGCTTATGGACCCTTAGCTTGGTTTGTTACCACAAGGCTAAAGGAAAGAAAGAAAAGGGGGCATTGAGGAGGCTAGCCTATGAGCAAAAAGGTGAAAAGTACTTAAGTATTATAATTTTCAGTTGAATATGCAAAAATATACTTTTGATCTAATTCTCACTTAAATAGAGGACCTTTAAGGATCATGAGAGCCTAAACCCTCAAAAAAGAGTTTTAAAAGATAAAGTTGCTTATGTTTTAAAAGACACATCCCTCCAACTTGGGTGCCACCCTTGGAGGATGATTATAAAAAACAACTGAGGATTCATTTGGGAAGGTATGTTGAATATTGATATTGAATCATTGATCAAGTATGTCAAGCTTGTTCATCACATTTTGATGACGAAAACTTTTAAGAGTGTTAAAGGTTTGGGGATGAAAACCTTCATTCCTACTACTTGGGCAGTTCTATTCAAAGGTTGTACTTTAGCTTCAAAGGTGCATGTTTACATGCAAATCAATCTACAAGGATGTTTTTGAACACCACTTTCGTTGAGGAATATTGCAAACCATATAGAAAGCTCATTTTTGGAGAAATTGTAGGTCTTGGAGAGTTGCGACTTGCATTGGGAGCTTGTTCACTTGAAAGGTCTGCGCTACACGGAGACCCTTGAGGGTTGAAGGAACATTGGCAGATTTATTCTATCGCTAAACATCTCGTCTAGAGAGCTAAGCGAGTCGATTTGAAGGGCTCATTGAAGCCTAAAATATTTCATAATATTTTATATAATTTTCCAGCTTTGGTGACTTGGTTTGAGGGCTGGTTTTGATGTCTTATGAGGGCTGATGCAAGCCAAATAATACCTTTAATATTTTGCACATTATTTCAGCTTGGACGACTTGACCTAGAAGTGTTTGGAAGGGCAATTGGTAATCCATTGGTGAGTTATAACATTCTGATTTATTTCATAATTATTTCTATAGTATGGCGAATCAGTTTGAGGAGTTCGCAAACTTTTTTGGCGGAATTTTAGACTTCAATTCAACAAGGTAAATTCATAGTATTATTTCTGATTTATTGGGTAATAAATCACAAGGGTTTGAAGAATATTTGAGGGTTGAAGTAAGGGTTTTAATTTTGAAAATTTTGCCATTAAATTCTGAGTTGGGCGATTTACTTGGAGGAAGTGTGACAAAGGTTTTGAGTGTCTTGATTGCCTCTAACAATTGGGTAATTATTGTTGTAAATATTGGTGGAATTTATAACCTATTTTTGGCAAGTTTGACAAAGTTACAAGTCTGATTTTCAGAGTTATTTAATGCTAATTATCCCTGATTTTGGCAACTTGGCTTGGAGAGTTTGATCATGTTAGAGGCCCTGACCTTGGCTAATTTCTATCTGATATGCATGCTGGAATTTATCTAAATTTTATCTTCTGTTGTGGAGGGTTTTCGTAGGATTTGGTGTGGAAAGAGAATATTAAAACCAGCTTGGTGGCGTTGAGGGTTTGGGAGTGGAAACATACAAATTCAAATTCCTTCTTCATGCCAGTGAGAGTCATTGTTGGCTAGCTTCACAAGGTATTTTTATAATAATATTTTGAGTGTGTGGACGTGTGATAATTTCAGTTTGGTGGTGCAAATACATCAGTTAGGGTTTACTGGTTTTTATTTCCAAAATTCGGATTTTATTTCAGATTTGTTTAAGAGTTGTTGGAAAACCCTCTTTTGATTTGTTGTCCCAATTTGGGGACATTACAATTGCATATGTCAAGTTGCTCAAGTGAGGGTTTATAGCATCACAGAGGAACAACAAAATAAAAGTGAGCTTCACCCAAATGAAGAGGAAGGGGAACAATTCTTGTTTGTAGCCAAAAGGAGACCTTGGCCACTAAGGAAACAAAATTCCGGTATGCCTAATGATCCTTGTCTTTCAATCCATATTTTTCTTATCAGATGCATGTTGCCCCACCTCAAAATTGGTGCCCAATCAATGTATGGAATCAAATGCAAGCACCGACCCAACATTGGCCACAACAGTACAAACAGCCCCAGACCCAATGGCATCAATACAAGGGTTAGTTATGGCAACCAAAACCCCAAAACCAGCAATGGAATCAAACCCCCACTTAATGGCAAGAACCGTGGAGGGGAAATCAGCCTTGGCAACCAAAAAAATCTGGGTTCCAACACCAACCACAGCCATAACAAGCTTTGTTGCGCCAAATGCCAACTAACCTAGCCCAATCTCCCCCTCGAGCACTCAACCGCTTGCTTAGCTTGCACCTAACCCCAAAAATAAGTTGTATCATCCAGTCTATAATAATGAAATCATGAAATATCCAACATACCCAGTAAATTCAATCGATTTGAATGTTATATCTTCATTCATGCAGAATAGTTGAAAAACCCACATCACTGATAATAATGTAAACCCTCGAAAAGGTTTTCAAGCCCACAACTAACACACCATTACCAATAATTGAGTCAATCCATGAAATAAATCCATGAACAAGTGAGGTTGTACCACCTAAACAATTTCCCAAACCTCTTAATCATCAAAGGGAGGAACCTTAAGCAAAACTTGACTTTGTAGGAGAACTAAAGAATGTTTGTGTCGACATTCGATTGTTCCAAGCCATTAAAGATGTACCTATCTACATAGAGGCAATCCAATAATTATGCTTAAAGAAACCTGGACAAAAGAGAAAAGATCCTCAAACATTACAAGTCATTGGACAACATCTTAATCTCATGCTTAGGAACATTGCTCCTCACAAGTATTCCAATCTGGGCAGCCCTGTTGTAAATGTACATATAGCTGGTCTCCTTATCAAGAACACACTCATACACTTAGGAGCAACCATTAACGTTATGACCTAAGAAACAATGGAACAACTAAACTCCATGGTCTTTGCCAAAACACTATTCTCCTCCAAATAGGGGATGGGTCAACTGCCAAACTTGAAGGGGTTATAGAAGATATTATTTAAGTTGATTCACAAGAATACCCTGCATATTTATGATATTGCAGCCCAAAGCCAACTTGGGAGGGTATCCCTTCACCTTGGGGAGACCTTGGTTAGCCATAGTTGATGCATACATCTATTGCAGATTGGGCAATATTGTTATTTCAAATAGGAACAACACTAAAAATTTAGTTGTGTAGCCATCTGCGCAACCCTCACCTGAGATGGAACAACCCCTATGGCTTGAAATCAAGGAGACTCTGACCAATCTCCAATCCAACGGATTCTCACCATTTATCAAATACTAACCTTAAAGAGAACCAAATGAAGACACGATCATCTCTAACTTTTTACAAATATATACACTCCACATCAAACAATCTACAGATTACTCCAAAATACTAATTGCTCCCTTAGGAATATCATCCCAACTGATGGATCGTTAGATCCTAGTGGGGATATTATGACCTTTCATCAGCTCCTATCACGTGAATGTTGCCTTGGCAACTTGCTAGGAAACATAGTCTATGGCTTCACTTGCCAAAATTGTAGAATTTTGTTTGGGATGATCTCTCAACATTAACAACTAGTAAAGCTGCAACAACACCACCAAATGTTCACCATGCTTCAAAGGCAAAAATCTGCCTTTGCATGGAATTATCATGCCATGAATGGCATTCACCCAAATATATGCACCCACCACATTTACATCAAAGACAATAGTAAACCCATTAGGCAGCCACAAAGATGAAAGAATCTAGCCATAAAAGAAAATGTCAATATTGAACTACAAAAACTTTTGGATGTTGGTTTAATTTATCCCATTTTTGACATCTAGTGGGTCTCCCCTCTGGGCATTTTTCCCAAAAAGGGTGGGAAATGGCGCAAGTGTGTGGATTATCGAGAACTCAACGCTACCACCATTCATTGATTAAGTCTTAGACACACTCTCTAGAAAGAAACATTTTTCTTTCCTTAATGGTTTCATTGGTTATAATCAAATCAAAATTGCACCTGAAGATCAAGACAAACCTACCTTCATGAGCTCATAGATACAAGAAAAAAAATTCTGGAAGTGAGGACACGGTTTTAAAAGAAGTGGAGTGAAATCTTCTAAAAGGATGTACATGAGATTAGATGGGGTGTTGGGGAATGAGTGACCAGGGGCATGAAAGATAAAATCATCCAAAGGTGGGGAATAGAGTGACAAACTATGAAAAGTGGGATTTGGAACTATTTATGTGCTAGGCTAATATTATCAATAATAAAAGGGCTAAGTAGCTGACCCTAGTATTGGTACGGGGTTCTAGTACACTTATATATATATACATACAACCTTATCCAAAAACATATCCAAACCAAAAAAAAGGCCATACTAGCGTACCAGAACCTCATACCAATACCAAGGTATGTGTGTGTGTGTATTATTGCTCCTCTCTCTTGTAAAGGGTCTCTTTTAGGGGATTCTTGAATGGTTAGGGACAGCTGCAAGAGTGTATGGCATACAACTTAGTTGGCAGCAATCAGCTTTCTTTGGAGGACAAGATGCCATGTCATCTTTCATAAGGATACCTCCCCTCTCAGTATGGGGAAGTTGAGACTTTTTAGATGAGTTGGCTTTGATTGTACAAACTAAGTTTGAGTGGTTTCGAAGAGATGAACTCCTTGCCCATTGCAGCACAGGCTCAGGGGCTTTCTTTCCTTGCCTACGTAGGGAGAGATTCTTCTTGTTAGCATTATGCTCAGATGATGTAACTATTTGTTCTTCTTGTTAGCTTTATGCTTAAATCATGTAACTATTTGTTACTTGGCTTAATATGAGATGCATTTTTTTTTCAAAAAAATATATATAAAAATAAAATAAAAAATAACCATGTTACAAAGTATGGACAAAATTCAAGACAAATCAGCATATTCATATTGGTATTCAATGTCTTTATCAAGAGCATCATCATGTGGTTCCACTCCCACTAGCTTCGCTATGCCAGTCGTGTGAAGAACCCACTAGCTTTGTGTCGAGCAATGGAAGCATCCAAGTTAGTAGTCCTCCTTGGCACCAATGGGTAGTTGTAATGGTGTAGGATTAGCAAAAAGGAGTATCAATCGTGAGCAATTGAAAAGATGAAGGTGAGAGAGAAAATGTGCAATGAGCGGTAAAAATGCGATGAGAGGTAAATGTGTTGTTTTCTTTATTTTAATTGAAAAATGCTTTTAAAGGTTTCCCTTATACTTTATTTTATTTTTAATTTTTTTTAAAGTCCATATTTGAATTTTTGTCAAGTGAAAACAAAATTAAAAAAAATAAAAACCATTTTTGGTCGTGGATACCTATCAGATATGCCCAATATACTGCTGGGTAGCTACATATACCCATGGATTCATCCTAGGATGAACTCAAACATATCCATAGTTGCTTAACAATATCGTGCACATATCTAGTGGCGTATTGAACTCATACCAGTACTCAGGACATACCGTATCACTACCTACACCACTAGGTGGCAGCATCCGCTAACATAGTAAAAGGGTTTAAGTGAACAATCTTATCTACATAATAACATAAAATTAACTATAGAAGCAGAAAAGGATGGTTGCATACTATTTGTTGAAGTTTTATAAAGGACATTATGTTTTATTGCTTCTCCTAGTTCTTCTCTCTTATTGTACTTTCCCACCCCTCCGTTTGGTTGGGGTCGTTGGCTGCGGATTGTTCTTCGCCTCTCTTGTTTGTTGGCTCCCGCTGTTTGTTGTACTGTTTCTCTTTCTACATTTTGTTCTCCATGGGAAACTATTTGGTTTCCCCGCTTTGCTCTAGCACATTTTGTACTCTGCAATCCCTTTGACCTACTTTTGTGGTCGTTTGTCGGACATTAATATATTTATCTTATTTATCTTATCTAGAAACAAGCACATATTGGTTTATACACACAAGCCAACTTCATTCATCACCCATCACAAAAAGTAGGTGACATCAGTGCTATTGCCACTAGAGCCATGATAATTTTAGATGAACATATTGAGAAAATTGATGTATCTATTTAACTAAATTAAAACATGAAAGGATATAAGCATGCTACATAACATGGTTCTTTAGACTTCTAGATATTCATACTTACGTAATATGGGAGGTCTTTGGAATCACCTTCCTTGATTGTGTTTGATATCCACAATAGTATCTGTTAACCAACATAAGTAGAAAATTAGATAAATTTATCTATTGAAAGGAATCCGAAAAACATATTTACCGTTTCTTTGCATACAATATAAGAAGCTATAAAATCACATATAAAACAAAGATATCTTCATTAAATGAAACAAGTATATCTTCATTAAATGAAACAGGTAAATGAATTGGAATATGGCTAAGTTGGACATTGCAAAACTTAGTTCATTTCATGATGTGCCAGCCCAAACAAGCTTTTCTAGGTGGAGGAAATCTAATGGGAAGGATGCCCTAGTGCCTCTTTTTCTCTTGTTGGGAGGTATAAGACGATTTTGTATATATTCCTTCAAATTAAAATAATGTGCATATATGACAAATGAATGTAATTATAATTTGAGTGTACATCAGCTATCATGCTATGTAAGAATTTGGGATGTGTCAAGTATTTTAGGTACTTAGATAGTTGATACGTAAAAATTTGTATCGAATCCATTGACATATTTATCCAGGAAACAAGGTTAATGAAGGTTGTATTTCTATTAGATTGTTCGAACAATGGGAAAATAAAGGAGAAAATGGAATGTATTTACTTGCATGCATTTTCAAAGATTAATGAGACTGGATCTATGGTTTTGTGATGCTCAACATTGAGTACTCTGAATGTTAATCTTTGAGTTATGTCCTGGTGTTTGTTTATTCACACACTTTGTGCGGTAAAATGACGGAAGAATGAACATTGGTTCACATTCAGATCTCTTTGAGAATGAATATATTAATTTGCACCCTGGAAAAGACTACAACACCGTTAGGATGCCTTTGGTAGTAGTCAAAGTATCACTAACAATTCTAGTGTGCAAACATGACTGTGTTTGATATCAAAAAGTGTATTTCCTAACCAACACGAGTAGCAAATCAGATACAAAATATATAGAATAGAACAACAAATTTCTATTTAGGCTTTCTTTGCATGCTCTCAGATCCTGCAACTTCTCCCTTAGCCCTAGACAGTCTCCAATGAGTATTATCAGATGCTTCAGCCCTTTCACAGTGATAGACGATGACATAGACGATTCCTTTGTCCCAGGCATGGTCAGATATGTTTGATGGGACTACCATCCAGTCTTTCCAACTTTCATCAGCCCATGCTTTTTGGGGCTACTTGATCCCCCCACATGGCTATTTGTGTTGGTATCTTAACTACATGGGTTGGAGTTTTACTGATTTCGGTTTACCCCTTGTTTATTTTCAGTGCATTAGTTATTTTATTTATTTATTTAGTCATTGATCCTAGGATCCTTTTCCGCTAGCACTTTCTATTGTACTTGGATGTATTCTTAAGTCCCATTGATCTACTTTTGGTCATTCCTGAACATTAATATAATTTCTTTCCTTTTAGAGCTATAAAATCGAACAAACAAATCCCTATTGAATTAAAGGAGTCACTGAATTGGGGTATGGATAAGTGGGCCTTCGGTAAAAGTAAAGACAACTCATTTTGTGTCTCGCTAGCCCAAAAAAGGCTTCCCTATGGATTGAAAGCTAAAGGGCAGCATTCCCTGGCACCTCGTCGATTCTAGTGTACATACATGACAAAGAAAGTAACATATACAAGTTCTACTCACATAATAAGGATGGGGGAAATGAACTCACTCTTGGTAATTAGTGCTAGTGAGTTTGAACATCTTAACCTCTTTCCTAATAAGTTATTGAAAACTTGTGACCCTTGAAAAATATTAGTTGTACTTGTCGCATCACTCTTCATTTTTGCGTAACATAGCATGTTATACCACCATTAATTATGGTTCATAACATTGTATAATTATAAACAATAGGCATCATGAACGATGTAAAGCTTTGAGTTCAAATCCATTTAAAAAGATGAATACGAGTACTAATAAATTTTAAAGAGCAAGAATTAGTCAAATTATTTGCCTCATCGTTATGAATGTTGTAATATTGATTCTATTGGTTTGATGCTGAAAAGATGGTTCTGCTGTCAATTTTTTTTTCTGGGTTTTAAATTTCGAAAACACTGTTTCAGGCTATTTACTCGGTCTGATAATTTAGTCTTTTTATTAGTAGAAGGGCAAATTTTGATTGATATTTGTCTAAGTTTAGATATGGTTAGATGTTTTAGACTGTTTTAAAAGACATCTGGTTACTTTAATGATAATATATTTTTTCTCTTCCGGCTAAAGTTTGGGTTGTTGAATCTTATAGCAGGTGGGACAAAGTTTAAAACACCCATTAATGAGAGTATACACAAATATGTAAAAAGGTGCGTGCATGTCTCAAATTTCAGTAAGATTAAAAGATGAAATTATCCATAGTTTTGATTCTAGAAAATAATTTAGATTTTCAAAGTTTAGGTTTTAAATTTTGAGATTTAATTTAGTCTTTTGTCTTAGCTTTTTTATTTTTTTATAAAAATTATATAAAAAATATTTCTTTAAACTAAAAAACAATCAGACACTTGTTATACTTGAAGCCTTCCACGAGAATTTTAATTAAATTATTTTTTGTGGAATTTTACTCTTTATCCAGATCAGAACGTTCTAGTCAGTCCAAAATATTCAGTTCAGACTGTATACCGACAAAAACCTGTCAGACTAGGTAACTATGGATCTAGTCATGATTTCCAACTCTAGCAAAGTGTTCATCTGATTTCAAGAAAGGGCTTTGACCTTAGAAGCCTTGTATCCACGGCTTTGTATTAAAAAAGGAAAAAACATATTTATTGAGGATTTATCATTTCTTTACTAGTTAGAATGCGGATAGAAATTATGGTTTTACTTTAACCTGGAATATACTTAAATGTATTTGTCAATAACTTTGAATTTAGAAATTTTTTGTTTGACTCACTGATGTGAAGTTTGAACATTCTTTGAAAATTGCAATAGCTGATCCACATATTTGTTAAGAAACACGTATGACTACAAAGTGTTTAGGGGTTGATCATAACAATGTGATAGGGATTGATTATAAGTATGTGATTAATATTTTGTTAACCAAGAAGCTAAGTTGCTGGGTTCTGCTCCTAAACCCACCAATCTAAGTACAGTTCAAACTGAGTATTGGTCCCAGTTCAACTCATCCCCAGGTTCTGCCCAGATACGCTTTAGGGGAAAATGCTAAAAACCCTAAAGCTCCAAGCAAAGAAAAAAATCCAAACCATGAGAATGTGAATGCCAAAATAAATAAATTATTAAGATTAATGGGATTGTTCCACTCTGATGTTCAACTTTGCTGTTTGTATTACCTTATTCCTCAAGGCTTCCCCTTTATGAGTGTTTTATTGTTGTGTCATGCAGGTAGTCAAGAGTAGTTGTGGAAGATCAGCTGGTTTGGTGCAAAAGTTTTTCATTCTTTAAATTCATTTCCACTGTGGTTTGCCACTGGTTTCATTATTTCTATTTCTCTGGACAAAACTTAGAATGTATCTCCACGTATGTGATGTTTATAAGAAAATAATTCCCAAATGCATGATCGAACTTAAGTCTTGGGAAGATAAATTAATATTAGTTTTGACTTTGCTAGCAAATTAAAAAAATAACGGTGAACTTTCAGCTTTTACATTTGTAATAATAAGATGAATGACATTAACATTGGTTATTAAATTCCGTGATAAAAGGGTTGGAAGAAGTACTAAAGTGCGTAGGAAGGTTAATTGGGTGCCCCCCATGGAAAGCGCAAGATTTGAACTTTGATAGGGCTGCCGAAGGTAACCTAGGGTGAACTGGAGCAAGTGGTATCAAAGACTGCAATGGCTCCTCTCTTTTGGGATTCAGTGAAGCCTTGAGCAATTGTTCGAACAACTTTGTTGAAGCCAAAGCTCCGTGGAGAGGATTGAAGATTTATCTTGATCATAATTGGACCAATTTAGATATTGAGGGGGATTCCAAGATCATCGCAGATGCTCTGGAAAAAAAAACACATCTAACATTAGCAACTCTCCTCAATCATTGAAGATTGCAAAAATATGTTCTCTACCTTTGCTAATGTCAAGGTTAACCATATTAAAAGGGAAGGAAATAAGATCACAAATCATCTTGCAAACATTGGAGTCAATCTCAACTTGCAAGCATTGTCTTTTCTCTTTATCAATTCCTCTAGCTTTGATAAAAACTTTGAAATATCCCAAAATGGATATTTTAAATAATTCTGGAGTTACCAAAATCCCTTATTACAAATTTCTGAGTTTTAATAAATAATTTCAGTTATGAATAAATATTGTAAATAATAATTTTTGTGGAAATTTTAGATAAGGAAAGATCAGAGTTTTTATTCATTTTTATAGCTAAAAAATTCAAAAAATTACTGGCATTAATACTAACCTAAAAGCAACCCAAATAATGGTGTCACCCTTCCAAAGTGTGATGTCGGCCCTAGGGATGGTGACATCAACCCTTGGGACAATGTTCCAGCTACATCAAATGATGCACTAGTTGTAGATGATGCCCTAACTGAAATAGCTGACCCGAAAATATCCAATGCTTCTCTGGTTGTGCTATAAATGTAGAAATCTGATGGTTGATGACCAATTGCAGCCCCTAAATGGAACCACCACAGAAGACTGCAGGGTTTTCTTCCTCTAGCTTGAATCCACCGGTGGGTTTTTGTCCTCTGATGCTAAATGTTGAAGAAAAATACTCAAAACTTCAAAAGTTGAAAAGATAAATGGCAAAATAGAATACTTTCCAAATGAGCCCAATGCCTTTCTATAGACACTTTCTCATTTGCCTATTATTTTATATTTTCTCCTTCCCCCAAAATATAATTCAAAGTGACTTAGGAACCTTTTAAAATAATATCACTTTGTACCACATGCCTAGCATCACTTAATAACATCACTTTAGGGGCCCTTTTTAAAATACTTTACTAGACTTGAACTTTTTATGATAAATAATATTAAGCTGTCTTTTTAATAAAGTCACTGGATCAACTTAAAATATCATTTTTATTATTTCGTTAGATTATTCGAAAAAGAGGACATGACAGTCCGCTCTTCTCAAAGTGTTATGTGAATGTCCCTCTTTTGATAGGGACATCTTAGAAGACCTTTAGCCTTAACTTACTCTTAGGAGCTAAGGGACAAGCATAAAGGGAAATGAGTATTGAATGTTTTGTTTGAATATTTGTAAATGTACCTTTTTAGAAAGTTACTTTATGTTTCTTATTTCTCTTAAAGAAGGGACTTTTAAGGGTCATGAAGGCTTAAGTGATTTTAAGAAAAGATCATAAGGAAAGGTCTTTTAAATAACATTTTAAGTTACCCTCCCTTCCTCTTTTGGGCGCCACACTTGGAGGGCTACAAAAGTAAAAGAGGAATCATTTGGAGAGGTTATGTTTTGATTTGGATATTAAAATTGGTCTATTAGCATGGAAATGTTAAGCCATTTGCTTTGAAAACGAAATCCTTCAAGCAACGGTGTTAGGGGACAAAAACCTCTTCCTTCTTCGAGGTAACTTCATTCAGGGTTTATCATTGGAATCGATTAGTCCTACAAAGGTGTTTTAGACACCATTTGATCCTTTTCAAGTTGGCAATTTGCTCTTTGGAAGAGTGACAACTTGGTTTGAAAGTGAATTCTCATGTTTTGTGAAGGTTTTTGTGCCCTAAAGGCAATTCAGGAATTAGTCATATTTTTTTGCATAGTGGTGACTTGTTTTGGGAGAGGTTTGGACCTCTTGCGAAGGTCATTTTGTCTTGAATTGAATTCTATAATTTTCTCATAATTTCCCCGCTTGGGCGTTTGGCTTTTGGGATTTTTTAAACATAGAAACATTCAGAAAATTCATTAAAAATTATGCATTTCATTGCAAATATATTTATGCAATTTATTGAAGGTTTCATGAGATTTGTGGCATAAAAAAACATCTATTATTTTCAGTTTAAATTGCAGCCAAGGACGCCTAGGGTTTGAGAAATAAAATTTATTTTTGAAGGGCTACAATTTCAAGTTTGGAGCAGCTACTAATTGATTGGGGATTGGCATATTTTTAAGCTAATTTTGAGCAAGATTTGAAGGATGGCAGATAGGGTTTGTTGTACTAAATTTAGAACTTTTCCATATTGAAATAGGGTTTTAAAATATTCCTAATATTCAACTAATCATCCTTTTTGGGACATTTTAGTGGTATCAGAGCCAAATCTTGGCTTTTTGTGGGGCTTCTAAGTTGATAGATGTACGAGGGTGACAGAGATGATATTACTTGAGAAGCAAGAAGAAAGTGGGAAAAATTCCGCAAACAAAAGACATGTCTCACTTGGATCAATCAAGGGAAGAGGCAGAAAATAGAGAGGAACAAAAGCTTGACAGGTACACACAAGCCCAAGAATAAATGATTGCCATGATGTTAGAATTTGTGCAAACTATGAAGGAGATGAAGGGTGACAAACCATCCAATGGGGATGGTAGTGCTTTTAGGAGTCACAACTTCATGGATCAGCCTTCTAAGGGTGTTGGAGGAGCTTCATGTAGGCCTAACCAACCTATTGTTTTGCAAGATGAGGTGGCCATTCCCAATGAAAAAGCACAACCCTCATTGAGGGACACTTTGTTGAAGGATTATGATGAATACATGACATATCCAACCCCTTTTAGGGAACAAATGGATTTTTCAGCTTTAACTACTTGGAAGCATGGTTAAATCGGAGGCAATAGGGCTGGCCAAAAGCAAAAGGGCAGCCAAGGAGGACTCCACCACGCTGAGTAAGCTTTCACTTTCAAATTTTGATGGTTCCCTCAAAAGTTCAGCTAGGGATTGGATCCAAAAGGTGGATACATATTTTTATTTAAGGCATGTGTTAGAGAAAGAAGCCATTCAGTTTGCTAGCTTGCACTTGGAAGGGGCTGCCCATGAATGGTGGTATCACAGTTTGGTTACTCGAGGCCACCAACTCATTTCATCATATGAGGAATCCAGTAAGAGAATTATTGAGCAATTTGATAGGGCTAATCCGAAATTGCATTTTAAGTTGGCACAACTAACACAAAAAGACACGGTCAAAGATTGTGACTGAATTTCAGAGGCTTTCAGTCATGGTGACAGATGTTTCGGAGGGAAGGTTACTGGTTCTTTTCATGGAAGGCTTTGTTGAGCACACACCACACTGAGAGAGGGGGGATTGGGCGGGCCGAGAGCGAGGGGAGGTGGATCAGGGAGAGGTGAATCAGTGTGTAATAATAATTTATTTTCTTTTTAATTTTCATAAAGAAACCATTCACATAAAAACAAGTAAATGCACAACACATAATTTATGTGGAAAACCCTCGGTGGGAAAAAACCATACTTGAAAGGCTGCTTGGATCTACTGTCCAAATCCAGCCATAAGATTAATAATTTTGTTTACAAAAGTTATGTAGGCACCAACCTACTTGAAGACACCAATCCTCAATGCCAAGCACCAACTTAGCTCTAGACACCGATCTCTTTGAATTGAAGCATCAATTTCACTGCCAAGCACTAACTTAACGAAAGACACCGATCTTTCTGTTCTGATGCACCAATCTCACTTAAACAATTTCCACCTCACTGTTGCTTTGTCAACAAATGATGTCACAATCAAGTTTCGCTCTTCTCCCTCTTCTCTCTCTTCTTCCTCTTTTTCTCCTTATATTTAATAGAAAGAATTATTTCTCATTCTTCAAATCTGCATGTGTTTGTATGATATATATTTTTAATCTCCACACACTTGCTTCCTTCTCTTCTTTATTAATCTTCACATATCTCACACTTCTACTTCAATATCTTTCTCAACCTTCATTCGCCTTATATAGCCTTCGAAGGAGGCATCCCATCCAAGAGGCACCTCTTCACCAAAAGATGTGACCATTGACATTTCCATCGAACATTTTTGTTGACATTTTGGTCGTCCGTCGACAATTCTGTCAGCATTTCCATCGACATTTCTATTGACATTTCCGTCATCTGTAGACAATTCCGTTGGCAATTTTGTTGACATCAATTACAATTCCTTTGACATCAATGACAATATTCCAACAATCTATCCTTTTGTCATTGGTGGCAAATCTGTAGAGAAACTCCCCCTTGTTGTAGTTCACCTTTGCTCCCCTTTTCGTTAATTCTCCCCCTTTGACATCAATGGCAAAGAAATGTTCATTGTACTTCCATCCACAAATAAATCATGGGAAACATCCATGTCATTTTTTTCATCGCCACAATTGAATGATTGTCTTTCTACTCTTCCCTATCCTTTTGCATAAGGACTTCTTTTCTCATTTGCTCTCCTTGATTTTGATCAAATCTAAGCTATTTGATATCATTTACATCCATCTGGATTATCTCTAGCTACTCCAGTGGTAACTCTTTTTTTTCACTTCCCTTTCTATCTGCATATCATGCCCAATATGTTCATTAACATTCCCAACTTGATCACTTGCTGGATTTGAGCTACCTTCTGCAATCTGCACTTGATGCTGGCCCATCCCTGTTGTAAGATGTTTTGCACCCTGACTGATTGCATTCTGCTTTGTTCCTGCTTCTCTGACTTGCTTATAATAATAGTACCATCACTTGCATCATCTCTCTCACAAAGAATATTCATTAGTTGATCTTTCTCTGTCTTCTGAATGCATATCACCAAAGAATCTACGGAGATGAAAGATAATGCAATGATTAGCTACCCCTAAATTGGTGCTTCTTCTTATGAGCTTAGTGATACATCTTGTGCATGAAATGTAGTTTGCACAAGCATAGGTATCTCCTTATTTTCTTGCTCCTGCTTTTTTTTCCATACTTTTGAAGTTGCTTCATTTTGTTTACTCATGGTTTCCACTTTCTTATTCTGCCTAGGAGGTTTCATAAAACCACTTCCACAGAAGCGTGTTGTATGTCCAAAGTTGTTGCACTTATAGCATCTGACATTGTAATCTACTAAAGGAGCAAAAGGATTGTAGTTTCTATTTGAAGACCCATAAGAACATCTGTTATTGTTCCATACAAAATCATTTCTTGCTTGTGCCCTACAATCTCTTGCTTTATGACCAAAATGATTGCAAGAATAACAATAACCATAGAAATAACTTGTGTACCCTATCACATTGTTCTACCTTGTCGGAAATGATCTTCTGAGATCTCTAGCAGGGATGTACTTATCTCTGTTTTCTTTGAGGAGGATTGACATGCTCTATCTTCTTTTCGCTTTCTATATTCACAGACCTCTTAAGTGCATCTGCATAGCTCTTTGGCTTCTCCGTATTTACTTTCTTTGAAAAGTCTGTAGATTTTGAACTTTACCCTTTTTTAGTGTTCTTTTGGTTCTCATCATAGCCAATAGCCATATTTAATGAACGGTGACCTTTGACTATTTAGCATGTTACTCAACACTCCAGTACTATTCTCAAATTTTCATATGTTCTTCAACAAATTTGTTGTCTTCTCCAATTCTAATTTCAAGGCAATTATATCAGATTCTTGCATTTTGCACTCATCCTTCTTTGTTTTCAATTTGGCTCTTATTTCCTCAATTCTTTTCATTTCCTCTAATTGAGTTTTTATGCCACTGATAACTTTGTTTGTTTCTTCAATATTTTGTGTCATCTTTGTTTTCAATGCAATATCTTCCTCTTCATATTTTTGAATTTGTACTCTTTGTTTCAAATTCTTTTTCTTCAGCATTTTTATCTCTCCCAAGGCACAAATCAGCTCTTCTTCAAGATTTACCACTCCATTTTCAACATCATCCTCTTCTTCCAAGGTGTCTGTACTTATAGAGGCTTCAGGGTTTGTTTTTATTGCCATGAATAGGGTTTCCTCCCTGTCACTGTCTGATATTTCTTCATCGCTCTCCTCAGTTGAGCTACTATCCTTTTTGGAATTGGGGCTTTTCTTGTACTTATTGGAATTTTTCTTATACCCACTTTGTTTGAAGTTTTTCTTAAAGTGAGGTTTGTTTTCCTTCTTTTTCCTTTCATCATTATTATTTTCTTCATTTTCACTATCATCCTTATGAGGACACTTGGCAGCAAAATGTCTTATCTTACCACAATTAAAGCATTGAAGGGTAACTTATCTTTGTATTCTCTAGACCTCTTTTTAAGCTTTCTGACAAACAGAGCCTCCTTTTCATCTGGTCCATCACTGATTTCATCGCTTGATTCAATCTCTTTGTTTATCACCTTTTTTGAGGCTTTGAAGGCTACCTCCCTTTTAGATGGTTTTTCTTTTTTAGTTCTCATCTCATATGCCATGAGAATTCCATGTAACTCATCCATTGCTAATTTGTTTAGATCCTTTATTTCTTCGATTGGAAAAAATTTTGCTTCGAATCTTAAAGGTAGAGAGACCTTAGTACCTTTTGGACGAATACAGATTCTTTGACTTTTTCACCAAGCCCTCTGATAAGTTGACAATGTCATCTACACGAAGTAGATAGGCCGCAATGTTTTCATCCTCTCTCACCTTCAAACTTTTGAATTGTCTCCTATGAGTTTGAAGCTTGGCCATCTTTACTTTGTTATCTCCCTCATAGATGGTCTTAAGTTTATCCCAAATCTCCTTAGCCAAGTTGCACTGCATTACTTTAACAAACTCAGATTCTTACAAACCACGCATAATAGCATTCATGGCTTTTGTGTTATTTTCACTAGCCTTCTTTCCTGTTGTATCTATTCGTGGAGTCTGTGGCACTGTATATCCATCCACAACTGCTCACCAAATGTCACAACCAGGGGCCATTAGATATATCCTCATTCTTATACTCCAAACTGCATAATTTGTCCCATTGAACAATGGAGCCTTGTTGGTGGAGAAACCTTCCTGAACTTGATGACTGGCCATGTGTGCTTTCGGGATCTACCTTCCAGTGGTTGATCCAAAAGGAACCTTGCTCTAATACCAATTGTTGAGCACACACCACACTGAGGGGGGGATGAATCAGTGTGTAATAATAATTTACTTTCTTTCTAATTTACTTTCATAAAGAAACCAGTCACATAAGAACAAGTAAATGCACCACACAATTTACATGGAAAACCCTTGGTGGGGAAAAACCACACTTGAAAGGTTGCTTGGATCTACTATCCAAATCCAACTATAAGAATAATAATTTTTTTTTACAAAAGTTTTGTCGGCACCAACCTACTTGGAGACACCAATCCCCAATGCCAAGCACCAACTTAGCTCTAGACACCGATCTCTTTGAATTGAAGCACCAACTTCATTGCTAAGCACTGACTTAGCAAAAGACAACGATCTTTCTTTTCTGACGCACCAATCTCACTTAAACAATTTCCACAACACTATTGCTTTGTCAACGAATGATGGCACAATCAAGTTTCGCTCTTCTCCCTCTTCTCTCTCTTCTTCCTCTTCTTCTCCTTGTATATAATAGAAAGAATTATTTTCATTCTTCAAATCTGCATGTGTTTATATGATATATCTTTTTATTCTCCACACACTTGCTTCCTTATCTTCTTTATTAATCTTCACATATCTCACACTTCCATTTCAATATCTTTCTCAACGTTATATAGCCTTCAAAGGAGGCATCCCATCCAAGAGACACCTCTTCACCAAAAGATGTGACCGTGCTGCCCCTTGGCTGCCTCCATTTGTTGTCCTTTCATTGTCAATAGGTTTTGAAAGAATTAGTTTTCTATAAATTAAACGGCATAATTTTACCTTGTCGCACTGAGGACTCAAGATCAAGAGCTTTTTGAATGGTTCCTTGGAGAGTAGAAGGATCAAAAGGCTTGACCAAACCCCTAATAGAATCAGTCAAGTATGTTGGAATATTGTCATTCACTTCAAAGGAATTGTAATTGATGTTAACAGAATTGCCAACAGAATTGTCGACGGATGACAGACATGTCCACGGAAATGTCAACATTTTCGTTGACATTTCCGTCGTCTGTCAACAATTCAGTTGACAAATTTGTCGTCCGTCGACAATTCCGTTGGCAAATCGGTTAACATCAATTACAATTCTTTTGAAATCAATGACAATATTGCAACAGACTTGACTAATTCTATTAGGGGTTTGGTCAACCCTTTTGATCCTTCTACTCTCCAAGGAGCCATTCAAAAAGCTCTTGATCTTGAGTCCTCAGCGCGACAAGGTAAAATTATGCCCTTTAATTTACAAAAAACTAATTCTTTCAAAACCTATGGACAGCCAAAGGACAACAAATGGGGGCAGCCAGGGGGCAGCACTTATGGGCCACCTAGATCAGCCTCCTTGGAGCAATTTGATAAGCCCAATCAGCATGGTATAGGGCAGTTTGGAAAGCAAAACCAGCAAGGTTTGGGGGAGCAAAGAGAGATGCAAGAGGTAGTTTTGAAACAAAAAATGAAACCAGAAAGAACTTGTGCTTTGATTACAAAGACCCTTCGTCACCAGGTCACCATTGTCGTGGGAAAGGTCAAGTGCACTACATTGAAGAGCATTCGAATGGAGACGATGGGGATGAAGAAGGGGCAGCCACCTATGAGGAGAAGCATTTGGAAATTTTTGGTGGAGAAGACATGGAGGGCACTTTTGCTTCCCTATCAAGAACCCCTAAGTACTACCATTTTTGTGTGACGAGTAGTTTGAAAAGCATGGATGTCACTATTCTTATTGTTAGTGGAGCCACTCATAATTTCATTGATAAAAAAATGTTGAACACAACTATTTACTGACAGGGGGGGTGAATCAGTAGTGTTGTCCCAGAAAAATGCCACTCATTTTTGGAACTTACGGACTATTTTGGCCCTGCATAGACCAAAATCCTCTCTCCCCTTTTCAGAAAAAAAATCATCTGAGCATTCAGGTTCTTCCTCAAAGCTTTTTCACAAATCTACGGACTCTGCAGGCTTGGAACTACGAACTTCACAGATGGTTTCTACGGACTCCACAAACAGATGTCTATGGACTCTTTCAAGGTAAGAGAAAACTACGAACTTGGCTTCTACGGACTCTCAAGGTTGGTTTCTACGGGCTCTGCAGGAAAGAAACGGGTTCAACACTTAGCCAAATAACAAAGAATGAATCGATTGAACCATTGAACCGTTGAACCAAAGTTGGTTGAATCAGTAGGTTAAGGGGGCTGCCCCAAAGCCAAAGGAACAAGTGCCCTTGCGGGGGGCAGTAAGCAAAAGCGGACAAAAGTTAGGAACCCCTCGGAAAAATGGCTAAGTCCAAGAGGTCGAAAGAATTCTCTCGGGAAGATTTTCTCGGATAAATGTTAAGGCAAAATTCCATCGGACTTTTTGTCCGAAGGAATTCACCCGGAGAAAAAGTCCGAAGAAACAGAAAAGAACGAATGGCCAAGTAACAAGAAACTTTCCTTCGGACATTTTGTCCGAAGGAATTCTTTTGAGCTTTTTGCCAGACGGAAAAAGCCCGAAAGCCAAAAGCCCGCCAAAGAAGTAAGAACCTGCCGGGGAAGTTGAAGCCCGAAGGACAAGTACCCTTGCGGGGGGCACTTGGCGACAGAGAAAGGATCGTTTTAAAAGCCCGAAGGGACACCTTCCCTTCGGGACGTTCCAATCGCTGAACAAAGACGCAGAAAGGAATCTTCACAGACTTAGACAAAAAGGGGCTTCAAAGGATGAACCGAATGAACGATTGAACCGTTGAACCAAAAGGTTCAAAAGTTCAACCAGAGCTTAGAAAGATAAAAGAAGCAATGATTGAGCGAGACATAGAATGAACCAATGAACTGATTGAACTTTGAACCGAAAGAATCAAAGTTCAATGGTTCATAGGTTCAAAAGTTCGAAGGCGGCCTCAGTCAAGGAAAAAGCAGCAAACAAGTGGTTCAACCGATGGTTCAACCAAGGAGCGAAAAAGCGATTGAACCAAGAAGCGATAGAACAAAAGAGACAGAATGAACCAATGAACCGATGAACTTTCAATGGTTCAACGGATTCAAGGTTCAACATGGTTCAAGCAGCTGGCGACTATTGACAATCCCGTGGACGTCAAATTTCAAGGGATATCCGTGGAAATTCAAATAAAGCACGGAACTCAAAGGAAGAACCAAGTGATTAAATGAAAAGAGAGCCCGAAGACTCAAATTGCTACAGGGGAGAGAAGATCGATGCAAAGGACCAGAATTATCTTCGAAAGAGTTATTTCCAGTAGGTGAAACAGTGGATCGAGTAGACTTCTGAGCGCACAAAACCAAGGACGCGGCCTATTTTTCTTCCATGAAGTAAAGACAAATTGGAAAAGAACCAAACGGTCCATACCAAGGAAGAAACATATTAGATGAAGGGACACGCCATAGTTATGACAGCGCATTGTTCTCAGCATGGTCTCTCCAGACAGGACTGAAGGCGCATTGACGACATTGACTGCAGCATGGGCCGTCCCATGGAAAAAGGCGCCAATCCTTGCGTAGTTGCTATAAGTTTGTAAATTCTCTCATTTGTAAGGGAGACTTTTCATTTTTACAAGAGCGAAACTCTGCCCATTTTGAAAGAAGACTGAGACTTTGAGCTCAGATTGTAATTTCATTTCATTTTATCTGAATGAGAAAGCAAATTGTTTGCAGACTTTGTGCTGTTTTGGCTTGTGCTACTTTAAGAAATTGTTGTCTGTTTCCTAGAAGCATTCTTATTTATTTAATTTGACAAGCAGAACTAGTGAAGGTAAAAAGGGAGGTGACCTGAAAACAACTGTGAGAAGACTTTGTGCTTTCACAATTGTTTTCAGCGTGTGTTTTTCCTTTCTGTGTTGAGAATTCTGAGACGACTTTGTGCCCCCATTATCCTGTGTTATACTCTTTGGACAGTTGAGGTGGAAACTTTGTGTTCTATTTCATCCTGCTAGTTACTGCACCCTTTGTCACGAGTTACTTTTACTACCAGAAAGAAACTCCTGTTGTTCCCTGTAAGAACACTTCTGAAAGAAGATAAGTGCCTTCAATGTTTTCACCAGGCTTTTCTCTTTTGTCTATGAGCATCATCTCTGAAAGAAGAGAGATGGATGATTTATGCTGCCCCCATGTGTTATTTTCTGCTTATTTATATTGTATATAGCTCCTATATATTTATAGGGAACCTCTCCTTGATGAGAGAAGAGATTTGTCCCCTTTGGATGTGGTAAGCCTGCAACATTGGACGACCAATCTCCCTATGCTGTGGTGATAGGAACTATCTTGGTCACCAGTTAGCTGGCCGACAAAATATTCACCCAACAATTTTTGGCGACTCCGTTGGGAAAGAGCACACAGTTTGAAGTCTCAAACTTCAAGCTGAAGCAGATCCTGCTCTTTTTCATTTTTTGTTCTGCAATCTGGGAACTCCACGTTATACCAGAGGCCAGAAATTTCAAGGTGTTGTTGACCTTGCTTTTGAGTTGGTGCAGCAGAGTAATTTTGAGTTGTTTCCTCGACAACCTCACCTTAGACGAGGTAGGAGTCTTCCTCCTAGCCCTATCAGGCCACCAACACAAGGCAGAGCTTCTTTTTCTGCTGCTAGCCAAGCTTTGCCTATCCGCGCTCCACCTAGATTAGTGATCCCACTTTTACATAATCAAATCATGGCTCAAGGCCCCTGGGATAACTCTTTTGGCCCACTCAACTTGACTCCACCTTTGCATGAACTCCCATGTAGTTCAAGAAAGAATTTTCTCAAATTCTTTGATGATGGGAAAGTTCATCCTGATGAACACATTGCAGCTTTCAGCATACCCTGCGGTGTAATAGGGGTGGAATTTGAAGACATAGCGGTCAGGGTATTCATGGAGACACTACAAGACGCTGCTGCAGACTGGTTCTACCACCTATAGGCTGGATCAGTAACTGATTGGGACACTCTGAAAGACAAAGTTGAAGCCATATTCAAGCCTGTAGAAGATGCACATGTCTTGCTAGCCCAACTCACTCAGATGAAGAAAGAGCCACATGAGCCTAAAAGAGATTTTATTGCCAGGTTCGACAAGCTGAGGCACAGGATTCCTATGGTCGCCCAGTCGACACCTCAGAACCTCAAATGCTTCTTCATCAACTCACAACTCCCTGAAGTGAGTTTCTTGCTGAGACGGGCCAGACACATAGACCTTGCTGCTGCTCAGGACTTGGCTACTGAGGTAGAAGATGACCTTATCTTGGCAGAAAAGATAAAAAAAGACCCTAATAAAGGTAAATTCTCTTCATCTTCTGAGTATTCACCTACAGTCACCACTAACCCGATGGTACAAAAGCTAGCAAATGAAATGCTAACTCAAAAGCAAATGGTGCAAGGGATGTCATCTGCTCCTGCATACAGAGATATGCCCAGGAGGACATTTCAAAATTAGGCGTACCAAGGCAATGCTGCCAAGAATCAGGGACAACAAAATCGCCTTCCTCCTCCATAGAGGACCTCGCCCTTTAAGCACCTCCAAACAACTCAGCAGTTGGATATCTTGAAGCTGAATCAGATTTTTCATTCCAGCGTGAGTTGAATCTTGAAGATGACGCTAATCTCTTCACTGAGGAAGAAGAAGAATTAGCTGGCGACTCCCATATTGGTTTCCTGAACTATCAGAATGAACCCAGAAGTGAAGGCAATGCAGCTGAGGGGTCATATGTTGTATTCCCCCGGTCCAAGAATCAATCAGCTCAACAAGCTGATAAAGAGAAAACAGAGGAGCAACCTCGACCAGCAGTTTCAATTGCTAAGCGGGGATCCACTCTTATTTTCCAGCGAAAAAACCCGGTGATTTCGAGAAAAGTAAGTACCCCAAATGTCCCTACGCTTTCTACTTCAAATTCGCAGTCTAGTCCTCCCCATTTCAAAAATCAAAAGGATGCACTCCCATCCTCTGCTCCTAGCTCGTTTCAGACATTTGATATCATTGATCATATAAAGAAAACCAAAATTCAAATGTCTGAATTTGAATTTCTGCAGTCCCAGCCCGAGCAATTAGACAAATTGGTTCAATGTGTTAAAAACCAGAACATCCCTGTTGAACAAGCAATTCCCAAAGTGACACATGATCCTGCCAGGAATGCACCCACTAGGAACAACCTTGTCACCGCTCCCCCTGCTGCTCTTGGCAGGACTGAACCTTTTTATGTCTCATTGCTGAATAATTGCATCATTGATTCTGGAGCTTCAGACAATATCATGCCTGCTAAAGTGGGCGAATCCCTTGACCTCACATTGACCAAAACTTTTGGTAGATATTTCTCCATGGAGAACAAGCAAGTACCTTTTTCTGGGACAAATTAAAGATGCCCAATTTGCATTTGTTGCCTTTCTAGACAAAAGAATCAAGATGACTGTCTTGGTAGCAGACGTCTCAGCATCATATGACATCCTTCGAGGGCGAAATTTTTGCAAGGATGTTGGTGGTGAATTGAGCATGGATTTATCATAGGCGAGGATTTCAGTCAAAGGTGTTATGAAGAGGTTGCTCCCTGAGAAGGAAGCGAAATATGTGGTTACCCAGACCTCAGCACCTGAAGCTCAAATTCTGTTTGAGTCTTCAGGCATGGGTAACTACTTTGTGTACACGAATGGAGTTCATGAGACATCTGATGAAGCTCCTACAGATGACAGCCTGGAACTGCATTCAGCTAGAACAACAGAGAAATTGGCTAAGCACAAGGCAAGTGTGAAAGTATCTCCACCCCCGGATGAAGAAGAATCCAAAAAAAAATCAGTATCAAATGAGGTATGGATTCTTGAATTTGATGGCACCTGCTCTTCCACTGGTTTAGATGTCGGGGTTGTGTTAATATCTCCTCAAGCAGATATTTTTCCCTCATCTTATAAATTGCAATTCAGTAACACGAATAACACAGTTGAATACGAGTCTCTGTTGCTTGGATTGAGAGCCGCGCAAGACAAAGGCATCAAGCTCCTTCATGCTAAAAGAAATGCCGAACTAGTGGTTTGTCAGGTGAGGACCCTGTATCAAACCAAGAATGAAAGATTGCATCATTACCGCAATCTAGTCTGGGACCAGCTTGAAGACTTTGATGCTTTCAACATCTCTGCAGTTTCCAGAGAATTCAATGACAGGGTTGTTTCAGCTACTCTCTTGGTCCCCCACTCAGATTTCAAAGGAAACAAGTACACGATTGAGTTGGTCTTTCGGCCAAGTGTACCTAATAATGCCAGTCATTGGCAGGTATTTAACAATGACAACCAAATCATTGCCTTTCTGGAACAAAAAGACGGATTTGAATGGTTGCATTTTGAAAGCAGTGAACCTCAGAAGTGTGAAACAGCGCCTGAATCAAATGCAGACACGTGAAGAGTTCTTGCAACTCAAAAGAAATAAGATTCTCAAAGGCCTGGTTTCTCTTGAGAAGTTATTTGATAAGCATGATAGATTCATCAGACAGCAGCCAACAGATTCAAGTTCATCTCAAGAGTTTGATCAAGTAAATCTAGGAACCAAGGAAGACCCCAAGATGGTGAACATTGGGAAATGTTGTACTCCTAAAGAGCGTTTCGGGTTCACCTCTTTGCTCAACGAATACATGGATGTCCTAGCGTACTATGCTGACCTGAAATCACTCTGGCCTGACGAAATTCGATACATCCCTCTCAAGGCCGATTCAACACCTTATAGGCAAAAGTCTAGGCATTATAATCCGAAAATATCAGGTACTATTTTATCTGAGATACAAAAAATGCTAAATGCCAAGATAATCTTCCCAATCCATCATTCCACATGGATTGCCAATATAGTGCCTGTAAGGAAGAAGAATGGTGAAATTCGACTGTGTGGACTTTAGGAATTTGAATCAGGCATCTTTGAAGGATAATTATCCTTTGCCAATCATGGATCAAGTGCTACAGACAGTGACGGGCTTGAAGATGTTATCAATGCCAGATGGCTTCTAGGATATAATCAGGTCGAAGTTGGTGAAGCAGACCAGCATAAGATCGCTTTCACCACACCTTGGGGCACGTTTGCGTATAAAAAGATGTCTTTTGACTTGATAAATGCTGGCACCACCTTTCAAAGAGCAATGGACCTTGCCTTCAAGGATGAGATGGGTAAGTTCATTATAGTTTATCTTGATGACTTGACCATCTTCTCTAAGCATCGCCCAGATCATGTGAGCCATTTGCAACAAGTGCTGGAGCGCTGCCGCCAAAATGGCATTTCTTTAAACCCCAAGAAGTCAGTCTTTGGAGTAACGGAGGGAAAACTTCTCGGACACGTGTCCAAAGGAGGCATAAAGATTGACTCAGACAGAGTCAAGTCTATCCAAGAACTTTCCTTGCCCACAAGCAAGACTGTTGTTCACTCTTTTTTTGGAAAGGTGAATTTCTTACAGAAGTTCATCCCCGAGTTTGCCAAGAAGACTAGGCACATTGTAAACATGATGAAGGGAAAAGCCACCTTCAATTGGATTGAAGAAGGTAAGTCCGCATTCGAGGATATCAAGACTGCCATTGCCCATGCTCCAATTTTGGCTTGTCCAGACTATAGCAAAGAGTTCACCATTTACAGCTATACTTCAGAACATACGCTTTCAGCAATTTTGGTTCAACAGAATAAAGAAGGTATGGAATCTCTCATTTCCTTCATGAGCTGTCCTCTCAAAGCTCATGAGCTGAAGTAATCAAAAATGGAGAAGCACACTTATGCAGTGGTGAAAGCCGTAAAACATTTTCGTTTCTACATCCTCAATTCTCGAGTTACTACCTTGGTCCCTGACACCATAGTGAAATCTATACTGACTCAGCAAGAGTTTGGGACGAAAAGAGGCAATTGAGTTGCAAAGATCCAGGAGTTCGATCTGATCATTAAGCCAACAAAGCTGGTGCATGGAAAGGGGCTATGCCAACTAATTGCTGATAACAAGCCAAGAGGAACAGAGCATGAAGAACCAAAAATGTATGACACACCAACAGTCCTCTTTGTCTCCACCACAAATGAGTGGTATTCAGGTATTGCTCATTTCCTTACTTATGGTGAGTGTCCTGCTCACCTATCTTATAAAGAAAGGAGAACCATCAAGCTGAAAGCTGCTAATTTCGTCCTCTGGGACAACGGCCTATACAAGAGGAGCCTTGATGGAACGTTCCTTCGCTGTGTGGACAAGGAGCAACAAAGTCGACTTCTGAAGTCCTTCCACAATTTGGTCTGTGGAGGACATTTTTTTGCCCCTGTGACTGCCCATAAGATCCTACGAGCCAGGTACTATTGGCCAACTCTCTTTCAAGATGCATACAAGTGGGTCAGGGGATGTGAACTGTGTCAGCAGTTTGTTGGAAGGCCCAAGCTAGCTGCCCTGCCCTTCGAACCACTGATCATAGAGGAGCCATTCCAGCAATGGGGAATTGATTTTATTGCAGCTGTAAACCCATCATCAAGTGCTGGACATGACTACTTCAGAAGTAGTATGCAATTTCCTCAAAGAAAACATCATGTCCAGGTTTGGAGTCCTAATCAAAATTGTCACTGACAATGTAGCCTGTTTCACTTCCTAAGAGATTACCCAATTCTGTTTCCACTACGGAATCGCACTCACTCTTCCGATTACTTTTCACAAGGGAATGGACATGTTGAATCAAACAATAAGAACCTGGTGACTATCATCAAGAAGCTAATGAATGACAACCAAAGGACTTGGCATAAGGCATTGGTTGATGCTCTATGGGCAGACAGAATTACACCCAAGAGGGCAATTGGTATGTCTCCCTTCCAACTTCTTTATGGTGTCAATGCTGAGATACCAATCACCTTGGAATTGCCAGCATTGAGATTGGCTAAGGCGATTGAGGATCAAACATATGAGAGCTCACTTGAGAAGAGGATCATGTGCCTTGTTGAGCTGAATGAGCAGAGAACTGCAGTGGTGGACCGAATTGCCGCCCATCAAAATCTGGTGAAGAGGCTCTTCGATTAGAAAGCAAAGAATCATGATTTCCACATTGGAGATCAAGTCCTGCTGTGGGACAAGAGAAGAGAACCAAAGGGGATGCACGAAAAATTTGATTCCCTGTGGAGGGGCCCTTTTACTATTCATCAGCTCAACGATAAAAACAGTTTCCTGTTAAAGTATCAAGATGACACTCTCTTTTCTCTGCCTCACAATGGACAACATCTGAAGCACTCAACTCTTGAAGTATCGGATGAGTTCCCCTGTACATAGGTATATTTGTTTAGTCTTTTGTTTCTATTGTGTTCTGTTGTTTTCATTTTTTTTGGAGCCTTTCTTCTTGGGTAGCGTGACTCCATAACCCAATGGCACACTTCAAGGAACTGGAGATTCTGGTTTCTACTCCCCTCAGCTGTGTTTCAAGTTTCCAATCGAAGGTAGTTCCCTAACTGGAGCCAGCTGTTGTCCCCAAAAAATGCCACTCATTTTTGGGACAACCTACGGACTATTTTGGCCCTGCACAGACCAAAATCCTCTCCCCTTTTAAAAAAAAAATTGTTCTGAGCATTCAGGGTCTTCATTCCTCAAAGTTTTTTCACAAATCTACGGACTCTGCAGGATTGGAACTACGAACCTCACAGATGGTTTATACGGACTCCGCAAACAGATGTCTATGGACTCTCTCAAGGTTAGAGAAAACTACGAACTTGGCTTCTACAGACTCTGCAAGCAGGCTCAAATCTACGGACTCTCAAGGTTGGTTTCTACGGGCTCTGCAAGAAAGAAACGGGTTCAATAGCCAAATAACGAAGAATGAATCGATTGAACCGTTGAACCAAAGTTGGTTCAATCGGTAGGTTCAAGGGGCTGCCCCAATGCCAAAGGAACAAGTGCCCTTGCGGGGGGCAGTAAGCAAAAGCGGACAAAAGTTATGAACCCCTCGGGAAAATGGCTAAGTCCAAGAGGCCGAAAGAATTCTCTTGGGAAGATTTTCTCGGATAAATGTTAAGGCAAAATTCCATCGGACTTTTTGTCCGAAGGAATTCACCCGGAGAAAAAGTCCGAAGAAACAGAAAAGAACGAATGGCCAAGTAACAAGAAACTTTCCTTCGGACATTTTGTCCAAAGGAATTCTTTCGAGCTTTTTGCCCGACGGAAAAAGCCCAAAAGCCAAAAGCCCGCCGTAGAAGTAAGAACCCGCCGGGGAAGTTGAAGCCCGAAGGACAAGTACCCTTGCAGAGGGCACTTGGCAACAGAGAAAGGACCGTTTTAAAAGCCCAAAGGGACACCTTCCCTTCGGGACGTTGCAAAGGCTGAACAAAGACGCAAAAAGGAACCTTCACAGACTTAGACAAAAAGGGGCTTCAAAGGATGAACCGATAGAACCATTGAACCGTTGAACCAAAAGGTTCAACGGGTTCAAGGTTCAAAGGTTCAACCAGAGCTTAGAAAGATAAAGGAATCCATGATTGAGCGAGACACAGAATGAACTAGTGAACCAATTGAACTTTGAACCGAAAGAGTTCAAAGTTCAATGGTTCATAGGTTCAAAAGTTCGAAGGCGGCCTCAGTCAAGGAAAAAGCAGCAAACAAGTGGTTCAACGAATGGTTCAACCAATGAGCGAAAAAACGATTGAACCAAGAAGCGATAGAACAAAAGAGACAGAATGAACCAATGAACCGATAAACTTTCAATGGTTCAACAAGTTCAAGGTCCAACATGGTTCCAGCAGCTGGCGACCATTGACGGTCCCGTGGACGTCAAATTTAAAGGGATATCCGTGAAAATTCAAATAAAGCGCAGAACTCAAAGGAAGAACCAAGCGATTAAATGAAAAGAAAGCCCAAAGACTCAAATTGCTACAGGGGAGAGAAGATTGATCCAAAGGACCAGAATTATCTTCGAAAGAGTTATTTCCAGTAGGTGAAACAGTGGATCGAGTAGACTTCTGAGCGCACCAAACCAAGGACGCGGCTTGTTTTTCTTTCATGAAGTAAAGACAAATTGGAAAAGGACCAGACGGTCCATACCAAGAAAGAAACATATTAGATGAAGGGACACACCATAGTTATGGCAGCGCACTGTTCTCAGCATGGTCTCTCCAAACAGGACTGAAGGCGCATTGAAGACGTTGACTGCAGCATGGGCCGTCCCATGGAAAAAGGCGCCAATCCTTGCATAGTTGTTATAAGTTTGTAAATTCTCTCATTTGTAAGGGAGACTTTTCATTTTTACAAGAGCAAAACTCTGTCCATTTTGAAAGAAGACTGAGACTTTGAGCTCAGATTGTAATTTCATTTCATTTTATCTGAATGAGAAAGCAAGTTGTTTGTAGACTTTGTGTTGTTTTGGCTTGTGCTACTTTAGGAAATTGTTCTTATCTCTGTTTCCTAGAAGCATTCTTATTTATTCAATTTGACAAGCACAATTAGTGAAGGTAAAAAGGGAGGTGTCCTGAAAACAACTGTGAGAAGACTTTGTGCTTTCACAATTGTTTTCAGTGTGTGTTTTTCTTTTCTTTCTGTGTTGAGGATTCTGGGACAACTTTGTGCCCCCATTATCCTTTGTGTTATACTCTTTGGGCAGTTGAGGTGGAAACTGTGTTTTGTTTCATCCTGCTAGTTACTGCGCCCTTTGTCACTAGTTACTTTTACTACCAAAAAGAAACTCCTGCTGTTTTCTGTAAGAACACTTTTGAAAGAAGAGAAGTGCCTTCAATGTTTTCACCAGGATTTTCTCATTTGTCTGTGAGCATCATCTCTGAAAGAAAAGAAATAGATGATTTATTCTGCCCCCATGTGTTATTTTCTGCTTATTTATATTGTATATAGCTCCTACGTATTTATAGGGAACCTCCCCTTGATGAGAGGAGAGATTTGTCCCCTTTGGATGTGGTAAACCTGCAACATTGGATGACCAATCTCCCTATGTTGTGGTGATAGGAACTATTTTGGTCACCAATTAGCTGGCTGACAAAATATTCACCCAACAAGTAGATCAGCTAAAACTAGTTCTTTAAACCCTTTAGAGAAGATAAAGATGCATATGCATATTAAAGAACAGATGCATAGATTACACACACACAAAAACACATCACACCAGATTTATACATGGAAAACCCAAAGGAAAAAACCACAGTGAGAATAGTTGCTAGAATATATTGTTTTAATCTAGCCTCACAATTAAACGCCTCACTGGCAAACTTTACTAGTTACATTCAAGAGCACCCACTTCCTAACTGAACGCCAACTCAATCTGTCTGATGACACCCACCGGTCAGAATTATGAAGCTACAACTTCAAAATACAAAAAGAATCAAACTCTTTCTTTGTTACAAGTCTTGTCTGTAACTGCTCAATCTTTGCACATTCTCTATGTGCTCTTTCTTCCTTTTTGCGTCACTCTCTATGTCTGGATATATCTCTTTGTCCCTCTAACCTTTTCTCTGTGTTTGCATGCGTCTCCAATCGACACACTTTGAGTCGTTCTAGTAGCTCCTTTTGCAATTGCAACAACAAACCGTTAACTATGTTCTATATGTCGTATATATATAGACAATGAATCTAGGGTTTCATGTCCTCAAAATGTGTTTACACTCTGACTACACCTTACTGGTTCCAGTCCTGGATCTCATTTAATGTGGCTTGGCATTTACACCTCTCGCGTCTCGATTCATGCTTCACGTCGTAATGTTCTGGTCTCTTTACTATATTTGGAAACTACTGGATTCAAGTCATAAATGCGTAGCCTCCTTAATTGTAGATTGATCGGTTGGATCAATTCAATCTCGAACTCTGTGTAGATATGTCAAGTTCATCACAAGTTCTGTTTGTTCCTCCACTTGACCGTTAGAGCATATTAAATGTGGGCTTTTGATTTTTTTCTTTGTGCCATTTTTACGCTCTTTTCATTAACCGTCAAGCTCCTTTCTGCATCTCGCTATCTCCTATATAATTGGACCGCTTTCGCTCCTTTTGATTATCCTCGATATGCTCGATCTTTAGCTTGCTATTGTGTCATTAACTATAGGTCACATTGCATCACTGACTCCACTTTGTTTCGTTGGATCTTCTTTATCGAGCTTTCCACGTGAAGTTTGATCTCTGAAGATGCACCCTCTTTATATTAGCTTGGTCATTAAACTCCAACATGTTGACCTTATCTCATTTATTTCGACGTCTTTGAGATGCTTCCACATCGTCGATTTCTTCAGACTTGCTCGATCTTTAACTTGCCTTGATCCTTCGGCACTTGTGAAAATGCCCTCCGAGACACCACTTATCCTTCGGTAACGTCGCGAGTGACCTATACTTCTTCTGAAATATCCTTCGGAAACTTTGTAAGTGACCACTTCATCCGAAAGTATCCTTCGGGACCTTAGTTACATGTCCTTCTACCTTAGACAAATTCTCTGAAAGAATTCATCAATGGCCTTCTTCCGAAAGTATCCTTCGGGATTTTTGGCATGTACCCTTCGGGCCTTTTCAAAAAGCCTTTTGGAAACTTTGCAAGTGTCCTCTGCTCCATTTGAACTATCCTTCGAAACAATTACAAGTGTCCCTTCGGAAATTTTGCAAGTACCCTTCGGAACTTCAAGGTGATCTTCGAGACTTTTGATTGGGAGACATACCCTTCGGCTTTTTTGTAAATGTACCCTTCGCAAACTTTGTTCAGGTCACTTACCCTTCGCAATTTTTGTTCAGAACAACTTTTCTGACAAAGACTTAACCATTTTTCCCGAAAGAATTCAACGAGACACTTTCTCTGAAAGAAAATTCTTCCTTCGGAACTTTGTTGCGGACATTTTATCCGAAAGAATTCCCAAGCTTGTTAAAACGACTGTGTGGAGACCAAACATTTTCCTGAAAGAATTCCAAAGCTTCGGAACATTTGTTTGCAGGCTCCCTGTCCGAAGAGTCTTCAACATTTCTCTGAAAGAATTGCCCGAGCCACTTCTTCCAAAATAAATCCCCAGAGAAATGCAAAGGTGCAAAAACGAATAAGTGTGGAAACTTAGTAGGCTTTTAGCTGAGGGATAGCCTTATGCATTTGTAACATTTGCTCTACTCATCCTTATGACTTAGAACTTAGACCACAAAGAATAGGCACAAACCTAATTATAGTGTGATCATTTCCTTCAGATGCTGCCATATATAAAAATGCAGTCACCATCAAACTGTGTACTTAGCGCATTCAACTCCATGAGATCTCTACAACTGGTCTGTGCAGCTCAACACTTTTGTCATTAATGCTTGATAGTACATTCTTCATTTGACATCAATGACAATATTTCAGACATCAAACTCTTTTTAGACCACATCTATTAATGATACTCAAATTTGCCAACAAAAATTAGTGGCTTTATGTGGATTACAATCTATTGAATTTAGTGGTTTTCGTGTGACTGTGGTGGATGGCTTGACCATCCCTTGTACCACTAAAATTCCCAAGCTAAACATAATGATGGGAACACATCTCATTGAAGATGATTTTTGTGTGGTTGGTATTGGGGAAACTAACCTTGTGCTTGGTATACAATGGTTGCACTCTCTTGGAGAGTACACCCAAAATTACCAAACAATGGAGCTCAAATTTGATGCCAATGGAAAGTAAATGATTTTACATGGTTTGTCGGATAGGGTACCCAAGGGGGCAATTTCCAAAAGAATGGAAAGTATGAAGCATGAAGGAATTCATGTAGGGTCAGCTAGACAAGTGGAATTTTCTGAGTTGGAACAGCCAACTCTCATGAAGAGAATAAGTCACATACATGGCATGTGGGGTGAAAAAAAGTGGGAAAAGGTTACCCCCACGAAAAAATCAATGATGGGGGCATAGGGCAGCCTCTAAGATATGAAAAGAACTTCTAAATTTTTCTTTGTATAAATTGGGTTTTAAGGTATGCTAAAATGTGATTTCTAACACATGCTAAAGTGAATGAAGGTTTGTTGAGAGGAGTCAATGCTAGTTTGTTCCCAAGGTATGGAAAGGATTACTTCCTTCTTTTTCTTTTGCCAATTCTGAAAATTTGAGCCTACAATTGGTATTGCGGGGAAGTAAGGTTCCATATTTAAAGAAAATAAAGAAATCTGAAAAAGGCATGGGAAGAAATTTGCAAATACACGCAGAAAATTGAGTCTTTTATGTCATTTCAGCCTAGCATACAATTTGGAAACATGGCAAATAAGGTGTCAACTCAGCTAGTTAAAAACACCCCAAGGTTTGAAAGCAAGAGGACACTTGGGGAAGATAGTAATGAGAGGATAGATGAGCCACTTCAGCTGAATATTTGCACATGGAACAAAGTAAAAAAGGGAAATGAACAGCACCCTAAAAAATCTGATTTGGCAAGGAAATATAAGTTTTCCTTTAGGGACAAGGTTCCAATTATCGCTTCACTCCTCCAAGGTATGCAACTTCCACGCTTGGGCAACCCAACATGTGCTTTCAAGACCATCGATGTACATATAGTAAGTGGAACTTTGATATTTTTCAATTCTGATTTCTTTTGTTCACTTATGTCCATGGTGTCTCTTTTATGTGGAACAGATGCTAAGGAGTTGTTGGACAACACTTTGGTGATGGATGGGTTGGCTTCAATAAAGAATTGCAGGGTTATTGAAAGTCAAAATAAATGGTTGGTAAAAGAGTTGGTTCACTCCAATACAAGGAAACAAATGAGTTTATGGGTCAAGGGTGGAATTAAAACTTCCACAAGAGTTTCCAGCCCTTTAAAGACTCAAATTGAAGAGTTTGAAAGGTAAAATCAAGAGCATATGCAGCTGTTATGAGTTGCATAAAAAGGAATATGCTTGTGAGTTGCATAAAATGGAATATGCTTGGGGCAACAAGGTGGTAAAAAGAAAAATCATTGGATGGGTGGATAAGGAGGATGCTAGGGGCTGCATCATACCTAGCAATAGGGAGTTTGCAGCTATACTCCCTAATGAAAGTACGGCCAAAAATACAAAAGAAAAAGGGAAGATTTTTTTGACTAATGAGCTTGCTCCATGTGCAGGTATTGATACAAGGGCAATCAAGGCCCTAATACTTGAAGACTACCTAGTTGGAATACCAATTTCTAGCTATCCTTGTGATGCCAACTTTGAAGATTTTCTTGTTTTGAGCATCTTATGGGCATTTTGTGAACACTTGGGCTCAAAGGTAAGAAGTAACAATATGACGTATTGTTGGTCTTTCATTTTTAGCTTGTTTAAGCAACAAGAGAACTTCATCTATAGCTATAGAAGGCATCATCAAGAGGGGTCCTTCCATTGGAAAGGACCTAGATTCGAGTTTGGCACAAAATCCACAGTTGAGATAGCACTTTGTCTACTTCTATTGCTTGAGGACAAGCAATTTTGGACAGGAAGGATTGTCATGTCCTTTTGATAGGGACATTTTGGAAGACCCTTAGCCTTAACTTACTCCCGAGGGCTATGGGACAAGCATAAAGGGAAAGAAGTATTGAATGTTTTGTTTGAATATTTGTAAATGTACATTTTTAGAAAGTTACTTTATGTTTCTTATTTCACTTAAAGAGGGGACCTTTAAGAGTCATGAAAGCTTATGTGGTTCATAAGGAAAGGTCTTTTAAATGACATTTTAAGTAAAAGTAAAAGAGGAATCATTTGGAGAGGTTATGTTATGATTTGCATACTGAAAATTGGTCTATTAGCACAAAAATATTAAGCCATTTGCTTTGAGAACGAAACATTTAAGCAGCGGAGTTAGGGGATAAAACTCTCTTCCTTATTCAAAATAACTTCATTCAAGTGTGTTATCATTGGAATCAACTAGTCCGACAAGGGTATTTTAGACACCATTTGATCCTTTTAAGGTTGGAGACTTGCTCTTAAGAGAGTGGCGACTTGGTTTGGAAGTGAATTTTCATGCTTTTGGGGGTTTTTGTGCCCTAAAGGCAATTCTGGAATTATTCCTATTTTTCTGTGTAGTGTTGACTTGATTTGGGAAAGGTTTGGACCGCTTGCAAAGGTCATTTTGTCTTGAATTGAATTATGTAATTTTATCATAATTTTTCAGCTTAGGCAATTGGATTTTGAGTTTTTTTAGCCATAGAAACATTCAAAAAATTCATTAAAAATTCTACCTTTCATTACAAATATATATATGCAATTTATTAAGGGTTTTATGAGATTTGTAGCATAAAAAACATCTATTATTTTTTAGTTTAAATTTGCAGCCAAGGATGCCTAGGGTTTGAGAAATAAAATCTATTTTTGAAGGGATATAATTTCATGTTTGGAGCAGCTACTAATTGATTGGGGTTTAATGTATTTTTAAGCTAATTTTGAGCAAGATTTGAAGGGTTGTTGGCAGGTAGGGTTTGTTGTAATTAAATCAAAAAATTTCTATATTGAAATAGGATTTCCAAATATTCTTAATATTCAACTAATCATCCTTTTTGGGGTGTTTCACAAAGATAGTTTGCCCTCAAGCAATGTTGATTCACCTCATGACTTCCAAATACGAGGATCCCAAACCAATATTTATTTTTCTTCTATTCCTCCTTGTGATGTAGTTGGTTTCTGTTTCACTACTTTGATATAAGTAGAAATTGGAAGCCTTGCACCAAGTGATACTCCAATAATCTCCATGAGCAAACACATGATAGTTGAATCATGAATCGGTTGTGATCTAGAGAGAGTGCTATGAAATGTGACTTCATTCTGTTTGCAGTGATTGATGCTGAAACTATATTAGTGATACCTTGGGCTACTACCTCTTTTCCCTTGAATTGTGACCATGACATGCTCAAAATTATGTTTATCGCTTCTAGATTAATGTCATAATATTTACCTTGTTTTCCAAAGATTCTTACCATGACACCCCAAGCTGTACCTCTTGGCAAATAGAATGGATCAGATCGCATGTGGGTTGTAAAATAGTTGTACTAGTCATAAGTTGCTTAAACTTTCTCTCTAAACACTATTGTGCATGCTAAAATATTGAAAACCCCAGATCTAAGGTTGGAAACCACATTCATGTTGGCCCTTGGTTCATGTTATTTGCAACCAACACTTATCCCTAACATGTAAAGTTGGTGACTTCCAACAAGAAAGCCACATTTTTCAAATATCTCATTTGGTGGCCACCATAGGAGTGTAATATTGAGTATTGAAATATCCCAAAAGGGGGATATTTTATGAATTCTGGAATTTACTAAAAACCCAAGCAAAATTAATATTTTTCAGATTTATGACAACAAACCTTAGCTGCTGTAAACCCTCCACAAATACCATAAAAATATGGCAAATTGAATGGCCCAAGTAGACCTACAAGCAAGTTTTTCTCCAAAAAAATAGAGATTTTTCTACAAACCCTAGGCGCCACAATAGAGATAAACACGGAATTATTTCCTGACCTTACAATGCTGAAGATTAGTATTTTCACTCCCCAATACAGCCCAATAATAATGAAAGGTATTTCTGAATTTCTTATCCAATAAATATGTCAAATTAGAACTCAATTTTAGATTTGAATATTGGATGAAAAGCTGAATTCCTTCAAGGTAAAAATGCTGGAAATATTCCAAAAAAATAGGGAATAAACATAAAAAATTACCAACAATATTGAGGCCCAACGCCCCTTCAAAATACCTCACAGATTAGGAAAAATAGCAGAAATATTTATATAAAAATTAGAATATGGTTTTGGTTCCAAATAAACCCCAAAACCCAACGGACCAACTCCACAACCAAGTGACCCAAGCTGGAAATGGTCAATTCCAACACAAATCCAACGTAGCCCTCTAATGAGAGGTCTTCAATCTGTCCAAGCAGCTCCTTAGGGCTTCCAACCCTAGTCGCCCCTCTTACAAGCAATCAGCTCCTCCCACAAGTTGTGAATCTTCCAATGTTGTCTTTTTGTCTTTTTTCTAAATATTATGCTCAAATGCAACCTCAAGATGAAGCTACTCTAGATGAGAAATGAGGGTTTGCATCCCCACTCTTTGTCGCTTGAAGGTTTTCGTCTCCAAATCAATAGCTCAAATTTTTTCGTGCTTAAAACTTTAATTTCAAAATATATTCCAAGATGCCCTTTTGAATGAGCCTTCCATTGCCTTTATGCTCCTACCCCAAGGGGAGCACCCAAAATGGAGGGATATATCTTTTTTAATCTATTTCGAAATATAAAAAGAACACCTCTTATGATCCACTTAAGTGGATTGGGCACCCATGACCATCAAAGGGCCCCAACTTAAGTGAATTCATAACAATAAAGTGCTTTTTCAAATGTTCTTAATAAAATCAAATGTTTCCCTTCTTTCTTTTTCGCCCTTAGCCCTTCGGAAATTAAACAAGGCTAAAGGTCACCAATTGTGTCATGATTAAAAGGGGGATATGACAATCCTCCCCGCCCAAAATTGTTTGTCCTCAAGCAATTGCAACAACCAATGGGCTGTCCCAACAATGGGCCTTATGAAATTCTCAATCCTGGATTCTTTACACGGAAGGGAGACCTCTTGATGAAGCTCCTCACTATTGTATTTGAAGATTCTTGGTTGATTATACAATCTGGCGATGATAAAACAGCAGCCTCCAACCTTCCCTTTTCATCTCATGGAGGCTTTATACCTCGGATGTACCACAAAGATGATAAAAGAAAGAAACTTCTCTGAAATGGCCACATTGTGTAATATCCCTAATCGAAATATTATCTAATAATTTGGATTCCTCGAAATTCCTTTTGAGATAATATTTTATAATTATAGATTTGCACTTAAAAATGATAATTTAAATAATAAAATGTAATTGATTAATGATTTACTTCAGAGTTTCAAATTTAAAATATTGGATGTAAACCCTCAAGGGGTTTCGTCCTTGATTAGAGAGATGACAAGGGTTTCCATCCTTGAAATTTGATTCTACAGTTAAGGGATTTTGTCCTTAAAAGTAATGTAAAACATGATGCTTGTATAAAGGTAAATATTTGAATACATTTTTCAATGATTCCTTCCATACCAATGGCTAATTATTTATACCTACATAGCCTTCCATCAAAAGATATGTCTCCTCCAAATGTCTTTTCCCAAGGGGTATGTCTTCCCAAAGGTGGCGTTCCTTGATGCTTCTTTTTAATGAATGTTGTTTTATTACTTAATTAACTAGACATTGACTTCTAGTGTTGCGCTCCTTTAATAATTAATAAATGTTGTTTGTAGTGCTCCTCTTTATGGCCCATTTCCTTAATGTTGTGATTTCCATTGATTTAATAGGGGATATTACAGACCTCCCTTCCTCAAATTGCTTGTCCTCAAAAAATTGTAAATGGAAATGTTCAATAATTACTGCTCCTTCCCTATAAAATCAAAGCTTTGTCACATGACCATAGGTATTGCTGATTGCCATCACTGCTTGAGATGGAAGCACAGATCCTAATGTGATGCAATGACCTAGAATAACATAATTCGAAGGAGCACGGGGTCTCCATATAGCAATATGTCGATTAGAACCATTTCCTCTTCTATCCACCCATACTCTATCAAAATGATTGCGACGTGATATGACATTTGCAATTCCAAATTGTAATGCTACCATAGCGTCACCTTGCAACCGAAGCAACAGGTGTAAAACACTGAAGGAAAGATGAATGTAGATATCTGTTGTAGTGACTGAAATAGTAATCTTCTCCTAAACACAAGAATATTCGCCCGATATACTCACTGGATCAAGCAGGCCAAGATCCAAACCATTTCCAATATTAAGCCCTTTGACAAGTCCACAAACTCACCTATCATTTTCCTTTATAGCATACATTAAATTAAAATCCATTTGAGCACGGAGCAACTTCTCTCCTATCACGATATCCTCTAAAGACCATTTCATGCTATCATAGAAGGTAAGCTCCAGAGCTACAACCTGAATTTCAATGATAAAGTTGTTTATTACATTGGAATCACTTCCTTGTTTCTTTGAAACAAGTGAGGAACATTGAATTTCATCCTTTGTACCATCATAACCAAAATAGTTTCCTTCCTGAGTACCTTTGTTGTGAAAATCAAGTAGAACACCTTCTTCTACCAAGGCACAATAACTGCTATTGCTACTCAAATATATACACTTTCCCAGTTGTAAGCCATTCTTAATTTTTACATTCTTGAAACGAAGCTTTGTCCCAATATCCAACTATGATGAAAGGATGGAAGTTTGAACAAGAGTTTCCTTTCAAATCATCCTTTTCAATCAAGCAAAATGTTTTTCCACAACCATCATTCGTAAACTCATCCACATCATAGGCATCTGCAATGAGTTGTCAATCTAGAGATAGAAATACAATGTCCTCTTTTTACTCATAGAGAGATGAATTAAGATAAATATGATCACACATGGTTACTAGATCATTTTGCATATACGTTGCTTCCTCCCTTCCAGTGATAGCACCTAGTGATGGCACAAAATATTCACCTACTGCATGTAAAAAATCCAAAACTACAAGCAAACGTGGTTGTTCCATCCGAACCACCAAGGCTTGCGAATCAAGCTTAACTCTCCATTCCATTACTAGCATGGTCAGTTTAGGGATGTCAGACTCTGTTGGCACCTGAAAATCATTATGGATTTCATTCCTCTCAACATCTGTCTTTGATCCATGCATTAGGCACATCTTTGGCTTTGTACTCAATCGTAGATCCATGACTGACAATTTTGGAAGTGTGACATAAAGATCTATTTTTAAAATCGAGGTTGTCCTGTAAATAACCCAAAGTCCTTGAAGATTCATGCAAGCAAGAGGAGACTCTCGATTAATGCCATTATATAACTTCAGTGAAGCATTTTGGATTTCCATTATCACTAGTAATAGCGTATGGGATAAACTATCATGGCTTCTCTCCTGATCTTCATGAAGTACAATGCTTTGATTTAGTTCAACTTGTGCACTAGATTTTCCCACTTGTATACTTGATTTCCCTTCTGGAATTTTTCTTACATTAGAAGGAAGATTTGCCTCTTCATATATATTTGAAGAAGCACAATCTATTATAACCATGTACTCCTTATTAGAAATTATTCCATGCAACAAGGCAACCTGTATGTTAACAACCACCTCTAGAACCTTTTTGAAAACATCCTGAAAAGAGCAACATATTTTAATACGCAATCTAGAAGCTTCTTGTACCATACAGTTACCCAATATCCCATCAATCCCAACAACCATATGGATACCTGATATCTCAGCTTGAATGACATCAAGATGTACAACAAACGAATCTCTGTCCCTGCAACCATGCCATTCAAACTTGTTTGACACTTGAGGACGACCTAGATCAAGCTGCATGAAATCTTTGCTCCTAGAATTGCATGGTATAATAATAAGGGTGTCCAATGACACCTCCAATTTCACTACAGGTGACCCTCCCATTTTAGAGTGTTGAATAACCCACATGACTCCAACTTTATCTACAAATCGACTTGCTTGTTGAGCTTGTGGAGTTGCCAATCCCATGAAATAGGATGTTACCTCCTGAATGAACCTAAGACTTATAAAGTCAAACACATCTTTCTCTTCCTCTTACTCTTCTCCTAGGGCTAAAGCCTTATTGGAAACATCATATTTGGGATTCATGATTGGGGTTCTAAAGTCACATGAAGAATCCCTTGGGGTAACATATAAAAAACTAAAGTTGCTTGGCAAGATAAAAGGGCTATCATAAGAGCTACTGAAATCTAACAATGCATCTTTAAAATAAACTTCTTCATCTAACATTTGTGTTGTTGATGTTGGGTAACATTTATTTGTACCATCAAAAAGTGATAGTGAAGGTACAACTTGACAAGCAAGATTTGGTTTCTTTCTCCTTGCATTTTTAGCTTCCTTGGGCCTTGCAAGTGCCTTTTTGGGGCTTGCTTCAATTGCAACCATTTTCTGCTTTTTCTCCACGCGCTCTGTTAGCATATTTCTATATTGTTCTTTTGTTATTACACAGTCTAGGGACCTTTCAGAATTACTATTATTTTTCCCTACATTTGTTGTTGGTGTAGTTGAGTTGTAAGGTGGTTGATATGCTTAAAATTGCTCCCTCCTTTTCGCAGTCAAAGATAATATGATGGCTTCCTACCAATAGCCTTTATGTCACCACCTTCTCTTTCACCATTATTCTTACCTTGGCCCCTTGATTTTTTCGTTTTCCTTTCTTCTAATACCTCTTGAGCTCCTCCTACAGAAGAAGCAAGGATGGAATCAACTCCCAGTTCATCTTTTGTTGTGGATGGCTATGTGCAATTTGTCTCTAATTCACAACCTTCATGAACTTTTGGATTTTTTAAGCATACCTATAAAAGATCACCATGTTCAACATGTGAAATTCATATTTTTCTAGGATAGCCTGGCGATTCTAAAAGCAAAAGTGCACATGTAATGTCTTGTTTGTTATCCATAATACCATTGAAAGTCACTTCGGTATCCTTCAATAGGTGACATACATTTTATGGTCTTTTGTCTTCTAAGGCGTCAAGGTTATCTTCCTCATAGTGCCCTTTTCCATTCCATGACTCACTCAACTCCATTAAGTCTGAAAAAGAGATTTCTTTTTGAATCTCTGCTGAAAGAGTTTTGTATTGATCAAAACTAGCCACAATATTCTTGTGTAATGACCCTATGGTTTACAGGTTGGCAAGAGAACAGCTCTGATACCACTGTAATATCCCTAATCGGAATATTATATGATAATTGGAATTCCTCATAATTCTTTTTGAGATAATATTTTATAAATATAGATTTGCACTTTAAAATAATAATTTAACTAATAAAATGTAATTGATTTATGGTTTACTTCAGAGTTTCAGATTTAAAATAATGGAATGTAAATCCTCAAGGGGTTCCATCCTTGAAATCCAATTCTACAATTAAGAGGCTTCGTCCTTAAAAGTAATGTAAAGCATGATGCTTGTGCAAGGTTAAATATTTGAATACATTCTTCAATGATTCCTTCCATACCAATAGCTCATTATTTATACCTACATAGCCTTCTATCAAAAGATATGTCTCCTCCAAATGTCTTTTCCCAAGGGGTATGTATGTCTTCCCAAAGGTGGCGTCCCTTGATACTTCGGTTTAATGAATGTTGTTTTATTACTTAATTAACTAGACATTGAATTCCTTCTAGTGTGGCATTCCTCCTTTAATAATTAATAAATGTTGTTTGTAGCACTCCTCTTTATGGATGATTTCGTTAATGCTGTGATTTCCAGCAATTTCATTGAGGATATTACATTGTAGTGGCTGGAAAAGTGTATTCCAGCAAAGAAATCTTCATACTTTTGGGGCTTGATTCCCCCTATATTAGCACCTACACAAGACACAAACACATTAGTCAAAACAAAAGTTCTTCTCTTCCCCTCCATGTTTGCACTCTTAACAACACCCTCCATATGTGAAGTGGCTGGAAGTATATGTGTAGATGCCCATGTGAGCATAGGAGAGATGACCATGCTGCCTCCATACTCAAAATTGGTCCCCAAATTAAGAATTCTTCCAATTACAAGATCTGGGAACTTCATCACAATGCATGCAGACCACACTTCACTATTTGATCACCAACAAGCATCCATATACCCAAAAGGGAGGGTAGAATCAGTCACTTCCCTTTTGATTAGTTAGCTGTGCGTGCATATTTCAAACCTCTTATGACCCTTCCATAAGGACTTAGTCATCCCCAATTCACCCTTGTGGGGTGTCCTCATGAAATCAACATCCTCCAAGCATTTTGGGGTCCTCAAACCCACCAAAAGAGACCTGGAACTATCATAGACAGCATGGTGGAAAGAATTACGATGCTTGTCCCTTATGTCCATTCTATTCTCCATGTGTTCCTCTTGATCCTCTATGTACTCCAAAGTCCCTTCACAGTGTGGTGACTAGCCTTCCCTTGGTTCACGCACCCAAGCCCTTTCCCTTCTCTCTCCTTCCTCTACTGATGACTAGACAATGAAATAAAACAGCTTTTTCAGAACTTTCTGAGCATAAACAATTCTGATTTTTCACAAAAAGTTCAGAATTTTCTGGGTATGAACAATTCTGATTTTCCACAAAAAACTCAGAATTTTTTGAGCATGAGTAATTCTGATTTTTCATTAAAAATTCAGAATTTTCTGAGCACACTCTAGGTCTCTTCTCTATGCAAACTTCAAAACTTCTTCCCAAACTGAAAATCAATTTTCTCATAAACTTGTTTGGGAACTTCATTTTCAGAATCCATCAAGCTCAAAAAAACAAGTGTTCTTTTGCATATCTTATTGGCTGTCCTTTGGCCACCTTGCAAACCTTTTTTGAAGGACAACATTTTCCCATCTTTGAATCTTTCACCAAATCATGTGAATGACCAAATTCCATAAGTAGAGGTGGTTGTTTCATATCTGAAAAAACATCCTTTCTTGCTGCCCCTACCAAATTTATCTCATGGAAAACTCAACTCCTTCACCAAACCATGTGAATGACCAAATTCCATAAGTAGAGGTGGGTGTTCAAAATCAGAAAAAACATTCTTCGAAGGGTAAGTGGACCGTTTCAACTTTTTCGAAGGGTAAGTGGACCGTTTCAACTTTTTCGAAGGGCAAGTTAACCACTTCAAAAATTCGGAGGGACCTTTTCAAAATTGTTGAACGGTCCATTTTTAGAATTCCAAAAGGTTCATTTCCAAAAGCCCAAAGGGACACTTGCAAGAAAGCCGAAGGTTTCATTTTTTCGAAGAAGTCCGTTTCAACTTTTCCGAAGGGAAAGTGGACCGTTTCAACTTTTCCGAAGGGCAAGTGGACCATTTCAACTTTTCCGAAGGGCAAGTGGACCATTTCAAAAGTTCCGAGAGACCTTTTCAAAATTGTTGAACGGTCCATTTTTAGAATTTTGAAAGGTTCATTTCCAAAAGCCCGAAGGGCATTTTCATGAATCCGAAGGGCAATTTACAAAATTTCATATCATGAATTCCTACGGACTTTTTGTTCGAAGGAATTGTCCTTTGCAACTTTTCGGAAGGGACTTTTCCAAAAGTCAGAAGGGTCTATCCTCGACCGAGAGATCATTTCAAAAGTTCCAAGGCTTGTCAAAAAGCCCGAAGGGCAGTTTCAAAAAAGCCCAAAGGGCAATTTGCAAAGGTTCTGACGACATGAATTCCTTCGGACTTTTTGACCAAAGGAATTGTCTATTGCAAAAAGTCCGAAGACAGAATTCCTTCGGATTTTTTGTCTGAAGCAAATGAACGAAGGAAAGGTTCCGAAAGAAATAATAGAAAGAATTCCTTCGAACTTTTTGTCCGAAGGAAATGAACAGAGAGATAAAACGCGAACTTTTTGTCTGAGGAATTTCGGTTTAAAGGAAGTAAGCCGCGGGCAATAGGCCCGAAGGAAATGAACGACGAGGAAAGTCCACGGGAATAGACAGAAGCAAATGGTTCGAAGGAATTAGCTCGAACCAAATCAATGAAATAAGATTAAGTCAAATGGTCAGCAAATCCAAAGGGCTAATAATCAATGACAAGTGGCACAAGCACATTCTATAGCAAAGAGATCAACGGACAAGGAAAAGCCAGGTTTTCAGAAGGATTCTAGTAAGATTTCGACAGCCAATCAGTAGAAGACAACTATGACTTCCCCTTTTGACTCAAATCAACACATTTTAGGATTACATTCGGAGCATGTAGAGTGGCCCAAGCAAGATTGGACTGTAGTAAAGACCACACCAAATAATAAATGCAATAATAAAATTATTCACAGACATGCAGCTGCCTTCAAGCACGGCTCTCTCAGTTCCAAAAAGGAGACTCGAATGCATGAAGGGCTTGAGGAGTTTAGCATTGGATCGCTGTTCAAAGAGAGCTTAATATAGAATTTTATGCATGCACTCTTGTTTATCTTGTTAATCAAAGCCTTTCCAAACACTTTCAACTCAACTTCAAGTGGAGTTTTCTCTTTGAAGATTAGCGTAGCATCATGCATGAAGAGATTTGAATTACCAAAGATCCATGCACGTTTGATAACGTTTGAAGAATTTAATCTTTATTCTAAATAAGGATTATGAAATGGGTTCACCGTCATTTTCAATGCCAAAGAGCTTTTCATGCAAGGCATAAGACAAAAAAATATTATTTGATGGCTTAATTATCTTGGTATAGTTGGAGTTGGACTTGAGGTGATATGGGATTTGATCTCCTCTTCTATTTTCAGTGCCAATCTCTTGGCTTTTGTATGTTTTTCTATATAAGTTGGCTTTTTTCAATCATTTTGAGAATTCCCTCTTTTAGCAAGATCAGACTCTGCCAAAACTTGAGTTTTATAACATTTTTAGATAAATAGGACTATTTTCAGATTTCAGGACGCTGGTATAGTGTATTTATGTCAGTGATAAGCATGTGATAGAATGTCTTCTTTGTCAAGCCCTGATTCCTACCTATTTACTAGTTGATTAGATTATGCAAGTCATGTTCTGTGTTTGATGTCTTTTGGTTGAAGTTATAGCGGATGTAAGTCGCTGATTAGTGCCTTGAATCAAGCCTATTCCCTCATTTCCCTCAAGCTTTGATCACCAGATAGAACCTTTTCATGAAATACTGATGCATAGGAGTCAATTGAAATTGAAAATTCAGTCTTTTTCTTGTCTAATCAGTGTTTTTAAGAGCTCAAATTGAGTAGATGAACCAAAATTCAAGTGTATCACCATCATTAGATATGATCTTTTCTTCAGTTTTCTTTCTTCTCTTTTCCCGACAGTTTGTAGCGTAGAGTAGAGATCCTAATTGATACACCAAAGGGAGCTTGCCCTTAGAATTTAGAGACTCAATCCACTGATTAGGCCACCCATAGCCTAGGATTGTCTCCATGTTTCAGCAGACTGTGAAACCCTAAAACTACCTTCACAAAGGTGTGAGTCTGATTGACAACAATTTTTGGCACGCACGGTGGAACATTGATTAAATTCTTTGCATATCTGAAGAAGTTTGACGCTGAGGAGAAGCGGTTGCAGCAGATGAGAATATTCATCTTCATCACAAGCTAAAGATTCTTCATGTTGCAAGGTTCATAGCACCATTCAGGCAATCCTTTCATGCCAAAGGTTACCACAAGGTCAGCTAGTAAAGGTATTCTTTTTGAATTTATATCATATAAGAGATCAAGGTTTAGGAGGGCAAATCCATATCCTCAAAAGAAATATTTGTCTCCTGGTTATCCTATTGTTCTAGGCACTACAATCCCCACTATCCAAATGGCCATCAGAAACCTGGGGTTTGTTCTATTCAATAGGGGTAGTCCATTGAATTTAACCTAGTTTGACGGCATTCATGTGTTTGCTCTCAAAAGTATTCCATTCTTCTCAGGACAAAATCAAACAGCGTCTATTGAGCATATCCAAGATGTAGTTAATCTTTGTTCAGTCCATAATGTTGTTGAGGATAATGTTGCTATTAGATTGTTTGTTGCTTCCTTCAAAGGAAAAGCATTGCAATGGTATAGAAACCTCCCACTAAACTCTATTTCTATTTGGGATGAATTCGGTGCATCCTTAGTCAAGCAATTTGAGGACAAATCTGATCACCTATCTTTAGTTGAGCAATTAACCGCCATAAACAGAGCTCCTCATGAGTTCATGTCTGATTTTAACTTCAGATTCTAGAAGACATAGACCAGAATACCTGTGTTGATTAGGCCATCCCTTGAATACGCATTTATGTACTATTTAAAAGCACTTAACTCTAACATTAGTGTGATGAGAGAATCAATGGGTGGTACTACCTTATCATATGCTTATGAGGTTGCAATAAAGGCAGGGAACAGTTTGATACAAGCTGGTAAGCTTTCTCCAAGACCTCCAATGCCTATATTTCCAAAAATTAAGCCCATACCAGCCCCTCAAATTCCTCAAATCCCATCCTTAGCTCCTATTCCACCACCTCAAGCTCAAATTGCAACCCCTACTAGTCAAGCTAGTGAGATAGGGGAGTTGAAAAGCTTGTTACAATCCTTTAGGAATGAAATAGTGCAACTCAAGAGACAACAATATCAGGATAATAGGTCCTATCAACAACAAAATCAGACCACCTATCAGCCCTTCAAAGATCAAAGGCCTCCTTATCAACGTTTTAGAGAGAATAGACCACCTCATCAAACACAAGAAGCCATAACTCCAGCTAAGCCATATGTTGCCCTTGATTTTAATGCTCCTTCCACTTCAAAGGCCATTGTTCCCACCCTACCTCAAAACAACTTGATGCAAGATTCAAGTTGGCAGTCCTCAAATCTCAATGATGCTCAAAACCAAGCCTTGGTATCACAAAACATCACTATGCCACAAATGACACAAGAAGAGTTTTCTTTTCAAGGTCGGTACCAAGATGTAGGTTTGGCATCACAAGGAGAGACTCAACAAGTTCAAGGGTACTTTGATGCCATTAATGTAAATTGGCAAGTGGATGATCATGTTGCTTTTACTTAGGGTGTCGAAACTAACAATACAAGTAGTCAAGTTGCAACTATAACTAGAGCTAAAAGAAGATCCATTGATGAGTTGCAGGAGGTGACAAATGCTTCAAGTACTCCTAATGTTGTTTCTAAGAGTACAAAAAAACTTGTTGCCCCTACAACACAAAAAAATCAGACTATAAAGGTTAGTAAAGTTCATCGAATACCTCTAGTTCGTGAGCAGCCAGTGCTTCAAAAAGTGCAACCTAAGGTTGGTGGATCTCAGTTCAGTATAGTGGATCAGATGAAGAAGTCTAATATCAGCATTAGCAGGTGGGATTCTATTTTCATTCCAAGACAAAAAGATATGCTCATCCAAGAGCTCTCAAATTGCCTCCAAAGCCGGTTGACAAAGGAGTTGTCTTAACTAATTCAGATCAGCCAACTAAGCAACAAGTACAGCAAGTAAATAAGATGGAAAAGGTGGACAGAATTGAAGTAAAAACAAATAAAACTCCTCCTTTCTACCTTTCTTTGATAGTAGGTGATACTTTGGTTCATAATCGTATGGTGGATAGTGGAGCTAGTAGTACAGTCATGCCTAAACAGATTGCGGACAAGCTCGACCTTGTTTTTTAGCAAAACACTAAGGGGGTACTGCTATTGGATGGGTCACCAACAAAGACGGTAGGCATCATCAAAGATTTGAAATTGACGTTACATGCTTGTCCCAATGTTACTATTTAGCAGGATGTTGTGGTAGACTTGCCTCCTTACTTTGCAATGTGCCTTTCAAGGGACTTCACCTCAAAGATTAGAGGATATTTATCAGTTGATTGGACTTATTTGTTGTTCAGACCCGGGTATGCTACCAAGGTAACAATTCATTCTGAACCTATTGCACATTTTCATATGAAGCTATATATGTCAAGTGTTTAAAACACTAACTGTATCATCTCGGATGATGTACTAGAAACTAGTTGAGTAGAAAATGGATCACCTTTGGATGTGTTAAGCATGGGATATACTGAGAGGAAGGTTGAATCAGTATATCATATATCTTATAAATCTTTTACTTAATCAAATCCCACTTAACCATTCATTCAAGATATGTAATAAAACTGAAAGCAATATGCACCACACAAGAGAGAGAGACACCATATTTTTATGTGAAAACTCAAAATGGAAAAAACCATGAAGAACAATCTCAATTATATGAAAGAGCACCAACTCAAATTACAAAGTTCACAAGCACCAACTTGCAGGAGCACCAACCCCTTTGTCGAGCACCAACACAACAAATATTTGTGAGCACCAACCCCTTGCAAAGATTTGTGAGTACCAACCCCTCTTATGTATAAAACACAACTATCTTTCAATGTTGTTTACTCAACAAATGATAGAACTCTATAATATCTCTTTCTATTTTCTCCTCTTTTCTTATATAAAACAAATACAAACCATACACTCTCTTGCATATTACAAATAGCTTCTCAAGCCTTTATTTATAGCTTTTCAAATGACCTTTGACATTCACCCTTTGTGACCCTTCAATCTTCATGGAAAATGGCACCAAACTTGCATGACCCTTCGTATCCTTTCATTTGAAAAGTCACATGGTGACCCTTCATGAACAAATTCGTCATTTCCCCTTTTGTCTTTGTCTTTATGACCTTTCGAATTCCTTAAGATAATTTTTCATGAAAAAATGTGCCATACTCTCTTTTTTCTTCACTTGGTGACTCTTGGAATTCCTCAAGATGACTCTTGATGGAAAAATGCGTCCCATTCCTCTTTTGTCTTTACTTTGTGACTATTTGACTTCTCCATGGGCCCTCTTTTGACTTTTATGCAACCAAAAATATATTTGTTATTATTTTATAAATATCAATACAACTAGCCAAAATATAAATTTTAAAAACACCATTAAATGTTATGGGACCTTTATCACCAATGCTAGACTTTTGACATCAATGACAATATTTCCAACAATCTCCCCTTTTGTCATTGATAGCAACCTTAAACTGATACTACCACATCTTGAACCCTACACATACTTCCATCTGAAAAACATACAATAACTTCTTTTTACTATAGCGACACGTCCCTGTTCCTTGTACCTATTTCTGCACTTGTACCTGTTTCTGCAACTGTACTTGTTTTTGTTCTCCTCCTTTGACATCAATGGCAAAGGGCTTATCCTGGAGCTAACACTCAGCTCCCTCTCAACTGATGTTGATCCTCAATGGCAGGAAGTACAAGAAATTACTCTCAACTTCTCCTGCAGATACTCAAATGTGTCTTTTGGTAGTACCTTTGTGAAAATATCTACAATCTGCTTTGTACTATTGATATATTCCATCTTAACCTGTTGATCTGCACCCTGCTCTCTCAAAAAGCGATATCTAATAGGAATATGTTTTGTTCTTGAATGCATTACTGGATTCTTAGAAATATAAATAGCACTTGTGTTGTCACAAAAAATAAAAATAAGTTCATCATATTTTACCTTGATATCTTACAAAGTTTGCTTTATCCAAAGCACATGAGTATAACACAATACCGCTGCAATATATTCTGCTTCAATTGTAGAAAGTGATACTGAATTCTATTTTTCGCTTAGCCATGATACTAAGCTATCACCGCGGAAGAAAGCTCCTTCAATTTACTTTTTCTGTCATCCAAGCAACATGTCCAATCTGAATTTGTATAAGCAACCAAAGTGAAATCTCTCCCTGTGAAATACCGTAATCCATAATCCAATGTCCCCTTGATATATCTGAATATTCTCTTCACCAACTAAACATGACTCTCTTTTGGAGCTGTCTGATATCTTGCAACCATGCCTACTGCATGCATAATGTCTGGCCTTGATGCTCTCAAATATAAAAGACTACCAATCATAGATCTATACAAAGATTGATTTGTAACAGGTGAATCTTCATCCTTACTCACCTTGTTCCTTGTACCCATCGGTGTACCAACTGGTGCACAATCCTCAAAACCAAATTTTTTCAACATTTTTTTGTCATATTTACTTTGAGATATGAAAATTCTTTTATCTAACTGAAAAATTTGCAATCCCTAGAAAAATGACAATTCTCCAAACACAGGTATCTCAAATTCTTTTTGCATATTGTCAGAAAATTCTTGTCATCTTTTCAATGTTACCTCCAAATATTATGTCATCAACATATACCACAACAATCAGCGGATGCTCACCTTTTGTTTTGATGTAGAGATTACTATTAGCAAATCTTCTTTTGAAACTCTGATCCTGCATGTATTTATCAAGTCTTGCACACCAAGCTCTGGGAGCTTATTTCAATCCATACAGGGCTTTTTTCAATCTGCATACATGGCCACTATCATTTGAGAGAAGAAATCCCTCTGGCTGCTCAATGTATATCTCTTCTAGATTCTCGTTCAAAAAAGCAGACTTGACATCTATCTGAAACACTTTGAAATTTTTTAACACTGCATATGCAAAAAACATTTTAATAGCCTCTAGCCTTGCCACTGGTGCAAAAGTTTTTTCAAAATCTATTCCCTCAATCTAAGCATATCCTTTACATACTAATCTTGCTTTATTCTTGGTCACTTCTCCATTTTTATTCAACTTATTTCTGTAAACCCATTTTGTTCCTATCACATTGTGATCTTTTAGTCTACGCACTAATTTCCAAGTATCATTCTTTTCTATCTGATTTAATTCTTCATCCATTACCTTAAACCAACGTTTATCATGTCTAGTTTTTGAAAAAAAATTAGGCTGAATTTTGGATAACAAAGAGAAATTAACTTGCTCATATTCACTTACCATCATTCTTTTGATGCGAATTCTTTCATTTATGTCCCCAATGATGTCACTTTCATTATGATTTCTCTAAACATGTTTGGATGGGGTTTTGGTGTCCTTTTTCTCCTCATCTTCATCAAATTCTTCAAAATCTTCTTCAATGATTTCAAGAATATCTACTAGATCACTGATTCTTTGTGCTCCATCTTCTATCTGACACTTGCACTTTCAACTATTTTTTGGTTTTTTTGTTATAACATTTATAAGCTTTATTTTTGCAAAAATAACCAAAAAATATACCTTCATCTGCTCTAGATGGAAATTTACCCAATTTTTCATCAATTCTCTTTATGAAACATCTACTGCTGAAAACTTTGAAATAAACAACTGTAGCTGGTTTGTCTTTCCATAGCTCATAAAGAGTCTTGTCACTGTTGACTCTCAATAATGCTCTATTCTGGATATGCATTGTTGTACCAACTGCCTCTTTCCAATATTTATTTGGTATTTTGGATTCATTTAGCACTGTCCTCGCCATCTCGTGAACTGTTATGTTTCTCCGTTTAACTATTCTATTTTACTTTGGAGTTCTGGGTACTGAATAATGTCTCTTTATTCTATGGTCTTCACAAAACTCAATAAACTAATTTGACATGAATTCTCCTCCTCGATCTGATCTTAGAAACTTAATCTTCAAACCAGTTTCATTCTCAACTAATGTTTTGAAATGTCTGAAAGCTTCTGATTTTTTCTTTAAAAATATTACCTAAGTCATACGTGAAAAATCATCAATAAGCAACATGAAATATTTCTCACCTTCAATACTTTGAGTTCTCATAGATCCACACAAATCAGTGTGAAATAGCTCTAACATCTGAGTAGTCGAGTATTTTTTTGTTTTGAAGCGTCTTCATGGCTGCTTCCCATGCTAACAATATTCACAAAGTGTGTTGGATGGCTTTGTAATCTTTGAAAGATTTTTGACTGCTTGCTTCTCGCTGATGTTGACAAGATTATCAAAATTTGTGTCCCATTCTCCTGTGCCATAGCCAACTTTCTTCAATATTTACAATAGGATGGAGTTCTAGATTTGTTTCTTGATGAGTGGACTTCCACTTTGCATGAACATGATCCTTATACGCTGATTGAAGGACTTGGTGTGTATTTCCTTCATGAGAATGATGTACCAATTTCAGCCATAGTTAAGGATGATGAATCTAGTGAAGGTTTGTGGCAATTGTACTTTGATGGATCAAAGAATAAACATGGTACCGAAGCTAGAATGATGTTAGTTTTTCCAACAAAGCAAAAGTATTTCTCTTCTATTAAATTTCAGTTTGGTTGTTCAAACAATATTGCTAAGTATAAAGCACTAGTTCACGGTTTGCAGTGGGCTAGGAAGATGAAAGTTAGAACCTTGCAGGTTTTTGGTAATAGTGAACTTATAATTCACCAAGTAAGAGGTTTAAATGTATGTAAAAATTTGTTGTTTAAATCTTACAAGCATAAAATATGCAACATACTTGAAGATTTTCAAGCTTTTAACATTCAAACAATACCAAGAGGTAAGAATAAACACGCAGATAAGTTGGCTGCCATTGGATCACAATTTACTATCCCAACTGATATAAAAAATGAAAAAAATTCAGTCACATATAAAGGTGGTTGTAAAGCTTTCTGTTCTAGATAATCATGAGAATTGGCAGGCGTTCAAATTTGACAATCAAATTGTGAGATTCTTGCAAAAGGAGGCTGAGTTTTCTTCAAAAAATCAATCAAAACACCTGCAGCAATATGGTGATCAGATTGTGCAACTAAAAACAAATAAGTTACCCAAGGAATTGGTCACACTTGAAAACATTTTCAGTGGTAATGATGAGTTAAGAAAGGAGAAGTCATCCTTGTCAACAAAAGAAGAGCACTATGCCAATGTAGAGATTGCAGCTGGTAAGATTTTGAAGTTGGGTAAAGTATGCATGCCTTCACAAAAAGCTTTCATTGACTTATGCACAAATTTCGCTAATGTATTTGCATGGCAATATAGTGATCTCAAGATATTTGACCCAAGTTTAGCTCAACACACCGTTGAGTTAAAGGCTGAAACTAAACCAATGAGACAAAGACAAAGGCCTATTAATCTAAGCTTGAGCCTTTAATGAAAGCTAACCTTCACAAGCTCATAGAGTCGGTTATTATATTTCCAATCAAGCACTCAACTTGGGTGGTAAATCTTGTTCCGATACAAAAGAACGACGAGATTAGATTGTGTTGACTTTCATGATTTGAACAGGGCTTCACTTAAAGATCACTATCCATTGCCATCAATGGAACAAATTTTACAGCTTGTTGCAGGTTCAGAGAGGTTTTCTTTGTTGGATGGATATAGTGGCTACAAGCAGATTTTGGTCAAAGAAGATGACCAATTTAAAACAGTCTTCACAACCAAGTGGGGGACATTTGCATACAGAAATATGCCATTCGGATTATCTAATATTGGAGCAACCTTTCAGAGAGCCATGAATATGACATTCCAAGGCCTTCTTAACAAGTTTGTACTTGTTTATTTGGATGATATAATAGTGTTTTCAAAAAGTGCAGAGGATCACATGGTTCATCTCAAGCAAGTGTTCGACAGGTGTAGACAATTTCGGGTATTTCTAAATCCCAAAAAATGTCTTCTCAGTTCATGAAGGTAAGCTCCTTGGACATGTGGTTTCAAAGTATGGTTTAAGCATAGATTTTGAAAGGGTAGACTCCATTTTGCACTCTCCTTGCCTAAGCACAAAAAGGCTATGCAAAGCTTCTTTGAAAAAAATAACTTTATAAGGAGATATATTTCAGATTTTGCCATTTTAACTAAGCCACTTACAACCATGCTAAAGAAGAATCAAAGCTTCAGCTAGTCCAAAAGAGTAAAAAGTTTTGAAGATATTAAAAAGGCCATAGTTAATACTCCTACACTTATAAATCTAGATTTCATTTTGTATACATATGCTAACATGGACACCATTTCAGGCATTCTTATGCAACAAAATCATGAGGCTTTGGAGCAGCCAATAGCCTTCTTTAGTCAAGGCTTGGAAGAGTATGAAATAAGGTACTCTTTTATTAAAAAACATGTGCTTTCAGTTTTAAGGTTCTCTTAAAAAACTCACATACTTGTCTAACAATAAAATACACCTAATGATTTCTCATCCAAGAATCAAGTTCCTTTTGAACAAAGATATAAATGAGAAGAGAGCTAGTTGGATAACCAAGGTAATGGAGTGTGATGTGGAAATTAAGGTCACAAAGCTTATTAGAGGCAAAAGACTTCGTGAACATCTAGCTCAAGACTTGAAAGAGACTAATGAGGTTGTTTTGGAGTCAAATGATGAAGATGTTGCAGCTAGTCATACCTCACCTTCCAGTTGGTTTCATGACTTGGTAAGCTATTTCCAAGATGGTATTTATCCCTCTCGACTAAGTGCTTCAAAAAAAAGATATTTCAGGTTGCAATCAATTCCATTTTTGCTTATTGATGGTATTATGTTCAAGAAAGATATCAATGGCGTGTTACTAAGGTGTATAGAGCCAAGCCAAACTCAGAGATTGCTTGAAGAATTCCATGATGAACATGGTGGAAGATATTTTTCTGCAAGAGCTTCAACCCTTAAGATCATGAGAGGTGGGTACTATTGGCCTATTATATTTGGTGATTGCCATGCATGGGTAAGGAAGTGCAAATAGCGTATTATGTTTGTAGGAAAAGTGAAACTTGTAGCCTTACCTCTTCAACCAATTACGGTGGATCAATGCTTTGTCCAATGGGGATTGGACTTCATTGCTCTTATAAATCCTCCTTCAAGTTCAGGACATAAGTGGATTCTAATTGCTACAGATTACTTCACACGTTGGACAAAAGCAGTGGCATTGAAAGAAGCAAACGAAACCAATGTTCTAGATTTCTATGAAGGTTTGTTTACTAGATTTGGAGTTCCTTCAACTATCATTTCTAATAATGCAATGGCTTTTGTGGGAACTAGGATCAGTCAATGGGCTGTCCAACATAGAATTTATCTTAGCACTTCATCAAACTATTATCCACAAGGCAATGGCCTTGCTGAATTTACGAATGAGAACCTATTGAAGATCATAAGGACTGTTGAAGACAATCAGAAGTCATGGCATCTCAAGTTGAAGTCAGCTCTATGGACTGATAGGATCATGTACAAAAGATCAATAGCCAACTCTCCATACAAGCTGGTATATGGTAAGAAAACATGGTTACCCATTTCTCTTGAATTTCCTGCTTTAGAACTAATTCATTAGCTTGAATTGTTGGAGAATGAGCCTATGGAAATCAAGTACGCTGAGCTTATGGAGTTGGAAGAAGTAAGAAATCAGTCCATGCTAGCCATGAAAAGTCATCAAGCACAAGTGAAGAGAGTTTTTGACAAAGCAATTTCTTCACGAAGTTTCAAAGGAGATTTGGTCCTCAAGTGGGATGAAGATCGAGCTAAACCAGGAAGGCACACAAAGTTTGATTCTCTTTGGAGTGGCCCATACACAATCTCCAGCTGCAAATCCCACAATACCGTCTAACTTGCAAAGATGGATGCAAAGAGCTTCCAATCTTAGTCAATGGGATACATCTGAAACATTGCTACTAAAGAGCTTGGCTCCTTGTACATAGTTTGTTTTCCTCCAAGTGTTGTTCAAGCACATTAGTTTAGTTCTGTTTTGTCCCAAATAGGTGCTTTATTTGCACATTTCCTTTGTTTAGTTAGTTTTCCCTGCTTTGTGTGTTTCCCTTCTTATTTGGAGGATGAAGGTTGTCTCATGCCAAGGCAAAAGAGAGTTTGCAGTCATTCATCAAATTTGTCATTACTTTGTGAGTCCAAGAGTCATGTATATGGTTTGGTTCTCAAGCATAACAGGCATGCTTTCCAATTGAGTCGCCAAAATGTTGACAATTTTGACCTTACAAGTCAAATTGCAACCCTTATCATTCGAAACTTGCATAATCATGTCTTTTTGTCTTGTGAGTCAGTAATTAATCCTAAAAAGTCCTTGAAGAATCCATGGTGAACAAGTCTTAAGGTTGTTTAGGTGATTTAGGGTCTTTTCTTTCACTTGTCTTGTTCTTTGCAAAAAAGTTTTGATGTTGATCCGAACAATTGAAGGGAGCGAGTTTTGAAAAAGACTTCAAGTTCTCAAAAGAAGACTTTGGGGTTTTCTATATAAGCTAAATTGAATGACTTTGCATAAAATTCAAAGGATTATTCTGTTCGGAAAAAGATATTTTCAACAATCCCAAAGGGTAGTTTACTTTCGGGAAAGTCACTTTGCAAGTAGTCCATTTCAACTTTTCCGAAGGGTAAGTGGACCGTTTCAACTTTTCCGAAGGGCAAGTGGACCATTCAAATTCTTCTGAAATGACCTTTTCAAAAAGTCCGAAGGGTCATTTCAATTTGCCGAATGACCATTAACATTTTCCGAAGGGCAATGGGACCTTTGCAATTTTTCCGAAAGGATCTTTTCTAGAGCAAGAGTACCATTTCACAAAGTCCAAAGGGTCTATTGCAGAAATCCGAAACGCACTTCCTCGGAAGAGGTTCATTTCAATTTTTCCGAAAGGGACACTTGCAAGAAAGCCAAAGGGTTCATTTTTTCGGAGAAGTCCGTTTCAACTTTTCCGAAGGTAAGTGAACCGTTTCAATTTTTCCAAAGCGCAAGTGGACCGTTTCAACTTATCCGAAGGGTAAGTGGACCGTTTCAATTTTTCCGAAGGGCAAGTGGACCATTTCAAAAGTTCCGAGAGACCTTTTCAAAATTGTTGAACGGTCCATTTTCAAAATTCCGAAAAGTTCATTTTCAAAAGCCCAAAGGGACACTTGCAAGAAAGTCAAAGTGTTCATTTTTTCGAACAAGTCCGTTTCAACTTTTTTGAAGGGTAAGTGGACTGTTTCAATTTTTTCGAAGGGCAAGTGGACCATTTCAACTTTTCCGAAGGGCAAGTAGACCGTTTCAACTTTTCTGAAGGGCAATTTACAAAAGTTCATATCATGAATTCCTTCGGACATTTTGTCCGAAGGAATTGTCCTTTGCAACTTTTCCGAAAGGACTTTTCCAAAAGTTCGAAGGGTCCATCCTCGACCGAGAGATCATTTCAAAAGTTCCAAGGGCTTGTCAAAAAACCCGAAGGGCAATTTGCAAAGGTTCTTAAGACATGAATTTCTCCGGACTTTTTGTCCAAAGGAATTGTCCATTGCAAGAAGTCCGAAGAAAAAATTCTTTCAGACTTTTTGTTTGAAGGAAATGAACGAAGGAAAGGTTCCGAAAGAAATAAGAGAGAATTTTTTCGAATTTTTTGTCCAAAGGAAATGAATAGAAAGATAAAACACGAACTTTTTGTCTGAGGAAATTCCGAAAGGAATGGTTCGAAAGAAGTAAGCCACAGGCAATAGGCCCGAAGGAAATGAACGACAAGGAAAGTCCGCAGAAATAGACAAAAGCAAATGGTTCGAAGGAATTAGCTCGAAACAGATCAACAGAACAAGATTAAGTCAAATGGTCAACAAATCCAAAGGGCTAATCAATCAATGACAAGTGGCATACGCACATTCTACAACAAGGAGATCAACGGACAAGGAAAAGCCAGGTTTTCATAAGGATTCTGGTAGGATTTGGACAACCAATCAGCAGAAGACAACGATGACTTCCCCTTTTGACTCAGATCAACGCGTTTTACAGTCACATTCAGAGCATGCAGAGTGGCCCAAGCAAGATTGGACTGCAGTAAAGACCATGCCAAATAATAAATGCAATAATCAAATTATTCACAGACATGCAGCTGCATTCAAGCATGGCTCTCTCAGTTCCAAAAAGGAGACTCGAATGCATGAAGGGCTTGAGGAGTTTAACATTGGATGGTTGTTCAAGGAGAGCTTAATATAGAATTTCATTTATGCACTCTTGTTTATCTTGTTAATCAGCGTTTTTAAACACTTCCATGGAATTTTCTCTTTGAAGATTGGCGTAGCATCATGCATGAACAGAGTTGAATTACCAAATATCCATGCACGTTTGATAACGTTTGAAGAATTTAATCTTTATTCTAAATAAGGATTATGAAATGGGCTCACCGTCATTTTCAATGCCAAGGAGCTTTTCATGCAAGGCATAAGACAAAAAGATATTATTTGAAGGCTTGGTTATCTTGGCATAGTTGGAGTTGGACTTGGGGTGATGTGGCAGTTGATCTCCTCTTCTATTTTCAGCGCCAATATCTTGGTTATTGTATGTTTTTCTATATAAATTGGTTTTTTCAATCATTTTGAGAATCCCTCTTTTGGCAAGATCATACTTTGTCAAAATTTGAGTTTTGTAATCTTTTCAGATAAATAAGACTGTTTTCAGATTTTAGGATGCTGGTATAGTGTATTTATGTCAGTGATTTGCATATGTGATAGATTTTTTCTTTCTTGTCAAGACCTGATTCCTACCTATTTACCAATTGATTAGATTATGCAGGGCATATTCTATGTTTGATGCCTTTTGACTGAAGTTATAGCAGATGTAAGTGGCTAGTTAGTGCCTTGAATCAGGGCTATTCCCTCATTTCCCTCAAGCTTTGATCACCAAAGAGAACTTTTTCATGAAATACTGATGCATAGGAGTCAATTGAAATTGAAAGTTTTTTTTTTCTTGTCTAATCAGTGTTTTTAGAAGTTCAAATTGAGTGGATAAACCAAAATTCAGGGGTATCACCATCATTAGATAGGACTTCTCCTTCAGTTTTTTTCTTCTCTTTTTTTGACAGTTAGTAGCGTAGAGTAGAGATCCTAATTGATACACCAAAGGGAGCTAGCCCTTCAAATCTAGAGACTCAATCCACTGATTAGGCCACCTACAACCTAGGATTGCTTCCATGTTTCAGCAAATTGTGAAGGCCTAAAACTACCTTCACAAGGGTGCGAGTCTGATTGACAACACTTACACTGCTTTTGAGGTCACCTCCAAGGGTGTTTTATCACTCAAGCCATGCAATATTACCTCTTTTCCATATACATTGAATTTGAGTTCCATAGTTTGGTAATTTTGTGTGTACTCTCCAAGTGAGTGCAACCATTGGATGCCTAAGACAATGTTGGTCTCTCCAATGCCAATCACATAGAAGTCATCCTCAATGGGGTGTGTTCCCAACATGATGCTAAGCTTGGGGACCTTAGTGGTGCAAGGAATGGTGAAGCCATCCGCCACAGTCCCATAGAAGCCCTTGAACTCAATAGGTTGAAGCCCACATGTAGCAATCAAACTCTTATCAATGAAATTATGGGTGACCCCACTATCAATGAGAATAGTAACACTCATGCCTTTCAATATTCCCTTCACACAAAAAGGGCAGTATCTAGGAGTCCTCGATAATGAAGCAAAAGTGCCACTCATGTCCTCGCCTCCAAGGATCTCCAAATGCTCCTCCTCATAAATGGCTGCCCCTTCCTCTTCTTCCTCTTCTTCTCCATATGAATGCACCTCAATGTAATGCACTTGCCCCTTTCCACAACAATGATGACTCGGTGTCCAAAGATCTTTGCAATCAAAGCAAAAAAATTTCTTCTTGGCTCGTTCTTTGTCTCATTGCTCCATCTTGTCAGTGCCCTTTGCTGCCCCAAACCATGTTGGTTTGGTCTACCAAGCTACCCCAAAGGATTTGGTTTTTGTGGCCTGGAAGAGTTGCCCCTTGGCTGCCCCCATCTATTGTCTCTTTGCTATCCAAAAGGCCCAAAAGAATTATTTTTTTTGTTGACTAAAGGGCAGAATTTTACCTTGAGGAGTTGAAGACTCCAGATCAAGGGCCTTTTGAATGGCTCCTTGAAGAGAAGGTGAGTCAAAAGCTTTGACCAAACCTCGAATGGAATCAGCCAACCCTTCCATGAACAAAACTCCCAAACTCCTCTCCAAAATATCGGTTACCATGACAGAAAGCCTCTGAAATTATGTCACATATTCCTACATTGTATCCTTCTATCTCAATTGAGCCAACTCTCTGAAGTGTAGCTCCGAATCAGCCCTATCAAACCTCTCAATGATTCGTTTGTTGAATTCTTCATAAGACTGAATGAGTCGGTGTCATTAAGTGATTAACCGATGATACCACCACTCATGGGCAGCCCCCTCTAAGTGCAAGATGGAAAACTGAATAGCCTCTTTCTCCACCATAGGTCTAAGTGAAAAATAGGTATCTACCTTTTGCATCCAAGCCCTAGCCGAGCTCTTGGAAGAACCATCAAAATTGGAAAGTGAAAGCTTTTCCAAAGCATGATGGAGCTCTTCTTGGCTGCCCCTAGGTCTTTGTCCAGCCCTATTGCCTCCATGTTGCCCCTACTTCCATGATGTGAATGCGAAAAAAATTCATTTGATCCCTAAAATGAGTAGGATAAGTCATGTAATCATCATATCCTTCAATAAGCTATCCTGTAAGGTGGGTTGCTCCTCCCTTTCTGAAATGGCTACTTCTTCTTGCAAAAAAATATGCTAGTTAGGCCTATGTGCAGCTCCTCCATTCCCCTTAGGGGGCTGCCCTGTGACGTTGTGACTTCCAGAAGCACTACCATCCACATTGGATGGCTTGTCACCCCTCATCTCTCTCATAGTGCAGAGGAATTCCTCCCTCCATAACCATTGCCATCTGCTCTTGGGTTTGTGTGTACCTATCAAGTCTTTCCTCCGGGTTTGTGTGTACCTATCAAGTCTTTCCTCCTCTCTATTTTCACCATCATTCCCTCGCTGATCCAAGTGATCTATTGCTTCATCTTGTTGATTTTCCTGAACCTTCTTGCTTCTAATGTGGTTAATGAATAAAGAGACAATTATGAGAAGCACATGATGTATTGATTTGTGCATCGATCTTATTTATGATATGCAAAATTGGTTACAGCAATTATGGGAAGTTACCAATTAGACATTAACTAATATTAAGTTAAGTCTTATTATATTATTTAACACCCCCTCTTAATGACTAAACTAGAGAACTCCAAATTTGTCTCGAAACTTTACAAAAAGAATAGAACCAAGAGGTTTAGTCATTAGATCTATCGACTGCTTTGTAGAAGCACAAAAGTGAAGAGCAATGTCACTAGAATCAATCGTCGAATGCAATGATGATGTATCTCGATGTGTTTGGTGCAAACATGAAAAACAGGATTCTTGACTAACTTCAATACACCTTGATTATCACAAAATAGTGGAGTAGGTGTAGATGAAGGAAGTTGCAATCAGCTAGAATCTGACGTAGCTAGTCTGCTTCACAATTGGCACTCACTGTGGCTTTGTATTCTGCTTCACTGGAAGAGAGAGCAACAATATGTTGAAGCTTGATCTGCCATGAAACAATTCTTGAACCAAAAGAAAACATATATCCGGTCGTAGATTTCTGAATATCAACAGATCCTCCCCAATCAGACCCTATATAACCAATCAATCTAAAATCTGTTGTCCTCTAATAGAGAATGCCAAAGTCAAGAGTTCCTTTGACATCGCAAAACATGTTTTGTTGTCTAGTGTGCTAGCTTCAGTTGAGACAAAAATCGAGAAAGGTAGCTAACAACAAAACATAAATCTGGTCGAGTGGTGGTAAGATATATCAAGCTGCCCACCAACTATCTATATAATGATTCATTGACCCGTGATGAATCATCATGAGTTGATAATTTCAGCCCTATCTCCATAGGTGTAGAAGCAGAATTACAATCCATCATTCCAAACTTCTTCAAAAGAGTAGTGCCATACTTAACCTGAGCAATGAAAATGGAGTGGTCATGTTGCCCGAATTCTACACCCAAACAATAGTGTTGGAGGCCTGAATCAGTCATATCAAAAGCAGTGCACAAATCTGATTTCATTTTTTAAATCGATGTCTTCACTACTTGTGATGGCAAGATCGTACATACACAATGAGTATAACAATGTCATCATCAGTGTTTTTGATATAGAGATTCGGATCAGATGGACTCTGTTTGAATCTAGAATCTTGTAGATGCAGATCAATTTTGATGTACCAGGCTTGAGGACCCTCTTAAGCCCATAAAGAGACCACCAATTTGCAAACCAAATGATCACGCCCAGATACTTGAAAGCCTTCAGGTTGCACCATGTATACTTCTTCATCCAAATCGCCATTAAGGAAAGCGCTTTTGACATCCATTTGAAATACTTTCCAACCGAACTGAGATGCGATAGAAAGAAGTAACCAAAATGTGACCATTTTTGCAGTAAGAGCAAAAGTCTCCTCATAGTCGATTCCCTCCTGTTGTGAAAATCCTTTCGCAACAAGATGGGCTTTGTACTTGTCCAAAGTACCATCAACCTTGCATTTGACTTTGTACACCCATTTGCAACCAATGGATTGCTTACCTGGAGGTAAATCCACCAATGTCCGGGTATTGTTTCTCATCAAGGCATCATATTTTGATTGCATCGTTGTCTCCCACTCAGGTTTGCCTTGTGCATCAGAATATCTCTAGGGCTCTGAAATAGTGAAAAGATAATAAGCAAGAGAAAAATACATACGCTCTTCATCATCAGTTGAATCCACAACTTTCCTGGCTGTCGAGACCATCTATGAGATTGAGGAAGATCACCCTCTCGTACATCCTTTAGAGTGGTGTAATACCACTTGGTCTCTTCTGTACCAAGGATTCATGTTCCTGTTGAACAATAGATGGAGAAGTGGTCAACTCAAGTTGACGACGTTGATAGACTAACGGAGTGTTAGCCATAGATTGTTGCACTGAAGACTGTGAGGGTGTCTCCAAAACATGTGGTTCCTCATCTTTCAGAAGGACAAAACTAGAAACCTCTAGATTATCAGAGATAGCTTGTTGATTACAAACAAAAAATGACTTTGTTTCTTTTACATCAACATCTCGACTAATAATGATCTTGTTTGTAGACACATCTATTAGTCAATATGCTTTGGATTGAGTACTATAACTAGCAAAAAAATATCGAGCACATTTAGAATTTAGTTTACTTTGTTTCTTAGGAATGAGAGCATATGCAGCAGAACCAAAAACACGAAAATGTGTTACCTCTGGTTTGATGCTGGACTAGGGTTCTTCCGGAGTGATGTTCTCCAAAGCCTTGCAGGGACTTCTGTTCAGTATATAGACTGTCGTGTTTACTGCTTCTCCCCAGTATTTATACGGCACACCTCTGTTGTGCATCATGGATCAAGCCATTTCCATGATTGTGTGTTTTCGCCTTTCAACCACTCCATTCTGCTGAGGAGTGTATGGGGTTGTTAGCTACCAATGAATTCCTTCCTTACCGCAAAACTTCTAAAATGCTTTGAAGTGAATTCTCCCCCATTATCGGATCGTAAGGTTTTGATCCACCGACTTGTTTGATTTTCTACAAGTGCTTTGAATTTTACAAACGTAGCAAAATAGTTAGACTTCTTGCTCAAGAAGTAGACCCACATTTTTCTAGAAAAATCATCTACGAACAACAAAAAATACCTTGCACCAAGAATAATAGATGGCTTCCAAGATGGCTCGCATAGATCTGCATGAACAAGATCAAGGAGGCCCTTTGCTCTCTAGGCACCTTCAGTGGGAAAAGGTTTCTGCTTCTGTTTGCCAGCCAAACAACCTACACATATCTTGCTTGACCTGGATAGTAGGCAATGCAAGAACCATATTCGATTTTTTGAGTTTGGCCAAATACTGAAGATTGAGATGTCCAAATCTCTCATGCCATACAACACTGGTATTATCCTCCACAATTAACGCATTCAAACTAACAGTGGCAGGATTGACAAGACTATGCAAGCCATTTTGCCCAATGCCTAGAGCTATGACTATCATTTTTGATATCAGACAATGCATTTCTTTCTTGAAAAATTTACTATAATGTGAAGGTTTTCAGTGAACTGACTGATTGATAGAAGATTTTTGTTCATCTTAGGTGTATACCTAACATTCTTGACTATGAATTTTGCATCATTATTCAGTACAATGTGTATATCTAATATCCCTTCTACAGCATGTGACCTACCATCACCCAAAGAAATTGAATCAAAATTTTTTTCTTTTGTAGTGAAATTAACATACCCATCTTTTCGACATGTAAAATGCCTTGATGCACCAGAATCAAAAAACCAGTAACTGGTAGACCTCTCATCGGAGCATGACGCCATGAGAGCATATTCTTCCTCAGATTCAGCTTCAATTGCTGCCACATTTGCAAGCCCTTTTGCCTTCTTGTTATGTGTTAGATCATATTGTCTTTTTTTGCATTATTTCTTAATATGACCAATTTTTTGACAATAATAACATTTTACCTTGAATTTTGGGGAAGAAGACATATTTGAATGTCTTTTCCATTTCCCTTTTGATTGGGTAGCAAATGCACTTTCTGATTGACCAGAATTGGGCTCACTGAAGTGTGTCTACCTGCATTCTTTTTGCAACAAATATGAACTCACCTAATCAAAAGTAAGAGTGTGACTCTCTGTCATCATGTGCAAAGCTTCCACAAACAATTCATAAGGTGTTAGGCTATTCAGAACAAAAGCCACCATATAATCGTCATCCACTTTTTTGTTGATGTCTGACAATTGGTCAAGGAGATCTTTCATCTGTAATAAATGTTCTGACAAAGACCCATCTTCTGTCATTTTTGTGAAAAATAAAATATTTTTCGAATAAAGTACTTGATTTTTTTTTGAAGTCTAATACTTGATCTAGAGACTAGTCCATAGTGCACTTTCTTGTGCAGTAGTTCAGATCTCTGAAATCATATCAACTGACACAGAGAGTTTTAACAAAAGAAGGGCTTCTTTATGACGTTTGTCATAATCGGCAAAATTCATTGCCGATCGTTGTTCTGTGTCAAGTATAATCTTGTCACAATCATGAAATTCTGCAGTTGTCAAGATTTTATGACTCCACACATAATTCTGCCCAATTAATTTTTGGGCCTCAAGAAGGACAAGGTTCTGGATATTGGACATTTTTCACTCCGAAAATAATTTTTAACCAATAAAATACTAACAAAATTCCAAAAAAGCTTAACTATTTTTATCTTTTTGATTTTGTGCAATTTTTCAACCACAAAATCAAAAAATTTATGAAAAATAAATTGTGAACTCACTAAAATTTTCAGAATTGATTGGAGATTATTGGTTTGTATCTGACGCATCTGCCTGTTGCATCATTGTTTTCTGTGTGCCCTTCGTTGTGGTCTTCTCCCCTAAAAAAACCCTACCTGCAATTCACGATTTTTCTCCCAAAAAAAAACTTTGATTGTGATTCGCGATTTCAACTCTGTGTTTAGTTTTTGTCTGTGTCCTTCCATGCATTCAAACGTGATTGTGATCTTTGACTTTGTGCTCGACTATGATCTTTAACGACATTGTGCCCTCATTGTTCCTAGACGCGTCACAACTGCAACTCTTCCTTGCGCCCTTCTGTGACCTTTCGTGCCCTTTTGTGATTTGACTGTCTTTCACCGTGATTGTCTTCCATGAAAAACTCTACCATGACTGGTCTGCCACGACTGTGTCTTCCATGTATGTCATGCCCTTCCACGAGCAACTATCTTCCTGTGTATGATGACTACAAACTTTGACTGTGAAGACCTTCGACGGCACAAAAAATTTCGATTTGGACTGTGTTGGCATTCCTCATGTTCGTACCCTAGAACCAGGTTTTCTTTGAACAACGAACTCTCGTACCTTTTCAGCTTCCTTGAATGGTGGCTTTGATACCACTGTTAGCAAATGAATGAAGAGACAATTGTGAGAAGCACATGATGTATTGATATGTGCATCGATCTGATTTATGATATGCAAAATTGGTTACAACAGTTATGGGAAGTTACGAATTAGACATTAACTAAAATTTAGTTAAGTCATTACATTATTTAACAGCGATATCACCCTTGTGCATGAATTACTTTGGAAACTCACAGCTAGCCAAAATATGACTCTCATACTACTAAAATATTCCAAAAGGAGGATATTTTATGAGTTCTATGTTGAACACACTATCTACTGAGAGGGGGGTGAATCAGTAGATGAGCTAAAACCTGGTTCTTAAAAATTTTAAACAAGATACAGAATGTATATGCAAAGTAAAGAACAAAAACATAGATCATACACACACATAAGAATGCTCAACACCATATTTTTACGTGGAAACCCAAAGGGAAAAACCACGATGAGAAAAACTGCTAGAAGCTACTGTTCTAATCCAGCGTCACAGAAAAAATGTCTCACAGACAAACCTCACTGTTTACATTCAAGAGCACCCACTCTAAGAAAGCATCAACTTCCTAACTGAGCATCAACTCAGTTTTTCTGATGGCACCAACCTATCAAAGAAATGAAGCTACAACTTCAGAATACAAACGAGATTTAGAATGAATTTTGTTCAATTTTTTGTTACAAGTCTTGTCTGTAACTACACCTTCACGATATGTGCCTTCTCGTCTTATCTACCTCTATCTCCTTGTGTCTAGATATCTTTTATATTGACACAACTTATTCACTTTGCCTTTTTTTACGCTATCTGCATATGTCCTTACTCGACAATCTTTGAGTTAACACTCTAACTATTATCGCAGCAACAGCAAAAGACCCTTTCGAATGTTCTGTTTGTAGCATATATAGACATGCATTTTAGGGTTTCTATCTGTAAATTGTTCACACTTCAACTGCTCTTAACCGGTTCAAGCTTTTGATCTGCATTCAATGTGACTTTTACTTTTTGTCTCAATTCATGTTTCAAACGGCAACGTTCAAATGTTTTACTATCTTTGGCATGTGCACTCCTACTGTTCTTAACTGCGCCGCTTTCTCGATCAATTAGATTGATTAATCTCGAAATCTGTGAAGAGATATCGAGTTCATCACCTGTTCCTTTACAGATAGTTAGAAGACATTAAATGCAGGGTTTTTATTTCTTTTTTCGCACCAAGTTCACGTTCTTTTCTTTGTTGGATCTTTCCTTATGACCTGTTCACACTTGTGAAATGTGCGTGCACTCGGAGGGTAATCTAGCTTTGCTTCGCACCATTGGATCTAATGCACAAATAAAGCGTGAGCTGTTGATCTTTTAAAGTAGCATGAATTTGAATTCTTGCTTTGCCATTAACCATCGAGCTTATTTTCTTCCCTTTTCGCATCTCGCTGCTATCTATATCATGGGTTCGCTTTCGCTCCTTTCGATTGTCCTCGATATGCTCGATCTTTACCCTTTGTATTGTGCGTTAAACTTCGGCATGTCAGCGTGATCTTATTTTCTTCGACATTCTTGTAACGCTCCTTGCAACGTCAATCCTTGAAGACTTGCTCATCTTTTAACCTTGTTTTAATTCCTTCGGAAGGTTCCTTTATACAAATTGTTGCGGGCCTTTGTGTCTTCGGGACAATTTTTGTGGACTTTTTGTCCGGGTCCATTTCATCTTGAAGTGTCCTCTAATTTCTCTGAAAGAATTCGTCATTGGTATTTTTTTGGAAGTGTCCTTCAAAAATCTTCCAACAGTCCTCATACTCTTCGGATTCTCTACAATCTACCTTCAATTTTTTTGCAAGTGTCCACATACCCTTTGCAACAGTCAAAAGATACCCTTCGGACTTTTTGAAAAAGTCCACTTGTCCTTCAAAACGTTCAAAAGATACCCTTTGGACTTTTTGAAAAGGTCCACTTGCCCTTCGAAACATTCAATAAATATCCTTCTAACTTTTTGAAAAGGTCCACTTGCCCTTCGGAACATTCAAAAGATACCCTTCGAACTTTTTGAAAAGGTCCACTTGCCCTTCGGAACATTCAAAAGATACCCTTCGGACTTTCTGAATGTACCCTTTGGACTTTTGTTAAGGGACAATTTTTCGAAAAGGACTTGACAATTTTTTCGAAAGAATTATCCTTGCCATTGTTTTCAAAAGAATTCCTCCGAATGAATTCTTCAAGACTATTTTGGGTTTTCCATCCTTCTTGACTTATCCCGATTGCCTCTTCTAGACCCTTTCGGGTTTTAGACATTACTTATCAACTTGAGAGAAGCAGTCCCTCTTCAAAATCCCGATTACTTCGTCTAGACCCTTTTAGGGTTTTACCTTTACTTTGCTTACCAACATAAAGAAGTAACGTGCATGCAAATCCCCGATTACCTCTTCGTTGGACCCTTTTGGGTTTTCCACAACGCTTAGCTTATAAACATAGAAGTAAAGCTATCTTGGAAACCCAATAACCTCCACTTAGACCAACTCCGGATCTTAACATTACTTTACTTACAAAGCATACAGAAGTAAAGTCGTTCCAGGATCCCGACCAAGTAAAGTCACTTCAGAACCCCGAATAACTCCTCTAGACCACTTCGGGTTTTTGACTTTGCTTTACTTAAAAACATGAAAGAAGTAAAGTCGTTCCATAAACCCGACCAACTTTATTAGACCAATTCGGAGTTTCGAGACTGCTTTACTTATTTTATAAGAGCACTTCACAAACCCGATTTACTCCACAAATCTGCTCGACTCAACATTTGGCATTAATGCATGATCAGATTCAATCTCAATGACATCAACCTTTGACATCAATGACAATTGCATGTTGCCTTAGATGGGAATGACAATTCTTCAGTCCTCAAACTGCTTTCTGGATCATGATATTCAAACTGTCAACTGTCTCCTTGCTCAAATTGCCAACATTCTAAAATTTACTAAAAATCCAAGCAAAATTAATAATTTCAGATTTATCACAGCAAATCCTAACTGCTATAAACCCTCCACAAATAGCATTAAAATATGGCGAATTGAATGGCCCAAGTAGGCAGACCTACAAGCAAGTTTTTCTCCCAAAAACATAGATTTTTATACAAACCTTAGGCGCCACCAATAGAGATAAACACATAATTATTTCCTGCCCTTACAATGCTGAAAATTAATATTTTCACTCCCCAATACAGCCCAATAATAATGAAACGTATTTCTGAATTTCTTATCTAATAAATATGACAAATTAGAATTCAATTTCAGATCTGAATATTGGATGAAATATTGAGTTCCTTCAAGGTAAAAATGCTGAAAATATTCCCAAAAATTAGGGAACAAATATAGAAAATTATCAACAATATTGAACACAACGCCCCTCCCAAATACCTCACAAATTTAGGAAAAATAGCATAAATATTTATATAAAAATCAAAATATGGTTTTGGCTCCAAATAAGCCCCAAAACCACATGGCCTAGCTCCACAACCAAGTCGCCCTAGCTGGAAATGGTAAATTCGAACACAAATCCAACGTAGCCCTCCAATGAGGGGTCTTAACCTGTCCAAGCAGGTTCTTAGGGCTTCCAACCCTAGTCGCCCCTTTCACAAGAAATCGGCTCCTCCCACAAGCAAGTCGCCAATCTTTCAATGTTGTCTTTTTGTAACAACCCCACTAGGTGCTAACTATAAATACATGATTTTTTTTAATTAAACACATATACTATAACTAGTTTACACTACGAGAATCTAAACAGAGATCATAGAAATTACTTAGAGTATAATAATTGTAAATGAAGCATGCCACATCTTATATCACTGAGCACTATCATCATAAGAAACACATCATAATATTAATATATAAAGTAATTATAATTTCCCAGCCACAACTGATACATGTCTATAGTCACTGTTGTCCATGTACAAATAATAACTACAGCTCATCATGACAATGTTTAACAAATACAATATAACATAATGTACATAAATAAGATACATGACTCCTCGGAGCATAAGTTTCCCCAGACTCTCTAGTATTTGTAACAATCTCAAGTGTCGTCTCAAATGTAGTACTATTGGGGGGAGAGCATCGTCCGAGCGCTTTTCCACACCAATCACGGACCAATGATCCCGTTCACTAATCCCATCAAAGAATGGCCCTCCCTTCACGGATGAGTAGATAGTGATGGTACGGGAATCCAGAGAGACAAGTTACTACCCGTGTGTTGTATGATTTATAAAACTAAACATGCAATGTATCATAGAAAATCCGTTCTATTGCAAGATATCGCACAAATATGTAAATCATACTCATTAAATGACAATGTCTCACTAAACATACTTAGCTAAAGTTTTAAGAATAATAAATAATAATGATCTATAGATCAATCAAATTCATACACACCACTTGATCGGATTGCTTTCATCTAGCATTGTGATGCTAATAAACCAATGAAGTCCATCTCACTCCTCACTCAATATCATCAATGCGAGATTGATCAACATAATTTAACCACAAGATTCATACAAGTTACATCCTACTACCAATCATATCACAGAACATGCTAAACATAGTAGTAATCAACGCATACATGTATTCCGTCAAACATAAATGAATCTTACATTATTATCTATCCCATACTAAAAATAATAACTATAGTTTTTACCACACGAGTAAAATACACATTTAACTACAAATTCCAACTATCACAATTAGTTTTCAAACATACTACACTCTATGATAACCTATATTATCATAGTCTAGTGTTTTAAGCATAACTACTAAGTAGCCAATATTCCAATGTGTTTTTGTAACAACCCCACTAGGTGCTAACTAGAAATACGTGAATTTTTTTTAATTAAACACATACTATAAATAGTTTACACCACGAGAATCTAAACAAAGATCATACAAAATAATCAAAGTATAATAACTGTAAATGAAACATGCCACATCTTATATCACTAAGCACTATCATCATAACAAACACATCATAATACTAATATATAAAGTAATTACAATTTGTCAGCCACAACTAATACATGTCTACAACCACTGTTGTCAATGTACAAATAATAAGTAACTACAGTGCATCATGACAATGTTTCCAATAACAAATACAATATAACACAATGTACATAGATAAGATACATGGCTCCCCAGAGCGTGAGTTTCCCCAGACTCTCCCATATCTGTGACAATCTCAAGTGTCGTCTCAAATGTAGTATTGTTGTGGGGAGGGAGAGCATTCTCCGAACGTTTTTTCACACCAACTACGGACCAACAATCCCCCACATTAATCCCATCAGAAAATGGCCCTCCATTTACATATGAGTAGATAGTGATAACACATGAATTCGGAAAGACAATCTAGTACCCATGTGTTGTATGATTTCTAAAACTAAATATGTAATGTATAATAAAAAATCCGTTCTATTAAAAGATATTGCACAAACATGTAAATCATACTCATTAAATGATAATGTCTCACTAAACATACTTTAGCTGAAATTTTAAGAATCATAAATAATAACGATCTATAGATCAATCATATTCTTACACACCACTTGATCGGATTGTCTTCATCTGGTATTGTGATGCTAGTAAGCCAATGAAGTCCGTCTCACTCCTTACTCAGTATCACCAATGCGAGATTGGTCAACATAATTTAACCACAAGATTCATACAATTTACATCCTACTAACAATCATATCACAAAACACGTTAAACATAGTAGTAATCAACTCATACATTTATTCTGTCAAACGTATAAATAAATCTTACATTATTATCTATCCCATACTAGAAATAATGACTATAGTTTTTAATACACCAGTAAAATACACATTTAACTGCAGATTCCAACTACCACAATTAGTTTTCAAACATACTACACCCATTTTATCATAGTCTAGTGTTTTAAGCATAACTACTAAGTACTACACTCAGTCATAAATACATAGAAACATAAACTTATGTTCAAGCAACTAATACAACAAAGAAAGTCTTAGTTTTCATGAACATCATATATTCTATTCTAGCATTCGCTATAATCTCAGGCGATGTACGCACGCATACATAAAATTCTACTGTCATAAAAATATACTATTCATAGTAATAACTCATACATATATTTAATTCGTTAAACATATATGTGAGTTTAGACGTAACAATCACCATTTGTTCCACCTGGATATAACATACTTCTAGACTGTAATTTCTAATTGAAAAACACTCTATGATATCCCACAATATCATAGATCATTGTGCATGAGCACCCTACTCAAACACGAACAACCAGTCTCACAATTTCAGAAATCAAAAGTCTCATAATCAAAAATAATAATTCAGCAAGTACGGGTTTATGCCACCCGAGTATACCCTATGCTCAAATTGCATACTACTATAACTTATAGGCACACCTCATGATGCACTATTGTATCCTATAATTACATTACTTAGTCTCTACCTAGAGTTCAAAACATGGCCAAAGTATAGACTTAGCCTCCTTATGGCCTTCATATATATTTCTTCGTAGTTAAACTATCAACTTATATAATTAGCTCATGTAGGTTGTATCTACAATGGATATCTCATTAGTACATTTCAACATGCTTTAGGAACCTGAGTAGATGTATAGCTAGTCTTACTCTTCCGGAGTTCATGACTTAGTCATAACAAATAATAAGCAACATATATTGCATAGGCATATACAACTACACAAATTAATCCACTCTAAGAAGGTTCTGAACACATGCTTTACCCAAACCATATTATAATATCAATATGCTTATAACTACATATGTGCCAATATAAAAAGCATAACAATCCCAAGGATTTACACGATAAGACAAGTTATTATGCAAGCTTGTATTAATATATCCTATAGATTTTAAGCCCTTAACATATAAAGCTTGCTCCTATTCATTCAGGTCGACCCCGCTAAATGTGGGTTTATGAATCGTTACTAAACTCAGGGTTATTGCTACATATAATATAAGCTCCTTAACATATATATGCCCAATAAGTGTAGCAATAGTTCACTTTAGTGCATGTTATTTTATGCAAAACAAGGTATATACCAACTACGTGTTAACGAATTGAAAGCACAGCTTATATGTACCAACACGTAATATTCTTTTAAAGATCAAAATAACCAAATTACCAACTTGTTCGATGTACTCAGCTACCAAAAACACCAGTTACCTCTAAACAAGCGCCAATTATTTATTTAGAGAAATTCCTAAGTTTTCCTGTTTTTCTATATCTTTAGCTTACCAATTGTCATGGAAAACTACTTTGTCTTTTCATGTTTATCTTTACCACAAAAATTATCTTAACTGATCATACGACAAAAATGCAACAAATCTCAGATCAAGGAAATTTATGCTCTTGGCTGTTGTAAATGCCTTTAGGCACTCAACCATGTGACATCATGTGTCATTTGTAAAATAGAATTGAATATCCTGCTAAATGCTTGCCAAAGGAAAATCACACCAAAAATCAACACCTTTCCCGACACCATGAAGAGCACTAATTGGCTGCCAAAGAACTGAGCAAGTGACCCAACGCTGAACAAGTGCATTGTGCTCCCAGCCATCCTTTCAATGTAAAGGTATAACGCATATTGTTTGTTGCCTAGCTAAAATTTCATAAATGCTTTAGTGTATATACTCAACAATACTAGAGTATATGGGGTACTGGGTTACTATGATGTATGGCGTATTGTTTTTTTAGGTATATATTCCCAATAGTTAAATGACTAGCTAAGTAACTTATACATGCTTTCATATTAACACCTATAATATGAATACATTTCTGAATACAATCAATGTAATGGTGTATACATGTACAACACGCCCTAGATAGAATTAGTACCTAGAACTTTCATCCTATTCTAGAGTGGCGCAATTGAAGCTAGGGTAAATAAAATTGTTGTTTACTCAAACCAAGTCGATGGCAAAAGTCTACCGAGTCACTGCATATAAGCTCGTTGCATATGAATACCAATCAAGTCAGATAGCTATCTATTAGAATCTTAAATAGTGTACAGATCAAATCGTTGCATTATATGATAGGTATATATATAATAGTTTCGTGAGTTTTCTAAGCTCCTGCCATTTATCCTAAATCGTTGTCTTAAAAATATAGATTGCTGTTTTTTTTATAACATGGATCGCTAAGCAATTTTTTAATACAGAGCGCTGCATACTCAAGGCAAGTCACTGCACATTTAACCAACAGGCTTACAAATCACTGAGCGTCAATAATATATTTCACTATATATGTGATAGTTATCATGAATCGTTGCATTCTCCTTTATACAGGTTATTAAATTGTAAAAACAATATCTTTATTAAGACCAGATCGCTGCTATAAAAATACAAGACTAAAGTCTTACTCACATAGATTGTCATTGCCTTTTGTTATATATATATAAGTTTTAATGGCCTTCCCAACTTCTATTCTCTGTGTTTTCTTTCTTATTAATTTAATTATATTTTTACATATAATATTTTATTAAGGACAAGTAGCTGGTTTTTACAGCTAATATGTAAGGCATTAGGACACATACATGTACATGCATTCAACTTATTGCTAATATATACAGATCAACTCAGACTTATCCGTTTAATCAATCAATTCTTATAGATACTCAATTCTTATGGTATACATAAGCCTAATAAACTATGATAGTCTCAATTCAAAACGCTTCAATTACATATATGGAATCACCACAATTTACAGAGATCAACACACAGAGAAATCTCATGAATTTTAAAACATTACCTACCTCCCTATGGCATTTGAACGGAAGTAGTGAACTCCGAAGATGAAATATTTTATCCGGCTCCATCTCTCCTTCTGTGCTGCTCTCCATTTTTTTTTCTCATTGCGCCCACATTTTATCCATTCCTGTATGAATTTCCTTTAAAGCTCTTGTTTTTTTTCCTTGTGCCACGCCCCTTCTATTTAACAAGTCTTGCTTTACAAGGTTTTCTCTTTTAATTTTTGTTTTATTCTAAATAATAACTTTTCATTATTTTTTTATTCCCTGATTTTGCTTTAAATTTGTTTTAAAAAAAAATTCGCTTCTTTCCATAAATGCAGAGATTTTCAAAGCTGCCCACTTTTTACGTTTTATTTTCTTTTCTTTTTCTAATAATATATTCCTCTAAATATATATAATTACTATTTTATTCTTTTTCAAATATCTTAATAATAATACCTTAATAATTGTGATGACTCACCCAGAATAAAGTCAATAATATAATAAATCGATAACCCGAATTTATTCTAACTATGCAAATCACGCACAATGAGTTCCATAAAATCATTAACTATGCTAGCAGACCATGAATAAACGGCTATCTAATGCAAACATCAAAATACATTATGCTAACCATTTTACTATGCATCTAACATGTGCTAGCTACTGTGGTGTGTGCAAGGTTCCACCCGGTTTCTCTGTCATACTTCGATATCTTCACTTATGTCACTTTCTCTGATGATGCTCTCCCTCTGTCATGCTCTAAGGGATGAATTCTACGTCAACCTCACAACAAGCAGGTAGTTAGACCATCTCAACATAATATAAATATATCATAAAATATAACTGAAATAGCAAATCAATATATTTGTAATGTAAACACATGCACTACAGCTAATTCACAGCAATGCAAACATGTATCCTAAGCAATATCCTATTGTTCCATAGCAGTATATATATCTCTAAGCTTAGTTAAAATAGCCAAATCCCAATTTGTCAACTATAAATATCCACAGATAATCAAATAGTTTGTTTAGCAAGGAATCAAGATGTAACACTTTTTGAATTTTTCTGAATATTAGGCTCAGATGTAACCTCAAGATGAAGTTGTCTTAGATGAAAAATGAGGGTTTGCATCCCCAATCCTTTTTGACCTGAAGGTTTTCGTCTCTAAATCAATAGCTCAAGTTTTTTGTGTTTAGTACTTTAATTTCCAAAATATATTCCAAGATGGCCTTTCAAATGAGCCCTCCATTGCCATTATACTCCCCCAAGGGGAGCGCCCAAAATGGAGGGAAATATCTTTTTTGATCTTTTTTCAAATTATAAAAAGAACCCCTCTTATAATCCACTTAAGTGGATTGGACACCCATAACCCTCAAAAGGCCTCAACTTAAGTGAGTTTATGACAATAAAGTGCTTTTTCAAATGTTCTTAAGAAAATCAAATGTTTCCCTTATTTTTTCTTTATTTCCCTTAGCCCTTGGGAAACTAAACAAGGCTAAAGGTCTCCAGTGTTGTCATGATCAAAAGGGGGACATTACAAGTATATCCAAAACAAACCAAACATTATCATAATGAAGTATCTTACCTAATGATAGACCCTTGGTTGTCTCTATGCATAACACAATTTGGATTGAAGCAAAAGGATCTATGTGCCCTTTACTGCAAGTCGTATCCTTCACTCAGTCGTATCCTTCACTCTGTCACCCTTTTTAGAATACTTTCCATGATGACAAGAATCTTGCAATGACATAGTAGGAAGCAACAAATCTGAAATATTTTCATACCTCAGGCTGCAATCAAAGTATTCACCTTCCTTTGTCAAATTAGAATTTGTTGAGACATCCTCAACATCTCTATCCTTGTCACTCAAAATTTTTGAGTCAGGATCAACATTCTCCATAGCATGCTTATCAACATGACTATCCTAAATTTCGATCATATAGGGCAATGACTCACCTTTCATCTCACTGAAAACCGCTACAGAAATTTGTGGTTCTTTTGTCTTATGAAGTGAAGAAGGAACTGAGCTAAACATCATAGTGAGGGCCTCAACTCTTTCCTACATTTTCTCAGATGCAGTTAAGACCTCTTACACAATTCCAATGGCCATATCCTTGTCTTTAATCACACAGATCTTTCGATTTCATTGTTTCCAGTGTACTCTTTACTCTTTGCAAATCTACAACAATGACTATGCTCAATGCTAACAAAATTTACCTCACCCATAGTGTTGTTCTTTGTTGTAGGTTGATCACTCTACAAGCGTAGAGTTAGATCTTCAGTGAACCTCTTCGTACTATACAACTTTGTTAGGACATGCACTTCTTTCTCTTCTGTTACCAACAGTTGTAATTCTTCAATCTTTGTTTTCCCTTGACTGAACTGTTGTAATTCAGCTAACTTTGATGTTGAATTCTCATCAATTTCTGCTACATCTAAAACCTTTTATGGTTCTTCCTCTTTGCTCATCATAATGCGAGAATTATTTTCCTATTAATCACTAGAAGTAAGTCCCTCAACTATCAAATATGGATTCAACTTCCTTGCACACTATTCAACAACATTTTTATCTACTGTATGGGCAACTACTGAAGTTTCCTACTCAAGACCAGCCAATAATACAAATAATAAGTGCTAGGAAATATCATCACTCTCATTCATAACTAGAGTCATAATTGTCTACATTGAAGCTACTACATTTTCCGTACAAATTTTACTAACAGCGGCAAGGAAATGTTGAAACATTTCAATAATAAGATCATCACATTCAAGATTCAACATCACAAAACATGACTTGAGTTTTGCCATAGTTTCTAGAATTGTGACCCTCCTAGCAAAAGGAATTTTGATGTCATCTAGACTTTGAAAACAATCCACAAGCAGCTGAAATATCTCCCTCATGGTTTTGTTGTTGTATGGCTTTTCGGGAACTATCATTCTTGTAATTTCACGAATACAAGTGATAACTCCAAGTCTCACATTTGGATCTGGGTGTCTCAAAAGCTTGGGCTTAGCCAAATGAAACATCGTTGGATTTATGACCCACTGCATAATCTCATAATCTGATTGTTCTACCATGCATAGACAAATTTCCACTTCCTCCAAAATGTTGAGTAGAACATTTTTTGAATGAGGTGGCTGCTCCAGTTTCTTCCCTACCTCGTAAAGCTTTATTCTCAAATCATCTTTCCTAATTAACTCCATGATTTCATAGGCTATGCATCAGATAGTAATTGCAAAAGATTTATTTCCCACTAGTTGGCTGAAAATTAGCTCTGATACCACTGAAATATCATTAAACGGATATTTTAAATAATTTCGGATTTACCGGAATCCCTTACAATAGAAAATAGGATTCTGAATTTTTACTTAAAACTCTTATAGCTGAAAATCAAATGGTTGTATTTTACTGATAAAACCCTTGCAAATTTTCGAGTTTTTAATAAATAATTTCAGCCATGAATAAATACAATAAACAATAATTTTTGTGGAATTTTAGATAAGATAAGAATTTTTATTTATTTTCCTTACTAAAAAATTCAAAATATTACAACAAACTATAACAGCATAAATATTAGCTTAAAAGTAGCCCAAATGATGACTTCACCTTTCCAAAGTGTGATGTCAGCCCTAAGGATGGTGAAGTCGGTCCTTGAGTTGATGTTCTCGCTGCATCAAATGATGCCCTAGCTGATATGGCTGATCCAAAAATATCCAATGCTTCCCTGGTTGTGCTAAAAATGCAAAAATTTGATGGTTGATGCCCAATTGCAACCCTCGAATGGAACCACCACAAATACTGGAGGGTTTTCATTCTCTAGCCTGAATCCACCAGAGGGTTTTCGTCCTCTAATGCTGAAAGCTGAAGCAAACTACTCAAAACTTCACAAATTGAAAAGATGAATGGCAAAATAGACTACTTTTCAAATGAGCCCAAAGCCTTTCTTTTATAGAGACTTTTGGAAAAATAAATTATTATTTTCTACTTTCTCATTTTCCCAAAAATATAATTCAAATTGACTTAGGAACCTTTTAAATAATATCACCTTGTACCCCATGCCTAGTGTCACTTAATAATATCAATTTAGGCCCTCTTTTAAAAACTCTTTACTGGACTTAAACTTTTAATAACAAAATAATATTAAGTTGTCATTTTAATAAAGTAAGTCACTAGAAAAACTTAAAATATTATTTTTATTATTTCCTTAGCTTATTTGAAAAAGAGGACATGAAAGACGACATGACAAACTTTAAGCTGCTAATGGAAAAGGATTTAATCACTCTGCGACATTCCATTGAAATCCCTAATCATGATTCTATTTAGGTGGGCGAGCCTATTCATATCTAATAATTATGAAAATCTCCATGCCTCGATTTGCCTTAATGTAATTCATGGTTACGAGATGGGAGGCGGCTCATGTGAAGGGCCTTTAAAGCTCGTCACAACCCCCTATGCCCACCATTTTAGACGGATAGTGACAAGTGGGACGAGCTTGAAGGCCCTCACATAGGTATGTGTCTGCATCTCATTTCTTTCTTGAACTTCCGGTCTGATTTGTTTGTTGTTTGCACCTTTCTTTTAAAGAGATATTGGTCTTTCTCACTCTGGTATCGTGATCCTAGGTGAGTGTTTCTATTTTTGAATTTGCACAAAAGGCAATCTCTTTCCCATGTTGCAAATATTCTCCTTTCCTCTTCTTTAACTCCTCTATTGCGGCTTTTGCTTGAGCTTGATATCCTTTGTTGCATCCAAAATTGGAATTTCCCTTGGTTTAATTTCTACCTTTCTAGTTGCTTGCTCTTTAGGATCATTTGGTGGGATGGTCTTTTTCTCATCACTTTGGAGGTTGCAATTCATTCAGTTTCTCCTCAAGCATACTAAAAAGGGGTTTCTTCTTTTCTGATTGTATCCACAGAATATCTGCAGCTTCTAGCATGGATACCTCTGAGAAGATTGCAAAGTATTCGAGGAGGACTCAATAGAGCAAAGGGAAAGCAACGGCCATGAATACAATCAAAGAAATGCATAGTGATATGTCACATAATTATCCTTAAATAATATCCATAGTTCTTTTATGGGTTTAGTCAATAATCTCAAGTTGAAGCAGTTGTTGAATGTTGGTGTTTTGATCGATAAATTCATCCATTCCACGGCTGAAGAGGCCCTAAACTTCTGGAAGAACACTCTGTGGAAGGCATCCAAGATGAAAAGTTACTGAAGCACATGGAAACCAATCTCTTCAAAGCCCAGCTGGCTGCCAGGATGGGGGAAGGCGCCTTGGTGGTTAACATTGTGCAAGCCATTATGGACCCTGGCCAATCTACTCCTCGCTTGGATACTTTGAAGGTGGCTCAGCTTATTGGAATTTGGGGCCAACAACAATCCTTCCATCCATGAGGATGTGGACCAGCTAGACCTTGATTTGGGGCTTCGGTTGGATCAGTTATGGTCCTTGGTGAAGACAATGACTTTTGAACAGGTTTCTTAGGGGCAAAAGCTTGATACCATCTGCTTCTCTCTTGGCATTCGCAGTCCAAGCTTCTCAGCTGGCCGAGACACTTGCAGTGATGGTTGTTGAAGATGATGTGCGAGATCGTGATCCAACCCTGATGATTTCCAGTGATGATGATTCAGCTTAGTTCTTTCTTTGTTCCTGCTTCGGCCTGTCAGCTTTGTAATCACTCTATTACTGCTTAGCTTTTGGAAAATATGAGGTTCCTTCTTTAGAAGTGGTCCTTGTTGTTGTACTCAACGCTGTCAGGTTTTCATTTATTGTTATAATAGACAGGCTGTTGTCCCTTTTTTGACCAATTAAAAAAAAAGCATTGGTTATTAAATATTAACTTTGAGGAGTCCTGGCCGCATTAAACTTAAAAATTTATTCAAAATTTAATAAATATAGTAGGTTTTGACAGTGCATAAATATATTGGTCAATAGTTACCAAAAAAAAAAATTTTAATTTTTAAATTTAATGATTAAATTTTCATTTCATGAGACTTATGTATATTATGGTTAATTTTGTTACTGTCTAGAATTACTTTTTTGTACAGCCGTACCATACCCAGGGCAAAACAAATCAGTGAATACCCGATCCCTGTATTTGTACCCAAACCAGTACCAGAACCAGAAACTTAGCCAAGAAGCCTACTGAACTAACCTTTTCAGAGTTGAGAGAGAAATAATAGCTAACACTCGCCTTCTTTACGACATGTATGTGATTCATTAAATACAACCCTATTCCAAGTTTGTTTTCAGCATGCTCTCGCTTCACTATTTGCATACATTTAATTTGGCCCTTTAAGATTGCAATTTATTAGGACAAAAAGCATAATTTTTATCATCATTCACGAAATATTTTTTAATTTTTCATCCACTATATAAATGGGTTTGAGCATGTGCTAAATGCAATTACTTTAGGCTTAAAGGCAGTAAACTTGCTAGGGTAACTTGCCGGTTTTATCTTTCAACACTTTACATAAGGGTGTACAATGCCAATGCAAATTATAATGAAATAAAATTTGCCGATTCTATAAGATCTATGAACTTCCTATGTGACCAAACTTCAGATATGGATGCGACAAATCCTATAAAATGGTATTATGATAGTTAACATTCTACCTCAGGAACTTCCATTGAACCATTGTATTTAGCCACAAGTTGAGATGCAAGGCCACCCACATCCTCTTTAATGAAATCCCAGGCAGGGTTAAATCGCTTATCAACCTTTGCGTTGGCTTCAGAAATGTTTCTCTGGTACCTTACAAGAAACAATTTTGGCACGTCCTCTTCTTCTTCATATCTTCTTGGTCCACATGTTTCAGACACATTCTCCGAACTCAAGTAGAAGAAACAGTATTTCTGCCTCAAATAAAAGAAAACCAGTATCAGAAACAATGCAGAGAAAAGTCTTGCCCAATAGAATTATTATAAGCTAGTATCAGTAGGTTAACATAACACTTAAAGATCTGTTGCAAAAAGCAATTATTCATTTCCCTAAAATTGTGTATGTTCTTGATTTTATTGTTATTTCAATGTCAAATTTCAAGAAAAAAATCAGTTTGTCAGAACCATTTTAAGGGCTTCAATAGGCTGCTAAACCTGATGCAAGAACTCATATAAAAAGTGCTCCGACCCAAAGAATACAAAATAAATAAGGCTGTAATGTACAATTTAAAAAAAAAGATCAATGGTCTGTGTTGAGTGGTATTCAATAAGTGGGACGACAACCTCTCCATGTTAAATCTGTTCCAAAGATTCAGAAACAAGATACAAGATTCTACTACTTAGAAAAGAGTTATTTCAACTATTAAAAAAAATTGCAGGTCTCCATTAAATTGCAAGCATGTCCAAATCATCAAGAAAGAGAACAGTGAAGATAAATATACGATCAAATATAATGTCATATGCTGGATATAAGTGGTGATATTTCTTTACTATTTATTACTAAGATTACATCAATTATTGTTTTTGTACTTCGAATCATCCTCCATATAGGTGTCATTTAAATCCATTGGTTGAAAACACACAATTTTAATGGTCTATGGCCGTGTATGCATGTGTATCCAATGTCCATTATTTATAATTCACGGAAGTATACATCGCTGCAGTCTGATAACTTAATGTTTTCTGGTTTAGAAATGGCAATCTCAAAGGTTAAATACTTGACTGGGATTTAAACAATTAATGATCATTTCAATTAAATCTTCCAATAGGACTTCACAAAATGGCAATAACTCCACTTACTTTCTGGGCAACCCCATCTAACCATGCTAAAGTAAGACGTTTTGCTTTGAAAGCATATGCTGCAGCTAGTGAAAAAGCTGCAGAGGATATGTTGACCGTATCTGTGGTGACCTCATTTGTAAGATTGTCCTGAACACTGCGCAAAATCTGCAAGTCTGTCAGCAAGACATGACACAAACAAGCCTAAAAAAAGTGATTCCATCATAAATGGTATGAAAAAAAACAAATTCAAAAATATATAAAACAACTGTATTAGATATATAACTTACTTCACGCATTTTACTGAGCTTAAAGCCAGGTTTTCCAGCAATAATAACGCAATACCATGGAAATGATCCATTGCCAGCTAGAGAGTAACCTCTAGGATCGCATCCAAGATTCATAGAAGTTATGCTCCTAAGTTGCGGGAGAGCTGCAAAATGATACACCACTTAAATCAAAATAAATTATCCAAACTACATATCAATTATCATTATCTATTGTTGTATTCTTACTATTTTGACCTTGCAAATACTTTTCTGTTTCCATCTTTTCCTGGAAATGCTCAATCAAACATTACCATGGTTAAAAGTATGCTCCAGAACACAAATGAATGGATATTTAAAAAGAGTATGCTCCAGAACACAAACGAATGGATGTTTAAAAAGAGTATGCTCCAGAACACAAACGTGTGGATTTTTAATTGACATTTTTAAGTCTTTGACAGATATGAAATAAAAAAGGAAGAACCGGAAACTTTATGCTTTATGTTAGGACTAGTTACCTAAAGGTAGAGTAGATAAAAATGCTTGTTCTGAAATTGAATTAAGCACATAGATACCATGTTTTCTCAGATTTAAATAATGAAATGAAATCTAAAAACAGGATATATTGTTTCTTACAATATCCATACAAAAATAGCTTTTGAAGTTCATACTCTTTAACTACCCCTTAAGGTTTTCTCTTAGAGACACTGTAAAAAAGCTGAGAAGCTAATGCTGTTGTTTATATTTGAAGACTTTTTCCTATCAGCTCCTTGCAGATTTTTACTTTTTCACTACCTCTTTGAGATCCTTTTTGTTGTTGTAGTGAATGTTTATTGTTATACCTTATAGAGGTTTTGATTATATCTAGATCATACACAGATAAGAAATAATTTGAGCAAGAGCTCGATGCCAGATTTGTTCAGCTTGAACAAATGCTAAGTGATGTGAAATACGTTTTTATATTCAACAGATTTTGTCTGAATTCCAAAGTAGACACATATATCAAGACAAAAAATAAAAGTGCAGTGAATGCAATGCAGAAAAAAAATAGACCATTATCACACAAGCATATACACAGAAGAAGAGATACACACACACAACACTCATACGTTCACATCGAACTCACTGTTACATAAACAGCCTTGCTAGTTTCACTCCAACCAAAAGTTACTAGCCTTAGACCTTAACATGCCAGGAATTAATCAGGAAAGGGCACAATTATCCTGTCCCCTTCTCCCTCATACAGAAACATTCTTGTATAAGACATAGCTCTACTAACAGAAGAGGGACTTGAGAACTATTTGCAAAACAAACATAAAGACCAGTCATTGAAGCAAGGAGCACCACATATCAGAATATATTCCATCGAAAGACAGAAGAGGCAGTAATTATAGATGTTGCAATGAGAAAAGATGTAAGAAGGAACATATAGACATTCAAGGATAAAGCTCTTTTTACAGATTTATGAAACTCCACCCATTCTTCCAAGAGGCTCAGAGAAACTTTACCAGGCACCTGGGCAAACATAACGGGTAAGGTGGAAACTTTGATAGGACCAAGATGTTACTTAAAAATCTTATTTGCAACCACAGGAGGCTGAGAAGCCATTTAACAAGGGGAACAATGAATCACGAACAGAACTCATTTCTTTATGAAATATTGAAGAATTTACTTTAACAATTTCAGAAGCTTACTGCTCTTAAGGCTAAGGGATATACTCTATGAGAAATTGTAAGTTTTTCTAACCTCACAATGAACAGAACTATCAGAAACCACATCATAATTTGTGTTAATCTAGCCCTGGAGCTCAAATCCAGACATATCAAACTAAGAAGGGTGCATGTTAGGAAAAAGGACTACAAAAAAATACTCTTTAAATGTAGGAGATGATATGAATATCAGAACCAGCAACAAATCCTGCAAAAAAACAATGCTTGCACACAACACAAATGGAAAAGACAGGCACCCCAACTGTAAATGCAGGCAAAAGAGTGAACGTAAAAAGCACCAGGAAATGTAAGCTCTCAAGGAGATACTGTAAATGGCATTCCCTCAAGGAAAAACTACCCAATAACTAAAATCCAACGAATACCTCCTAAAGAATCAATATGGAGTTAATTTACTCTCATAATCAATTTCAAGCACTCGGAATTGTTAGTCAGTTCTTGGATGCTGCACTAGAAGATGTCCAAATTGAATAGTAAAAAAGAAAATTGAAGCACGGTAGCGGCCAATGGAAACCACATATCAGAATATATTCCATCGACAGACAGAAGAGGCAGTAATTATAGATGTTGCAATGAGAAACGATGTGAGCAGGAACATACAGACATTCAAGGAGAGAGCTCTTTTTACAGATTATGAAACTCCACCCATTCTTCCAAGAGGCCCAGAGAAACTTTACCAGGCAACTGGGCAAACATAAGGGATAAGGTGGAAACTTCAGTACGACCAAGATGTTACTTTAAAATATTATTTGCAACCACAGGAAACTGAGAAGCCATTTTACAAGGGGACAATGAATCATGAACAAAACTCATTTCTTTATGAAATATTGAACAAATCTCTTTAACAAAGAATTGTTAGCAATTATTATTCTGGCAACATAATTTTCCCCGCCAATTAAAATTTCGGAAGCTTACTGCTCCTAAGGCCAAGGGATATATTCTATGAGACTGAAATATCCCTAAACGGATATTTTAAATAATTTCAGATTTACCGGAATCCCTTACAATAGATAATAGAATTCTGAATTTTTATTTAAAACCCTTAGGGCCTTATAGCTGAAAATCAAATGGTTGTACTTTAATGATAAAACCCTTGCAAATTTCTAAGTATTAAATATATAATTTCAGCCATGAATAAATACTATAAACAATAATTTGTGCAATTTTACATAAGTAAAGATCAGAATTTTTATTTGTTTTCCCAACTAAAAAATTCAAAAAATTACAGCAGACCATACCAGCATTAATACTGGCCTAAAAGTAGCCCAAATGATGGCATCACCCTTCCAAAATGTGACATCCACCCTAGAGATGGTGACATCAACACTTAGGATGGTGTTCCAACTGAATCAAATGATGCCGTAGCTGCTGTAGATGATGCCCTCACTGATATGGCTAACCCGAAAATGTCCAATGCTTCCCTAGTTGTACTAAAAATGCAAAAATTTGATGGTTGATGCCCAATTGCAGCACCTGAATGGAATCACCGCATAAGACTGGAGGGTTTTCATCCTATAGCCTGAATCCACCAGAGGGTTTTCATCCTTTGATGCTGAAAGCTAAATCAAACTACTCAAAACTTCACAAGTTGAAAAAATGAATGGCAAAATGGAATACTTTCCAAATGAGCCCAATGCCCTTCTTTTATAGACACTTTTGAAAAAATAAAATATTATGTTCTATTTTCTCTTGTTCCCCAAAATATAATTCAAAGTGACTTAGGAACCTTTTAAAATAATCACTTTGTACCCCATGTTTAGCGTCAATAACATCACTTTAGGCCCCCTTTTAAAAACACTTTACTAGACTTGAACTTTTAATAATAAAATAATATTAAGTTGTTCTTTTATAAAATAAGTCACTGGAGCAACTTAAAATATTATTTTTATTAATTCCTTAGCTTATTTTCAAAAGGGGACATGACAGCCCGCCTTTTCCAAAGATTGTTTATCCTCAAGCAATGCTAGTTCACCTCATGACTCCAAATGTCAGGATCCCAAATCAATTTTTTTGTTTCTTCCATTCCTCCTTGTGATGTAGTTGGCTTTTGTTGCACTACTTTGATATAATTAGGAATTGGAAACCCTGCACCAAGTGATGCTTCTCCAACAGTCTTATTGAGTGAATCTATAATAATTGAATCATGAATCAGCTAGGATCTAAAAAGAGTTTGTCTTCAACTTGAATATATTTATTGAAAGAAGCATAAACCTCCTTAAAATGTGCAAACTTACAGTTGTTCATGACTGATAACAGTAGCTAATGATCTGAAATTATCAAAACTGGTAACATGACACTAGAACAGCAACTGCAAAACTGCATATCCACTCGTATGAGTGCAACTGAAATAATGTGGTCTTTTATGTGATCTCCAGTGTCAACATCAATTTTTGAGCCGGTGCTAAATATGTACCAAAGTTTTATCATTACAGTCTAACTTGTAGCTTGAAACAAGCATAGGAAATTATAAGAATAAGGTACCACTGCTGCAGAAGAACAAACTGATCAGAAAGTCCCGAGTCAGGCAAAAATCTTCAAATCCAAACACTAACTTTAATGTGATCTCCAGTGTCAACATCAATTTTTGAGCCAGTGCTAAATATGTACCAAAGTTTCTTTCCACCAGTGTTATCAACACCAACGTTTAGTTTGACTCTTGTACTCAATGTCAAACATCAGCACCTTAATTCGGTGGTTCCTACACTTTCCGATTCCAAGGCACTTGAGCACCAAAGTTCAGTAAGCAACAAAGCTCTGCACATTTTGCAAGGCTAATGTCATTTTCAGATCCAGTTCTTGTAACGGATGATAACTGAACTACTTCAACTTCCAGTCAGCGCCAACCTCTTGATTTGTACCTTATCTATATGGATGTACCTCAATCCCTTTAGCTTATTCTTTGCTTTCAGAAGGTTCTTTTTGTAATCAGTCATACTCTTCTTCATGCCAAGGATCTTCGCACCTCTTTACAGAGTACTTATGTACAGAACCATTTCAATTAATTATAGGCTATAATTACTATGTCATTGTTCCAAGTCTTCTTACTGTGCACTCTGATATGCAAGCATTTCATACCCTTGCTTCTGTCCTATAACAAGAGATGTCACATTCACTATGTTGTCCCCTGGAAGTTTCCTTGGATCCGAATTAGTCATACCAGAGCACTGAACACCCAGTTCTCAAGATGAAAATACAGGAAGCTTAGGATTCTTACTGACAATTTCTCCATGTACCTTCCCACTCGCTTTGAATGGTTTCAAATGGCAACTGATTCTAATTCAATCAATACTCATTCACAGTGACCAAAACCACCGGCAGGAGAAGGCCAATGGGTAGACTATTAACTAATTCTCCAATCTCTTATACAAATTCATTTGGATGTTATTTATAGTCAAACCTGTATATAGTTTTTAACTAATAAACTGAGGGGCCACACATTTTATCTTTTTTAATTTAAGCACGTACAGATATGGGATACCTAATAATGCAACAAAAAACAAACGCATCCAACTTTTCTGAGGCCTTATAATTGCAAAAACATTTAAAAATTTTTTGAAATTGAAAATAACATTTAATATTTTGTTTTCAAAGACATGAAAAAAAAGTGGTTAACAGGTGGCTTTATCTACAGAGAGTATGCCCCTGCAAAATGCGAACTCCAGGGTCTCCAGCTCTAATCCAATACTCCTTGCAATCAACACCTCACACTTTTTGCATATGTTTTGAACATTCAGGTGCCATTATGCCCACAGATGACATTATCACTGTTCACTATTGTTCTGAGGGATTCTGACCATTTCCAAATATATAACTTCCATTGTACACGTAATTTTTATGGGAAGATTAACCTGAAGATTGCGATTCATTACCAACAAATGACACTTGAATCCTATGAAATATTTTGTCACTTTATAATTATGTTCCGCTAAATTTCCAGGGGGGTGGGGGCAAAGAATCAACTTATACAAAAAGGGGATGCCTATAAGTATCCCCACAGCCTAGGAAAACGGGGATGGCCAAGAAGACAGTTATACAAAACAGTGGAAAATATAAAATAGAAATTACAAATAAAGATGCATTTAACAATACACAAATTGAATGTAAACATTCATTTTTCTTATTAACGGTAGTGCTGCCTGATGAGGTAAGGTGCATAATGGTAACAAATCGACATACTCTGGCCATTTCAGTGGTTATAGAGTAAGAATTGATTCATATGTGGGTGCAGCATCAAAATAATGGAAGGACAAACCCACTTCTAAAAAAAAGCTGGATTGACAACAAATATTAACTCTGCAAATGCCTTTTCAGGGTTCATAAAGTCACCAAACAGGAACACTCTTATTGATCGTGGTTGCAGGATACCAGTTCATCATTATAGAATGTTGCAAGTTGTGAGATTGTATGCCTTACTTGAGAAATTGTTAGCATGTTTTATAACGATAATACATAGCTGCCTATGTATTCATCTATGGTAGCTGTTTTATTTAATATTTTCTAATGGTGTTGTAATATGCTGCCACAGTGTCAAGGCATACATTTAGGTTCTACTAGCACTGGTGTCATGTTGCATCAAGTTTTTGTCGTAGTTAGATGCTCATATCTAACTCTTCACAATTTGAAGGATGTGCACATTCAAGAAAAATCAGATTGCAGCTTGTTGCTGAATAGTGTTTAGAGTGAATACAGCACAAATGGGTTAGGGTTAGATTTAAATTTTAGGTGTTTCTTACATTTGTTTGATCCCCGCATGGAGACCCATGGGGGAACATGGGGGGATGGAGACAGAGAACACAGTAGGGGTGTCCTTGAATCATCCCTTTTAGCAGAGAACAGCTTAAGAACATTTCCCCACCCTTGTTTGCAAGGAAAATGAGGGCCAGGGGTGCATCGCCATGGAACACGGCTTTAAAGTGTATTGGTGGTAACAGAATTCATGGATTCTCAATCCAATGACACCATCTGGACCTTGTATATTGTATCAGGCTTTTAATAAATCCCATACTTGTATGAGAAACTTAATTACTTTATAGAAATTCAGAATTTGGGGCTTTTGCACGACAAATTGCACTATACAGGCCTCAAGTTATATGGTTTTAAACCAAATCCTGAAAAATCCTATTTAAAAATTCAATATTTCTGATCTACAGCATACATGTCTCAAAGATCATGATTCCCAATCTCGAACAATGTTTTTCAGAATTTAGGACTTCCAATCTATGACATATACATGATTGTTATACCTAAAATATTATGATTTTCAAATCCCAAGCAAATCTAATAAGAATTTGGAATTATCAACCTAACAAATATCGTATATGCAATAGGAATTCAAAATCTTGTGCCTCAGAGATGCCAAACCCCAAATTCAGACTAATTAAAACCAAAAGTCTGTCAAAGTGGGTGACATGATGTATCACACTCAAGGAGGGTGGGCAGTTTAGTGATCTTGTGTTGGTCAAGCAGGAATATATATATAGCACCGGGAGTAGGAGGAATAAGGTAAGAACTTACATTGTGAACATAGCTTTCATAAAAATTTGATAATGTATTATTTCGAGATTTTTCTTAACAAAGAGGTGAAAAGCTTATATAGCTTTCCATAGAGTGGTTACGGGGCCCAATTACTATTCCCATGAACCAACTATTTATCACTAACAATTGAACTAACAAAAAAAAAACATAATGCAGATACGTTTGGATCAACCGACCCAACAGACCCCTTTGATCCCACAAGGGTATAGAAGATATCCGGAGCTATGATTGTGAAGTCATCCAAAGTATCCTCCGCACCTACAACTGGCACGCTGTACATCCTGGTGCTGATCAAAACCGATGTCGTTTCATACAAAACCCTATCCTGTGAGTTGTGGCATAAATGCTGATGAACACAATCAAGGCCTGCCCATCCCCTATGATCATTGTACTGTACTGTCATAGAACACGATCAAGACCTATTCAACCAGATTAATCCACATAAGGTCTCAAATAGAAACCCATCCAAGTGACTATTTAGTACTGTGCATAGCACATCTCCCTAATGTCCAACAAATGTTGATAACCTTTGCTCAACACTAAAGGTGCTAGTAACCCCTGTCAACTCATACAATCACCGACAACTGATCGAAGGCCATGCAATATCTTCCCCCACAGAACCAAATCAAAACTACTCTATCTGCTCCTCATTAAGTATATCAATGAAGTGAAAAAACTAAAATTGAAATTGAAATAAGCATAATACTGCTACCAAAATTGTCATTCAAACATTTGACTCAAACTCCAAGCAAATAGCTAATTGGAGAAGGGGATTAGTTCTCCAGCCTCCAACAGATCCTCCAACCTCCAGTGTAACACTTATATTTTATCGATCACAAGGATCCTGATAGACTTGTAAAGGATGTTATGTTCTCCAATAACACAAGCATGAGGTGACACTATAAAAATAGTCATGTTGAAGGTCTCGTTTTCCATGAAGTATTCCGAGCCAATTTTTTCAAACTTTCAATTACAATCAGCAGAGTAATACACAGTCGTTAGGATTAGCCTTAAACCAAAACGATAACTGAAGCAACTCTAACCACAATGTACACCAAGATTCCGAGGAGGCAAAGGTGTGAGCATTGGTCAGAGGATCTGAATGCAGAAACAGAGCTAGAAGGAACTCTAACCAAGAATGGCGCCGATGATGGCAAGCATATGGTCCGAGGATCTTCTACTACTACAAGTATTGAACGAAACTCAACACCAAGTATGTGCTACCCAATCTAGTATAGAGTGAGGCGACCATATGGTGGAGTACTAAGAATTACAATGCTTAAAACAAACTCAACACCAAGTATGTGCTACCCAATCCAGTATGGAGTGAGGCGACCATATGGCGGAGCGCTACGAATTACAATGCTCTAAAGGGAACTAAACAAGAATGTTGAAATACTCAACGTCAAGAATGTGCTTTCCAACCCGAAAGGAAATGGAAGCTACCATATGACGGAGATGTAGAGTATTACAATGCAGTTTTCGAATATAAGATCAGCATTACAAATTATGATTAAGCAAGATTAAAGAACTATTGTCAGTACTACTGCCAGCTTACAATATGATCAAAAATTCGCCTGCCAAGAGCATGGAATTAAAACCATTCAACAAGCATTTAAATAGAGAATCCTCCTTGCTTAATGGAACACCGAGACTGCTTTCTTTTCTCCACAAAACACAGATTCACAATTCTGGTCTGTTCTGATTTGCACCTTTAAATGTAAAACCAGCACCCTGAGATCACACTAAAATGGACAAATCTCTCACCCAATTCATCCTATTGACGTGAAACAAAAATCAAAAGGCCCTAATGATGAAGGCACCCAAGATTGGAACACCAAACAGACCCAAAAGTTTCTATATAATTTATGCACGAATCCCAATGCACACACAGGGAGTACAATCCAGCAAGGGGGTGATTTGCCTTTAAAAATCACAGCAGTCATTAAAAAATCTACAATTCACAGAAGAGGGGTGCCCATTACAAACAAAGAGATAGAGCCAATACCCACAATGAAATTTTTTGTCTTTTTTTTTTATGAACAAAACACAACCTGCTGTAATGAATATGACAGTCCTGAATTTCTCATAAACTGATCTATAAAACACACACTGAATATAATGCACAAATCCTACATACAAAACAATCAAACTACACTATCTCACCACTAGTCACTATCTTTCAAGCGAGAAGCAATGCCAAGCTAGGAGGCTTTCATTCCTAGAAGCAATCCCAAAGCCAATCCGGCAGCATAACATTCCTGTAGCTAAGATGATCCAAGTGAAGACCAATGGCTTCCTTTTATAATTTCCGTTTTACCCTTCTAGAAACCCTATCCTCCAATAGGTGGCGTCCAACTTAAACTTGGATTAAATATTCAATAAGAATTATAATTAATTCTTTCAATGAGGCGCCCACCCCATAAAGAACATCTTTTTAAAACAACTTAAAGTGAAGTTGCTAGGCCAAAGGGAAAGTCAATGTTAAAATATAACATTAAAACATGACTTAATTAAAATAATTCGACTTATCTCTCCATTTGTGCCCCCAAAGCCCAAAATTGAGTAAGCCAACAGATCAAATTGACATGGAAAGCCAACCGTGCCGAAACCAACAGGACCACTGCCAAAAATAGAATTTACTAAAAATAGTAAATTTCTGAAGATGCTCAGAATGCCAAAAAGAACATATTACTGCGAAGCTCTCTGAAAACCCAGAAAGAATCCGCCATTGAATCAATTGACCTCAAGCAAAGGCATCCTTCAAAACAAAAAACCCTAATTTTACCTTCCGAGTAGCCTATGGGTCTCAGGAATAGGCCAACAGTCACTGAAAAGATCATGCTCGAGAAGAGGACATTACAGTCTGCCCTCCCCAAGATTGCTTGTCCTCAAGCAATCGCAACCCTGGATGCTGTAGAATCTCATCATTCTCCCAAGTTGCATCCATAGGCAAATTTTTCCACTTCACCAAGTATTATCTGATGGTTCTTTTCGTCAAAGAACGTTCTCTATAATCAAGTATCTCCTCTGGAATTAAAACCAACTGTCCTTCTTCATCCAAAGGTGGCGACTGTGATGAAGCAACATCATTGTGTCCAAGTGCCTTCTTGAGGCGAGACATGTGGAAGACATTGTGTACTTTGCTATCAGAAGGTAGCTCCAACTCATAAGCTACTGCTCCAACCCTTCCGATAACCTTGAATGGCCCATAGAAACGACGTTTGAGCTTCTCAGCTCCACTCTTCTTGAGAGTAGACTGTCTATAAGGCTGTAATCGAAGATAAACCATATCCCCAACCTCGAAAGAGCGCTCAACATGCCGTTGATCAGCATAGATCTTCTGCTGATTTTGTGCCATCTGAAGATTGTTCTTCAATGATTTCATGATATCTTGACTCTGATGCAATATTTCCTTGGCTTGAGGAGCTGTGCTGTCACCAAACACCAAATCAGCAAAGCTAGGAGCTTCATAACCATAAAGAGCCAAGAAAGGTGACATCTTTATTGACATGTGGAAAGAAGAATTATAGCAGTACTCGCCTATGTGAAGCCACTTCACCCATGCTCTTTGCTGCTTGGAAACATAGTTTCTCAAATAGCCTTCCAACCACTTGTTCACCATTTCCGTTTGTCCATTTGTTTGGGGGTGAAAACTAGTGCTTGGAGTAAGCACAATACCACTCATTCTGAAGACCTCTCGCCAAAAAGTGTTGAGAAACTTGCTGTCCCTATCACTTACAATGTTTTTTGGCAACCCATGTAACCTAAACACCTCATGAAAAAACAGATCTGCAACTTGGGCTGCTGAAAAAGAGCTGGTAATGGCGAAGAAGTGAGCAAATTTGGTTAATCTATCCACTACAACATAGATACAATCCTTCCCTTGGACCTTGGGCAAGCCCGTGATGAAGTCCATCGATATGTTTTCCCATTTTTGATTGGGAATAGGGAGAGGTTGCAGCAAACCAGCTGGTAGAGTATGCTCATTTTTGTTCATTTGACAAGTGGGACACTCTTGAATGTAGCGTTGAACTTTCCCTTTGAACCCTTTCCAAGAGAATCTTTCTCGGATCGGCCTATATGTCTTAAAGAAGCCTTGATGACCAGCAAGCAGAATGTCATGAAATGTCAACAAAATCTTCTTTTTGAGCTTAGAATCAGCGACCAAAAAGATCCTACCCTTGTAGTGAATCAGCCCTTCAATCACCTTGTACCTTTCATCATGAAAAGTACCCTCAATAATGCTAGTTGCAAACTAATTTTTGGCATAATCAGCAAGCAACATGTCCTTCCAATTAGTAGTAAGCTCGCACAGTGAGCTTAAATGGGGTCTCCTAGATAGAGCATCAGCCACAATGTTGTTTTTCCCCTTGACATACTTGATGTCAAAATCATAAGCTTGGAGCTTACTCACCCACTTTTGTTGCCTTTCGTTTAGATCCTTCTGATGCATAAAGTGCTTGAGACTGTTATGATCAGTCTTGACCACAAACTTGTTTCCCACCAAATACTGTCTGAACTTAGCTAATGCATGCATAATGGCAAGCATTTCTTTGTCATAAATGGAGTAGGTTCTTTCAACACCTCTTAGCTTTTTACTCTCAAACACTATAGGATGTTTGTTTTGCATCAAAACAGCGCCAACTCCTTCACCTGATGCATCACACTGTAGCTCGAAAGGCTTGGAGAAATCTGGAATACCCAGAACCGAACAAGAGCTCATAATCCTCTTAAACTTATCAAAGGTAGATTGAGCCTTTTCTGACCAACAAAAGGCCCCTTTTTTCGTGAGATCCGTAAGAGAAGCAGCATTCTGTGAGTACCCTTTCACAAATCTTCTGTAAAATCCACAAAGACCCAAGAACCCTTTCAATTGAGTCAAGTTCTCAGGAGGTGGCCAATCAACAACGGCCTTGATCTTTTCCGGATCAACCTTCACTCCCTCAACACTAATTATGTGACCAAGGTACAGTAACTCCATTCCAAATTCACATTTGGATGCTTTGGCAAACAAGCTCTCAGATTCTAGGATACTAAGCACTTCCTCCAAGTGCTTGAGATGTTCATCCCATGTCTTGCTAAAAATCAGGATATCATCAAAAATATCAATACAAACTTCCTCAGTTGTTTCTGAAAAACTCGGTTCATGCAAGACTGGAAAGTAGCAGGAGCATTAGTCAACCCAAATGGCATAACTAGAAACTCAAAGTGGCCATAGTGACATCTAAAAGCTGTCTTCTCAACATCTAACCCCCTCATCATAATCTGGTGGTAGCCTGATCTCAAATCGTTCTTTGAAAAGAACTTGGCTCCATGTAGCTCATCAATGAGCTCATCTATCCTTGGAATGGGGTATCGGTTTTTGATGGTGCTTTGATTCAAAGCCCGATAGTCCACACACATGCGCATGGTACCATCCTTCTTCACAAGAACCACTGCTGAAGCGAAGGGGCTCTTGCTTGGGCGAATGAAGCCCATCTCCAAGAGTTCCTGAATGTTTTTCTCAATCTCATCCTTCTGCTTCTTGGGGTACCGATATGGAGTTGTAATAACCGGTTTAGCTCCTTCCTTGAGCTCTATGATATGTTCCAAACCACGTTCAGGTGGTGGTTCAGGAGGCAAATCAGCAAATACCTTGCTCTTTTTTGTGAGTAGAGACTGGACATCAAGAGGATAGTCTCTCTTAGTTTCGACCGGACTAGTAGGAAGAATCATACATTCTGCAACCCACTCAGCTTGATCATGATGGATCAGCCTTGCCATTCTCTTGAATGACACAACCCGAGGTCCCCCATTGGACATTCCTCTTAGTACTACCCTCTTCCCATCGGATTGAAACTTGAGCTCCATAGTTTGCAGATTTAAAGAGATCTCTCCAAGTGAACGCAGCCATTGAATGCCTAGAACGGCATCCGTGTCTCCAATGTTGACTACATAGAAGTCATCCTTGACTTCATAGTTTCCCAATTGCATAGTCATGTTTGAGATCTTTTTGGTGCATGAGATGTGGAACCCATCAGCAACCATGACCTTGAAGCCTTCAAACTCTTCTGTTTGCAGCCCCTTCTTTGCCACCACAACTTCATCAATAAAGTTATGTGTTGCTCCAGTGTCGATCAAAGCAACTATTCGCTACCCCTTAATCATTCCTCGAACTTTGAAGGATTCGTTCCTTTGGAAGCTCGAAAGTTGAGCCAAAATGCCTCCACTTTCCTTTTCATCTTTGGACTCTTCTGGAGCTCTTTCCACTTCACTATCTTCAAAATCAGACTGCTAGTCTGAAAAATTAGAATTACTTTCACCAGCTGAATAGTACTCAATCTGGTGAAACTTGACTCCCTTTGGGCAAACATGCTCTTGAGACCATTTTTCTCTACACCGGAAACATAGCCCCTTCTGAGTTCATTCAATGTCTCAGGATCCAATCTTGTGACATGAGGATTATGCTGATTGATCTCCTTATGCTGAGGTCTTAAAGGAGTTCTATGATGAGGTCTTTTTCCTTTATCCCCTTTGTGAAAGGGCGGCTTGGATTGAAACTTCGCCATAGGAGCAGCCCACTCCATGTTTCTTGCTTTCTTCATTGCCTCCTATAGGGATGGTGGATCAAAGGCTTTAATCCAACCCTTGAGTGGTTCCATCAATCCTTCACTAAAAAGGATCACCAATCGCCTCTCCGTGATGCCAGTGACCATCACTGAAAGTCTCTGGAGCTCAGCTATGTAGGCATCAACTGTGCCATACTGCTTCAACTGTGCCAATTCTTTGAAATGTATTTCAGGATCTTTTTTCTCAAATCCCTCGATGAGCCTACTGGTGAACTCATCATAGGTAGTGATAGACCGATGACCTAAGGTGACTAAGCCATGGTACCACCACTCGTGCGCCACCCCATCAAGGTGTAGCGTAGCGAACTTAATCGCCTCCTCTTCTGCCATGGGTCTAAGAGCTAGATAGTTGTCCAGCTTCTGTATCCAAGCTCAAGCTGAACTGTTATCACTCCCATCATAGTGTGGAAGTATAACCTTGTTGACAGCTTGATACAAATCTCCTTGAACTGTTGTTCTTCTTTGCTCATAATGTCTCCCTTGTCCCTTATTCTTTCTCTTATGATCCATAAATTCATTATAGGACATGTCCATCTTGATGTCATCAGGGAGAGAATCATACTCCACATGGCCACGTCTCAACTGTTCCACGAATGAAGCATTCTCTTCAGGATCAGGTTGGGTGTTTACTGGTGCTAAGAAGGTGGGTTTGAAGGACCTGGACGAAATGTATGTGTTGTTAAAAACAGACTGAGCAGCACTTCCATCAAGCTGGTTAGAGGCACTGTGCTCCCCTCTATATCCTGGATTGTTCTGTGGAGTTGTGTTCTGGCCCACTTTCCCCAACATGAGAGATACCATATCCATTAAGGCATCCATCTTCCTTTCAAATCTCTTCCCGGGACTTATCGATCTCTCTCTTCCCTTCCCACTACCATCTCTGTTGTTGGTAAACCTCTCGTTACCCCCAACTGACCTCTCACCTTCTGCCATATCTATTTCTTGAGAAGACTCCCAATGAGCCCTCAAGACCTCTGAAGCTGTCTGACCTTCTGGAGCTCTGATACCACTGAAACTGTTTTGCAACTTTCTTATCTTCCCTTGCTATATATCTCTTTTCTTTGTCCCTCATCGATGGTTTGTTCACAAGATGGCAGGATACCTGGCTCTGATACCACCAAAGTATTCCGAGCCAATTTTTTCAAACTTTCAATTACAATCAGCAGAGTAATACACAGTCGTTAGGATTAGCCTTAAACCAAAACGATAACTAAAGCAACTCTAACCAGAATATACACCAAGATTCTGAGGAGGCCAAGGTGTGAGCATTGGTCAGAGGATCTGAATGCAGAAACAGAGCTGGAAGGAACTCTAACCAAGAATGGCGCCGATGATGGCAAGCATATGGTCAAAGGATCTTCTACTACTACAAGTACTGAAAGAAACTCAACACCAAGTATGTGCTACCCAATCCAGTATGGAGTGAGGCGACCATATGGTGGAGTACTAAGAAATACAATGCTTAAAAGAAACTCAACACCAATTATGTGCTACCCAATTCAGTATGGAGTGAGGCGACCATATGGTGGAGCGCTACGAATTACAATGCTCTGAAGGGAACTAAACAAAAATGCTGAAATACTCAACGTCAAGAATGTGCTTCCCAACCCGAAAGGAAATGGAAGCTACCATATGACGGAGATGTAGAGTATTACAATGCAGTTTTCGAATATAAAATCAGCATTACAAATCATGATTAAGCAAGATTAAAGAACTGCTGTCAGTACCACTGCCAGCTTACAATATGATCAAGAATTCGTCTGCCAAGAGCATGGAATTAGAACCATTCAACAAGCATTTAAATAGAGAATCTCCTTGCTTAATGGAACACCGAGACTGCTTTCTTTTCTCCAAAAAACATAGATTCACAATTCTGGTATGTTCTGATCTGCACCTTTAAATGTAAAACCAGCACCTGAGATCACACTAAAATGGACAAATCTCTCAACCAATTCATCCTATTGATGTGAAACGAAAAGCAAAAGGCCCTAATGATGAAGGCGCCCAAGATTGGAACACCAAACAGACCCAAAAGTTTCTATATAATTTATGCACAAATCCCAATGCACACACAGGGAGTACAGTCCAGCAAGGGAGCGATTTGCCTTTAAAAATCACAGCAGTCATTAAAAAATCTACAATTTACAGAAGAGAGGTGCCCATTACAAACAAAGAGATAGAGCCAATACCCACAATGAAATTTTTTGTATCTTTTTTTATGAACAAAACACAGCCTGCTATAATGAATATGACAGTCCTGAATTTCTCATAAACTGATCTATAAAACACACACTGAATATAATGCACAAATCCTACATACAAAACAATCAAACTACACTATCTCACCACTAGTCGCTATCTTTCAAGCGAGAAGCAATGCCAAGCTAGGAGGCTTTCATTCTTCGAAGCAATCCCAAAGCCAATCCGACAGCATAACATTCCTGTAGCTAAGATGATCCAAGTGAAGACCAATGGCTTCCTTTTATAATTTTCGTTTGACCCTTCTAGAAACCCTATCCTCCAATAGGTGGCGTCCAACTTAAGCTTGGACTAAATATTCAATAAGAATTATAATTAATTCTTTCAATGAGGCGCCCACCCCATAAAGAACATCTTTTTAAAACAACTTAAAGTGAAGTAGCCAGGCCAAGGGGAAAGTCAATGTTAAAATATAACATTAAAACATGACTTAATTAAAATAATTCGACTTATCTCTCCATTTGTGCCCCCAAAGCCCAAAATTGAGTAAGCCAACAGATCAAACTGACATGGAAAGCCAACCGTGCCGAAACCAACAAGACCACTGCCAAAAATAAAATTTACTAAAAATAGTAAATTTTTGAAGATGCTCAGAATGCCCAAAAAAACATATCACTGCGAAGCTCTCTGAAAACCAAGAAAGAATCCGCCATTGAATCAACCGACCTCAAGCAAGAGCATCCTTCAAAACAAGAAACCCTAATTTTACCTTCCGAGTAGCCTACAGGTCTCAAGAATAGGCCAACGGTCACTGGAAAGATCATGCTCGAGAAGGGGACATTACATTCCACCAAACATGCACATTTATATATTATGTTTAATACATTTGTCACAAAACACATATAGAGAAGCTTCAAAACATAAAATTGACCATTCCAATGTGTCCAAAATGTCCAAAAACCTATAAATCGATTGGTCCCACGACAACCTTCAGACAAAAAATGACTTGTCAAAATAGGGCATTGCAATACAAGGTACTCATTGTTGAATACGATAAAATTGCGACCAAAATAAAAGCTTTTGGAGGTTTTGAACACTTGTCCTCTGAATGTCAATGTTTTACAAAACATTTAGTCACCAATTTCACCATGCAATAACTTGAAGATTAAAATGAACGACTTTATCTTTAAACCTTCCCAAATGCGAATTTTGAGTGTTTACATATCCAAAAGGCTACATGCACAAGAATTGAACCTATGACCTTTTTCAATAGTAATGTCTTGATATGATCTCTCAAACCAACTAGCCTTCAGAAAATTTGCAAATATAAAAGGAAAATAGTTTATATATCATTACTTGTTGTTGATGTGAAAAAAATAAAAATAAAGCTTTGACCAATATTTCACAGTATGTAAAAATCTATAATCCCGTATTTCCTTGCATGTAAAAAGTGATTTTTGCGCTTTGGTAGGGCCCACCGATTTTTGAGTTAGGGAAATAACTAAAATTGAAGTTTCAAACCTGCGCCATATTCAAATTTATTAGACTCTTCACTATGTCATACAGGGGGGATTTGCAGCAGAATGTCTCCAAAACAAAGCTGCACAATCCTTCGAAACTATCCAAAAATGCAGTACAAGTTCCCAGAATAACATTCTAAAAGTATGTGCAAGGGTTCTCTAACTCTTTATTCTTCTTCAGGGCGTTTGGACATCATACAAGTGAAGTTTTGTGAGGAATAATTCAAAATTAAGTGCCTTACAGATGCAATGGATCCAGGAAGGCATTCAATGAGCAAGATTTTAAAAAAAATCATACATGTGTGCACAAAATCTAATGGATATCAAATGGTGACCGTACGGATTCACTTGGGAGATGAAACCATTGGGAATGCCATAATACTACCTAAAATTGCCATACAAATTAGCATGGTTGGAATTGAAAAAATTAACGATTCATACCAAAATTTCATTACTCAAGACTTTAAAAAAGCTCTTCAATCCCTGTGCTATGTTCTTCAAAATTTAAACCCTCCTCTTCAAAAAGCCCAGGCTCTAATACCATTGATAGCACCAGGAGTAGGAGGAATAAAGTAAGAAATTACATTGCAAACATAGCTTTCATAAAAAATTGATAATGTATTATTTCGAGATTTTTTTTATAAAGAGGTAAAATTCTTATATAGCTTTTCACGGGGTGGTTACAGGACCCAACTAATATTCCAATGAACCAACTATTTATTACTAACAAACTAACAAAACAAAACATAATGTAAATGAGCTTGGATCAATTGATCCAACAGATACTCGGGCCTTTACGCCCTCTCCTAGCTATATATAGATAGTAAGCTACCTAGGGCCTATCTAAAGTAAAGGTAGCCCCCTCCTGCTTGACCCCAACCCCCCAACCCAACCCTATAGGTGGGCGGGCAGTCAAGTGTTCTCCTATTGGTCGAGCCCAGCTATGGTACTTGTCACATAGGGTTCCATGTCATGCCACAAAACTTATATGTGGGACATTTATCAAAGAGGCAAAGAGGTTTATGTTATGTGAACCACGAAATTTCACGCACGTGCTATGGATGGTTATGAGTTTAAAAATATGTTTTTCAATTGTATTTACAATTTATTCAACTTATATAATCCTTGATTTTGTTTTTCTATTGACATGGACTCAAAAAGGAAAAACGATTCACAGATACAGACTTCATTGAAACATGATAGCAAAATTTTGATTAAAGAGGACTCACATGTAGATCTGCTATCTAGCTAAAGTTCTTGTTCCTAAATTGAAGCAGAAAAGCTTAATACACATATGAATCCAAAGCTCGACAGAAATACATTTCAAATTCACAATAGGCTAAAAACGTTCCACATACTGCAAATCTCTTTTTATGCAATTATAAGTCTCATGAACGCCAAAAATTGGCTTGAAAATAGTGAAACCCCTTGTCAAGTGCTACCCACCTCTCTAGATCATAGATATCATTTTAACAAATCAAAATCAAGAAGACTCTTCTCTCTCTCTACCACATTTGTTAAGAGATAAATTCCTAGAATGTTGAAAAGGGAAATACATTTAGAAGGCATATTTTTCTGAACTATGTTTTATCCCCCTGTCATAACCAATGATCTCACCATCATGTAATATCAAAGTCTACATTTATCAAAGGTCAATTTTACACACTCGCATGATTTTGTGGACCGCTCTATTCCTATATATACAAGTCGACTATTACATTAAAAACTTTGTTGTTGCCCTTGCCCTTGCAAAAATCAATGGACCTCGACCAATAGGTAAAGCAATTCACTATGCTCACTTCTCAACTTCCTCTCAATCTCTTAACATCAATCAAGCGCTCCCCTGTTGGTCAAGTCATAGCAGTCAAGCGCCCCATATATAGATAGGGACCTTGACATCAGTCGAGTACCTAAATTCCTTTAAGAGTATTGGGAAGAAGCTCTAATCACCACGAGAGTTATAACTCTACAAGCATGAACACCAGAAAATACTCCTTAGAATGTACTCACTCCATTAGATCTGAAACACCTTGAAAGAGGCAATGTTACTTCATACATTTTCACTAAATGAACATAATGAATCCTTATACAAAGAGGTCATATCATCAATCTCACGTCCATCAAGAGACAATAAATACAAAAGGAGATGAGGGGTATAAATAGCTTGAGCAAGAGCAAGCTCCCTTTCCATAATGATCACTTAAGTGGTACATGTGATTGACCCACTTAGAGGTGGCACTGATAAATGATGTGAGCATTAAATGCTCACGTATCCTTTAAGCGTATAGAAGTGTGACTAAGCACACTTAGCATAGATAAGCTAACCTAAGTTAACTAATATTACTACATATAAAATAATGTGCAACCATAGAGGTTGGTCAAACAAGTGAAATAAGCTAACTTAATATTACTGCATATAAAATAATGCACAATCATAGAGATTGGTCAAACGAGGGACTATCTATAGTCAGGAGGCTGTAACTTTGGTCAAGTGCAAATAAGCTCTTTATGCTCTTCTAGATCTCATCAATCTCTCCTATTGCCATGTTTGTTTGGCCTCTTGTAGTCAATCATATTTTAAAACAAAGCGAAATAAACATTCTTAACGCATTCATTATTAGTTTTCTATTTGGAATTGGATAAAACAAATACTTGAGCTATAACATTTGGGCACATTTTCTCAAAATCGCATATTGAATGCTATAGGTTTGCGATGCAAAGGAATCCTAAATAACCTCCCGGTTTTTTGAGCTTCCAGAGATGCAAACCACAAAACATACATTACCTACTTCTGCCTTTATCCATCTATTTTCTGTGGATGAGATACATGCATTTCTAAATGTGTTTCCTTATAACACTTCCTAGTTGCCATTTTACCTTTATTGTTATGACAACAGTGACTTGTGCCGGAAATTGAAGATAACTTTGCCTTTTTCTTTTGGGTAAAGATTTTTATGTTCAACTTGGATCAAAATTAATCCTCTTTTGATCTCTTATGCATTTTTCATATCTGCCTTTAAGCAACCTCAATTTCTATAAGAAACCTTTTTTTTCATCTATGGGATATGAGAGTAAGTTCAACATAGTTGACAACCTAACACCTTGACTTCATTCTTCATTCCCCTGAAGAAGAATCCAAGAGGAAGATCCAAAACGTCAGTACAAAATAATTTGACACAGATGAATCCAGAAGAATATTAAACATTAAACATGTTGCTGCATGCAAACAAAGTCACTCACCATGACTTTTATGTTGCTCCATTAGATTATGAAAATCAGAACTACTGATAGCACCTGGAAAGAAATACAAAGAAAACACAGTTCAGCTTATCATTGAAAAATAAGTCCATTGCTGTAAGAGACAAAATAGAAGTCCAACGATTACTTTACATACCATAATGTATAACGGGTTCTACACCAGGGTCTTTCAAAAAGACGATTGCTGGGGCAGACTCCACTCCAAGCCTGTTATAAGTGAACATGTGTAAGAAAAGTGTATAACAGACAATACTGACCTTTCTAACTGCATACATCCAAACTCCACCACAGAATTAATGGATAATTGATGTAGCAAAAATAGACAAGTATTCCTAAAGGAAAAAAACTAAAAGATGTTCGAATTCACAATTTGCCAAAAGCCTAAATTATCCAGTTTAGAATGGACCTAATATTTGCTAGAGAAGATTACAAGTTCGGTGGAAACTCAGAAATTCTTTTATAGAAGGGTTGTTCTAAACAACCATTAATGCAGAGTTCTGAGCCAACTCAACATTCTCATGCAAAAGATGCCATATACAGCAACATTTTTCAATGGTAGGATCTTAAGGCCAACTACAAAATGAAGACATTAAGATGAGGCATCATTTGTACAAATGTGGCCTTGAAACTAATTACACCTTGCATGCAAGAAGATTGGCAGCACTTCTTGGATCTGGTCATTGCATGTTTGTTTTCAGGATACAAAAGAAATTACGACAAAAAACATGATTCTTACAACATAAAATAATGTGCACATGTACAAATTGCACTTCAAACAAAGCCATGAAAGTTTCAATCTACGGAATCACCTGCTAGAATTCAGGCACAGGCAGCCGGCACACGTCCCCTACAAACTAAATTGTTATAAAGGTTTCATTTTTTTTTTTAAGCTTGATTTTTTTTTTAGTTGGTTTTAGGTTGGCTTTTCATAAAGTTTCTTAAATTTTATTTCTTTTTCCTTTCATATTTTTAAGAGAGGGACAGGGAAGATAGTTGATGGGGGTGGGAAAGCTTAGGTAATCATAATGAAGGTTCAGATGAACTACAATAGAGTTTCCAATCACTGGGGATCTCCTCCATGATAGAGAGAATGTAAACAAATTTTAACAATTATCAATTATCTAGGTTTTCATCAAATAAGAAAACTGAGAACTAAACAAACAACTAGTATGTGTGTTTGGATTGACAACACATTAATCAATGTCCATAAACGCATGCCTACAAACATGCATGCACAGTAGATACATGTATACCTGCATACCTGTGTCAAATAGACAACTAATAAAAAAAATTCATGGACTTGAATTAGTTTTTCAAAACAACAAATCTTGGAGTTGTTGCCCTCCTTAACCTGCATGGCTTAAGCAAATCAATCAGATCAAGGCTCGGGAATTTTACCAGGAGAACTCTGCCCTCCTGCAGATTCTACAGAAGAAAGTACACTTTGGTCCAAACCAAATATAATCTGGTAAATACCATTTTTTTAATATGTTTAAGTACAGATTATATCTAGGCTCTGCATTCAGTTTTTTACGTGTCTAAGGCTACATGATGTTTTATACAGATTTATCTTTGTGGTCCACTTTTGTATCAAGTTTTTCAATTAATATGTATGTCATTGATGCAGGAGAATCCAAGGGCTACATGCAATCTTGCATCAACCAAAAATATTAGAGATCTGTTTGTGCGGACTAGTCGGTCCTTTCATTGTTTTGGCATGGTTCTATCGATTTCATTCAGTGGCATGGTTCTAATTGTATTGGTTATGTGATTTGACTATCACTAGCATTCAGGAAGTGGGTGCATCCATTGAAGACCTAAAAGTGATAGGTTTTATGGCAAAGGCAAAAAGGGCATGAAGAATACCTCCGAAGTAGAATTTGCTTGCATATTGATTCTCCTTGAAACGTTACATACTTTCAAAAAAATAGTATCTCATTTCGAGATCGTATGCAAAAAATATAGGCTCTGAAAGATGGTGTGTTTCGCATTGTAAAGACACTACCAGGACGGTTTGCAAGGATTAAGTGGCAGTTTCATACCCACCGGACTGAATTAAAGGGCAGTTTTGAAACTGCCTCTCTACATTAAGTGGTGGTTTCATCTATGAGAAAGTAAAAAGCAAGTAGCTACCCAGAATTATGAATTTTCAGTTAAGTGTTTTTGAGATGCTTGCAAGTTTGAGGAGCCACTCTAGGCATTGGAGAAAGATCAGAAATAGTCAGGGGAGTAGCTTCAAGGGAGAGAAGAGAGAGACATGGAAGGGGAGTTCTCTAAGAAGAGAAAAACTGTGGAGAGAGTGAAAAGTCCATTCAAGGATTGAACTGGGATGTATCTTGTTCGTGTAATGTTATCATAAGCCAATAAGGAAAATGTGTGAGTGTGTGTGTAATCAAATATCTATAACATTGTATCTGAATTCATTGGCAAGTGTATTTTAAGTTAAATCTGAGTATGATGTTTGGGTGAGTGTGTCCATGGGTGAGTACAATTTTGGGTTGGGGAGTAAGGTAACCATTAATTAGACCCCCTCATTCCTGTCTGCATCATTTGGTATCAAAACAAGGTTGTTCCTTGTTGGGAGAGTTTGTTAGGCTATAGTGGGTTTGTTGCAGGTATGAGAGAAATCCTGCAATTGCAAAGAGTTGTGTGAAGAGTATAAATGGCACATAAAGGACTACATCCTAAAAGAGGAGGAAGAGCACTAAGAGTGGTAGACTTGGCAGAGATGTTGAGAGGAATCCAAATAAGATTGGATGCAATGGAGATTGCACAACATAGGAGAACTATAGTTGTTGAAAATGTGATTGAAGATGGACGAGGAGCCCCAAAACTCCAGTTTGAAGATTTGGTAGATGAACCAAAGGAGAGATTATTGAAGGCCATTGCCAAGATGGGAGGAAAGACAAGGTTGGACACCCCTAGCTATTCAGATGTATCCTGAAGATCTAATTGATTGGATCATGGATACGGAAAAGTACTTTCACTATGAGTCAATAAAGTACTCTAAGAGAGTGACGATTTCTTGGACAAAGTTGAAGGGACATGCATCCTTATCGTGGCATCATGTGCAATTTGAAAGGAAGAGAAGAGAGAGAGAAAGAGACAAAATCAAGACTTTGGGACAGATGGTTGCAAAGTTGAAAGGTAAGTTTTTACCTTCTAATTCTCATCTGAATTTGTTTAAGCAGTTGCATAATTTAAGGTAAAAGGACACAAGTATAAAGTATTACACGGAGGACTTTTACAAGATCTTCATTAGGGTTGGTCATGTTGTGAATGATCAAGAGAAGATAGCCAGGTATGCAAATGGCTTGAGGTTGAGCATACAAGATGTGTTTGGGATGGTTAAGTTGCAGTCCGTAGAGGAAGCCTATCAATGTGCATTGAAGGTGGAGGATAGGTTTTCAAGAAGGCAACTAATATACAAAAACAGCTAGAAATAGCGTGCTAGAGGATAGAGACATGCAAGGATAGAGCAGTTGTTCTCCATATAGAGAAAATAAAGAGGAAAATGAAGAGTTGGATACCTCATGAGATAATGAATGTGTTGAAGCTCGATGATAAATGGACATTTCATGGAGATTGTTATGCATGTGGAGTGTATGGGCATGGGGCATTTGAGTGTCCTCAAAGAAGGGCTGAAATAAGTTATGAGAGTGGAAGCCAAGGGACAACAAAGAGATCATGCTACCAATCAGAAATGAATGTGGAAAGAAGACGAGCAAGTCACTTTAGAAGGTTCAAATGCAAATAATAAACAAGGAGCAAACTTGATATTGAAGAGAGAGATTAAAGACATCGACAACGCAAGAGGTGCCATGGCAAAGAAGGCATATTTTCAAAACTAGGTGCAAAACAATAGGTATGTGTTGTAATGTTATAGTTGACAACTAAGTCACAAGGTTCGAGTTTGACGAGGATAAAATTCGGTTTGAGTTCGAGTTCAGATAAAAATCGAAAAAAAATTATCATTAAATTCGAAACGTAAAAAAAATTAAAACATAATTATAAAAAAATTAATAATAATAAAAAATATATATAATTAAAAAATAAAAACATAATTATAAAAAATTAAATTTGAAACGTAAAAAAACATTAAAAATAATTATAAAAATATATATATACATAAAATTAAAAAATTAAAAAGTCATAAAAATAAATTATAAAATAAAAACAAAATTATAAATATAACAAAACATAAAATAAATTAAAAATTCTAATCAAAATTAAAAATAAAAACGTAAAATAAAATAAAACAAAACTAGTTAAAACCTAAAACCTAATAACAAACCGTCCGTCGTCAGCCTTAATATTAAGTGAAGCACGCAAACATCAATATTACCCTTTGGAGTCTTGGACTGTCAAGTAATGCGCAGACATTGAACTAAATTTCTATTTGCGGAGGTAACAACAAGGAGTAATTTTGAGCATGTAGTGACGCTTCGGACTAAGTGAAGAGTATTGAGGGCCCATTAGGTGTTGCAGGTAAGTTTTATACCCATAGGGCCGTAAGGGTTTTGTATTCGAGATGAAATTTGTGCAAGGGCAACAAAGGAGTTGTTAGGGGGCTGAAGGCCTTGGTAAAAATTTATGACACGCAAAAATGCAGACAAAGATAGATACAGTCACAAACAAAATGTAGACCTAAAAAAATGACGTTTTTTGAATTTTATTTAAAAAAGCGTCATACCTTGTGACTTAGATTGACAATGGGAGTACAAATAATCTAGCATCAGTTTAAGTCATACATAAGCAGAATTTAAAATGCACACCACCTCTTGAGCCATATAGAATGCCTTGCTTATTGTAAGGGCGTGATTACAATATGGGAACAATGTGTGGTGGATGTAAAAATAGGTTCATATAAAGATAGTGTTTTGAGTGATGTTTTCCCTATGGATGGATGCCATATTGTGTTGGGATGACAATGACAATTTGACAATAAGGTTAAGTATGACGAAAGGAACAACAAAGTTTCAGTTGAGATGAATGGAGTGTAATGTCCCCTTTAGGACTGAATTATAAAGATTTGGGTTTTCCAACAAACCCTAGAATTAGCACCGCAAACCCTAACATAACTTATGCAAATTCTAAATTTTAAAATCTCAAACCCTAGCCATAAATTATTAAATTCTGTAAATGAACATCTAGGACACAAATATCAATATTTCCAATCAAAATTACAAAATTATTACAACCCACAATAGAACCCTCAAATCTGATTTTTAACATGTAAATATAGGCTGGAAAATTCACAAATAAATACCAGCTATTTGTCTAATGAATCAAACTATCAAATATCATAAATCTGCACCGCAAAACAAGCAGATTAACCTCCCAAGGTGGGTCGCCACCCTTGGAAAAGCCCTCCAAGTGGGTCACTGACCTACGAGGCTTGTCAAGATGATTCACCACCCTTAAAATGTATTCAAACAGCTAAGCTTCACCCATATAATCTCTGCAACTGCTGCATTCCACAAATGATGTCCTAGGAATCCACAAACTGCTCAAATCTACCCACTATGACCTCTGAAATGAGGCCACCCATCTGAAGATGAGGATTTTCATCCCCAAATTCTGATTACCGAAGAAGGGTTTCGTCTTCCAAGGTAGAAAGTTAAGCAAGCATGCTCAAACTCATAAATTTTATTCAAAAACATGGTATCCTCTCAAATGATCATCATTCCCCTTCTTATACTCTTCTTTTTTATCAAACCCTTCCCAAAAATGGGGCGCTCCACTTGTAGGGAGAGTTAGAGTAGTTTTACAAAGATCATCCCTTATCTTCATTAAGGGTTAAGTTAACCCATGCTCCAAAAACCCCTTTTTAAGTCAATCAAAATTAGAAAAGGGGTAGCCGACATAAAGTCCCTTACACATTTTTATTTTAAGTATTTAGGAATGTTTTTTATAGTAAATAATAATATTATTCTAATCTCGAAAAGAGGACATTACAGTCCGCCCTTCCCAAATTTGCTTGCCCTCAAGCAAATACAAGCTCACTCAAATAACTATCTCTATAATACTTGAATCCCAATTCATCCTCGTGGACTTGCAACCTCAAATACTTGTTTTATGAACATAGCCTTGAGCTCCAATAGGTACCATATTATTATTGTGGACGGAAAACAAACTCAACTGCCCCCACTCATGCTTGTCATGTCTCATGATCATTGTACTCTCCCTGGACATATGCAAACTATGCACTCTTTGATTCATAAGAGTCTTTTTATCACCACTCATATAGGTTGTTTCTAAACCTACACATAGAACAAACATGTCAATGAAAACAAAATATCTCCATCCACTTCACCATGCCTCGTAGACATGTTGTTCAACTCTCCTCCAATGCTTGCATCTTCTTCATACTTTTCATTCGTGTGATGGAATTCCAAAGGTCCATTCTTGTTGCCCCAAACATGGCTATAGCTGTACTGTTGCATTTTGTCTCTCATAATCAGTGTTGTAGTGGTTGGGCACTCCATGATAGCTGCAATCCACCCCCTATTGAAGTTAAGCAGAACATCCTTCCACCTTGAAACTGAAAACACGCTTGTGTTTGTCAAAAAAATTAAGGGGTTGGTTATGCTGCAAACAATGGCAAGAGGCATAAGATGGCAGCCAACATACTCGAATTGCGTCACCACATTCAGAAGTGTTGGTAATTTATGGGCTGAAAACAACCCTATAGTGATTGACATTGATTCAACAACCTCTACAAACATAAAATTACTCAAGTAGGTGATTAGGATTGCTTGAACAGCTGCATACCGAATCAATTTCAATGATTGATTGATTCAATAAAAGGAATAAGGAAAGAACAAAGCAAAGCCAACAAATAGTTGTTGTTTCCATTCCTCTAATGCATCGATCAAGTTCTAGTAGCATTGGCCCTAAACAACGTAGTTCAGCGAGTTGATTTGTGCCATGCAGTGCTCTTAGTTCCCAACCTTCAATGGAAAGCAAAAGTTGGAACAAGAACGAACGCATAGCCGTGAGAAGTATAGTGGGTGACTTTTGGTACTTATGTTCGTTTTCATGCAACCGGGTAGATATTATGTTTTTCTACTTTGTTCTATATTAAGAATCAAAATACTGTATAAAATTAGAATCTTATATTAATTCTAAAATATGTTTATTTAATTCTAAAATCTATTTTGTATTTTTTATAATTAAATTCTAAATTTTATTTCTCTGACATTTTGAGTCACTTTATTGGCAAGCATTAGTGGATGTTATCACCATTGTTGTTCGTAAATTCAAAGCCCTTTCTATTAATGTTTTAAGGTGCCCAATTTTGTCAAATAAAGTGGCTGATGTAAAATCAATCATTGATGAACGAGTTATTTGTAAAATAAGGACTGCACTCATGTTCCATGTATGGACAAATAGAAAAAATAGAACATTGCTAAACTTCTTGGTTTTTTCTTCAAGTGGGAATGTCTTTTGAAGTCAATTGATGTCTCAGGGAGAATTAAAAATGTTGATTACTTATGTGGTATTTTTTAGTAAGTTATTGCAAAGGTGGATGAAGAAAATGTGGTGTAAGGAGTCAGTGATAATGTAGCAAATCATGTTGTTGCAGGTAAACTATCTGTGCAAAGGCACCCCTCAATATTTTGGACTTCTTGCTTAGCACATTGCATCAATTCGATGCTGAAGGATATTAGGAAAATGGAGTGGGACAAACCAATTATGGAGCATGGTCGTAATATTTGCGTATACATTTGCAACCATGCTTGGGTCCTCTCTTTAATGAGAGAGTTCATGGCGAACAAGGAGCTGGTCTGACCTGGTGTAACCCCTTTTGAAACCTCTTTCATCACCTTGCAATCTTTTCTACAATAAAAAGCTTCGATGAAGTGTATGTTTGTTAGCAAGAAATGGAGCGAGTCTTCATGCTCAAAGACCACTACCGAGATTGATGTTGTAAATTGGCTGTTTGATAGGTCTCGCATTTATATGACGACAAGGGAGATTCTAAATGTAAGTTGTTTTAAGTTTCTTGAATTTTTATTTTTGGTGTTTAAAAATGTTATTTAGTTTTTTTTTTTTTTTAATTGAATACTTAGGGTTAGAATATTAAATTAAGTTTTTTAATATTGGTTATAGATCACGAAGGCATTGGTTTCTCTCCTCCATGTGGTTGATGGAGAAAAGCCCACAATGGGCTATATCCATGAAGGCATGGACCAAGCCCAAGAGCAAACAAAAATTCTTTATGACATGGTCAAGGCCAAGTACTAGCCCATTTCGGATATCATTGACCAATGGTGGATAAGACAACTCCATGGGCCACTTCATGCTTGTGCCTACTTTCTCAACCCAACCTTTCAATTTGTTGAGAGCTTTAAGGCCGACGATGAGGTTATGAGCAGCCTCTACATAGTCATAGAGGCCATCGAGACAAATATGCAAACAAGGGTGAAGATTAGTCCGAGATTAAGAGCTACAAATAAGCACTAAGAGATCTCTTTTGTCAAAGATATTTGCACAACAGCTAGGACAACGATTAAGCTAGTTAAACTTTGAGTTGAATGATTAATACTTTTCATTTTTTTATTGTTTTTTAATATTTTTGGAATTGAACTCTAGGACATTTTAATATTTATTGTTACAAATGCATGGTTGGAAAATTTTGCCGCTAAAGTGTCAAATCTTCAAAGGATTGTTATTTGAGTTCTAAGCGAACCATGCAGTGATTTAAGGTGTGAGTGCAATAGGAGTATGTTTGAGTACATACACTCCAAAAATTACAATAGGTTGTCAATGTAGGTTGAATAACCTTGTATTTGTGCATTACAGCCTTCACCTCCGTCACAAGAAAATTATAGGGGATGAGGAATATTTATCCGCCATTGAGCTAGAGAAGTATGATCCACAATTAGAGTGGATCACAGAGGAGACAATCATGTGTTTATAGTGGAGGACCATGAATGGGTTGATCAGGGTGATTGTGAGATAGAGCTTGTAGCATTGGGTGAAGAGTAAAGAACTTGTATATCTAGGTATAAAGATGTTGTGTAGATACCACAAGAATGGGTAGAATGGTTGCATCTACTTCCTTGACGTACATAAAATGTCATAGGCTCCAATGCGGTGAATCTTGTGTAGGGAGGACGAGCAATGCAAACTCTTCTCAACCTTAGATGCATCTTTTATATTATGTTTTTGTTGACGCCATCGCCATGGATTTCTAAATCCATATTTGTATATAAGAAAACAATTTGATGAATATAAAAACAATTCTTATAAAATATCGGTTCTCAACTTTTAAGTTTCAAGTTCAATTGAAAACATTCAATATTGCATTATTTACTTCTTTGTGTATACATGTGAATGTTAGATGTAATTGGCTTGTTTTGAGTGTATTTTTAAGTGGATTTGATATGGAATTCATTTTAATTGTTTTTCCCCCCTAAAATTCACTATTTTTAAGGATTTTTTTAAATTTGTCGAGTCTTGGTCGAGTCTTGTTGCTGAGTACAAGTCTGAGTCTCGTTTCTATGAATTGAACAAACTTGGTTTCTCTCCCAGTCCCACATAGGCCGCCCATTTTTCACATCAGAGCATTCAACATTGCCAAGAGAAGGCTTTGTCTCACCAAGTTCAGCCTCTGAAAATTCAAGCCTTTAGCCATCCCAATGGCAATAACCCCAATGCTGAACAAAACCCCCTTGGTGCAATGGCTGAAATTGCTATCCTTTCTCAAAAGTCTTTTAGTAGAAACAATGAGGAGAGAGGGGTCCACAACCCATACATTGAAGGATGCCTCATTAGACTTCTCCATGTTTTCAAGAAGCAACAAGAGCACATTGACATGATGAATACCTGCATTGAGCATATGAGTATTGTCATTGGGCATCGTGAGAATACAATGGAATCCATAAATCACCTTCTGCATTCTGAAAATGCCAAAATAAGGATAGCTGATCTTATTCAGGAGCAAGACACCCAAGGACCTCCTAATAGACAAGCCAATCAAGGGGAACGTTCTACAGCACAAACAATACGAGGATCTTCCTGGAGGGTTCCTCTTTACACCAGCAAACCCAATGAAGGCAATGTCAATTAGACAGCTCAAAATGGCAATGAGAAGGGCACCCCTTACTTCAACCATGGAATGCCCCAAAACCCAGTATAATGCAAGCTAAGCTTTTCTGCCATATTTTTGTATGAGCATCAGTTTCTTCTTCAAGTTCATATCAGATGTGATGCAAAAGCAAAATTGATAGTTCTGTAAATAGTAGTAGCTTTAAGAAAAATTCTGATGTAAATATTGCTAATAAAGATGATAAGAGAACTGATGATATTAATAGCTTCAGTTTAGATAGTGATAATAGGATTTAGAGTTCTTTTGATGACTGAAGATCAGACCTTGGTTCTTTCAATGTAACTTTCCCTTTTCCACTTACCACCTCTTTTTGCTTGTGTTTTGTTCTATCAGGCAAAATTTGGTTGTAATTATCCCTTCTCTTTAATATATATTTTACCTTTTCTCAATAAAAAAAATAAACTAAATTTTTAATCTAAAAGAAGAATGTGAATCGGCATGAAAATCAGCACTAATCATCATGTCAGAGGAGATAGGATAATGGTCAGAGCAAGTGGCTAGCTTGCATAATATATAACAAGCCCAGCTTTTATACAATTACCTCCCACTTGGTTATTGGCCTATCCTTTTCAGCACAACTTTGGTGAGTATCACTTTTCAGCACAGCTTTGGTGAGCATCACTTTTCAGCACAGCTCAGCTTTGGATAGCATGCAGAAAAGTGATACATGCTATCCAAAGCTGTGTATCCTATATCATTATGGTATATGCCATAATCTATGGAGATGCAACCCTCTGTGGTGCTAGGCAGTTCGTAAGAAGTGAAACACACCATCTAAACATGTGCAAAGGTAGAATTTAGGCAAGCTAAAAAGTTAGGCAGTTCAAAATTTAATGGTCCTCAAATATTTCCATGCATCATAACAAATACCATTATCATAGCTATAGACAATATGATGATTTTCTAATTATATCTAACCAAAAATTCCAAAATAATTTGTACCAATCAAATAAAAACGAAAAAGCAGATAAAAAAATTCTGGATAAGCAAAGAAAAAACATCTACAGGTTCCACCATAGTGAAGCATTTTCTTCCCGCCATAGCACAAATGCAAATGATGTATACTCCCAGTAATCTCTTGCTGCAAGCCTCAAAAAGGGGGCAGCACGTTGTCCAGTCTTTGAGAAGAAGATTACTTTAACCTGCCATACTCAAAAACACAATATCCACCAGACTTACTACAAACAATTTAGATTCCATTCAATAAAATGAGACAGTGCAAGAAAACTTGACTTAAAAAACAAAAGATAATGAATTTGTTTCTTTTTGAAATAAAACATTGAAGTAAAGCATAAAATAGAGATAAATTAATCAACATCTATATGTCAATCATGGCAGTCTAAACCATGTGGTTTTAGTCTGCCCATTATTGGGACACCTGCCCATATATGTAAACAATATATCTACCCTTATTTTTTTAAAGGAACCTAGGACAATAGGCAACGAATGCAAATCCATGCCAATTATCAAATGACTTATGAAACTAAAATATTTCAATTGCAAATTCAAAACAAAGAGAATGAAGTGAAACATGATACAAACTGTTTAAATGTCGTAACTTTTTTGTCACAGACTTCTATAAACATTTGCAAATTCTTTTTGTCTTCACAAGGTCACCTTACCACGGATTGGTGCTGTCAGCAGCTAGGCAAGGGGTGGGGTTGTAATCACAACTGAACCTGGTCCTCACTGTGAACTCAAGCAGCCTTCATCCACATGCTTACTTTCTATTCACCTACACTTGGTGCAATCTTACTTGGAATAGTTGTCTTTGGCACATGGGACCAACTTGAGGGGCAAAATTGCTCCATATCAAGATGAAATGTATTAACAACAGGCAAAATTGCTCCGTATCAGGATAAAATATATTAACAACTAATTGCGAAATATACAAGTTTGATATCCTATTATTTAGGATATAATCTCTATCTCAAATCTATTCTAAGTCTACCTCCTAAGATAGCTTTAACAAACCAACCTACATGGGTGTCACAACCAATCACCCAACAAACAAACTAATTATCCTAATGTTAACATTAGGTTAATACAGTTATGTTGTACTAATCTAATAAATATCCAACATTCCCATCCTTAGTACATAATCCTAAGGCAAAGGAATAGTACTGCAAGAGAACTGGGCAGTGGGACATACACCAGTTTGAGATGAACAACGTTGGGAGGGAACAAATCGTCAATCCAACACGTGGTATGAACTAAGTCATACTTTGAGTTCATAGTGATTACAATTGTAGTAGGAACAACCTCACTACCACTACAATCAAGGATAGAAACACATGTTAATCCATGATCATACAAATTAAAGTGGATAGGAACAAATGTGCTATCCAGAACCATGAACGGACATATACGGTTCACCAATAGATCAGTCAAACTAAGTCATACTGATCTTTACCAAAAGCAAGTAAGGACATCGTGTTTGTAGCCACTACATTGATCATTGCCACTTGATCACAAACAACGATATGGTGACCATTGCACTAAATACCATCCATGGCTTCAATATTTTTGGTGCATGGGTTTTGTTGAAACGAATGTAACCAAAGTACACCATCATTGCCACTAATAAAAACAAATCTTCAATTCTCTCGTCTTTTTGGTGTTTATTTTTGCCACTATATCAAACTACCAATCTCTAAGTTAGTGGCAAACTCGAAATCGAGAATGGCCTCCTTCCTCCATTTCCTTTAGTCTCCTATGACTTTGGCTCACTCAGCCAGATCGAACCTGATAGTTCTATAGACCACAGATTGCTCCATGATGCATAAGAACATTTTCAATGTTACATTTATTTTTCATAAACTTCCCGAACCTCCCCTCTCCTCCCCAGCCCTCCCCACAAGTATAAACACTTGTATGGATGTCAAGTACAACCAGCAATGCACCCATATATGGAATAAATCTTTTTAGATTAGTTTTCATATAAAAACAATTGTTTCCCGAAAACCATAAGGTTTTATGTGAAATCCTTCTACCAAGATGATTAGAGTACAATTTTACAATACGTGGCAAAATTTCACCTGAAACCAACTACCAATTTAAAAGATATTGAATTTACAACAATCCTCCACGTAATTTTTTACAAAAAACCACTCTATATGAACACTAAAACAATTAAAACTCAAAACCTATACTCACTAAAGCTAAATGCTTCTCGAGAAACATTTTATATGGTATATGACACAATCTATAAAATTTTCATGAAACGACTCCCTCCTGATCACAAATTACGAAATTAGTTCTGACTTGGGCAGTCTAGGAGTGAAATATTTAAAAACACTCACGAGTTTAATACTATTTTTTTTTAATTTCCAAAGTTTTTGAACTAAATAATAAACTATAGCATGCCCTAGATTTTAAAAATGAAATAAACAAAACCAGCCCTAAATAATTACAAAGCTATTGCAAAAGATTTAAAACTATATATGCATGTTGTGTTTTGCATTAAGTCTAGGCACCGTTCTTTTGTTGTGCTAATGCTGGGAGCCATTCTTTTTGCTTCTTCGCTTTTTTTCTGATGAATCAATAAATGTTGTGTTCTGTGAGTTTGTTTTTGTTATTATCTAGCTTGGCACTTCTTCCAGATGTCACTCAAGCAATCAGTATTTTTTTTTTAATTGTGTATAATTGCAGCTCTCACATTGAAGAGGCTGCTGTTTCATGATTTCAGTTGTACATAGAATTAAGTCTGCGCTTTTTTGCTCATGTTCATCTAAATGGCACCTTTTTATGCTGTACTCACGCATCAAGTCTGTCATGCAGCCTAAGATGCTGTAATATTTATTGTTAAGCCTCTGATCTCTTTCACGTGGGCACCAGATCAGTCTTTACCATGCTTCTTCTGTGGCAGTTCGATTAAGCATTTGTGCTCCTAGCTCCCACACAATTCTCCTTTGTCTTGGACGCCTCTTATAAATCTGTTATGCAGACCTATGCTTCTATCAGCACGCTTTGTTTATCTTTTGTCTAATTAGATCATAAACATAAGTATGAAATTACAAATGCTACAAACATCTTACATTCTAATCAGACTTCACATGAAATCCAAGCTATTTTGTCTTGTCTGCTGCAGAGATTGCATTGGAATTCAAACCACTCCTTACAGGCCAATTAGTCATGCTTTGACACCAATGATAGGCAAAATGGCTCCGTATAAGGATAAAATGTATTACCAAGTAATTGCAATATATACAACTTTGAAATCATATTATTTAGGATATAATCTCTTTCTCAAATCTATTCTAAGTCCACCTCCTAAGATGGCCTAACAAACCAACCTATGTGGCTCGCACAACCAATCACCTAACAAACTAACTAATTATCCTATTGCTAACATTAGATTAATACAATTATGTTGTACAAACCTAAGAAATATCCAACACAACTAGCTACTCATTACATTATTGTTGAATCCCTCCACAAATTTCCTAAGATATAAAGTCTGCATCCTTAATTTTCAGTGATTAAATTCCAATGGTCTCCCTTACATAACCATTGATATTTGGCAGAAGATATAAGCAGTCCAATGGATCAATTTGATGATTTGTGTATTAAATACCAAGAGATGTTTGTTATGTCAATATTTCATCTTTGTCTTTCTTGTACTTAATTTCTTATATACTTCAATGATTGAGTGTTGTTTTAAGGAGGATAGCTTTATAATGGCCAAAATGTTGTTAAACTCAAAACTGGTCTCACTTGTAAATGGTGTACTTCAAAATTAGGCTTCAATGAAGAAAACAAATACTTTGTAATGAATAGATACATGATCGCTATTATCAAGATAAATATGGACTAAGAGCTTTCACGTGATTAGTCATTCAGCTCCTATTATGATCAGTTAATCACCAAAGGTGTATAATCAAAAACCTAAGGGGCTTTTCCTAAGGTCACAAACAAGGAATTGCGAATTAAACAATGAAATGATTAGGTATTTTAGCAAGCGATTATAACGCTGTTGGCAATGGATATTCCCAACCATCATGAGCATTTATGTACAGTCCATCATGTTGTCTAGATTAAGCACACCATTAAATTTTGTTCTTTATCCAAAAACGAGATCCAACTCAAGAGACAATCAAAGAGGGCCAATAAAAGGTCATCACTCCTTGTTGACAATCCAAAAAACATGTACTTTCATTCAATAACATAAAATCTATTGCATATACTTTCTTAGATGTCAATATGTGTGGTGAATTGATATGTTAATGTTGTCCATCATGTATGCTAATTTAGATCAACGTTTTTGGATAGATGGAGATGATGAAGTGGTCGGTAATATTTCTGGCATTGCTACTGAGTCTAGTGGTCGTTGGTAAGAATTAACACCAATTGAATATGAAGAATCAATCAAGGGTCATGTCAAAGAAGAAAAGTTTCAAATACCACAACATTCTTCACTCCTTGCAACCAAGAGAGAGGAGAATAAAGCCTGTTATGCACAATATTCAATGGGCTTGGAAGGTTATTTGAAGACAAACAACTAGGAAAAATAGTATTTACAAGCTCTTATCAAAGAAATCCAATCAAACTTCAATGAGGACAAGTGTGTGAGAGAGAGAACACAAACTTTAATCAGACATATGTTGTGGAATTGAGAATGGATAATTTTACTTATGTGATAAGCATTAAGTGGTAGATATAACAAGTGTTTTTCACTCCTCACGAACAGCTACTGAGTGTTGAGTTTTCCAAGTCCCTCGTCTGCCCACAGAGTTAGAAACAATTCAAAAGGTTAACCTATTGAGGAATCTCTGGATACATGTTTAATTTCAGCTACTCAAATCATTTCATCGCTTATCACGCCCTTCCCCGTCTATGAGTACCCAAATATCTACTGTAAAACCCCTTCTTATTTGAAACTTGTTGTTCAATGCTATGCCATATTATGGTGCTACAAAATGAAAGCATCTTATCAATATCTAAGGATGAAAAATCATAGATCAAACTGTTAGGTCTGACTGATCTACCCTGCAAAATTCCATGTTAGGACTTTTTTGCTAACCTCTAGCATTGTAATGAATAGGATCAACCTGGAAATAATCCGCCTCGAAGCGAAATCAAAAGTTGGTGGAAACACTTTTGCAACTAGATCACTAGCACAAACCATGCTAACTAAGGGTTCAATTTGTTAAGGAATGACATTGTATTTGTAGAATAAATCTATAACTTGAAGCCAAAGAAGAATCAAAGATTAAAAGTCTACAAACCAGAACTTAAGATTCTAATGAAGAAACTGCAAACCAAGCCAATAAATAATTAGGTCAAGAGATGGTTCTTAGAGGCACTTCTACTGAAGTACAAAAAAATATGCATCCTATTGCATTTATACAAACAATGAAATGGGCCTAAATTTGGGCAATGAAGATAAGAGAGACCACACGGCACCTATACACCAACAAGGAAAACAAAAAAAGGTTGGAAGTGGAGACATTATAGGAATGCACGGTCAGATTGATGAAAGACATGACTAATACAAAGAAGAAAGATAGAAAATGCCTATGGTGACTGAAGCAAGAAATGATGATTGATGTGAGGAAGATATATCAATGTTTTGGCATGAACAACCACAATGACGAGTGCCAAAACTACAGCTGCTGAAATATGTAGGACTCATAAACACTATCCTTCTAGACAAGAATCAATGGGGTAAGAAAATTTTGTATTATGGCCCAATATCAGGGAGGTTTGCTTTAGGGAATCCCAAAAGAGGGATGTGTGGGATATAGACATCCATTACAATTAGTCTGTTAGCTCTAATTATTTATTTTATTCTAAAAAATTCAAATCCATAGAAATAAATTAAAAGTAGGTGGAAAGCTCAAACCGCTAGAAAGGTTAGACTCAAATAAATTTTGTCGGACAGCTAGAAACGTTAGATGGTATTGTTATATTTTAAGCCCATATATATAGGCTTCTCTTGAAATGTCCCAAATAGGATGATTTGTTGAATGTTAAGATTATTTGGAAACCCTACTTCAATATGGAAAAAATATGATTTAATTGCAGCAAACCCTAGCTGCCAACAACCTTTCAAATATAGCTCAAAATTAGCTTTAAAATATGTCAAACCTCAAACAATCAGTCGCTGTTCCAACAAAAAATTGTAGCCCTTCAAAAATAAAATTTATTCTTCAAACCCTAGGCGTCCTTGGCTGCAAATTTAAACTGAAAATTACAGATGCTTTATAATGTCACAAACCTCATGAAACCCTCACTAAATTGCATAAATATTATTGCAATAAAAGGTATAATTTTAATGAATTTTTTGAATGTTTTTTATGGTTAAAAAAGCCGAAAAGCCAATCGCCCAAGCTACAAAATTATGAGAAAATTACAGAATTCAATTCAAGACAAAATGACCTTCACAAGAGGTCCAAACCTCTCCCAAATCAAGTCACCACCATGCCAAAAATTAGGAATAATTTTAGAATTGTCTTTAGGGCACAAAACCCCCCAAAAATATGAGAATTCATTCCCAAACCAAGTTGCCACTCCTCCAAGAGCAAGTTGCCACCCTGAAAATGACCAAATGGTGTCTAAAACACCCTTGTAGGACTAGTTGATTCCAATGGTAACCCCTAAATGAAGCTAACTCGAAGAAGGAAGAGGGTTTTCGTCCCCTAACTCCATTGCTAAAAAGGTTTCGTCTTCGAAACAAATGGCTTAACATTTTCGCGCTAATAGACCAATTATAATATCCAAAATCATAGCATAACCTCTCCAAATGATTCATCTTTTACTTTTGTATCCCTCCAAGTGCGGCGCCCAAAAGAGGTAGGGAGAGTAACTTAAGATGTTTTAAAAGACCTTTCCTTATGATCTTTTTTTAAAATCACTTAAGCCTTCTCGACCCTTAAAGGTCCCCTCTTTAAGTGAAATAAGAAACATAAAGTAACTTTTCAAAAAAAAATACTTTTACAAATATTCAAACAAAACATTCAATACTCTTTTCCCTTTATGTTTGTCCCTTAGCCCCCGGGAATAAGTTAAGGCTAAGGGTCTTCCAAGATGTCCCTATCAAAAGAGGGACATGACATCTCTTATGTAAATATGCACTAAAAAAATGCATCATATAAGTTGGTATTAGAGCCTAACAATCAAATCCTTCCTGATTCTAAAATTTTGTGTTTGTTTCAGTTCAATCATACAGCCTCTCATACACTTAGTGTCTTTGGTACCCTACTGTATTACTATTTAAATCTCTGATTTTTAGATTTCTTTCAGAAAAAAATGATTTTATGTTTTTATTTCTAATTCAACATTCATCTATTGTACATTGTCTTTCCTCATTCTAGGTATCAACTCTGATCTCCAACCTTAAATACACATATTGTGTATTTGGAACCCCATATTTATTGCACTCAAGTCTTTGATCTCCAATTTCTGTTGTCAAATTGCTAATAATTGAATTTCTTCTGTCAATTTTTTGCTAACAATTTCAGCTAATAATTTTTTTCTGCCAATTGCATAATCAGTCTTGTAATGCATATTTCTTGCTTGTTGTTCGGTCATACACAGCCCAACAGAAGCCCATTTTGTTATCAAATATAGTAGTTGTTAAATTTTAATTCATGGTGCACAGATCTGCACTAACAGTGAACAAAACCTTAACTAAGCACCTTTCAAAATCGTGTACCATTAGACCCAAAAATCTAGACTGAAAATTCACAAGTGCAGATCCTGCATTTAATTGAAAAATATAAGAAATCATGTTCAATAAGAATCAATAATCTGCTCTATTATTGCAAGAGATGAGCCTATTAAATAGCTCACAAGAAGCCTAAAAAAAGGAGAGCCCGTACAACCATAAGCCAAATTAGGCTTTAACAAGCTACTAACCAAAATAACAAGCTAATAAGATTAAAAATACGTTAACCAAGCTAAAACAAAATAGCAAATTATTGCAATACCCTCCCTTAATGACTGAACATGACACGACTCCAAGCTTATCTTGGAATTTTACAAATTTGTCTTTACACAAAGCTTTAGTCATTATATTAGCTCGTTGTTCAAAGGTAGGACGATAATAAAGACATATCTTTTCATTATTAACCATCAGATATAGTGGTGATGAACCTCAATGTGCTTAGTCTTGGCATGTAAAACTAGATTCTTCACCAACTTTAGTACACTCTTGTTGTTGCAGAAGATAGGTGTGGGCACTGATGAATCAAGTTGAAGATCCTCCAATACGGATTGAATCCACATCAATTCACAACCTACACTAACAAATGCTTTATAATTTACTTCAATAGAAGACAATGCAACTGTACTCTGAAGTTTACTCTACCATGAAAATGCTCTTAAACCAAGAGTGAAAACATTACCTGTTGTAGATTTTCTAAAATCAATTGATCCTACCCAATTTGAATTAGTATACCCTATTAGCTCAAAATCAACAGATTGCTTATATAAAATGCCAAAGTGAAGGGAGCCTTTGACATATCTAAGAACCCGTTTTGCACCTTGCCAATGTTCTTCATGCCGTTTAGCCATGAAGCGAGAAAGATAACTCACTACAAAACACAAATTTGGTCTAGTAGTAATAAGATAAATCAAACTATCTACTAATTGTCGTTACATTGTTTCACTGCCCAGTGGTGAATCAGTGTTACTTGAAAGTCTAGTTCCAACTTCCATAGGTGTAGCTGTTGGATTACAATCATGCATTATAAATTTTTCTAAAAAGGATTTGGCATACAAAGATTGTATAACCAAAATTGTAAAACTGCAAAAACTCTACACCTAGACAATATTGAACCAAGCCTAGATCAATCATTTCAAACACAATACAGATATCGGCTTTCACTTGTTTAATCAAATCATTGCTTCTTCTAGTGATGGCAAGATCATCAGCATATACAACTAGAATCACAATGTCATCACCAACCAATTTAACATAAAGAGTAGATTTTGCATCACATCTTTTAAAAATAGATTCTAAGATATTTATCAATTTTGAAATACCAAACTCGAGGAGCATGCTTAAGTCCATACAAGAACTTCACTAACTTGCAAACTAGATGCTCTTTTCCAGGAATTTGAAATCTTTATGACTATACCATGTACACCTCTTCCTCTAAGTCTCCATTCAAAAAAACACTCTTTACATCTATCTGATATTCCTGCCAACCAAACTGAGCAGCAACATAAATAACCATTCTAAATGTTACCATTTTTGTTGTAGGAGAAAATGTTTCTTCATAATCTACTCCTTCCTGTGCATATCACTTAGAAACAATACGAGTTGTCTACTTATCTAAAGAACCATCTAATTTACATTTTACTTTATAAATCCATTTGCAACCAATGGATTTCTTACATTGGAGTAGATCAAACAAAATCCAAATACCATTCAAATTTTCCTTTAGCATATGCATAAGTATTTGGCTCAAAATTTTGTGAAACTGAACTGAGAACATAATTTACCTACTCAGAATTGTGTGCCACTTGTTTCCCAAATATATTGGATCTACCTTCTAATGATTATGGAAGCTCATCTTGTTGAACATCCTGCAATGTGCTATAAAACCACTTTGGCCTCTTATGTTGACTAGTTGAATCACTGTGTGTTTCACTAGATCCTTCCATGGAGCTAGACTCCCCTAGTGTTTGCCTTTTTAAGTCATGTTCCACTTTAGTACTAGAACTTGATTCACATTCATCATTTGGGATCCAAAGATTACTAGTATCAATAGGTTTACCATATTTTGAGAAATAAGTAATTTTATCATCGATTTTGACATCTTTATTTACAATTACTTTTTTTTAGATATATCTAGTAACCTATTACTTTGGAATTCTCATTGTAGCCAACAAACATGTACTTCTTACTCTTTGCATTTAAACCACTCCTTTTCTCTTTAGGAATTAATGCAAACGCAGTACAACAAAAAATACGGAAATCACTTACATCAAGTTTTCTTCCTAACCATGCTTCTTCTGGAGTAATATTTTGCACAACTTTACATGGACTCTTGTTTAAAATGGACACTACAATATTCACAGCTTCTGCCCAGTATCGAAAAGGTACATTTCTAATTTACACCATACAATGTGTCATCTCCATGATAGTCTTATTTCTCCTTTCCACTACTCCATTTTGTTGAGTGTCAAGAATCTTATATTACCTCTTTATACCTTCTTGTGTGCAGTATGCATTGACTTGTTTGGAAACAACTTCTCCTCCATTATCAGAGCTGAATTATTTGTCCTTTTTACCTATTTGATTCTCAACCAATACTTTCCATGCAACAAAGTTAGCAAAACATTTTTTTTCTTTAAACAATACACCCACATTTTTTAAGAATAATCATCTACTATCAACAAGAAATGAAGAGATTCAAATACAATGTTAATTTTCATAGGACCATGAAGATCTACATGTACCAAATCTAACACTTTTTCTGCTCTCCATGCTTTACTAGTACAAAAAAGTTGACTTATCTGTTTAACGAACTTACATCCTACACAAACATCTTGATTGTTTTGAATGGATGGAAGTCCATTCACCATTTGTTTTTTACTCAAGACATTCAAATATTGGTAACTAAGATGACCACATCTTTCATGCCAAAGAGTACTAGTCTGCTCAATTGTTTCTAAAGCATATCGTTCTACTGTTTTAGGATCTACAAGTTTGTACAAACCCCTTTCCCTTATACCAATAACAACTATTTCATCATTGAGTGTAGTTACTTTACATTTGTTTCCTTCAAACCTTACTACTAGTTGTTTGATTTTGGTGATTTCACTGATGGATAAAAGATTCTTGTTCATATCAAGTACATATTTAACATTAACAAATGTGTATTTGTACCCATTAATCAATGTGATTTGCATATCCCCACATCTCTTAATATTGTGTGTCCATCCATCACCTAAGAGAACTATTTCATTACCACTAGTATTCTCAATGAAGTTTACATACCAATCTTGATGACATGTATAGTCTCGTGAAGCTACTGAGTCAAAGTAGCAAGCATGAGACTCCCTAAATTGGTCATGTGACACTACAAAGGCAAATTCAATACCCCTTCTGATTCTTCTGCAACATTAGCATGTCTAAACTTCTTGTTTGCATTAGCCATATCTTCTTGTGGCTTTCAACAATCTTTCTAATTTGTCTTGGTTGCCTACAATAAAAACATTTCCATTTTGTTTTCTTTGATGCACTTACATTGATTTTTGAAAAGTCATTGTTTGCCGACCATTGTTTCCCTTTGCCTTTTGACTGTGCCAAGAATGCACTTTTTATAGATGTTGGTATTGAAGCAATTGAATATTCTTGCCATCTTTCTTTCTACACGAGAAGTGTGGACATCTACTCATAATCTAGTGTTTGTGTCTCTACAATAATATGCAATGACTCCACAAAGGAATCATATGACGATGGCAAATTCTGCATGACAAAAGCAATTAACTTGCTCATCGACATGTTTTTCCACCAATTTTAATTGGTCACAAATGTCTTTCAACTGCAATAAAAACTCAAAAATGGACCCACTTTTCTACATTTTAGTGGAAAACAACAAATTCTTTCAATATAATTCCCCATCGACTTCAGAAGCTTGATATTTTGTTCTAATATGTTTTCATATTCTGATGCAATAGTTGCATTTCTAACTTCTAGAATCAAATTATTAAGTACTAAAAGTTTTAATAGCATCAAGCCTTTTCGATGACGTTTATCATAGTCACCAGATTGAAAATCTTGTCAAGTCTCTTTACCAAGTACAATTTGATATATATTCTAATACTCACAAATTGTAAGTATTTTATGACTCCATAAACTAAAATTTTTACATGTCAATTTTTGTGAATCTGATAATAACAGGTGTTGTAAACAAGTCATTTTACCTATTTTTCTCTAAAACAATTAAATAGGAAAAACTATAATGGCTTTTACAAAAATTCCTTTTGCACACTGATTCTATCCTAAAACTAGACAACGATGCTAATTTTTAACAAAACATTCTTTATAGTTTATGAGAAATTTAATTAACCAGTTTCCATAAAATTGCCTAGAAAACACGGAAATAATTAAATTTCAAGTTTTACTCATCTTTTTGCAAAAGAGTTGTGTGCAAACTAGAACTGAAAGACGGGCAAAGTGCCAAAATTCAAGGTTTTACACCTTAAGGTTCTCCAACTACGGAATTAACTATACCATTTTTCAAGCAAATGGGAGTTACTAATGCAAAAAATAAGAAGTATAATTTTGAATAAACTTTTAAAATAATTATTTTCTCCCTATTTGCATGATTTTAAAAACTTTGGTTTAAACTTAAAAAATTAAAACAACCAATAGAAAAAAACCTATGTAGTAGTAAGAATTATGGTGTACTTCTGCAAGTTTTGCTTACAGTGTCTACAAATCCAACACCCTCCTTCACCAGAACACACAAAATGCTACCTTTTGATCTTCTTGTTACTAGAATGGTGCCTCACACCTTTGGACCAGTATATAACAGCAATAGGAAAGAAAAAAACTAAATTTGGGATGCCACATCTCCAAAACAGTGGATGTGGGGCTGCCATGCCTTTCTTTAACCCTCAAATCAGTCAAATAAATCACATTTGTACAGAAAACACAATACCAATGCTCTGCTCTCTATCAAAACTCCCTGAGCTTCACCAAAACACCTATTTTGTTGTTGGAACGCCACAATTTGGTTTAGAACACCTTTCTTCTTTCCTTGCCACGTCCTCTTGGCTGGTCACGCCTCTATTCTAGGCTACCACACCTCTCTGCAGGGCAACACGCTCTGCTTACAGGTCAGAAAAATGACAAAATGCCACAGTCCTCCTTTATGCCACCTCTTCAAGTAACCACATCCTCTTGAAATTGTTTTTCTCTTACTCAAGATTTTCACTGGGTGCAAAGACTCACCATGCTTCCTCCCTAACAAGATCTCCCTCACAAGCTTCTTTCTAAGATCGCCGACTGTGAGATCTTGTGATGTCCCCATTTTTTTAGCCATCTCAGAAGGTTCTTAGCCTTTAGTCTCTTAAGGCTAAGTTGAGAAATAAGGAGAAATTAATTAAATTAATTTCTTATAAAGTTATCAAATAAATCAAAAATTAAAATGGTGATTTTATATTTAATTAAAGTGACTTAAATAAAATATTAAACCATAAAAGTCACTTAAGTGAAATAATATTATTTCTAAAAGCTTTTTGAAGGGGTGGAGAAAAACATATAAAAGAATGTCAAGTTAAGCTTGTAATCATCTAGTATTTGACATTTACTTGATATGTTCATTTGTGGAGCCAAGGGTTTCTGCAGATTTCTACATTGGTCATTGAGAACGGAAACTCCAATTGATTTGCATAACTGAGGTGGTGAAATATCTTCCGAAGGGTTGCAGCTATTGGAAGAGATAATTTACTCTTCATTGTGCTTCATTTGGTGGCCATAAGCTAGACTTGATGAGGACGATTTGCATATTTTGTTAGTCCATTGGTGGCATTGCCATTGCATCATTTGGTAGCATAGAAGGCATATTGGAAGTACATTAGAAGTCTGATATACATTTGCAGAGGTCTGATCAGAAGTTACAGTCATACAGAGACCCCATTGGAGACCACGATTTCACTCACGGAGGCCAAGGTTGGCATTCATTCCTCCTAGCTTGAGCGCTCCACTCCTTGGGACTTGGCATTTTATATCAGAGCAGGGGCGGCTGGAGTAGAGCATTGGTTTGGCCAGGAGGAAGCATATTTTGGGACTGTTTTTGTTGCTACATCATCTCCAGCCCTAGGCACTTCTTTTTCAAGTTCTTTGCATTGTTTTACATCCAATTCTAAGTCGTATTACAGTTAGTATTAGTGGCAACCATTGTACTCAGAAATTTGGAACTCATGAAATTGTAAAGCCAAGAGTCTTGGCTATTCCATCTGCATTGTAATCAGTTATTTGAATTAAATAAGGTGGCATAAGGTTGCATTCACTTAGTAGATTGCTTCAATCTTAGATTGTATGACAAGTGTTTGTTAAAATGCCTTATCGCTGTAGGTGCAAATTTTTTGCATGTCTAGATCCTATATATGCATTTGAAGGAACCAAAAGAACTGCATTTGCTTTCTAGCTCTTTGCTTAGACATGTTACTAAATATTTGCAAGCATTTAGATATCATTTGACGTCATTCCAAGCAAGTATAAACAAACTGAAACTCAGAACCAGCAAGCAAGAGGGTTACATGACAAATGATTGACGATATTCCTTGGGAATTTAATTAAGCAACTTGAGGGCAGATTACCCAACGGATAGTACAGATCTGACTACCATATAAAAAATCACATTCAATGAGAATCAATAATACGCTATATTATTGCAAGAAAAGGAGCCTATCAAATAGCTCACAAGAAGCCTACAAAAAATGAGATCCCGTACAACCATAAGCCAGATTAGACTTAACAAGCCACTAACCAAAATAACAAGCTAATACATTAACCAAGCTAAAACAAATAGGCTAATTATTCTAATCAAAATTCAAGATAATGGACTATGTAAACTAAATCTGCATAAAAATGGTGTTGTAAAGCAAACAAATTCCTTACTAAACACACATCAACTATGAATATTACTCCAAAAGAAAAAAATACAACATACAGCACCTCACTAAATGAATCACTCACCCACCCTACCTTGCTTTTATAGATGACGGCTAGAGTTACAATATATTTAGACAGTTTAATAATAATAACTATAAATCTGAAAATCATATCTACTAATAAGTTAATAACAAAATCTCTACATTTAGCATGTCTAATAATAACACTAGATGCCTGTTAAACTGTTCTTTTGAATTTGTTGAGTGTGCAATGCTACGAAGAACAACAACTAAGCAATCACACATAAAATTTTAACAATCCCACTTTGGGAGTAAGATGTTCTCTACCAAGCCAAATCTTTCCCTCAACATCTCAAACTTCCCATTAACCAAGGGCTTCATCAAAATATCCACCACCTACAAATCTGAAGGAACATACTTAAGAATCATGGCTCCCTTCTAAACTTTGTCTTTGAGAAAATGGTACTGAATATCAATGTGTTTGGAGTGAACATGAAACATTAGATTCTCAAAGAGGTTGATGCAACTCTGATTATCACAGTAGATAACTGTAGGCTGCAACAATCGTCAGTCAATTCTATTATCAACTTGCAAAGCCATATGGCCTCACAACTAGCAGATGAGGTTTCCATATACTCTGCTTCTGCTGAACTGAATGCAACTGGTAACTGCTTCCTGCTGAACGAATAAATCGTACTTGTGCCAAAGCTGAAAAAAAATCCCGAAGTGCTCTTCCTAGTACTTGCATCTCCTGCCCAGCCAGAATCAACAACACTCATGCAACACAAACTCACCATCTCCCACGTACCTCATCTCGTAATGAAATCTGGCCTTCAAATATTGTAGTAGATGTTTTGCAGTCTTCCAATGAATTTGTCATGGTTTAATGATGAACTGGCTCATAGTATTTACTACAAAACAAATGTTTGACTTGGTATTCACAAGATACATAAGAGAACCAATCAATTTCCTATATAACGAAGGATCTACCAAATCTGAATCTGAATCAACAGACAACTTAAGAATTGGAACCATAGGAGTGGCCAAGGCTTTACGATCCAGCATCTGAATTCTCTTCAGAATCTCCACAGTGTACTTCCCCATCCAAGTTAGACCTCACATGTACCCTGCCAAACCTTTAGACCCAAAAAATAATGCACAAGGTCGATGTCCTTCATGACTAATTTGCTGGCCAACTTTTCCTTGCACAATGCAATGAGCTTCTTTCTCACAGCTATACCTGTAATGATCAAATTGTATAGGACCAAAACAACCAAATCAGATTTATCATATAAATAATACAAATTAGGCTCTGCAGAAGTTTCGGTAAAGCCCAAATTCCACAAGTACGCACTGATCTGTGAGTACCAAGCACGTGGTGGCTGCATCAGCCCATAAAGGGCCTTCTTCAACTTGCACACAAGTATCTCGCCCATGCACCTCGAAACCCTGCAGCTGATTAATATACAGTTCTTCAATCAAATTATTCAGAAAAGCAGTCTTTATAAAGGCCAACTAAAAATTGATGCAATAGACATGATCACCTCGATAGAAGTATACTTGCCAACTGGAGCAAAGGTCTTGTCATAGTGAACTCCCTCTCTCTAGGAGAATCCCCTTGCTACAAGTTTGGCCTTGTATTTCTCAATGCTCACATCAGCTGCATTCTTTATCTTGTACACCCACCTGGAATCAATCATTGATTTTCCCACTAGTCTTGACACAATCTCCCAAACATCATTTTTCATAATGGTGTTATACTCCTCTGTCATGGTATCTCACCACACCTGCTCAACTGCAACATCCTTATAACTAGAAGGTTGTGTATCAATAATAGAAGACATCAGTGTAAGATAAGTAGGAAATTTCTTAAGGGGATGACTCACTCGGAAAGAAGATTTTGGCACTCCTACTTGCTCTTATGTCTCATATAATGTTTGGGTAAGCCACTTGGGCTTCTTGGTTGAGCTGGATGGTAAAGTGCCATTTGTTCCATCACCGGATCCTTGCTGATCTAAATCTGATTTTGCTGTAATTTGAAAATCAGCACTTGGGAGAGCAAGCATTTCTCCCTGCTCAACCTTCCCAAGAGGCTCCTGAGACTTAGAGGATCATGTATCCTCGTCAAATTTCACATGGCCCACCATTGTCTTCCTTTATGTTGGAATGTAAATCCAGTAAGCCTGAAGTCTCACTGTAACCAAAAAATATACCCTTGATGCTCGAGGGTTCAAAGCTAGTCCTCTTCTCATCTAGTACATAAAAATAAACAGGACACCCAAAAGACACAAAAGTGTGATACATGAGGCTTCTCACCTATGAAAGTTGCTTCTTGTGTCTTGTCCTTCAAAACCTTGTGAGGACACCAGTTCAGAATGTAGACAGTTGTATTACAAGGCTCTGCCCATAGGCACATGAGAAATCCATGTCATCAATCATGGCTTTCACTGTCTCAATGATGGACTTCTTCTTCTTCTCTACAACCCCATTCTGTTGTAGGTGGTACAATACAAGCAGCTCGCTCTTGATCCTTGCTACTCTGCAAAATGCATCAAAGTCCTTGGACGTGTAGTCTTCTCCATTTTCAGATCTCAACACTTCAATCTTCTTGCATGTCTAATTCTCAACTAAGGCCTTCAACTCTTGAAACTTAGAGAACACTTGATCTTTAGTCTTCATAAAATAAATCAGGATTTTCTACAAGAACCATCAATTAAAGAGACATGATACAAATTACCTATCAATAAGGTTGAACTCATTGGTCCACATGTCTAAATGAATCAGATAAAAAATCTCTCTTTATTTGTGCCCAATACTTGGGAAAGCAGCCTTGGAATATTTGCTGAGTGTGCAGACTTTGCACACTCTTGTCTTCTCAATCTTGAAGTCTGGGAATATGTGCACCATGTCCTTCAATATAGGTAGTGTTCCATAGTGCAAGTGACCCAACCATTTGTCTTATATCTTGTTGACCATTTTGGTCCTACAGGCCAAAAGTCGGTCCCCTTCTTTCCCTACTATTCTGAACCATCAATTTAGTCATGTACCCACTTTCTGCAAATGCTCGATTTCCCTTTGAAATAAGTCTTGTTCTTATGAAAAGTTGAAAGATCTAAGCCCTGTAGGTTCTTGGCTTGATGTGGGGCTTATTTCGCTTTGGGCAGCAAATTGCGCAGATTTTTTGGTAAAGGGAATGGGCCGGTTCTAAAGGGATGCAAGTCTTTCAGCAGGCTCCAAAGGCAAAGTGCCCTTGCAAAAGGCAGCAAGCACCTTCAGGAAAGTGAACAAGGCGGAAAAAAGGTGAGTTTTCACAAAGAAAATTACCAAAAGTTGAAGGCACATTTCCTAAAGGTTGGAAAGGTTGGTTCAACGAGTTGGTTCCACGGGTTGGTTTGAGCGGTCGTTTGAACGATACATCTAATTCACAAGGGAATTGAATGGACGCGAATCCTTGCAGAACACAAAGTGTTGAACCATTGAACTCCAAAAAACGGTTCAAGTTCAATCGAAAGGTTCAAAGTCATGGCTAAAGGGCCCGAAATGGCCTACACAATTCGCAAAAGGGGCAATAGATTTTCTTCGGAGGGCACTTTGGTCGGCGACATGACCAAATCAGCAGCTCCAAAGGGGTTGTTCAAGACCCAAAGTACCTTTGCGGAGGGTAAGTTTCCTTCAAAAGGAAAGAACAAGACAAAGAATTCCTTCGGACTTTCTGTCCAAAGGAAATTCTTAAGGGAAAGATGCAAAGGATTTCTTCTGACTTTTTGTCCGAAGAAAATCCGTGAAAAGCAAGGGTGAATTACTTCGGCCAAAATGCCCGAAGGAATTCCTTCAGACATTTTGTCCGAAGAAATTCACAAGGCAAAAAAACCAAATGGAAAAAAACCTTCGAAAAGAAATATGAGGCAAAATGGTTCGGGCAAATTATTTCTGACAATTGTCCGAAGGAATTCCTTCGAACATTTTGTCCGAAGGAATTTGTCCGAGGGAAAAGCCCAACCAAGAGAAAGCAAGCGGCAAAACATAAAGGGAAATTCCTTCGAACAAAATGTCCAAAAAATTCCTTCAGACAATTTGTCCGAAGGATTGGAGAGGCCAAGGCAGCCCGATGGATCTCGAAAGGCAAGTGCCCTTGCGGGGGACTCTCGGCTGCCAAAGGGGGGATCTTTCTCCAAACCCGAAGGGACACCTTCCCTTCGGGAGGGTTCAACGACAGAGACCCGAACAAAGAAAAGTCTGAAGGAAAGTGAAGCTGAAGGAGTTGCTAAAGAGGTGACGAACGCGCGAACGTCAACTTCGCGGCAATGAAATAACCATTGGTCTTTAAAATAAATGAAAGGAGCCTGAAGAGCCAAAGGATTGACAGAGGATAGCCCCAAGGGCCGAAAGGGCCAGGAAAAGACAAAAGCTGAGAAAAGACAAAAGTCGAAGAGTGAACTCAGCGACCTGCCGAGAAAGGAGCCCAAGGAGCCAAGCACAAATATGGACAAAACAGCCCAAGTGGCAAAAAGAGAAGCGTCGGCAGAGGAGTTATTCCAGCGGTTGAAACAGTCTTCGCCAAGTGGTCATCAAGGAGCGCGAACAGTGAAGGCGCGGCCTGTTTTTTCCACACTTTGCATTGATGAGCAGACAACCGCGTGAATGTCTTTAAGAAGCGGTCTTGTTTGCAAACAAAGGGGCGCGGCCCATGCTTTCACAATAATGTTTGAATGCCAAAGTCAAGACTAGCAACTGACACAGCATGTTCTTTTAGCGACTTCCTCTTCCTAATGTTTTTAACGTAGCATGGGCCACTTGTAAAAAAGGGGCGCCATTGCTTCTTCTTTATATATATTGTAAACTCTCATTTGAGACGACATCTCTAAGCTTGTATGGTGAAGCCCTGCAGGATTTTATCTTGAATCAATACATACCATATTTACCTCCATTTTGAGTTTGCATTTTTGCATGTCTATGGTTTTGTCTTGTGTTAAGTCATTTTCTTTAATGCTTACACAGAATGATTCCAACATGTCTAGTGTATTATGAGCTCTTCTTTTGCAGGTCAGCGAGAAGTGTCCATAGCAGAGTATAGACGCATGTGAACAGGTTGCCATAGTGTGTCTTAGAACACCTCTGGTAGTTCTTCCTCCCTGTATCTCCAAAGGACCCCTAGCTCACTAATGCAAAAGAGTTTCTCATATCAAATGAAGTGTATTTCAGCTTGTTCTTGGTGTAAAGTGTATGTCAAAGCTAAGTAGATCAACCATTTTTGGTGTATCACCGTTTAATTTAGGTTTTGTTTTCAGTAAGCCTTCTCTCTTTTCATCCCCCCCCCATTGTTAGCAGTAGGAAATCCAGGACCTCAGAGATGCATCCAAGGGAGCTAGCCCTTATCTAGAGATTCTCCCCTCAGTTTTGCCAGACCCATAGGCAAGAGAGGAGTCTCCATTGTGCCGCGTGGAAGACAAAAGCTCAGCCTTCTGTCAAGGGTGCAATCCACAGCGTCAACATATCTCACACAGATTGTCACTGTCATGCACCAAAACACCGTGCTTCATGAAATCAGCAAGCAACCAATATCGGCCACCTTCTCACACACCTTTGGCCAAAACTCTGCCATGCCCACGGCTGTGATCTCTAATAATAATTTGTTGATCTTCAAAATCATCCCCACACCTAAGATTTTGCATGGCTGATACTGAAAGAAGATTCTTAGTTAAACTAGGAACATACAAGAACATCCTTTAATGGCATGTGGAAGGAGACACATCTTGTTCCTATAAATGGATGTGGCATCATCACCAAACTCCACTTGTGTGTCGGCCTCCTATTCTTGAAGTCTATTGGAATCCTTCTTGTTGAAGGTGTAATATTCCCCAAATCACCAAAGGAATCACAACAGCATTCAAGACAAAAATCTTCATTCATGGAAGGAAGAATCGCTGTAGTCTTCATCTACATCGTAGCACTTCAATGAAATCATATTAATTGCTAACATTCAAGGAAATCGTAGCATTCAAGGAAAGCGTAGCAGTTAATAAGGCAATCGTCGTATTTCCATTATTATGGTAGATTGCAGCCTTAAATTAACTAGAAGTCAATGTTGTTTAGTTATAAAACATCATTTATTAAATGAAAAGATGCTACCTTTGAGGAGACATATTCTTTGATGAAAGGTCATCATCGTTAGAAGAGTTGCGTCTTTTGATTGAGGACAATGAAGTATGAATATTCATTCGATGGTTGAGGAGAAGGTATGCAATTATGAATTAAAACATTTAATCATGTATAGCAGCAACTTTACAAAAGCATCTAAGGACGAAATCCCTTTTTGTGAAACCGATTTCAAGGATGGAAACCCTTAAATCATGTAACCCAAGGACGAAACCCCTTGTGGAATTCTATTGTATTATTTGAGATCTAAAACTCTATATTAAATTCAACATAATTATTTAGATTATTATTGCAATCATAAAATATATATTTTATTTAAACAGATTTACAGGAAATTCAAATTCTTGTAAAATATTCCAATTTGGAATATTATAGAAGGTCATGCATCTAGATACTCCACTATCCACAAGCTACCCTACACCATGGATGGTGTTAGTGGAAAGGAGCAACACCATGGAGAAGGTTGTCTCAAGATTGGATGATAACTCATCCACTTCGTTGGAAGCTTCCGCACTCCCTACAAGCTTCTTTTGTTGTTGCTGCTTGCCCTTCCATTCTTCTTCTTAGGACACTAATATGCATGTTGGCCCATCTCGTGGTACTTCACGTGACTCTCTTACTTGCGCTAGTTGGACAAGCCTGAATCTTCTTTCTTCCCCTTTTAACACTTCCTAATTCCTCCTTTCTTACCGCCTCTCCTCATCTTCCCGATCAAGGCTAGGTTTTGGATCTCATCCACTCTGGCTGGTACAGTCTCTCGCCTTGTCTTCTTTTGGACAAAGACATCCCACAATTTCTAAAAAGTGGGCATGTTCTCCCCAGCACAAACACCCTGTACAAAATGTTGCTAAGGTGTCGTGAATCCAATTAGAGCTATTGGAACAAGCTCTTCATCCTTGCCCTTCATAACTCTAGCTATGAGCTGACCTCTCAACTCAATGTTCTACGTCAAGTAGCTTGCCATAGTATCAGTATCACTCATGCAGGTGTTGGCGAGCATGTGCTTCAAAAGCATCCTGTGAAATATGTTAACACTGTTACAGAATGTTCAAGGCATTTCCTTTGTCATCTTCTTCTCTACAATGTGAGGGATCAAGTGGACCTTCACTAAATCAAGATTGATTTTATTCAATTTGGTTGTCTTTTTATTGGGTTCGACCAACTGTACAAGATAGGTAGGGCATTATAACCTTCATCTTAACAAACACTTAAAGATCAACCTCCTCCAACATCATCTACAATCTACACTTCCATGTTGTCAAGTTGGAGGTGCCTTCTAACCTGTCACATTCTCTCAGACCGAGAGCATGCATCCTGCAACTTCTAAAACACACTTCCACAACCAGATCAGTCTGAAATCAAATAAAAACAGAACCTTCACAAGTCCAAGCACCTATCACAGGGACAAATCAGATTCAATCATTGAAGATAGGGCATCACACCCACTAAGATCCATTGAGAACTCCCTCTCACAAGTAGCAGCCCACTCCATACACGAATCAGGAAGATCTTTAAAGCACCACTCTGATACCATGTTAATTTTTTATTAATGGTACCAAATCTACACTTATAGCAAACAAAAACTTAACTAAACACCTCTCAAAACAGCGTACTGTTAGACCTAGAAATTTTGGGCTAAAAATGCACAAGTACAGACACTGCATTTATTTGAAAAAATCAAGATAGTGGACTGTGTAAACTAAATATGCTTAAAAAACAGTGTTCTAAAGCAAACTGATTCCTTACTCAAAACACACATCAACTCTATATATTACTCAAAAGGAAAGAGTTACAAACAACTGCACTTTGCTGAATGAATCACTCACCCACCCTGCCTTGCTTTTAGATTAAGAAAGCAATGGTTACAATATATTTAGACTGTCTAATAATAACAACAAATCCAAATTTGAAAAGCATGTCTAATAATAAAAGCAACTATAAATTTAGCATGTCCAATAATAACATTTACTTTAAATTTAGCATGTCTATGTTGTGTACCTACACACAATATATATTTGTGTGCTTAATTTAGCATTACTTTTATTATGTTATAATTTGGGTGCCTATAGTTAGTAAAGGGTTGGACCATGAGTTAGCATTGGGTTAGTTAGGGCTTCTAGTGATCGAATACAAAAAGAGGAAAAACACTAAAGAATGTTCTTTTTTACAATATCAACTTAATTCAAGAGATAGAAACCATTGTGTCAAAGCTCTTTTGTTACAGTCAGATTTGCAAATGCAATCCACCATTGGGGAAGAAAATGCACTCATTTCTCTGTTTATCAACATTTTTACTCTATAGTATGCAGTTCCGTTTCCTGAGTTATTTTGGAACGCAGCAAGAGGTATCAATGCTTTAGTCTATTTTTGCAGCTACTGTTAAAATGTCGAGGGGAGTTTATCCAAGAAAAAACTCAAAGTTCGTGACCAAAGAGGAGATGAAGGGGTTATTTGATGATTTCTTTAATAAGATTGGAAAAGAGATTTGCTCATCAAGAAGGCAAACGGAGTGGCCATCTGATGAAGAGAATAACGAAAACCCTTGAGGAAAATTTGACACAGATCAACCAAATAAGGAAGAGAAAGAACAACCAGATCAAGAGAAAGAGAAAGAAAGACCGCATCATCCTTCTCTTAACCTACAAAGGAAGATCTCACAAAATGATTTTGGAGGTAAGTTGGAGGTCCATATATAGTTGAGCAAGCTTAAATTGGCCTTACGGGACAAAAGATTAAAAGTCAGGATAAGTTGAATGTGGCTCTACAACATTTGGATGGTGCTACCCCCACATGGGACATATACGAGTTTTTACAAACCCTTTGGAGGACTTTACAGACTTTCCCGAAGCTCTAACAAAGAGCTGATCATTACTGGGATGAACAGTATGATACCCTATTAATATACTTGTTTCAGAAAGATATGTCCATGGAGGCGTATACAAAATAATTTCAAGTTCCGGAGTCCACAACCAAGCTCTCTTCTAATCTGGTGTGGAAGATCTATATTTCTAACTTGTGAGCTGAAATTCAAACAGAGATAAGGATGTTTGAACCAAACTCTTTTGAAAGGGCCATTAGTATAGCTATAAGAGCAAACAAAAAAACATATTGATTGCCTAAAAAATTAAATGGTAGGGAATACTGCCCGTAGATATTTTTACTTGGGATAAGAAAACTAAAGACCCTAGTCATGAGTCTGCCCCTACATCCACTATTGTAAACCCATGTCGTAGGCGTTCTAAACCATGGAACAGGGGTCATGTTTGTAACCCAAAAAATATTTTTATGGCTGGGAATTTGTGTTCTTTTGAGCTAGAATTAGAGTCAAGTAATGAGGATGCCCCCGATAAACTTGATGTATGGTGTGAACCCCAAGATTTGTCTCATGCTATAGTAGAAACAAAGGAACCGTATATGTCACTTTATGCAATGATAAGGATGGATTGTTTGGACACATTCAAGTTCTTTGCCCATGTCAAGAAAGCCCGAGTTTTGGTCATGGTCGATCTAGGAAGTGCACTTAGTATTCTAGTTAAGAAACAAGTCCACAAGTTAGGTCTCCATTTAAACACTTTTGAAAGTATCCCCATTCGGGTTCAAGGTCACCAAAGTATAGAATGCGTGGGAGTAGTCCATGATGTGGAACTTTCATTGGTAGATTATGTCCTTAAAGATGAATTCTATGTGGTCAATATTGGGGGTGTGGATGTTGTGTTAGGGGTTTAATGGTTATAATCACTGGGAACATACTCCACCAATCATAAGGATAAATTATTGACATTCAAGCAAGGCGAACATAATTATACTATCAAGTCCTTGCCCACGAGGGATATCAAAACTGTTGATTCCAATCAAAAGAACAAAGGTTTGAAGAAACAACATTTTGGCTTTACGGCTCACCTTTACAATATAATTGTAGAATCTTCTATCCCACAAGAAAAAGCTCCAGGGATTCCAAAGTTGTTATGCAAATATAAGGTAGTTTTCTAGGATCTATCAAAGAGTCTACCACCAAACAAGTAATTGGAGCACATTATTGAGCTTGGCCATACAAAGGGGCCAACAATGGTACTACACTCTTATGATACAGGTATTTTCAAAACTTAGAGATAGAAAAATTGATAAGTGAGCTCTTGGGGGCTAGCATTATCGTCCCTAGTAAAAGCACATATGTTGCTCTGTGGTACTAGCTAGGAAGAGGGATGGGTTATATAGACTTTGTATTAATTATCGGGCCCTGAACAAAATCACAATTAAAAAAAAAAAAAATAGTGCCAAGCATTGATGATATGCTTGATGAGTTGCATGAGCGAAGTATTTCTCAAAAATAGGTCTCAGATCTGATACTATCATATACCAATTTGTATTCAAGACCAAGATAAGATTGCCATCAGAACGCATCAGGTCTGTACCAATTTAGGGTCATGTTGTTTGGTCTCAGCAATGCTCTAGCCACCTTTCAAGTATTGATGAAGATATTAAGTTCATTCTTGTGTAAGTTTGTGCTTGTACTTTTTTATGACATCCTTGTTTATAGTAATTCAATGCTATCCCATCTTGAGCATTTGGATGTTGTGTTGGATATATTGTCTAAGGAGAAGTTGTATGCCAAGGCATCTAAGTGTGAATTTGCAAAGGCATCTTTGAAATACCTTGGTCACATCATTTATGTTGAGGGTACTCGCACTGACCTTACAACAATCAAGGCCATATGTGATTGACCTTTGCCCAAGACTCTTAAGAAACTTTGCAGTTTCCTAGGCTTGGCAAGATTATACAATAGACTCGTAAGAACTTCTCAACAATAGCACGCCCCCCTGATCAAGCTCACCAAAAAGGATTCCTTCATGTAGTCCACTGAGGCACAAGAATCCTACAAGGATCTCAAGCAAGCTCTGGTCTTTACTCCAATTTTAGCAACCCCTAATTTCTCAAAGTCTTTTGTCATCGAATGTGATGCTTATGGATCTGGACTTGGTGCAGTTCTTTCTCAAGATGACCATTCCATTGCATTTGAAAGTAGAAAACTGAATGATCATGAACAAAGGATGATTACATATAGTAGGAGATGCTAGCCATCCTACATACAATAGTCAGATGGCATCAATTTCTATTCGGGAGCAAGTTCTTTGTTAAGGCTAACCACCTCAGCCTTAAGCACTTGCTAATTCAAGGGACATTAACAGAGGAGCAATAGAAATGGATTGATCAGCTACAAACCTACTACTTTGCCAATGGAACAAGGTTGAGAGTGTTCCTTTGCTAGGGCTTCTGCAACCAAATTTGGTTCCACATCAGAAGTGATAAATTGTATCAATGGATTTTATCTTGGGTCCGTCCAATTCTAATAAGGGTAAGGATGAAGTTTTTGTGGTGGTAGATAGATTGACAACTTATGCCCATTTCATTCCCACAAGAAAGGCAAGAAACAATGGTCCTAAGGCTCGAAATATGTATTTCCAACATGTGTTTAAGCTACACAAGATCCCTAAACAAATCCTCTGTGATAGAGATCACATTTATCAAAGTCATTTATGGCAAGAGTTGTTTCAACATGCAGACGCTAGATTCAATATGAGCATTGCATACCATCCCCAAACAAATGGGAAAGCAGAGGTAGTGAACAAGTGCTTGGAAGAATATCTAAGAATGTGTATAGGAGGCAGGCTAAGCAAGAGGGTAGAATGGTTCCATTTCGCTGAATACTAGTATAGCACGACCTACCATTCAACTACAAAAATGATACCTTTCAAGGCTTTATAGGAGTACGAGGCACCAGTTGCCATTGGATTGGATAATTTAGAGGGGAAAGGTCTCAATAGCAAAAGAAGAAATGCAAGAGATGGAAAACATTATGCAACTTTTGAGAGAGAACTTGGTAGTGAGTGTAATGTCCCCTTCCAGTTAGATATTTATATCAGCATGGTTAGCCTATTAGTGGCCCTCGTAGGCTAATAGGGCATGGATAGACGGTCCTCTCGACAGTTACCCAGGTGTTGGTTGGCTCATTGGATGCTTGGATAATTATTTCTTTGGATATCTTGGATGTTGGATAACACATTGTGTTATATTTTTATATTTGCACTTTATGAATTATATTTTTATATTATAATAAAGTGTAAATACATTATAATATTATATTGTTTATTTGGAAGCTTCTAGAAGGGGCCGACCCCTTGGGGAAAAAGAATAAATAGATGTTGTTGGCTTGCGTCTCATCATCTAGTTATTGACATTTCTATTTGATGAGCATCTTGTGGAGACAAGGGTTTCTGCGGAATATCAGCATTGTCTTTGGGAACGAAAAACTCCCATTGATAGCATAACTGAGGAAGTGAAATATCTTCTGAAGGGTTGTAGTTGTGGAGGTGGTACTTCAGTCATCTCAGCTGGACAAAATTGGTGGCCAAGGGCCAATTTTGCATAGTTCGATTGGTACATTGTTGGAGACATTTTTTGGTGTTGAAGTCTTCATTCATCTTGGCATTTAGGAGGGCGACTTGCATTGGAAAGAATTTGAATTTTATATCAGAAATTACAGACATCTGAAGACTGCATAAAAAGCCACGATTTTGCATAAGGAGGATTCATTTTGGTTCGATTTTGCTAAAGGTTGGAGGCGCTTGTCTCTTGGGGTCTAGGCAACTCCATTTGGTGTGATTGGAGGTTGAGAACAGCTGGATTTTATTTTATTTCTGCCTTCACATCAGAACAGGGGCGACTAGCTTGGAGGGTCGATTTGGCTTGGAAAGTGATCACTGTGCATGGTTATTTATTGCTTCATCAACTATCATCAAGGACGCCATCAAACAATCAGGTTCCTCTATAATTTGTTCTCAATATCATTGCATATAGGATAGTTTCTGTTGCAGCTGTAGGTGTGCATCTATACCAACATTGTAATATTTTGATAACATTGTAATTGCCAAGAGTCTTGGCCAATTTATATGAACATTGTAGTGGACATTCATTGCAATCAAGGAGATATAGGTTGCTGGTCACATATAGTTGCAATTGAGCATTCTAATATCATTTGTACTCAACTTATTAGTATGCATGCCAATTGTTTGTTAAAATGCCAGTTGGCTGTAGATGCATTTTACTTCATGTAGTTTCATCTATTTGCATTTGAAAAATCCAAGAGAACATTGTATTGCATTTAAATCATTTCCTAGACATCTTAGAAGTCTTTCCAAGCATTCAAATCATTTTGGCATCCATTGCAAACAAACAATATCCAACTGAAACAACAAATCAGCAAGCAAAGACTTGCACACCAACTGTTTGACAAAATTACAAAGGCAGGAAATTGAAGAGAATGAGGTCAGATTGGGTTAGGCTCATTACAGTGAGTGCCAATAAAATGAAGCAACAAGCAGATCAACATAGGATAGAGAGAAGTTTTTGAGATTGGGACCATGGTGCTTGTACGGCTACAACCGTATCAACAGAAAACATTGAAGTAGATGGGAAATCAAAAGTTGCAAACAAAGTATTATGGGGCAAACTGAATGCAAGCAAAGGTGGTGAAAGTTGCATATGCATTGGACATACCAAGCAAGGGAAGGTTGCAAAATGTGTCTCATGTGTCGAGCAAAGGTGGTGAAAGTTGCATATGCACTGGACATACCAAACAAGGTTAGGTTGCAAAATGTGTCTCATGTGTCATGCTTGAAGAGGATAGGGGTGCATGTGGTGCCACAGACAGAACTGCCAATCACTAATGAAGAAGGCAAGCTTGTGCTAGAGCTGGAGTGCATTGTTGGGGAGGAACCTAGGAAGCTTCGAAACATGGTTGTGCAAATATCCAAGGTGAAGTGGAGAGGGCTGCCCAATGAGGATGCATCTTTGGAAACAGAGGAGTTCATAATAAAACATCCAAGCCTGAAATAGTGTTAACAGAAAACCAAAAACAAATATGGATTTCTGGAAATGCTAGGAAGACATGCAAGACGACGAGGAGGGGGGGAATTCCCAACATGGACTAAAAGGGTGAATTCGAAGGTAACCATGGAAGTGGGAAAGTTTGTTGGAAAACATGCCAAAAATGCAAAGGAAACCTTCGGAGAAGAAAAATAAAATAGAATAAAACCCTCATTATCACTCATATGATATGTTAAGCATTGTAGTAGGTGGAAATATTGTTCCATTCTCATAATGTAAAATTTTGCACTTTTAGATTTTGACTAGCTTTGTGATCAAAGCTCTTAAAGGGGGAGGGCATGTCATGTACCTAAACAAAACATATATTAATCCACTTAGTTTAGCATTACATTTATTATGTTATATTTTGGGTGCCTAGAGTAAGTGAAGGGTTAGACCATAAGTTAGCCATGGATTAATTAGTACTCTAGCAGTTGAATACAAAAGGGGAAGCTTGGATGTGTACAATTTACATTAAGCACGAAAGAAATGATGAGCACATCCAATATAATTAGTGTGCTAGCCCTAATTATTTATTCTACACCAGTCAAATCCATATTTAAGTGTGTGGGTGAAGATAGAAATTGAATTATAAGTAGGTGGGCAGCTGGAAAGGGTAGATTGAAATAAATTAAAAGTAGGTGGACAGCTGGAAAAGTTAAAGGTAATTGGAATTTTAGCCTATATATATGCATGTTTCTCTTATGTAAATAGACACTAAAAAATATAATCATACCATGTGACAGTTGAGAGCTGAATGATGAAATTTGATAGTGAAGTTTATGGATGGAGACAGATACTTGAGACCAAGCCTTCCAAATGAAAACAATGACGATAATAGAACCACCAATTGAGAATGCCCAAGTCCAAGAATCTTACAAGGAGATATTGATGACAAAAATGTCGAATATTTAACTGACCATAAATTGGTCAACAAGAACTGCATGTGCCATGTACAGAAATATCCTTAGTACAACAAATAGTGTCTCAGGTTGGGAATATTTTCATTTTGTGCCACCCTCTGAAGAACATATTTCCCACTTTTATTCTCTGCTAATGGCAAGCCTTGAAAGAAGCAGAAAGTTTGAAGGGACAGGATGCTTCAACTGTCATCTACATGGCAATCAAGTGACATCTAAAAATAGCATTCACATGGTCTCACTTTTCAAATCATTTTCTTCATCTGAATTCTAAGATGATTTCTTCCATTGATCCATTGCTGATGTCTGTTTGTATCAACCTCCATGCAAATGCTGAAATAATTCTAATCAGAGTTCTTTCTGCTATTGACACAAACTTACCCAGAGAATTTTCAATGGCTTTAATGTCTTAGACTTCTGCCCAGAACTGAAATTTGAACCCAACTGGTGTTGAGGCTAGTACAAGTCTAGTGGGGTTAAACTCCAGTAACCAGGATGCATTGATAACTCGAAGTTGCCAAGAACCAAGGTCTCCCTCCATGATTTCAAGACAATCCTCAATGGATAAAAATTCCACCTTAAAAATAGAATACAATAAAAATACTTGACAAAAGGATTTGATGACATTTATTGTTACAAAATGTATTGCCAGAGTTGTAAATCAGCTTATCTAGAACCCTGGCATTTGGCTAGAGACAATTGAATTTGCACATGACCACATAGTCATAAAATGAGAAAATTATTTATAATACATATTCTATTTTGAGCCTAACAAGGGCTTTTCCATCTTCTACTCGAACAACTCTGCCAAAAAACAATGAGGAAGAAGAGGAAGCCGTAGATATCTACTCTTAAGAATGTTTTAGAATTACCAGCCCAAAATAAGAGTAGGACCAGAGCTGATGGTACCATGTGCTTTTAATGGTCAATAACTCTAGAAACCTTTTTTCTCAAGGTTAATAGTCTTCAGCCTAATAATCCATCCATCAGAGTTACAAAGGGCACTACACAAGCAAATGCTGCTGATGTGGATGGAAAGTACTTGCCATAGAGGGCAGATCCTTTTCAAGTCAAACATTCCAACTGCAGGAGTGTCACAGTCTTCAATGGGGTATGAGGGGAGGAAACATTAGAAGACCCAATGGTATGGCAATGCTATCACACAAGCAAGTTTCTTTCTCTATCAGCTCTATATCCAAGTGCCCAATATGTAATGTTTGTGTATAGAGAACCATATAGAGATCTCCATGCCCTTCCATACACTTCTTTGTCAATATTGAAGCTCCTAGAACAACTACAAGGCCGAAATACTTCAAAAATACTTTTGTTCTTGCAATGTTCACGTCTTGCCATCTTTCCCAACAAACTTAAATGTTTAGAGCGAGGGGAAATAATGTTTTTCTAGAACCACATTCCTTTATGTAGAATAATATCACGTCATGAAAACTTATTTTTCTTAAAAGAGCTTTGCTCACAACAGTACTAATCAAACCATTCAATATTTCCTCTACATCATCTACAAAATATTGTTGTTTGGCATTGAAACACAGAAAAAAACTCGTGACAAAATCTTTGGTTCACTATTAGAATTCAAAAATGTCGAACAATTATCCAACAAGAATTTCCATAGGACTATTACATAATGATATTAATAACGACCGTGTAAAACATTACATACCTTATGTGGTGCAGGCTTCCGAATAACCTCCCTAACCTGAAATATTCAAATGTGTTAGGCATTTATGTGAACTTTGCAAATTAAATTAAGACAAATAAGATTATTAACAATACAAGACATGAGATCTATGAAAATAGTATGCATTTACAGTGGTAAATATCATTGCATTAGTAGGGCAAAGGAAAACACCTATGTTTTTCTGAATTTCTGGGATGGGAGGAAGTGGGGACATGTTTACAGTATCAAAAATTTTTACCAAATTTTGGGGAGAGCAGAGGGACAGCGGAGATAGGGCATAAAAAGTAGTTAAAAAAACAAGAAAATTATAAAAATATATATTTTCTAGCTTTTGAATTATAGGGCAAAGGAAAACACCTGTTTCTCCAAATTTCCAGGATGGGAGGATGCGGGGGCATGTTTACAGTATGGAAAAAATATACCAAATTTTGGGGAGAGCAGAGGGACAGCGGGGATAGGGCATATAATATAGTTTAAAAAACATGAAAATTAAAAAAAATATGTTTTCTAGCTCTTGAATTGTATAGGTAAACTTTCAAACATCATTACACATTCTAAAAAGCTGAAATTAAAATAACATTGAGCAATGAACATTTAACATTGACCATTGAAAATTGAACTCGAAAATTAAGTGAAACAATGAAACATGAATACAAATTGTAAATATGAATTTATTATTATTATATTATCAATGACCTTAAAAATAACTGTTTAAAAATGCCCCCCTTTTTTTTTTGTTTTTTTTATTTTATAAATATATTTTTTATTTTCTGTTTTTCAAACAACTGTTCGTGTGACATCCCCTGGAAATTTTCAGCAGATCAGGTCCAATTTTGTTGATAACTCAGCTAACTCATTGACAATGGCCACATATAATTTTACCATCTTAGAAAGAACATGGAAGAAGATTTGAGCATCTTGATTCTCTCGAAGATCTTGTTGAGCTACATGGCGGTGATCATTCTTAGGTTTAGGCTTAGTAGCTTCTAAAGAATTACATGCACTCTGCATGCTTCTATGGTATTTGATCTTGTTGGTTTAGAGAAACCAGGGCTTTGAGAGATCAGATGGTTGAGGCGCCAATTGTCATCCAGGTTCTGAGGATCCTTTATGGCTGAGGCCCTTGAAACAGGACTCCAAGGAAAATGAGAGAACTTTTCAAAGTAGTACTGGAAATCTCAAGGTCTGCAAGAGAGGAGACCCCAGTGTGCTGAACAGGGAATTCGGGAGGTCTATTGGCACAGGGGCTTGTGGGAGAGATGACTGGCCACATTTAGAGACAAATAGGAATTACCTAGTTAATAACCTCCTGGAAAAAATAGCAAAGGGTGTGAAGTATTCCAAGAAACAGGAGTGGCATGGTGTTGGCCATTGCTCTGATCATCATCATACAGCCAGATGAGTTGTTTGTTTCCTATACTGGAGTTAATTCTCACTGCTTGATTAATGTTGATATGAGAGCCTCTTCTTCTGGAATATACTTTGAGATTTGTAATGTATTCTAAAAGGCATGGTCATTTGCTATGCTTTCTTTCCTTGTTTATAGCTTTATGCTGCAGTCTTATGCTTTCTTTCCTTGTTCTCGCAATTTTGGACAATGTTTATAGGGATATGCATGGCAGAAAAGATAAGAATGGAGAGATAAAAATCAGCCAAATGGAGTTGGCATACGCTATAGGGCCACAAAGGTAAGCTCTTCCGCTATGCCTGCAAAAACAATTGGACCAAAACCCTAATGTAATATAAGAAAATGATTTAGCAGTAATTAGAGTTGCCTTTGATATACCATTTGAAAATTCTAACATGGTAGAACTAGACAGAAAAGAAGAGAACGGGATAAAAATGATGTGGAACAAGTTTCAGATTTTTAAAGCAATGTTACATTAGGTAGAAGGGGTAATGATATGGGAACATAATTCAATAGAAAAAAGGCTTCTAGACATTTTGAAGAGAATGAGTTGGAAAGAGTAGTGTAATCTAAAGTAGAGATGTTGAACTCACAGGTTATCCGATTCCAATTTTGTTGGGTATAAAGACACTGAAAAAATAGATGAATGATTTCTGCATCCTGCTTCAAATCCACTCAATTCTGACTCGCCAAATCCAAATGCTATGAGAGTACTCCAAATCAAAGTCGAGTTGCAGCTGTCAGATTCTTCGGTGATCCTTATCTGAACGATTCTCATAGCAAGACCTTATCTATTATTTTAGACTTCACCTTATTCCAGAGAAAATTGGACTCGTTTTGGGCACCCATTCCTTACAAGAAAGAGTATGCATTAAATAATTTGGGTGGAGGAAGGGGTGCTATGCCCCTTTTCACATTTGTTCAGATGATGTACAAGATCCTATAAGTCCATTTGTGTACTCTCCTTCGCTGCTGCTTTCATCTCCAAGGAGGGTTTGCTTCTTTTGCATTGTGCCATATTTTTGGAGGACCACAGATTCAATAGGGATCTTTTCCTACAATTTTCTTAGTTTTTTGTAGATTGCTTAAATTTGTTGTCTTGAGGTGTGCAGGTAAGAGACTGTGAAGACTTACCATTGGATACAGTAGTTGTTTTGTAGGCTGAGGAGCTACATCCTTGATGGGTACTGGAAATTCCAGTGTGCATTGTATCCCATCCATATCTTCGGTGTCTAAAGCTGCTAAATCTGCAAAAGGATAGAGCTGAGAAGATTAGGCAGCATCTGAAGATGACCTGTTGACCAAATTTCACCTAAGTACAATTTGTTCAACCATTTTCAAGGAGAGCTGAACAGCAATTGCAAGAACAGGTCATTTTAGAGGTCCAAAATTGCAAGTCAAGGAGGCTAAAGTGTTTTGGCTCCATTGTAGTGTAAGTCGGGTTCTCCACAAGTCAAGTATTGGCCCCTCATAAACCCGAGTTACTCCTCAAGACCAAGTCGGGTTCTCTGAACAACTCAACTTATAAAAATTTCATGAGTAGAAGTAATCCGGGTTTATGAACCCGAATTACTCTTTCCAATGCTTTGCGGGTTTTCAACGATGCATGACTTCGGGTTTTCCAAGGAGCAAGTCTTAAATTGCTTTATAAGTAGCGAGCAATGAGAGATCCGAAGTGAGTAAGTAATAGGGCTTAGAAAACCCGAAATGGTCTTGATAATGCCTCTCAGATTTCCCAGGGTAAAAGTCTTAAACTTTTACAAAGGGCACGTTCCCTTCAGAAAGGCCCGTTTCAAGAAGTCCAGAGGTTTCAACACTTCTGAAAGAACACTTTCAAAGTTTCCGAAAGGCACTCTATTCTTCCGAAGGGTAGTTCAATTCTTCCGAAGGATAGTTCAACTCTTCCGAAAGGCAGTTCAACTTTTTTGAAGGGCACTTCATTCTTCCGAAAGGCAGTTCAATTCTTCCAAAAGGCAATTCAACTTTTTCAAAAGGCAACTCCATCCTTCCGAAGGGTACATTTCCAAAGTTCTGAAGGTCTCTTACCATTCGGAAGGGGCATTTTCACAAATCCGAAGGGTCTTTCTCAACAAAAGTGTCCTTCAGAAAGTTTTCTAAGGGACACTTAGTGAAAACCCGAAAGAATTGTTTCGGACATTTTGTCCGAAACAATCTTTCCGAAAAGACAAAGATAAATGAGAAGCTGCCATGTGGCATGAGCTAGAGCAGAGTCGGCTTGTCAAAGACAAATGGAGGACGATCCACAGGCATCCATGCCCAACATATCAACGACTCAGAATCACCAATCCGAGTCATTCCTTGAGGCCCAATCAAAAAGGAAAGACAAAGCCAAACAGAATAAAAACTTCTCTCCACACCATTGTGCATCACGACAAGCCAAGGAGAAGCAGTTGGGCGCCGAAACAAATCTCTAACAGGTGGCTCCATTAGCAGCAACCATTTTTGGCACCATCTCCACATAGCTCTATTCTGTTAAGCAACCGTTGAAAAAGCATCTCCAAGAGGGCAAGCCAAGGGCATCCAGGAGGGTGACATGGCTCAATCAAAGTGCCCTAATTAGCATCATTGGCAAAGACTGTTGCAGTTGAAGACAATGACTTCCAACAGAATTGATTCCTCTCCTTGGTGCCAAAAGGCTTTCCTCTCTCTTCCTTCTTGATATATATAAATCCCCTTGGCTAGTGAAAAAAAAGAGCACACAGTGTATGGCGAAGCCCTACTGGAATGATTCAAGTTCTGCCTTTAAGCATTTAGCATAAATATGTTTCCTTCAAGCTTTTCTGGGTTTTTGGTCTGAGTGTGCAAGAGATGTATATTGGCAGCATGTGATGATTTTCCATCCTTCTGCCCACTTTATCCTTCATACCTGAACAAGAGTTCTTAGTCTAACTGGTCACACAGTGTATATCCAAGTGTATTGGATTTCTACATGTGTATTACTGTCTTGAATGTGCAAAGTTTGTCTTTCAACTCATTTACCTTGTGTCATTTTTTACACATCTCATCTCTGTGTTGAAATATTATTGTTAGAATCTTTAGAGTTGGAGAATGGTTTGTGCTTTTGTTGTATTGTGCACTAGAATCTGACATTCATGTGGAAAATAGTTTTGGTGTATCACCATTGTTAGAGTAGGATTTCCCTTTATGCAAATTTCTAACTCTTTTCCCTTCAAGAAAGCTGGTCCAGCAGCAGTGGTTTTGCAAATACTCATATACAAGGAGGTAGCCCTTCAACCTAGAGGTTTGTTTCCCCCGTAGGCACACCCACAGGGCTGGGAAATGATCCAACGTTGCCCAAATCTGGGGAAGGTCTAAACACTCTCTTCTAGGGTGCCAGATTTGGAGACAACAAGACCCTTTTACTTTCTGTCATGTCCCCTCTTTAGCTCGGTCTAGCAGAGACATGTGAGTCAGCGTATTATGGGGTCTTGTAGGCTGACAATGTTGGATAGAGACCCAGTATGGTTATACAGTGTTGGGGACTTGGTGTTTTGGCAGTCGTTGATCAGTTTGGAGACGTTCCTTATTTTTAAGAGGCAGTTCCTAAATTTATGGGGGTTATCCCTACTTTTTAGGAGGGTATGATCATACCCAGGGCTGGGTCTCCATGAGATTATTCTTTGAGTTCAGTTTCAGAGGAATAGGGTTTGTTTCCTAGTTTCTAGGAGCATCCCTAGATTTTAGGGATGAGAGTGCCAGTGAATCCTTGATTTTCGACTTCAGTCACAGACAGGTGGCAGGGTGACTTTTTGGTTTGTGGTGTCATTGGAGCATTTTGTCGCTATTTGGGTTATATTTTTAATATTTCCTAAGTTAGCGTTTATTAATTAAATAAGGCTAAGTTTATAGCCATTTTGGAGTAATAAGGGGTTTTTGGCCTCATCTGGATGCGTATCCCATGGTGTAATAACTCGTTGGAAAGGTCTTGGACTTTTCTAAATATTTCTCTCTTGACTCAGATCCTTTCGGTGAACGGATTTCTTTTTATTTGAAAAAGGGTCATTTTCTATGTACTTGACCACTTAAAAATGAGACATATAACATTTTATCACTCAACGCCACATTGAGTTGCTTTTAGGGTTCGAGCTAAGTGTGAAGGGGGTTATAAGGAGGTCAAGACCAAATTCTATTTCATTCTTGACATTTTATATCTTGGGATTTGCGATTTGGCTTTGGAAGAGCTTTCAGCATTTGGGACGCCAACCCCAATGCCTTGCCTGTTTGGGACGTAGCCCCCAATTCAGTGGTTGTTGATTTGGATTTGCTCGTTAGCATTTGGGAGATTGTTCAGTATTCCTTCTGGTGGGCGCAGTGATTGTGACAGAGTTCAGCGTGGATTTGGGAGTTCTTTTCAGTTGAGAGCACTTTGCAACTATACGGCTGTACCTGGCAGCCATCTTCCTTCCCACGTGCAGCACTTAGAGCGCTGGAACCTTGCCGCAGCTTCCTTCTGGGTTACATTTCTCCTTTAGCCTTCAGGAAAAATCAATTTAAAATAGCAAAAATTACAGCAAATCAGCAGAAGAGATCCATCAAGGATCTTTCATTTCTTCACATATGCTTTTTGGGATTTTGTTTTCTTACTGTGTATGTGGATCTCATGACTGTAGCTATTGGAGATTGCTCATTTGTATTGTCTCTTTGCTTATTTTGTACTTGCAGATCCTTGGTGCAATACTTAGGTGGCTCTGATGGATAAGAGTGGCACACTCTTTCCAATTGGCCATGCTCATAACAAGACGTGCAGTGGAATGGAATATTTTTATAATCAATAGGTTGTTCCCATTTGATTCCTACCATGTCTAATGTCAGCCAATCTAGTAATGGTTTGTCAAGATTCGAATCTAAACAAATTCTCTCATATAACACTCCCAGGTTCTTTGTGAAGTCCGAGGCAGTTATGTATTCACCAATTGCAGACCCAATCTTGCTAAGAGTGGTTTCTTGCCAATCCTCACTTGGAAGAAGAGGCGAACGAACCCAAAGCAGAATTGTGGTGGCCAACCCTTCAGCTAGGTTGAAAGCTAGAGACTAGTCCTTCATGAGGAGGACAGATTTGTCATTTCACCAGGATCCACCTTGAAATGTCTGATCTCTTTCTTGCTTGGAGGAAAAGACTGAAATGTCTGATCTCTTTCTTGCTTGGAGGAAAAGACTGAAATGTCCTTTACGCATCCAAAGGATGTCTACAAATCCAGTGGGTTTCCGGGTGTCCTAAAACCAGAGACGTAGAGTTTTGGGTCGATGAGTAATCTGAATTGGACCATGAAAAATCATCATAATTGAGTCCATTAAGTTTATCAGTTGTACTTCTTAGTTCACGAGACTAAAGGAGAACTTAAGACATGTTTAACCTCATCAAGACAGAAATGAGCAAGGACCATATGCAGTCAGATTCAGAATAGGGGAAACATGTGCACCGGCGATCATAGATGATTTAAACATCCTGGAGCCACACCAATTGAATAAAAGGTCAAAAGTGACAGTTTAAACTGCAGCTGAACTTGTCAATAGTTTCGACCATGATTCTCTAATCTACATCTACAAAGATTCTAAGGTACTTTTTAATGCTAAATTGTTTTGAAGGAACTCCATAAATTCCACCCTAACATGTTGTAAGTATTTCTATGAAACCTAACTTGGCTTCTCATTAAATACTAGTACTCCACCAGATGCTATGCTTGTCTGTCGATCTCTACCCATCTCAAAGGATCAGTTTTTTACAGGTAAGAAAAGTTAACTTATTCTTAAAAAGTTTAGAATACAAAATAAAGCCTGTCAAATCTATATACAAGCAGTCATCCGAAATATTACCAATGCTTCAGGTGAGTAGTAGAGAATACGAGGTAGTCCAAGAATATCTGTTGCAATCCAGTCTATGATAGCATCCACAGTCAACTCCCCCGAATACCTGCATATAGCTAATGTCAGACATTGAACCAGAAATAAAAAATAAGCGCAGAAAAATTAATATAATGTTACACTAAAAGTATTCCTAAATAAGAACTATCTAACTTATTTGACCATCTCTAATATCAAAATTGATTCCTGAAAATCATTCCATAGTTATTTTCCCAAAGGATTCAATTGTATAAAAGCAAGTGTCGGATTCAAATTTAAAAAAAAGGTACGTTTCCTATCAAACAGAAAAACATGTTTGAACCCTACAAGAGAAACAAGAGGCTCAAACAAAAAACAAATTATTTTTCTATCAAAGAGAAAAGCAAATGGAAGCATTACCGTACAAAGCAATCAAAACGCCTGCAATTGGTGGGAAATGCAACTAGAGAAGGTAGCCCTGCAAATAGAAGAAGTCATGAAATATATACAGCCAAAAATCTGAGTTGTTCTTGTCTCTAATCACAAATTTTTCAAAAATTAATTTATAAATTCTTGAATCCTAATTGTGCCCATCAGTCTGCAATTACAGAGTGCAAGCACATATTGGAGGCATTAAGAGTGGAACAATGGAAAAACCTTCTTCAACTATAAGACAAAAGACCTGTATAATCAAGTGAGACAGTCTACTGGTATTGAACATGCGGTGGCAGGTCAAGGACCCTAAAGTGAGATTGCAATGGCATTGACAAATCATTGGGAAAGCAAGAACCCCTACAAATACAAGGTGATTAGATGGCTAGCATTGCATCAAGGCTCAGCAGTCAAAGCAGGGGTGAGCAAGGTCGGTACTGTGGATGCTTTTTGCATTGTATGGGAAAGGGGAGAGATTTGATCATATCCTCTCAAAATATTTTAAGGATGATTACTAGCTGAATCAAATTTCCTCTTTACTGTCCCTCTCTCTTGACAATGGCCTCTTCTAGGGAATTCTTAGATGGTCAGAGACAGTTGCAAGTGTCGAAGGCATATTATTCAGTTTTCAGCGATCTGTTTCCTTTGGAGGACAAGATGCAAAGCTACTTTTCATGAAGATACCTCCCCACTTACTATGGAAAAGTTGTGACTTTTTAGACAAAACTCGGCTTTAACTGTGTGAGCTAAACTTGAGTGGTTCCAGTATGATATGAACTCTTTGCCCATCGGGCCACAATTCCAAATGCTTTCTTTACTTGTTGATGCAGGGAGATATTTTCCTTGTAATTAATGCTCAGCTTACATGTGAATCATTTGTGTCCCAAGCTTGCTTTCTATGCCGACCATTTCTTACAGGTGGTGGACGGTATCATTCGTCGCCCTCATTATCTCCAACGCCATTGGTCTCACGGCTTGAGGTTTCCCCTTGCCCAGATGAGAATTTGTTTCCACCAACTACAGGTTGAAATAGACCATCACATGCTCTGTCAGGACCAGATATGTCATCTTTGCTCCCTCCAGGAGGTTGAGACCGAGGACCACTTCATTTTCAGATGCCCAATTTATTATGAGATCCAGAGAAGATATCACTGCCTCTACAGAGACTCGGAAAATACTCTACCTACTTTCTTCAATTATACTAACCAGCGGTGTCTCGCTCTTTATCTTCGTGACGCTGTCACTTTTCGTTGCAGATCCCTCCAAGAGGAGCCTCGAGGCTCTAGAACTCCCATATTAATCACCTCTTTATTTCAACCTACTCGGGTAGCTAGCAGCACTAAGCGTCCTTTGGACACCAGTACATCACACATCAGATCTGACAAATCAGTTAGGCAACACTTCTCTCAGGGCATCATTAGTACTCAAACTTCTCAGATCTCCAACCCTGCTACCTCTCAACATCGTGGCTCTGCTCTGATCCGTCGGCATGGCTCTACCCCTCTCTGGCGACATGGTTCTACCACTTGTCAGCTACCCCCCAGACCACAGAGGCAAACTGATATTACTAGCTTGATTTCTACTATGGGAGTTACACCGGCCTTGGATGTTAGGGGAGATTCTAGAGGAAGTGTCTTGCTTCCTCCTAGGATCCCCCAACCTGGCTCCTTCAACCCTGTACACTCACCGGACAACATTTTCAAATCTCTCACAGTGATCGACAATGGCTCAAATGACTCCACCACTTCAGGCACAGACAGGGATATTTGATGAAATTTGCCTCCAGTCTTCATTGGCACATGCTCTTGGGGCTTTTGTTCACCCCTCGTTGCTATTTGTATTGGTTTCTTTGCCACTTGTGTTAGTGGCAAGTTGTTCTATTTTGTCTTCATACTTTATTTCTTTGGTTCGCCTCAAGGATTCTCTTTTCCTAGAACTTTCTATTGCTATTGGTTGTATCTTTCAGTCCCATTGACCTACTTTTGGTCATTTGTGGACATTAATATAATTTCTTTCTTTCTTTCTTTCTGGAACTATATTATTTGTTTTCTAGAATAATATAAGATGCACTTCTTCAAAACACAATGTGCACTCCAAACTTGTATTATTCCTTTCTTTTGGTCACAACACCGTGAAGACAAATGTTCAATTTTACAACAAATAACCAAGGCATCGCTTGTGTTCTTCAAAATTGTGAATTTGGAGAATGATCTTATTGCATTTTGCTGGCAACATATCCTGTTCTCTTGTATCTTAAAATTGTCAAGAATATCCATTAACTAATCAAATCTAAGGTAGTGAATAATTCTTGGAATCAAAAATCATGGTGGATATTAAGCAAGGAATTGGCCAATAAACCATCAAGTGCATTCCAATTATAGTGCTGAATACTTGAAGGAAGATGGGATGTATTTACAATACGATCAAATCTAGCCATCAACTCATTCAAATATTTTCTGAAAATACACTTCAATTCATTGACAGAAATGAAAGTCAAAGTGCAAAAAGAATCATACAATGAGAAAAAAGTGAAGCAATAAATCCAATCCTTACAAAATCAAGGTGCACCTTGAGGATCCTTGTTTATAATTCAAGCAAAGGAAGCAGATAATTTTAAAAACACATATCAATCCAAATGCATCATTCCTGTTCCAAGTCCAACCTCTCTATGAGAGACTCTTCCAAGCCAAAACAGATAGCAGCCAAAAAAGGACACAGCCAAAAAACATTAGAACACACTGTAGCTGAATTTGAAATTAATGCTCCTGACTTATGCTCAAATGATGTTCAAACACTGCAATGCCATTTGTTATATGGACAGCATCATCCCTCTTATTTAGTAGGCAATTATGATTGGTTATCACAGATTCACGCATATCAAGAAGATATATGTGTGTGTGCAAATTTGTGCCTGTGTGTGTGTAGAGAGAGAGAGAGTTTGTCTTTAGTTACAAAGCATTGATTTCAAACATTTTGTATCCCCAAATGTTTTGAGGGCTATAGAGAGTTGTAATTCTTAAGAATATTTTCTATCATCAGCCACTAAGGTAGCTTTATTCTATAGACAATAATTTCATCTAGACAAGACTTGTTAGAAAATATGATTTGTGGGGCAAAACCCCTTAAACAAATAAAATTCCAAATAGACATGAGGCTCTGTTACATAAATACCAGGTAACTATGGGACCAAAACCAGAAATAATATGCAGCAAGTGATGATCAAAAGAACTAATGAGAAAATATATCTAGAAATTTAAATCATTGCAGTCAGACTCGGGCTCTGATTGCACGCAACAGACCTACTTTGGACTCAGACTTGGACTCGGCAAAAAAAGTTGGCACAAACTAGACAGACTAAAATAACAATAAATATAACAAAATTTAGTTAATCAGCATATTCACCTCAGACACGGCATCAGGGGACATACTAGATCCACCAGACCTTCACAGAGGCCTTTTCCTTCTAGGTGGAGGATTGGAGGACAGACCAGGCATCATACCTCCCCTTCTTCGGGTCAGACTTCTATTCAAAGCTTCTTCTCGTCGGCCTTGGATGCTAGGAGAGTTGGATCGAACTCTTGATGGGTTCCCTCTTGGTTCTTTTTTCTTAGGGATCATCCTCGTGCTCCCGATGTTTACAGATTCTTGGAGATTGCTCATTTCTTTTGCTCTCTTCTTTGGACCTAAGCGTGGTTGGGTGCTTTGGTGGTTTGCTTCAGGGCGTGGTCACTCTTGGCCATGTTTTATACTATTTCTTTCAGCATTGTTTTTCTTGTTTTCGGAGACCTTTTTGGTTTCCCGCTTTTTCCTGACACATTTCTGTAATCTGCAGTCCCTTTGACCTACTTTTGTGGTCATTAGTTGGACATTAATATATTTATCTTATCTTATCTAACTTGGAATCAGACTCCCAGGTACTTACCAAGGCTCTTAGTGTTTAACTACAATGGTTTATACATTTTAGCATTTGTGAAAAGCATCATTAGAGTACAACTAACACTTTCTAAGTTCAGTGATAAGGAATAACCTTCCAAGTATTTTTATCTGATCTTGGTGAGGAAAGACAATTTTGCAAGTACTCTTCTAACTAATTATATGGGATCTCTAATGACTTTCCAAATACAATTGGTGTGTACCTAGACGCAATATATTTTACGATAAACTATAAGCAAGCTATTTTGCTATGAAACTCATTTAATGATGTAAGTAGTGGTTTTATGTCTTTAGAAGCTTTATAGATATTATGTAAGAATAGATCGCTTACATGGCATGGGACCCATGAATTAGGTGAGGAGTGGTCAAGGTTTCATATCTTCCTCCTATTATATATAAATTTTCATCCCTTTCAGTTCCATCTAGTTTGAAATCAATACAAAGTCCTCTATATTGTGTGACATTTTTCCTGTTCCTACATTCTTATCTTGTACTTGCAGCTGCAATATGCCTTTTGAGTGTGCAGGTGCCACCATATTACTATGTTATTTCAGTTGTGTTTGCTAAGGATGCAGGTACGTTACAATAATACAATTAGGTATGAGTAGTTTATCTGTATGTTAATTTTTAGAATCAAAGATTTATACCGCTCTATGTATGCAGAAAACAACAGAATAAAAGAAGTATTACACCAACTTAAGGGACAGGAAAACATACTCCTAGGACAAGAAACCTTCACATGTAAAAAAATCGAACTCCTGGTGAAATTCCGAAGGGCATACCTCACAAAAATCGTTGCTATCACAAAGGATTGAGAGAATGATATAGGCTATAAAGCATCAGCTAGGAAAGAAATAAAATCCATGTAAGTCAATAGATGAGCAAGAGTAGCACATGGGACAAATGAGTTCATTAGAACAATCCATGCCTTGGAAGTGCATAGTCATTCTATAAAGGTATTATAAATTACTCATAAGCAATGTATGCTTTTTCAGACTAGAACTCCCATGTCAAACATAAATATAATCATACACTATCTAATATTATGTGAGAAGGAAGGTTTCCTAAGGTTCTAGAGTGGCATGCATTATTCTTATCACCGAAATGCCAATAGGCTAGACAAGCCCCAAATGCCCTTGTAGACAGCATTCAGTTATTGGTGTGTTTTGCATGCTTACAAGTACTAAACCTTATAATTTGTTTTTTATTAAAGTTCATAATGTTGATATTGAAGACTGAGTTATGAAGATAATATGTAGTTATGAAGGTTTGAACTGGTATCACCAAAAAAATTCAGCGATTGGTGATGACCTTTGATTTAGATGTATGTGGAAACTCTTCAATCAATCAATCGTCACTTTCTATTGCAATTTGTTGCTTATAGCTGCTGCTGTAATTCTGTTGTTATACATTTTCTGTTATATTGTATGTGTGAATGCTTCTATTTCTTTGCTGTGCAAGAACTCTTTGCACCCAAACCATGTCTGCAGCCTTTCTTTCCTATTTACTGATACTCAGACAATGTCCGCAAACAAATTATAGGTACCATTGCTGTATAGTTTTAAGGTGTAACTTCTGCATCAAAGTCAAATTTAAGCATGCATTGTAAGCAATAAAAATAAGTTTCCCAACAGTATAGGAAAGCACACAGTTCCTATCAGGTGATACCAATAAATAAAGGTTAGAGAATCTAATATGCCTACTCCTCCATTTGCAAACACCCAAGCAATTCCCAAAATTCAAGATTTACCATGTCGGAAGAAAGAGCGGCCTGTGATTCTATTTCTTTCCGCAAAGTAAGCTGCTAGCTGAACTTCAGCCAGCTCTACTTTTCCAGAATTAGCAACGCCATCCAGCCAAGCAACTGATCATGAACATATTGTCAGCTTTGAGTTCAAGAACTTTACAGACACTAATGAAAATTATTTTGTAGCTACCAAGAAGTTAAGCATTGAATAAAATGCATTACACACATGCAATATCATAAAGTAAGTACTATCCAGTAAATGGCTGGTGAAACTGTAATTGTTTTGTAAAATTCATAAAGGAAAGAATGTTCCTTGAGAAAATCCGATGGAAAATTATATTACATAGAGAAAGAACAAAATAAGGAGCTTATTGAATCCTTTCGCTTTTTGCACTAACATACAATAAGGATGAAAACCCCAGAAGTTGAAAAAGCCTGTGTGTAAGTCACATGAGCTTGTAATCTGTTACGATGCATTCATAACATTGATTTCGAGGAAGAAATCTGTATCAGATGCTCCTGCGGATGTTTGCCCATATCACTGTGTGATCTGTTTTCAGCATTGCTTTATGGCCTAGTTTTTTTTAAATAAAACGCTAAACTGTATAGATAAAAAGTGGGTAAGGATATAAACAGATCCTTCCAGTTCTAGGAACGGTAGTGGGAAGGAATCAGAACAATCTGAGGTAAAGCATTGTGCATTGAAGAACATTACAGAGATCGGCATAATCCCACAAAGAAAAACCTGTTGAAAAAAACAAGCCTAAGACTGCAAAGAGCAGAAAGGAAGACAGGAAAAAAAACAACTGATACTATGAATATAAAGCAATAAGGGCAGCAGATGGCTTCTTCATAACGAAATAATGTTTTTCCTGCCCAGTACAACATATTAGAGATACCAACATAAGGGAGAAGAAAAACTAAGGATTGACTTGCTGGTGAAGTGTTTTTTAACCTTTAAGCAAAGAAGACTGGGCTGCTATCAAGTAGGGGCAGCCTCCCCGTGAGAAGAAGCTGCACGCCCAATGTCTTCTCCTTTGACATTTTCCACTGCAGGCCAGTTGACAGAAACCTGTCTAGGTTGGGATTTATGCACAGGAACGTGTGCCCAACTGCTCCCCAAGGCCACATAATGACCTAGCTTTAAAACTGGCTGCAAAGTGTACAGCAAAAATCCTCTATAACAATACTATAACAAGATTTGGATGCCCCATGAGCATAGGTATTGATAGAGGTATGCATTTTATCAACTATGTTATAAGAGAAATGATGGTAATTCTGAATATCAAACATAATAAGTCCAGTGCGTACTACCCTAGAGCAAATGGGCAAGCTGAGGCATCTTAAAAACCTGTAAATGCAATTATACATAAGATTTGCACCATTAAAAAACAAGATTGAGCTAATAAGTTTCTAATAGCTCTATTGACAAACAAAACAGCGTTCAAAACAGTAACAAGACTCAATGTATCGACATGAAATTATGATACCAATGTAGTTCACCCAGCTTGAGGGCGGAAATAGAGAACCAATTGGAGGATGAAGAAAGCATACAAAATATAATTTTTCAGTTCAATAGATTCGAATAAAAGAGATTACAGGCACATATGTACACAGAAACCAAACAGAAAAGACACCAGTACTGTCATGATAAACACACAGAAAATGCAATTCAAACCAGAGATGCTAGTGTTAAAATATACAAGAAAATAGAGAAGCTGAAAATGCAATAGGAACATCCATAGCAAAAACTATAAATTTTCGAGGAAATGTTTTTGCTGTTAGAAAACATACATTGAAAAAAACACCCACATTAATCGATGTGTCAAAGTAAAGACAATACCATGCCAGAAGGGATATTGGAGTTAATTTTATTGAAATAGAGTCATTTACATAAACAAAGAAGCATGCATGAATGGTGGCGGCCAAATAAAAACGACAAGCGAATGTTGAACACAATGCACCCTAAGCTCTAATACCATATTAAATTATACCAACAGTTCCATGATCAGCAGTGAGATAATCTAAGCAGATTTAAGTATGGGCAATGGAATTGTTTGGCAGTGTCAAAAGACAACTACAAAACACTAAAAAAAATTGTTTTTTAAACAGAAAAATAAATCTATTAATAAGAGATTATAAATGTACAAATTCTGCTATGCCAAGCATGGAAACTATTACTCCAAGCCTACGCATTAGACACTAGAGTGGTCATAACAACGACTAGCCTCATTAAGCCTTAAGTATGATCCAGAGCTGGAATTTGGCTAAGTCACTTCAGACGACGCCCATTTCGGTGGAGGACCATAACACATAATATTGTTGTTATCTAGAGCCCAATTTGCCAACCCATCTGCCACTTTATTTTGCTGTCAAGAGACATGGCTAATGTGGCATTCCTCAAAATTACTTGTCATCTTTTGGATTCTTTCCACCTCCCTTAAAATCTGCCAATTACTACCCCTTTCAATTGAGGGACTGGTTAGAAGGTAGAGAATCTAATTCCACCTGAATCCTTCTCCAACCTACTTTCAGTGTTTCTTGAAGGCCTTTAACCACAGCCTTAACTTCAGCCAAATTATTAGCAGCAATTCCCAACTTTCTGAAAATAAAACAACAAAACCATCAGGCTCTCTACCTCTCCCCCCATACTTGCATTACCAGGCTTCCCTCTGAATGCACCATCTGTATTCAGCTTACCCACCCCAGAAGGAGAATTTGTCCGTTTAGCACTGGCATGATATTTTCTCCTTAGTGAATAATCCAACTGAATATGCCTAGGGATTTCAATATTCAGCTTTCTAAATAAAGTTAGCTATTTCAGAGAGATCTTTTGGAATTTGTATTTTATATTTGATGGTTTCAGCTATGTTTCTTCTAGCCTTTTTCCAAATAAAGAAAGTATCCCTGCATTCCTAATGAAAGATTCTTCTATTCCTTTCTTTCCATAAATTCCATAACAGAAGTGTGATCCCACTTCATAATACCTACAAAAGATTTTTCTCTTTTTTAATGTGTATACCCCATTCTCGAAACGGTTCTTCCAAATAATGAATGCCTAACCACGGAATATCAAATAACCTAGCTAAATGTTGCCATAACTGAATTTCAACCGGAGATTCTATGAAGAGATGAATGAATGATTGTTTCTTCATTCTCCATACACATCTCACATCTAAATGGGCCATAATATCCTCTCTTCATTAACGCATCTCTTGTTAGTAGTCTTTTCCTCAATAACAACCAAACGAAAAAGCTCGCTTTGGGCCAAAGGAATTTCTGCCAAAGGTATTTTAATATATCCTTTAGCGGATGGGGATTGGTTCTACTGATCATCTCATATCCATCAAAGACAAAGTAACATCATGTGGATTTCTTTCCCCAACCTATAGCATTAGGCCTTTCAAAGCTTGCAAGAGTTCTTGACTGTAAAATATTTTCAACCTCCTATTTATGATCCTCCCTTAGTCTAATGGGCCATTCATCCGTTGGTATCCATTGTTTGCCAACTTCCCATTGATACCTACCAGATGCACAATACTTTGCTACCTTTATCCATCCATGTGCATGAAGGGTTTCCATAACCGGTTGCAAATTAGGAACTTGATATATTATAAGTGATTGTCCATCCCATGAATCTGTCCAAAATTTGCTGTCTTTCCATTGTTGATTATCAAAAAAAAATTGTTTCTTTACGACCTCTTCTCCTACTCTCAACACCGAAAGGACTAGGGAGCCCCTGGAAGGTAGAGCCAATCTAATTATCCACTCCAGAGGATTGTTTTCTGCATATTTAGCTCTAATATTAACTACCCATAACGCATCCGGTCCTTCCAATAGAGTCCAATACAATTTGGCTGCCAATGCTTTATTATGTTGTACTCATGAGCAAAACCCTAGTCACCCTCCTTTTTTGGCTAACAAAGAGCTTCCCATTTCACTATAGACTATTTTCTTTTCTCTTGAATTCCACACCATAAAAAAATTTGACAAATAGATTCCACCTGTTTCAATATTCCTATTGGGATGTTTAAGATGGATGCAACATAAATTCGCATGGCTTGGAGAACCGTCTTAACTAAAGTCATTCTGCCTCCTGAGGATAGCCATCTATTCGTCCACTTCTGTAGACTAGCTTTCACTTTATTTACCACCTAGTTCCAGTCCTTTAATTTCCTATCTGCTAGCGGAACCCCCAAATAAATGATTGGTAACAGGCCTTTTTGAATTTAAACTTGTCCAAAATTTGCAAACCCTGTCTCTAAGAATAGTGGTGAAAAATGATTCTAGATTTGTCTTCACTAATCAATTGTCCTATAGCTATAGAGAATAACTAAAAGATCTTTTGCAATTTTGATGCTTCCATCCATGTGGCCTTACCTAAAAGAGTAGAATCATCCACAAACTGCAAGTGAGTGATTGGACTCGCTCCTTTTGTCAGTTGTATACCTCCAAGCATTTTATCATTTTGAGCTTTTGAAACCACTCTTCCCAGACATTCGGCCACAATAATAAATAAGAAAGGTGAGAGCAGATCACCTTCCCTTATGCCTCTTGTAGCTGAAAACATTTGAGTTGGGTTTCCATTTACTAAACAAAATAGGAAACCGAGGATATGCAAGCTTTGATCCACTCAGTACATTCTATGGAAAATCCAAATTGATTCAACACTTGGATCGGAAATTTCCAATCAACTCTATCATATGATTTTGAGAGATCAAGCCGGATAAACACGGAAGGAGATTTCTTCACATCCTTGGAATGTAATGCTTCTTGGGCCAAAACTATTTCATCATGAACTTGCCTTCTCTAAACAAATCCCCCTTGTTCCGGTGAAATAATCTTATGCATTAGTGGCTTCATACATTCTGCCATTATTTTGGAAATAATTGTATAAAGAACATTACAAAGAGATATAGGCCTAAATCCCGAGATAGATTCTACTTCTGAAGTCTTTGGAATCAAAGCTATAAATGATTTATTTATTTCTCTCAGCACAGTTTTGCCTATTCTCACCTCCTCCACTACCTCCAGGAGATCATCTTTAAAGATGTCCCCAAACACCTGATAGAATTTTATAGGAAATCCAACCGGCCCAGGTGTCTTTCTTTTCTTCCTATCGAAGACAACCCTCTTCAATTCATTCCGCATTTAATCCTCTATTGTCCTGCTTAGAAATAATCCTTGGAATATTTTCAAGAAGTTCATTTTGAGCATTGGCATCTCGCGAATTCACTGTAAACAGTTGTGAGAAATAGGTTTTAGCTATGTTCGACATTCCTTCCAAGGTATATTCCTATTTGCCATCCGTTGTTTTTAAAAAAATTAATATAATTATAAGCTCTTCTTGCTTGCAATGATTTATGAAAAAAGGTTATGAATTATATGGTTGAATAGGTGATAAGCATTGCAATTATATACACCTATCAACATATGACAAAAGGGTAGGCAACCTATGGTAAGGAACTAACCTCAATATATTATAAATAAACTTGCAAGGTACACACTACACCATGAAAAGTACATATCACAAGTTACATATAACCCAGTGGACCCAACAAATGCAATGGAACACCACAAATGTTGATGATTCAAAGGGGTCTATAAAGGTGTGTTTCACGTTTTTAAAAAAAATCCTAGAGCATAGATATATATTGATTAACATAGTTGAACTTGTACGGCAATTGTGTAGCAATTAACCTTGAGCACATGTTTTAATAAAAATGATATACCACAGATTAGGTGCAGTGTACACTAGCAAAAGTCTGAGGAAATTCAATGAAATGAAAGCATGTGATGCAAGTTATATAATTTACAAGCAATTTGTATTATATTTCATTCACTTAAAAATATTTACAATGATTATTTGAACATGTATGCCTTGATACCTTTTAGATTTAATAAACAAGTGTTCATAAAAGTGTCAGTTGAGACCCCATGAGCACTGGTGCCACTAATTCTAAATGAGTCAAAAGGAACATCCTTAGTCAACCTCAATAATAAAAATGAACGTAAGGAGAAAGAAAGAAAGAAAGAAATTATATTGATGTCCACAGATGACCAAATGTAGGTCAATGAAACTCGAGGATACAATAATTAAGAATAGAAAGTTCAAGGAAAAGAGAATCCAAGAAGCCAATAAAAATAACATAAGACAAAGTAGAGCAGTGTGCTATTAACAAGGTTGGTAATGGAATTGATACAAATAGCAATGAAAGGTGAACAAGAGCCCCCAAAGCATGTGTCGATGAAGACTAGAAGACCTCATCGAAAATCTGTGTGTGTGTGATGCAGGTGCATTATTGTACATAGCTCAAATGTGTTAGTTTGTGGTTTTAGCAGGTCTTAGAGGTCATATTTGATCAATAAGAGGTCTTATCTAGGCTTCAATTGTTGAATTTAGGTCATTTAGGAGTGTTTTGGACATTTCCGCCAAAAAAAGGAAATTCAAAATTTTAAATTGGTTTTGGACTTTTGAGAGAGTTTTAGTAGGTTTCAAGGGTCATGATCCTTATGTGAGTGATCCTTGGAGTCTAATAATATGTTGTAAATATGTTTTACTCTCACACTTGATGTAAATGTCTTCAAACAAGTCTTCTACTATGATATGCCTTATTCAACATAAGAAAATGACTACACAAAGCATGTCTAACAAGTCCTAAGGTCGGTCAAGAAAATTTTGGTGCATGAAACAAGTTAATACTTAGTTTAGTCATGTGATAAGGCTTGAACCATCAAAGGAGGAACTCAAAAAAGCAGCAAGACAAGCATAAAAGCTGAATTTGCAGGTCTTTGTATAGTTGTTTAAGGTCTGTCTAAGGTAGCAAAGTCTGTATGTGCATATATATGAATAAAGAAAGCCTTTGCAATGGTTGTGATGTTATCTCAAACTTATGATATACGTATGATTGAATCCTAACTATTTTTAAGTCACGATTTATATGTTTTTGGTGTTATTCAATGTTGAAAAGTTATGAAACAGAGTTCTTGAGGATACAGTCCAGATGCGAAGGTATGCCCTGTAGGTCTCCATGATTGATCAAGTCTAAATTCCATTAAACAGAGTTGAAAAATCATATTACTAACCTCATCCAATTGGAATCAAGTTTTGAAAGTCCTTATAACTCCAGATTTCTATTTTTCTTTGCTCTCGGCCCCTGTGCAGACTGTTAAACCCTAGTTTAGGGTTTAGTTCACAAAAACTTGAATATCTTTTGAACAAACAGTCTAAATATTCCAAAAAATTGTAGATAGATGTCTTATAAGGTGTTTTAAATGAGTCAAGTGGCTTTAACTCTTTAGAGCCTCCACAAATACAGATATAAAGGATTGTGTTTTCTATAGACCTAATTAGGCCTAAAAACAGGGCTAAAAACTATGTTCTTCAATTTTTCTTCAAGATCAAAGTTGTGAAGCTTTAGAAAACTTGTTGTTTGAGGAGTATAACATGTTCAAGAATGTTTTGAGATCATTTTATGATGAAGAAAATCTAAGTCAATCCATTTAAGCATAAAATAGCCTTGGTAGACCTAGAAGTAAAGTGATAAGTCTATAGAAGGAGACCATCTTTTGAAGGGTATAGACCCTATAGGTATTCACTTACACCATAGGGGTATGAATGCAAAGTTCAGATTGTCTCAATTTGAAAAAAATTGATTGATAAGTTGTGAAAGAATTTTGTAAACATGATGGTTAGACTAAGAGCTGGAGGACAGAGAAGATAGCCTACTCAAGCCATGTTGCTTGAATAAATGAGAAACATTCAATCTTCTTTGCACGAAATGGAGATTGCTCAGAGGAGAGGAATTGACATGGGAGATCTCGATGATAGAGAAGAACAAGAAAGGCCTCAAGAAGGAGCAGAACCAAAGGAAGCATAAGAGAGGGCAGAAGAGACTGATTAAAGCAATTATGGGGGTAAGTTCTAAACCCAAACTTGAAGTACCTACATATAAAGGTAGCTTGAAAGCAGAGGAGCCAGCTAACTGGATCAATGCCATGGACAATTATTTTGAGTATGAAGGCATGTATGATGACAAAAAGGTGAAGTTTGCTATTACTAGATTAAAAGGTCATGCATCCCTATGGTGGGATGGAGTTCAAGATAAAGAAGAAAAGAGAAGCCCAAGATCAAGAGCTGGGATAGAATGGTGGCCAAGTTTAAGGGCAAATTCATGCCAAAAGATTACCAAACTAATCTCTTCAAGAAGTTTCAAAATCTGAGGCAAAAGGAGATGACAGTTGAAGACTACACATAAGAGTTCTACAAGCTAACCATCAGAGCAGGACACAGAAGATGTTAAAAAGGTAGCTAGATACATCAATGGATTAAGGTTCAACATCCAAGATGAGATCAGTCTTTTATCACCAAGATCAGTTGAAGAGGCATACCAATTTGCTCTTAAGGCAGAGGAGAAATTGTCTAGAAAATAGAGTCAATATTTAAGAGGTAGAGGGGAAACTTTTATAGGTAGAGGATAGCATGTTGGAAGAAGTCAGCTGCAAGCACATCATGAGGAAGCCAGTAGTTCACAAAACCCAAATTAGTGTACAAGAGGTGGCTATTCTTTCAGAGACAAGAGACCATTCACAAGAGGTGGAGGAAAAGGATTTGTTGGTAGATGTTTCAAATGCAACAAGTATGGACATAGATCTTATGAATGCCCAAAGAATCCTTCCACAAGTCAAGGTAGTGATCAAATAGTCCAAGCTGATGAGAAGAGTGTGGGATTACCTTCTCATGAAGATGCACCTAAAGTTGGAGAATCCTTGCTCGTAAAGAGAGTGTTGCTCAAGCCCAATAAAGAGATCAAGGAGGTTGTACAAAGAAAGACGTTCAAAGCCACTTGCAAGTCAAAGGGTAAGTGTTTCAAAATCATGATAGATAGAGGAAGTACTGATAACTTAGTATCTTCCGAAATGGTTAACAAGTTAGGCTTGAAGAAATCAACACATCCTACTCCTTATAAGGTGTCCTGACTGCAAAAAGGACATCAAGTTTTGATAAATGAGCAATGTAAGGTGGAATTTCAGATAGGTAACTATAAGGATGAGGTTATGTGATGGCATGTCTATGGATGTTTTCCATGTTCTTTTGGGTAGACCTTGGTAGTTTGACAGGAAAGCTATATTTGATAGGAAAAGCAATACCTACACCTTTGAGAAAGATGGCAAGAAGCACACCCTTATATCATTGAGGAGAGTGCAATAGTGGAGGATAGTCCTAAGGTGTTGTTGACAAGTGGCAAAGAGTTCTTGCAGCAAATCAGAAAGGAAGAGGTATGTTATGCACTTGTTGTAAGCCTAAAACAATAATCACAACTACTAATTTCACTGATTTGCCCATAGAAATTCAGAATTTGCTTAATGAGTTTGTTGATATAGTTGTGGGTGATTTACTTAATGAACCACCTCCAAGGAGAAGCATCAGCCATCACATAGATCTCATACCAGGAGCCAATCTACCAAACAAAGCAGTTTACCGAATGACACCAAAATAAAATTAAAAAAATCAAGAAACAAGTGCAATAATTGTTGGACAAGGGGTTAGTCAGAGAGAGTTTGAGTCCTTGCACTGTTCCAACAATCCTAACTCCTAAAAAGGATGGAGGTTGGAGAATGTGTATTGATTCAAGAGCCATAAACAAGATCATAATACAGTATAGATTCCCTTTTCTTAGAATTGATAATCTAATGAATTGTTTAAGTGGTGCAAGGTACTTTTCCAAAATAGATTTGAAAAGTGGCTATCATCGTATCAGAATCAAAGAGGGAGATGAATGAAAGACAGCTTTTAAAACAAATGATGGGCTCTATAAATGGCTTGTAATGCCATTTGGGTTGACCAATGCTCCAAGCACATCTTCATGAGACTTATGAATGAAGTACTCAGCTTTCACAGGTAAATTTATTATTGTTTACCTATATATTTTGATTTATAATCAAAGGAAGAACATCTTGAACATCTTAGAATGGTTTTGAGTAAGCTACAAGAAGAAAAGTTACTAATCAACCTTAAGAAGTGCACTTTCATGAAGACAGAGTTAATCTAATTGGGATTTGTCATTTCACAAGAAGGCTTGAAAATAGATAAGGAGAAGGTCAAAGCTATAGTGCAGTGGCCTACACCATGGAGTGCTTATGAGATAAGAAGTTTTCATGGTTTGGCTAGTTTTTACAGAAATTTCATAAGGAATTTCAGTAGTATTTGTGCTCCAATTGTCGAAACAATAAAAAAAAAAACATTTATTTAGATGGATTGAGGCAACTGAGAAAAGTTTTTATATTCTAAATAAGAAGATTATAGAGCAACCCATCCTAGCATTCCCTAATTTTGGCAAACTTTTCCAAGTAGTGTGATGCTAGTGGGACTGCCATAGGCACTGTTTTGAGTCAAAAAGGCAAACTAGATGCCTATTTCAATGAGAAATTTAATGAGGCAAAGAAGTACTCAGCATATGACCAAGATTTTTGTGCTATTGTTCAAGCCTTGAAGAAATGAAGGCATTACTTGATGCCTAAAAAGTTTGTATTGTATACAGATACCCATTTTTTGCAATATATTAATAGTCAAACTAAGCAAAGTCAAAGGCAGGTAAAGTGGATTGAATTTTTGCAAAGATTCTTTTTTTTTATCAAGCATAAGAGTGGGAAAGATAACAAAGTTGCAGATGCTTTAAGTAAGATAAGTCTGATTTTGCGGGAGTCTCAAGTGAATGTCTTGGGATTTGACACGTTGAAAGAGTCATACAAGGAAGATCTTGATTTCAAGGAGGCTTATGAGGCATGTGAGAACCCAATAAGCAAAGATACGAGTCCATGGATGGACTATATGCTGCAAGGACTATTATTCAAGGGCAGTCAACTATGCATACCAAAAGTATCCATGTAAGAGAATCTACTGAAGGAGAAACATAGTGGCAGCTTGACAGGACATTTTGGGCAAAATAAGACACTTGCTCAATTAAGTGCACACTACTATTGCCCAGGGATGTTGTAATGACCCCAAATTGGGACAATGATGCAAAAAAAGTTTTCCAACAAACCCCTAAACAAATTCCAAACAAAATCTAAATTCTGAAAATTAGAATGAGTCAAACCTAGAGTTGCATATGCACCACCAAATTGAAAATCTCACACTTCCAATCACTCAACAATAAATAGGAAAATACCTTATGAGATTTAGCCAACTATGGCTCACACCAATTGAAGACAAGGAGCTGAATTGATGTACTTTCCACTCCAAACCCTCAACCCCACCAAGTTGATTTCAAAGTCCCTTTCTTGTCACCAAATCCAACTTAGAAAACCCTTTAAAACTAAAGTCAAATTGCAGATAAATTCCAGCATACAAATCAAATAAAGATTGACCAATGTTAGGGCCTAAAACATGATTAAATCCCTCCAAACAAAGTCCCCACGCTTAGGAATTAAATTGCGTGAAATAACTGAGAAAATCAGACTTGTTTGCATACCAAACCAACTAGAATTAGGTTTATAAATCCACCAATTTTAACGATAAATAATGATCTATTGTTTGGGGCCAAGTAAGGCACCCTAAACCCTTGCACACCTCCACCACATGGATAAGGGCAAAATTTCGAAATCAAAACCCTTGCCTTAACCTTCCAAAAACCCTTCAAACCCTTATGATTTATTGCCAAATAAATCAGAAATTAAATAACAATTGTACCTTGAAAAAATGGAGTCTAAAAACCCTTCGAAGATGCCCAAACCTCCTCAAACTGATTTGCCCTACCTCAAAAAATTATAGAAAATAAATCATATTGTTTCCACTTGCCAACGATCCTTCAAATGACCTCCAAAAGGCCCCTAAGGCAAGTCACCCAAACTGGAAAAATAATATAAAATATTTGCAATATTTTATGCTTCACAAACACTCCAAATCAGCTCTAAAATCCCCAAGATCAGCGCTCAAGCCAAGTCATCAAATATGGAAAATCAAGTAGAATTTCAATATTTGCCACGAACGAACCCTATTTGTAGACTTCAACGAACCCTTCCAAATAGCTCGCTCGACTCTCTAGACAAATCGCCACACCATGGAATGGTCTTCAATGCCACGTACAAGCTCCTAAAGCTAGTCACCACTCTCCAAAACCTGTAAATTCACCAAAACTAGCCTTCGATAGGGTTTGAAATATTCTTCAAGACAAGTGGTATCCAAAAACACCTTTGTTGTAGATCCATTTGCATGTAAACATGCAATTTTGAAGCTCAATTACAACGCTTGAATAGAGCTGCCCAAGAGTAGGAATGAGAGTTTTCGTCTCCAAACCCTTGACACTTCTTGAAGGTTTTCATTCTCAAAATGTGGTAATCAAGCTTGACATACTTGATCAAAATTTTCAATTCAATATTCATCATAATCCCTTCAAAATATTTCTCCATTGCTTTTATATTCAACCCCCAAGGGTGGCAACCAAGTTGGACGTTTGTACCTTTTTAAAACATAAGCACTCAATCTTCTTAAAACTCCCTTTGTGAGGGTTTAGGCTCCCATGACCCCAACTTAAGTGAACATAAGATTAAAAGTACCTTTTTGCAAATTCAGCTGAAAATTAGAACATTTTAAGTACTTTTTACCTTTTTGCTCATAGAATAGCCCCCCTCCATGTTCTCTTATCTTTCATTCCCTTAGCCTTGTAGGTACAACCAAGGTAAAGACCCAAAAGCAAGCTATGCTAAAAAGGGGGACATTACAGATGCAAGTTGATGTGAAGAGGTTTGTCGAGAGATGTAGAATATGTCAGCATGTTAAAGGAATCAAAACACAGAGCTATATCAGCGATTGCCCATTCCTATCAGGCCATGGGATTAGAATGTTTCTATGCTTTATTCGCTTTTCACATTCAAGAAAGGGAAAATGAGAAACTAAGAAAATGGACGAGGGTTTGTACGTACCCGGATTGTAGACGTGCGCACCAGAATTCAGACGATAGCAGGAACTCCTCTTTGTTTGTGGAGGATGACACCTGAAAGGGAAAAACACTAAAACACGAAAAGCGTTAGATGACAAAAGGGTGGACTACCAAGCAAAAGCTTGGTCCTAGAAGCGCAAAGGCTTCTCGGAGGATGACAGTCCACTGTTATAAAAAAAACATAATATAAGCAGAAACAGAAATGAGAAATGATAAAAGACAGAAAAAAAAGTACTGAAAGCAAATGCGTCCCTGTTTAGAAGCACTCTGCTTTTGCACAGTCGTCGTTGTCGGTGGTTCGGCTGGCGTCGGTCAAGGAAAGTCGCCGACGTCGGCTAGGATGCCGGCGTCGATATGGGTAATGGTCGAGGACGGTCCAGGTAATGGCTAGGGACGGGTTACAAGGCTGGTCTCTGGTCTGCAAAGTGGTCTGAGACTTCGTCTGAGGGTCTGAAGGTCTGTGTGAGATTCAGAGGGACTGTTTGGGGGTCTGAGGGGTTGTCTGGAGGTCTGAGGGACTTGTTTTGGGGTCTGAGGGACTGAGAATGTTGTCTGAAAATGGACTAGACGGGTGACAGGGCAAAAAGAAGATGAACGGGAGACAGGTGTTTGAGAAGGCTTTCCAGCCTCTCAGGGAAGGACAAGGGTTGTGGACAGTGAGCTGGATAGATAGATAAATGCAGATAAGAAATGAACTAAAAACAAGAAATTGCTTACCTCCTACCTGCTGAAAAAAGAATGGAGAACCCTATTGTTGGAGCTGTGGAAGACCTGTTGCAAGAAAAAATCGCTGATGCAGAGTCGCTGTACCTGGTGTTGTTGTACGAGGGGGAGAGAAAAGTGATACAAATGCAAAAGCGCAAAGAGAGTACCTGTTCCCGAGGGAGGGGGAATGGTTGCAGAAAATGGTTTTGATGGCTGCCAACGCCGGCAGAACCGCCGACGTCGGCAGTCGAAGAATAGGGATAGAGGCTAAAATTAGCCTCTGTCCGTTCTTGCATGCTGCCGGGTCAAGGGGCCGTGGGAAAATGGTCGAGAAAGACATAAATGGACGCGGAAGGAAGGATAAAGGGGAGATATGGGCAATAAAGGCTAAAAGAGAGGTGGGAGGATCCAAGGAGGGGATCCAAGGTGGCATGGGTGAGGTGGAAGAGGGGGAATAAATTAAAATGTTTATTTATTCTAATTTAAAAATGGAGGGGACTAGGACATGGGCCAAGGGAGCCAAAGGGGGGAAGACGACTAAGGTGCAGACACGTTTTCGGTGTCTACATTTGCCCCTTTTTGTCTTGTTGGTTGTTCTTGACGAACTGCAAGACAAAAACAGGAGTTGGTTGCTCCAGGTGTGGGATGAGGTGTTCCCCCCTCAAAGCGGGAGTCGAGAGAAGGGAACCTGATATCGGGTGCCGCTTTGACAGAGAGATGGATGGAGATGGTGAGTGAAAATGCTGCAATAGTCGTGATTGCGCGTATACCACTTCACGGGATGGTCGGGTCAAATTGTCGCAGGTCGAGGGTCGAGGAGTGCCAAAATTGAAATAACCGGGCCCCAACATTTGGTCGTCGCTGATCGAGTTATTCAATCTAAGCTGAAGCTCCAATGGTCGTCGTGTTTCAGATATCCCGGGCTCAGAAAGTGCTCCCGAAAACACGAAAATGCCACAAGTAGTAGGGATCAACCGGCTTGCGATCCTATACTTGTAAGGGTCAAAATGTGGTCTGCGAACAATTTGCTAACCAGTCGTGAGGTAGCATACATGCAAAAACAACCAAGGCAAAGTCGTCTTGGAAGTGGTCAGGGTCGAGGGAGATAGGCATGATCTCCAATGGTCAATGGTCGAGGCGGGTCGAGATAGAGCACTGGTTGGTCGAATGAATGGACAGACGAAGGAATGTGGCCGAGCTAACCTCAGAAGACTGAGTGCTGCCTACATAGCCCCAATTAGAAGGGCCTCAGGCCAATGTAGTTCTCCCAAAAAGAAAGTGTCGAAAATATTGATTGGTCTTGGTCGAGGTCAAGGTCATGGTCAAAGAAAAGAAGGTTTGTCCATCAGAGAGATGAACAAACGGAGGTGGTCGAGCTAACTCCAGAAGACGTCGTGTCATCTGGGTGCTGCCTACATAGCCCTTGTTTTAGGGCCTCAGACCAATGTAGTTCAGACGAGAAGTCAAAGAGATCGATAGGTTGGTTTGGTCATGTGTCGGAATGATGAGGATAAAATGATGTCACAGCGTTTTTCAAATGGTGTATTCTGCAACATTGGTCGAGGTTTTTCATCCCTAGCAATTTTCCATAGTCATGGTGGATGTATGCTAAAAATGAATGAGGTCTATTTATGCGTCAGCAAGTATTGGTTTATGCTTAACATAAATTGTGTCTGGTCGATAGTTTCCATGTGTACTAGTGTCCATAGAAACTAGTGTGAATAGGCTATGTGAGTGGTCTGGAAAAGAGTCGAGCTGAGTTGATTTCGGCAAATGACAAATGTTGTAGTTGAGTGTGACCAAAGTGTAAAAAAAGATAAAGGCATAATCGCCCTTTCATTGACAAGGACCAGAATGATAGCATAGATAGGAGTTGTGAGAACCAAGAGCCCCATTCATGCATTACGTCATTGACCAGAGATTGTGTTAGAACGGTAATCGAATCACTTTGACATTAAAGTGAGCTCGAAGTCCCTTGAGCAGGTGTTATGACAGGAGGAGATAGGGTAACCCATTTTAAGAGCAAAGATAACATTGCCCCTTTTTATAGGAGACGCTTAGACAACTATAAGCCAAGTCCATGACCCCTTTTTTTTTTTTTTTTTTTTTTTGGTGCAGACTGATCGATGCGGGAAGTCTACATAGAGATGTCATTTTGTTTGGTGGTCATTTGTGAAGCTGATCGATGCGGAAAGCTTCTTAAGAAAAGTGTTGTTTGTAGCAAGATTTAGTTATAGCCATCCTTCGAGGGAGTGGTCTATATTTTTGCTTTTATATATAGGGCTTTGAATAGCTGTCCTTCGAGGGAGCAGTCTATTAGCTACAGCAATGATAGTACAGCTGTACTTCGAGGGAGCAGTCTGTCTTTTTGATTTGATTTGGTGACCTTGGATATTTTGACATCTTGATTTATTTTTGACAGAATTGTGAGTCATGGACAAGACTATAAAAGTTCAAGGACTCCCTTTTATTATGACAAAGCATCCATATCTCATAAAAGGGTTATAAAAGAGTTGTAAAGGGGAATAGGGTTGAAAGAATAAGGATTAAGAGGACGAGTATTGCTCAAAGGACAAGCTCAAATTAAATGTCAAGTGGACGAGTACTCGACTAGCAGTAGAATGGTCGCAGATGCAACGCATTAAGAGGCTCAGATTTTGGTCGTCCATCGAGAGAGGACAGACGATAAGTCCCTGACCCATACTTGTGCGTGATGATGAAAAGTCCGAGCCAATTAAGGGCAAACTTGTCTCGCTTACTTCGCTCCATATTGGTCACGTGCTGATTGATATTGGACAGAAAGATGATGTTTGGACTATGTTGGGTCAAGGTCTGGTCGATGGTTGATTGATATTTTAGTTAATATTTGGTCGAGGCTTGGTCAATAATTGGTTTGATGTCTGGTAGGTACTTGATTGGTTGACGTCTGGTCGATGACGGTTTAATGCTTGGTCGAGGTTTGGTCGAGGCTGGTTTGAATGTTTGGTCAAGGTCGAACTCCCCCCAGTCATTTTGTGGTAGGGAGAATGTCTAACACCCAGTGCGGAGGATTAATGGGATGGAGAGAAGACGAGAAGGAGAGCCTGGGTACCCCACCTGGCTGATAGGTCAGGGGTTCCAAGCGAATGGCATTTAGGAAGTGAAAAAGTTAGGAAGGATAGAAACCACCGACTCCATCGGTGAAGAGGGAGGAATAGGCGAGCCTGGAGGAGATTGGTCAATGGTTGGCTCGGAGCAAAGGTCTGCAGAACCCTGAGTAGGGTTTTGTTATCTCAGGCTATACTGTTTCTTGGCATCGTCATCATTAAATGGTTCAATGGGCTGATGGGAGCCTTGCTCATAGCGCCCGAAGCCAAAACCCTTCCAAGCGCACCTATAGAGGTAGGTGTGAGCAAAGGCGGGGTTGCTAAGGAATGAGAACTCTGATGTGAATGGCTGGGGTGAAGAGATAAGATTGCCATCAGTAAGGGCTTGATTGAGCCCTCCATAGACGAGGTTGGTTCGGAGGTGAGGACCATAAGGCACAACCATCCCGATCCGAAGGTCGTAGCTGGGGCTGCGGTGAAGGCGTCCGTATTCTTGCGGAGTTTGGAACATGTCTAAGGTCAGCAAACGATATTCCCCAAGTGAAAGCCGTTGAAAGATGTCTTCCAAGGGGTTTTTAGTTGTCGCTTGAATAGGAGGGGTGAGGGCGACCGCCGGTTGTGAACTAGCCAAACCTTCCGCGGATGGAGGCGGTGCCGGGGTTGATGGCTTGATAGGAATAAGAACGTCATTTGGACGGTAGGTTGTGTTACAAGTCTTGAAGGGTGATGGGTCAGCAGTGCTCGAATTTCACACAACGGTGCAAGGTGGAGGAGACACAGGGCATGGCGCGGATCCAAGGTCAGCCCAGCAACATGTTGTATTGAAACTCTCCTTCGATGATATAAAAGAGCTCCGGGACTGTGCGCGGACCAACACGAATGTGAAAGACGACTATGCCAATGGTTGTGGCAGTGGTGTCATTGAAGGAGCGCAAGATTGCGTCAGTTTTGGAGACGCAGTTTTTGGGAAGAGCCAATTGATCAAAGGCATGGGTGGAAATAATGTTGATACTGACGCCTCCGTCGATCATAACGCGTTTAATGCGTGTCCGATCAACATAGTCAGTGATGAAGAGGGCGGCGCCCTGATCTTCTGTGTTGGATGTGGGAATCTCAGAGTTGCTGAATGTGATGGAGGCAATATGGGCTAAAGAGTAGAAAAGGGCAGCGAGTGGTTGGGGGTCCTCAGGTTGGACCTCCGCTGCCTGCAAGGCTCGGATGAGGGCTTGACGATGCTGAGGCGAAGTTTGGATGAGGTCATAAAGGGACATCTTCACGGGCGTCTGGTGAAGCTGTTTTAACATGGAGTCATGAATCACCCTTGAAGAGGAAGATGAAGAACGCTGAGATGCGCCAAGGATAAAAATTTTAGGCTTTGACACTAGAGGTGGCTTGACGAAAGGGTAGGTCCAAGGAATGGCGGCTTTTTTTTTCGCCTTGTCCTTTTGCGACCTGGTGGTTATGTGGATGGCATTGATTTCAAAAATAGGGGTGAAGAAGGGGTCATGGCCTGCTGATGAGATGTTGATATGGTTGGAGAGGTTGGAGGAATATGGGAAAGAGTCGAGGGTCGATCGAGAGTGTCCTCAAGGAGAAGAGTGTCTTTCTCCATGTAGCAGCGAATGACGGCCTTGAGGGCACAGCGAGTCTCGGTATCATGTCCTGGCGTACGATGATATAAGCAAATCTTCGTATCGTCAAACCAGGAGGGCTTAGACCCGAGAGGTTGAAAAGGTCTAATGGACGGAAGGGTTATGTTGGAAGTCTGCAAAAGTCGGTGCAATATCAAAGCGTATGAACCCACCAAAGGGTCCATGGTCATTGATGTGTGGGATGCTCGTGACTTTTACTTGGGCGGCGTCGAGGGAGGCTTTCGTACCACTTTTTGGGTTGATGGTGCGGCAACAGGAGAAGACAACACTTTCTTCGTGAGAGGTGCTCCCTTTTTAAGAGAGGGTAGGCTAGTGGTAGGCAAAGGAAGCAGAGGAGGCAACTTGTTTTGATTAGAGGTCGGAGTAGGGAAGGTTTTGATTATGGTCGAGGGGTGAGGGCCCAAAATGGAGGGCAATGGTGACAGGGGAGGAGGAGTTTGCCCCAGTGATTTGGCAGTCTTCTTTGATTTGGTTGGAAGACTACTATTAGTTGGGGTCTGATCTAAGTCCACCTTCACTTGTGGATGAGCGAGGTGAGAGACAGGGCGAACGCCGAGTGACTTGATTGGTTTCGATGGAGTAGATGTGGGTTTTGGCCCTGATGCGGTTGGTTGAAGTTTAGAAGATCTAGAAGTGGAACCCTGGTTTTGGTTGGAAGTCTTAGGAGATTCTGCCATTGGAGGATTGGCAGCATGAGATGAGAGGGCACGGACATGCTGAAGAGCTTTGAGACGCTCTCACAAGACCCGATGCTCCACTTTCCTTGAAGGGAGAAGTCCGATTTTCTCCACTAGTCGAAAAAATGGTTGAGAAGATGTTGGATGAGGTTTGGGCCCTTGGGAAGATGTGGATGGTTGTGGGGCCGAAGATGAGTTGGCGTAATAGTCTCGGACCCTAGGCATGATGAAGTCGTGAAGGGTTCGTCTTTGGTTGGAGGCGGAGGAGAGGCAGGGTCTTCCCTGGGTGGAGAAGAAATCGGAGAATGAGGCTCCTCAAGCGGGTAAAGGGCAGGGATGATTGTGCCCTCTACTTGCGGTCGAGGAGTAGGAAGGGTCAGGGGCTCTATAGGTAGCAAGGAGGATGGTGAGACCGGTGGTGTCGGTAAGGTCGAAGCGTCCTCCAATATGAGAGAGGTTGGCGAAAAACTAACCGGAGAAAGAGGTTCGTCCACATGTGATGGACTAATGGATGGACTCACCTCTTGAGTTGGTGAAAGAGGTCGGTCGGGGACGAAAGGCGAGACCGTATTGACTGTTCGAATGTTGTGTTCATGAGTGTCGTCAATCATGGTTTGGACATTGTTTTGGGTCGAAAGATGATTGAAAAATGGTTGCTTGAAGATGTCGATGCCCTGATTAGGTGGTGCATTGGGATTGTCTAAGACGAAGTCACTTTTTTCAAGCATGTCTTGGATGATGTTTTTAAGGGTCTTGCAGTTTTTCGTGTCATGGCCTTTAACACGGTGGTAGTTTCAAAAGTTGTTTTCCCTATACCATGCAGGGATGGCGCGTGAAGGATCAAATTGTGGAGGTGGTCGGATTTGGGGGAGATTGAGAACCCCCTGTTTGACAAGTTTTTTCAGCACAGACGCGTATGACTCTCCGAATGGAGTATACTGTCGTTGTACGTATCTCTGCTGGAATTGGCGGGTGATGCTTTGAGACGTGGATGGCTCAGGGTGGTTGGTTGAAGTCGAAGAAGATGAAGGTCTAACGACTACAGCGTTAGCTGATGCCTTAGACTTAAGATTGGATGAAGAGGGCTTATTGGAAGAGGAGTCATTGGTCTTGGAGTTGGGATTCTTACTCCGCAACTTGACTTTATTCTCCTCGATGGCACGTAATTCAAGCTTGCAGGCCATCGTGAAGGCTTCGTCGAAGGTGAGGAAGCTCTGAACCCGTAAGGTGGAAGAAATATGCTTGGCGCAGGCTTGGGAGAAAAGTTTGATAAGTTCCGATTGGGGCAAGGAAAACGAGAGCTGATTGATGAGGCCTCTCCAGCGAGCAACGAAATCAGCTATGGATTCGTCCTCGAATTGGCGGATAGAATAGAGGTTTGTGATTGAGACCTTCTTGGTGATGTTGATAGAGAAATAATCAAGGAAGAGTTGGGCCAGCTGGGTGAACGTGAAGAGAGAATCGCTGGCAAGAGAGCTATATCAGTCAAGCGCAGCACCAGAGAGAGACATAAGAAACGTGCGTAAAAGTAACGCATCATCGTGGGCAATGAGATAACAGGCATGTCTGAATGCCCGTAGGTGCTGTTGTGAGTCTTCCTTGCTTTGAAAACGAGAAAACTTAGAAAGTTCCCACTGGCTGGGATATGCCCTGATCGGGACAGAAGCATGAATGGGCTCATTGCAAATTTGCTCGTATGAGAGGGCACTGCGTGAACCAGAAACAGTGGTCTCGAGGCTAGACATCTTGTCCATCAGCATTTTGATGATGTTTGCTGACAGATTGACGGGTGGAGCGCCCCCTAGGTTGTAGGGCGCTTGGAAGAGGCTAGAGGGGGCATACGACGTAGTTGGTTGCACCTGTAGGGACACAACGTACAATAACTAGTCGTAGGGATGGAAGTGGAGGCTAAGGATGGTTGAGTAAAAGGTATCGCTGGGCTCGATGTTGCCACGAGAGGTTGGATTGTGGTAACAGGGGCCAATGGATAGGAAGCCACCCTGGTGTTAATAGGAGCAAGAGTAGGCAGAATAGAGACGACTAGATTCTGGAAAGGAGTGGAGATTGATTGAATGGGCTGAGGTTGATAGAGGGCCGAACCCGGGTGGAAGTGGGCCCAGAGATGGAGGGAGAGGCCACACTTGAAAGGTTGGTCAAAGGTTGGTCATTGGTCGAGGCGATACCCTAGGTGTCTAAAGGTTGAACTACGGACGTTGTCGATACAACCGTAGTCTCGACTAGAGAGGTTGGCATTCCATAAATAGGATTGCCCAAAGAGTCTCGCATTCGGCTTCGCGCGAGATAGTGCTGCAAGGCTTTGACATTGAGGTCCAAGAATCGTTCGAAATCTTGGTCCCCTTCTGGGACAATGGGAGTCTGGGTCGGGGTCGGGCGAGTAGGAGTTCTTTCAGTCTCTGAGTGAAACTCCATTATGGGACTGGTTATGGACGGGGTAGACGGAAGCCGCTGATGCCTCGCGTGATCGATAAGAGTCTTGGTTTGACTGCAAGTCAAAACCATTCAAGGCAAGAAAGAACATCCTCACAAAATCAAACAAGCAGATAAGAACAGAAAAAATGAAGAGCACAAGCAAATTCTAAGCGTTAAATCCCTAAGAATAAATTTTTAAGATCGTGGTGGCTTATGCCTTAAAATGTGTGTAGGAAGATTGGCTTTTAAGACGGGTCCTAAAAGAGGTAGTCTATGGATGGTTTCAGGGTAGTTATGGCGCTCAAAAAGTCTGTGTTAGGTTCTGTACATGTCCTGGTGCTAAGGAGCAAGCTCCCCTCACTTCACGAGCCCAGTGATAAGCTGGTCTCGCTTAGCCAAAATATACTTCCCCTAGAGATTAGACTCTGTCAGAGAACAGATTGGGCTTTTCCCTTGCTGATGAAATCCAAGTAGGATCGCCGGGACGGATAAGATATCCGCTGGGTGATGAAATCCCAGTCGGACCTTATCTCAGGTGAGTTTTGATGTTTAGTTTAGTGCAAGTGGTTTGGTTGTGTAACATAAAGTGGACTACGATTAATTCATGATGCGGTTATTAATTACTAGGTGTGGACTAAGAAATGCAAGCAAGCAGAAATAACATGCAATGTGTTTTAAGTCCAAGTCGAAAGAGATGAACACATTGCATGTCATTTCTGCTTGCTTGCATTTCTTAGTCCACACCTAGTAATTAATAACCGCATCATTAATTAATCGTAGTCCATTTTATGTTACACAACCAAACCACTTGCACCAAACTAAACATCAAAACTCACCTGAGACGAGGCCCGACTGGGATTTCATCACCCAGCGGATATCTTACCCGTCCCGGCGATCCTACTTGGATTTCATCAGCAAGGGAAAAGCCCAATCTGTTCTCTGACAGAGTCTAATCTCTAGGAGAAGTACATTTTGGCTAAGCGAGACCAGCTTATCACTGGGCTCGTGAAGTGAGGGGAGCTTGCTCCTTAGCACCAGGCCATGTACAGAACCTAACACAGACTTTTTGAGCGCCATAACTAGCCCAAAACCATCCATAGACTACCTCTTCTAGGACCCGTCTCAAAAGCCAATCTTCCTACACACATTTTAAGGCATAAGCCACCACGATCCTAAAAATTTATTCTTAGGGATTTAACGCTTAGGATTTGCTTGTGCTCTTCATCTTTTCTGTTCTTATCTGCTTGTTTGATTTTGTGAGGACGTTCTTTCTTGCCTTGAATGGTTTTGACTCGCAGTCAAACCAAGACTCTTATCGACCACGCGAGGCATCAGCCGCTTCCGTCTACCCCGTCCATAACCAGTCCCATAATGGAGTTCCACTCGGAGATTGAAAGAACTCCTACTCACCCGACCCAGACCCAGACTCCCATTGTCCCAGAAGGGGACCAAGATTTCGAACGATTCTTGGACCTCAATGTCAAAGCCTTGCAGCACTATCTCGCGCGAAGCCGAATGCGAGACTCTTTGGGCAATCCTATTTATGGAATGCCAACCTCTCTAGTCGAAACTACGGCCGTATCGACAGCGTCCGTAGTTCAACCTTTAGACACCCAGGGTATCGCCTCGACCAATGACTAACCCTTGACCAACTTTTCAAGTGTGGCCTCTCCCTCCATCTCTAGGCCCACTTCCACCGGAGTTTCGGCCCCCTTTCAACCTCAGCCCATTCAACCAATCTCTACTCCTTTCCAGAATCTAGTCGTCTCTATTCCGCCTACCCTTGCTCCTATTAACACCAGGGTGGCTTCCTATCCATTGGCCCCTGTTACCACAATCCAACCTCTCGTGGCAACATCGAGCCTAGCCATACCTTCTACTCAACCATCCTTAGCCTCCACTTCCGTCCCTACGACTAGTTATCCGTACGTTGTATCCCTACAGTTGCAACCAACTACGTCGTATGCCCCCTCTAGCCTCTTCCAAGCGCCCTACAACCTAGGGGGCGCTCCACCCGTCAATCTGTCAGCAGACATCATCAAAATGCTGATGGACAAGATGTCTAGCCTCGAGACCACTGTTTCTGGGTCACGCAATGCCCTTTCATACGAGCAAATTTGCAATGAGCTCATTCATCCTTCTGTCCCGATCAGGGCATATCCCAGCCAGTGGGAACTTCCTAAGTTTTCTCGTTTTCAAAGCAAGGAAGACTCACAACAGCACCTACGGGAATTCAGACATGCTTGTTATCTCATTGCCCATGACGATGCGTTATTTTTACGCACGTTTTCTATGTCTCTCTCTGGTGCTGCGCTTGACTGATATAGCTCTCTTGCCAACCATTCTCTCTTCACGTTCACCCAGCTGGCCCAACTCTTCTTTGATCATTTCTCTATCAACATCACCAAGAAGGTCTCAATCACAAACCTCTATTATATCCGCCAATTCGAGGACGAATCCATAGCTGATTTCGTTGCTCGCTGGAGAGGCCTCATCAATCAGCTCTCGTTTTCCTTGCCCCAACCCGAACCTATCGAACTTTTCTCCCAAGCCTGCGCCAAGCATATTTCTTCCACCTTACGAGTTCAGAGCTTCCGCACCTTCGACGAATCCTTCACGATGGCCCGCAAGCTTGAATTACGTGCCATCGAGGAGAATAAAGTCAAGTTGCGGAGTAAGAATCCCAACTCCAAGACCAATGACTCCTCTTCCAATAAGCCCTCTTCATCCAATCTTAAGTCTAAGGCATCAGCTAACATTGTAGTCGTTAGACCTTCATCTTCTTCGCCTTCAACCAACTAGCCTGAGCCATCCACGTCCCAAAGCATCACCCGCCAATTCCAGCAGAGATACGTACAATGATAGTATACTCCACTCGTAGAGTCATACGCGTCTGTGCTGAAAAAACTTGTCAAACAGGGGGTTCTCAATCTCCCCCAAATCCGACCACCTCCACAATTTGATCCCTCACGCGCCATCCCTGCGTGGTATAAGGAAAACGACTTTTTCAACTACCACCGTGTTAAAGGCCATGACACGGAAAACTGCAAGACCCTTAAAAACATCATCCAAGACATGCTTGAAAAAAGTGACTTCGTCCTATACAATCCCAATGCACCACCTAATCAGGGCATCGACATCTTCAAGCAACCATTTCCCAATCATCTTTCGACCCAAAACAATGTCCAGACCATGATTGACGACACTCATGAACACAACATTCGAACAGTCAATACGGTCTCGCCCTTCATCCCCGACCGACCTCTTTCACCAACTCAAGAGGTGAGTCCATCCATTAGTCCATCAAATGTGGACGAACCTCCTTCTCCGGTTAGTTCTCCGTCAACCTCTCTCATATTGGAAGACGCCTCGACCTTACCGACACCACCGGTCTCACCATCCTCCTTCTTGCTACCTATGAAGGACCCGACCCTTCCTACTTCTCGACCGCAAGTGGAGGACACAATCATCCCTGCCCTTTACCCGCTTGAGGAGCCTCATTCTCCGGTTTCTTCTCCACCCAGGGAAGACCCTGTCTCTCCTCCGCCTCCAACCAAAGACGAACCCGCCACGACTTCATCATGCCTAGGGTCCGAGACTATTACGCCAATCTCATCTTCGGCCCCACAACCATCCACATCTTCCCAAGGGCCCAAACCTCCATCCTACATCTTCTCAACAATTTTCTCGACTAGTGGAGAAAATCGGACTTCTCCCTTCAAAGAAAGTGGAGCATCAAGTCTTGTGGGAGCGTCTCAAAGCTCTTCAGCATGCCCGTGCCCTCTCATCTCATGCTGTCAATCCTTCCATGGCAGAATCTCCTAAGACTTCCAACCAAAACCAGGCTTCCACTTCTAGACCTTCTAAACCTCAACCAACTGCATCAGGACCAAAACCCACATCTACTCCATCGAAACCAATCAAGTCACTCGGCGTTCGCCCTGTCTCTCACTTCGCTCATCCACAAGTGAAGGTGGACTTAGATCAGACCCCAACTAATAATAGTCTTCCAATCAAATCAAAGAAGACTGCCAAACCACTGGGGGGAACTCCTCCTCCCCTATCACCATTGCCCTCCATTTTAGGCCCTCACCCCTCGACCATAATCAAAACTTTCCCTACTCCGACCTCTAATCAAAACAAGTTGCCTCCTCTGCTTCCTTTGCCTACCACTAGCCTACTCTCTCCTAAAAAAGGAGCACCTCTCACGAAGAAAGTGTTGTCTTCTCCTGTTGCCGCACCATCAACCCAAAAGGTGGTACGAAAGCCTTCCTCGACGCCGCCCAAGTAAAAGTCACGAGCATCCCACACATCAATGACCACGAACCCTTTGGTGGGTTCATACGCTTTGATATTGCACCGACTTTTGCAGACTTCCAACATAACCCTTCTGTCCATCAAACATTTTCAACCTCTCGAGTCTAAGCCCTCCTGGTTTGACGATACGAAGATTTGCCTATATCATCGTACGCCAGGACATGATACAGAGACTCGCTGTGCCCTCAAGGCCGTCATTCGCCGCTACATGGAGAAAGACACTCTTCTCCTTGAGGACACTCTCGACCGACCCTCGACTCTTTCCCATATCCCTCCAACCTCTCCAACCACATCAATATCTCATCAGCAGGCCATGACCCCTTCTTCACCCCTATTTTTGAAATCAATGCCATCCACATAACCACCAGGTCGCAAAAGGACAAGGCGAAAAAAAAAGCCACCATTCCTTGGACCTACCTTTTCGTCAAGCCACCTCTAGCGTCAAAGCCTAAAATTTTTATCCTTGGCGCATCTCAGCGTTCTTCATCTTCCTCTTCAGGGGCGATTCATGACTCCATGTTAAAACAGCTTCACCAAACGCCCGTGAAAATGTCCATTTATGACCTCATCCAAACTTCGCCTCAGCATCGTCAAGCCCTCATCCGAGCCTTGAAGGCAGCGGAGGTCCAACCCGAGAACCCCCAACCACTAGCTGCCCTTTTCTACTCTTTAGCCCCTATTGCCTCCATCACATTCAGCAACTCTGAGATTCCCACATCCAACACGGAAGATCAGGACGCCGCCCTCTTCATCACTGACTATGTTGATCGGACACGCATTAAACGCGTTATGATCGACGGAGGCGCCAACATCAACATTATCTCCACCCATGCCTTTGATCAATTGGCTCTTCCCAAAAACTGCGTCTCCAAAACTGACGCAATCTTGCGCTCCTTCAATGACACCACTGCCACAACCATTGGCATAGTCGTCCTTGACATTCGTGTTGGTCCGCGCACAGTCCCGGAGCTCTTCTATATCATCGAATGAGAGTTTCAATACATGTTGCTGCGCTGACCTTGAATCCGTGCTATGGCCTGTCCCCTCCACCCTGCACCATTGTGTGAAATTCGAGCACGACGGGCAAGTCCACACCATTCCTGCTGACCCATCACCCTTCAAGACTTGTAACACAACCTACCGTCCAAATGACGTTCTTATTCCTATCAAGCCATCAACCCCGGCACCGCCTCCATCCGCGGAAGCTTCGGCTAGTTCGCAACTGGCAGTCGCCCTCACCCCTCCTATTCAAGCGACAACTAAAAACCCCTTGAAAGACATCTTTCAACGGCTTTCATTTGGGGAATATCGCTTGCTGACCTTAGACATGTTCCAAACTCCGTAAGAGTACAGACGCCTTCACCATAGCCCCAGCTACGACCATCGGATCGGGATGGTCGTGCCTTATGGTTCTCCTCACCTCTAAACCAACCTCGTCTATGGGGGGCTCAATCAAGCCCCTACTGATGGCAATCCTCTCTCTTCACCCCAGCCATTCACATCAGACTTCTCATTTCTTAGCAACCCCGCCTTTGCTCACACCTACCTCTATAGGTGCGCTTGGAAGGGTTTTGGCTTCGGGCGCTATGAGCAAGGCTCCCATCAGCGCATTGAACCATTTAATGATGACGATGCCAAGAAACGGTATGGCCTGGGATACCAAGACCCTACTCAGGCTTCTGCAGACCTTTGCTCCGAGCCAATCATTGACCAATCTCCTCCAGGCTCGCCTATTCCTCCCTCTTCACCTACGGAGTCGGTGGTTTCCATCCCTCCTAAGTTTTTCACTGCCTAAATGCCATTCACTTGGAACCCCTGACCTATCAGCCAGGTGGGGTACCCAGGCTCTCCTTCTCGTCTTCTCTCCATCCCATTAATCATCTGCACTGGGTGTTAGACATTCTCCCTACCACAAAATGACTGGGGGGAGTTCTACCTTGACCAAACATTCAAACCAGCGTCGACCAAACATCAACCAACCAACCGACTATCATAATCTCGACCAAATATTCGACCAAACCTCGACCAAGTATTAAACCATCATCGACCAGACGTCAACCAATCAAGTACCTACCAGACATCAAACCAATTATTGACCAGGCCTCGACCAAACATTAACTAAAATATCAATCAACCATCGACCAAACCTTGACCCAGCATAGTCCAAACATCATCTTCCTGTCCAATATCAATCAGCACGTGACCAATATGGAGCGAAGTAAGCGAGGCAAGTTTGCCCCTAATTGGCTCGGACCTTTCATCATCACGCACAAGTATGGGTCAGGGACTTATCGTCTGTCCTCTCTCGACGGACGACCAGAATCTGAGCCTCTTAATGCGTTGCATCTGCGACCATTCTACTGCTAGTCGAGTACTCGTCCACTTGACATTTAATTTGAGCTCGTCCCTTGAGCAATCCTCGTCCTCTTAATCCTTATTCCTTCAACCCTATTCCCCTTTACAACTCTTTTATAACCCTTTTATGAGGTATGGATGCTTTGTCCTAATAAAAAGGAGTCCTTGAACTTCTATAGTCTTGTCCATGACTCACAATTCTGTCAAAAATAAATCAAAATGTCAAAATATCCAAGGTCACCAAATCAAATCAAAAAGACAGACTGCTCCCTCGAAGTACAGTTGTACTATCATTGTTGTAGCTAATATACTACTCTCTCGAAGAACAGCTATTCAAAGCCCTATATATAAAAGCATTAATATAGACCACTCCCTCGAAGGATGGCTATGACTAAATCTTGCTACAAACAGCACCTTTCTTAAGAAGCTTCCCGCATCGATCAGCGTCACAAATGACCATCAAACAAAATGACATCTCTATGTAGACTTCCCGCATCGATCAGTGTGCAAAAAAAAAAAAAAAGGGGGTCATGGACTTGGCTTATAGTTGTCTCAGGGTCTCCTATAAAAAGGGGCAAGGTTATCTCTGCTCTTAAAACGGGTTACCCTATCTCCTCCTGTCATAACACCTGCTCAAGGGACTTCGAGCTCACTTTAATGTCAAAGTGATTTGATTACCGTTCTAACACAACCTCTGGTCAATGACGTAATGCATGAATGGGGCTCTTGGTTCTCACAACCCCTATCTATGCTATCATTCTGGTCCTTGTCAATGAAAGGGCGATTATGCCTTTCCCTTCTTTTATACTTTGGTCACACTCAACTACAACATTTGTCATTTGCCGAAATCAACTCAACTCGACTCTTTTCCAGACCACTCACATAGCCTATTCACACTAGTTTCTATGGACCCCAGTACACATGGAAACTATCGACCAAACACAATTTATGTTAAGCATAAACCAATACTTGCTGACGCATAAATAGACCTCATTCATTTTTAGCATACATCCATCATGACTATGAAAAATTGCTAGGGATGAAAAACCTCGACCAATGTTGCAGAATACACCATTTGGAAAAGGCTGTGACATCATTTTATCCTCATCATTCCGACACATGACCAAACCAATCTATCGACCTCTTTGACTTCTCGTCTGAACTACATTGATCTGAGGCCCTAAAACAAGGGCTATGTAGGCAGCACCCAGATGACACGACGTCTTCTGGGGTTAGCTCGACCACCTCCGTTTGTTCATCTCTCTGATGGACAAACCTTTTTTTCTTTGACCATGACCTTGACCTCGACCAAGACCAATCAATCTCTTCGACACTTCCTTTTTGGGAGATCTACATTGGCCGGAGGCCCTTCTAACTGGGGCTATGTAGGCAGCACTCAATCTTTTGAGATTAGCTCGGCCACATTCCTTCGTCCGTCCATTCATTCGACCAACCAGCTCTCTATCTCGACCCGCCTCGACCATTGACCATTGGAGATCATGTCTATCTCCCCCGACCCTGACCACTTCCAAGACGACTTTGCCTTGGTTGTTTTTGCATGTATGCTACCTCACTACTGGTTAGCAAATTGTTCGCAGACCACATTTTGACCCTCACAAGTATAGGATCGCAAGCCGGTTGATCCCTACTACTTGTGGCATTTTCGTGTTTTCGAGAGCACTTTCTGAGCCCGAAATACCTGAAACACGACGACCATTGAAGCTTCAGCGTAGATTGAATAACTCGATCAACTACGACCAAATGCTGGGGCCCGATTATTTCAATTTTGGCACTCCTCGACCCTCGACCTGCGACAATTTGGCCCGACCATCCCGTGAAGTGGTATACGCGCAATCACGACTATTGCAGCGTTTTCACTCACCATCTCCATCCATCTCTCTGTCAAAGCGGCATCCGACATCAGGTTCCCTTCTCTCGACTCCCGCTTTGAGGGGGAACACCTCATCCCACACCTGGGGCAACCAACTCCTGTTTTTGTCTTGCAGTTCGTCAAGAACAACCAACAAGACAAAAAGGAGCAAATGTAGACACCGAAAACGTGTCTGCACCTTAGTCGTCTTTCTCCCTTTGGCCCCCTTGGCCCATGTCCTAGCCCTTGTCCTAGCCCTTGTCCTAATCCCCTCCATTTTTAAATTAAAATAAATAAACATTTTAATTTATTCCCCCTCTTCCACCTCACCCATGCCACCTTGGATCCTCCCACCTCTCTCCTAGCCTTTATTGCCCATATCTTCCCTTTATCCTTCCTCCCGCATCCATTTATGTCTTCCTCGACCGTTTTCCCACGGCCCCTTGACCCGGCAGCGTGCAAGAACGGACAGAGGCTAATTTTAGCCTCTGTCCCCATTCTTCAGCCGCCGACGTCGGTCATTATGCGGCCGACGTCGGCGGTTTTGTCGGCGTCGGCAGCCTTCAAAACCATTTTCTGCAACCATTCCCCCTCCCCCGCGAACAGAAACTATTTGGACGCTTTGGCATTCGTATTCTCCTTTCTCTCCCCCTCGCACAACAACCCCAGCTACAGGTACTTTTTGCAGAGAGTTCCAGACTCTTGGCACTTGCAAGTCCTTCAACAGCTCCGACAACAAAGTTCTTCATTCTCCCTTCAGCAAGCAGGAGGTAAGAGTTTCTTTGTTTTCATTTCATTTTATCATTTGATTTCATCTGTTAACCCAGCCCACTGTCCACAACTTGCCTTGTCCTTCCCCGAGAGGCTGAAAAGCCTTCTCAGACCCTTGTCTCCCGTTCATCTTCATTTTGCCCTGTCACCCGTCCAGTCCATTCCCAGACAACATTCTCAGTCCCTCAGACCCCAAAACAAATCCCTCAGACCCCCAAACAGTCCCTCTGAATCCCATACAGTCTCCCTGACCCCCAGACGAAGCCTCAGACCACTCTGCAGACCAGAAACCAGCGTTGCAACCCGTCCCTGGCCATTCACTGGACCGTCCTCGACCATTACCCCTACCGACGTCGACAGCTTAACCGACGTCGGCGACCTTCCTTGACCGACGCCGGCCATACCACCGACGTCGGTGATTGCAAAAACAGATTGATACATATCAGGTACGCTTTTGCTTTCAGTTTCTTTCTTTTCTGTCTTTTATCATTTCTCATTTCTATTTCTGCTTATATTCTATTTTTTAACAGTGGACTGTCATCCTCCGAGAAGCCTTTGCGCTTCTAGGACCAAGCTGTTGCTTGGCAGTCCACCCTTTTGTCATCTAATATTTTTCGTGTTTTAGTGTCTTTCTCTTTCAGGTGTCATCCTCCACAACTAAAGAGGAGTTCTCACAACGTCTGATTCTGGTGCACACGTCTACAATCTGGGTACGTACAAAACCTCGTCCATTTTCTTTTAGTTTCTCATTTTTCCTTTCTTGAATGTGAAAAGCGAATAAAGCATAGAAACATTCTGGCACGTCCGTGGGACTTTTGGTGAATAGCAAATGACTTTTGGTGGGCCGCCAATCCGCTTTTGTCAGACTTGGCAGGCCGTCAACGTCGGCATCGGCATGCCCTAGTCCGCCGACGTCGGCCGATTTCTGTCGACGTCGGTTCTTTTGGCCAACCGACGGGTTTATCACCGACGTCGGCGGCCTTCCAACCTCCTTTTATCCATTGCCCCCAATCAGTCAGCTTTCCGGTAGAAGTCATCTTAACGCCCTGGGGCACACTTGAGATAACTTTTGCCTCCGCTCGCCTCAACCATTGACCATTGGAGATCATGCCTATTTCCCCCGACCCTGACCACTTCCAAGACGACTTTGCCTTGATTGTTTTTGCATGTATGCTACTTCACGATTGGTTAGCAAATTGTTCGCAGACCACATTTTGACCCTCACAAGTTTAGGATCTCAAGCTAGTTGATCCCTACTACTTGTGGCATTTTTGTGTTTCCAGGAGCACTTTCTGAGCTCGGAATACCTGGAACACGACGACCATTGGAGCTTCAGCTTAGATTGAATGACCCGATCAGCTACGACCAAACGCTGGGGCCCGATTATTTCAATTTTGGCACTCCTCGACCCTCGACCTGCGACAATTTGACCCGACCATCCCATGAAGTGGTATACGCGCAATCACGACTATTGCAGCGTTTTCACTCACCATCTCCATCCACTCTCTGTCAAAGCGGCACCCGACATCAGGTTCCCTTCTCTCGACTCCCACTTTGAGGGGGAAACACTTCATCCCATACCTGGGGCAACCAACCCCTATTTTTGTCTTGCAGTTCGTCAAGAACAACCAACAAGACAAAAAAGAGCAAATGTAGACACCGAAAACGTGTCTGCACCTTGGTCGTCTTTCATCTTCCCCCCTTGGCCCATGTCCTAGCCCTTGTCCTAGTCCCCTCCATTTTTAAATTAAAATAAATAAACATTTTAATTTGCTCCCCCTTTCCACCTCACCCATGCCACCTTGGATCCCCTCCTTGGATCCCCCCACCTCTCTCCTAGCCTTTATTGCCCAAATCTCTCCTTTATCCTTTCTCCCGCCCCCATTTATGCCTTCCTCGACCGTTTTCCCACGGCCCCTTGACCCGGCAGCGTGCAAGAACGGTCATTATGCGGCCGACGTCGGCGGTTCTGCCGGCGTCGGCAGCCTTCAAAACCATTTTCTGCAACCATTTCCCCCCCGCGAACAGGAACGCTTTGACATTCGTATTCTCCTTTCTCTCTCCCTCGCACAACAACCCCAGCTACAGGTACTTTTTGCAGAGACAGTTCCAGACTCTTGGCACTTGCAGGTCCTTCAACAGCGCCGACAACAGAGTTCTTCATTCTCCCTTCAGCAAGCAGGAGGTAAGAGTTTCCTTGTTTTCATTTCATTTTATCATTTGATTTCATCTGTTAACCTAGCCCACTGTCCACAACTTGCCTTGTCCTTCCCTGAGAGGCTGAAAAGCCTTCTCAAACCCCTGTCTCCCGTTCATCTTCCTTTTGCCCTATCACCCGTCCAATCCATTCCCAGACAACATTCTCAGTCCCTCAGACCCCAAAACAAATCCCTCAGACCCCCAAACAGTCCCTCTGAATCCCATACAGTTTTCCTGACCCCCAGACGAAGCCTCAGACCATCTGCAGACCAGAAACCATCCCTGCAACCCGTCCCTGGCCATTACCTGGACCGTCCTCGACCATTACCCCTACCGACGTCGGCAGCCTTTCTTGACCGACGCCGGCCATACCACCGACGTCGGCGACTGTGCAAAAGCAGATTGCTACATATCAGGTACGCTTTTGCTTTCAGTTTTTTTCTTTTCTGTCTTTTATCATTTCTCATTTCTGTTTCTGCTTATATTCTGTTTTTTAACAGTGGACTGTCATCCTCCGAGAAGCCTTTGCGCTTCTAGGACCAAGTTGTTGCTTGGCAGTCCACCCTTTTGTCATCTAACGTTTTTCGTGTTTTAGTGTCTTTCTCTTTCAGGTGTCATCCTCCACAACCAAAGAGGAGTTCTCACAACGTCTGATTCTGGTGCGCACGTCTACAATCCGAGTACGTACAAACCCTCGCCCATTTTCTTTTAGTTTCTCATTTTTCCTTTCTTGAATGTGAAAAGCGAATAAAGCATAGAAACATTCTGGCATGCCCGGTGGGAATGCCAAAGACTTTAAAAGATAATGATTCTATCTTTGTAGTGGTTGATAGGTTTTCCAAGATGGCTCACTTTATTCTTTGTACAAAAACAAGTGATGCAACTCATATTGCTAACTTGTTCTTCAAAGAAGTAGTGAGATTCCATGGTCTTCCTAGGAGTATTGTTTCAATTAGAGAAACCAAATTTATGGGACACTTTTGGAGTTCTCTTTGAAAGAAATTGGAGAGCACTTTTAGCTTCAGCTTAGCTTACCATCCTTAGACTGAAAGTCAAACTGAAGTGATCAATAGGAGCCTTGGAAATGGATTCATAAGTTTAGCAAGTGACCATCCAAAATAGTAAGATCAAGTACTAGCTCTCGGGCAGAATTTGCATAGAATGATTTTCTAAATAGAAGCAAAAGTTATAGCCCATTTCAGATTGTGTATGGCATCCATCCAAGGGGAGTTTATGAGTTGAGGAATGTGAGCAAGCAAGAGAAAAGAAGTGCAAACCCTGAAGATTTTGCAACAACTATGCAAGAATTGTATGAGCAAGTAAAGCAACAACTAGAGAAAAGTACAAGAAAAATGTTGATTTGAAAATAAAAGTTCATTTTGAAGTAGGTGATTTGGTGATTGCTCACCTCAGGAAGGAAAGATCCCCTAAAGGGGAATATAACAAGTTGAAAATGAAGATTATTGGACCTTGTAAGGTCTTGAGAAAATTTTCTACTAACGCTTATGAATTGGAGCTTCCAATTGATATTGGAATCTCATCGATTTTCAATGTAGTAGGCATATATCCTTCAGAAAAGAGGATAACTTAGAGAAAGCGTCAAAAGACAAATATGATCAAATCATCCATTAGGAGCAACAATTACCAAAGATATAACCAGATCACCCTGAAGCCATTCTAAACAAGAAGGTAGTGAAGAAAACAAGAGACAGAGTATTTTTAGTACTTGATCAAGTGGAAGAACCATCCACTTGAGGATTCAACATGGATGACACCTTCAGAGATCATCAAGCATGACAGCAGTGTTGAAGAACTCACGAGCAGGAGCTCATGAACAAGAGTTTTTCCCTGGTAGTCTGATGCAGGTGCATCATTGTACATAGCTCAAATGTGTTAGTTTGTGGTTTTAGCAGGTCTTAGAGATCATATTTGATCAATAAGAGGTCTTATCTAGGCTTCAATTGTTGAATTTAGGGCATTTAGGAGTGTTTTGAACTTTCTCGCCAAAACCAAGAAATTCAAATTTTTGAATTGGTTTTGGACTTTTGAGAGAATTTTAGTAGGTTTCAAGGGTCATGATCCTTATGTGAGTTATCCTTGGAGTCTAATAATATGTTGTAAATATGTTTTACTCTCACACTTGATGTAAATGTCTTCAAACAAGTCTTCTACTATGATAAGCCTTATTCAACGTAGGAAAAGAACTAAACAAAGCATGTCTAACAAGTCCTAAGGTCGGTTGAGAAGATTTTGGTGCATGAAACAAGTTAATACTTAGTTTAGTCATGTGATAAGGCTGGAACCATCGAAGGAGGAACTCAAGAAATCAGCAAGACAAGCATAAAAGCTGAATTTTCAGGTCTTTGTACAGTTGTTGAAGGTCTGTCTAAGGTAGCAGAGGCTGTATGTGCATATATAGGAATAAAGAAAGCATTTATAATGGTTGTGTTGTTATCTCAGACTTATGACATGCATATGAGTAAATCCTAACTGTTTTTAAGTCGTGATTTATATGTTTTTGGTGTTATTCAAGGTTGCAAAGTTCTGAAACAGAGTTCTTGAGGATGCAGTCCAGATGAGAAGATATGACCTGTAGGTTTCCATGATTGATCAAGTCTAAATTCCATTAAACAAAGTTGGGAAATCATATTACAGACCTCATCCAAGTGGAATCAAGTTTCAAAAGTCCTTATAACTCCAGATTTCTAATTTTCTTTGCTCTCGGCCCATGTGCAGACTGTTAAACCCTAGGTTAGGGTTTAGTTCACAAAAACTTGAATATCTTTTGAACGAACCGTCCAAACATTCCAAAAAATTGTGGATAGATGCCTTATAAGGTGTTTTAAATGAATCGAGTGGTTTCAAGTCTTTAGAGCCTCCACAGATGCAGATATAAAGGACTGTGTTTTCTCTAGACCTGATTAGGCCTAAAAACAGGGCTAGAAAATGTCTTCTTCAATTTTTCTTCAAGATCAAATTTGTGAATCTTTAGAAAACTTGTTTTTTGAGGAGTATAACAGGTTCATGAATGTTTTGAGATCATTTTAGGATGAAAAGAGTCTGAATCAATCCATTTAAGCATAAAATAGCCTTGGTAGACCTAGAAGTAAAGTGATAAGTCTATAGAAGGAGACCATCTTTTGAAGAGTATAGACCCTATAGGTATTCACCTGTGTTGCAGGGATACGCCCCCCAGCCCCACGCCTCCTGTTCGGAGACGCCTCCGGCACGGGGACGTCCTGGGTACTCCCGGAGGCGTCCCGGAGGCGCCCGCCGGAGTGCCAGAAACGTCCGGCAAGCCGACCGGCGCCTCCGGGAGTACCCGGGACGTTTCCGGCGCGTACCCGAGGGATTCCGGCAGAAAAATGGCGAGTTGTTTTTTAAAAAAATCCAGAAAATCCTTAAAAAAAAGAAACCCTAAAAACTAAGCAACCCTAAATGTAAATCCAGTCCGACCCCAACGTATAGAAATAAAATAAACATTTAAGTATAAGTTTACAGTTAGATATGGACATCTAGTTTCTTATACTTTAAGTTATATTTTATTTATATACTTTCAGGGTGTTTGAGAGGGGTTTCGGACTACGAGGAGCTATAATGCAAATTCTAGGTTTTGGAGGATCCTGTCATATTTCAGAGTTAGTCAGATTCCAGGGTTTCAGGGCTTCAAACTTAGCCATATTTCAGGGTTTCAAGATTTCAAGGAGACATCATAGGAGGTATGAAGGCTGCATGAAGGGATGTATGCGTGATAGAATAGTTTGAGAATATCTCTGGCAAAGTGCCACAAGCCGATCCCACCCCATTCCCTGTGCACCCCTTAAGGTATGCACTCGTGAGATTCAATGCACTGATGAGCCCTTGTGAGAGAAAGTGTCAGTAAATGATAAAGTTGAAAAATAATGGGAGTGGCATTCATGATTTTGTGGACAATCGAGATGATTTATTCTAGATTTGAATGTACATCTTGTCTTTGAAGTAATGAATGAATGAATATTATATATTTTTAAGTGTTTTATCATTTATAGACAAATATTTTCACACTATGTAGTTTCAAGTGTTTTACTAAAAAAAAGAGTAATATATATATATATATATATATATATATATATACAGACGTACCCACGACGTATCCAAATCAAGGTTTTTGAAAAATGACGTACCCGCGTACCCGAGACGTCCCCGTATCCGTACCCGTACCCGTACCCAAACAACATAGGTATTCACTTACACCAGTGCGTGAAGTAAAAGAACCATCTGACCCACCATCAATCACTGTGGAAAGATATGAAAGTATTCGTCGGGGAGAATCCAGTTTTGGAGGGGTCAGGTTGGGAGATCCTAGGGGGAATTCCGCAAATTACTGCTCTAGAATCTCCCCTAACATCCAAGGCCAATGTACTTCCTGCAATACCAAAGATTCTCTCAATTTATTCTTATCTTATACAAGTGCATGACATAACAATATGTGAAGGCCATCAAGGTCAAGATGCTCTTAGGTTCCCTGAAGAGTGGCAAAGTTATAATAATGCTCTATCGTTTGAAAGGTCGTTGCTATCAACTTTCATATCCAAAAGGAGTATTGTGAACAATGGCTCATTAATGAGCTCTATGGATGGGTTGCACGACGAGCACTTTAATTCTCATTGGAAGACACCTTCGTCTGAAAGGGTATCTCAACACTGAGAAGAAATCTAATGGAAGTTTGCAAATTAAGACAAGGTTTATAATCCTTTCGCAAAGCAGGGGCAGATAAACACAACATTGATTAGTGAAGATCTTAGAAGTAAGCATCAACACTCACAAGAATACTTGCAAAAGGAGTGCAATAGACGAGCATTCAAGAAAAGAATCAGTTACAAAGACTTAGTGTGCAAAAAAGTTCATCATTGCAACAATATTGCAGATAAGTTATCACACATGCAACTATGTAGGATTTATAGAGTATTAATTGGTGATGACTCTTGAGATTTTGGCACATCATTGTTCTGACTCAAATGTTGAATAGTTTTATAGGAAAAATAAAATAAGCTAAGTCCTAGAGAGGACCCAACCAACAAAACAAAAGGGTCAAGATCTCTCCAACGCTGTCCCTTTTCCACCATTCGCCATTCACAAAGCAAAAATAGTTTAAGTAGCAAAGTAGAATAGTTTTGTGAGCCCTAGGAGTCAAGATCTCTCCATTTTCTGCTATCCACTATCCACAAAGCAAAACTTGGTTATCTCCTAGAGCAGAATTGATCATTTCACTCAAAAAGTCATGATCTCACCATACAAAGGTAACTGCTATTTGTTACCACATGAAAAAATTGGACAAGTTCCACCACTCAAATATTGAAAATACCAATGAAGTTAGACGGTCAAAAGAAGCCAAGGCTAAAAAAGAACCAAATGCAAAATTAGTTTTTAAGTCTATAATTTTGGATGAAAACAGAGTCGAAGAAGCAAAAAGATTCAGAAGACCTAAAAACACTAAATGCAAAAATGGCTTAGTCTAATTAATAAATTAGAGGGTCAAATGAATTTATAAAGTCACAAACAAAAGACAAGGTTCTCAAAATCCAAAGGTTTGAAGTCCCAAAAACCAAGGTCCAGCTAAGTCCAAGAGGAGTTTAAAAAATTGGAGATAAGTTTTGAAATTCGCAAGAGTCAAAAGAAGGCCCAAAGACCCAAATTTGAAAAGTAGTTCAAAGATCTCAAAATTGATTAAGCCTATCAAAACCCATCGTTCTTCAAACCTATTGAACCCATTGAGATTACCTTAGAAATGTGAAAGACCATTAGGAACCAAGACTTATTAAAAAAGAGAGATACGATGCTCTTTTGATATTCCTTACATTAGAGAGACCAGTAAGTTATTTCAAGCAATAATCAAGGGACACGCAGGTGACTTACAACAAGGGAATGTGAAGAAATTAACATTAGCGAAGCATGAGCACAAAACTAATCATTTGATCTGCATAGACAGTACCAAATTCGTGCTTTGGAAGACTATTGGAAAGACAAAAAGAATTAGAGAAATCATTGAAATCTAGAAAACTCCTAAGAATTTCAACAGGGAAGATGGTTTTAAGCTAAGCCATACCTAGAAACCTCTCATCTGTAGACTTAGCCAAAACTTAGATAGACCGGGTTGAATATTAATTGAATTAGTAGTTTGTGTCAATAATTATTTAGTTTTTAAAACGGAGATATGGGCCAATTGCACCTCAGTTTTGAAATGGAGGCATATGGAAAGGACCCAGTACTGTTTAATAACAGACAACTTCAAAAACAAGGCTTCAGTTCCCTACAAAAAACTCCTTGCAGAAACAATCACTTCCCATTTAGAGGAAACAGCTGTGATCAAGTTATTTAACTAATTGAAAAAAATAGAAAACATGGAGAGAATGATAGGTGGCCTAAAGTAGCAAAGGAAGAAGAGTTACATAGGAGAAAGAGCAAAGGGATGAAACAAAACCACAAATGAATGAGTAGATGGTATATTGACACAAATGAATGTCCCAATCTTAACAAAGGAATAAAAAGTCATGTAAATGAAAAATTTCGAACAATCATGAGGAGAAAGAAAACAAGCAGCAAACGACAACACCATCTTGCAGAATTCAACCAAACTATGAACATCATGAAAAGGCATGCATATGGGATGAAATAAAATGGAGGATGAAGATATTGATACCTTATATAAGGACAAGTTATCACAAGCTCTCGGATGTAAGGTAGATGGGTGACCCCTAAGGGAAAATGGGGGTAAAGGACATGTTTGATCTGCACCACAGGAGCAATAGAAACAAAGAAACCTTCCATCCTAGAAGGCCCAAACTACAATGACATCGAGGTCTAGTACACGGAAACATTGAGATTAGACATCACATTCGATCTATATGAAGAGACAAGAATAAAAGCATTGGGGGATTTGCTGACACAAATCAATAGGAGAAGGAATAACATTCTTAAAGAAACAACCTGTCCCTCAATTTATGCATCATTGGGTGGTTGAGACAGCTGTAACAAATGGTCGTCCATTGACCATTGGGTCTCATGGACGTAATTAAAACTATTTCATTTCATTAACTACTTAACTAATTGATAAATTATTTAGTTAAATAATCAAGTAATTATTTAACTACATTAATTAATTACTTTATCTATCAATTCTTTCTTTACCTTAACCACTTTTTTGCCTCTATTGAGCCGACTCCCTTACCCATCAACACCTTCTTCATCTCATGCATCTATTTATCAAAAGAAAGTCTATTATTTTTCCTCAAGGATTGGATTCTAATCTTTAATCCCTAAGGTTGGGTACAGCATAGAGACCCAAAACATTGGTAAATTGAAATTCAACGCAGTTGTACCAGAATTCTCTTATGCATTGATTAAGTCCACATGTAGGCAGGGATTTGTAAGCCAGAGTAGCATAGTACAAGCATCCTAAAGGCTCAAAGCTTACAAAGAATCGACTTCAAAAGATTTCCATGTCCAAGAACAAGTTCAGAACACAAAGGCCCAAAGTGATAAGCAGAAGTAACTCAATGATCTGCCAAAAAAAAAGGCTAGGTCCCAAAACTATGAAGGCATAAAAGTCTGAAAGCATCTTCTATTTCAAGGTGCCATGCTGCTCTGCTGCTTCAAAATGTCGCCATGTGTCAGCTGAATCCAAAAGGTGTAAAAGTCAAAAAACTATCCAAAAATGACCAAGACCCTAGCACATATTGGTGGATAGAGCAATTCATCTCATAAAGGAAAGTCCCAAAATGCTTTGTTGATTTGTTTTCTTGACAAGCTCCAGCATGTCAAAACTTAGGGGCACTCCTCTACAATCTAGACTGTTCATACTCTCCATCAGCTTATGCACTGACATCCTGCCACATGTCCCAGTGAAACAACAAAGGTGGGAAGGGTTGATTAAAATCCACAAAGGATGTTCTCCGCCCTATTGCCTCACCAAAATCCAGGTCATCCATTCACCTTCATCACAATTGGATGAGATCTTGACACTTGTCACAACAAAACAGTTGGGGCGATGCATGTGAACACAAATGTCAATGTCTCCTTAAAATGCCATTGGGCAAGGATAAGTGATGTTCAAATTTTGTTCAACATTCATAGTGCATATATCCAGCTTTGGGTAGGGCCATTGAATGGTGAACAGTTGTAATGGAGAATGCATATATCCAACTTAACTTTCTCATCACATTAGACTATTTCATTTTCAACCCCAAGGCTGTCACTACAGCCAAAACATGATTAGCTTACAAGATAAAAACACTTTTTGAGAAAAGCTATGCTGACTCCTCTGGTTTTGCCTCTACTCCCTCTTCAGTCGCTCTTCTGTCATGAGATAGAAGTTCAATTCGCTCTATGGTACCACACAAAATCTGTTAACTTAATTCTATTTCCCTCTATCCCTGTAATGTTTAGGAATTTACATTTCCTTGGTGAACCCCAATTTATTTATTATATTGCAATCTATAGTGGAAGATGTTTTAGGAACTCCTTCCATTTGCTATTAGCCTATTACTGTTCACTCTAGGTTCAAGACGCATTAACTTATTCTGGTCATCCATGGGATAGTATAATTTACTACTTTTTTTACATTTTTTTTAAGAGGGCTTCATTTTCATTATTCAACTGAAGTGGCTTCATTGACCTCTAATTCCAGTCTATAACATAATCTTTCATCGAAATGTCATTATTTCTGATGACCACCACGATTTCCAATATCTAATAAATATAATCTCGCCCTATTTTATTTAAGCTATGTAATAGATGTGTGAGGAAGTTGTTAGTTAAGTTAAAAATCTCTCTAGCTACATAAGAAAATTTTCTCTAGTTCAATGACATACCAATTCTTTTCCAGCTAGGAGAAAACTTCTGGCATCTTTCACTCCCAAGAGAATAAACCTAATTCAAGGCCAAGGTCATCAGCTCGGAGGAGAAACCAAATGAGACCATGAATTATTCTCAATGAAAATATTAATAGAATTTAAATCTGCTAGTGGTAAGTAGAAACAAATACAATTTACTGCAGTATGAATGATATTCGACTCAGTATTGCACCAACTTTTCATTGTAAATAATGTCAAACTAAATTATTGAAACTTCACTCGCTGGGAAAACAGTCTGAAACATATTTGTTTTAAATTTTCATCCCAATGAAATGAAATACCTGTATTAGCCAGGTCACTTCATCTCTGAGCATAGCTCCAAAGTTCTCAGTCGTAAGAACTTTGCTATCGTCATCCATGAGATCTAAAAACACAGAACACAAATAGCGCATGTCAAAAACAGATTTCTAGACTTACATGCACTCTATGCTAGCCAGATAAAAAATGCCTATTCATCAGAAATATGAGAGCAATTGCAATACTGAAATAAACAATAAGAGATTCCTGCAACTGAGCATGTTGAACACTTGTTTGTATTATGCATACAAAATGAGTTCAAAGGTATATAAGGAAGTTTCTAGATAAAGGAAAGCTTCTAAGAGTAGAGGAAGCGCATAGAGTTATGTGTTGTAGGCATTAGTTTTAGCCTTGTGAATTAAACAAATAAACTTTTATGTATTGTCTTGTTATGCTTGAGTTAAAAAAGTATTTTCACATGTTTCGTTTCCGACCAAGTAATTGTGTTTTAAGTGTATTTAATGTTTGGGATTAGTCATGGTTGGGACTACTTGTGCTTGGTATAAGTGGGTTATCAGACAGTAGTGTAAATCCCCACCCCGCTCTAGATGTTATGACCCAATAGATGTTTATATAGTCTCTTGGTTCTCTCTAGTGTGACTATTGTCCGTATTTGTGGAGGATATATTGTACATACATATACTTGTATATAAATGAAGTGTCGAGTTTTATTTTTATTCTTTAATATTCTTGTTGTAACATGTCAAGCAAAGGCAGCCAATAAGGTTTTCATATCCACGATTCCATAACCATGAGGAATTGAAGGCACAAACTTGGAGGAGAGGTTTCCAGCAGTGTTGTGTGCTTACAAGACAACCTACAAGATGACAACAGGGCATACTCTTTATAATTGATGCACAGCCAGGAAGCAATAATACATATGGAGTGTTTGGTTCCCAGCTTAAGGATACCAGTCACAAACAACCTTGGCAATCATGAGAGCCTGAAGGAGCAGATCTTGCAATTGAACAAGCTACATGGTAGCGGATAGCAACTTGATGGATGATTGAGATTATGCAGAGAAGAAAAATATTGGCATGACAATCACTTCAGCGAATTCATTTTAAGTTTGGTGCCCTCATTTTATAATATAATCATGGAAGAGAAATAAAGCCAACGAAATTAAAAATGTTATGGCTTAAACCATTTAAAACTTATGAAATGTTGACAATGGTTATGTTCACTTGTAAATCGTGATAGGATGGACAGCTAGGATTTACTAAATGGGTCAGAGTTAAAATTATATAGATCGCAGACTTTGTTGGAAATTCATTATTTAATGTGGACTGCAAGAATTTTAATATATAGAAAATGAATTACATTTCAGAATGTCATTATCATATTGGGATAAATAAAAGATGAAAAATTAAAACACATATATTTTAATGATTCAAAATGCAAAGCTTTAAAAAGAAACTTCAGTTATTCTTTAATCACACAGCCCTCAAAATCTCCATTAATGTGAAGATGAAAGTGAGGAGCACAATTTTCATAGTTTGCAAGGAAAATATCAGAACATGCTATTGAGACAGCTGAAAAAACAATACTTATTAATTGTCTCGTGCTTCACCAAAACTGGTTTAAGATTCTTGCTTCACCACCTCACCCTTTATCGGCACTCTGAATGTCTATAGAAATCAGCTGTTGCAAAAGAGATTATAATATGCAATCCACCCACCATGAGTGTGTTAAAAGATGTAGTGTGTGATGATAAAAGCTATGTTCGTTGGAATTTCTTCAAACATACCGATTCACCTTTTCATGTCTTAAGAAAACATTTGAATGTCCATATGTTTTTCCAAGGAGAACTAATAATCTTGAGCTTAATATATGATCTTATCCAATGTGCTCTTCAGTTTGATGTTTTTAAAAATGGCAATTTGGACAACACCGTGAGAAAACACTGTGAGATACGTCCTTAAATATGCTATGGTATCACCCAAAAACTTTCCCTAGATCTTTAGCTTCCACTTCTGCACAAATCTCCTGTAAAATGCTGTGTAGATCCAGTGGATTGGCATTCTAACATTTCATATCATGGGAAATGTTTTTCTTTTTATATAGGATAGACAGACTCAAAGAAGCAACACATAATCTAGATTATTATATGCACGGGCAACTAAGCAGGATAACTCGAGATACATGCCATTTATGCTGACACAAGAAGACCAAATTAGAATGTCCCCACTATACTGTTTACTTAAGAATTCATATAGAACCTACCATCTTCAGATGTCTTTAGCAATGGGAGCTCTAGCCTTGATAATTTGTCTCCAACATAACGTTTCTTGGCTATTTCGGCAATATCCTGTAATTAACAACAGGAGATAGAAGCATAAAAGTAATGTTTCACAAAGTGAAAAATTAATATGACAATACTAGTAGCACAAATAGCTAGATATAGCTAGACATCAACCTGGAAACATAAAATAGCTTAAAACATTAAATAAATATTAGTTTTTTGAGATTGAGAATTCATAAACACCTGCAATTCATCAACATCAAATAAATCATAATCCCTTCTCCGAATTCGGTTAGAAAGCACTTCAAATGCATGCTGTACCTGTAAAAATCAAATTCTCAAATTGCATCATGAAGAAAACCATTTTTTGTCTTGATTTAACAAAAAATTATTGTATAATGTTTACCACCATAATGTTTTCAATCCCTGAAGAATAATCTAGAAGCTAGACCTGAAACATCGCAACAAAAAGGATACAACACAGTTCAATCCAGATAAATTATTCATAATGTCTACCTGTGGAAAAATAAAAAAATTACTTACCACTATAGTGTTTTTAAGTTGTTCTACTGACATTTTTTAACAACCAGATTGAAAATATGTATTTCTATCAACGCAATAAAACTTTTTGAATTCAAGATGTTGGCCCTCTTCCAGTTTTTGAACATTCAATCTCAGAACTAGCAGCAAACCTTAACATGACATTAGGAATCAGTAGATTTAGTCAATAGACGACAAAGAACAGATTGAGGCTAAAAATGCACAATAGATACAGCGTCCCTTATTTAGAAGCTGAAAAATAAGTAGGTCCCTGTTCTTATCTGAAGAGTAAACAAATTAATATGAAGTGGAGACCATTCAAATTATAAGAGATAGTAGCCAAAGAAGTTAAGAAATTTTGTTCAAAATCCCTCACTTCTGAAGGGAAATCTGTAAATTTAACAGCCATCGAAAATATGTTCCAAAGCAGTTCCAAACAGAATTCATCATATCAGAAGGCTAGCCTATCTAAGGTTATATTGTAATTGTAATGCACAATCCTAGTTAGAGTTAATGAGTATTGAGCTTAGTCTTGAGAGTATTAAACAAGTTTTGAAATGTTGATGATCGGGAGAATTCGTGAGAAAGTGCAGGATACGTACCCTGCCAAACATGTCTTGCAGAACTGTAGCTAAAACCGTGGCACAAAGGATTTTTCATTTTGAATCAAATTAATTAAAATAGTGTATGCTGTTAAATAAAGACCTGTACCAGAGAATCCATTGGGTACATATAAGGGCAGTTTCTTGGCAAAAAAATATAGATATGATATCTCAATCTTTGACTCATGATATAACTGGGTGGGATCCTATTTTTCTGATGTTTAAAGCAATGAAATTTGGAATAAAATTACCATGTGTACAATTTTTCGTTAGGAATGCAAATGCAAAGACTTTGCTTAAATGGTAAACCACAAGAAGGTATCATTCAGCAAGGGTTATCAATACAATGTCAGTGATGTCCTGACGTGCATGTTAGCAGCAAAAGCTATAGGCTATCTGCTAGGTTCACAGCTCAGTAATAAATGAAGTATATCTTCCAAATAGATCAGAAATTTCAAGAAAAGACTATTTTCCAAATGTTGTTATACGTGAAAGCACATGAACAAAAAGTCAAAAAGCAAGCAATGAGATACACATGGCTCAGCGACAAGTCCAAAGTAAAACAAGCAACAGGTTCAAAGTCAAACACAAAATTGACATGGACTTTAAGCATTAGAGCAAAGAGTGAACAGAATACAGAAAGAAAATAGTTGAAAAGAGTTCATAATAATAAAACCCCTAAGAACACCCTTTGGAATAAATATCATTTGTAGCGAGCTATGGTTATGGAGGATAAGCAAAATATAATAACTTACCAAATAAAGGAATAACAGTTATATACATTGCTGCCCAATCATAAGATGAGGAATCGTTCCATATGTATCTTATGGTCCCGTGATAAAACACAAAGTGAACTTGTATATACTGATCCAAAAGTAATAAAACAAAGTACATTCTCACTACAGTTTCATTTTTGAGTGTATGTGTAGATCATTATTTGTTGTATAAATTAACTTGCACAATATTGTGACATTCCCATCATATCTTCAAAGTGGCTATGAACTGCAGCACTGAAATGTAAGAAACCGCTCCTATTCGTTGGCACCATTGACAATGCAAATTAGCATAACAGACTTAATCAATATTAGGGACAGCAACCTTGGTTGGGAATTGCCAAATGAAGAGACTCAGGAATTAAATGAAATAAAATGAATTAAATTGTGTCCACGGGACCTGACGGTCTATGGGGCCACAATTTGTTAGAGCTGTCTCGACTCTCAACCACCCAAGGATGCAAATATTTAGGGGGCCAAGTTGTTTTTTAAAGAAGCTTGTTCCTTAGGCTGTTGGTTTGGATCAGCAGCTCCCCCAATGTTTTTATTCGCATCTCTTCAAATAGTTCCAACATGAAGTCTACTTTCAATGTTTCCGTGTAATTGAATCCAATGTCCTTATCGGCTGGACATTCTAGGATGAAATGCTTCTATGTTTCTACTGCTCATGTGGGGAAGAACATACATATCCTCTGCTCCCATTCTTCCTTAGGGGTCACCCATCTACTTGTCTCACATTGGAGCTTGTGGGAACTAATTCTTATCTGAGCTCTAAGTATCTTCTCCCTCCATTTGGTTTCAGCCCCTATGTATGCTTTTTCATTATGCTCATAGGTCGGGTTGAATTATGTCTGAGATTGTTTTCTTTTCCTACCTAATTTCTTTTTCCACATGATCACATAGTGTTTTATTGCTTTGTTAAGGTTTGGGCGTCCACACTCCACTATGAGTGGGTGCACACTCCACCAAGAGTGGGTCCACACTCCACAATGAGTGGATGATGTCATTATTCCACTATGGCTTGGTGCACATTCCACATTCTCCCTCCTCTCACAATGGTATAAGTATCCCTCCTTGTACACAATTCAATTCATCTTTGTAATCAAAAACCCTTATTTCAAAGTTTGAGCCTTTGGTTCAACATCTTCTCCCAGACAAAAACTTTGGAGTGAAAAGATCTGGGGGACGAAAACCCTCTTGTTTTCCATTATGGATTTGAAGACGAAAACCTCTTGTTCATATGAGGCAATTCCATCCGAGAATTACATTTGTGTCAAAGATTGTGATCACATTGTGGATCAATTTGTGTGTGTGTTTCTGTAAATCAACATTTAATGTAAAAGTTTGTTGTTTATTGACACTATCTGCAACATTTTTATGTGTAATCCGTATTTACAGCTGAGTTGTGAATTGGGTAGTTTAGTATTTGAATTATATCTAGTTTTGGCAAAGGAATCACTGTAAAAAACAACTTTCTTTAATTCTGTCCAAAAAGGGGACATTACAGGGACATATTGAGGGCCCAATAAAACCCCATATTTGCAGATTATCTGCCATGAGGATTTTTGGGTGCTTGACAAACCATATGAGTGCTTTGAATTTTAGTGAATCTCTGTTGTCCCAAAGAAGATTCCATTTTGTATTGTGAGTGGTTTTGTGCTGGTTCAGCACCTGATTGGCTGAGACCACTGTTACCTCTCCTATGTTGGTGTACAGTCATATTAATCTATCTTGTTTGTCAGTAAGAAAGATGGGGCATTGATGATTCCTCCTGTAGGCTTGCATGTCGTCATGGATATCTTAAGGCAGCTGCTATTGGTAATGAATTGATCCATTTTTTATTCCCGTGTTGGTCTGATGCAGTAGTTTGCAACCAATGAACACCCTTGAGCTTGAAGTAAATCTTGAGAAGCTTGAGCATTGTTGATGAAGAGTGGAGGCAGTCCATTCCAACCGGAATCGAAAAAAGGGCAGTTGCCCCAATTTCTATTTGCCAACTTACAAGTTGTTGAATTTTTTTAATGCCTTCATAAATATGTTTGAATGTTTCAACCGTTCTATTGGGAGGCAGGAGATGCTGTGATGAGAGTATTGTATGCACCTTGTATTTTTGTTTCAAAATATCCTGCCATGGAATGTCTGTTTCTTGATGGAAACACCATGCTGCTTTCATTGCTAGTGCTTGCTTGAACAGTTTGGGATTTGTGACGCTCAAACCTCCTTCTATTTTCCCCTTGGTGAGCATTGGCCAAGCAACAAGAGGACATTTGAATTTGTCTTCAGTTCCTTGCCAAAAATATCCTTAAAATCTGGACTATCTAAATATCCACCATGTGAGGGAGAGGGAGGAGAGAGAGCATATATATTGGGACAGGTGGTAAAATTGCTTAAATCATTTGAATTCTCCCAGCAAAGCTGAGCCACCTTTTGGTCCAATGGGATGATATAGTTCTGATTTTTGAAAGCATATGATGCCATAAGCTTATGGTTTTTCTGAGGTGTAGAGGGAAGCTCAAATAGATGGTGGGAAAGTGCCCTTCAATGAACGGAAGTGCTGAAGGATATCCCCTTTTTCTTTGCTGATGTATTGAGAAAGAAAATATTGGATTTTGCTTTATTTACCTGTCACCCCAATTTTGTTCAGTATGTAGAGAGAATATCCTTGAGCTGAATAATTTCCTTTGTTAAGATTGTTGAAAATAGGACGGTATCCTCAGCAAAATGGAAATGGGTATGTCTTTTTCCACTCGTGGTGGCTGAGATGCCATGAATTTTGCTTTCATAGATATCTTATTATAACTTCACATCCTGGCAGAATCACAAATCTGATACCAATGAAATGAACTAAATTGAAATCTAAAAATTCTGGAAATAGAATTGTCTGTAGAAAGGCAAAATTCTGGAAACAAAAAGTTGACTGATAAATGAACTTTCACTGAAAAAATATAGAACTCCGCCCTCTTACCATCGATACACAGAATAACCAAAGCAGCTCAAAAGAAAGAAAGAAAGAAGAATGATATTATATTAATGTCCATAAATGACCAAAAGTAGGTCAATGGGACTCAACCATGCACCCAGTTACAATACAAAGTGCTAGGGTAAAAGGACCCCAGAAAGCTCTATGCTTGGCCTACTCCAATAAGTATGTAATGTTTTAGCCCCATGTAAAGAGTGGTGAGAAGAAGAAGATTTATTTCTCATGTTGAGCGGAAGTTATTACATAGTTTGTCATTTGTCTCAAATCTCAACCTGTACTGTCCATATTCTTAGCCAAAGCCTGAAAGCATTCTTTCATGGCATGTTTTAAAGCTCTTTCAAGTCTTTCGTGCACTGCCTATTCTTGATGTCTTGTTATAGTTTTACAGCCTCGCAGATTCACGATTCAAATACCACTGAAATGAACTAAATAGAAATCTACCAATTCTGGAAATAGAAATGTCTGAAGAAATGCAAAACTCTGGAAACAAAAAACTGATTGATAAATGAACTTTTCACAGTAAAAGAAAATCTCTGCCCTAATACCATTGATACACGGAATAGCCAAAGCTCTCAAATTAGCCACTCCCAATTGTAACGACAAACCAATATTTTATGTATCAAATGATAGTCAAATAGATAACACAATTTTGTATTAAAAATTAATTATTACAATAATCTTTGCCATAATTATAGATGAGAAAGCTCTCTTCTATATATACACACTTCAATATATATGCTTCCTCCAAAAAATAACCGTATATTTCATTAATCCTTCTGAAGCAATCCTTAACCTTCATGATTGAAAAAACAATCTCAATTCTCAGGTGAGCCGCTCCCAATTGTAAAGACAAACTAATCTTCAATGTATCAAATGCCAGTCCAGGTAGCTCCCACAATTTTCCATGAAAAATAATTATTACAATAGGCCTTGTCATAATTATAGACAAGAAATACCTCTCCTATATTTACACACACTTCTAAATATAGGCTTCCTCCAAAAATAACCCTATCCTTGCTTAATCCTCCTAAAGCAGTCTTTAATCTTTGCATGGCTTTATTTTCATTCTATTTTCATAGAATAGATTTATGACTCGTTCTCATCCTATTTTCCTAGAATAGACTTATGCTTTATTCTTAGCCTTTCTTCCCTTTGTTCACATTTAATAGTATTTCGTGTCCCCTTAGTGAAACATATTGCTCTCATTACACACAATGGTGGAAATCATCCCTAAGCCAAATTCGTCCTAGATGAAAGTTACGAAGTAGATTTACTCATTCAGATTTTCAGTAAAAAACACTCTGCTCAACTCCAGTAGAATCAAAAAATACACCACTCATCCCTATTCCATTTAGTCAATCAGATATTCAATAATTGGCATGACCACTCTTGCTTCTCCCCTGCCATGCAAAAAGCTCCTTGCTTATTCTACATAGAAATAGAAGCATAAATCAATATATGTGTGTGTGTGTGCGCACGCGCGCACGCGCCAAAACCAGTTAAATCTGTAATTGACAGAACTTCAAGAATTCTGAAGTAACTTACCTCAATAAAATTTTCAGTCACAAGATCCATGTCCTTGTTAGATTGCCTGTAAATACCAATAACTAGCATGTGAGGGATCTTCACCAGAAAATTTGTCTATATAATGGTACTAGCTGAGAAGGAAAGCTTTGAACACTGCCATCAACCTGAAAGGCTGAAACCTTTCATATATATAAAGAATATATAGACATAAATAATTTCAAGGTATACAACAGGGAACATATCTCAAGACACAATAACATAAAATGTTATATCTACGAAATCCTTCTTAAGAAAGGGGAAACCAAACTCCATGCACATTTCTAGCTGAAAAGAGAAAACGGGTTTGCAATTCCAAACAATTCAATTTAGAGATTATCACAGAACAAATTGGAAAAATTATTGGACCTAAAAGATACTTTTGTCTATAATTTTTCGATAAATATCTTTTCAAAAAGTAAAAATCTGTTTCACTATCGTGATTATAGAAGTGTAAAAAAGAACTTCAAGAGATGAAAAAGAGTAACGAACTCTAAAAAAGAACTCCAAGAGATGAAAAAGAGTAACGAACTCTCAAAATGAAAAAAACATAACTAGAGAGGGAGAATCCAAAACAGGTAAACCCTGGACCATTTTGAAATAATAAAGCTTTTTTGTTCCATAGCACGCATTGGTTTCTTGTTCTATCATGTACAAGTTGATACATAAAGTTGATTTTCAAGCAAGGCTTTAGGAGATATTCCAAGGAAAGCACCAAAATTTACAAAGAATTTCAAGTTGTTTCTTGAAATTCTCTCTCAGCATAGGGCTTAGTAAGTAAATTTTTAAATACATTTGAAAATCAGAAGGTCGTTAGAAAGTTCCCCAAAAAGAATATACTGAGATTGGTTGTACAAGAATGCAAGGGACAGACTGTAAAAATATAAAAAAGGATACATCTGAAGAGGACAAAATAGTACAGCTTTTTAATATCTATCGATTTCGTCATTTCTAACAATTTTTTGTCACTACCTTTATCAAGGGAATTAAAAGCTTAACTTTCTGAAACATGGCGTTCAATCTGATTAATATTGATGGAACACCAACCAACAGTGTAAAAGTTTAAAAGAAACACAATATATTTCCTTTAACTAACAGAAGCAACTCGGTAAAGCCAGGAATTACCATTGTGAGGTCAGCCTTTCATATGCTTCAATAATCTCATCAGATGAAGAATTTGATTCAACTCCAATAACTGATCACATAAAAAAAAGTAATATCAATTCATGCCCATGTATTATTTATATGCCAACATAACTAATGGCATTATCAACCAGAATTAAAACTAAGCGTCTAAGAAGAGCAGATTACATGTTGGAACCCATGAGACAAGCAAATCAAAATAATTGTCCTAAATATAATCGCACTTATCACAGTGACTTAGAGAGAATTGCAGATTTGGATGACCAGATCTAGAAACTGCTGGTACCCATGAGGCAAGCAGATCAGAAAAGTTTCATCCTGAATTTAATCAGAGTGATGTATAAAGAATTGCAGATTCGGGTGACCAGATCTAGAAATTACTGGAGCCTATATCAAATTCTGTATATTTTTTGTGGCAATCTAATAGAAGAGGCTCAGGTACAGGTAGCAATAAACTAGACGTAGGAATAAAATAAATAACCTACAGGATAAAGGGTTAGCAAAGAAGGACATCTGCATGTTTCAGCCCCATCCCAAAAAGGCCATTTTTGTACTACATATAAAATCTACCACTATAATATAGAAAGAAAATGTTTTAACCATAAAAAATGGAATTATCAACAAAATCAAATATGCTATTTTATAGTATGTCTAAAAAACAAGGGATTGTGTAAGGACCTCATTTATGACCATCCCAACAACATACTCTCCAATATGGAATGAAATTTTGAGTACAAAGGCATTTTAATAATGGATCGTCTCAAGATCAACACGATGGTGAGCGAAGGCATTAGGGTTTATGAGGACAAGAATCTGGACAGAGCTCTTTGGGTGGCCTTGGCAGCTGTTCATCAGAGCAAAAGGATCTGAGGGTGTCAGCCAGTTCGACCTCCGGATGGAGCAGCAGTTCAGTGGAGAAGTGTCCAGGTGGGGGCAAATCTTATTGCAGAATGGGCACCCCTTTCCCGCAATTTGGCAAGCTTTTTGCAGTAGATCGGCTGAATCAAATAATTTATCCTTCCAGGGCTACCACGGCTACCATTGAAAACAAGTTTCTTGGGGAACTGTTTCAGGGGATTGCCCAGTCTCCTTTCGTTATAAACTCCTCCAAAATGGGTATTGACTTGAATGCCAAAGGTGGAGATGATTGGCAACTGTTCAACAAAATGCCACAGCGAACAGCTTCCCCAAAGAGTGTGATTTCCTTCCCTGAGAAACCAGAGGATGATCACCTACCATTTGACAAAATGTTCGAACAAAAACTAGGCTCTGGAAATCAGAAGAACCCAAAGGTGGAAAAACCAAGGCACCAAATCTTGCTGTGATCCCTCTCTAGAAAAATTGTGTGCATTTGGGTGGAAGGGACAGCTTCAGTGGTGGATTTAAAGCAGATTTTAGAGCCTTCTTTAGGTGTTCCAACTGAGTCACAGTATTTGGTTTATCAGGGCAAAGAACTCCAAAACTCCTTTTCGCTGGCATCTATAACGTTGGCAGGGACTCTACCGTTGTTATGGCTTCTAGATTGCAGGGAGGTGTTGAAGGGCCAAAACAACCATCATCCTCCAAACCAGCGTCTTTCAAGGAAGCAGTTAAAAATGCTACTTCCAAATCTAATCTCAAGAAATCTTTTCCTCTCTCATGCCTACATTGTAGATCAAGCAAGTGAGGTTCCATCAGTGAAGATTTTAAATCAGGAAGTGGATAATTACCATCTTGCTTTATCAGAAGATGTTGTAATTTGCAGATTTAATGGTCGATGGCCTTCAACAGCAGCATTATATCAATGGGAATTCGAGACTTGGACTAAACAATGCGAGATATCCCTTTGTTCTAAAGTATTTTTTGTTGTTCATTTCTAGGATCAGTCAAATTATCAGAAACGTCTTTCGGAAGGTCCTTGGTTTTGAAGTAATGTGGGACTATTCATTACTCCATGGTTTCCAGATTTTGACCCTAACTCTCTCTTAGTTACGAAGATGCCAGTGTGGGTTGGGCTTACAAATTTACCCCTGCATTTTTGGCATGCGTCCGAGGAGATTGGCAATGCTTTGGGCACATTCATACAAAGTGACAGAGAGAGCTACAGTAGGCTCATGCACCTATGCACGCATTTGTGTAGAGAATGATCTTCGTAAAGGATTACCAGACAAAATTATCCTCAATTATGGTCAATCTCAACACGTTCAAACTCTTGATTATGAAAATAATGCTTTCAGGTGCCATTTTTGTAAATTAACAGGTCACCTCACGCTTCTTGTCTGCAGGAATGATCCTAGGAATAAGGGAGAGAATCCAAATTCCAGCAGATGGAGCACTCCAGATCCAGCGTCGGTGGCTGAAGATATTTTCAGAATACAAATTTCAAGGAAAGCGCCAAGTTGGGGGGAAAAAAGAAAGGTGAGCAAGTTTCACCTACTGAAGGATGTGGACCATCTATGGAGCTCACAGAAAATGCCCAGAATACATCTTTGAAAAACTCTGCAGGGGGTGTTAAGAGAGGGCATGAATTTGAGAATTCAGACTCTGACAAAGAATTGGTTTTAAATGCGCTCTCAGAAATTCAGAATCCAGACAAGCAGATTATTTTGGTGGACTCTGATCAAGGCCTGTGACAAGGTGCAAAAAAGAAGGGCAAAAAGGGTAGGACGAATAATTTAATAGATTATTTTCCGATACATTGATGGTTGATATTGTGGCTGTTTTTCTGCTTTATTTTGTTGGTGGCCGGTCTGTGACTTGGTTTGTTTGTTTTGTCCCTATTGGTTCCTTCCCTGCACTCTGTGTGGTTTTGGGGTGTTTGTTTCTCGGTTGACCCTGTTTTGCCCTAGGCTTGTAAGTCTTATGGTTGTAGGTTCATTCTTGTACGGGTGGGGGCCCTTTCCCTCAATATCTATCAAAAAAAAATAATGGATCATCTCAAGAACTGGACATTGTAAGGTTCATTTATGTGTATACGTTTAGTGAAAAAGATGATTGGAGCAGGAAACATATAACCAATAGACCTACAAGAAACATAACAATTAGAGATGCCAAAGCTATATGCAAACCAACCATTCCTTCCAACAATTTACAAAGTTTGTTGAAGGAACCATGTGCAGCAGTACTTGCAACCATAGAAATGAAGTATAGAGAAGTCATTAGACTTCCTTGCAAAAGTGAGGACCATTGAACTTGGAAATAGCATCATATATGAAATTATTTGATACAACGTAGACTCCATCACTGACCCATTTTAATATAAATCTGATATATGCCGAGAGGTCTCCAAAAGACTCTAGGCGCCAATTGTTCTTATCTTGTTGTCGGATTTCCATCTTGAATCTTTTGGATAATTCTTGTCGTATATAAGATCCTTGTTAAGGTCGCCATGTGCTAATCATAAAAAATTTCCTAGCTCCTTCATGGACAAAGTCAATAAGACAATTGACTTGCACTTAACTGATTTGTTAAGTCTTCACCAAGCTACCTTCTTAGGAAAGTCTGAATTATGATGTTGGGTGCATGTGTTTTATTTGTCTCTTTTTTTACTATTATCAAGAGTTACATATCAAATAAAGAGTCAGCATCAATGTTCCCCATGCATCCAGCCACCCATACACACCAAAAGTACAATTTGATGGGGGCAGTAAAATGTGCCTCTAAGCACAAATTACCCCAATTAGCATCTGAAAAGGAAAACAAGCTTCTAAGCAAGTTATTCAAGGACTTGGTCAGAATCATTATAACAAAAACCACTTGTATGACAGTTTTACCACATATTCTAGTATTTTTTGGCATAATTTTCTCTGCAGCCTAAAAGCTATGCATTTTGGCTATGTTGCCAAGAAATGGAAATCGAAACAGGTCCAAAATGCAGAAACGTGGATTTTCAAACGCCCTTGATTTGGAAATGTCATGGAAATGTCCATACAATATAGTTTAAAAAATATAAATACATATTAAAACAATGCATAATACTCAGTTTAAGTCCATAAAAGATAAAACACTTTAAATATATAGTATTCATCAGAGTTCAAAACATTCAACATTCTTAAAATTTCACATGTTCATGAATCATGTGCTGTATCATATGTTATAGCCCAGGTTCAAACTTCAAAGACAAAATGTACATTCAAATGATTATAATCTAGAACAGATCATCTAGATTGTCCTCAAAATCATGAATGCCACTCCCACTAGCCATTATTCCTAAGTTCATGTTTTTGTTCCTTTGTTCATTCTTCTTTCCATTTAACTTGTTGTCCTACCGGAAGTGATTTAGAGGATTCTGATCTGTTAGCTATACTAGTCCCAGACATTAAAGAGTATATTTAATGCTTTTAAGCTCTACCATTTCGATTCTCTGCTACTAATAACAGATATACTCAACAATTGGTAGAGTAGAATGTGTTCATACTACTAAAAATTCCATGCTGCTATATAAACAGTAGTCCAAATAACTTGGTCATTCTATCATAGGGTTTTAGTTACACCCATGGGCTACAGAAAATAAGAAATAGAGATAACAATTTTTAAGTATGAGCATATGGCTGCCTCCTAAATTCCTCGCTGTTGTAAAAAGCAGAAATGATGAAAGTTTGTGTTTTGCCTTTGCATTGAGTGTGTTTATATAGGGTTTAGATTGTGTATTCTAGAAAATTAGGATTTTTTTAATGTTTTAGTTTTCTTCTTTGCATTGAGTGTGTTTATATAGGGTTTAGATTGTGTATTCTAGAAAATTAGGATTTTTTTAATGTTTTAGTTTTCTTCTTTTTACTTGGTCAGCTGTTTTTGCACCAGAAACGCCCCGGAAATGCCTAGGTATATGACGGAAACATCCAGAAAGTTTCTGGATGTTTCCAGCACATGCCGAGGGCTTCCAATATGTTTCCAGAGGTTTTCCATACCGGAAACATTTCCAAGGCTGAAACGGGGAGGGGGCGAAGGCGGGCCTTGAACGGGGAGGGAGGTCAGGGGGGCCTTGGACATTTCCCTGCAACTTAGTATTTTGGACCTCCACTTTCTGGATGTTTCCCACACATGCCTTGGCGTTTCTAGAGCGTTTCTGTACCAGAAACATTTCCAAGCCTGAAACCCAAGGGAGGGTGGGTTCGGGTCATTTTCCCTGCAATGTAGTATATTGGACCTACACTTGTTTCTTTATATTTTTTAATTGTGTAATTTACCGTAGTTTTTAGTACCTACTATATTTTTTGGCTAATCGCTTTTTTCTGTATTTGAGGTCCACAATATTGAATGTTCCATAGGAAAATATGTCAAGTGTGAGACCATAAAGATCACGGGATTAAAAAAAGATGGCTGCATTTAGTGTCAACATGGAAAAATCAAAATTGCATTATAATGTTTGTGAACCCATCATTGTTTTTTTTTTAAGAAAGGTAAAATATTATCTTAAAATGAAAAGTGGGGATACAAACATCATTTCCCTATTGCATCAAAAGACAATGGAAGAAAGAAATCCAAGAAATGTTGGCATAATATATCATGAGAGCTGAGCCCAAATCTCCTTCAGAAAGAAATTATATTATTAATGTCCACAAATGAACAAAAGTAGGTCAATGGGACTGAAGGATACAACCAATAGCAAAAAATGTACTTTCAAACCCACTTGACAATATTAGAGTCTAGACCATAGTAGCAAGAATTGCGATTAATTGCAATTACTCTTGGATCGGGGCCAAAAATGCTTAAATGAACCCTGTAAATCGCAAATTTTGCAAGTCAAATAGTCAATCATATGATTAGTGTTAGGGTTTTGATGCAGCCTATGCGTGGAGTCCCATGGTGATGATGAGCAGAGGATTGTGCAAAGCACTGAGCATGAAGCGTCGTCATGTGCCTTGTGGATGTGTTAATTCATCACATGCCCTGCAGTGACTGTTGTGCGGACGGAGTCAGAGGAGCAAGTAGGTTAAACAAAATAGCTTTGTTTTTTTTTATTGTGATTTTTTGATGTTCATTTTTATTTCTAATAATTTATAACTTTATGTTGTATGTTTTGCAATATTTAATTTTTTTATTTTAAGTTTTTTTTTGTTTTTGTTTTTTTTATGTTTTATTTATTTGTTTATGATTATTTTTTAATTTGTATTTTATATTTTATTATATTTAATGTTTGTAAAATTCTATACGTAATTTATTTTTTAAATATTTTATTGTTTTTGTTGTTTCTTAAGTATTATATATTTTTAATTTTATATCTATATATAATTTATATTTATTTATATTTTGAATTTCATAACAATTTTTTTTCTAACGTTTCAAATGTCGAACTTAAACCAAACTTTATCCTCCTCGATTTCCAATCCACCTTGAAGGGTTTCATCCTCAAGGAGAAAGCCAAGAATTTTCATGCTCAGACTCGATGAATTCAATTATCAAAATAATTAATGCCCCTCAAGTGAACCCTCACTTTATTTTTATATTCTTCCCCCAAGGGGTGCATCCAAATTGGAGGGAAATACCTTTTCAAAACATAAAAAGAACATTTCTTATAATCCGCTTAAATGGATTGGGCATTCATGACCCTCAAAGGGCTCCAACTTAAGTGAATTTTATAACAATAAAGTGTTTTTTCATAAGTGTTCTTAAGAACCCAAATAGTTCCCTTCTTTTCTTCTTTTTCCTTAGCCCTCAGAAAACCAATAAAGGCTAAGGGTCTTCAATAGTGTCATGATCAAAAGAGGGACATGACAAATTTATACTGTAACATGCTCTTGGTTAAAGGTAATACACTAGCAAAGCACTCACAATGGGCTCAAGCAAAGGCAAGATGTGTTATACAACCCAAGTACCCATTTCTTTCTTTTAAACTAGTAATTTCATCCCTATGTATTACTAGATTTAAAGGGGGCAAATGTAGATACTAAAACTGAATTTATAGCATCTCAATCTTCTACATTTGACAAATATTAATTAGGGCTCTACCCTTCAGTTCTATACCTCACTGCTGCCAAAAGGCTCGCATTCACCATGTCACTGTGCCTAAATGCTTATCTTTTAATCCGACCCATATCATTCTAATGACCCAAGTCTCCTACACTACACAAAAAGCTTAAAACCTGACAAACATCCGTCACTGTCAGTTTCAAATCCATACCTATTTTCTAGCCTTCTGGACATTAACGACCATAAAGGGGCACTATCGCCAACTATAGTGTCCAAAACCTTATGTAGTGTTTATTTGCCAAAAGCCATTCAAATCGTAAATGTTTCGAAAAATATGGGTTGGCCTAATTGTCTTAGTTAACCCTACCGTGAGATATTTTCAAAAGGTGTGATATTAATAATAGTCTTCTCATTATTCATCTAGCAAATACCAAGCAAACACATACTAAAGCTAAATAAATCAACTACACAACCTAGTTATTCTACCCTATTCATCCCTATTTTCATATCAAACATAGGAGTAGTCATATTACAGGTCTGAAGCATTCAAAGAACCCGTGAAAGATATTTGTCAAATTATAAGCTAGATCACTACATGCATCTTCATATAGTATATTGCAAGCTTATGCACACACATTCCCACACATAGGGGGAAACCACATAAGTTTGAGGCCTTCCTTATTGTATTGGCTATGTAGGTGGTGCCCATTGACAGAGGAGTCTTTGGAGTCAGCTCGACACACTGAGACCTCTAACCCATTTTTAACAAAACTCATTGTAAGAGTGAAGAAGGGTGAAGATCTAGGGTTTGATCAATTAGCAAAGAGCGACAGCGTGTATCCCAAATCTGAATAAATCAAGAAAAAAAGTGACAAAAAACCCAGAACGACGAAATTGGTTGCAGCAAGATCTAGTCATTATTTCGTACTAGACACTTGTGTCATAGTCAAACAATAGCATCGACGATAATATCCAGATCCGACGGTAGTGTCTACGACTACAAATGTACAATTTAAAGAATCTAACAACAGATATAGAGTATTGATCTTGCATACTTTCCACTTTTTTCCAGTCCAGATCTACCTGTGCATAGTAAACCCAGCCAAGTATTATTTCTATTTGGTATTACAATCAATTGAACATCTTTCAAATTCGGTACTTTCTATATTTAACATATCTCAATATAATAATTCAGAATATTCATTTACCTAAGTTTGTTATTAATTGGCCTGCTATAGATTAGATTATCACCCTTGTGCTTGAACTATTTCTATATTCTTAGCCCTATCCACCTATATTCTAAATTTAGGGTTAAACAGTATTATGTTTATATCTTATGTTATTATTGAATGTGTGTGCTGAATTACTATTACATATATCAATCAATGTTGTTGTCTAGGTTGGTTGTCTAGGCCTTAAATAACTTTACAATGATGAGTTGGCAAGTTGTACTAATGATAATGACCTAGTTATGAAAATCAGTAATGATGATCTAAGTTATATGGAACATGAATGCGGGTGTATGATCTGAAACCCAGGAGGTATCTAAATGCGGGTGAATGATCTGAATCTTAGGAGGTATTCAACGGACAACACTTTAAATGAGAATTTAGATGTGTCATATGTGTATGCGGAACTAGAAGTAATATGAGATAATTTAATAGAGAAAATAATAGAACTGAAACATAATGTTTTATTAATCTGTACAATTTGTACATAGCATACTCGCAAGGGAGATATAAAATCTTCTACATCTGATGCTACCTACACACAGTTACCGCATTCAAATTCGCAAAAAAATCGTTGCTAAAAAAATAGCTATAAAATTCATGATTAAATTCAACTAAAACAAATATATACATTTAATATATTGTAAATCTATATAATTAAAAATATATATATATAATTTATAAATATATTATATAAAATACTTATAATTTTATAAACTATAAAAATAACTCTAGATTTATTATATTATATTGATATAGAAATATTTTATGAACTATAAATATAATATAATATATTATATCAATATTCAATAAACTATAAAATATAAATAGAAACACATTATAATACATTATATTGTCGATCAATGTGGATATTGAAAGGGTGTGCCACGAAAATGTTAATAAATCTTCAAATATAATGCCAAATAATAAGGCTCACCCGCATTGGAGGAAATTTTTCAAGCCGATGACACCAAAAGATTCACCATAGGGACCGAATCGAGTGGAAGCTGACTGAACGCAAAAAATTTCCTGGACTAGAAGCATTACTGATTTCACCGACGAGTTTAGCAGTTAGCAGCTTCCCACGACCAAACACAGCCACACTCACATAAGCTCCCTAGCATTGACACAAACCCTAAATCATGTTTTTTGACATTATTGAATATGATTTTTATTCTCGATGACGAGCGTTGATACAAACCCTAAAAATCACAATTTTAAATATTATTTAATACAGTGTTTTATACCCACGAATTAAATCACAATTTTCAACAAATTTTTAATAGCAGCTTGAAGTTCAATGAATTTCAAATTTCTACCATTAAATTCAGTGAATGTGGCGACTGAGTATTACAAAGCTATGAAGGCTTAAAGAACCATTATGGAAGTTGAAACGATCGAGCTTCCATGTGTGACTCTTCACCTTTTGACAGTTGCGCAGTTTGTTGATGCTGAGATACGCAAACGCCACAGCTCCAATGCTACACCATGCAAATGTTGGGTTGCACAGAGGTTGCATTGCACGGGTGCGCAGATGTTGCATTGTGCGGTTGCACAGATTTGCGTTGAACGACACCAAGATTGATGGGGCTCCACCTCATTAGGAGTGAAGGAACCAGTGTTATCCACTGAGTTGTGCAATATGTAGTCTAGCACTATGAGATGCGCGTGGTGCGTGGATTTGCACGGTGTTGTTCGAAGTTGCGCGGGTGTCCAAGGCACTCAAGGTGAGTGCACAGACTAGCACCGTTGTGATCGCATCAATGTGAGTGCAACAAGGGTCCCATATCTAAGATTTTGGAATTCTGGAGTATACACATTATTTAATAGTTATTTTTTAGTACATATACCAATACTTACAAATGTGTGTATTATTTTTTTTACAATTATATGGTTCCATCCACGGTTTATAGACCTTGCTTCATTTAAGAGATAAAAAATTGTAGTATAATATCTCTATTTATGGATTCTAGAATCTAACTCACTACTCTCAAAATCTTCTTCATCTTCTTGCTAATAGCGGTTTTCACTTGAACTTGTATCATGGCTAAATCCATTGAAACTTAAAAACTGTGAATGAAACCACAGAAAAGAAAACCATTGTTCTCTAAAAGCTAAGTAACATTTCTGCATTGAAACACATTTTAAACTCCGGATTGCAAAGTATATAACAAACAAGTTCAAAATGATTCTCTTGAACTTCTCCCAATCTAATTGCCTAGGCACCGTGACAATAACCATGTTATAGTCTTGCAGTCTGCGTTACCAAGAAACAGAAATGGAAATGGAAGCGATCCCAAAACATGGAAATACCACTTTTCCAAGAACCCTTGGAAATGAACAGCAAGGAAACATCCGTTTAATAAATTATTAAAAATGCATAATACTCCTTTTTAGTTCATAAAAGATAAACACTTTAAAAATACGGTATTCATGAAATTCAAAACACTCAACATACTTAAAATTGCTAAAAGTTACCGCTGCTGCATATAATGATAATGATATTTTTTGTTTTGGATTTAGGTTTTTAATTTTTTGATATGCTTTTGACTTGTTTAACCATGCTTATAGGGTATGGTTAAGGATAATTTAGTTTAATTTTAGGGTTTCTTTTTCATTTTTATTTTCTAAGTTTTTATAGTTTTTTTTTTTCAAAAGCACCAAAAATGCCCAGACTCCAGCCAGAAACATCCATGCCAATTCCCGTAGGTGTGTAGGTGTTTTCTGATGCTTCCAAAACATTTCTTTAATATTTTGAAGCCACAAATTGTTTCAGAAGCAGTTTTGGATGAAATGGCCTATGCAAGGAGCGTTTCTTGCAACGTAGCTTGCAGATGATTTAAAATTTATGATTTTGGTGGCCTATTCCCTTACTAAATTTTAAAAAATGAAAAATATAAGTTAATCAAATTATTGGAAAAGAGATTCACGTGACCTTCTAAGCCGCCTGTGGAGAGGGGTTTTGCTTATATAAGGAAAGAGAGTCTGGTGTATACATAGTTGGATTATGCATATAACAAAATAGCATCTAAGTGCAAATAGCACCTTCATTTTGAGGACCAGCCTGAATGTTGAATAATTATGAAGCGCAGCATCTTTTAAACGTGAAATTGCACAATGATAGCATTCAAGTCTGTATTTAGGGTGAAAATAATGTTATGATTTAGTTGTGTAAGGAAAAAGTGAGTTGAAAAATGTAGGTCATAGAACAAGGACAGTTATGTTTCATAACAATGCCATAAGAGATACAATGAATATTCTCATAGAGGCCATAATAAAGGTGTTACAAGGAATCTTGTCGTAGGAAATACAAAAAATAATGAGCAAATTATAAAGCATCTTAGGTCACATAGGCAGTTACAAAAGTGATAAAGGATTTATAAAGCATCCTAGGGGTCACAAGCCATTAAAAAGTAATGACGGAGTTGGAAAGCATCTTAAGTGTCTTATGGAATTACAAATAGTTTTGTCATAAATGAGGGAGTTACAAGCATCTGTCCCATATGCAAAACGAACAAGTTATAAAAATCAATCCAGTCTTGCAGTAGATGCCTTGGAGGTGAGTGGATGGTATGTGGAACAAGTATCAAGGCCAAGTGCAGCACCCATATTGTTCTTGGATTTGGGCCTTTGTTGGCACCCATACCCTTCCCAAGAAAGTTTCCTTTATTTTATGTGTTGTCTGAAAATACTGTTTCATGATGGGATACAAAAGTGACCCAAAACATAGATTTTTTTTTCTCTCATACAATTTATCGAGAATCCTTCTTTCTAAAAAATATGGACTCTGGAATATTGAAGTCATTAACTCTATACGAAAATAAATAAAATTTTGTTTGGTTTCTTACCAGATTGCGATGTTTTTCCATTGTTGTCCAAAAATCATAGTTTCTTCCCAAAAAAATCAGATCTCGGTCCAAAATGAAAAAAAAGCAAATTATCATTTTTTAGTTCAAATGTCCCGTTAGTTAAGATTTTATAACAATTATAATTCCACGCTCACATTTCTGTCCAGTATTATTTTCAGATTTATTTTCAAAATATGATTGAGAATCTCCTGCAAACCTTTCTTTTTCAAATATGTTAACATTTTAAAGATATAAAGAGGTGCCTCTAGGAGCTTGAAGTTCGACAATGGAAGCTATGAGCAAGGATGGAAATAGTCCATTCCATGAAATTATTGGTGATAATGAGGGTCTTAATGATAGCCAGGCTTACAATAAATAAGAAGCTGAAAGCTTACTCAATCACTGTCGTATACATCCTCTTATTTGTTTCTGTTGAGAAAACACTTGGGAACAAGATTTCAGCAGAGCTGAGAAAGGATTGTGAGAAACCTCCTGGTACATGCCACCTATACCCCTATTCTAGTACCATATTTGAAAGAAAAAGAGGTAGAAATGCAGCTTTTGTATAAGCTTGGAAATCATGTATCCATGGTTGAGAGACATTTCAGCCACACTTGCAACACTTCCATCTAGAGCGTAAAGCAAACCTGCCAGAAAAAAGTTCTCTAAAAATCACAATATAAGCACTAGAATCAATTGTCTTACCTCATAAAGTGGAACAAGTGGGAGCTCTGCATTATCCTCCTGGATAGAACTTGTTGAATCGCCTCGCAGTTTACATCTATCATTTACAAGTTTGGCAATCGGCCTTCCGCCAACCCAGAAAAAGTTACTCTTTTATGTTCTTCCTAGATTGTGCCAACTTCAGCCTGTATACCTTAAATGTTACTGCATAATTGTTTTTCCAAAATTAACCAAAAGAATATACTAATTTGCTCATAATTATATGAGGGACAATTAGTGGGTGCATTTCTTCGAATGGGAAGCATATCATCTCCCAAGGTGGGAAACACACTTAACTCTTCAGGAATCATCTCCCAGGTGAATAAGGTGTAAATTTGCTGATCTGAGGATTTGGTGTGAATCAGATGCAGAAACAAGTGCCTAAGGAAAAGGATTGGGTATCCCATATCTCCAGATTCAGAGAATTTCTTTAGAATCTCATTCTGTTATCTGAAAGTGGAACAACTTCATATCTTTATTGGACAAAGTGATGTGCTTCAAAGGATGACAACCCCAATAGACCTAGTTATTTTAATGCCACGAATGAATTTCCTTCCTTCCGTCTAGATGTATGGTCAAATGGATATGAGAGGTCTATCTGGATCAATTTCTATAGGAGTTGCGGATCATGCATGCCTGTTTAAGTTATGTTTTATGTGGAGGGTTATGGATATTGGTTTATGTAGTGTGCCAAAATGCTAAATTGGGGCTTTACTTTGAAATTTATGGTGATCAATAGCTATAAGCATTTAAATTTGCTACAATTTAGAGCCCCACAACTTGGAGGTTTTCTGTACCAGTGATGTGAATATCATATTAAAATGTTTTTGCTGAATGAACCTATTCCAGATTTCAAGTGCCATGTCACAACAACAAAAACCGATAATAAATAAGGAATAACTTCAAGATTCAAAATATATGCAAATGTCATATTTAATTTTTAAAGAACATTTTTCAGTGACGCATCCACTAATGAGGAGGTATGAGGCTAAGCCATACACCTTGACCTTGTCAGTGAATCACGACCATTTGTCATTCATGTGACAATTCAAACTAGTTATGTAACTACTTGGTTTACAAGACTTTTATTTATATTGCAGTGAGGATGTACTATAAAGTTTTAAAAAATGCTTGTCCACCCAACTACCCAAATGATATCAACAACTAATTGTAGACACCCAATTCTGGCCATAACTGACTTCCGACCGGACTTCAGACTGATTCCTACCAAACATTGCAAATTAAGCCTAGGAATCACTAAACGTCCCAATTTCAGTCGCAAATCATTCATCAATGCTCAGAATCATGTTGAAGCATCCATATTTGGGGTACTAGCCTGTATGCAATAATAACCTCCCACGGATTCATCCCTAATCACCTTGCGACCTAACAACTGATAATTTCGCTGATGGACCCATTAGGTGGGGCACTTGAGCAATTCTTAAAAGAGGTAAAATGCTAATCAAAATTAATCGTCTAATTAAAATAGATTAAATGCTTAGTTGAATTATTCATTTGCAATTAATGAATATCTAAAAATGAAAATTCTAAAAATCAAAAGATCAAGTCTTTTCATCATTGCCTTTATGAGTTGTCAAGCTCTTCCAAAATATCTCAAAACATCTAATTTGAGAGCCATGCCTAGTAATTGAAAATCATAATTATATGACAACGTTTAACTCAACTAAAGTTAGCTTCAACTCACGTAAGGTTAGTTTGAATCCATTCCATGTTTAAACTCAACCTTAACTCACCTTGGGTGAGAGTTAACTTTGAGGCTATAAATACAAAGCCATATCTAATGATCTATAAGCTCTTTTGATGTAAAGGTATTATGCCTAAATGTCTTCAAAGCTCTCATAAGCCAAAGTTATAATGCTAATTTGTAGAGAGAAAAGTCTTTCAAATAGTGTTACCATGCCAAATTCATAAGCCAATCAGTCAAGCCAAAGTGCCAAGGAAAGGTGAAGCAAATAAAGCTCCATTGATGAAGATTTATTGATGCACAAACCGAGCAAGCCACTTCAACAAGCCATTTGGAGCTCCAAGTAAGGCAAAAGAGTGATTTATTTTGTGTTCTAGTTGTGTTTTCATATGCATGCCTATTACCTATGCTCTCTCTAGTGTCTAGGCTAGAGGTGTTAGGATTTTATTGTGTTGATTTGATTTTGTTTTATTGACTAACACTATACTAAGTTACTAACCTCCCCTCTACGTAATCCTTATTCACACTAACCACAATTAAAATTAATAATAACGTATTGTGATTCGAAATAAACAATAATTAACCATAAGGAATCATGTTTAAAAGTTTAGAACGATTAACAGCAATGTTAGATTGACCAGAATTAACTGCATTTTAAGATTCTATGGTATATTTTCTATTCGATCTATTCAAATTGATAAATTAAGAACTGCGCTACAAGAACTATTTGACATCAAGGTCGTAAGGAAAAATATTAATGAGAGCTAAAAAAGTGTATTCTGCTACATATGAATACCATTAGACACACAAAGACAGACTGTAATGGCATTATTGTGTCCCATTCATAGTCACCTATAGGCATAAACAGGTACGGGACTTCAACATCACTGAGTGAGTATATGAATAAGAGTATGGCTATACTACATTCAAATATAGTCAACAAGAGATGGGGGTACGGGAACAGGAACGGGTATGGTACCCTGTCCCCCAATCCCAGAACCTAAAGAAGTGCATTCATATACCTACTACATATGAATACCATTAGACATACACAAACATACTGTAATGGCATTATTTGTGTCCCATTCATAGTCACCTATAGGCATAAACAGGTACAGGATGGCAACATCATTGAGTCAGTATATGAATAAGAGTATGGCTATACTGCATTCAAATATAGTCAACAAGAGATGTGGGTACGGGAACAAGAACGGGTATGGTACCCCATCCCCCAATCCCAGAACCTGAGTTTTCTGGTGACCATGGTACCATTCCAATGTCATTTTAGAATTCTACTAATATTCTTATTATATATTTAATTTGTTATTCAACTGTGGAAAGGACAAGCTGCTGGCAAATTGATAATTTTTAGATATTGAGACCCAGGGCTCAAATGCTAACCTGCAGTTCTTAGGACACCTGAATTCAAAGCTCGGATGTGGAGAAATTCTCCAACATAGGATACGCATGTGCACTGGTTGCCAAAGGTCAGTCAGGTCAGCACAGTGACCCAAGGATTAAACCCAATCATTGGAGGTATGACCTCGGTGCTGCAAAGGGTAAGAGCTCAATAGTCTCACCTCTGCATACCTCGAAAGAGGATTTTCCCTACTCAGTTGAGCATAGTTTATTCATGCCCACGGACACAAGCAAGAGGGAGAAGGTGAGTGCACAAGTTTTTTCATCTCTTTCTCTATCATGCACATAAATATACACAATACAAAATGCATGTCTGTGCACAATAAAAAAGGATTGATTGGTTACAATGTGCATGCAAGTACACTGTAATAATGTAAGCAACGAATGTCTATTGGTTAATAGGATAATGGCTACACAATTGTGACCAGGGCAATTATTTTCCATAATTTTGGAGCGATAATTTTCCATAATTTGAAGCAGTTTTGTGATAGAAAAAATATGACAAAGAACTTCCAACATCAACTTATAAATACATCTTCTCTCTCTGCTCTCTGTCGCCAGGCTTGGCAGACCATGGTCTGGTGATAAAGTGGAGTGATTATCATGATACTTATTTGGGTTCCTATAATGCAGGTCACAACCAGACAAAGGCTAGGTGAAAGTCCCAGGCAAATTGTGGCAAAACAAAATCTCTGGAAAAAGCTTTTGAGCCAATCGGCGGTTTTAGCTTGATGGTCCATTCTAGATGGCGAGGTAAGTGTCATAAATAAATGAAGCGAGATAAAAACTTACTTGCCATTGTCCACAAACTAAGAAGCTATATTTAGGGTTTAAGCTTGACGGTGCATTCTAGATGGTGGGATAAGTGTTACGAGAACAAACTTACTTGTCACTGTCCACAAACTAAGAAGCTATGTTTAAGGTTTTGGGTTTACTCGCCTTAGATTGGCCGTTTCAGCCCCTGTTATCTACATTTTTTCAGTTTTATGATTTAACTTCGTTTTAGCTTGTAGCCTGTTTCCACTCCCTAATGTTATTTCGACAGGATCTACTTCCGAGGCCCAATTCCATAGATGTTAATTTAATTTATTCCATTCGTCCATAGCAGAGCTAAAAATAAGGTCCCCGCCAAAAAAAAAAAATCTCGCCTACATGGTAGAAACCTAAATGCATGGATATTGCAAACATTATTTCTACGAATGAAAAAATTACTCCATGTGAATTGAAACAATGACCGCCTGTGCACGAATTTTCGTCGCTAGAAAACTAAAACAATGCAAGTTTCCTCCTACGCCATCAATTTATAACATTCTCTTTTAAAAGATATTACAAACCAATAATCCAACCTCTGAATTCATTATAGTTTAAAGATGACGAAAACTAGAAATGAAAAAGAAATGCTTACCGTCATAGTGAGATCTAGGAAAATTATTTGGGATTATAAACAGCTGCCATACAATAGCGAGAGCCACCAGAAGGATGGGTAACCCGTAGGTTCTGGCAATGTAAGTTAACGAGGCCATGGCTCCTCTGTTACAGCCTGTATCGTATATGCAAAAATTATATTCAGAACAAGGCAAAAATCCCGTGCGGATCAAATTAAACAATATAATAATTTTTTAAATTTTTATTTTTATTTTATTTTTTCATTGATCTTTTTTTTTGGTTCGTTTTCTTTATGTGGCACATTTGATCTAATAATCGGTAATGGTTTGGCTAGATGGGCTAAGTCGGGCAATTTCACTTGCAACACATACAACGGGGCAAGTGTGGTAGATTATGTAATTTGTTTGCAGAATTTGTATAAAAATATTAAAGAAGTTGAAATTGGAGAGCACATTTGGGATCTAAAATCAGATCATAGACCGCTGTACATAAATTTGTATTGGGCAGAGGATAGGCGGCTTGGGGAAAAAATCCAAGGCCCTCAACACCCACTTTCTCAGGGCAGAATTTTGTTAACTTCAGAAAACAGTAACACTTTCAGAGCTACTATTGAGGAACTTTGTATGGGACACCCTATGTATAAGCATGGTGTTAACAGTCATGACTTATCAAATCTGATTCACGAGGCTCTTTCAAAATGCAAGAGAGCAAAAAATAGAAAATCTGAAACTAATTGTTTTCCAACCAATGCATGGTTTGACAAGGAATGTAAGAGGGCCAGGAGGAACCTAAGGGAGTCGAATAAAACTAACCTCGACATTAAGGCCTACAAACAGATCCTAAAGAAGAAAAAAACTGATTTTATGTTCACAAGGAGAGAGGAGCTAATTTTCTTGGGCAGAAATAACCCCAAACGTTTCTGGAAAGAACTCCAACCAAGGAGAAAGCAAAATGAAAATAATATTACTGCCACCCAATGGTTTGAATATGCTAAGAAACTTTATGAACAAGAGGGTGGAGTGGGACAGCCACCTTTGGTCAACGATACTACAAACATTTTCACTGTGCAAGAGGTAGAGACAGGGATTAAGAAGTTGGGTGGAGGTAAAGCAAAAGATCTTGTTGCACTTCAAGCCGAATATTTGAAGTGGGGCATGAAAACTCTTGCACCGCACATCACTGAAATCTTCAACAAAATCTGCCAAGAAGGGTTTCCGAAAGATTGGACAATCAGCCTTGCAATACCACTTTTTAAGAGTGGTGATGTTAACAATCCCTCCAACTACAGGACTATAATGATCAATCCCCTCTTTGCTAAACTTTTTGGCAGCATGATAGAAACTAGGATCAGCAAATGGGCAGAAGAAAACCATAAACGTGCTAAAGGGCAAGCTGGTTTTAGGACAAAGCACTCGACAGTGGATCACTGTGTCACTCTGAGACACATTATTGAAAAAGAGTGGGAGAAAAAAGAAGAGGTTTTTTTGTTGCTTTGTTGACTTCAAAAAGGCTTTTGATACCGTTCCGAGAGACAAGCTTTGGTTTAGGATGGAAGAATTGGGGATTCCTAGGCATCTCAGAGCTGTTGTTCATAGGATGTACGAAGAGGTGAAAGTGAAAATCAGAACTTCAGATGGCATTTCAGAATGTTTCAGGAGTGATATCGGGGTCAAACAGGGTTGCCCTTTGTCTCCTACTTTATTTGGTTTATATATTGATAAAATGGAAGAGTGGTTAAACATACAAAAGGGCGAAGGCATTCAGCTAGGTGAATTTGTTATAAAGTTGCTCTTATATGCGGATGATCTCATTTTAATTACCAAATCTGCCTGTGGTTTGCAAGACCATCTATCTTCTCTTGAGCGCTTTTGCAGAATGGTGGGGATGCAGGTCAATATCAGCAAGACTAAGGTTATGATTTTCTCTAATAATAAAAAACAACATCAACATGAATTTTATTACAATGGAAGTCTTCTCGAAGAGGTTGCGGATTATAAATACCTTGGCATTGATTTCAACAAAAAGCTAAGCTGGTCTAGCTGCAGATATAAAAGGACATTAGGTGGATGGAAGGCTTTCTATGCTCTTCAGAATAAGTGCCGTGAAGCGGAGTTGTGGGATTGGAAAACTATTCAAACCTTGTTCGGTCTTTTTGTGCTACCAGTTGTTCTTTACGAGTGTGAATTATGGGCCAGCAGCACTACTATAGCACAATGGAAACAAATTGAAGGAATCCAAAAGCGTTTGATTACAAGCAAGATTAAAATCAAAAGCACGGTTCCATATGACATCATGCTAAGTGAAATGGGGGTTGTTCCTATCGAGGCACTTGCTATGGTTCGCCTTTTAAGCTATTTAAAAAGAATCGAAAAAATGGAAGAGGATAGATGGCCTAAAGTTGTTTTTAGTGATACACTATGTAAGCGAAAAAGGATATGGATGCAACAAAACATCACATGGATGAGTAAATGGAATATTCAATTCAATATGTGCCCCACAAATAATAAAGAAATAAAAGTCTTTGTTATGGAGAAATTTTACAAGAGAAATTGGGGAAGTGAGATCGGGAGGAAGAAACTATATTATATAAATGAGTTCAACCCCACTTGTGATCAACTCCAAAAAGCGTACATAGGAGCCAACATTTCTTGGAGGGCTAAAATTCTTATTGCTCAGTTGAGAACCAACTCTCACCAACTTCGTTGTGAGACCGGGCGTTGGAAGAGGCCAAAGGAGGCTTGGGAAGAGAGAATTTGCAGATTTTGCAATTCTGGGAAAGTGGAAACTGAACAGCACTTTATTCTAGAATGTGAGGCCTACAAAGATAGCAGAGATAAATTTGCGGATACTATATGTGACAGTTCTTGGCATAACCTATTCAACGAAGAGCACATTGAGCAATTAGGGGGGCTCATCATCAGCCTACACAAGAAGCGAACAGTGCTACTTAAATCTGCTTGAGTTGTCTTGCTGTCCCATAGGCTATTTTTAGTCTCGTGGACGTTAAAATTTTTATTATTATTATTATATTTACTCTTTTTCTCCTTTTTTTTTCTTTTTTTTTATCATCTCCATCTCTTTTTTATGCCATAGTATTTAAAATGGTGAATTTTTTATTGAAACTTAACTTTTATATAAGTTGTAGAGAATATATCTTTAATAATTTTTTTGATTGAAATTTTATTTTCATATGAATTAAGTGTAGAAAATGCTTCTTCAATTTAGTGTCAAAGATTAAGGACTATTAATTTTACTAAATTTATTTGGGATACAATTTTGGTATCATCTTTTTTAATCTCCTAGGATTTATATTTTGGTGGATGGGTAGGGAATATCTTTTATACCATCATTTTCACTGTTGGACTACGACTTGATAGCATGGCGAATTTGAATTTATACAACACACATATACATATTCTAAGTCAACGATGTACCTTGGTCTTCTATCTGATTCTCTTTAAAAAATTAGAACATAAGTGAAAAAACGACTAACGTGAATTCCCTTAACCTTTTTTTTATATATATATTTTTATCTTTTATTTTTTTATTTTGTGATTTGAATTATTGTATATAATAATATATAGTATACACACAACACATTACACTACACTACAACTTTTTTTACGAGTAATCACTTCACCTCCATTTTGATGAAATAATTCAAGATCCAACTGGAGGAATTGAACACACGAATTATGAATGCGAAGCAACTAGAAGCAAAACTCTGTTGTTGAAAATGAAATCAAAATAGAACAGAATTATGATAATATTGCATTCAGAACTCATTAAAAATAGCTTAAATGAGAGGTCTATTTATAAGTACAATAGAGGCATGAAGCCAATACATTTAGCAATATGAAGACAAAATATTTACCAAATAGATCGTGTGCTTCTATGTAATATGTCAATATTGGTGGGTAAATGTCACGGTATCCTCACCGATCAAATTGAATACAATTTTCATATGTGCATGTGCACCTTAATTACCTCATTATTACATCTACATGACCTCAATATTACACCTAAGCAAGCTCAATACATGTGTAGGAATAATCCATAATAATAAATACAAAGAAAATAATTTCGTACACTAACATCCTCCCTTAAGCGTAACTTAGTTCAGTAAACAAAATGGTCCTGACAACATAGTCTAATGAGGTACCCAAGTACAATGCAACGCTCATAAAGTAGAGGACAAGGACAAAAACCATAGGAAAAATCTCTTCCCCAAAAGAGAGAAAAGAAGAAGAGGACTCGAAGCCCCCCCTAAAGATTATGTTGATGCATCCCATACCCCAAAAAGAGTACGCAAGTGAAAATACTTGCTCTCAATGAAGGGTTTGGTGAAGATGTCGGCTATATACTCGGTAGTCTGGCAAAATCTAAGATCAATGATCTGTCGATGAATGAGCTCCCGAATGAAGTGCATATGAATTTTGATGTGCTTGGTCTGTTGATGTTGGATCGAATTCATGCAGCTTTGAATGGTGCTTTAGTTGTCACAAAATATGAATGTGGCTCACATGAATTGTATACCAAACTCAATAAGAATCCCCTAAAGTCAAATAGCTTTAGTAGTGATGTGTCCAAATACATCTCTAATACCACTTGATGTGGCCTCCAACCACGTAGATGGATTCATAAATCCATATTCATCACATTCTCTCATAACACACATAACTCATCAAGAATTCTCTCATAAATTCATCATCTTTTCATTAAAATATCTCTTTACTTACATAGGCTTTCACATTACACTCAATAGGCCATGCCATCAATGCATGCCATTAAACAAGCTTCCCTTAAACCCACATACATACTTGGTATCCCAAGCCAAGGAGGATCCCAAAGCTTTCACACAAGCTTTCTTCCCAAACCAGCGTAATTACAAAGCAAAGGAATACATTTATTTATAGAAATACAAGGATAAAATGAGAGAAAAACAAAGGAAGCTGACAAATTTGACCTCCTCCACTTAGAAGAACTATTCCTCAATAGTAAAATGTCCTCCACCATGTGATCCACTTTAGTTTGGACCCCTCCAACAAGTGGAATCTTCAAAAGGTGTTCCCCACTCCACATGTGCTTCTAAAAACTAGTGGAAACTCCTTTTGACCAAGTTTAAACCCATTAACTTTTCACTCCACATAGAATTCATCCCTCTATCATAATGGAGGTCAAAATCAATTTTAGCACATGTGAAAGATCCTCCATGGACCATGCCAAGCCACATCACCTTCCTACATCATCCCCTGCATTACCTACTACATCACCATGAATAGTACTCATGAATAATGACAGCGAATAATGTTGCATGAATGGTATTTTCTTGTCACATCATTCTCCTCTAGTTGAAATCAACACAAGTCCTATGAGTTGTCCTGATTATATCCTTGCCAATTATTGTAAAAAAAATAGAAAAGCACACCGCTCTATTTTTTGGTGATGCAAGATTGTTCGAACCCTTGAATGCTCATGCATAAGACTTTCAAGGTAGATAATGTGATCTCATGATCACATAGAGGGGGTGAGTGGTAGAACCACCCTTTTAGTCACCCAACATAATGACCTCGACATTCCCTTTCAATACACCACGAGCACACGAAGAATATTTTTTTTCTTTCTCTGCTTCTAGCATTTATGTACTGGTCTTAAAATGGCCTTCACAAGACCACAAACCTTCCTCTTCCTCTAATAACATATCCATATTCCAATGGCTTTATATGTGGGCCAAATCTCACCATTTAAAACTATCCTCCTCCACCAAAATGCTCTATCATGCATCTTATTTATCCACGTGATCTCAAGCCCACCATTAACAGTCCATCTTCACCAAAATCCCATCTGGATTTCTTCATTCATCCAACCACCTATTGGATATTCCTCCACATCATCATAAACCACCATACCACAAATCATAACCACTTACAGCTCCTCTCTTGTGGCTACATCATCTATCATCTCACTCTTATGTGCATCCACTTGCATAGAAATATCATCTACATGTGCACTAGTTGGCACAACATCCTCTTCCAAAGCTTCAATCATCGAAACTTGTAACATTACCTTGTTGCTTTCTTTACACACATGTAACTCTTCAAGGCTACAATATTCACTTTCATGCCACATTATATGGTTGCAATCTTCATCCTCAAACAAACCTTCATGGTTGCAATTCACTTCCACCTCACAATCACAAAAATTTGAATTTTCCCACTCGTGGGAATTCATAATATCTTATTCCATTCTTATATCTCCGTATTCAAGATCACATGTGATCTCTTCTAGTTGTTCTCTCAACAACTCCTCTTCTCTCCTTAAGGCAAGTCTCAACGTTTCCCTCTTTATTCTCTCAATTAGCAGCTTCGTAGACCACTTTACTCTTTTTTTCATCACCCAACCATTCCATTAAATCTCTTCTTACAAATATTCCATCATCATGTTCGATCTATATTGGATCTTTATCAACACATTCACCACATCCTCTCTTCCATTCCACTTCTCCATCTTCATACCCGTAAAACTCAAAACACATATGCATTCTCTAATAATATCCTTTCCTCCTAGCAAGATTCAAACTTGCTCTCTCAAATTCTCTTCACAATCTCTCCCAAGGAATCAGAACTTGCTTTGATACCACTTGATGTAGCTTTGATACTAGTTGATGTGGCTCTGATACTAGTTGATGTGGCTCTGATACCAATTGATGTGGCCTGAAACCATAACTCACTCTTTCGCATAAATTTAACTTGTGGATTCAATCACAAATGTAATAAATCTTCATTAATCTCATCACAATTACAAAATCTCTATCAACAAATTTTATCTCTCATTACAAGCTTCCACAATCACTTATTCAATCACTTCACCATGTTCCCAAGGCATGATATCAAACTCTTCCACACGTGCATTTTCTTGCACAAAATTCTCTTATATGGCTAGAACATCAACACCAACCAAATCTTCATCCAAAGCTTCTTCCAATGAAACCTGTAATTTGTCTTTAATTTTAGCATGCTCCTCGTGCTCTTCACTCTTAACTAACACATGGCTTCCTAATGAAAATATGATCTTGATATGTCAAAAATGCAACTCTGATACCACTTGATGTGGCCTCTAACCACACAAATGGATTCACAAATCCATATTCATCACATTATCTCATAACACACATAACTCATCAAGAATTCTCTCATAAATTCATCATATTTTCATTAAAATCTCTCTTTACTTACATAGGCTTTCACATTACACTCAATAGGCCATGCCATTAAACAAGCTTCCCTTAAACCGAAATACATACTTGCTATCCCAAGCCAAGGAGGCTCTCAAAGCTTTCACACAAGCTTTCTTCCCAAACCAACATAATTACAAAGCAAAGGAATACATTTATTTATAGAAATACAAGGATAAAATGAGAGGAAAACAAAGGAAGCCCACAAATTCAACCTTCCGCAATTAGAAGGACTATTCCTCAATAGTAAATTATCATCCACCATGTGATCCACTTTAGTTTGGACCCCTCCAACAAGTGGAATCTTCAAAAGGTGTTCCCCACTCCACATGTGCTTCTAAAAACTAGTGGAAACTCCTTTTGACCAAGTTTAAACCCATTAACTTTGCTCTCCACATGGAATTCACCCCACTCTTATAATGGAGGTCAATATCAATTTTAGCACATGTGAAAGATCCTTCATGGACCATGCCAAGCCACATCACCTTCTTACATCATCACATGTATTACCTACCACATCACCATGAATAGTACTCATGAATAATGATAGCAAATAATTTTGCATGAATAGTATTTTATTGCCACATCATTCTCCTCTGGTTGAAATCAAATCAGCTCTTGTGAGTTGTCATGATTGTATCCTTGTCAACTATTATAAAAAAATAGAAAAACACACTGCTCTATTTTTTAGTGATGCAAGATTATCCAAACCCTTGAATGTTCTTGCATCAGTTCCAAGGTAGATAATGTGATCCCATGATCAAATAAAGGGGGTGAGTGGTAGAACCACCCTTTTGATCACCCAACATAATGACCTCGGTATTCCCTTCCAATACACCACGTGCAATATTGGTCTTAAAATGCTTTTCACAAGACCAAAAACCATCCTCCTCCTCTAAAAACATATCCATATTCTAATGGCTTTATATGTGGACCAAATCTCACCATTTAAAACTATCCTCCTCCACTAAAATTCTCTATCATGCATCTTATCTATCCACGTGATCTCAAGCCCACCATTAACTGTCCACCTCCACCAAAATCCCATCTGGGTTTCTTCACTCATCCAACCACCTGTTGGATCTTCTTCCACATCATCATAAACCACCACACCACAAATCATAACCACTTATAGCTCCTCTCTCGTGGCTACATCATCTATCATCTCACTCTCATGTGCATCTACTTGCACAAAAATATCATCTACATGTGCACTAGCTAGCACGACATTCTCTTCCAAACCTTCCATCATGGAAAATTGCAACATTACCTTGTTGCTCTCTTTACACACATGCAACTCTTCAAGGCTACAATGTTCACTCTCATGCCACATTAAATTGTTACAATCTTCATCCTCAAGCAACCCTTTATGGTTGTAATTCTCTTGCACCTCAAACTCCACCTTACAATCACAAAAAATTGAATTTTCCCACTCATTGGAATTCACAATCTCTTCCTCCATTCTTATCTCTCCATATTCAAGATCACATATGATCTCTTCTCGTTATTCTCTCAACAACTCCTCTTTTCTCCTCAAGGCAAGTCTCAATGATTCCCTCTTTATTCTCTTAATTAGCAGCTTCGTAGGCCACTTTACTCTTTTTCTCATCACCCAACCATTCTATTGAATCTCTTCTTCTTACAAATGTTCCATTAGCATGTTCGATCTATCTTAGATCTTCATCAACACATTCACCACATCCTCTCTTCCATTCTTCTTCTCTATCTTCATACCTGCAAAACTCAAAACACATATGCATTCTCTAATAATATCCTTTACTCCCAGCAAGATTCAAACTTGCTCTCTCAAATTCTCTTCACAATCTCTCCCATGGAATCAAAACTTGCTTTGATACCACTTGATGTAGCTCTGATACTAGTTGATGTGGCTTTGATACTAGTTGATGTGGCCTGAAACAAAAACTCACTCTTTCAGACAAATTCAACTCATGAATTCAATCACAAATGCAATAAATCTTCATTAATCTCCTCACAATTACAAAAGCTCTATCAATAAAGTTTATCTCTCATTACAAGCTTTCATAATCACTTCTTCAATCACTTCACCATGTTCCCAAGGCATGATATCAAACTCTTCCTCACGTGCATTTTCTTGCACAAAATTCTCTTCTGTGGCTAGAACATCAACACCAACCAACTCTTCATCCAAAGCTTCTTCCAATGAAGCTTGTAATTTTTCTTTAATTTTAGCATGCTCCTCGTGCTCTTCACTCTTAACTAACACATGGCTTCCTAGTGAAAATATGATCTTGATGTGTCCAAATACAACTTTGACACCACTTGATGTGGTTATGATACCACTTGATGTGGCCTCTAACCACATAAATGGATTCACAAATCCATATTCATCACTTTATCTTATAACACACATAACTCATCAAGAATTCTCTCATAAATTCATCATATTTTCATTAAAATCTCTCTTTATTTACATAGCCTTTCACATTACACTCAATAGGACATGCCATCAATGCATGCCATTAAATAAGCTTCCCTTAAACCCACATACATACTTGCTATCCCAAGCCAAGGATGCTCTCAAAGCTTTCACACAAGCTTTCTTCCCAAACCAGCCTAATTACAAAGCAAAGGAATACATTTATTTATAGAAATACAAGGATAGAATGAGAGGAAAACAAAGGAAGCCCACAAATTCAACCTTCCCCACTTAGAAGGACTATTCCTCAATAGTAAAATGTCATTTACCATGTGATCCACTTTAGTTTGGACCCCTCCAACAAGTGGAATCTTCAAAAGGTGTTCCCTACTCCACATGTGTTTCTAAAAACTAATGGAAACTCCTTTTGACCAAGTTTAAACCCATTAACTTTGCTCTCCACATGAAATTCATCTCACTCTCATAATGGAGGTCAACATCAATTTTAGCACATGTGAAATATCCTCCATGGACCATGCCAAGCCACATCACCTTCTTGCATCATCACCTACATTACCTACCACATCACCATGAATATTACTCATGATAAGGAACCTTGGTGCACTCCATTCCTTTTCATGCAAATTTTATAACAGCACAAGGATAATTATTCTCGTGTCTTTCTTCTAGTAATCAATATGCAATCATATAAGAGCATATGGATATCCATAGACCAAGGTGAGACACTATTGGAGGTGGAAAAAAAGGCAAAATAAAGAGGAGAGTAGGCTCTTGGGAAGAACAATAAAAGAGGAAGAAAGGAGAGGAGCACCATTGCACTCTATGTTCCATCTCCCTTCCACAAAGAAGAGTGCCACCATTAAAAGTTGTTATTTTTATAGATTAAATTATAAGATGTCAATTATAAATAAATAGGAGTGCTTGAGAGAAGGTTCATGGAGACAAAGTGTGAAATAAAAGGGATAAAAACATTCAAATAAAATTGCAAGCCCAACACAAATCACCAACTAGTTTTTTGTTGTATTGTAGGAAGATCCATGGAAGACTGACGAGTGCCATTATACTTCAGGCAAATATTTGTGCACATAATTATTTTTATTTTCTGATTTTTTAAAAATATTATTAGCCTAAGTCTTTTTTATTCCATTAAATACTAAGGCAAATAATATTTTATTAAAATTTAAAAAAAATCCAACTTTACATTTTTTTAGTTTTTGCCTTAAAGTATATATTGAAAGACATTTAATTCAAGATCGATACGGTAAAGAGCCAAGACCCAAAAAATAGATACATCCTCCAATTAGTGGTAATAACCACTAATAAAAATAATCTTTGTATGAAACTCTATCAAACTCTTTATGTAATTGTTTCCCTATATTTATGCCTAGAATGGCAATAATATGATATCTAGAGCTCTAAGAGGAATTATTTGCAAAACATTTTCAAGCACACATAAAATTTTAGTCTTAAAAAACTAATTAAATAATGTTATACAACTCTGTTGGCTAAAATTTTTGTCAAGGGGATAAATTGTGGATTTTATTCAATAGTGTGGGAGCAAATAACATCTCCTATTAGTGGCCAGAGCTATCATTATTGAAAACAAAATGGATGTGTAAAATAAAACTATTTACAACAAAAATGTTTTTTTTAATGGGGGTTTTCATACTTTGAACCTGAAAGTACAAGAAGGTAGTAGAAAGGAGAACTGAGAGAAAAGGAATAAGTTTACTAAGTGAGGAGAGAGAAATAAAAATAAGAGGAAATAAAAGGATATATTTAAATTTTTAAACACATAAATTTGATATAACTACCCAAAGTTTATAGGATGGATGATCATTATGAGGATGGAAATTATTTTCTTCAAAAAATCAAAAAATATAGGTTTTGAAGGTAAGCACAAAGTCCATACACCATGGATATTTTGAGCTTAAAATCCTTCAAAACAACCATGTATTTTTTGTGGGAAACAAACACAATTTTATTTCATTACTTTCACTTAATTCTACTGATTTTAAATCCTCTATATATTTTTTGACATATTTTTATATAAATAACATCAAATCATACAATAATGTTCTAGAAGATTTGAAAGAAAAGAATCAAAGTGAATGAATAAACTCACATGAACATATTATTCATCTATAATAACACATAGCACAAAGTCTTACAAATTCCTCTCCTATTGATTCTTCATTGAGTTGTACATGTAGAACTCCTCTTTATCCTTTGCCAAAATTTCTCTTGAGCTAAAAATCCCATCAAATGATTCTAGAACTTGTATTTATAACTTACATTGGGTTGTTATGGGGCATAACCATCTTTTTATGTTTGGGACACTTACAAAAGTATTTTTTAACAAAAAATACAACTTAAAGGTTGCAAAAGTATATTGACAAATTTGCACAACTTAAAACTTGAAAAAACTACTTAGCAAACTTACACAACCTAAAAGTTACAAAAATGCAATTACAAAAAATGTGCAACTTGAAAATTGCAAAAAAGGCATTGACATATTGTAGGTTTGAGAGTTGGTGAAGCTTGTTTACAATTCACTTGTCTTCCTCATCAAACACATCCTGAAATTCCATCTACTTGATTTTTTGCACCTTTTTCTGTATTCATCATAATTTTGCATAGTCTATTTGACTTTGTCCTCATCAGTTCCTTTTGAATGTATGAAAGCAGTTTCTGCAGCACAATGAAGATCAATCATTTTATGAAAAATTTGTCGAAGCTTCTTCATAATTTTATCAAAATTGTCAAGAGAGGTTTGATATTTAATGAACTTTAGAATTGACATGTAGTTGAATGTTGATTCTGGGGTCACTTCATTTTCCACTAATTGTTTGAATTCTTCTACAATTATTTACCCTAGAATAACTATTATGTTATCATATAAAAATGAACAAGGAAGTTTCTCAATTACTTCTTGTATATAAATTATTGCATCAACTATTATTGATTGAGATTCTATAAATTTCCTCACACATTCTTTAGTAATATAGATCTGATATTTAGTAGCTCCTAGAAATTCTGTGAGATCTCCAATAAATTCTTGCTTTAGAACCCCTTCTATAATAAGGACATTTGGAACTAGGCCAAATAATTCCCTAAGTTTTCATATCATTTATTTCCTTTTTTTATCTTCAATTTCATATTTATCTTTAACTTCCTTAGGAATGTCATATTCAAATTGAATTTTAGTGTAAATTGTCATTGCCTTGCTTACTATTTCAATTATTTGGTGAAGTAATTTATTAGACCATTATTTATTTTCTCTCCACATGTGTCTAATTTATTCAACTATATTCAATGTTTTTACATCTGAAATCTAAAGAGCAAAATTAGAAGAGGATGCTTGAATTGGTTTTACTAGCTTCCACATAACTAATGTGATTTGTTCAACCTTTCTTTCAGTTGCTCCTTATTAGCTTTATCTTGATCCATTTTCTCAAAGAGAGTGCCTATTGTTGATTACACATTTTCTTTAACTCCTTCTCGTATAGCTTTACCAAAATGTAATTTTGATATTTGATTATTTGCATCACTAACATTATCTTTGTCCTTTTTTGGAGAAAGAACTACCACTTTAGCATATCTTTCTCCTTGATCATGTGTTACTAACCTATAAACTATTTTAGGTTTCTTCAATATATGAGGAATAGGAGTATTGGATGCATTGAAATCAATTTCCTGAGGTTGTATTGGTTTATTTCACTTCCTCACTACATCATTTAGCCAATTTAGAATCTTTGTATTTGGTGGTTATTGAACAGGTGCATGTTCTATTTAAGTCTAGGCGTCAAAAGGATGGAGTGGCTTTTATAAAGCTTAAGTGGATGTGTAATATCACCTAAATCAAATTTGGATAATTCAAATATAGCTTTATAGTTGAAATAGGAGGTAGACATATATCTTGGGATGAGGACAAAGATAATGGAATATCAACTTTGGAAGGATCAGATATAAGTAGTAACATAAAATTGTGTGAATCTATAAATTGTTGAGTGGTACTCATGACCAAGATTTGTGAATGGAAGATATTTGAATAAGTATCTAAAGCTAAAAAAAATACAAAATTGCTTGAAGATCCTTCTCTTAAGCTCTTGATTTTGGGTTTGGTTACTTTCTAAACTTGGATTGCTTCGGGAGTTGCATCATCTTTTTCCTTTTGTGTTTTAATTATGGTCTCACTAGATTCTTTTATAGAAGGACCTGCTATTGATTGTTGTTGATAAAATTGCCTACATCAATTTTTTTCATTGGTAGAGGTAAAATTTCCTTCTTCACATTAACTCCTTTGATCTTGATCTTTATTAGTCTTATGTCCAGGATTCCTCCAATTCTACTCTCCAAGGATGTGGATTCTTCTATGTTCTAGTCAATTCATGGAAGACGCCTTGATTCAATATCCTATTATTAATATAAAGGATCTACAACATTTTCATCATCTTCAAATTTATTTAGAATATTTGTTATCCTGAATTTGATCCACTTATCCAATTTGAAGCGAGAAAAGTCTTGAATTATGGATTCTTTGTCATCATCACAATTCATCCCAAAATATTTGAAATGAGGGACATGTTGATATGTAGAGCTGAGAACATTATGGATCATATTTCTAATATCAAGTTAAGGCCTATTATGGAAAGATTAAATAGTGACTCGAGACATTTCACTATCAATAGCTTTTGCTTTGGCTAATAAACTGAAGGTGTATCTTCTGATTAAGATCGAGAAGCGTATTCATGCCTTGTGTTTGCTAAATAAAAACTTGTGAGTTTCAACAAGTTGATGTACAAGATCCATAAGGGCCCACTTATCATCTACATATCTTGGGAGCATGTTAAGAGATATTTCACATCCACATATTATAAGATATGAGAATGTCAAGAATTATATGAACCAAGTTCCCCACCTTCCTATCTTAGTAGAGGCTTTAATTGATAATCTGACATTATATGGATCAGATTCAAACATTTAAACAACATAATTCAAGAATGCATCATTGACTCTATGTAAGTGAAGTAGGATTTTTTCATTGTAAGCTAAGGATAGAACTCATAAATTTTGGATGAAGACATATCCCCAACTATATTCAATTTGTTGTAGATCCTTCTACAAGTAACCATCTAGACTAGATACAAAGTCATGGAATTTAAATGTTGTAGCCACTTCTAATAGTTGTTATGAATGAAGCCCCTAATATTTTCACCCCTTTTAATGTATTTCTTATTTTCATGAATGATCCAAATGAAACTATACATCCACAATTGAAATTCTCTGGTGACAGGATTAAATTCTATTCAATAGTGTAATGATATCATTGATTTTGTTAGTGAATTCAAGCTTTGAGAGAACTTTTGGCAACCTTGATGTTGAACTCTTAAACTTCACTAGCCATTATTTTTTGACCCTTTTGGAACAAGAGATTATATTTGAATCCTAGAATTGTTAAGCGAAATTTGGAGTAAGATCAATATATGACTCTCGATCAGGCAATTTGAGCACTCATCAATATATTCTAGATTGATGCAAAGAACATATTCTCCTTTTGAATTTTTTATTTTTCTTATCTCCTTTTCATAATGCTTTTTTAAGGTTAATACTATTTTAGGATATTAAATTTATGTGAGGAAATTTCTAGCTTAAGGTGGACCACTATCAAGAATGTTCCGAACCCAATCAAATTTATGACTTACATTAACTATCTACCAAAACCCTATAAGATCTGCATGTCCCAAGTTTGTATATGTGATCTTCTCAATGTTTAAATCCTTATTTGAAGTGGGAATAACCCATAGTCATTTTTGCAACAAAGAGGTCCTCATGTTTCTTATTACTTACTAAACAACCATTGGTTCAAAATGTGTCATAAATTTAGAGACTGGGTCTTAGTCCACAAGTTCCCACTCAACATCATGGTTCAACTAGTTAGTAGCATGCCCCTTTTCAACATTAGTAGGCATAGTACAGGTATATCCCTCCATCCCAACCACAAAATCCTCCAATTCAATCCTTTATCACCAACCCAAACTAGAATATTGCATAACCAAATGTGTAATTTCAAGTACATCTTAATCCATATATGCATATTTTTGGTCCATTTCCCAACCAAACCAATGTACCCCAATAGTTATCTCCATCATACCCTGGTCAAAGTGTCCCACTTGTGACCTCCCAACCATATACCCAAATTAATATTCTCCCTCAAACCAATGTTCCTTCCAGTTTCCTATCCTAAGAATTGTAATAGATGAAGGATGCAATTGCTGCCATTCAGGATAGAAAATAGACTAAAAATTTCAAATTGGATGATGTGTGTTCATATCTATTCAACATGGAGTATTTACATATACCATTTCCTCCAAGATATGAACCAATGAAAGTCAAAAAATACAAAGGAAAAGGTGACCCTAAGTCTCATTTGATTGAATTCTTTATCCTATGTCAACCAGTGACATATAGTGACATTTACCTTTTGTTGTTTTTTTCAAGGGGCTTGGATGGACAAGCCTTGGAGTGGTTTTTAAAGTTATCAAAAAATTTAGTAACAGATTTTGATGATCTTTTTGATAAGTTTGTGTATCACTTTTCCTATAATCTCGAGCATGATATTTCATTAGTGGACTTAACTCAAACAAGGCAAAAAGATGGTGAGAGTTTTACAAGTTATATATAGAGCCCTTGAAAGCCATTTTACCCATAGTTTACTAGATAAACAATTATCTTGTATTATAGTGTTCAAAGTTCCAACGAGTGTCGAACAGTACCCAAAGTTATGATGTATGTCTGACAAGGTTTGGAAATCTATGATGTTTAATCCACCATGTGTCTTATAGTGTTTGAAATTTACATGTATGTTTATGTAAGGCTCAGATTTCTAAGATATGTTGTGTAAATCTTAGATTCTCTTGTAATGTAATGTAGGGGTTAAAATACCATTGTATGCCTAGAAAGGCTTGAAATCCTAACAAATATTGGTTGAACTTCACAAATCTAATAGTCATCTCAAAGTTTTCAATGTAAAAGATGAACCTCCAATCAAAAAGCAAGTAGATTTCAAAATATAAAGGATGCAAATAAACTTTAGTGTTTGGATGAATGATGGAACATAGATCATCAAAATAGAAAAAGTGTTTGAAAAATTGAGAAAATTTTAAGGATAAAACCCTAATACCTCTTGAATTTAGGCTAGAACTGAGTTGAATTGATCACCTACAAAAGATAAGAGAGAAAGTAATGGCAAGGGATTGAGGGTCAGAGAGTGGAGAGAAGAATGGAGTAGAGGTAGAAATAAATGAGTGAGAAATTAGGCTATAGGAGGAGGTCTGAAACATTTATATACGTGGGTAAATGCCAAGTTAAATGAAAAAAAGTTTAGGATGTTTATGCATGTTTCAAAATTTGTGGGAATGTGTTGGCTCAAAAATTTGTCAGGGGGACAAATTGGTGACTTTGAGTCAATAATGTGGGAACTGAGACCTCACATTAGTCAATAGTGAAAGGATAAAATCCCTTTCCTATTAGTAGGTAGAGCTACCTTTATTGAAAGCCAAATAGGGAAAAGCAAGGGAAAAGTTATTCACATCTATTTACAGCAAAAATGTTTTCTATTGGGGGTTTCATACTTTTAACCAGAAAGCATGGAAAGGAGTTAGAAAGGAAAATGAGAGGAATGCTATAAAAGAGGGGGGAAATGATAAATGAAAGGAGGAACGGGATTATTATAGCTAGTTAAATAATAAGCTACCATGATAACCCCAAAAAAAATAAAAGACAAATTTGGGTAGCTAAATATGGAAACTTACCAGAATAGCCTAAGAAGAAGAAAACACTATATTGATGGAAAACTCTCTGATTCAATGGGTGGTAAAGACATAATGCACTCTTAGGATTACAAAACATACATTGAGATAATTATCTAATATTGGTAATATAATGAAAGAAAATTATCTCATATTTACCCATAAAAGATAATTTAAATATTATTTAAACCCCATTGAGATTTCACGTTCATAGAAATAACACAAAAAAAATATAAAAGAAATACTTAATGTGAAATTCCCATTTTTTGACAATTTGGTAGTGATTAGGAAAACAATTTGAAAGTAAAGATATAGATACAAATGACTCATATACAAATTTATAACTTACAAAGAAATACTGAACACAGTCTACAAAATCTCTTTGTTCTAAACTTTATTGAGTCAAAAATACAATCTCATCATTCAAAACATTTTTGCAGAGTCTCACTACCAAAAAACCCTTTAAAATGATCCTAACACTCATACTTATATTGTGGGAAGGTGTTTATGGTGTGTAACCACCTTTTTTTGTGTTGAAAATGGTGCAAAAGTGAGTTTACAAAAATGCGCCACTTAAGTGGTTTAAACGTGAGTTGGTGTAATTGTACTTCATGCAAAAGTGAAATTACAAAATTGCACCATTTGAATGGTGCAAAAATATTTTGGTGCTTTTACACCACTTGAAACGTGTAAATCAAAATTACATAATTTGAGACTCACAAAGTGACATAGTGCACTTGCATGAATTGCATTTACAAGGGGTCAAATATAGAAAATCTGCAATTAGAAATTATAAAATGAGATCCAGCATTAACATGAAAATACCAAAATCTTGATGAAGAATTCATTCACTTTCTCATTCGTTAAAGATAATCTCAGTCATTTTTTTGCACTTGTCAAGGAATTTCATCTTGCATATGTTTGTCTTTTATATCGGCATATGTCTAAGTAATCTCAAATTTACTTGACTGAGAACTTTCATTGATCGCTGATGTTTTTTAGTCATCCTTTCTATTCACCATAGAAAAGTTTTCTTCGTAAGAGAATGTTATTCATGTTAATATTTTTGTGAAACCCATCATAACAATCTTTAACCTTATCAAGTCACTGACATGATTAAAGGGTTGAGAGAGTGCTTGCAGTGGTAAACAAATTTTAATTTACACCTACCATTTGCATTTGGCCTTTAAAAATTTAGATTGGCAACTTGTGCCCATGGCCAGAAACCCAACACTAAATACTACTCAACACATGCAAACATATATCCATCTGACACTTGAATTAATGTTGGAGATGCCTATGTAAAACAACTTTATCTCATTAAAATTGCCTTCTAATAGTGAAAACTACACACTTTCAACCAATACCATGCTTCCATAGCGAATACCACATGTTTTGGGATCAAAAAATCCTTTTAAACATTCAAATCCATGGATTTTATTTATAAAACCTCTTCATTTTCAAAATACCATGAATTTATTCTTAAAACCACCATCATTCTCCATTTACCATGAATTTGGGGAAGTGCAAACCAAAATTACACGACTCGAGAAAATGTAATTTCAATTTGCACGGTCGGGGAAAATGAAATTTGAAATTGCATGACCAAGAAAAAGAAAAAAATCAATTTGAACGAGAAGGGAAAATGCAAAATGAATTTACAAATTGCACCGAGTGGAAATTTGAATTTTCAAATTACACCGAGTGAAAAAAGAATTTCTAAATTACACCGAGTAAAAAAAAGAATTTACAAATTGCAATAAGTGTAAAAATAATTTGCAAATTACATCGAGAGGAAAAAAGAATTTACAAATTGCACCAAGTGGAAAAAGAATTTGCAAATTTCACAAAGTGGAAAAAAGAACTTGCAAATTGTATGACTTGGAAAAGTGTTGGGGCATTTTGCACAACTTTGGATTTCCAAAAAAAAATTTGGATGACTTGTAAAAGTGTGTTGATGTCTTTGCATGACTTGAAACCTACAACTATGATTCTCCCCCTTATTTTTTGCTCTCAAGATGAAAGTTTTATACCAAGTGTTTATAGTCAAAATACATCTCTCAGATCTAGTCTCTGCATTGGGAAAAAAATTGAGAACTTTTAGATAAGTTTGATTTTACCTTAAATTTACACTCTGGTACTAATAAGATCAAATGAATTCATGACTTCTCTCTTCTCTCTATCATAATACGGTTTCCATGATGATAAGAATATTGTTGCATAGAAAGAGAAATTGTTGAGATATCTTCAACACGCTATTTAGAAGCTTGAAAGATAGTTAGATTTCATTATTCTACCCAAGCCTTATCCATTGGGATATAGAGTCGATGTTCCATTATGCAAAAATTTTACCATCCTTATCTTTAAAACACCTCTAATTGCTTGTATGAGCACAATTGGGAGTGTTGTCATGAAATGTAAAATTTTAAGACAATGGGATGCAAATCAAGCTTTAGGGTTTTGAGGTTTTAAAATGATGAGCTCCAGTTTTACTAAGATGTATGTGAATGGTCAGGATCTTGAGCTATGCAGAAAGGGAAAGGGGTTTAGGATTTTGAGGGATGTTTGGCATGGCTTGAAGTTTCATGACTTTTAAGATAAGTATCAAAAACCTAACAAGGAATGAGAGACTTTGTTTCTCTCAATATTTTGATATTTTAAACCCTTATGAAGTTGTTTCAAAAGACACGCTTATTTTTAGCATGTTTTTGTAAAAAATACACATTTAAAACAACTAAATAGACCAAAATTATTTGATTGTAATCAAATTGACATAGGGGACTACAACTTAACATATGTTGAATTTTGAGTATAGCAAGCTCCTAAGGTTCTCCACAAATAATTATTTTTCAAAACTAGGCATTTTAGATATATGTAAAGCCCTAAAAATCAGATTAATTCTATATCTTATAAAGGAGGAGTTAGGCCATAATAATTTTCCACATTGTGTTTAATTACATAACAAAGAATAACTTAAAACAATTTTATTTCAGCCCTCATAAAATTTTAGATTTAATTATTTATGTAATTTTAAAGGCATGAAACAAACCCATACTGGATTAGGAAACATTAATATCTCAAAAAATGTACATACCTACAACCTAAAATTATGCATGTAAGTCGAAAATATGGGCTTAAACACAAGGGTAAACTCATTTTTATGCAAAAAGTGTTAAATTAATGGATTTAATCATTTTTTGTGTTTTTTTTTAAAACATCCCCTAGGTTCCAATTGTGTTTCAACAATTTTAAAACTCACAAGTGTTGTTATTCTGAGCTAAGTGATAATTAGTTGTACTTGATGCATTGTGTTATGGGTAGTGCCCCAACACCCAATCCATTAGATAACACTATATAAATATTTTAAGCTTCCATGTACCTCATGGTATATAGGAAGCACCTAGTTTTTTTTGGTTTACCATTAGGAAGCCTTTCCAACATTTGATTCTATGGTGCACCATTAAGCAGTTAACACCATGAAGTTATTCTTTGTGTACCTCAAATATGGGATAGTGAAATTATGAGACAAGGAAAAACTCTGTGGTCAATGTCCTTTGGGTTTGTTCATTATTTACAACTATGGATAAATACATCAAAGAGCCTACATATCAAACACACCTCAACTTAGTATTTCAAAAAATTAGCTCATATCATAAATAGAGACAAATTCAATCATATAATGGCTAGATATGGCTCAATATTTATTCTACCTAATACACAACTTCTATGTGGTGCTAATTCTATTGCATGGAAAATCAAGGTGAAAACTTGCCTAGAATTTGAATATCCTTGGCAAGTTGTTGATGACACATTCACCCTATAAGGATAAGAAACTAACCAATAAAAAAAAATTGACAAAGGAAACCATAAGGTGAAGTTGATCATTAAGTTTGGGGTATCAAATGAGGCCCAACCTCATATTTGTAATGCTACTACAACTAAAAATGATTGGGATAAACTCAATATCATTTATGAGACCAAGAACCAGAATACCATCATTCATATACAAAGCCAACCTCATTATCTCAAGTTGAAAATAGGTGAAAATTTTGTAAGTTTTCTTCATCATGTTTTAGAATTGCAAGCAATGCTCCTAGCATTGGGAGAGGAAATGTTAAATGGCTCCATAGTACTAATCATCTTGGTAACATTGACCCTTGCCTATAAGATCTTTATGACTTCTCTAAATATATCAAAGACAAAATCAACTTTTGAAATGCTGGTTAATATAGTTTTGAAAGAATAATATAGGCACACAATAGATGAAGATGAAGAATAGCATTCACTTGTGTCACATTATAAAGGGAAAAGGTCCATGAAGCCTTCAAAATAATCCTCTAAACATAACAATCAAGATAACCAACATGGGAACAAACCTCGTTCCTAGAAGATCTATCTAATATAATAAAAGATAGACCATTAATTAAATAAGTGCTAGTATAATATGTTTATAAAAGCTCATCTATCAATAAGAATCCCATTCACCAACAATCTCCACAAGGACAAAATCAGAAGCCACATTTCACACATAGCTGGAAGAAGAAGCTTTCCCCACCACAACATGGAAACATTGTTGAATAAAATGATCCTTTATATGATGATTTTGTCTTACTAAAAAAAAAATAGGAGATCACTCCTCCAAATTTAGTATGGTATGTGGATTTTGGTGCCACAAGGCACATGATAGGATAAAAGGATTAGTTCATCACCTTGAACCATTCAACATTTAATGGTAATGTCTCTCTAAGAGAATTTTCATCATATAATATCCAAATTTGTGGTGATATTTTCTTACCTCTTGGAAATCATGCATGTCAAATCACATAAGTCTTATATGTTCCATAGCTAACAAATATTTTGTTGTATATAAGTCAATTGCTTGATCACAATCTAAAGGTTCAAGTTGATCGGTAAGATGGTAAAAAAAATTGTCTAATTAAAAACAAGTTTAGAATCTCAATTTTTTTTTCAAGAGCTTGTAGTGTAGTAAAAATATTCAAACTTTATGTTTTCCACAATGAAAATCAAACTCTTGTTATAAAATATACATCCTTAACAAATTTGTGGCATAAAACATATGGACACTTAAATTTTGGGTACCTAGTTACACAAAGTAGACACAACATGGTGAGAGGACTTCCCTCACTAATTTTGAAAATTGATGTGTGTTCTAATTTTTTAGTTATAAAACTTATAACTCCATTTACCACAAGTACATATCAAGTTCTAGTCCGTTGAATTTGGTGCACCGATCTTTGTGGGCCCATGTGACCCAATGTTATTGGATTCAAGTGTTTCAACTTTTTATTGATGGTTACTCATGAAAAATGTGGGTATAATGCTTGAAGACTAAGGATAAAGCCTTTAAATTCTTCAAAGAATTCAAAACAATTTTGAAATGATAAATTGGTCATCGCATTAATGTCATCTGATTAGATCAAGGGGTAAATACACTAGTAAAGAGTTCTCTAAATTTATGAAATCATTGAAAATATTGCACCTTATGTTCCACAATAGAATGGTGTTGAAGAATGACATAATAACACTAATATGGAAATGGTGCACAACATGATTGAGGTCTCGCACTTGCCTCATACATATTACACAGATGCAGTTGGCACAGTGGTCTACAAATTGGATTGATCACCCATAAAAGCTCTTAATGATATCACACCAAAAGAAGGATGGGTTGGAATAATCCTTACATATATTATATTTATGTTTCTGGCTTTAAATCACATATTCATTTTCCTAAAAATAAGGCAAAAAATTGGGTAAAAATACTTAGCATGCATTTTTATTGACTACAATGAAGATTCAAAGGCCTATTGACTCGTGGATCCAAAAATAGGAAGATACACATCAACATGGATGTTATCTTTAATGATGATGTGGCCTCCAACCACAACTCACTCTTCTTACCTAAAAATTCTCTTAAACGCATGGATTCAACTCACAAATTCAATAAATCTCTCATTAATCTCCACAAAATACAAGAGCTTTCTCTCAAAGCTTTACAAACTCAAGGGTCATGCCAAAAATGCATGCCACACACAAGATTAAACAAGCTATCTTCCCAACCCACATTACTAACTTGGTCTCATCACCAAGGAAGGTACCCAAGATTCTCACTAAGATTAAACCTTCTAACTCTAGCCTAACTAAACAAGCAAAGGCTACAAGCATTTATAAAAAAAATTGTATGAGGAAAACAATAAAGGGGGCCCAAGTTGTCGCCAACCCTTCATACGAGGGAATCTCCCATCAAGCACACGTTATCTTTCCAAGAAATCCATGCCACATGTCATATGGGATGAATTATAGCTAAAGACAAAGGTTCCACCAAGAAAAATGTGCTAACCTCACATGTTTGTTACATGACTAGTGAAAATATAAAGGAGATTCCAACTTAAAATTGTGCAACTTGTCTCCTTGTCATCACAAACCTCCAAAGGTTGATTGATTCTACTTTTGACCATTATTTCTTGTCTTCACATGAAAATGGAACCCCATGCCACCTATGCAATCTAGAATAGTGAATAGATGCCAATCATGAATAGTGTCAGTCAAGAATAGTGCCAAATAGTAGAAATAAAAAATAATATCCTTGACACATCACCAAAGTGACTAGTGCCTTTACATCATCAAGAAGCCTCATCATTATCATCACTTGCCACATCATCATGAATAGTACCCATGAATAGTGTTACATGAATAGTATTTTTCTCACCACATCATTCTCCTCCAATTGAAAAACAACTCAACTCTGATGAGTTGTCTTGATTTTATCTATGCCACTTATTAAGGAAAAAAAATAAAAACACACCACTTTGTTTTTTGTTTATACAAAATTGCTCGAACCCTTGGATGCTCCTATATTAGACATCTAAGGTAAATAATGTCATCTCTTGATCACATAGATGGGGTGAGTGGTAGAACCACTCTTTTGGTCATGAAGTTTATTGACCATGGCATCCCCGTCCAACATACCAATGCACCCAAATAATATTATTTTTCTTTCTCCACTTCCAGCATCTACATATTAGCCCTAAAACTATCCTCCTCTTCTAAAATCTCATCTATATACCAATGGATATATATGTGGGATCCAACCCACCATAAACACTTGTGGCATCACACACACCTAAAACCATACTCATGGGATCACAACTCCCATCCAAAATTGAAACCAAAACCATCCTCTTCTGTCAATGGCTTAACCATATCTCAATCATCTCACATGTGGGCTGAATCCCACCATGGCAAACCGACCTCCTTCTCCAAGATGCTCTACCATGTATGTCACAATTCAACCTAAGCTCTAACCCACCACTAACCATCCACTTCCACCTAAATCCCAACTAGATTTCTTTATCCACCATCAAACCACGTATTAGATCATCTTGCACATCACAAAACATATTCACTTGTAGCTCCTCTCTCATGGTTGCATCATAAATCATCTCCTCTTTCATCAAAATCTCCACATGTGCACTCTCTTATGTCAGGATCTAGAATAGAACACAAAGCTCTGATACCACTTGGCAGAGTACACACAAGCTCTGATACCACTTGTTAGGATCTTACAGCACAATTGATTACTTTTGTAAAAGCAACTAAACACGAAATTTAACCAGAAATAATACGTAACTAGAAATCAGAATCAGCAAAGAATAAGAGATACAAGAAACAACAAAAACTTGTATTAAACTCTTTCAGAAGGAAATACAATGAAGAAATCTCTCTTTTCTCTCAAATGTATAGATCTCTTTCCCTCAAGAGTTCTCTCTCTCTCAATTACAACCAATTCAATCCTTAATTGTCTACCTTTTTTCCCTTACAAGCTATGAAGATCTAACCCTATTATATAATACTAGGATTCATGAGCTATGCATTCTCTACCGTTAGATGCACCTTTTAATCAAAGGTTCAAATCTGTCCTGCCAAAAATAAAAACACAGACTCAAGACTAACAGTTAATCTTTTCATGCAAACAATCTGTTCTTCCTCGAAAATAGACTTTTAGAAAGCACAGGTGATCGACATCGGTTCCTATCTATCTAGAGATGACCGACGTCAGCCGATTTCTGACTGATGTTGGTAGCTTTCGGTCTACTCCTGACCGACGTCGATTACTGTGACACTCAGCAACCTCCACCATTTACATACCTGTGAAGCTAATGCAGTCAAAATAGTTTTTTATGATGAAATTAATGCTCTCTTAATCTTATGCTCTTTACTTGAAAGTTGGCATAGTTTGGTAATGGTAGTTAATAATACTGCATTTGCTTCAAATATCTTGAAAGTTGATGATGTTGTTAGTGTAATTTTGAATGAAGAAATTTGCAAAAAAAGCATAGAAGAAACATCAGGTAATGCTTTAAGTGTTGAGAGCAGGGGAAGGCAAAAAGAAAAGGGCAAGCAAGGGAGATCAAGGTCTAAGTCAAAGATGAGAAGTAGATCCAAATCCAGAAATGGAAGAAAAATAACCTGCTGGAATTGTGGAAAGATAAGGCATGCAAATAAAGATTTTTGGTTGAAAGTTAAAGAAGAAAATCAGCATGAAGGTAATGAAGAAGCAGAAGTTGCAGGTATTGTTGCACAAGATGCTTTTACACTTTCTTTGGATAATAGAATAGAATCTTGAGTTTTAGATTCTGGTGCCTCTTTCCATGCAACCCCAAATAGAGAATTTTTCAATGATTATGTTCATGGAGATTTTGGAAAAGTTTATTTAGGGGATGATGAGCCTTGTAAAATTATTGGCAAAAAAAAAGTGCAGATGAAATTGCATAATGGCAACACATGGGTGTTGAAGGATGTCATGCATGTACCCGTCTTGAAGCAGAATTTGATTTCTGTAGGAAAGTTGGGTGATGAGGGTTGCACAATAACTCTCACAGCGGAATCTTGGAAAGTTTCTAAGGGTGCACTTCTATTAGCCAGAGGTAAGAGAGTAGGTACACTTTAGCTATCTACTTGTATCACTGATCATTCTCCTTCTATTTTATCCACTTCAAATGTAGATGCAAAATTGTGGCACTTAGGCTTGGCCACATGAGTGAGAAGGAAATGAAAGTTCTTAAGTCAAAAGGTAAGCTTTCAGATTTGAAAAGCTTAGATCTAGATTTCTGTGAGCATTGTATTTTTGGAAAATAGAAGAAAGTAAGGTTTCTCAAAACTGGATCAACAAAGAAGAAGCACAAGTTGGAGCTTGTTCACATAGAGGTGTGGGGACCAACTCAGGTAGCTTCTATTGGAGGATCACGATATTATGTTACTTTCATTGATGATGCTACAAGAAAGGTATGGGTTTATTGCATAAAGAAGAAATCTGATGTTTTTGACACATTTAAGAAATGGAAAGCTTTGGTTGAGAATGAAACAGGTTTGAGATTGAAGTGCCATAGATCTGACAATGGTGGTGAGTACTGCAGTAATAAATTCAATAGTTATTGTTCTATGAGTGGAATACACAGGGAAAGGACGATTCCAAGGACACCTCAGCAAAATGGAGTTGTTGAAAGGATGAATAGAACAATATTGGAGCATGTATGGAGTATGAGGTTGCATGCTGGTTTGCCCTTACAGTTTTGGGTAGAAGCTCTAAATACTGTCGTTTACCTAATTAACAGAGGACCTTCTACTGCTCTGGATGGTGGAATTATAGAAAAGACGTGGATAGGTAAAAAGGTAGATCTTTCATTTCTTAGAGTTTTTGGTTCTGAAGCTTTTGTGCACATTGATAAAGAAAATAGAAAGAAGCTGGATGCTAAATCTATGAGGTGCACTTTCATTGGTTATGGCTCTAGAAATTTTAGATTCCGGTTGTGGAATTTAGGAACTAACAAAATTATTAGAAGCTGTGATGTTATTTTCAATGAGAAGGTGATGTATAGTGATCAACGCAAGAAGCTAAATAATTCTGAGCAGGGCAGTGTTGATTTAGATGAGGTAATGATCTAAAATGAGCTCGTGGGTAATCACACATAGGAAAACACAGACATCGACGTCGGTCAGGCAGGAACTGATGTCGGTCATATAGGAACCGACGTCGGTCAGACAGGAACTGACGTTAGTTAGGCAGGAACCGACGTTGGTCAGGTGGAACCAACGTTGGTCAGGTGCAGACTGAGATATGACCGAGATCGGTCACTGATAGAAAGATATTTGGGTGGACAACAAGCTGTGAATGAGTCTCAAATGTTCATAAGGAGGTCTGAAAGGGTAAGTAACCTCCAATTCATTATTCCCCTTCATTATACTACTTGTTGCTCATTGATGGTGGATAACCAAAAAAATTTGATGAGGCAATGTAGGTGAAATCCAGGAAACAGTGGGAGCATGGCATGAATGAGGAAACTGATTCCTTGGAAGAGAACCAAACGTGGGATTTGGTTGAGTTGCCAGCAGGAAAAAAAACACTAAAAAACAAATGGGTTTACAGGTTAAAGTAAGGAGAGAATGGATAAATGAGACATAAGACCAGGTTGGTAGTAAAGGGATTTGCACAGAAACCAGGTATTGATTTTGGTGAATTTTTTTCTCCTGTAGTAAAAATGACTTCTATTCGGACTGTATTGTCTTTAGTTGCTATTGAGGATTTGCATCTTCAGCAGCTTGATGTTAAGACAACATTTCTTCATGGAGATTTGGATGAAGAAATATATATGGATCAGCCAGAAGGTTTTGAGGTCAAAGGAAAGGAGAAACTTGTGTGCAGGTTGAAGAAAAGCTTATATGGTCTTAAGCAATCTCCAAGACAATGGTATTTGAGATTTGACAGAGCATGGCTTTAGTAGATGTCAATCTGACCATTGTGTTTATTTTAAGAGATTGGATAATGGTAGATATATTATCTTGTTACTGTATGTAGATGATATGCTTGTTGTAGGGTCACACATGTAGGAGATTGCTGAGCTAAAGGTAAAATTAGTTCAGAGGTTTGCCATGAAGGATTTGGAAGCAACAAAGAAAATCTTTGGCATGAGTATTTCTAGAGACTAGAAGAATCACAGGTTGATTTTGTCTCCAGAGGATTATGTAAATAAGGTAGTGGAGAGGTTCAATATGTAGGATGCATAATCGGTTAGCACACTTATGGTTGGGCAGTTCACAAAATAGTGCCCTGAGTCACATGATGAGGTTGAGTACATGAGTACTAGACCTAATATTGCCCAAGTAGTGGGAGCTGTCAACAAGTTAATGGCCAATCCAGGAAAGGAGCACTGGAAAGCAGTTCAGTGGATTCTCAGGTATCTGAGAGGGACCAACAGTAGGTATTTATGCTATGCAGGGTCAAGCACTTCTCTACATGGTTATCTAGATTCAGATATGGCAGGTTACTTGGGTGACAGGAGAAGCACCATAGGATATGTGTTCACTATTGGTGGAACGACAGCTAGCTAGATTTTAGAGTTGCAGAAGGTTGCTGCAGTCACGGTGGCTAGCAAGGATAAGAACCTTGTAGATATGTTAACAAAGCCGGGAATAAAGGAGAAGTTGAATCTTCATTCAACTTTTGTTGCTCTTCAAGATTGAACTTGAAGAGGGATATAAGCCAGGAAACAAAATTAGAGGATGTACAAGTACAGGTACAGGTACAAGTGTAAATGTTTATCTCTAAGTGGGAGATTGTTAGGTTGTGGAGCTAAAAGCTTCACAGGTATGCAAATGGTGGAGGTTGTTGAGTGTCACAGTAACCGACATCAGTCAGGCCAATTGACGTCGGTCAGGAGTAGATTGGAAGCTACCGACATCGATCAGGAATTGACTGGCATCGGTCATCTCTAGACAGACAGGAATCAACGTCGGTCGCCTGTGCGTTCTAAAAGTCTATTTCGAGGAAAAACAGATTGTTTGCATGAAAAGATTAACTGTTAATCTTGAATCCGCATTTCTATTTTTGATAGGACAGATTTGAACCTTTGATTAAGAGGTGCATCTAACAGTAGAGAATGCATAGCTCATGAATCCTAGTATTATATAATAGGGCTAGATCTTCATAGCTTATAAGGGAAAAAAGGTAGACAATTCAAAGATTGAATTGGTTGTAATTGAGAGAGAGAGAACTCTTGAGGGAAAGAGATCTATACATCTGAGAGAAAAGAGAGATTTCTTCATTGTATTTCCTTCTTGAAGAGTTTAATACCAGTTTTCCTTGTTTCTTGTTTCTTGTATCTCTTATTCTTTGTTGATTCTGATTTCTAGTTACTTATTATTTCTGGTTAAATTTCGTGTTTAGTTGCTTATACAAAAGTAATCAATTGTGCTGTAAGATCCTAACAAGTGGTATCAGAGCTTGTGTGTACTCTGACATCTTACACAAAAATTTCATCCAATATTTCTTCCATAGAAACATGAAATTCCTCTTGATTACTCTCTTCCTTCACACTCTAATCATGTGCACTAGCTTGCACATCCATCACTTCTAACTAAAAATTAGAAAACTCATTGCCATCACAAACCAAAAATTTAGAATTCTCCCACTCATGGTAATCCATAACATCTTCCCCATCTTCACATAATGGGTCTCTTTCGTTTAGTAGATAATACTCCACCTCCACATCATCCTTTTTGAGAATGTCTTCAACTTCTTCTTCAATATGAATCACCTCCATATCCTCTTGCACAAGGATTTCTTATTCTCTCTTCAAATCTTCATAGCTGAAATCTTATTCAATGTGCATCTCTTCATGGATGTTTCTTACAACACTCTATGGATGTAATTTCCTTCTCTCAATTCTCCATCATCCTTTACAAGGATTTATTCAACAATGGGATGCTCATAAGCCTCTTCCTCTTTCACATTGCCTTTCATGTCAATTTCCTTTTTCATCTTCTCCTCTCTTCTATAACTCTCCGTGGTTGCATTATTTCTCATTCCACATGGCTATCTCTTTCCTCAATAAAACCACCTTTGCCTTCAGGGAGTCTATCATATCCCACACCAAATCCTCCTCTTCTGCATTCTCACATTCTTCATATCTTTTTATCAGCATCTCCAATAAACTATCCCAAGTCTTTAGTTTCTTCCCCCACTCTTTCTTTGGTGGTAATCCTCCACTCTTCTTTGAATTTTTCATACCTTTAAAAACATACAAATAAATTCACTCTCTCAACTCTTCCAAGGATTCTCTCATGCTTGCATTAAATTCTCTCACATCCTCTACACAAAGAATTAGAACTTGCTCTAATCCCAGTTGATGTGAACAAATTCAAATCTAATACCATTTGATGTGGCCTCCAACCATAACTCACTCTTATCATCTAAAAATTCTCATAAACACATGGATTCAATTCATAAATTTAATAAATCTCTCATTAATCTCCACAAAATACAAGAGCTTTCTCTCAAAGCTTTACAAACTCAAGGGCCATGCCATCAATGCATGCCACACACAAGATTAAACAAGTTATCTTCCCAAACCACATTAATAACTTGGTCTCATTACCAAGGAGGCTACCCAAACTTATCACTAAGCTTAAACCTTCTATTTATAGTCTAACTAAACAAGCAAAGGATACAAGTATTTATAAAAATTTGCATGAGGAAAACAACAAAGGGGGCCCAAGTTAGCTCCAACCCTTCACATGGGGGAATCTACCATCAAGCACACATGATATTTCTAAGAAATCCACACCACATTTCAAATGGGATGAATTATGGATAAATACAAAGGTTCCACCAAGAAAAATATGACAACCTCACATGTTTGTCACATGACTAGTCAAAATAGAAAGGAGATTCTAATTTAGAATAGTGAAACTTGTCTCCTTGTCATCACAAACCTATAAAAGCTAATTAATTGACCATCTTTCTTGTATTCACATGAAAATGGTGCCCTGTGCCACTTATGCAATCTAAAATAGTGAATAAATGCCAATCATGAATAGTGTCAATCAAGAATAGTGCCAAATAGTAGCAATTAAGAATATTATCCTTGACACATAACCAATGTGACTAGTTCCTCCATGTCATCAAGAAGCCTCATCACCATCTTACATCATCACTTGCCATATCATCATTAATAGTACCCATGAATAGTGTTTCATGAATAGTTTAGCATGAATAGTAATTTTCCCACCACATCAGATGAGAAGGGTGTGTCCAATCCACCCTCCACACAATCACTTGATAAAGGTATTAAACCTACAAACATTTCAATTATTGGTAGTGGTAGTGAGAATGAGGATAATGGTGATAGTTAGCTAGGTCTTTTAGCTCCACCATCCACTATTCATCATATGCCCAAGTGGTATATTAACACTATACGAGATGCAAAATTTGGATGTAATCCTAGAAACTTATAATTCAAGACCAAGGACTCATAGCATGGTTCATGTAGAGGTGAATTTGGCCATGATGAGCAAAACTACAAAATATTGTGAGCCCTCAACAATTTGTAAAGCCTAAGAATCAAAGCCTTGGAAAGAGGCCATGGATGTAGAGTATTAGTCACTAATGAGGAATAATACATGGTAGCTTGTTGATATTCAATTAGTGAAGAAGACTATAGGCTTCAAATGGATTCTTAAGACCAAGTACAAATCAAATGGCAACATTGACAAGTATAGGGTGAGACTTGCATCACATGGCTACACACAAAATAAGGCATTGACTGTGAGGATAATTTTATTCTTGTAGCCAAGATAAATATTATAGACACTCAAATTTCACCATTTAGTGTCAAAATTAACTTTGACACACTAACCCATCACCTTTCCCAATTCATATTTGTATTAACATCATTTCCCTCTAAATTTTGTATAATTGATTAATTCTTAATTAATTAATTATAATCATGTACACCTATTTTCATCAAATACTAATTAAAAACCTATATTTTCTACCTCATTTAGACATCCTTCATGTTTATCTCAACCAAATGTTGATTCATGCAACCACCTTATTCAAATTCCTCAACCACCTTGTGAGTCATCCCTTGACTTTTCAACTACCTTGACCCATTCATGTTGAGTCACTCAACTACCAACTAACTTTCCCCCTTCTTCTCAACACATGAAATTAGTCATCGTCCATTAACATGAAGACTCACATATAACCATTGATTATTTCGATAACTAAATAATTTCAAATAATCCTCAACCATTCATATCATCTCCCATAAGCCTATAAATTAGCATGCAATCCATCACTTTCAATAATCCAGCTTCAAGCTAACAAAGTGCTATCGATTGTCATTATAAATCAAAGTTAATCAAAGCCATTCAGATCATATTATACCCTAAAACATTGGCCAATTATATTTACTTTGGAAAGGAGTTCGGCACCCACATTTAGCATTCAAGAAAAAATATTCATTTGATCACAATGGATAAGGTGATGAATACTTCATGGTTGTAAGTATTATTTGTTTTCTTTGCTTTCTTGAATTTGATGCTTTATATTTGAGTTTAAGTTTTAGTTTAGATTATAATTGATTGTTTGATTTCTTAGCTATCTTGCATTCTAAATCTAACGCTTATATATTTTTGGTAGGCCCAATTAGATATATCACTCCGACATCTGTTACCGTGAACTCTAATTCATTTATCCCCATCCAAGTGTGTAGTTTATGAACATGAAATATTTTTTTTCCCAACTTAATTTTTAGTAATTATCCGCCAGGGGAAAATCATTTTACACGTGTTTTAAATATTACAAGAACTGTTTCAATTCTATTACTTCCATTATTGATGGTATTAATTAAACCACTTCATAATATTCCTTTAAATCATTTAGAGTGTTCATATGCTTTCTCATAGAAACACTCGAGGGGACATCATTGCATTCATTTCTAGTTAATTGGGCCAACTTTCTTCTCCACAATCATCAATGCTCTACTTTGTCTACTATTATTTAGAATGGTATTGCCTCTTCTAGTCACAACCCTATTACAAAGAAGGGCAAATGTAGATACCTAAATTTCACCATTTAGTGTCCAAATTCACTTTGACACACTAACCCATCATCTTTACCAATTCAATTTCGTATTAACATCATTTCTCTCCAAATTTTGAATAATTCATTAATGATTAATTAATTAATTATAATCATACACACCTATTTTCCTCAAATATTAAATAAAAATCTAAATTTTCCACCTCATCTAGACATCTCCCACGTTTGTCTCAACCAAATGTGACTCATCTAACCACCTTCTTTAACTTCATCAACCACCTTATCGGTGACTTTTCAGCTAACTTGGCCCATTCATATTGATTCAATCAACTACCAACTAACTTTACACCTTACTCTCAAGACACGGGAATTAGTCATCATCCATTGGGATGAGGACTCAAATCCAACCATTGATTATTTCAATAATTCAAAAAATTCAAATAATCCACAACCAATTATATCTTCTCCCAGAAGCCTATAAATTAATGTTCAATCCATCACTTTCAATCATTCACCTTCAAGCTAACAAAGTGCTATCAAATTGTCATTATAAATCAAAACATATCAAAGTAAATCAAAGCTATCTAAATTATTTTGTACCCCAAAATGCTACCCAATTCTCTTTAAATTGGACAGGAGTTGAGCACCCACATTTAGAATTAAAGACCAAATATTTATTTTATCACAATGGATAAGGTGTCGAATAATTCAAGATTGTAAGTATTGTTTATTTATTTTTCTTTCATTCATTATTGCTCTATATTGAAGTTTGGGTTTTAGTTTAGATTATATTTCATTTGTTGATTTCTTAGCTAGCTTGCATTCTAAGTCTAATAATTATACAAATACCATCAAAATGGTCTTTAGTATGGCTACATAGCTTGGATGAAAATTACATCAAATCGATGTGAAAAGTGCCTTCCTAAAAGAAGGTCTACAAAAGGAATTCTACATGACCCAACCATATGGTTTTTCATCAATTGGTCATGTAAAAAAGGTGGGTAGACTCATCAAGTCTGTATATGATCTCAAATAGGCTCCCTCATCCTAGTATATCAAGATTGACGATCCTCTCATATGACATGGATTCTAGAGGAGTCCATATGATCCAAACTGCTAGCTCAAGGAGCAAGTGGGGAGGTTGTGATTTTAATTGTGTATGTTGACAATCTAGATATCACTAAAATCTTAGTAAAGATGATTTATGCAACAAATAAATATCTTAAGTGATAATTCAATATGATAAATCTTGGGCTACTTCACTATTGTCGTGGTTTGGAGGTATGACAAAATGGACATTGCATCTTCATGTCTCAAATGAAGTATGCCAAGACCATGCTTGATAAATTATAGATGATAGACTATAATGTTATTTCAACACACATTAAGATAATACTTTAGATATCATGTTTAGATCCATCACCACTATTAAATGCCACTCTCTATCAAAAGATGTTTGGGAGTGTCGTTTACTTGATCTACACTAGGCCAAATATTAGTTATGTTGCTAGCTATATTTCATTATTCATTTAGCCTAAGGTAAGTCACTAGCAATTATAAAAATATATATTAAGATACATTTGATGCACTATGGAGTATGGACTATACTATAATAATAAATATCAATTCTTCTTGACAAGTTACATGGATGCATATCGTGTAGGTTCAATTAATGATAGGAAATCCACATCTCAATTTATTTTCTTTCTAGGACCTGGCCCTATCTCATAGGGGATCAAGATGCAAAAAATTGTTTCACAATATGCCATTGAGATAGAGCATCATGTAGTAAGAGGAGTTACTTGTGAAGCAATATGACTACATCATATACTTGCAAGACTGATAGTACCACAAACACAGCCTAATATTTTTAATTGTGACAATTAGGGTATTCTAGAACTTGTTTGTAATCTAGTGTTTCATTAGCATATGAAGCACATCAAGGTTAATGTCCATTTCATATGTGAGCATGTTCAACAATACAAATTTCAATGTGTATATGTCTTCACGAAATCATTTGCATGTGAGAAGTTTGGGGCATTTAGAATTATCTCTCTTGTACTCTCAATATTATGATGAATCAAGGGGGAATGTTAGGATAAATAATTGATACATAGTTTAGTTTGTAAGTGGTGTATAGAATAAAACTTATTAGTGTTATTATAGTCATACATATAGTTTTCATATCCTAGATTATAGGTGCTAATCTTAGTTTTTATAATTGTCTAAATAATGCATTTTTCCATTATTGCTTAATTCAATGGAAGTATTTAAATGTGCAATTTTATCTTTGATTAGAGTGACCCAATGTGTCTTGTCATCAAATTGTAGCATAACCCTTTTTCTCGACAGGTCTGCATCTCAACCTCAGTTAGGAATTTGACTGGTATTGTTCTATTGTTTGGGAGTGTTACTACTCATGTTGTTTTTTAATTCTTTAAAGTGAGTGATTTGGAAGATCAAAGTTGAGTTATGAACTTGTCTAATGCCAACCTAGCTAATGCAATAGTTGTTATTATTGTGGTTTGAATAGTTTGACCTTGACTAAAATATCTTATTTTAAGCCGCTTATGAAATAAATTTACAATAATTCTTCTATCAACCCTTTTTTACCATTTGTACCATTGAGCAGGTTCCTTTTGTGGGTTGAAAGAGGCTATAGTTATCATGTCTTTGTATGGGGTGTTGTGCAAATGGAAATACCAATCTACTTTGTACAACCATTTTATGGAAAATTTACCATAAATTTTAGGAAAATATAATTTGGGGTTATGTAGTGTTTTCCCTAAATTGATGTTATGTGTAGAATTGTTATCCAAACTAGTTCATGAATCATGGTTACTTAGGTCTATGATAGTGTTTAATATTTGTGATTGGTGGGCATTGATGCCATTTATTTAGGTTTGGATTTCCTTCTTTATAGAATGTATCTCTATTATAATTTGCTTCATTTCCTTTTATAAAGTCACTACCATCATATAAGGGTCCCTAATGTCTTCTAGAAAGTTTACTGGAGTTATATATCAAAAGAATCATCTTGATGTAATAATATTAATAGACAACTTGAATTTAATATCAACAAAAGATCAAAATATGATTGAAACCCAATAAAATATATGAACAAATGATAAGCCACTTTGAGGGGGCAGCCTTTAAAACCTCAAAATAATAACACAATTCATAATATGATAATAAACTACTAACCACTACCTCCTATATATACCCTAACTAAGTTATGGAAATAACCTAGGTCGACCCTACCATCAATATATATATACCCTAACTAAGTTATGGAAATAACCTAGGTCGACCTTACCATCAATATTAATTTAAAGAGATGATTATATGACTAAATTAAAGGTTATTCTACCCACATTTTAGCCACACTTATCCCAATTCATATTATAGGCTATCGACATAACATGCCTTCACTTTAAATAGACATTGTCCTCAATTTCAATGATCATTGGATAGTAGTATGAATTTTTTATCCTCCCATGTCATGTAGTCCCTCAATAAGCTCTTTCACTTGATAAGAGACTCGATGATGTCCCTCATTTGCATCCTCTTGAATTGAATTGAGGTGATACCTTGTGGTTACAATATGATTCTTCCTTCTTCATTAATCTTTTGTAACTTTTTTGGAATGGCAATCTTCAACCAAAATCAACAACATGAATTACTAGGTGTATTTTTATTAATTGAGGTAGCTCCTATTGAGTGTGTACCTTGATTTCTCAAATTTATGGTTGTAACTTAAATGAATTTGTCATAGATGGTGACTAATAATTAGTAAATGCCATAAATGAAACCTTTTTGGAATAAGTGTCTCTTTTAGGCAGCTTCTTTGTTGCCATATCCTCAACAAAAATTGAATAGATTTCCACCCTTTTCTAAAAATCTGGTGGTATTTGTGCATTAGACTATTTTATACCATTAAAAATAATTGTGGTATAGAACCCACTAATACCTTTTTGATAATATATTACATTTGATGAGAACTTACCATTTATGATGACTTTGTGTGCACCCCTCTCAACCTAAACTTCTTGCCTTGTGAATGAAAATGCATAAACATTTCATAGAATTTCACCTTGATCATGCCCAAGGTTGTGAACCATTGGACTCTCAATACAATATCAATTACTCTCATAGGCATGGAAAACATAGGACTTTACAATATGTAGTCCCCCATTGTGAGTTTAAGGCTATGGTATTTTCCTAAATAATTAGTAGTAACCCCATCTGCAACCATGACCTAAAATTCTAGTTCTAGATAAACAAAACAATTCAATTGTGAAGCCAATTTATTAGTGATGAAATTGTGAGTACTTCCTAAGTCAATCAATTTAGTTACATTTTTTTAATAAGCCTAATACCTTGAGAAGTTATGGGTTACTAACACCTGATTCAATAACATCTACAACTTTTTCTTCATTCTCTTCTTCATTGATGCCCTCAATTTTGAATGCTTTATTTTATGCACATTTATATCCTCAATTATATTTGTTGTCACAATTAAAACATATCCCTTTTGTTCTTTTTTTAATTTATTGGGGTGTTAATCATGTTTGTTGAATAAATGATGGTGCTGACCTACTATTATCTTTATTGTTAATGAATGCATGTTTATTGGTAGCCAATAATTTTTCATCTACCCTACATGTAATTATAATAGAATAAAAAATAATAATTAAATTAAACATTTGTATCTCATGATGAATGTGGTCCTTGAGAATGCCAATAAATAGGTCGTTCAAGTTCACATTTGTAATTATCTCCATGCACAGAGATAGGTTATGGAATTGATGAATATAATCCCTGAATGAAGTTGTTTGCCATAGGTGTGCCAAATGGGTGAAGTAATTCTCTGTCACATTACTTCTATAATGTATTTACATGTCCTCTATAAAAACTTACTAGTGACATTGATACCATTATATTAGTGTATTTAATTGCTCATACATTATTGTATGGTTTCAAGATGCCCCTGTATTATTTATTTTTAATTCATGGGTAGGCACTTATTGGTGCATACTTATCCATAACCTACTATTTGGGAAGATTATCAATTAAGTAAATACTTTATTTACTTCTACTAATAATAGTTTTGTCTTATTCTTTTTGTAAGTACTCTCTAAAACCCTAACCCTAGCCTTTTCTATTATCTATTTAAAAACATATAGGGCTAGTGGGTGAGGTATATTGTGAGTTAGAGTTATTGTTACATCAGAATAGGACTAGTTTCCTTTGTCAAAAGAGGTATTTATACTACTTAGATGAATTTGTGTTACTTTATTTCTAAGTTTTTTTAGATTTATTATGCAGGTATTGTGGGTGTTTGGCTTATGGTAACTAACATGATTCTAGACCCTATCCATTAAGTTAATATGGCTTCAAATCTATATAAGCTTCACCTTATTCTGCATGTAGGTTTAAAGATTGGATACATTGTTTTTCATTTTTTTTTGTACATTCAACATTATTTTTAGTTTTTTATTTTGTAACTTTTTGTTTTCATTTTAGGTTTCAAGCATAGATTTAGTGACTTACTACAAATAATTGATAGAGGTATTTATACTACTTAGATGAATTTGTGTTACTTTATTTCTAAGTTTTTTTAGATTTATTATGCAGGTATTGTGGGTGTTTGGCTTATGGTAACTAACATGATTCTAGACCCTATCCATTAATTTAATATGGCTTCAAAGCTATATAAGCTTCTCCTTATTCTGCATGTAGGTTTAAAGATTGGATACATTGTTTTTCTTTTTTTTTTTTGTACATTCAACATTATTTTTAGCTTTTTATTTTGTAACTTTTTGTTTTCATTTTAGGTTTCAAGCATAGATTAGTGACTTACTACAAATAATTGATATTATACTCTCACCTCACCCTTATGAGATTTTTATTTGATTATAAATAGGTGAACATATTGGGGTACTAAGGGTTAAAGTAATTTTATTTCATATAAATCCCTTAGGTTAGAGTTGTGTTTTGGGTGTTGTAAAACTCACAGGAGATGTTGTTTTGGGAAAAGCAGTAATCAATTTTACCTAATCCTTGGTACAAGGAATGCTAACATGATACTCAATCCATTATACAACAATGTATTTGGATTTTAGCTTCCACGTATCTCACTATATAAAAGAATTTCCTAGGATTTTTATTTTTCCAACAGGAAGGCTCATGGTTGTTTGACTATGGGGTGCACTAGTAAGTGGTTAGCCTAATAAGTTACTCTATATGTACCTCTGAGACAAGACAATGCAACTATGGGATGGTGGAAACCTCTGTAGTTAGTTCCCCTTTGAAATGTTTACTATTTATGATTTTGGATACATATATTAGTGATCCTACATATCAAACACACCTCAGTCTAGTATTTCCGAAAACAATTATGGTTACACTTGGTATTTCTACACTGTTGTAATAATTTTTTTTCAACTTCACTTGTAGTATTCTTAGTCTAAATTGAGTTTCAATATCTATTTTTGGGGTTATATTTTTTCATAAAATAATAGTGAAAGGGCAAAGTAGAGGGTGTTTTTTAAATAGAAAAGGGTTTCTCATTAAAAATTTGATCTATGTGGGACGGCCATAAACTAGCATTTTTGTGTGAATAAAAAAATTATAATTATTTTTGTAGGCCATAGGGAAAATGCACCATTTTTTTTAATTGATGAATATAATCCTTAATTGGTCTTGTTTGTTGAAGTTATGCCAATTAGGTAAATTAATTATCTCTCACAGTATGTTTATAGTGCATTTGTAACTTCTTAGTAAAAATTGACCAAGTGACACTTAGACCCTTCTTATTTTGAGCCTAAATTCATCAATACCAAATGAATTTATTAAGTTCCAAATATAAATATGCCATTACCACCTTGTGTCCTCACGAGGTCTGATTTACATCAAAAAAATCACCATTTGATTGATCTACGTGACTAGATCCTTCCCATCAATCTTATGAATTCCCACTTTTGGCATCATGTTTCACAACTATGATGTACTTGATTTGGATTGGGATAATTTTAAAATCTAGTCCAATTAGGTTGTGCGTTAATGATTTATTTTACTAATTATTTTATGATTCCATCATGATATTATCCAATTTTGTAGTAATGTTCATCATATTTCCTTTGATTGTGCTCATACCAGACTGTATGTTTTTCACATTGTACTAAAGCTAACTTAATTTGTGATATGTAAAAAAAAATGAAATAAAGGATCCATGAATTCTTGGTTCTAACCCCATCTCCTCTTTATTAATATTTTTTCTTAGAGTTTTGGAACCCTTGCCTCAACCCCTAATGTGTGGTCTTGCCATACAATGTCTTGACAATGTAAAATTGATTTTCACCTTTGACCAATCTTTCACCAAATAATTTCAAATTTAGATTGGCCTCAAATCTAAAATTATAAATAAAATACCCCTACTAGGTTCTTTCTATCTTTCTGAAAATCTAAATAAAGTAGAAAAAATCCTAAAATTGTAGCTTATAAACTGAATTTAGGAAAACCCCTAAAATCATAATAACTCATTAAAAATGATCATAAAACCCTAAAACATTTTTTGTAATGTTCTGTATGATTCTAAAATTTTGATAAAAACATTTTAGAATGATTTTTAATGGTTTGTAAAATATAGATAAATCTTCAAAATTTTGGTTTCTACCAGAGTTTTGCCCAAATCAAAGCTCTGATACGACTTGTAATGAAATTATTATACAACTTGAATAGAAGCATAATATATGAATAAAAGGTGAGTTGTATTGAGGGAGGACCTATAAAACCTTACAATAAGAACATAAATCTTAATATTATGATGAAATATCAACCACTACCTCCATATATACCCTAACTATGTTATAGAAACATCTTAGGCTGACCCTACAACCAATATTAATCTAAAGAGGTGATCGTATAACTTAATTAAAGGTGATGCTATCCACAAGTCATCCACACATATATCAAAATACACACTATATAATAAGGGTGTGGTACTAGACAACAAAATTTTAATGGTATATGCACACCAAATATGAAAAAAAAAAATCCAAGATTTTTTACTGACTAGCTACCTTATATGTTGAATTTTGCTCAATGTTTTTGTATCCTATACCATTTCCAAGATAATTGCTCTGAAATATTCTAAACCTTTTGTCATTAGTTATAACTATTTTTTCTGAAGGATTTTGTTGTTCAACCTTTTTGTCCTTGGCCATAATATTTAAAAAAAAAAATTGGTGATGGTATCCTCCATCTCCAAAAATGTCAGTATTATCATAGTGAAGGTTACTAGAAGGCGTGTTTAGTTTATGAGCTCATAATTATACTTATCTAGTTTGTAAATAGTGTTGACCCAATATATGAGATCTCTTTTTATAAAGAATTAAATTGTATCATAGCTCACTTTGCCATTTTTGAGTTATAGTGCAAGCAACTTCATAGGGCTAGCTACTTACTGATGTACCACATATTACAAATGGTTGAAGGCTCTTCAGGGCTAGTTTTTGGAAAAAAAACTATGTGGTCTTCCTATTTACTCGAGCATACGTGGAAGCTCAATGTCATATATAGATGATTTTTAGGGGCCTATGATGATGTGTCAAATTCCACCTCACTTTAAACACAACTTTTATGTTCTTAACAACAAATGGTAGTGATTGTGAGGATATTTGGAAACCACCAATAGGGTTTCTACCTTTAAAAAATAAAAAATTAACTACTTGGAGTGGAAAAAATATTGACAAATTAAGGAGGAAAATTTAGTGTTGTCGATTTTGTTACCATTTTTTTATCACAAATATGCTGATTGGGTAAGATAAGACCATATAGTGGACAATCACACTAATCCCTAAACTAACATGCTTCTCAAAAGAGTTATGATTTAGGTGATATGATCTTTCACGCAAATGAATAAATCCAACAACAGAAAGATATATAATATGTACTTAAATTGAAATAAAGAAAGCAATTTAATATTTAAGTCATGTAATCACATTGCAAAATATAGTGGGCATATTTGAGGGGGAAACCTCATTTGAGTAATGCTAAATATGAAATATTCAATGGATACCTTTACATAATCTATATTTAAACTCGCATATTTAAAAAAAAATTACTATTACATATATAGTGTGATAAATACAATTAGCTAATGGGACAACTCATAAAACACATCATCCAAACTTATATTAATAATGCCTAATACAAAAGAAAAGAGTCAAGATGAAGGGTTCCTAATAGTTAGTCATGAAGACATTAAACAATCAAATGATGTTTTTTAGATAAATGTCAATGTTAATGAAAAAAACTCATTTTTATTTAGGGTGGTAGTGGATGAATATAAATGATAAATTAGGGTTTTGGAGAGTAAATTACCTCACTGATAGGTGCAAATGGTCCTCATCATTGGTGTAAACAGGTAGTAACAAATAAAAAATCATATGGGATGTTCATCCCCCTTTATTTTTTGAATTTATTGAAATATCCAATGAAACATTTGATGGAATATCCATCATAGATTATGTCATACTTTCTATCAGATGCCTTTCAGGGTTTTGCTAGATGATATAGACATGATAGAGTGTCGAAGATGAAAAAATAACTGGTTCAAATTGTTGGGAATATCCAATAGAATTTGGGGTTGATATGTGGTAGTGAGAGTAAGATGAAATATTTAAGGGAAATATTATTTACTACTAGACACTTAATACTTAGTTTTTTCAAATGGATGGCGCGTGTGAGCGCTCACATAAGCCTAGATGAGGAGAGTCAAAGGAAAAGAGTGCCTACTACCTATATGGCTTGATTTTCTAGGATATTAATTACACAATTACTATCTCAGTATAAATGAGACCAATAAATCAAGTCCATGTGTAGTGTCAAAGATCTTCATTCAGGATAGAGATAAGTGAGTTGCATTGATAATTAATTTTAGCATAAATTTGATGACAACTTGAGAGTCACCCTATATAACAAGCCACTAATTCCCAAGGAGAGTGCTAGTTTAAGGCCTTACACTAAAGTTAGTCTTTGCTCTGTTGTTAGTGTTTATGTTTAAGTTAAGGAAGAAAGCATGAATGCAAGAACATAGTTAGCACCTTAGAATGCCCCTTGTGCTTGTTGGGCTATGATTCTCACATGAAATGCCATCAAAATTGAGCTTGATAATACCAATCTCAAGGGATGCCCAACAATCCCTACCTCTTTTAGTATCTCTATTGAATTTGACAATACCAAACTCAATGACCACCCAATAAATCGCATCTCTTTTATTAACTCTACTACCTTCCCATTACCAATGGATTTAATCTCTTTGTAGGACTCCACATAATGATTGTTTGGCCATTTAATTTATATATTATTCATACTCATTGTAATTATTAAATCCCCTCCAGATCCATCCGTATATATCTTATATAGTATATACATAAGGTTTCACCATTAGGATAGCTTAATTTGTAAGTTTAAAAAATAATAAATAAAAATATATATTTAAAAATATTTACTCCGCGAAGAAGAGAAAATATTGAATATAAAAATTACCTATACCAAGAGGTTATTTTTAAGGCACTATTGGTACCAAAAGCTTTGTAGAATGGGTAAGAGGTTAGAAGGTGAAAAACTCGAAGCAGTGGGTTATACTCACCATCACCCCTACTAACATCATTAACAATTTTGTGATCAAGCCTTATAGACTTTCTCTTGCTTGAGGTTGTTATCTTGTATTACTTTGCAAGTCTTTTATTATTTCTGTTTACAAAGAAAGTAGCATATCTTGCGTAAGTTGAGGATTTCATTCCAATATGATACTCTATGTCTAATATTTGATGCATTTTACTAATTATTTGACATGTATAACAATTGTGAGTAAGAAGTGGTTTATAAGGCACTACTTGTATCAGAAGCTTTGCCAAGGAAGGGTGAAAAGCTCGAAGTTGCAAGTTATACTCATTGTGACTCCTCCATATTAACACCACTAGGGGTTTCATGGTCATGCAAGTTTATTGTTGAATATAAACAAAGTGACATATCTCGCATAAGTTGAGAGATTGTTATCTTGTGATGCTTTGCAAATCTTTCAAATTACCATTGATTACAAACAATGTTACATGTGTCCCATGTAAGTTGATAATTCATTTTGTTATACTATTATACTCTCTATGAGGTTTAGTATTTCAATTTAACCATGGTCATCAAAGTTAAAGTTTGAATTTCAATTTAATCATAACTGACAATTTAAAATTTGTTGACGACCAACCTTTTTAAGTAATTATAAATTGGAATATTTCTTTTCATACACATTTTTATATTGCTAGTCCTCCTCATAAAAGTTAAGAAAAAATAATTATATTGAAAAAACATCCTCGTGGAAAATGTTGCGTGCAACTTTTATTACTCAAGCATTAAGATATTTGATTGAACTACTTTTTTTTTGGAAATTGTATGTGTACTTTTTAAAACAAGGGTCGAGTAATGGCTAGTCAGTGTCTTTATATTGAGAATTGTTTGTGCTTGAGTTTGTATGTAAATTTGCAAATAATTATATTTAGATTAATTGAGTGGGGGAGAGTTGATATGGGTTAAGATAGAATGCATAACTATCCGTAATAACTAAGTTGATGGAGTTAATAAGAGTTTGTTCAAAGAAAATGTACGATGCAATATACATGCAAAAAATAATTTGGAATGAAGATATATCTGTATTATATTAGAATTAAACAGTAAGAAGTTCTTCTTAATAAAATAGATAAATATTTTTATTAGTTCCAAACACAATTTTATTTAATGCACTGATAATAGTTGATCCAACCTGTTTGAAACAAAATGATGACGCTTATTTATTCAACATTACTCTTTAAATGTCAATATAATATTTAATGAAAATAAAAACACATTAAATATAATTCATATATTATCATTTTTCAGGGTTTTTGATATGATAAGTCTGGCTAAAAATATGTCATTGAGTTTGATCAACGGATTACTAGATTTAGTAAATTTGTGTCAGAAATATTTAATTTATCTATTTTGTGAAGAAATGTTTTGGTGTCATTAACGGAAAAGTTTTTGAGTAGGAGAAAGAGTGTGAATGCCCCGTATTTTTTGAAAGTTGATAAAAATTTGCTCCTCAGTCTTCGTCGCCATTACTGAAGACTGGAGACAACCTGGACTTGTAGCTTGAGTTTGATCCTAGGGATTACATTCTTATCCATCACGTCATCACAGATCTCCAAAGTTAAATAATGTAAGCATGATCCAATGCTTCCATTCGCAGTTGGTATTGAACAGACGCTGATAGTCTGAACATTGTAATTATTTGTCACCCATTAAATGAATTCATTTACAGTTGTATTATAGTTAAACGAATATTCTTAAATAATGCATATAGAATATTTTAATATTTATATCACATCACATGTATTTTAAGAATTTTGATTGGTCGAACAATAATTGAAAATTAATTCTTATAGTTCTACCTTAGAGGGACTAATACCATAAAATTAAATATTCTCATTTGAATAAGCAATTTCTCCAAAAGTGCAAGTTACGTTAGAAGGTATGTAATTTTATGTTTTCATAAAATAGAGTTTTATAAAGCAAAAGGGTGTAAATCCGCAGTGACGCCTCACTCAAAATCCATAGTCGCTGACCCTATCTAGGATTCACTTTAATAATAGTTTGAAAACATATTTTTTCCTAACTAATGTTATCTTAAATTTTATGTTTTTTTTCTAAGAGATAAATAAGATGCTTACAAAGATAGGCTCCAATTACCACCGCCTTTTCTTCCAAGGATCCAAGTATGGTGTTTCCATAGTTGTTAATCATGGTGTAATATCTCCACAGGTTAACATATTAGCAACATGGATGAATGAAATATATAAGATAGACTCTGGGACCTCAATGTCTTGTCCATATGTCAGTGGTATTGTTGTTAAGCACATGCTTATACTGAGAGGGGAGGGGGAGACGGGGGGTGAATCAGTATAATCTTATCTTTTACTTAATTAAACTTAATATCCACAATCAAAGAATTCACATAAAAATGACATAGATTGACATCATATTTACGTGGAAACCCTTTCAAGGAAAAACCACAAATGAATAGCTGCTTGGAACTACCATCTAAATCCAATCGTATAATAATATTTTTACAAAATTTATAGGCACCATCTTACTGGAGACACCAATCTCCAATTGATAAGGAATTTGACCTACGGGAGACACCAATCCCCACTGCTAAGCACTTTGCAGGCATCACCTACTGGAGGCATCAATCCCTACTGCTAAGCATTTTTCAAGCATCACCTACTGGAGACACCAATCCCCACTGCTAAGCACCAACTTAGCAAGAGACACCCATCTCTTTAATCTGAGGCACTGACCTCCACTGAAATAATCTTCCACTGTACTATTATTACTTCATCAATGAATGATAGAAAATTCAATCTCTTCTTATTCTCCACAAAAAATTATTTATGCTCGAATGATATAAATATTTAATTCCATTCTTCAAATTTGCATGTGTTTGTATGATATGTCTTTTCATTCTCCATACACTTACTTTCTTCTCGTCTTCACATATCTCACACTTCCACTTCCATATCTTTCTCAACCTTCTATTTGCCTTATATAGCCTTCAAAGGCTCTTCACAACGGAGGCATCCCATCTAAGAGGCACCCCTTCACCAAAAGATGTGTCCATTGACATTTTAATTGACATTTCCGTCGACATTTCGATATTTTCATTGACAATTATGTATATTTATGTTGACAATTCCATCGACTTCCATTAAATTAATTATAATTCCTTTGACATCAATGAAAATATTCTAACAATCTCCCCCCTTTATCATTGATGACAAATCTGTAGAGAAATAGTACATGAACATGCCCTTGTTATAGTTCTCCTTTTCCCCCCCTTTCTTTAATTCTCCCCCTTTGACATCAATGGCAAATAGATGTTCATTATACTTCCATTCACAAATAAATAATGGGAAAGATCCATGTTATCTTCTTCAACATCACCACAACTAAATGATTGTCTTTCTACTCTTCCTTATCCTTTTGCATAAAGTCTTCTTCTTTTCTCAATTAATCTCCTTGAATTTGATCAAATATGGGCTTTTTCACATCATCTACATCCATCTGGATTATCTCTAGGTGCTCAAGTGGTAACTCCTCTTTTTCACTTCCCTTTCTATCTGCATATCATGCTCCATATGCTCATTAGCATTCCTAGCTTGATCACTTGTTGGATCTGAGCTACCTTTTACAATCTGTAATTAACGTTGGCCCATGTCTATTGTAAGATGTTTTGCACCTAGAATGATTTCATTATGTTATGTTCCTGCTTCTCTGACTTTTTTCTAATAGCAGTACCATCACTTGCATCATCACTCTCACAAAGAATATTCATTACGTGATCTTTCTCTTTGTCTTCTAAATGCATATCACCAAAGAATTTATGGAGCTGAAAGATAATGTAATGATTAGCTCCCCTTGAATTCGTGATTCTTATGAGTTTAGTGATACCTCTTGTGCACGAAATGCAGTTTACATAAGCATAGGTCTCTCCTTATTTTCTTGATCTTGCTTCTTTTTCCATACTTTTGAAGTTTCTTCCTTTTGTTTACTCATGGCTTCCACTTTCTTATTCTACCTAGGAGGTTTCATAAAACCACTTCTACAGAAGTGTGTTGTATGTCCAAAGTTGTTGCACTTATAATATCTGACATTGTAATCTAATAATAGAGCAAATGGATTGTATTTTCTATTTAAAAACCCATAATAATTTTTGTTATTGTTCCATACAAAATAATTTATTGTCTGTTCCCTGCAATCTCTTGCTTTATGACCAAAATAATTACATAAATAGCAATAACCATAAAAGGAACTCTGGAACCTAGTCATATGTGCCTACCTTGGAGAAAAATACTTTCTAAATTTTTCCTTAGTATCTTTTGGAGGAGTTCTTATTTTAGGTGGGACTTGATTCTCTTTCTTCTTGTTGATAGGAATTTTGAGAACATCTACATAACTTTTTGTCTTTTCCTCATTTGCCTTTTTTTGTGGTTCTTTGTGATCTTCTTTGTTGGCCATCTGATTTTCTTTATATCCAAGACTAGTCTTTACAAACAGTGACCTCTTCCCATTTTTGATATCATCTAAGATCTCAATATTCTTCTCAAATTTGAGGCTTTTGTTCAACTTAGTGATTGTTTTCTCTATTTCCTTCCTCAAGGAAACAATTTTGGACTCTTGCCCTCACAATTTTGTTCTTTTGTCTTCAATAGGATTCTCACCTCTTCTTCTATCCTTTTCACCACCTCTAGTTGAATCTTTAGGCTAATGATAATATTTTCTAATTCCTCAAGGCTTTGTGATCATTTATCTCTTGAATCACAATCCTCCTTTTCATATTTCTCAAGTTGCAACTTTTGTTTCAAATTCTTTTTCTTAAGCTTCTTTATCATGCCTAAGGCACAAATGAGTTATCCTTCAAGATCCACTTCTCCTTCATATTCATCATATTCTTCTTCTAAATCCATCTCTTAATTTGATTTACTCACAAGGTTGTCTTCATCTACCATGACATCATTTCTAGTTTCTATTCCCATGTGCACTCCCAAAATCTAGCTTCAAGCAGTTAAACTGTTCTTGAAGGGATCGGCTCTGATAATTATTAAGCACACGCTTATACTAAGAGGGGGGTGGATTAGTATAATATTATCTTTTAATTAATAAAATTTAATATCTACAATCAAATCATTCACATAAAAATGACACAGATTGACATTAGATTTACTTGGAAACCCTTTCATGGAATTTAACCATAAATGAATAGTTACTTAGAACTACCGTCCAAATCCATCCGTATAATAATAATATTTTTACAAAATTTGTAGGCACTAGCCTACTGGAGACACCAATATCCTGTTACTAAGCAATTTTTAGGCATCGACCTACTAACGACACTAATCCCCATTGCTAAGTACTTTGTAGGCACCAACCTACTAGAGACACCAATCCACACTGCTAAGCACCAATTTAGCAAGAGACACCCATTTATTTGATCTGAGGCACTGACCTCCACTGAAGTAATATTCTAGCATACTATTATTGCTTCATCAAATAATGATGGCAAATTCAATCTTCTCTTCTTATTCTCCACAAAAATTTGCTTATGCTCAAATGATATAAATAATTAATTCCATGATTCAAATCTGCATGTGTTTATATGATATGTCTTTTTATTCTTCATACACTTGTTTCCTTCTCTTCTGCACATATCTCACACTTCCACTTCCATATCTTTCTCAACATTCTATCTACCTTATATAGCCTTTTAAGGCTCTTCACAAAGGAGGCATCTCATCCAAGTGGCACCTCTTCACCAAAAGATGTGTCCATTGACTTTTCCATTGACATTTAGACATTTCCATTGATAATTCTTTCGACATTTCAACATTTCCATTGACAATTCTATGGACATTTATGTTGACAATTCCATTGATATTTTTGTCAATAATTCCATTGAATTCCATTACATTAATTATAATTCCTTTGACATCAATGATAATATTCAAACAATCATAGCTCTGATTCAAGATGCACATTGAATGTGGAGTGTTTCACTATGTTTGTGTTATTTTTTTTCTTTTTAAAAAACAAGTAAAATTTTAAAGAAAGGATAAGGTTTAGATGAACATGGATTTAGTTGCATGCTCTGTGATCTGGCTGATGTGAAAAAATCCTCTTTGGCTTGGAAGGAATGACCTGCAAATAAGAATGAAGCTAGAAATAGATTGATTAATAGGATAGGAGGGTGGATTGCTTAGCATGTGTTAGATCCAAGAAGTACAAGACTTCACTAGAAGGCTCTCAATCCACTCATTAAACAAGTTAAGTTCTGAAAAATGATAAGAGTTGCTTGCATAAAGTAATAGAAAGTACTCAATCATAATGAAATAAATGATTTTCAAGATAAAATGAGTGATTTTATCAAAATAGAATTAACTTATTCAAAACTAATGCTAAAATGCTAAAACTTGATTTGGAAAACTATTTAGGACTCTGTGTTGTGATAGAAGTCAAAAAACTAGATTTTGGGGGAGGGTTGATGGGTGGATTTAGCTTGCTATTTTTTGGAAAAAGAATTACATAGAGATCAATGTCGGTCACTATGCAACCAATACCGATTAAGGGTAACCAATGCCAGTTACGGGATGATGGATACCGGTTAGAGGGTAACTAAAGTTGGTCGTTGTGGGTTTGTCACAATTCTAGTTTTGGGTAGAATGGACTTTGGTCTAGTTGTAGAAGGGATTTTATGGGTTATTTTGGGTTTGATGGATTTTCACATAGATAGAATGGAATCTAAGAGGTATCAAACTCAGGGATTTGACACTCTAATGATTGGGAATATTTAGTGGGTATTTGGTGGAAGAGGGGTGTATAGAGTTGTAGAAGTCCAACACAAGAGAGGCTATGGGGAAAGATTGGAAGTGGGTGCAAGCACTAAACTATTGGAAACTAAATGTTGAACTAAAAACAAGAACAAGATACTTAGCTTGAGTAGTTGCTAACTTGAAAAAGTCCTGAAGTTGAGCATGAGCCACTTGGGAGCCTAAAACAAAATGGACGGAGTGATGGTACTTGAGTCCTCGATATTGAGGTACGAAAGCACTTTTTTGATCTTTCAGCTAGTTATTTGGTTCACCAAGAAGCTCAAATTCACACGAGAGTTTTGATTCTTACTCAAAATTTTCGACCTCCTGAACAAGGGTCTTAGGGTTACAATAAGTAACTGATGTGGATCCTAGTTAACTGATGTCAGTTGAGTGGTGACCAACATCAATCAAGGGATAAATAGTCTAAGTTACCAAAAATAGCCATTTCCACTTAAGATTGGTCATTAAGACCATTTTAAGTGGTCTGAGCTAATTTAAGGTTGCATGAGCATGCGAGAAGAAGTGGTCTAGAAGGTTAGGGCATTAAATGCCAAGGTAGGAAATATTCTTAAGGCTAGGTATCCCTAAGTTAGCCATGGGTTTGGTTAGGGTGAGGTGTAAATAAGATCATTTAACTTAATTAACTAATTAATTTATATAAATGGGATAAATGGGTGTTTTTAAGGGGTTTTTAATAGATATTCTAACCCAAGGGGGCCAAGGGGGTACTTTAGATAACTAGAATAATGTGGTACAGTTTTATAGTGTCTATATTTTGCCCATTTTTATTACATAGGCTGCATCAACAAGATGCAAGACAAAATGAATGATGGAGTGAAAATTTGGATGCCCCAAGTATGGAAAGAGGTGTTCCCCCTCAAACTGGAAAGCAATGAAGTGAAAATGAAGTTGGGTTTGGGTTTGATAAGTGGATAAGCGAGTGATAAAATGGTTTGTGTGGTTAGGCATGGAAGCACAAAAGGGTGCACAAAATGCAATCAAGTGCAATGTTATAAATTAAGAGTATACGAGGCTACTATGGTTAAATGAATTAGAAAATAAGGTGTCACATTGGAGGACATGTGATAAGTGAACCAAGCCATACATTAGGCATAACTGATATGGGTGCACTTATAAATGCAAGTATTTGTGCTAAGGTATTCGTGTTTGTAGAGAGCCAAAAGCAGGGTGATCTTGAGAAGACAAAATAGGTGGTAGGTGTCAGAACCACAAGTGGGTGTGTTTCAAAGCACTAAGATGGTAATGAATAAAATGCATGCATGTACATAACATTATGGATCATGGTAAGGTATTGTAAGTGGGCAATGAGAGGCAAAGTGTGCTAGTGGAATGTGTAAAAGGATCTCTCAAGGTGGAGAGGGGTCCAAATGTATGGGGGATTTAGGGGTTTAAACCTTAATCTTCGTGATTGATACTGGTTGGGAGAGAGTGGGATCGACTGATGTTGATCATCCCAACCCTAGGGGTGGCTAACATCAGTCACCAACCAAACCCTAAAAAATGAGTCAGCAACCAAAAAGGTCAAAAGTATTTGTTTTTGTTATTTTTATTGCCTTTTATTTGTAGTGAAAGCAAATTATGTGAAAAAGAGTGTGTTCTAAATGATTGATTGCAAGAGTTGAGTGGATCATAAACAAGTGGTAGTGGGAAATTATTAGAGGGAGCACCATGTTGGGGATCAATCAACAAAATTGATTACTATATGAAAGCAAATATATGCGAAAATAAGCCAGATAGATAAGTAACTAGAATCAAAAATAACAAAGAACAAGAGATACAAGAAACCACCCTGAAAACTTGTATTCAACTCTTTACAGAAGGAATTACAATTGAAGAAACTTCTTTTCTTCCACACCTCTCTCAGATGTACAGATCTCTTCTTAGATCTCTTTCCCTCAAGAGTCCTCTCTCTCAATTACAATCAACTCCACACTCTGGATTGATTCACATATACAATCTGTATTCTACTTCTACAGTAGTGTCTCTTACTCTATAGTATTGTCCAATGAACTATGAAGATCTATCTCTATTATATAACTATAGAGATTCATGAGCATGCACTTATAACCAATAGATGCACCTCCTAAACAACGGCTCTAAAATAGTTCTACTCAAAATAGAAACGCGGACTTACAACCAACAGTTCTCCTTAACATGCAAACATTCTGTTCTCGCACAAAAAGTCACTCTCCGGACATACACAGGTGACCGATGTCGGTCCCTATCAGTCCGCCTGTGATCGACGTCGGTCCCTGTCAGTCCGCCTGTGACCGACGTCGATCGACCTGCTACCGATGCCGACAACTTTTGGTCTACTAGTGACTGTCGACAGCGACTGTGGTTCTAGCAAGTTCTGAACTTGGCTCATGGGTGAATCTTTTAGCTCCATACCCTAACAATCTCCCACTTGGAGATAAAAAGCTGCACCAGTACCTGTACAACAACATCTTCTAGCTCCTCCATCTTCAACTCAATCATGAAGACCAATGAAAGTTGAATGAAGATTCAACTTCTCCTTTGTAACTGGCTTGGTTAACATATCCGCAGGATTCTTATCTGTATGGATCTTCTCCAGCTTCAACTCACCATCCTCCAATACTTGTATAATGAAGTGGTACCTAAGCTCTATATGCTTTGTTCTTGAATGAAAGGCTGAATTCTTAGCCAAATGAATTGCACTCTGACTATCACTAGATAGTCTACAACTCTCTTGCTCCTTTCCAAGCTCTTCCATGAACTGTGTCATCCATATCATCTTTTTACTAGCCTCTGTGACTGCAATGTATTATGCTTCTATAGTTGACAAGGCAACAACCTTCTGCAACTTTGATATCCAGCTAACCGCCGTTCCACCAACAGTGAAAACATACCCTGTGGTGCTTCTTCTGCCATCCAAATCACCTGCCATATCTGAATCTACATAACCATGTAGTGAAGTATTTGAACCGCCATAGCACAAGTGCCTACTGCTAGTTCCTTTCAGATATCTAAGGATCCACTGAACTGCTTTCCAGTGTTCCTTTCCTGGATTGGCCATATACTTACTTACAACTCCCACTGCTTGGGCAATATCAGGCCTAGTACAAACCATTGCATACATTAAACTTCCTACTGCGGAAGCATATGGAACTTTTCTCATTTACTCTACCTCATCATGTGAATTAGGACACTGTTCTTTACTTAAATTGAAATGTCCAGCCATAGATGTGCTTACCGATTTTGCATCCTGCATATTGAACCATTTCAACACCTTGTTCACATAATCCTCTTGAGACAATATCAACCTGTGATTTTTCCTGTCTCTCTTAATATTCATGCCAAGGATTTTCTTTGCTGCTCCCAAATCCTTCATGGCAAACATGTGAGCTAATTTCACCTTAAGCTCAGAGACATCCTGCATGTGTGATCCTGCAACCAACATATCATCTACATACAATAATAGAATAATATATCTACCCTTATCCAATCTCTTAAAATACACACAATGGTCAGATTGACATCTACTGTAGCCATGCCCAGTCATAAACCTATCAAATCTCAGATACCATTGCCTTGGAGCTTACTTGAGGCCATACAAGCTTTTCTTCAATCTACACACTAGCTTCTCCTTACCTTTGACCTCATATCCTTCCGGCTGATCCATATATATTTCTTCATCCAAATCTCCATGAAGAAACGATGTCTTAACATCAAGCTGCTCAAGATGCAAATCCTCAATAGCAAATAAAGATAGTACAGTCTGTATAGAAGTCATTTTAACAACAGGAGAGAAAATCTCACCAAAGTCAATACCTAGTTTCTGTGCAAATTCTTTCACTACTAACCTGGCCTTATATCTCATCTATCCATTCTCACCTTCTTTCAATCTGTAGATCCATCTGTTCTTCAGTGTCTTCTTTCCTACTCACAACTCAACCAAATCCCATGTTTGGTTCTCTCTCAAGGAATCAATTTCCTCATTCATGCCTAGCTTCCACTGAACGTTGGATTCCACATGTATTGCTTCATCAAAACTCTCTGGTTCTCCACCATCAGTAAGCAATAAATAGAATAATAAAGTGGAATATCAAATTGGAGGTTGACTTACCCTGTTTGACCTCCTGATGGGTATTTAAGACTCATTCACAACACGCTATCTGCCCAAATTATCTGACAGTGATCGACCTCGGTCATTTTCAGGCCTGTTACTGGCTGACATTGGTTTTATCTAACCGACGTTGGTTCCTGCCTGGCCGATGTCAGTTCCTGTACGACCAACATCGGTCCCTATACGGTAGACATCGATTCCTATCTGACCGATGCCGCTCTCTGTGTTTTCCTTTCTGTGACTTTTCTTTCCTGCGAGCTCGTTTTGGACCTTCACCTCATCCAATTCTCCATTGCTCTGCTCAAGTTGATCCAGCTTCTTGAGTTGATCACTATACATCACTTTTTCATTGAAAACAACATCATGGCTCCTAATTATCTTGTTAGTTCCAAGATTCCAAAACCTGAATCCAAACTCATCAGAGCCATAGCCAATAAATGTGCACCTCATAGACTTAGCATCAAGCTTCTTTCTATTTTCCTTATCGATGTGCACAAAGGCTTGACAACCAAAAACTTTGAGAAATGAGAGATCTACTTTTTTACTTGTCCATGCCTCTTTTGGAATTCCACCATCCAGAGCTGTAGAGGGTCCTCTATTAATCAGGTACACTGCAGTATCCACAGCTTCTGCCCAAAACTCTAAGGGCAATCTAGCATGCAATCTCATACACCTTGCATGCTCCATGATTGTTCTATTCATCCTTTTAGCAACTCCATTTTGCTGAGGTGTTCTTGGAACAGTCCTTTGCTTGTAGATCCCATGCATATAACAATATAGTTGAACTTGTGGCTGCAGAACTCACCACCATTATCTGATCTAAGGCACTTCAATCTCTTGCCTGTTTCATTCTCAACCATAACTTTTCAAATCTTAAACGTGTCAAAAACATCAGATTTCATCTTAATACAATAGATCCATACCTTTCTTGTAGCATCATCTGTGAAGGAAACATAGTACTGTGATCCTCCAATAGAAGCAACTTGGGCTGGTCCCCACACATCTGTGTGAACAAGCTGCAATTTGTGCTTCTTTTTTATTGACCCAGTCTTGAGAAAACTCACTCTCTTCTGTTTTCCAAAAATACAGTCTTCACAAAAATCTAGATCTATGCTTTTCAAATCTGGAAACATACCTTTTGACTTAAGAATTGTCATTCCCTTCTCACTCATGTGTCCAAGCCTTTGATGCCACAACTTTGCATCTACACTTGAAGTAGATAATACAGAAGGAGAATTATCAGTAATACAATTACATAAATAGAGAGTACCTACTCTCTTACCTCTGGCCAATACAAGTGCACCCTTGGACATCTTTCAAGATTCAGCGGTGAGAGTTACTGTACAACCCTCATCCCCTATCTTTCCTGCAGAAATCAAATTTCTCTTCAAGCTGGGAACATGCATGACGTCTCTCAACACCCATGTGTTGCCATTCTACATTTTCAGCTGCACTTTACCTTTGCCAATAATTTTACAAGGCTCATCATCCCCTAAGTAAACTATTCCAAAATCTCCATGGACATAGTCACTGAAATATTCTCTATTGGGGGTTGCATGGAAAGATGCACCAGAATCTAAAACCCAAGATTCTATATTATTATGCAAAGAGAATATAAGAGCATCTTGTGCAATAATACCTGCCACCTTTGCTTCTTCTTTATCATCATGTTGTCTGTCCTCTTTAGGCTTTGACCACCAATCTTTGCTTATGTGCCCTATCTTTCCACAATTCTAGCATTGTGGCTTCCTGCCATTTCTGGATTTGGATCTTCCTCTCATCTTTGACTTAGACCTTGATCTCCCTTTCTTGCCCTTCTCTTTCTGCCTTTCCCTACTCTCAAAACTCAAAGCGTTCCCTGATGTCTCTTCTGTGCTTTTCTTGGGAATTTCTTCATTCAAGATTACACTAACAACATCATCTACTTTTAAAATATTTGAAGCAGATGCAGTATTACTAACTGTCATTACCAAGCTATGCCAGCTTTCTAGTAAAGATCATAAGATTAATAGAGCTTTAATTTCATCATCAAATACTATTTTGACTGAATTTAATTGATTTACAATTCCATGAAAATCATTTAGATGATTATATACAGATCCACCTTCCTGCATTTACAAATTAAATAACTGCTTCATAAGATATACCTTATTTGAAGCTGAGGGTTTTTCATATAAATTTGTTAAAGTAGTCATTAACTCTATCGTAAACTTTGCCTGTGATAAATTAGATATCACAGTAGATGTTAGACTCAATCTTATTGATCCAAGAGCCTTTCTATCAAGAACTTCCCATTCTTCATCATCCATGTCTTTGGGCTGCTTTGCAGTCCCTTCTAACGGTAAGTATAAATATTTTTGATACATATAATCTTCTATCTGCATTCTCCATAATTGATAGTTCTTGCCATTAAACTTCTCCATTCTAAGTTTACTTTCTTCTGCCATTGCTTCTCCCACTCAAACAAAAATCCCTGTGAGTAACCTGTAATCAATACACACTAACCATATCTGAACCACCTGTTAGTGAACCAAAGCTCTGATACCACTTGTTGGTATCAAGCTTTAGAACTTGCAACCTAGCTCTGATACCACTTATTAGTATCAAGCTTTAGAACCTGCAACCAAGCTCTGATACCACTTGTTGGGGATCAATCAACAAAATTGATTACTATATGAAAGCAACTATATGCGAAAATAAGCCAGATAGATAAGTAAATAGAATCATAAATAACAAAGAACAAGAGATACAAGAAACCACCCTGAAAACTTGTATTCAACTCTTTACAGAAGGAATTACAATTGAAGAAACTTCTTTTCTTCCACACCTCTCTCAGATGTACAGATCTCTTCTTAGATCTCTTTCCCTCAAGAGTCCTCTCTCTCAATTACAATCAACTCCACACTCTAGATTGATTCACATATACAATCTGTATTCTACTTCTACAGTAGTGTCTCTTACTCTACAGTATTGTCCAATGAACTATGAAGATCTATCTCTATTATATAACTATAGAGATTCATGAGCATGCACTTACAACCAATAGATGCACCTCCTAAACAAGGGCTCTAAAACAGTTCTACTCAAAATAGAAATGCGGACTTACAACGAACAGTTCTCCTTAACATGCAAACATTTTGTTCTCCCACGGAAAGTCGCTCTCCAGACATACACAGGTGATCGACGTCGGTCCCTGTCAGTCCGCCTATGACCGACGTCGGCCGACCTGCTACCGACGCCAGTAACTTCTGGTTTACTAGTGACTGTCGACGGCGACTGTGGTTCCAGCAAGTTTTGAACTTGGCTCATGGGTGAAGCTTTTAGCTCCATACCCTAAAACACCAAGTGGGCCAGTTGTGGGGACCAAGTGTTGACAAGGATAAGCAAAGATGCATCGAGCTGGAGGACAAACAAGGGTGGAGGGCAAGCAGTGGTTGTGTAGTAAGTACCACCATAGTGGCAGCCACAAGATAAGATAAGTGCTCAGTTTGCTTTGTGTTTAAATTTTTCATTGTGTTTTTAGTTGGGTAGATTGAATGTGTGGGGTTAGGAGGAGGGAATTAAATGTTCTAGTATGAATTTAGCTGGGAAATAAGGTAGATGGGGGCTATTGTGAGGGTATATGAGTAGCTTAGAGTTTAGAGAGGAATAGAAATGAGGGTTTTGGGCTTCATCCCTAACACATAGTGACCAGCACTGATCATCATCGATCAATGTTGATTGATATGGAGTTATTATCAGTTGAGAGGTGATCGACATCAGCTCAAGAAAGAAGTTGATGTTAGTTGAAAGTTGACTAACATTGATCCAACAAGGAATTAGTGTCGATCAAGGGTCGACTGATGTTGATCTTGGGTGAAAGTATCAATGGGGAAGGGTTAAAAGGTGGGAAAATGTGGTTGAAGTATAATGAGTAATGGGTTGGGTTGGCTAACTAGGTGGGTACGCTGAACTAGAAAGTATACAAGGCTTAGGTTGAAGAACTAGGAAGAGTTATAGGTTAGAGTGGCTAAGGTTTTTGGTATGAAAAAGGAGTCTAGGGGTAGTGAAATAGGATTGGTTGTATAGGTAAGGGATTAAGGTAGGTGAGTTCTTAGGTGTAATGACTAGGGTAATGTAGGTGAAATGTGTGTGGGGTTTTTTAAGCGTAGGTTAAACTAAGTTTTTTATCTAACCTTGCAAGCGAGGGTACTATTATGGGATTGAGTGCCACTACTTCTCGAGGAGTTACATAGAGACATGACTAGGGATGATTGGGATCATATGATGGTGGTGGGTTTGGGTGGCATGTGGTACTATCAGTGTATGCCTCGAGACATGGTCATGTTGGTAGCCCTCATTGAAAGATGGGACGTAGCTGCCAACACATTCTTATTGCCAACATGAGAGCTTACCATCCTATTAGAGGATGTACACATGATTTTGAGGCTACTCATATAGGGTTTAGTGTTGGAGATAATCCATAATAAGGAGTAAGATGTACATATGGACCTATTGTATGAAGATCATGTAGTAGAGGCCTAGTGGCATGGTGGAGGATTTTAATTCAAGGATATTTATTGTATGGATACTAAGGGGAGATGATTGATGATTATGATGATGATAGTAATCACCTATTATGCAGTACCTACTCAAGTGGTGAGAGATTTCCCTAGGCTCTAGCAGGCATTTCTGTGGATATGCTCAAGGATTAGACAATATTTGTGTCAGCACTAGCACTATTGGTTTAGATTTATCGAGGGTTGTGGGGATACTGAGTACATAGATGATATGGGCTAAGTGTATACTTCTTACTCCACTACTGGGTGGATGAGCATATTACTATCTTATGATTAGTTAGATTACCATGGATGACATGGCACCAGGATGAACTCAAAGTTGGTTTTATGAGATGGAGATCGGATATGGGGCTACTACAGGTTGGTGGGGAGGTGTGAGATTTGGCATGGTTTAGTTAGTAGTTGGATGCATTAGTTAATGTGGAGGTTATTTGAAGATTGTATGCTGGTTTTCCATCATGGAGGGCGCTAAGTAAATAGATATTTTATTTATAGAGCATCAGATGGATCTATAGGAGTTGGGAGCATGAGATAGAGTTGATTCCTTTTGACTGCATACTGTGACAATATGGATTAGTACAAGGTATCCTATGAGTATTTCCAATATATAAACATGGGGATGAAGACGCACCATTGCCTCTACCATAACTAGTAGAGGAGGAACCACTATTTGAGGAGCTACTAGCTCTTTTAGTAATTGATAATGTTCAAGTGACTCTTGATTACATTGTTCAGTGGTAGGAAGAGCACTCTCCAGTTGTTAGGGGAGATGGAGGATAAGGTCCAAATGCTAGAGGAGATGATGGACAACAACAAGATAAGGATGTAGAGATAGAGGAGGAGGAGGAGGAATCGATGGAGGAGGACACTCCTGATAAATAGATAGTTATCATAGAGAGGGATGCTATGAGAGCAACAATGGCCACCACACAAGTATCTTTGACTTTTATGATGCAAGAGAGAGAGAGAGAGAGATATGACACAAGGATAGCTAGCGATGAAGATCTAGGAGAGAGATAGTCTCCAAGCATATCTAGCCATCACCACTCAAGAGAGAGATAGTACATGGGGATAACTAGTAGTGCAGACTCATGAGAGAGATAGTCTCCATGTATAGTTAGCCACCATCACCCAGGGGAGAGATTCTACATGGGGACAACTAGCTACTATCACTCAATAGAGGGATGGGTTATAGGCATAGGTGACCTTGGTATCAGCTAAGTGGGATGCTCTAAGACAAACAGGACGATGAGTACAGAGTGGAGCGATTATGGTACCATCACAAACTATTCCTTTGGCTAGATATACGGTGATAGTGGAGGAGCTGAGATATTATGAGGGACATGTTTTTAGTAGTCTTCCAGCGGTGCCTCAATATTCAAAGTATCTATTAGAGTGGGTTATTTTTGGGAGACCCAATGGTACTACACCCAGTTGTGGCACAACATTTGTAGGGGCACAACATCTGTATCTAATCATCTAAATGATTTCCATGGAATTGTAAATCAATTAAATTTAGTCAAAATAGTGTTTGATGATGAAATTAAAGCTCTATTAATCTTATGCTTTTTACCTGAGAGCTGACATAGCTTGGTAATGGCAGTTAGTAATACTGCATCTGCTTTAAATATTTTAAAAGTAGATGATGTTGTTAGTGTAATCTTGAATGAATAAATTCGTAGGAAAAGCATAGAGGAGACATCAGGGAACGCTTTAAGTTTTGAGAGCAGGGAAAGGCAAAAAGAGAAGAGCAAGAAAGGGATATCAAGGTCTAAGTCAAAGATGAGAGGTAGATCCAAATCCAGAAATAGCAGGAGGATAGCCTGCTGGAATTGTGGAAAGATAGGGCACATAAGCAAAGATTGCTGGTCAAAGCCTAAAGAAGACATACAGCATGATGATAAAGAAGAAGCAAAGGTGGCAGGTATTGTTGCACAAGATGCTCTTATATTCTCTTTGCATAATAATATATAATCTTGGGTTTTAGATTTTGGTGCATCTTTCCATGCAACCCCCAATAGAGAATATTTCAGTGACTATGTCCATAGAGATTTTGGAATAGTTTACTTAGGGGATGATGAGCCTTGAAAAAAAGTTGGCAAAGGAAAAGTGCAGCTAAAAATGCAGAATGGCAACACATAGGTGTTGAGAGATGTCATGCATGTTCCCAGTCTGAAGAGGAATCTAATTTGTTCAGGAAAGTTAGGGGATGAGGGTTGCACAGTAACTCTCACAGCTGAATCTTGAAAGGTTACCAAAGGTGCACTTGTATTAGCCAGAGGTAAGAGAGTAGGTACTCTCTATTTATGTAATTGTATTACTGATAATTCTCCTTCTATATTATCTACTTCAGATGTAGATGCAAAGTTGTGGCACCAGAGGCTTGGCCACATGAGTGAGAAGGGAATGACAATTTTTAAGTCAAAAGGTAAGCTTTCAGATTTGAAAAGCATAGATCTAGAATTATGTGAGCACTGTATTTTTGGAAAACAAAAGAGAGTGAGTTTTCTCAAGACTGGGTCAACAAAGAAGAAGCATAAGTTGGAGCTTGTTCACACAGACGTGTGGGGACCGGCTCAGGTTGCTTCTATTAGAGGATCACAGTACTATGTTTCCTTAACAGATGATGCTACAAGAAAGGTATGGATCTATTGTATAAAGAAGAAATCTGATGTTTTTGACAAGTTTAAGATTTGGAAAGCTATGGTTGAGAATGAAATAGGCAGGAGATTGAAGTGCCTGAGATCTGACAATGGTGGTGAGTTCTATAGCTATAAGTTCAACTGGTATTGTTATATGCATGGAATACGTAGGCAAAGGATGGTTCCAAGGACACCTCAGTAAAATGGAGTTGCTGAAAGGATGAATAGAACAATCATGGAGCGTGCAAGGTGTATGAGATTGCATGTTGGATTGCCCTTAGAGTTTTGGGCAGACGCTGTGGATACTATAGTTTACCTGATTAACAGAGGACCCTCTATAGCGCTGGATGGTGGAATTCCAAAAGAGGCATGGACAAGTAAAAAGGTAGATCTCTCATTTCTCAAAGTTTTTGGTTGTGAAGCCTTTGTGCACGTTGATAAAAAAATAGAAAGAAGCTGGATGCTAAGTCTATGAGGTGCACATTTATTGGCTATGGCTCTGATGATTTCGGATTCAGGTTTTGGAATCTAGGAACTAACAAAATAATTAGGAGCCGTGATGTTGTTTTCAATGAAAAAGTGATGTCTAGTGATTAGCTCAAGAAGCTGAATCAATTTGAGCAGAGCAATGGAGAATTAGATGAGGTGAAGGTTCAAAAGGAGCTTGTGAGAAAGAAAATCAAAGACAAGAAAACACAGAGACTAACATCGATCAGGCAGGAACCGACGTCGACCGTACAGGAATCGATGTCGGTCACACATTGACCGACATCGATCAGGTAGAACCGATGTCAGTCAGTTACAGGCTTGGAAGTGACCGACGTCGATCACTGTCAGAGAATTTGGGCGGATAGCATGTTGTGAATGAGTCTCAGATGCCCATCAGGAGGTTAGATAGGGTAAGTAAACCTCCAATTCGATATTCCCATTCATTATTCTATTTATTACTTACTGATGGTGGAGAACCAGAGAGTTTTGATGAAGCAATGCAAGTGGAATCTAAGAATCAGTGGGAGCTAGGCATGAATGAGGAAATTGATTCCTTGAAAGAGAACCAAACATGGGATTTGGTTGAGTTGCCAGCATGAAAGAAGACACTGAAGAATAGATGGATCTACAAATTGAAAGAAGGTGAGAATGGACAGATGAGATATAAGGCCAAGTTGGTAGTGAAAGGATTTGCACAAAAACCAGGCATTGATTTTGGTGAGATTTTTTCTCCTGTTGTTAAAATGACTTCTATACGGACTGTACTGTCTTTAGTTGCTATTGAGGATTTGCATCTTGAGCAGCTTGATGTTAAGACAACGTTTCTTCATGGAGATTTGGATGAGGAAATATATATGGATCAGCCAGAAGAATTTGAGGTCAAGGGTAAGGAGAAACTTGTGTGCATATTGAAGAAAATCTTGTATGGCCTCAAGCAAGCTCCTAAATAATGGTATTTGAGATTTGACAGGTTTATGACTGAGCATGGCTTTAGTAGATGTCAATCTGACCATTGTGTGTATTTTAATAGATTAGATAATGGTAGATATATTATTCTATTGTTGTATGTAGATGATATGTTGGTTGCAGGATCACACACGCAGGATATCTCTGAGCTCAAGGTGAAATTAGCTCACACATTTGCCATGAAGGATTTGGGAGCAGCAAAGAAAATCCTTGGCATGAGCATCAAGAGAGATAGGAAAAATCACAGGTTGATTTTGTCTCGAGAGGATTATGTGAACAAGGTGTTGAAATGGTTCAATATGCATGATGCAAAACCAGTAAGCACACCTATGGTTGGACACTTCAAGTTGAATAAAGAACAATTTCCTAATTCATATGATGAGGTAGAGTACATGAGGAAAGTTCCATATGCTTCCGTAGTAGGATGTTTAATGTATGCAATGGTTTGTACTAGACTGGATATTGCCCAAGTAGTGGGAGTTGTAAGTAAGTATATGGCCAATCTAGGGAAGGAACACTGAAAAGCAGTTCAGTGGATCCTCAGATATCTGAGAGGGACCAGCAGTAGGCATTTGTGCTATGGTGGTTCGAATACTTATTTACATGGTTATGTAGATTTAGATATGGTAGGTGATTTGGATGGTAGGAGGATATCAAAGTTGCAGAAGGTTGTTGCCTTGTCAACTACAGAAGCAGAATATATTGCAGTCACAGAGGCTAGGAAAGAGATGATATGGATGACGCAGTTCATGGAAGAGCTTGGAAAGGAGCAAGAGAGTTACAAACTATACAGTGATAGTCAGAGTGCAATTCATTTGGCTAAGAATTTAGCCTTTCATTCAAGAACAAAGCATATACAGCTTAGGTACCACTTCATTAGACAGGTATTGGAGGATGGTGAGTTGAAGCTAGAGAAGATCCATACAGATAAGAACCATGTTGATATGTTAACCAAGCCGGTTACAAAGGAGAAGTTGAATCTTTATTCAACTTTCGTTGGTCTTCATGATTGAGTTGAAGATGGAGGAGCTAGAAGATGTTGTTGTACAGGTACTGGTGCAGTTGTTTATCTCCAAGTGGGAGATTGTTAGGGTGTGGAGCGAAAAGCTTCACCAATGAGTGAAGTTGCAAGTTGTAGGAATCACACAGTCACCGACGACGATCAGGAACAGACCAGAGGTGGCTAATTTCAGTAGTAGGTCGGCCGATGTTGGTCACAAGTAGGCATACAGGGACCGACGTCGGTCACCTGTGTGTCCAGGATCTATTTTCGTGTGAGAACAGAATGTTTGCATGATGAGATCATGTGTTGGTTGTAAGTCCGCGTTTCTAATTTGAGTATAACTTATTAGAGCCCTTGATTAGGAGGTGCATCTAGTGGCTGTAATTGTATGCTCATGAATCTCTAAAGTTATATATTAGAGATAGATCTTCATAGCTTAGTAGACACTACTATAGAAGCAGAATACAAATTGTATATGTGAATCAATTCAGGTTGTTGGAGTTGATTATAATTGAGAGAGAGAACTCTTGAGGGAAAGAGATCTGTACATCTAAGAGAGGTGTGGAAGGAAATACGTTTCTTCAATTGTAATTCCTTCTATAAAGAGTTTAATACAAGTTTTTAGGGTGGTTTCTTGTATCTCTTGTTCTTTGCTATTTCTGATTCTAGTTACTTATCATTCTGGTTTAATTCCGCATATAATTGCTTTCATATAGTAATCAATTTTATTGATTGATCCCCAACAAGAGACATGTTACTCTTTCATTGGAAAGGACCAAAATAGTAAGATGGATTAACTTACGAAGATAAGCCCCTCTCATGCTTTGCATTAGTGAGTGTTCATGTGTTAAGAAGTGTTTCGATCATGTAGTGTCAAGTAAGCTCAAAATCCCTTAATTTTTGGAGGGTAAAAAAGGAGGTAGATGATAGTGGAACCTTCTTGTGGGGATAGCTTTCCCTTTTTGTAGGTGACTGAAGATCCATTATAAACAAGTCTATGTCTTTTTTGGTATAGATTGATCAATGCGAGAAGTTTACTATTGACTAAAAGCTTATTGCAACTTTAATATATAATTTTTTATTTTTGAATTTTGACTATGGGTCCTTTCGATGTTGTTTTTGAGAGGTTGGGGAAGCTAATCTATGTAGGAAGCTTCCATGTAATTACTTACTTTGACAAATGTTTGACTTAGCCATCTTTCAAGGGAGTGGTCTAAGCTTTTGATTTATTTGATTTGGATAGTTATCCTTTAAGGAACAATCTGCAATGCTAGATATGACCCATAACATTTATTATTTTTTGTAGGTATAGAGTTGACTATATAGGCCTAAGGTTTACCTTTATGAAGGCAAAACTATGGCACAAGAAGGTTGAATGGTGGGTGAGAGGATGCTTTAAGAGACAACAACCATAGGAATCCAACCTATAAGGGATGAAAAGTATCCATGAGAATCATGTCATGGGTAGAGTCGTATAACCCATATTTAGGATTGAGGCCAAAAACTATGACAGATAATCACATGATTCTTTGATTTAATCAGTTGTCCTCAAAGTAAGGGGATAAAGGTGATAATTTCATAAAATAATGGATGAGCTTAAGTTAGACATAAGGTGATGTAGAGCTTGTTTTAACAAAAGAATGGGTGTCAATGCGAAGCATTAACGGGCTAAGGTTCTTGTTTCCATTGAAGAGAGGATAACCAAAAAGCTCCTAACCCATACTTATGTGTTATGATAAATGGTCCAAGCTAATTGAAAGCAAACTTGCCCTGCTTGCTTCTTTCCATGTTGGTTACATGTTGATTTTCCTTTAAAATGAGAGATATGATATTGAATTCTTGCTTTCTTAGGTGCTTGTTATAAGTGTGCTTGATTTTCTCTTTATAGGCATGAAGATGGTTAAGCATGGCTAAATGATGCTCGTCAAGTAGCCCAAGTTAGGCTAGATGTTCTTGATGATAATCACCTTCTGAAATGAGATCCTTTAAGGATATATGAAGGGAGGGAATTTGGACTTAGAGAGACAAGACATCCTCCACTCCAAAGACAAGTGAGAAAGGGACAACACCCATAGGGGTTAGAATGTTGGTTTGATATGCCCATAGGGCGAAGGGAATGTGTAAGTGTTAATCCCTTACATATTCATTGACCATTTTAGTTAGCATTTTATTAAATGTTTTGTTAGAGGCTTCAGCTTGTCCATTATCTTATGGATGATATGGAGATGAGAAGCTTAACTTAATGCCAAATGTGTCACAAAAATTTCTTACTTTCTTGTTTTTATGAAATTTACTATTGTTGGTGATGATTTTGTGTAGAACATCAAAGCAGTAGATGATATGATGGTTAATGAAGTCAATAATTTTATTAGCTTTGGTTGAGATGATGGGAATAACCTCTACCCATTTGGTGAAATATTTTGTCACGGTGATGATAAAATGATGTCTTTGCGAAGAATAAGGGTTGCTTCATAAAGGCTCTAGGAATGGGAAGTAATTAGGAAAATTACATCATGACAAAAGCCTATTGTTTACACACTAAAATTGTATTGTATTATTTATTGAATTAATATTTACAAAGCACGTGAAAAGCTTTATAGGCTTTTCACAGGTGGTTATAGGATTCAACCAACTTTCCTGTGAACCAACATATTATTAACAAAAGACAAATCAAAGCAAACTAATAAGTAATAAACATAAAAGATACTTTGGTTTATAGATGACCCAACAAACTCCCCCTTGATCTAAAGGGGTATAGAAAGATTGGAGTAAAGAGATATGATCCATCCAGGCAAACTCTATTGTAATTACAACTGGTACATTGTGCATCCTAGACTGATCCACACTCCGATCATCCCCACACTGTAGTAGAACATGATCATGCACTGTCCAACTACATTGACCCTCACATAGAATCCATCCAACAAGTGATTTCCCTCTGTATTATGTATGGCACATCTCAAACTGATGCCTAACAATCACCAACATTTCTCGTAGGCCTTTATTCAACACTAAAAATGCTAACAACACACTGTTGACTCGTACTGTAAATCATTGACGACTGATCAAAAACCTAATATGCAATTTCTTCTCCCCCTATCAGGTGAGAGGTGAGAAGTCATGTAATAAATAAATCAAGTACAAATCACTAAAATGATCCACATCAAAGATCATAGAAACACTACATCTATGAATGCAAAGTACACAAGCCAAAAAATGCTACTACATCAATTCCCAATCTTGAGCCTAGAAACTCGCACAAGATGGGTGAGTCACTATCTTAGAAGATATAGTCATCAGATGTAAAGCAAACAACTTTGCAATCATCCTATCCATCAAAAGAATATTTAGAAGAATAGCCATAAGAAGACCCAAAAGAATGACCAAAATGGCTGGAGGGACCAGCAAAATGTGCTTCTACCTTTGATCAATGTCGAGAGGACCTCCATCGAGAGGGGCATTCTATAGACAGATGGCCTATACCACCACAATTAAAGCATATCTTTTCATGTCCACTAGAACTAGAGGAAGAATATCCACATGAAGAAGAATGTTTGTGTTTGTGCTTATGTCCATGTGAATGTCTGTGATGATGTTCATGCTTCAAAGAACCAGTATGATGTCTATGCTTTAGAGAGCCTGAATGATTTCTATGTTGAGAATGATGCTGATGTCATGATGAACCAGAATGATACTTATGCCAAGAAGTGTGCATATGAGAGTGTTTCTATTTATCTCTTCTGTTGGGCTCATATAATGGATTTATTATTTTGGAATAGTGTGCCTCCTCAATAAGTTTATCTTTCTTCTTTGTAAATTGTCGCTCATGTTGAGTGAGCAACTCACAAATAGAATCAAAGGTAGATTTTTTAAGCTTATCACTAAGCTGTAATATATTGAGAAAGTTTTTATAGCTAGAACTATGGCCATTCAAAACAATAAAAATTAGCATTTCATCATCAATTTTCCTGCCAGTAGTGTCATATTCATATTTCAAATTCTTACTGCATGACACATATTCTGAAACATCTTCATCATCAGAGAGTTGAGTGTTGAGCAACTAAATGAGAAGATTGATTTTCTTGTAAGAAGTTTGTTTATCATACAAATCTTTTAGATCTTTCCATGCTTTCCATGCTTTAGTTTTGATAGCTTCAATGTGAATTATGACTTGTGCACTACAAGTGGATTTTAACAATGCAAGAACTCGTCTTATCCCTTTTGTGAAAATTTTTAAGTTTTGTGGCTTTAGTGGGCAATGTTGGTTGTTTCTCAACAACTTCCCACAAGTCATTGAAGATTAATGTGTTTTCCATGTTCATTGACCATTCTTTATAATTTTTAAGAGTTAGTCATCTCGTGTCAGAAATGAGGCTCACAATTTTAGCCATGATGCAGAAAAGTAAGGAATGCTATCGAGGTTTTGCCTTTACCTTCAAAATAACTTCCATTCTAAAAATGATCCTGGGACTTGTGATGAACTATATGTTCTTTGAGAATACAAGCATAATGAAACATGAAAAAACTTGCATTTTGAAGATGTCTGTTGCCACCAAAAATGCACCTAGATACATCATTTGTAATATATTTGTATGCAAAAATCATACAAAGAAGCTTTAAAACAAAAATTTGATCATTCCAATGTGTTTGAAATGTCACAAACCATGAAGATCACCTGGGCACATGAACACCCTCGCACAAAAATTACATCTCAACAAAGACATTCACAACAAGTGTCGTAAATGTACGTGACTTACATACTTATATCTCCAAGTACAAAAGGAATATTCCTCCAAAAAATTCTCAAAAAAAATTCTCTCAAAAGGAAATATTTGAACTCTTGACTCCTTTGTTACAAAGCATTACACAAAATAACCTCTTGTGAGTGCTCTATGAGCATTTACAAGTTTATAGAGAGAGAATCTTATATATAAACCTGATTTTTGCTCTATGAATAATTAAAAAAAATTACATGGCTTGTAAAATCTGATTCATCTGAGAAATTAATTCCAAGTAAAAAAATTAAATCCTTTGTCTTGTTTTTTATGGGACCTATTAAAACCATAAATTTATGATTAAGCTTTATGAAACTTTAGCAAATAAAAAAAAACTTTCATATTTTTCCAAATTTCCAATGCCAAGCTCACACAGGGAATGCCATGGCTACCCAAAAAATTTCTAAAACCTTCAATCCTCAACACCAGTCCATACAATTCTATACTATGTAAGAATTTGGACTATTTTAGACTTTCAAAAAAGATTTTAATCAGGTAAATGAATTTTTTGAAGTGTTGGGGCATTAGGGAGGCCGTACTTCTACAATTTTGGGCTAGACAAATCAATTTTCTAGCTTTGAAAAACTTTTGAGATGCCTTGGATATTGATTTTAACCTCCAAAAACTCAAAAATGATATCAAATACTGAGCAGATCATTTCCAATAGAAATGAAAAACATTGCATATACTGATAGGGATATCTAAAATGGAAAAAGTCATACATAAATGGCTATTTTTGGCAGATTTTAATATTTTGAAATCATTTTTAATCAAAATGAAGCTTTCTCAAGCATTCTATTCTATTCAAAAAGATTAATCTAAGACTTTTAGTGAGCTTGAAATTCTTATCCAAGCATATGGCCATACAAGACCAGTGCACATGCTTATTTCTTTCAAATTTACTATAAGAAATGTAAAAATATTTGAATAATTAAATATTTTAATTTTTCAACTTTTCAACATTAGACCAACCAAAGTTGATTTTTCAGGGCATACATTCTACCAATGCAATCTTCCAATCTTGCTTTTCTCATATTCACCATGCTCGGATACCACTGAAGGCTCCAGGAATGGGAAGTAATTATGAAAATTACATCACGACAAAAGCCTTTTGTTTACACACCAAAATTATATTGTATTATTTCTCGAATCAATATTTACAAAGCACATGAAAAGATTTATAGGCTTTTCACGAGTGGTTACAAGATTCAACCAACTTTCCCGTGAACCAACGTATTATTAACAAAAGACAAATAAAGGCAAACTAATAACTAATATACATAAAAGAAACTTTGGATCATAAATGACCCAACAATTCAACCAATGAGATCTAATCCCCACTAAGAGAAGGGCCATAAATCCTTAGAAACTTGAAGTCCATGACTAGGAACGTGATGTAAGTTAGTATGTTGCTAACACTTAACACACTTCTTGGCATAATCACAACAGTCTTGATTAATGGTAGGCCAATAGTAGCCAAGGTAAAGGATACATTTAGTGATATCTAGACCACTAAAGTGTCTTCCACAAATCCCATCATGCATTTCTTTGATTGCATGAGGGATTCCATGACTACGTAGGCATCTAAAAAGAAGACCATCAAAGATTTGCTTGTAAAAAATTCCCCCTAGTATGGTATAACAAGAAGTACTATGTATAAAAACTCATCTACCATTTATAGAGAGATTGGAAGGGATGATGGCTAAGGTAAGGTAGTCAAAGATTTCTTTATACTAAATATCAGTTTGGGCTTCCTCCACATTGCATATGGAAGGGAGGTCTGATTTGGTGTAATAAGGTTGGTTAAGTCGATGGATGGTGACAAGGATTTTAGAATTGGAAGGTGCAAACAAAATTTGGGAAGTAAGAGAAGCCATGGTATTCGCAAACTTGTTCGTCGAATGCGGAGTGGATTGAATAAGGTAATGGTCAAATTAAGGCAATAGAAAATATACCAATTGTTTATATTTTTTAAAACAACATTTTTACATTGGTAGGAACAATTAATTTGGTTGACCACAAGTTGGGGGTCACTAAAAATGCTGATCCATTTAACTCCCAAGGACAAAGTTGTTTGGAGACCTAAAACTAGGGCCTCATATTCTTCCATGTTGTTGGTGCAATCAAAGTCAAGTTTAAAGGACAAATGAAAAGGATCACCTTCAAAGGGGATAAGGATGATTCTGGCACCCCCATCATTTTGACACTTTGATCCATCAAATAACATGGTCATCTGATAATAAATGTCTTCTTTAGAGAGAGTTATGATGGACTCATCAAGAAACTCAATGTTAGAAGGATGGTTGTCAACTAAAGGGGCTTCAACCTGATCAGCTATGATTTTCCCTTTGATTAACTTTTGGTGAAGGAATCCAAAATCAAACTCATCTAAAAGCATGAGCCATCTAGCCATACCCTAATTTTGATATGGCTTAGACTGCATGTACTTGAGTGGGTCGGTGTTGGTGATGATAAAGGTTTGGTGGTTAAGTAGGTAGTGACAGAGTTTGGAAGACACAAAGACCAAAGAGAGGCATAATTTCTCAGTATGGGTATAGCGAGTCTCATACTCTATAAGTTTTCAACTTTTATAGCATATTACCCACTCTTTATGTTGATCATCATGATGTGTAATCGTGGCACCAAAGGAATGGTTTGTGGCAAAAATGTAGAGGTAGAAGGGTTGGTCCTCTTTTGGAGGAACAAGAATGAGTGGGGAAAGAAGGTATTCTTTGAGTTAGTCAAAGGCATTTTTAAAGTATTTTCTCCACTTAAAGGAGATATCCTTCTTAAGTAAGTGATGAGAGGGCTGACATCTATCAAATAATTAAGAGATGAAGTGACAAAGGGATTGAAGCTTTCCCTGCAGACTACGAAGGTGCTTGAGGTTAGTTGGAGGAGGCATGTCAATTATTTATTTAACTTTAGTGGGATCAACTTCTATTTCATGGAGAGAAATAATAAAGCCTAGAAGTTTACTTGACAAGACCCTAAAGATGCATTTCTTTGGGTTGAGGTGAACATGAAAGTGGATAAAGCATTCAAAGATAACCTTAAGGATTGCCAAATAATCCTTATGACATTTAGACTTACCAAGGAGGTCATCTACATAGTCCTCCATGGTTTTATGGATGAGGTCATGAAAGATGTATGTCCTGACACACTAATAAGTTACACTAGCATTATTTAAATAAAAAAGCATGACCTTATAGCAGAAAGTTCCCCATGGGGTGATAAAGGCAGTTTTATGTTGATTTTCTAGGGTGATCAAGATTTGATTATTGCTTGAGAATCTGTCCATAAGAGAAGGCATCTCATGATTGGTAGTTAGATCAATAATTTGGTCAATGCTTGGCAAAGGAAAGTCATATTTTGGACAAGTAAGGTTAATATCATGAAAGTCTATGTAAATATGAAGTCCCCCTGTTGCTTTGGTGATAGGAATGACATTCGAGATCCATTAGGGATAATCAATGGGTTAAATGAAGTTGATGGATAAGTGATGTTGAATCTCTTCTTTAACAAGAAAGGCAACGCAAGGGTGCATCCTTTGAAGTTTTTACCTAACAAGCTTGGCATCGAGTTTGGTGATGATAAATTGGATGAGTATGGAAGGGTCAATTCCTGACATATCACTGTAAGACCAAGCAAATGATATGCTATGATCACGTAGAAAGGAAGAAAAATCTTGATGCTCTGAGGAATCTAAGGATTGGCTGATTTTGATTATGTGGGGGTTATCTTGAGTGCCCAAGTCGATGTCAATGGAAGCTTAGTTCAACATGGTCAATGTCTCAAGAGGAAGGGATTTGTGAAGGAAAGAATCTTCAACACCAAGATAAGTGAGAAGGGAATTGTCATCCTAACATTGGATAGTATTAATGATAGAAGAATCATCTTTTACCATCTCAAGATGAGTCAGAGGAATGTTTCTGGTGTCCTTATTTATTTAATAGGTGAGGGGTCCAAAACTAATCATATTGATAAAAAAAAAGTTAGGGAGGATGAAATTGAGATCATCATATTTTGAGGTAGAGGGGGCTGGTGAGGATGGGATTTCTTCCTCAATGATGGCGATGGAAGGTGGGTTGGTTAGCTCTTTTAGTGGGATGAATCCAAGACCATGTCGTTCACAATGATTTTGAGTTTTACATGGGAGTAACTCAAGTGGTCCATGTTCATAATGGCCTAAACCAAATGCTTTTCAAGCACAATAATGAAGGTATGTTTGGGCAAACTCTAGTTCATCTAAGAAAGATAAATTGGAGGTGAATGGCTTAATAGAAGAACATGCATTGGAAGCAAAAAGTGGCTTATGAAGTCCCCCATAGATAAAATTGGTTTGGCAATTGGTAGGACCAAAAAAAATGATGGTTCCAATGTTGGAATCATAACTAGGATGTTGGTCAATATTTTTGTACTCTTGGTGAGTAGGAATGGCATCTAGAGTCATAAGTGATACTCCCCAACCACGAGATGTTCGAATGTGGATTCTAAGGGGTATTTCATAGGGATTTGGGAGGAAGGTATGGATGATCTTGTAGAAGCTTGGTTGATGGAAGATGAAGGGGATGCATCCTTTGATGGGATGAAAACATCATTGGGGTAGTGAGTCATATTGTACGACTTGAAAGGACTAGGTTCAGCTGGAATGACATGGACTTGACCCTTGTGTTCAAACTTAAGGCATTTATGCAAGTTGATGGCACACAACCCATGATATGGATCCAAGGGCATCCAAGCAATATGTTATATTGAAATTCTCCTTCTACAATGTGGAATATCTCTTGAAGAGTGTGAGGGCCCAAATGTATATGAAGTACAATCATCCCCAAGGTAGTTGCCATGGTGTCATTAAAAGATTAGAGTATAATAATGGTTTCAGGCATTATGTTCTCTGGGAGCTTAAGTTGATCATATGCATTGGAGGAAATGATATTGATGTTAGATCCCCCATCAATAATAACCCTTTTGATCTAACTTTAGTTGATGTGGGTGGTAATAAAGAGGGGAGGATGTGGATCATCTGGATAAACTAGGGGTATCTTCAAATCCTAAAAGGTGATGAGGGAGGAAATTTAAAGGGCTTTGACTAAAGCTGATAGCAATCGATGATATTTGAGTTGAACCTTGATCAATTGTAAGGCTTCCATCATAGCTTGATGGTGTTGGGATGAGGTTTAGATTAAATCATACAAAATCATCTTCACTGGGGTTTGGTGAAGCTATTTGAGAATTAACCTATGTATTAGTTCGAATGGGTTAGATTAGGGTGTACCTAAGATAGAAATCTTGGGATTTGGTGAAGGTGATTGGGGTGCTTTGGTGGAAGAAGGGTATGTCCATGGGATGGATACTTTAACTTTCCCTTTATTCTTTTGCATTTATGATTGAGTGACTACATGAATGGCATAAATTTGGAAAGTATGTGGCCTAGTAGGTTGTTTTGATTCCTTCGTACTCTTATACGAGAGTTTGGGGATAGGTTGATGTGGGCTGGTAGATTTTGGTTTTTGGCTTGGAGGTGGGCTCATGGGAATTTAATCTATTAACACATCATCTACATCACATAATTTTTAGATTATGTTTTAGAGAGATTTATAGTTCTTCATGTCATGTCCAAGTGCCCTATGGTATGTGCAAATTAAATGGTCATTGAACCAAGCTGGTTTTGCACTAAGAGGATCAAATTTCTTAATGGGAGATAATACTAAGTAGGAATCTTGTAGCAAAATTTTCAAGATGGTAGAATAGGATTATATCAAGGGTGGAAAGGAGGTGGAAGTTTTGGTTTTGACTGTTGTGGTGGATACCTTTTTAGGGGTAGGCTTAGTGAATAGAGCTTTGGTTGGTGTAAGGATTTTCGTAGATGGTTTTGAGGTTGAGGGTTTAGTAAGAATATGTGGAGGTGTGGATAGAAGTGGAGGTTAGACTTGTGGTTTATTTTTTGGAAGGCTTGGTCTTTTCAATAACATGTAAGGGTGAGGTCCTTATATGAAGGAGGGACATGGCCCTATAATGGAAGGTAAAGTTGAAATGAGAGGTAAAATGGTTTTGGGTTTCTGAATCCTACATGGTTCAAATATCCTTATTGGTTTTGTTTGTGGATTTTTAGGTGGGATTGGTGGTGAAAATTCTAATTTCAAGGGAGGATGGGTGAGATTATGAGTTAAAAAGACACCTAGGTTCTTAACAGGTTTTGATGGGGTAGTGGAGTTTGCTTTGGTTGTCTTTGAAGGAGTTGGGTTGGTTGGTTTGTCTAAAGTTTGGGATGTGAAGGGTTTTGTTGTTTGGGATAAGGTATTGGTGGTTTCATTCATATAGGTTGAAGGTTGGTTGGATAATGGTGTCATTGGTGACTCCTTCTTGGTTGGGTATGGAAGTCCACGGCGGTGTCAAAACATGGCCTGGTGAAGGTTTGGTTGAGATGAAAATTATAGATTTTAGACTAACCTTGAAAAAGGTTTATAGATAGGCTTAGCCTACCCTATGGTAGTTTCTAAGGATAAACCAAGTGGCTGTAGAAGTGGGATGGTAACATTTTTCCTTTCCTCTTTTAATGGTTCTAAGGATTTGGTGATTAATTCTACCATAGAAGGAGTAGGTGAGCTAATTTCTTCCTTAGTTATGCTTTTTGAAGGAAGGGTAGATATTTCTAATATGGAATAAAAAGGGCATGGAAGTGATGTTTTCCTCCTTTATTATGATCTCCAAAGGAAGGGTAGGTGATTCCACTATGAAAATAAGTGGATAAGGGATGGTAGTTTATTCTTTTGTTATGCTTCCCAAATGAGATATGGGTATTTCCACTATGGAAGTGAGTGGAGAAGAAATGGTGGTTTATTTCTTTATTATGCTTTCTAAAGGAAGGGTGGGTAACTCCATTACATAAGTGAGTGGAGAAGAATTGGTGGTTTGGGCCATGGGTTCACTAATTATAATTTCATTAAGAACAACATTAACCATATGAACCTCATATTTGTGGGATGTTTCCACGTTAGTATGCTCATTATTTGCAGGACGTCGGTGGTTTGGGAATGGTTATCAGAAGATGTAAAGAACTTGATTGGGGGGTGCATTTGGGTTATCCATCACAAGCTCACCCTTGTTAATCAAGTGTTGGACTATGTTTTTAAATGTTTTGCATCTATCAACATTATGTCCAATGACATGGTGGAAGTTACATATCTCATTTCCCCTATACCAACTTAGTATAGGGTGGGAGGAATCAACTTATTGAGGTGGTTTGATTGGAGGTAGTTGGATTATGGATGCCTTTAACAATTTCTCTAAAACCAAAGTGTAGGACTCCCCTAGCAGAGTATATTGATTTTGCACAAAGTGGTTTTGGGATTTAAAATTTTGGTTCGAAGAGGTGGATGGGTTGGATTGTTTGACTACCAAAGGAGGAACCATTTTAAATACAATGGCAAAAGATGTTCCTTTGGATTTGGCATGGTTTGAGGGTTTAGAGGAAGCTTCGATTGATTTGAAACTAGCATTCTTATTCCTCAACTTAAGTTTACCCTCATCAATTGCTCGAATTTCCAACTTTCTAGCCATGGTAAATGCCTCATCAAAGGTTTAGAAGGTTTGAACCTGTAGGGTGGATGAGATGTGTTTGTCACATGCCCAAGAGAAAATTTTAATTAACTCAAGTTGGGGTAAGGAGAAGGAGAGTTGGTTAATCAACCCTCTCCAATAGCAATGAAATCAGTAATAGATTCATCTTCAAATTACCGAATGGAATATAAGTCAATTTAGATACTTTCTTGGAAATATTGATAGAAAAGTGGTGTAAGAAGGTTTGAGCAAGTTGAGGGAAAGAAAATAGGGAGTGCCTAGTGATAGCACTATACCAGTCTAACATGGGTCCTGTTAAGGACATGAGGAAGGTTCAAAGGAGAATATCACAATCACAGGTAATTAGATAACATGCATGCCTAATTTCTCTTAGGTGTTGTTGGGGATCTTCCTTGCTTTGAAATTTGGCAAATTTGGTAAGTTCCCATTGTGGGGTGTAAGGATGGATTGGTACAGAAGGTCAGATGGGCTCATTACAAATTTGATCATAGGATAAAAGATTATGGGTTCCGAAAATGGATGTCTCTAGAGTAATCATCTTATCCATTAACATTTTAATGAGGTTGGTTTGTGGTGCACCCCCATAATTATAAGGTATGTGTTGTTGGGGTTGTGAGGGTGAAATATATTGGTAAGTGGTAGAAGGTTGGGTAAAGGCCAAATATTGGTGATTGGCCATGCAGGGTTGGAAAGATGGTGGAGGCATATATCCTTGTGGGTTTGGGATATATCCCAGGTTAGGTGCAGTAGGCATTTATTGGGTCATGGACATGGTTGGTTTGGTCGGTTGAATATGTGTAGTCACCTTGGTACTTATGGGTGGGAGATTAGATGGAATGGAAGCCACTAAGTTTTGGAAGGGGGTAAAGGATGTTGGGTTTTGAGTGGAAGAGGTAAGGAATCAATACTAGTGGAAGACATCCCAATGGTAAGTGATGTTTGGGTTACCATGGGCTAAGTTATCCCTACATTTGATGGGTTAGTAATGGGGTTGGTGGAAGTAGAGGGTGATTGGACATTAGTTGGTGGAAGGGAAGCTTGGTTTTTGGTAATGGTGGTTAAAGGGTTATTTGTGGAATAAGAAGCTTGGGTTACCATGGATTGGGTGGTAGAGATAGTGGAAACTAAAGTCTTACCCATAAGGTAAGTGGGCATGCCATAAGGTGGTTCAATGAAAGGAATGAAGTAGGGGCATGGTTTAGCAATTGTGGCAAGCTAGTGTTGGAGGGCCATGGGGTTATTATCAAGGAGGTTGGTAAAATCCATATCTCCTCAGGCAAAAGACTAAGGGATATCAGGAATCCGTAAATGGTTGGGATAAATTTTCACATCCGAAGTGTGCTCCATGGATGAAGAAGAGGAAGATGGTTGACAAGGAGGTTGGTTTTGATTTTCTTGGTCTCTGGGTTGTTGCCTTATCAAGACCATTCAATGAATGGTGGAATAATTTTGGTGGAAACAAACTCACACACTAAAAAAGAGAGCAAATAAAAAAATATTGAAGGAAATCACACACACGCTAAGAGTATGTTAAATCCTAGAATTTTTTTCTCACTTTTAGGCTTATGCCTCAATTTAGAAGTTTATGAGACTCTACTTGGTTTATAAAATGGGTACTATAATAAGAAGTCTTTGGATGGTTTCAAGTTTGTTTAAGGATCTCAAGATCTCTATGCTAGAATTGGTACATGGATTGATTTTGGGGTTACACCCTCACTTCACACACTGCAGTGATAAGGGTATCAGGTGCTTAGCCAAGATATACCAAATTACTAGAGTTTATACCCAGCTAGTGTAATGAGTTTTGGTTTCTTCCCTTGGTAGTGAAGTTGAAGTGGGATAGCCAAGGGTGAAGGTTTACCGCTAGGTGATGAAATCCTAGTCGGATCTTATGTCAATGTTGAATGAATTAATTATATGAGTGGTTTGGTATGTGTGTGTGACAAGAGTGATTGCTACTATTGATTTACCAATTATTTAAACTATGTGATCTAACCAAGTAAGTAATCAATGAATGAAGGTTAATTTTAAACCCAAAAGGAATTTTTTAATTTCTTTTAATGAGTACAAAAATAACTAAAATACACCTAAATGCAGAATGAGGATGCAAGTTTTATCCTAGGATGAATGCCGATTCACTTTTTAGAAAGAAAGGAAAATGAATGATTTTACCTTTTTCTACGAAAGTAAAGAAAACAAATACTTGCTTTTTGAAAAGAAAGAATTGAATGTTACAATTTTCAATTTTTAGAAATGAATAAAAGAACGTTTTAATTTTAGAAAAAAGGAAGTGTGATGAATGAGTCTTTCACTAATGCAACTAGAATGTCCTAAAACAATTACAAACCTAAGAAAACTCTAGGGTCCCATCAGGCGTGCCATAATGTTTCACTATGTTTTGTGTTGTTTTCTTTTCTTTTTAGAAAACAAGTAAAACTTTAAAGAAAGGATAAGGTTTAGATGAACCTGGATTTAGTTGCACACTCCATGATTCAGTCGATGTGAAGAACTCCTCTTTGGCTGGTGAGGAATGACCTACAAATAATAATGAAGCTAGAAATGGATTGATTAGTAAGATAGGAGGGAGGATTGCCCAATAAGTGCTAGGTTCAAGAAGCACAAGACTTCACTGGGAGGTTATCAATCCACTCTTTGAACAAGTTAAGTTCTAAAAAATGATTGGAGATGTTTGCATAAAGTAATAGAAAGTACTCAATCACAATGAAATAAATGCTTTTCAAGATCAAATGAGTATTTTTATCAAAATGGAATTAACTTGTGTAAAACTAATGTTAAAATGTTAAAACTTGATTCAAAAATTGTTTAGGACTCTGTGTTGTGACAAAAGTCAAAAAACAAGATTTTTAGTGAGGGTTGATGGGTGGATTTAGCTTCTTGTTTTTGGGAAAAATAATTACATAGAGACCAATGTTAGTCACTATGCAATTGATATTGGTTAAGGGTAACTGATGCCA